>CM062814.1:493017471-494442471 GCA_031772625.1 Pinus tabuliformis | reverse complement strand
CACTTAGTGTGATTAAAGTTTCATTGCAAATCGGAAACCACTTGAATTCATGCAAATTGTGAACCACATTCGAATTGTAATGGTGAAGGTTAACCCAAAAAGCTAAGGATATTATTTAACCAAAGAAAACTGTTATATTTCTGTATATTATTTTACATGATAACAATTCATGACAATATTTACAAGACGGATTAACAAAAAGGGTTGTCACATAGATGCTTAAAAACCTATAAACATTAGCTTGATTGAAGCTTGATATCATTGTAAGAGTTAAAAGAGATAAAAGGTGTCAATATCTAGAAGGAGCAAGAGTATCCCTCCTAATGTGCATGTTGAAAAGACATTATTTGTTAAAAACATATATCAACATTAAATATTCGCGACATTCGTCATCATAACATAATGGTTCCTTGAATCCTAAATGGTGATCCCTACCTTTGAAAACCTCACAAGTTTCTTCTTTCAATACTCATGAAGGTTATGATAATTTGTTAGAAAATATGCTTTTTAATACATACAAAGTGTAGTGTAGATTCGTGCTTTCACAAAAAGGAGTCTATTATTTCATATCACTACAATACTCCACGCAAGACTCATGATTAATAAATATTAAATTATATATCTATATATATATATATATATATATATATATATATATATATATATATCTATATATATATATATATATATATATATATATATATATATATATATATATATATATATATATATATATATATATATATATATATATATATATATATATATATATATATATATATATATTCTAAGTAAGGTTAATCTATTAAGAAAGGAAAAAAAGATATTTACACAGTGGTTCTGGCTGTAAATGAAAACAACCTATCTCAGCTTGCCGAAGAGCTAGTTCTAAGACTGCCCCAACAGAGGGGAAACCAGTCTGATAGTGCGGGAATTACAAAAAGGAATGGGACATCATTGAACATTTTCCACAGTTTTTGTAAGAGCTAAGAAAACAACATAAAACCAACAATTCATCCTCCTAGATGCACCTATGTGGACAAAAAAGAGGTGGAACCAAAAGTTAGATGAAGTGCCACCTGGCATTGGTAATTTGGTTGATGAACTCCTCCGTGGCAAGTTCCTCCACGATCGGGCAGCTCCAATCTTCACGGTTGTCTGGCTGAGATTGCTCACCTTCTCCTCTTCCTTCAACCAGCTGCGTGTCCTCCTCGTTCGTCTTGCGCATCTCCATGGCTGGCGTGGCACGCTGAGGCTCTGAATCCTCATGCCTTTCCCACATAGCCTCCTTCCCTTTCCGCTTGGGCTGTCCACCATGCGCTATTTCCTTGTCTTTACTTACATTCTGCTGGGCTCTGCGTTGACTGGGTTCCGCTTTAAGCATATCGCTTCCAGGGCAGGGCATCTGGGTGCTCTGAACCGCTTCCTCAGAGAAGGAGATGGAAATGGTTGCAGTGATAACTGGCTGATTGAGAGTGCTACGGAAGTGGAAGAGCGTGGTATGGGGGGAGTGATGCTGGGGCAGAGGGAAGGGAGCTGAGCGAAGGCCTGCTCTACCTCGTCCGCTTCTGGTGTTGGGATAGCGAGGATTTTCCGCAGAGGAGGAGGGAGAGCCCGAGGTGCTTTGCCTCCTGACCTGCTGATCTGAATAATTAGCAAATGAATTATTCTTCCTATAACTATACTTTGGTCGGAAAGATTCATGACGCGTGCGGCAGGGAAGGGAGTGGATAGGGCAAGCAAATTCTTTTTATCCTTATAAAAGACCTGGAGCTTCCACCCCTCGAGCTGCCCCTTCTACTGATTAAACGTTGTCGCACCATGGTGGGATAAGGAGCAGAGAGAGCGCACAGGTACTCAGAGAGTGGAAAACAGAGCAAATTTGGAGCAGGCGGAGGGCGCGACTCAGAAGCCAAGCGTGACCCAACAGCCTCCCATAACCCACCTTCGCCCAACCAACGATGCATATGGAGCTTCCAGCCGAGTCCATGGCTATACATGAAATTAACTTCAACCACCTCTCCTCGGCTATCCCTCGCCATTACTCCAGCATTAAATGGAGCCGAAGCCCAGCTTGACCTGAAGCATGCGGAGGTGATGGCCCGTTCCATGTTCCGATTGTGCATACCATCTTCCCAATGCGTGAAGCCATGTGATCGTCCCTTCCTTATCCAGGTGGTGTTGGGCTGGCAGGTGTCGTCCAGCTTTGCCGCACCCCTGTCCCATCTCCTTAACTGCCCACTGAAGCACCCGCATCCGGGGAGGCTGCATCCTTTTGGACCAGAATGTTGCATTCTTGTTTCTGTTCATGATTCTGAATTATATCTAGGGCCCCTGTGAGGAGAGAGTGCCTATTTTCTACTCCCAGGTTGGCAAGGAAATCCGCTACCTTGTTGCTTTCCCGCCTAACATGGTTGAAAATGATTGCTCTGTTGGTGTTGAGAATATTTTCTATGGCTTCCAATCTGGCCTCAAGTCTCCAGCTAGTGGAGATTTTATTCGCATGAGCTCCATTGAGCAGCTGTTTGGCCATGTTGATGAGGAGTTGGGAGTCTCCTTCGATCTCCAGAGGCTGGAAGTCATGGTGTTGGGCCAAGAGTATTCCTTGCCAGAGACCCTCCAGTTCAGCTGAGTTATTTGTGTCCCATCCTATATTGCCGAAGTAGATTAAGAGAGGATAACCCTTATGATCTCTGAAGATGCCGCCAAATCCTGCGTTCCTTGGCTTACCCTTAGAAGCTCCATCAAAGTTGAGCTTGAATCTGTGTCTTGGAGGGGGGAGCCAAAGATGCGTGTTGTTGCTTGTTTTTCTGATAGGATTACAATCGGGGCTTCCTTGCTGGAGTTGGAAGTTCCAATTTTCCCATATGGTTTTCTCATTGGCCTGCTTGGGAAAGTCATCCGGTAGCCACGTTTTAAGCGACAAAGTTTCCTCCAGGTTCTTGTCGAACTTGTCCCAAATGATTTCTGAGGGAGTGCTTTGGTCTTTGAAGATACACTTGTTCCTTTCTTTCCATATAGTCCATATGAGGAGGCCGGGTATGATTCTCCATAGATGGTTAAGGATAGCACTTTTGTAGGGACTTTGGTGCTAGAGGCGAATTGAGTTGATGATGTCCTCAGAGGTTCGACAATTTCTTTGACAACGGAAACTGGTTTTCTCCCACAGATGGTTGGCCAGAGAACAAGAGTCCAGGAGATTTTGTATCGTTTCCTCTTGAGATTGACAGTTGGGGCATATGGAGGGCCCCTGTATGTTCCTTTTTCTTAAATTGTCCCAAGTTAAAATTTTACGATGCCTAGTGAGCCACAGAAATATTGAGACTTTGGGCCAAATTCCCAGAGTCCAGATCCTTCCCCAGATGGGATCCTGAGGCACATCATCTTGGCATTTGATTTTGTAAGATTCTTTCGTGGTGAAGGAGCCCCTTGGGGTATATCCCCATCTCAATAAATCTTTACCTTCGGTGTATCTGATTCTTCGTTTTTGGAGCTGTTATGCTCTTAACCTGCAAAGTAATACCCAAACATAGAATATGCGAAGAAAGATACCCAGAACACAGAATATGCGAAGAAAAGATACCCAGAACACAGAATAGCAATGATTTTATTATTCAAAGAGCAATGTTCACATGCCTCTTCGAGGGGGCAACCTCCAATAGAGCAGAGCTCGATTACAAAATAAGACACGATACTCCTTGTAGGGAGTCTCTATCCTTTATATATGACTCATACATGCAATACCACGGGCCAATACCGTGGGTTTTATTAATACCATCTATCTAATACTACTACCCATTTGCAACTAACTGTGTTCCCGTCCTTAATTGCGGGTTAACCACTTACAACATTAATATGGGCTTTATTGACTCTTGACTATGACGTGATCCCATGACATAAATAAGGGAGTTAGGGTGAGACCCTAACATGCCCTCCCCCTTAAGACTAGCCTTGTCCTCAAGGCTGAAGCTGTGGAAATTGCTGAAGAATCGTGGCTGGTTCCCAAGTTGCATCTTCCGGAGAGGTGTCTTTCCATTTGACGAGGACTTCCTTAATCATGCGGCCGTGCAGGTGCTTGTCCCTTGTGTCTAGAACCTGTTCGGGTTGGAGCCAGATTGACCCTTCTTCGTCCAATTCAGGTAGACTGGTTTGAACTCGGCAATTGTTCCCAATCACTTTCTTGAGGCATGATACATGAAAAACTGGGTGGATTTTTGCTTTAGGTGGCAAAGCCAACTTGTAAGCCACTTCTCCAATGCGTTGAAGTACTTGGTATGGTCCGTAGAATTTGGGAGAGAGCTTTTGACAACCCTTGTCTTTGAGTTATGTTTGCTTATATGGTTGCAGCCTCAAAAGGACCTGATCCCCTTCTTGAAATTGGCGCTCTGAGCGATGTTGGTCGGCCTGTTGCTTCATGCGATTCTGAGCTTGATGAAGATTCTCGCGAAGATGGGCGAGCATGGTTGCGCGGTGTTGTAGGAGTTGATCCACGGCTTGTACTTTGGAGCACCCCGTGAGATAAGAAGTAGGGGAAGGTGGAAGTTGACCATAGACTGCTTCATAGGGAGTCATTTTGGTGGTGGCATGATAGTTGGTGTTATACCACCATTCAGCCAGAGGTAACCACTGTACCCAAAGGTGTTGCTTTTCTGAAGTGAAACACCTAAGGTAGGTTCCTAGACATTTGTTGATGGCTTCGGTTTGACCATCTGTTTGCGGATGATATGAAGTACTGAGTTTGAGTTGAGTGCCTTGTATTCTGAAGAGTTCCTGCCAAAAATTACTGGTGAAGAGCGGGTCGCGGTCGGACACAATAGAAGTGGGCATGCCATGCAATTTGAAGATCTGATCCATGAAAGTTTGAGCAACCAAAGTTGGTGTAAACGGTTGGGGTAGGGCGTAGAAATGAGCATACTTCGACAGTCGGTCCACAACCACCATGATGACTGACTTGTTCCCAGAATTTGGAAGACCTGTAATGAAATCCATGGAAACCTCCGTCCAAATTGATGCCAGAATGGGCAATGATTGTAATGTGCCTGGTGTGTTGATGGTCTCCCCTTTGTGGCGTTGACAGACATCACATTCTGCTACGAAAGTAAGGATGTCCGTTTTCATGCCGGTCCAAAAAAATGATCTTCTGGTGCGAGCATACGTCTTCTGAAAGCCCGAGTGTCCTGCAATGGGAGATGAGTGCAATTCTACTAAAATGCGACTTTTGAGGGTGGATGTTGGTGATATTACGACTCTGTCCTTGTAGCGAAGAATATCATTCTGCCACGAGTAGCCCTTGCTGAAATTAGGATCTACCTGCAATTGAGAAATGAGTTGGGAGAGCCCGGGGTGTGAAAACCATTCCTTGCGAGCCTCTTCAATCCAGTCTGGAATGGGGAGGGAAATTGCGAGCAGAGTACTTTCCTCCTCAAATTGGCGCGACAATGCATCTGCCACACTGTTGTCTTTCCCTTTCTTGTAAATGGTCTCATAATCATATCCCAGCATTTTGGCTAACCATTTATTTTGTTGTGGGGAGGATAGGCATTGCTCCAAAAAATATTTAAGACTGTGATGATCTATGCGGATTTGGAAACGTCGCCCCAATAAGTAAGGTCGCCAGGTCTCGACTGCATGTAAGATGGCCATCATTTCCTTCTCGTAGGTAGATTGGCCCAGATTCCTCCCACTGAGTTGTTGGCTGGTGAAGGCCAATGGTCGCCCTTCCTGCATTAAGACCGCTCCAATACTTGTACCCGAAGCATCACATTCAATGACAAAGGATTTGGTGAAGTCAGGTAGCACTAAGACGGGAGTGGAACACATGGCGTTTTTGAGAGTAGTAAATGCCTGTTGTGCTTCCTCGTTCCAGAAGAAGGAATTTTTCTTTAGGAGTTGAGTGAGGGGCTTTGCTATGCGGCCATAGTTGCAGACAAATTTACGATAATAGCCTGTTAGACCCAAAAATCCTCTTAAGCTCTTCAAGGTCTTAGGTTGAGGCCATTCTTGCATTGCCTGGATCTTTTTGGGGTCCACCTTGACACCTTCACGCCCCACAATGTGGCCCAAATACTCAACTTCTTCCATGCCAAACGAACACTTAGACATCTTGACAAATAATTTATGCTGGCGGAGCAGTTGCAAGAGTAGATCTACATGCTGAAGATGTGCCGCCCAAGTGCCACTATAGATGAGGATGTCATCGAAGAAGACAAGGACAAATTTTCTGAGATATGGTTTGAGGAGGTGATTCATAAGGCTCTGAAAAGTAGAGGGGACGTTACAGAGACCAAATGGCATGACCAGGAACTCATAATGGCCTTCATGAATTCTGAAAGCCATCTTGGGAATGTCGACTTCCTTCATGCGAATTTGGTGGTAGCCTGAGCGAAGATCCAACTTAGTGAAGAATTGAGCCCCATTGAGTTCGTCCAGCAAATCGTCAACCACCGGGATGGGAAATTTATCTTTGACTGTCAACTTATTGAGGGCACTGAAGTCGGGACACATCTGCCACTCCCCATATTTCTTGAGGACCATGACCACTGGGGATGAATAAGGACTAATGCTGGGACGAATGGCACCTGCTTCCAACAATTCCTTGATGATTTTTTCTATTTCATTCTTTTGGGTGAACGGATATCTGTATGGGCGCACATTTGGTGGTTGGGACCCTGGAACCAATGTGATGCTATGATCATGTTCCCCTCGCGAGGGTGGAAGCTCATGAGGCTTATCCAAGACCGTCCGATGTTTATTTAAAATCTGTTGCATCTCCGGATGAATTGGCAGAGACATGGTTTCGACTACCTAGATGGCATTAAATTGAGCTACCACTCCATGATGGCCCTTTTTTAACAATTTTTCCATCCTATGCGAGCTGATGATAGAGGGGGCTCCCGCCTGTAGTCCACGGAGGGTATGTGTGGAGTTGTTCTTCTTAAAACTCATATATAACTCCTGGAAATCCATTGTGATTGGCCCCAGAGTGCGGAGCCATTCCGCGCCTAGGACAATGTCGCAACCCCCCATGTGTATTGCAAACATGTGGGTTTTCAACTGATAATCCCCCATTTGAAGTTTGACATTTTCACAGCGGCCTTCACATTTCATTGTGCCCCCATCTGCAATTTGGACTTGGAAGTTAGAAACTGCCCGGACAAAACAATGCGCTGCTTCAGCGATCTTTTGATGGATGAAATTATGGGTACTTCCACTATCAATCAAGACTACTACTGGGCGATGTTTAAGAAAACCCCTGATTTTGAGAGTTTGAGGGGAAGAGATTCCTGCCAATGCATTTAGCGAAATAATTGGGTCGTCAGATACAATCTCCTTTTGGTTATCTTCTTCGATCGCCTCCGGTTCCTCAAGTGGTGGATCTTCCTCGGTGGAGCTGTAGTCAGTGGCATCTATTTGAAAAAACTTGGGCTCCTTGCATTTATGACCTGGGGAATATTTTTCATCACAGTAGTAACATAGTCCTTGCTTCCTTCTTTCGGCCATTTCCGCCGGTGACACCTTTTGAATCTTAAGTGTCTGAGTCGTGTTGGGAGCTTGTGGGGGACGACCTTTAGCGGGGAAGTTGAGGCGGTTGGATTGGGCTGTTAATGCACGTTCCACCTTACGAGCTACCTGGCAAGCCTCTGTCCACGTGGGAGGGTGGTGGAGTAGAACCTGAGCTTTGATGGCTTCTTTCAGATCGCTGATAAAGCATTCCATGTAGAACTCATCTGTGAGACCCTTAGTGCGGAAGGCTAAGGCTTCAAAAGCGGTAATATATTCATCCACTGGACCCGTCTGTCGGAGCTTAGTGAGACGCCCCAAAAAAGAGTCTTCCTGTTCAAAGCGATTTCGAAGAGCTTTGGCAAATTGGGCCCAATTTTGAAAATGTCCATTGCAACGTTGGTGCCATTCCTTCCATTGCCATCGTTCATTGTCCAAGTACATGGTGCCCACCATAAGCTTAGTCCCCTCATCTATGATATGATTCAATTGGAAATACTGCTCCATTTGTGCTAGCCATGCAGACGTGTGAGAACCGTCAAATTTATGCATATCCAACTTGGGAGGTCGCTGACTGGGTGGTGGGTGGGTGTGCCAGACGTGGGGAGAGTGGCTAGACTCACCCTCATGGTATTCATGGCCATTATTCGCCTCCTCGTGGGCTGGCTCCTTGCCCTTCAGTGCGTTCTATATCTGGATACTTATTCCTTTAATCTCATGTTGTATTTCGTTCACCGAAAATTGGATGGAGTTCACCTGGTCTTCAATTTTGTCCATCCTTTCATTGGCCATCGCTTGAGTGCGAGTTTCTACCATACACCAACCTGATGAAAAATTGGGACCGCCAAAAAAAATTTACTAAGAAATTGAATGGTACCACCTTGCTCAGCTTGTCGTCCTGATTCTGATGGGCTAGGTCACCAATAAGCGCCCCGGAAGATCTCAGACTTTTTTTTTTTTTTGGAAAACTCCTAACGGAGTTTTACTCCTTCCTGATCAATACTGCAGTCGCCAAATCCTCAAAATTTTAATGCTGCCAAAAGTCGACAAGTATATCCAGGTACAGGAACCCTTCACAACTACTTTGATCTAGTGGATCTGAGAGATCTGAATGGTGGAACAACTGCTGCTGCTGATCTGATGGAGCTGCCGGACTGATGTCTGCTGCTGCTGCACTTCTTTGCACCCACGGATCTAGAATAGATGATGTGTGATCCCCCGATAGAAAGGGAACTATGGTCTTGAGGAGTGTCAGGTGCTACAGATCGCAATATACATAAGGGTCTGACAGTAGTACTCGGCCCAATGTTTCAGGGCTCTAACTAAGGAGGATCGACCGTACCCTTAGCCGTACAACCCGACTACCCTATCGTACGGGTGAGTAATCTCTCTGAGTGCTATTCTCGGTGTACTGTAGCCACAAGACGGCCGAAGGTTTATCTATGGCGAGGTTTCAAGGGAGCCTAGGGGGCTTCCTATATACCCAGAGGGTACGTGGAAGACAGTTCGTGTGCGGTTCTGTCTAATGCGCTACTACTCGAAGGGGTACCCACAGGGGTTACAAGGGAGTCCAACAGACGTGACCACCTCTTGTATTTCCTGCGTGCATGCCTCCCCAAATCCGCAGGTTTATGCGCTTAACGACAGATCCCGTGGTTTAAAGACGTCGGAACACGTCTCTAGCCAAAAAAAATTGTGCTAAAAATTGGAGATCCCACCGAGCCCTGGAAAGTGCTCTGATACCACTTGTTATGCTCTTAACCTACAAAGTAATACCCAAACACAGAATATGCGAAGAAAGATACGCAGAACACAGAATATGCGAAGAAAAGATACCCAGAACACAGAATAGCAATGATTTTATTATTCAAAGAGCAATGTTTACATGCCTCTTTGAGGGGGCAACCTCCAATAGAGCAGAGCTCGATTACAAAATAAGACACGATACTCCTCGCAGGGAGTCTCTATCCTTTATATATGACTCATACATGCAATACCACGGGCCAATACCGTGGGTTTTATTAATACCATCTATCTAATACTACTGCCCATTTGCAACTAACTGTGGTCCCGTCCTTAATTGCGGGTTAACCACTTACAATATTAATATGGGCTTTATTGACTCTTGACTATGACGTGATCCCATGACATAAATAAGGGGGTTAGGGTGGGACCCTAACAGGAGCTCTCTTTCCAGGTTTTCTCTTGTCTGGTTTTCGATGTTTCTTATCAGTCTGTTAGGGTGCTGCCATTGTCTGTAGCCTTGGTTAATCTCCTGTGACCAATGTTGTTTGACCGTTTCCTTTTGTTGTTCCTCCCAATCATAGCTGGGTGGAATATTAAGAATGCTGTCAAGATTGGGAAGTTGATTCCAAGCATCCGTCCAAAAACGAGCTGTATTGCCACTTCTGATCTCCCAAAAACTGTGTTGTTGGATCAACGAGAAGTGTGGACTGGCGGCATTCCATATCAACGAGCCTTTCTCAACAGGGGTGAATCTAATTAGCTCCTCCATTGGTCTGTGGTTGGTGTATTTGGCTTTCCAGATGACCCCCCAGGGCTTGTTTGGTGCCGTAAGCTATTGCCACCAAATTCTTGCACCCATGATTTCATTGCTGTGACTAGGATCTCTCAGACCTAAGACTCCTTTTTCCTTGGGTTTGCAGGCAGTAGTCCATTTAACAAGGGCCCATTTATGATTTTTTCCATGTGTTCCCCACAGAAAGTTGCGCTGAAGATCTCTAATTCTTTTAAGAGCCCATTTAGGCACTGCCAGGATTGAGAAGAGATATAGGGGCATTTCCTGAAGCACCGCTTTGATAAGGACTAATCTGCTGGCTATGTTCAGAGCTCTAAAGGTCCATGAGGAGAGACGGGATTCAAGCTTCTCTAAGAGCCTGCGCCAGGAGGCATGCTTAATGGTAGAGTCAATGAGATGGGCGCCTAGGTAATTGGAAGGCAGGGTGGCTATGGAGAAACCAAGAATGCGGGCAATGGCACGTTGAATAATGGGAGGCATGTGAAAGAAAAAGATTTACGATTTGGCTTTGTTGATGCCTATGCCTGAGGCATCTGAGAAGTCCTTCAGAAGCGCTTTGAAGATGGTAGCTTCTTGAACAGATGGGTATCCGAAAATCATGTTGTCATCCACAAATTGTTGGTGGGTGGTAGTAGGGGTGTTGTGAATGGAGATACCTTTAAGAAGCTGGGAGTGAAGGGCATGCTTGATGAGTCTCCCTAGCCCTTCTGCCATCAGAACAAAAAGGAAAGGAGATAGAGGGTCCCCTTGTCTGATACCTCTGGAGGGGCTGAATGGTTGAGAGGGGATGCCATTAATGAGGAGGGAGAAAAAGGTGGAGGAGATTAAACTTTGAACCCAACGAACCCACATTGGTGAAAAACCAAAAGCATGTAGCGTTTTTTGAATGTAATTCCAACTTAATTGATCAAAAGCTTTGGAGAGGTCAATCTTGAGAATAATACCTGCCTGATTGGAGATCTTGAGGGAGTGTATGATTTCATGAGTGAGGATAATGCCGTCCAAAATTTGTCGACCTTCAACGTACCCTGATTGTTCCGGCGATATGAGCAAGGGTAACAGCGGCTTCAGCCTATTTGCAATCACTTTAGAGATGACCTTGTAGGTGACATTGCACAGTGCAACTGGGCGAAATTTATCCGGAGTGATAGTGCTGTCTTCTTTGGGGATGAGAGCAATAAAAGTTGAATTGAGCGAAGGCAGCAGCCAGTGAAGAGAGCAAGATTCTTCCACCACTTGCCATACTTCCCCTTTTATGAGCTCCTAGAATGAGTGGAAGAAGGTGGTGGAGAAGCCATCCAGACCCGGTGCTTTGCCTTGAGCTGTTTCATGGCTAACTCCACTTCCTCGGGAATTACACGTCGGAGAAGGAGATGGTTGTGTTCTTTTGTAATGACTTTTGGCACATGTTGAGTGATCTTTTCTATAGCATTCCTTTTGTCAATTTGGGGTTCTTGTAGGACTTCTTGAAAGTAATTGATAAATTATTGTTCGATCTCTGCATGATCCTCCACTCTTTCCCCCCTGCTTTTGCATAAAGGAGATAGTGTTGTGCATTCTTCTTTGAATAGTGGTTATGTGGAAGAATTTGGTGTTTCTCTCGCCTTCTTTCAGCCATCTAATTTTGGATTTTTGCTTCCAGAGAATCTCTTCTTGCTTGTTTCTCTCCTCCATTTGATTATGTATGTGCTTCTCCCGTTCCATAGTTCCTTCCCTGTACCCCTCTGTTATTATCTGTTGTTGGAGATCTCTCATTTCCTTGTTGAGGTTTTGTTGGTCTTGAAAGATATTGCCAAAAGTCTCCTTATTCCATCTTTTGATTTGGGCTTTCAGATATTTGAGTTTCTGTTGGAAGTGGAACATTTTTTATCCTACTGGCGCCGAGAAGTTGTTCCAAGTTTGTCTGATGAAGTCTTTGAAAGTGGGATGAGATAACCAACATGCC
Organism: Pinus tabuliformis; assembly: GCA_031772625.1. Lineage (NCBI taxonomy): Eukaryota > Viridiplantae > Streptophyta > Pinopsida > Pinales > Pinaceae > Pinus > Pinus tabuliformis. Next base: position 494,430,487 of record CM062814.1, on the reverse strand, counting down.
TCAAATTTGAAAGGACGTCTTGTAGAGTTTCCTGGTCACTGCCATTGGAGTGCTATAGGCCAATGATCAGAACCGGAGTATGGGAGGATGGATGTTGAGAGGTCACCTCCGAGATGTATTGCGCTATCCGAGATGAGGAATCTGTCAAGTTTCGAAGCAATTTGATACCTCCTAGCCCTACAATTGCTCCAAGTGTGCATGTCATTGGGTGTTTGCATGTCGATAAGCATGTTGTTGTGGATAAAATCTTTGAAGTGGTCCGTTTCCTGATCCAACTTGGCCTGGCCTCCCTTCTTTTCCTCTAACTTGGTGATCATATTAAAATCTCCACCTATGAGCCATAGAGAATGCTCTCTGTTGGAGTTGAGAGTTGCTATGGTGTCTAAAAGAGCAATTTTATTGGGAGCATCCTGCGGAAAATAAACGTTGGTCAGGTGACCATGTATGTTGGTGCCAATTATGTGAAACACTGCCTGGATGATGTTGTGGGATGCGTGGAAATTTGACAGCAATATTGCTTGCGTATTCCATGCAATTGCTAAGCCTCCAGATGCGCTTGATGCATCCACTGCCACTGAGTGACATCCTGGCCATGCTTTTGAAAGGATGCTTCCCAGGGTGTTACTGTTGCACTTTGTTTCCTGCAGGAAGAAAATCTGGGGTTGTTCCTGCCTTATCATATTTTTAATCATTCTGAGTTTCCCAGGGCTATTGAGCCCTCTTACATTCCATGAGGTGAGCTTCATTGTTCACTGTGTGGAGTAGGCCTATAGTACTTCGTCAATTTAGCATATCTGCCTGAGTCGACCAGGATTTTCCCTACTGCTATAGTTCTCTAGAGATCTGTCTTTCTCCCTCTCTTTTTGGAATCCTTTGGAAGGAGGTTGCCATCCCATTGGCTTCCTGGTTGTATACCCAATTGTTGTTGTTGATATGCTCTGGATAATATAGTTTCCAGAGTGCTGAGCTGATGCTCTTGGATTTTGTCGTACTCCTTCTTTCTACAAGCTTGCTCCAGTCCAAAAATGTCTAGTCCTTTTAGATCTATGCTCTCTGGTTCTTCATCCATATGCTGCACTTGACTACTTTCCTCTGAGATAAGTGCTAGTTTCTAGGATTGATGTCATGGTTCATCCGTCTCCATGGCTTTGGATGTTCCTTCAGGGTTTTTCAAGTCTGTTATGGGAGTTCCGCTTGATTTGGATGGAGTTCCCTCCAAATCCATATCCTTTACTTTCCCATCAAGTCCCTTTTGGATCTCTTTGGGGGGTGCACTGTCATCCCTAGGGAAAAGAGATGCATGGGAGGAACCATGGGGGGAATGTAAAGCAGAGGAGGAGATGGGCATGGAGCTATGCTTCGAGTTCAAGGGTTGCTCTTCTATGGCTTGTGCTAGAATTTCCAAGATATTACTCGTGGAGGGGATAGAAGCCATATCTTGCTGGGGTTTTTTCCTGGTGGAAGGTTTTTTGTGTGCTCACTTGTGGCTAGGGACCTTGGTAAAACCATCTTGGGTAGGCAGATCGGAGGGATCGGAGACAGAGGCTTTGGCATTTAGCGGACAATCCCTGAAGAGATGCCCGTGAGCATGACATTTGCGGCAGCGAAAAGGTACATGTTCATAATCCAAGGGTTGAATCCATTCATAATCATCATGAGAGAGACTTACCAAGTTTGGTAGGGCTTTATCCAGGCACATGAAGACACAGATGCAGGCATAGGATGTGTATCTTCGTAGCTTGGTCTCCTCGGCTGCTTTTATGTATTCCCCCAGTCCATTTCCAATGTCTTTGAGCAGCCCTTCATCCCAATATTCCTCTGGAAGCGAATACATTCTGATCCACACTGGAGCCCAGGTGAGGTCTTCCTTGTCCGGGTTAAATCTTGCTACCCAGTCCCTTAGATACAATCCTGCTGAGTTGAAAAAGTATGGCCCTTCATCCATGATTCTGAACTTGTCTTCTAGGCACAATAATATCACAGTAAAGAATCCCTTCGGTCCTAGCAGCAATGCTATATGGCCCTTGGGTTTCCATTTAGCAGCGATCCAGCCACACAGGGCTTTTTCTGTCGGCCAGAAACCTATAAATTTTCCTATGAGTTCATGGTTCGTCATATATTGGATTCGTTCATTGATCTTATGACCGGGCAGTTCTATCTTGGGTCTTTCAGCGGCTATTTGTTTGCATGTTTTCAAGGTGACCTTGGTCATTTCCTCTGGCTTGTCTTTTCCTTTTGGTATTTCACTGCCCTTGTCTGACTAACTTCCAGGTGCATTGGGCTTATGCTGCGTCATCCTCTCATTGTTATCCGCCTTTGCATGGATCGAACCAAAGACTAAAGACCCCGTTTGCCCTGGTGGCAAGGTGTTGGATGAGGGGGAGGGCTTTGAGGCCCCCCCCTGCGGTGTTTTGTCAAGATCAGGAGGTCAGGCCTTCAGTGATTGCTGAGTCGTGCTTGTCTGCACCGTCTCAGAGAGTCGCCAGAACCCTAGTTGCAGAGCCCTCTTTCGTTCTTCTGCCGAAATCATGTGTTCGAGACAAAATCCTCTATCAATATTAAATTATATATTATAAATGAAAAAGAAATAAATTAGCATGCTCATATTGATAACAGGCTAAATGTTTACAATGTTAATGTTCTTAGACTGTGGCAATTTAAATTTCGAATTTCATCTAGTTGTTTCTCAACATTAATCATGAAATATATTGCAAATTATGCTTCAAAACTAGAAAAGAGGTTATAAAAATGTCAAGATTTGATGAAAATAATTGAAAACATAAAAGAAATTGGATATCCTTATTCACACGTGCATAAAAAAGGTTCCTTGTAGAAACATATAGTTTTTAAAATCCTCTTACCCCTCCTTGTGCCCTAGTTGATTGTTGTGCTAAAATTTCCATGTACATTCTCCAAAAAAAAACACTCAAATCACTTGTGCCCCTCTTCACCACAAATGATAAAAATGCACATCCATTGTTGATAAGACCTTGAAGCATCTTCCTTGTTCTCTCAATCCACTAAAACCTCTATCTCTTGATTTCTTTTTGTTTCCTTATCAACAATTTCATTGGTCTTCTCATTCTTCTCAGCCACACTTCTTTCACTTTTTGTTTGGAATTGTGAAATTATCTATAGTTATGATAAGTTATTCCTTTAATAAAGTTCTTACTTTTGTTTTATGGTAATTTTAGTTACACTTATTAGGATGCTAAACGATATGATGCTTCTAATGAAGAAAAGTTTTTCCAACTAATTTGATCTTGAATAATGACTAGTTGAATATGTTCCTTCTTGTATGGAGTGTGTATTTATGTATTGTATCTTTTTTAATCATAAATTATCTTATAATTAAATTTGTATAAATATAGATATAGATATTTTTTTCTCTTGTGAAATCAACTAGGCCCTTCAATTAAAAAATCACTAGCTTGATTTTTCAAGAATCTCCCATTCTCCCAAGTTCAAAATATTCTCCATATCATTAAGTTACTAATAATTCCCTCAATATGTATTGAGATTTCCTATATAAGAATAGAATTTAATCTCTATTAGTTTAGTTTTTAGTTCAACAACCTTGCAAATTATTACACAATATCTTCTTCATCAACTTTGCTATCTTCATCCTCTTCTCATTTTTGAGCCACTCTCTTTGGCTTCTTTAGGTTTTATTTACTCTCCAATTCTTCTAATTTTATTTCTAACACCTATGCATTTTTTAATCACTTTTCTCTTTCCTTCTCTTCCCACAATCCCTTTTACTTGGAATTGGATTTTCATGGAAATGTTTGGTGAATGAGACACTGAACACAAATATAATGTCATACTTGTTGTAGGGATCACTTTTAGTTTGAGATTTATATAGTCTTTTGAAGAAATGAAAAATTGTTGCGAAGAAGAAATAATTTTGTAAAAGATCAAATGATTGACTTGGTAAATGTGACTTGTTGTGAAACCAAAAAAAGCTTCAAACCTATTCACTAGTAAAATTTTGTGGTTATAGAACAATAGATCACCTTTATCACACACCCTTCAATTCTATGCCCAAATGGTTAAGTTTCTTCATTTCTTAAACATGTGATGGGGGGAAATTGAAAATATATTATTGATTGTGGGACTAGATTACTTAAGAAATAGGTATATTGACTTTGCAACTCTTTTACAAATTGCATTCCTTCAACTAGTTTGCAAATTTCTTATCCTTTACATAAAGTTGGATTACAAAAAAAATACTAAGTAAGCCTTTTATAACTTTCAAACAAAATTTATAACCTAACTAAAATGATTATACATTTTTCATGATGATAAATGAAATGAAATACAATAAAAAATACTATTGAACAATGTTTTCATCATTATAGAAACATTTCAAATTTTGAGGAAAAATTACCTGCATAAATGATAAGACTTTAATCCTTTTTTTTCCCCGAGGATATATCAAGGAAAATCCATGTGAAGGGATCATGTCCCATCAAATTATTAACAGAGCTTAACCCCGAGGGCATCGAGAAGAACTGGCCCCATGAACTCCCATTAGCGAGGTGCTTTAACAACGAGAACTCGACCGATTGAGCTAACCCTTAGTGTTATTTAATCGATCTAATATAATTTTAGTCTCGAATAACCTTTTTATAAAATAATTTTTAGCTTTTCATAGAAATGTTTGACAACTTTGGACATATTTTTTTATTATCTAAGATACTTGATTACCATTCTTGAAATATTATAATTTTCTACTTGCCAAATGCGTCAATCCTAGTAGCCAATTCATTAAAAAAATTTGGATGGTAGCTATAAATAAAGGCATCAAAACAAATTTTGAATTGTGGTATCCCTTAAAGTTAAATCGTGATTTATACCTAAGAAACCAATTTGAGCTATTTCAATGGATTGGTTTGATCAAAATTTATTTGTTCATATGGTTAATCTATAGTGGTTTCATGTGACTTTGATTTGTTCTAGGCATGAACATATATAATTTGAGTAAATATTAAGAAAATTCATATCAAAAGGTAAGTATATAGATATTTGAATGATTCTCTTTTAATATTTAATTATCAAGTTACTTAATTCAATTTAGTTGGTATTGGAAATATAATGTTTCTCAAACTAATAATTTTCCTTCTCCCCATATGCTAACATAACATAATTAGTAAAATTAAGTGGCCCATTATCTACACATCTTTTATTTTGCAAGGAACAAACATCACATAGTGTACAAAGTTTTCTCTACTATTTACAAAGTTTTCTCTTTTCACTCCCCGAATCCCCTCTTACATGTCTTTACATTGTTCAATACAATAAGGAATTTGAAATTACCACTCTATGTGGTCGAACTCACTTCACAAAAGTATAATAGTCTAGATGCAATGCATCTGTAGAAAAGTAAGAGCCTACCATATCGAAACTGTCACAATTTAGGAACATCACTGATTTAAAACTTAAAATAGTTTAGAAACATAATGTCTAGAAAATCAACTAAACTAACTTATCCACACTTATACAACCAACAAAATCACTTCTAGAAGGTCCCAAAATAAAAATTTACGTAAATAACCATGAATGATAAACTTGCATAGCATAGGGGACTGATGTGTTTGCGCAACAGTGGGGACCAAATTTATGGAAAAATAGTGTTCAAAGACAAGCTCATATATCTTGAATCCTGACAGATTTTACATAACAGAAGGAGGTTTTTTTATATGAGGGTGTCCTTAAGAGAAAACTCTCTCAGTTTTGAAATATTCTTCTCCATCTATTCACAATCTACACCCAAACATCATAACTAAAACAGGAAAAGAGAAAACCTGAAAAATAGATTGTAAAGATGCATTTGACTCTTCCAGTATATGACACCTGTGCAAAAACTGAAGGAAATTTTCGTTCTTTGGCTGATGCTTGGAAATAACCTCTTTTCTTTTTCCAAAATTCAGCTCCATTTGGTCGGAAATATATTTTGAAAATTATGACAAAAAAAATCAGTTTCGCAGCAAATTCGCAACGACTGTTTGAACTCGACCTTGATGAGATAAAATGAGAGAAGTTTCAAACACTTTTTAATTTTTAAGTTGCCCAAAACCATCTCATGTCATGATGATGAAATTTGAAATCATGGAGGTATGAGAGATATAAACCACTAACAGATCCATGACATGAACCCTTCCACTCTAATAATGACCCCTCATGGACTATTGAACCTTTAAAAATTTGACCTTTACAAATATTTTGACCTTTTTACATAAGGGAATCTTTAGACTATGAGACATAGTGACTCATAGGCTAAAATTGACAAACAAAACTCCAAAATGAAATAGTAAGATAGGAAAACACTTTGATTCCTAGACTATAGGACCCTAACATAGGGTACCAATACCAACACACAAGATCATTACATCATGGATAACACCAACAAGATACCCTTTTCACTTCCTTAAATCTCTCAGATTTGAGGAAAATCACAAATGATCCCATTGCCCATAATCAAAAATGGCCCCCCATGCCAACCAAGTTGCGATCAAATATCACTAAATTCGAAGCAAAACAAGGGGAATACCTTACCAATCATATCATGACGTTCCACCTATGATGTTTTCTTAAATAAACATGTGTATCTAATATTAAATACTTATGATTCACTCACTTATGTATTTTGTATTCCGCTATGCAGGGATGGAAATTGATCAACCACATGAGGAACAAGATGTACCCTATCAAGCTAATCAACCATCAGAAGAATGAGTTGTGCTCTCTCAAGTTGATAGGATAACGAGGATTTGCATTGGTTTGAGTGGAAGGTTTGCAAAAAATTTGGATGCAAGCATGAGAGAGGACCTTGGGGAGCCTATTTCTAATCACACTATTAGAGAGCATGTTAGAAACATTGGTTGATAGTTTTTTGAGAAACATTCTGTTGTTGCATAAGCTTAGATACTGCATGAGTTGATCAAACATAAGCAACTAAAACATGCCGCAAAGATTTTAGGTATTCAAGATTCTAAAAGTAGGAAGACACATATGAATGTCACTAAAAATATATCAAAGGTATTCTTTATATTTGGAAAATCAAGAAAACCCAATGTTCAAGCTACTCGTATGGAAATTACAACTTCTATTATTGCACCAAGTACATCAAGACAAAAAAAGTTGGCAACAATGCCAAAATTGCTCCACGTCTCGAGAAAAAAATTACACAAGCATACCAAATTTATGGTTCGAGTAAATGAAAATGATGAAGCTGCTTGTTGGGTTCTTATCACTAGGAAACCCTACCAAGACATGCTTACAACAAGAATCACACCATTTGAGGTAGAGTTTTGGGAGAGCCATTCTCATGTTATTCCAGATAGAAAGTATTGTTGGAAATACTGGGGGGGGGGGGGGGGGGTGAATCAGTATTTTCATTCAATTGTGATTATTACTAGTTTAATTCTTCACAATTTAAATAGAGAAACATATAAGTATAATTTTATTGAATAAAATAATAAATACAATATAAATGTGTTCCAAGCTCCAACTTGGTTTTGATGAGGCTCCAACCTATAGGGATTCAACCCTATCTTATCAAGCAACCAACCTTGGATTTAGGAGCACCAACTCCAAGGACACCAATCCTTCCAATTCTGAGGCATCAACCCCAAGGGCTCCGACCCTATCTTTCAAGATGAATCAAGTGAAAAGATTGTCCTCCCACTCTGTCTTCAGCTTCCTTCTTAGCTTGGCCTTCGTCTTCTACATCACCTTCTGTGTCAGCTAGACCTTCGACTTTATCTTCTTCCGCTGGACCTTTCGGCTTCATCTTCTTCCGTTAGACCTTTCGGCTTCCTTTTTCTTCGGCTGAACCTTTCAGATTCCTTCTTTCTACTGTTCCTTCGACTTCCTCTGTCTCTTCAAGTTCACGAGTTGTGACCTTCTTTATGTTCTATTTGTGTGCCCGAGGTAGATACTCAGAATTGAAGCGTTTTAACTCATTTTTATACGAGTTTCACCAATGACCAAAGGACATGTCTATTGGAGGGAGGCCAACTTGTATATTAAAAATATATATCGAAGAGTCCTTTATCCATAGACTTGATTATTCACGGAAATCCATATAAGAGTTGTTATACCCACATGGAGGTTCCACATGCCACGTCATTACCTTTAAACGCAATCGCAACTTCATAAAAAATCGGAGTTATTCCTTTAATCCCGCAAACGAACGCTGGTCCCACCTGAATGCACAAGATCGGGCCCCAAATAAAAATTAAACCCGTGTCCATTAACTTCTCGGGTCCACTCAGTCCCAAGTCTTATCAGATTAATTCTCCACCGTTGATCTCATCATTAATCTGACGGTTGTTGATCCACCCGATCAACAAACTTAATCGTCGATCCTCCACTGTTTGATCAAGGCGCGCTGGATCCAATGGTTCGCAACAATATCAGCCAGGGAACTTGCGCAACGCTTAATCGCCTTTACGGAGCCGATAAGGATTATAAATTCTTCATCTATAAAAGTTCAGGTCTGTATTTAGTTTTAACGTCCGATCGCTTTATGACCAAATATCCATTAGATATACGAGGTCATCAAATCTATGGCCTGCGGGTCTTCAACTAGCACATGGGTTAAAAACAGAGATCGACGACTAGGATTTGAAAATGAGATCGACGTAAGAATTTGAAAATGATATCGACAGCTAGGATTTAGCGCGGGCCTTTAGCCACGATAGCTATTGCTCCTGTGACTTTTCTTCACTCTTCCGCTCTTCCGATAGTTGTTGCTCCTATGACTTTTCTTCACTCTTCCACTCTTTCAATAGCTATTTCTCTTGTGGCTTATCTTCCTGTGACCTCCTATAACTTTGTTTATGCTCCTCCGCTATTTTCTTCCTATCGGTTCTTCTTGGGCATATATTACATGCGATACTTCCAATATGGCTCCTCCGATGTTTTCTTCTTTACTCCTCTGTTATCGTTGTTGCTCTTTGTTCTTTTGATAAATCTTACCCTTGGGCATATGCGATAACCTGCTTCTCTTACTCCGATGACTTGCTTCTTTGATGGCTTTTGATAAACTCTTCATCTTACTCTTTGGCTTCACGATGGCTTCTCCTCTTTGGCTTCTTGCTCCTGTTGCTTCACGGATCTACTGCTTCTATTCTATCTGTATATATATCAAACTTTCATCACTATGGTGAAACCCTAGGAAATCATGTATCAATGGGAAATCAATGTATCAAAGAATTTTCCATCACAAACACTGTTATATTGACATCAATGACAACCTAGATTAACAATATCCCCCTTTGTCATTGATGGCAATATTCTTCTTCTCTCCCCCTTTGACATCAATGGCAAAGGAGTGCACAAGGACTCCCCCTGTCAAACTGCTCCCCCTGTCATGCAACATCTTTATGAATCAACTTAATATGATGCTAGAGAAATAACCCCCATCTTTTGGCGAAGATGTTCAAATGCTTCTCGAGGAAGAGGTTTTGTGAAAATATCAGCTATCTGCTCCTTAGTATTGATATATTCCAAGTTGATGTTTTGTTCAGCTACTTGTTCATGAAGGAAATGATACTTGATTGGTATATGTTTTGTCTTTGAGTGCATCACTGGATTTTTTCTAAGACTGATAACACTTGTGTTATCACAATAGATGGTGTTTGGTTGATTGGTAGCTTCCTTCATCTATAATATTTGAGTACAACAATCTGCAGCAACTATATACTCGGCTTCAGTTGTCAATAGTGATATGGATGTTTGTTTTTGCTAGGCCGAGATACTAGACAATATCCTAGGAAGAATGCATTTCCACTAGTACTTTTTCGATCATCGACACTTCTGGCCCAATCAGCATCGGTGTATGCAGTCACAGTAAGAGTTGAGCTCTTAGGGTACCAAAGACCAAAATCAGGAGTTCCTTTCAAGTATCTGAGAATTCTTTTTACAGCCAACAAATGGGATTGTTTAGGAGTTGATTGAAATCTTCCCACCATTCCTACTGCTTGCATAATGTCAGGTCTCGTAGCAGTTAAGTATAGGAGGGATCCAATTATTGACCTGTAATGAGTTTCAACTACCGGAGGAGAGTCATCATATTTTCTTAATTTTCAATTTGTGGTCATAGGTGTGCTCATGGGTGCACAGTCTTCCATTCCATATCTTTTAAGCATGTCTTTAAGATATTTTTCTTGAGATATGAACATGCCTGTTGTGGTTTAAGATACTTGTAGTCCAAGGAAGTAAGATAAATCTCCTATCATTTGACATTTCAAACTCTTTTGACATAATTTGAGCAAACTCATGGCTCATATCATCATTATTACTATCAAAAATCAGATCATCAACATAGACAAGAGTGACTAGTAACTTATCCTCATCCATCTTTATGTAGAGATTACTTCCTGCCACCCCCTTCTTGAAGCCTTGTTGTTGTAGATAGTGATCCAATCTTGCGTACCAAGCTCTAGGAGCTTGTTTCAACCCATATAATGCCCTTTTCAACTTACAAACAAAGTCTTTTCCTTTTGCTAGATTAAACCCTTCTGGTTGCTCCATGTAGACTTCTTCCTTGAGTTCCCCATTCAGAAATGTTGATTTTACATCCATTTGATAGATTTTAAATCCTTTTGAGCAAGAAAATGCCAAGAACATCCTTATAGCTTCCACACGAGATACGGGTGCAAAGGTTTCTTCAAAGTTGATTCCTTCAATTTGTGAATAACTTTTACAAACAAGCCTTTCCTTATTTCTGATGATTTTTCCATCTTCATTCATTTTGTTTTTGAACACCCACTTGGTTCCAATTATATTTTTATCCTTTGGACGAGGTACCAGCACCCATGTCTCATTCTTCTCAATTTGAGACATTTCTTCTTGCATGGCTTTTACCCAATGAGGATCCTTGCTTGAGCAAATGTTTCTGGTTATATCATAGATAGGAAAGCAACATCATTTTTCTTTGGTGTACTTGTCATCCTTCTTCGGGTTTGTATCCCTTCATCTATATTGCCAATAATCTGCTCATATGGGTGATATTTTTGGAGAAACTTCATCTTTGAAGGGGTTTGAGATGGTTCTTTTTCCTTGTGTTTTTCTTGATCTTTTTCCTCTTTTTTAGGTTCTTCTTCAATTAGAGGGTCAACTTCAAGATCTTCAATTTCTTTTTCTGGAAGGTCTTCATCAATCTTCACATCAATGCTTTCCACTATTTTCCGTAGTTGATTATTGTAGCACTTGTAGGCTTTGCTCCTTGTAGAATATCCAAGAAATATTCCTTCGTCAACCCGAGAATCAAATTTTCCTGGTGAGTCATCATTGATTTTTATGAAGCACTTGCTTCCAAAAATATTGAAGTATTTTACTGAAGCAGGTCTTCCTTTCCATAATTCATAAGGAGTCTTCTCATTATTTGGTCTTAGTTGAGTTCGATTCAAGGTATAAACAACTGTCCTGACTGCTTCTCTCCAGAATTTTGGCTACAAGTCAATTGCTATTAACATTGTTCTTGCCATTTCTTGAACTGTTCGGTTTCTTCTTTCAACTACTCCATTCTGCTTGGGTTTTCTGGCAGCAGAGAGTTCTCTTTCGATTCATGTACTTTACATAATTCATTAAATTCTTTTGATGTGAAGTCTCCCCCTCTATCCATTCTGAGACATTTAATCTTAGAATCCTTTTCATTTTCTACAAGAGATTTAAGATTATTAAAACACTCAAATGCTTCGTATTTATATTTTATAAAATATACCCACATCATTCTAGTATAGTCATTAACAAATAAAGCAAAGTACCTTTCTCCTTGGAGTGCCAGAGTTCTAGTTGGTCCACATAAATCAACATGAATGATCTCCAAAGGTTTTGATGTAGAAAACTCCTTGGTCTTGTGGTTGGTTCTAGTTTTCTTTCCATGTTGACATGGACCACATACTCCTTGATTTGGCTTGAATAAATTTGGGATGTCTCATACTGCATTAATCTTGCTGATATTGATCAAGTTATCGAAACTTGTATGTCCAAGTCACTTGTGCCACAACCAACTTTCATCTATTTGACTTAAGTAACATTTATCTTCTTGAATTTTTATTTATTTATTTATTTATTTATTATTATTTTTTTTAATTAATTAATTAATTAATTATTTATTTATTTATTTTTATTTATTTTTTTTCTGAATGTAGACGTTATCTGATGTTCTAACTCCTTTTGCCACAAGTTCCCCTGAGGAAGAGTTCCTTATTTCACAATCTTTAGTGCTAAAGACAACATTATGTCCTTGATCACATATTTGGCTAACACTCAAGAGATTGTGTTTGAGCCCGTTTACTAGCAAAGCATTTTGAGCCTTTCCTTTTCCATTAATAAGGGTAATAATTCCTTTTCCAGCAATTTTGGTAGATCCACTTCCAAAGGATACATTTCCTTCCTTTTTTTCAATGAGACAAACTTCCTTTTGTCCCCTGTCATATGTCTGGAGCACCCACTATCCACAAACCAATGATTTTCATCACTGTGAGCACATAGAGCTAGGCCACATTTATCCGTGTTGGGATTCTCATTTTTTTCTTTTCTTCTTTTGAGGGGGAAATTTTGTTCATCATGTCCATAATCATTACACAATGAGCAAATTGGATCAAATTTGGCCAAGGGATCAAAAGAGTTGTAGGTCTTGATTTGTCCTTGCCCTTTGAGACCATATGGTTTTTTTGTTTGATCCTTCAATTTTGGTGTTTCATTCTTACGGGCCATGGAATGTTTAACTTGATGACCAAAATTTTTACAATAAAAACAATGCCCAAAAAAGATAGTTTTGTACCTGTTGTAATAGCCATGATTTGAATCAACATTCTTCCTTGGAGTTACTCTCTCTTCAATCTTTGGATTTGAGATGGGCCTTTGATGAAATAATCTTTCTTCTTTTGGATTGTTGGAAAGTATGTCGGCATAGCTTTTCACATGATTCTTAGTACTCGATGATTCTCCTTTAAAAACTATCCCAAATTTGTCATGTTGAGGTTTTTGATTATTTAGGATAATGTCAAGTATTTGAGAGCTTTCCCAACCCTTTTTGACTTTCTCCAATTCCTTCCTCATAGATGCTATTTCGGCTTTTACATTCTTCACAAATTTCTTCTTTTTTCTTTTAGCTTATCTTTCAAGAGGTCTTCCTTTCTTTTTGTTTCCTCATTTTCTACCTTGAGAGAGATGATTTTATTTCGTAATTTCTCATTTTCTTCAATGGCAGTCATTAACAATTCATCTACATTTCCTTCTAGACCTGAATCATCATCATTTGTGAATGCCATGAATAATACTTCTTGGCTTGCAGCATGGTCATTTTCTTCATATGATTCATCATTACCTCCTTTGGGGTGAGGGAACTGATTAGTTTATTTCTTTTTGATGACTACAAATTCACCTTCATTAGACTCATCTTTCTTAAAGAAGAAATTCTTCTTATTGAACCCTTTCTTTTTGTATATCATCCTTTTAGAATTTTCCTCACCATCACTATCATGCTTAAGAGGACATTTTGCAGCATAATGACCTATTCTTCCAAATTTGAAACAAATAATAGGGTACTTACCTTTTAGCTTAGATCCTTTCTTTAGTCTTCGTACAAATTGCGCCAAATCGGATTCAACATCAGAGTCATCACTACTGGTATTCCATTCTTCCCCCTTTTTTGATTTTGAGGCCTTGAATGCTGCATCTTTGGAACTTGGGCTTCCTTTTCTCATCTCATAGGAAATGAGGATTCCATGAAGTTCATCCATCTTGAGAGTATCTAGGTCCTTCATTTCTTCTATAGCACTTACTTTGGAGTCAAATCTTTCTGGGAGAGATCTTAAGACCTTTTGGACAATAGTTCTTTCCTCAATGTTTTCTTCCAATCCTTTAAGAGAGTTGATTACTTTAGCTACTTGGAGAAAGTATGATGCAATATCTTCTTCATCATCCATTTTCAGACATTCAAATTGTCTTCTATGAGTTTGAAGGTTTGCCTTATTAACTTTGGAGTCCCCATCGTATAAGCTAACTAGCTTATCCCATACTTCTTTGGCCGAGTCACAATTCATGACTTTTGTAAATTCAGAATCACTGATTCCACTAGTGATGGAATTTAAGGCATTTGCATTTTCAATGTAAGCTTTCCTTTTGTCTTGATCTGTTGGAAGAGTGGAAGGAGTTGTGTACTCATTTAAAACCGAATGCCAAAGTTCAGGTCCAAGGGACATTAAGTAGTAGGACATTCTTTTTATCCAAAAACCAAAATTTGTGTCGTCGAATAGAGGAGGTCTTCCTTGAACTTCTTGATTTATCATTGTGACTAAGCATCCTTCTTCTAGCTGTTAGGCTGATATGAAGAAGCCTGCTCTGATACCAATTGTTGGAAATACTGGGGGGGGGGGTGAATCAATATTTTCTTTCAATTGTGATTATTACCAGTTTAATTCTTCACAATTTAAATAGAGAAATGTATAAGTATAATTTTATTGAATAAAATAATAAATACAATATAAATGTGTTCCAAGCTCCAACTTGGTTTTGATGAGGCTCCGACCTCTAGGGCTTCGACCCTATCTTATCAAGGCACCAACCTTGGATTTAGGAGCACCAACTCCAAGGACACCAATCCTTCCAATTCTGAGGCATCAACCCCAAGGGCTTCGACCCTATCTTTCAAGATGAATCAGGTGAAAAGATTGTCCTCCCACTCTGTCTTCAGCTTCCTTCTTAGCTCGGCCTTCGTCTTCTACATCACCTTCTGCGTCAGCTAGACCTTTGGCTTTATCTTCTTCTACTGGATTTTTTGACTTCATCTTCTTCTGTTGGACCTTTCGGCTTCCTTTTTCTTCTGCTGAACCTTTCGGCTTCCTTCTTTCTACTGTTCCTTCAGCTTCCTCTGTCTCTTCAAGTTCATGAGTTGTGAACTTCTTTATGTTCTATTTGTGTGCTCGAGGTAGATACTCAGAACTGAAGCATTTTCACTCATTTTTATACGAGTTTCACCAATGACCAAAGGACACGTCTATTGGAGTGAGGCCGACTTGTATATTAAAAATATATATCAGAGAGTCTTTTATCCATAGACTTGATTATTCACGGAAATCCATATAAGAGCTGCTATACCCACATGGAGGTCCCACATGCCACGTCATTACCTTTAATTGCAATCGCAACTTCATGAAAAATCGGAGTTATTCCTTTAATCCCGCAAACAAATGCTGGTCCCACCTGAATGCACAAGACCAGACCCCAAATAAAAATTAAACCCGTGTCCATAAACTTCTCGGGTCCACTCAGTCCCAAGTCTTATCGGATTAATTCTCCACTATTGATCTCATCATTAATCTGACGGTTGTTGATCCACCCGATCAACAAACCCAATCGCCAATCCTCCACCGTTTGATCAAGGCGCGCTAGATCCAATGGTTCACAATGATATCGGCCAGGGAACTTGCGCGACGCTTAACCACCTTTACGGAGCCGATAAGGATTATAAATCCTTGATCTATAAAAGTTTAGGTTTGTTTTTAGATTTAACGTTCGATCACTTTATGACCCAATATCCATTGGATATACGAGGTCATCAAATCTACGGCCTGCAGGTCTTCAACTAGCACACGGGTTAAAAACAGAGATCGATGGCTAGGATTTGAAAATGAGATTGATGTAAGCATTTGAAAATGAGATCGACGGCTAGGATTTAGCGCAGGCCTTCATCCATGATAGCTGTTGCTCCTGTGACTTTTCTTCACTTTTCTTCTCTTCTGATAGTTGTTGCTCCTATGACTTTTCTTCACTCTTTCACTCTTCTAATAGTTGTTGCTCCTATGGCTTATCTTCCTGTGACCTCCTATAACTCTGTTTATGCTCCTCTGTTGTTTTCTTCCTATCGGTTCTTCTTGGGCATATATTACATGCGATACTTTTGATATGGCTCCTCTGATGTTTTCTTCTTTAATCCTTTGTTATCGTTGTTGCTCTTTGTTCTTTCAATAACTCTTACCCTTGGGCATATGCAATAACTTGCTTCTCTTTCTCCGATGACTTGCTTCTTTGATGGATTTCGATAAACTCTTCATCTTACTCTTTGGCTTCACAATGGCTTCTCCTCTTTAGCTTCTTGCTCCTATTGCTTCATGGATCTACTGCTTCTATTCTTTTTGTATATATATAAAATTTTCATCACTATGGTGAAACCCTGAGCAATCATGTATCAATGGGAAATCAATGTATCAAAGAATTTGCCATCACAAACACTGTTATATTGACATCAATGACAACCTAGATTAACAAGTATGTCATATTACATCGCCTATCTAAAGTTGAGTTTGTAGATCACGCTAAACACTTTGTAGAAATGCCAGAAGTTGCATTGTTCGAGGAATTTCAGGAAAACAATCCTCATGTCGAGATATCCATAAGGATGTTTTAGAAATTTAAACCATGGTTTATTAGGCCTAATACAATCCATGACATGTGTTGTTGTCGATATCACATCGAACTTCAACTTCATTATGACATGTTCTAGTAATTTTGCAAGAAGAACTGTCACAACGACCCTCCTCCTCTTATGGTGCACGATTTTGTTTCATCAATATTATGCCGAAGGGAGCCATAAGAGTTTTTTTACAAGAAAATATGTATAGGCGGGAGAAGATGCACTAAATGTGGTAATTTGACATTGTTTCGTAAGAACTTTCCTATTGATCCCAACCAGTCTGGCATATTAGATGCCATGGTCACATGACAATGATATGAATATTCCATGGTAAATCAACCATCTTCTTCAACTCCGATGCTTAGGAGGATCAACTATGTGTAGGATGAGATCCCTATTTCAAAATTCATGGGGGCGTTTCAGAACTAGATTTGTAAATATGTCAAACACTCGCACAGGTCTATGTGGCAAACTTATGAATTTAAGCATTCTCGTGAAGTATTCTAGCTAGGCGCAATCTTATTAGTGGTATAATTTGCCAAGAATTACACATTTTCTCCTTAGACAGAGATCCAAAGTGACTACTATCACTTAGACCAAGTGTCCATATTTGTACATGTTCTGTACAAACATGCACATTTTAATGTTGATGGTAGGGATAACACTAATGAGTCACATGATGTGATTAAGGAGTATCACTTCTACATCAATGATGATCATGAGCATGACACATTATTTGTGCAACATTGCTTTGGTCTGATTTATGAATCATTAAAAAAGAATGACATATCATTTAGAAAGCATTGGATATGGTCAGATGGTTGTGTAGGGCAGTTCAAGTTAGCACACAATTTTTATTGGTTGAGTCAGCTAGACAAAGAGACAAAAATTCAGCATAGTTGGAGCTATTTTGATCTAGGACATGGAAAAGGTAAGCATGACAGTACAAGTGCTTGTGTGAAGTGAGCATTTAGGAGGTACCAAATGACTCATGATGCAGCTTAACTCAAATCATCAATAGATGTGGTCAACTAGTGCATATCCCATTTAGGACTTGAAAGTCACAGATCTATTAGACCCATATGTAGGTTTTTCTAGAATGTTGAACTTGGTGGCATGAATAGACCCATTCCTTGGTATTGTAATACTATAGAAGGTACAAGGGAATTACATTTAGTGAGAAGTAAAGACACGAGGGAAATATTTTCTATCGAGACAAGAAAAATCGCATGTTTTTGTGAGTTTTGTAGTGGTGTTGATGGATGTAGACTTGATCAATGTGAAAAAATAGGTACATGAAAGGATGTAAATATGACCCTCTTAATTCAAAGGCACCTCATCCAATTCTGACATGGCAAGAGATGCACCCTGAAGAGGACATTGTTTCACTTGATCATGATCAAGTCTCTAATGGTGTAAGGGAACGTATGTCACGTCTATCATTAACGATTTCATCTATAAATTGAAATCTTGGACGTATAACTAATACATATTTTTTATTTTGGTTGTAAATGATGTATTTGCTATCATTGTCCCCTCAGGAAATGAAGAGAATGTGGTATACTATTTGACGCAATGCATATAAGTAAGAAGCACGTTGGTGCGACTGTATGAAAGCATACATTTGACACACAAAATTTGTGACATGGTTGTGATGGGTCATTTTTTTAAAAAGGTTAAAAAACAGGGTGGCCACATTATTTATAAATATTTTATGCATGAATATGTATCTTGACAATACAATCATTTAATCATAATATCTCATATTAGTATCACAA
Source organism: Pinus tabuliformis (assembly GCA_031772625.1). Classification (NCBI taxonomy): domain Eukaryota; kingdom Viridiplantae; phylum Streptophyta; class Pinopsida; order Pinales; family Pinaceae; genus Pinus; species Pinus tabuliformis. The sequence goes on along the minus strand of CM062814.1, from coordinate 494,412,277 downwards.
AAATCAAAGCAAAGGCAGGTGAGCCAAGGAGATGGAAGATGAAAGAATCTGACCATGAACATATTATGGTGACTTTCATTCGTATCACCCATTGACCAGATGAGTAGGTGATGCAAATGACAGGCACTGAAGACAAGTCTATAGAAGTCAAGTGTAATCTATTCTAGTATAAGAGGTTAACATATGAATTTTGTAATTTAGAAATGTGACAATTGAATAATTTTGTAATTTTGAATGTGAATAAAATTCATAGAGAAATGTTTCCCTCTAATATTAGCTATTAGGAATAAAATCATAGAAAAACAAAATCAAAATGAATATGAGAATGTTAAACATAGATAAAGAAACCATATGAAAGTATATTTACAGATACCCCATGAAAGGGCACCCTGCACCCATACCTCTCTTGGTGAATCATTCCTATATATTTGTAACAAATGAAAGTATATTTACAGATAGGATGGATTCATAATGGTGTATATGTTATAAGCTTTAGTTTCCTTGAGGTGCTTAAGTTTCTAATTTTTTCCAAATTTCAAGAAGGTTTTATTTTGAGGGATAATATCCTTAAGTGAACCCCATAGATTTAGAATCAAGAGGGATCTAATATTTAATTAAAATTTAAATCAATAAGGATTTATATTTAGACTAAATTAAAATTTTTGATATATATTATTTTAAATTTCATGTTGAGCATGGAAGAAATTTTATAGATAAAAACATCGTAACGGGTTCTAGAAAAACCATTTCAGTAGAACAATAAAGTTGATATAATGTTAATTTAATTAACATGGAAATTCAACCATCTAGGTTATGAACAACATTGAAATATTTGTATGTTATTAATAAATTCCATGTGTCAATTTGATATAAATCATGGAAATAGTTACACACATGTTCCATATTGGATTGTAAAAAGTGCAACATATACATACATACATACATACATACATACATACATACATACATACATACATACATACATACATACATACATACATACATACATACATACATACATACATACATACATACATACATACATACATACATACATACATACATACATACATACATACATACATACATACATATATATATATATATATATATATATATATATATATATATATATATATATATATATAAGCTCTTGTAGGTAACCTCAAAAGAAATAAAATTGAATAAAACTTATTTGTTGTTTACAATCTACATCTTTTAAAATTGAATAAAGCTTATTTCATCCTATTTGTGCTTTTTAATTGAACCTTAAGATAAAGAATTGATTGAAATACTTGAATAACCAAAGTAAATTTAGGAATGTTTATAAAATTATAGAAACATATCATTAATTGTTTTTTAGTATATTAAATTCCAATACATATGACTTAGGCTTATATTTTTTTTGTGAAACATAAACAATATTAATTTGTTAAACTACTTTAACATTACCAATTCATGATGGTAGAATAAACACAATTATGGAAACCACATACTTCTAAGCATTAAAATTTCTTATAACTAGTAGAATTTCAAATGTGTAGATATATTTTAGTTCATTTTAAGTATCATAGTGACTTGCATCATAGTAAGATTGTATTTATTTTCTTAGTCTATGAAACTAGAAATCAAAATGAATATTTTGTAAAATTTTACTTTTTGATTGTTATAGATTCCATATTAGTGGCTTGATGGTGACAACATAATGCTTTTACATCTTTAATCTTGTAAATTCCATTTTCATGGCTTGATGGAGAGTCCTACATAATGCTTAAATGTTATACCAATGAGTTTTTAGTTGATTACATATGGATTTTTTATAATCTTTTTTTTTTCAATACCATGGAGAGAATTTTAGTCTCACATATAATTGAAAAATATTCACAAAATGAATGATAAAAGTCATTAAATACAAAGTAAATTTGTATTTTGAAATATAAATATTAGTGTTTTAATTAATTAATTTTAAATTGTTATCTATTTTAACAAAAGTTATGCTATAGATTTTTTTTAAACTAGCGAAATAATTAACATCCATAAACTGAAATTTAAAGAACATCCATAAACAAGAATTAATGAACATCCATGAACTAAAATAATGATTGTAGCAATAAATGTTGAAAATGAAAAAATAAAATCCTGATTTAATTTTCCTTTGAATTAAATTAGGAGAAAAATTGTAATTCCACATCACAAGAGAACTTGTACGAGTTAACTAAGTTAATTTGACTTAGTTCAATTAATTCGAGTTGAGGGTCTAACTTGAGTCATGTAGAGTGGCCCCTACTTTATAGGAGCCCTGGTTGAGTTTATTTTGAGTTGTAATTAATTAATTCAGTTTAACTGAGTTAAAGTCAATTAAACTAGTTCCAACTAATGGAGGAACTAATAGGAGGTCTAATAGTGGGGTGTTGCTTCATGTGTTCAACCAATTAACTGATAATTCATCCATAAATAACATATGCATGTGTGATCTGTGAGTTACCCAGTTGAGATTGGAGTTCAAGGGTAGTGTACTATCAATTTTATAATCAACCAAATTGTACAGGTAGTGCATGTAGTCATAGGAAGGCCTATGATGGATTGTGCAATTCCAATTGAGGAATTCCCCTAATTAATAGGGGCCAATTCCCAAGGAAACAACACAAGGAAATAGGGACTTGGGCAAGAAGTAAATTGGTTAAGTATTGGTCAAGGATTGTTTAGGAAGCTATGAGACAGATAGAGATAATGTAGAGATTTTTTGCGCTTGAGAAAACATTGTAATCTTCTCATATTTTATGACTAATGCAATATACGAATAGCAGGGGTTTTTAGCTGTGGCGTTCCCCAGGAAATAATTATGTAATATGTTGATTGAATTATTTCTCTTATATGCTTTGTGATTTAGCCATCATTAATTGTTTTTGTAGTTGGTAGAGTAGATTCAAGTCTATTGTTTTAGTAAATTACAATTAGCAGTTTGAATCTACAAGGAATTTCTACAATAAATTGTTGATATGAAAATATATACAAATTAAATTAAATAAACATCCATAAACTGTAATAATAAGCATCCATAAACTAAAATAATGTTCATGTATCCATAAACCATCCATATGAAAATATACAAAGTTTGTATCACATGTGAAAGTGCCTTATGAAATGAGATTGAAAATATACAAACTATGTGGTCTAAGTACCACTACCTCTATGTGACCATGGTCAAACATGGTTTCCTGTTGTAGTGGCTACAACCACCCTCCAAAATTTTGTCTTCACTTTATTTTGGAGCCTCCCTCCTAAAATCTTAGCAGCTTGTCTTGCACTGCACAAGTACTTGTGCTTTCATTTGAATTTATCTTTCTCTTTACAACTTGTGTCGCTTACTTGCTTTGTTGTCTAACCACAAGCTAACCCCCCCCATGACTTGGTTGCATCCAGTTCTTACATTGCCTTGGAAAACTGCGTAGTCGTAGAGGGCATCCAACCTTGCTCTCAAGAATTGCATAAAGAAGCCCAACAGTGAGCCTTGCTCTCAAGAAATGTGCAAGTCAACCAAGCAATGAGCTTCGACTCCAAAAATGCGCAGAACCAGCTGAAAATTTGTCTTTAGATAGGAAATTCCGCAGAGAATGAGAGGCATCCAGAGCCACTCAACCCAGGAATTGTATAGAAGCATTCTGTCAGTTGTTGTCCGATGCATGTGCTAGTAGGTTTCCCGGTGTCCTCCAGAACTGTGTGATTTCTGCATGCATGCATGGTAGCCATTCACGAAAAAGAAAAAAAGGAAAAAGAAAAAAAGCATTCCTAAAAAGTAGGGATATATTTTTAGCACTTGGATTTACACTTGAGTTAATTTTAGAAAATTGTCGCCACTTGTCTCTTTTTCCTAGAATTTTGACATGCGCGTCATAAACCCTAAATCGATCAAATCTATTTAATGGACATTTCCAGAGCTCATTTTCACATTCTATCTTAGAGTTTTGGCATTCTCGAGGCATCTAGGAACCTTCGGCACAATCGACACAAATTTTTCAGGTATGTTTTGCCTTTCAAGACTTTTGCTGATTTTTCTGTCACTTTTCTTTCCTCGACTTATGTGAGTGTTGTTTTGCATGTTATTGAACGATCGCTAATGTTTTAGTTCTTTTTAAATTTTAGAAGTGTTGTTTCAAGTTTTTCATTGCCTTTCTTAAGCGTCACATGCATAACCATATTTTTTCACTAACGGTCATCGTTGTGGTGGCTCTCCCCACAAGCTTTGTTGTTCTTTTGTTTGACTGATTCTTGCATTTGTTTTGATTTAATGCATCAACATTCACTTAGATCTGCACCAACCTTCAGACACACTTTCAGATCTACTCGTATACAAGTTTCCCTTGGGCAGATATGGGCTACCTTGGCTCATATCTATTCCTTCCCAGGATGAACTGCGCATTTATGGAACTCAAGGCTTTTCCTTTTCTCTAGGAATTGCGCAGAGGTTATCAGTCATTGGCTCCACCTACGCTCTGCACAATTCCAGTTGATAGTCATGAGCCTTGCACACTGGGATTGCGCAATGTGCAATACCAACCAACATCAAGCTAGACTGAACTGTGCATTGTGCAGTTCTAGTCCACAACAAGCCACATTGAACTGCGCTCTGCGTAGTTCCAGTCATCAGTACCTCTCAATGGCAACTGGGACTATGCAATGTGCATATCCCACTGACAGTCCCTCACCTCTGAGAGTCACAACTGCGCAATCTTTCCTAGTAGTTGCCCAGTTTGGTTCATGATCGATCCCTGAAGTGCTTTATTTTTTTAAGCTGACATTTGTTTGGTGTGAGTGTCTGCTCTGTCTCTAGGTACATGAGTTATTGAGCAGCTTCTTAGCCGTATAGGCATCATGATTTCCAAGAGAGCTGGATCAAAGGATACAGTAGAAAGTATCACTGGATATGTGGATTAACAGGTGCTAATGAACTTTCCCATCTATGCAGACACACAATTGTTCGTAGATAAGGACATGAATATTACATGGTAGGAAATAAAGGACATATTTACATGCAGTTTCAAGGAAGATCTGGAAGATCGATAGGTCTATGTCAACATTCACAAGTCAGGCTTGTACATGGTTGCATGCAAGTACCCCGCCTTCTCATGCACATATATCATTCAATGGATTGTCTCACATACCAATCCCAAGACGATGACGCTGAACAGTACCAGTGGAACATGACTTGCCACCTTTAGTTTAGAAAACTACCATCAAATGTATCAGTTGTTGCAGCGAATGAATCACGTGGATGCACTTTTCTTCACTCCCAACAACAATGTGAACACTAGAGACATCATGAAGCATTGGGTAAAAGAGCCATTTAAGTTCAGAGTGACACCCAACCAGGTCTAAAAGTCAAAGTCACTCAGGAAGGCTTACCAACTCTGGGTCATCTTTGCATGCTGCTTGTATGTTCAAGAGTGAACGAAGACCTTCTTGCAGAGCTGGGTGGTTAAGTTGGATCAGTTATAAAATGAAGGAAGGCCATTTAACTGGTCGTACATGTTGGATCTTCAGCTGAAAGTGCATGTGTCTAATGCTCGGAGTCTGCTTAAGGATGAACAAGCAAGATTCTTTATGTCTGCTTACCTTCTTGATCCGATCTCTGCCTAGCAACAGTTCCCTGTCATCAATTGCACATGGACTCCATCAGAGGATGATGTGAACATCTATTGCAAGTTTCTCTCTAAGTGGAGCTACCAAGGAGTCATGGCAAGGTTGTTTGACCACTTCATCACCTTGTTGTATAAGATGATCTTCGACTAGGATCCACCTTGCATGTCCCAAGAAGCGATGCATGCATTTCCTAACATTTCATAGTGGTATGCCTCGACCGATAACACCTTCATCAAGATGTTTGGCATGGAGAAGCCTCCGCATGAGCTACCGAGGTTTTCCACGAACAAGCTGGTCATGCAAGAGGTTGTGTATCACATCCCCATAGGGTTATCAGTAAGACTGCATAGGAGGAAGAAGGAACCATGGCCTGCTCTTCCTTTGCGTATTGGGTTGTACAAGATACATACCTTAAAGGATGTGGATGACAAGGCCGAGGACTTGAATAAGTTTGAGTTCGACACCAAGAGTTTCAATTCCTATGATCCCCAATGCATATCCAAGAACAAATGTGCGAAGGTGTACTACCCATGTATCCACAGGGCATGCCATTGGCTAGAGGAAGATCCTTGGAGGTATTGATACAACTCCTCTAGGCTCAATGAACTGGTCAACATTATTATGGAATGGAAAGCAGCACTGCAGGCAGCAATACCACAAAAAGTAACAACAACAACAACATTGAGCAACAAATCGATGCAAGACAAAGGCAAGAGGAAGATTGTCGAGAGTGTAAAGGTTGAAAAAAGCTACAAGTTTAGAGAAGATGCTCTTGTTCAGAAAGTAGCTTTGGAGGTAGAGGCGAATAGGCGATAGTGCGAAAGGAGAGTAGAACAGAGGAAGAGATAGAAGCAAAGGTTGGAAGATGCAAAGAGGAAGTTGCAGGAAACATAAAAGAAGTAAAAGCAGAGCAAGAGCTTAGGAGGAGAGAAATAGAAGAGAAGCAAAAACATGAACAGGTGGAAAGACCAGGTGCACAGACAGAGAAAACTGCGCCTATACATGTGATCAAAATCTGGATTAGGGGCAAAATTTTGCTCAAAAATCAAAGTGTTCAAAATTGTTCAAAACTTGAATGACCGTGTCTGTCTCAATGATACGATCCCAATGCAACATGTTTCACTCGAAACCAAGTTTGTATGAGGAAGTTAGAGCCCACTGACTGTTTCACCAAACAACAAATTTTTTTGCAGGTACTGCCAATCACCAATCTGCACTATTGATGTGGCAGGTGACTGGGTAGGTGACATGGGCAAGTCAATAGAGTCAACAACCAATGAGGGCTTGCTAACTGTCACTATGTTATTAGTTTGCAGCTTGGTGATGTGGCGCATCGTGATTGGTTCTTAGTGGACCAATGAGAGAATGACACGTGGTAAGCCCGGAGGCCGCCACGTGGCACCTCCTAAAGGTCAAACGTCTAATGTGAATTTGGTCAAAATTTTGTTGGAGGCATTGGAGTTCAACCCCACAACCTCCCCTCCACTAACCACATGCCTTACCAACTGCGCTGCACATTAAGTCTTGTTATATAATGAAATGCGCTTATTGTTAAACCGTAGCACCAAGCATATGGGGAAAGGGATCAGCACTAAATGCACTTAACATGTTAATGATGCTTATGGTTAATTAACCATATTTATCATTAATTTATGGTAAATTAACTTGGCGGATATTTTGGCAGGACTGCCATTTTCGGAACTTCCTTAGCGGAGCTAACTAGAGTTCCTCTAGTTTTAGCGGAGGTTTCCTAGGGAAAAATTGAAAAGACCATAACTTGATAGGATTTCGCCAAATTTTAAAAAATGAATAGTAATTTTCAGATGATTTGGATGTTCTAAAGACAATGGAATAGGTTTTAGAGGCAATAGGATACTTCTATACGTGATTTTTCTATGGGGAAGTTCAAGGAAGCTAAGGGTCACTAGGGAAGGAGGTCAAGCCCAAATTAGCGAGAGTTCAATTGAGGATCTTGGAGAGTCATATTAAGGGTTTTTAGATTCTATGATTCCACCGAAGTAGGTTTTAGGAGCTATAGAACATTGCAAACTATACGTTTTTCCATTTTGAGCAAATACAGAGGCCCAAGCCATGGAAGCTTGACTAAGGAGATGTAGCCCACGAGGGGTGAACTCCTTTATCAAAACATTGTGTTAAGTGTTGTTCTTGATGGTTTGATGTTCATTTAATTGATGTTATTCAACACTTTACTTTCATGCTATTATGCTCATGATTCTATCATAAAACTTGACATAAAATTTACCTGTTTCCAACCACAAATTACATAAGAGAACCCTGCACATGAAACAATTGACAAGCATATTTTTATAAATCTGAAGTTGAAATTAGCACAACAAAACTAACATTCAGCTACAGATCAAGTTGGTATCAGAGAATAGATTTATTTTATTGATTTCTTGATATTTGTGCAAGGATAATTAACAGTGTGCAAGTTTATGTGATGGTAGCTTCAACAAGTGATGTGTCTAATCTCTATTCCTTAGCAAGACTCTTTGATGAAGAGATGTTGTAGGAGTTTTTCATCATGAGAGATATGTTGTAAGAGATGATTTAAGATAGGAAGGATAACACTATACATCAAGAAGAGCTGATGGCCATGAAGGAGGAGAAGCAAGAGCTTCTTGAAAAGATGCATGAGATGGATATTTTACTTTATGATGCCAAGGAAACCCTAGCCAAGTATGTGCATGAACATAAGGTATGCAATTCAAGTTTATCATCAACTTCCTCTCAAAATTAATTTTTTGGTGAATTTTAAAGACACACTAGAGGAATAGGGTCCAAATTATTTATGAAGATGGGCTATGAAGGTAAAGGGTTAGGCACACATGAACAAGGCATAGTTGAGCCAATTGTTGTTGAGGAAAGGCCTAGGCATTTGGGTCTTGGTTATCCACAACATGATGGAGAATGATCCAAAGCCAAGGAGGCACATGAAGGTGTTCCAAGAGGGAATTTCATTACATGTTCATACCCTCAAGCTTGTGAAGTTTGTGTTCATGATGAATGAAAAAGTTTTATACCCACTTTGCAAGAAGATGCTCATAAGCATGCAACTAGTGGAAATGGAAAACAAGAGGATGATGAAAGCCATAAGTTCCTTGAAACCATTGTTGGTATCCTAAAGAGAACCACTACATCATCAAATTCACCTAATCAAGAAGGCGACAAAGGTGAATGTGCAAGGTATAAATCTGCCTTTAATCAAGTTCTTTTTATTATGATAAACATGGTAAATCTTCACATAAGAATTGGAAAGAATTTACATGTTCTTTTTGTGGTTTGAATAACCATAATGTTTCAAGATGTTGGAATAAAAAGGCCACATACAGGAAACTTTCAAAGCAAAAGCGATAGAAAACTAGAGGTCCATTAGATAATGGAAAACATGTTGCAAAGAAGATGCAATTGTTTTGCACTCATTTCCATAAGCAAGTTCATCTTGTAGACAACTGTTGGACTTTGTATCCAACAACTCATCCATGACATTTGAAGAAGATGGAGAGAGATTTTGGCAAGAATGGAAAAGAAGATTCCATAATTGACGTGGGTCAATGTGATTCACAATATGATGTGTAGCTGAATGAAGTTCCATGGAAATGGTTTGGTAAGAGGTGGTTTGATTTCTTATCCAAATAAGGCTTGCATTCCTTTTGTTGATAGATGAAATTATTTGCCCTAAAAATGAATTTCTTTGCCTTATGAATGCATTACTTTTCTATTGAAAGTATGTTGAAACTTGTATGATGCAAGATGTTGAAACTGGAGTTCTGTTTTGACTCACTTAAATGCATCAAAGAAGGCAATTTTTGGTTACAAATTTGTATGTGAATGCATTCTTGATGTTGCATATTTCGCCATGAAGGTGTGTGAAAGTGGGGTATGTTACTCACTTCATTTGAAAAAAATTTGTCAATTCAGTGCTTTATGTACCTATAGATGTTTTTGGGCTTATTGTACTTGTGTTTGTACTTGATGGAGAGTTGAAGAATTGTACAGATGCATGAGAGTTTGTGTGTGTGTGAATAGTGGAATTGATGCCATTTTCATTCTGTTTGGATACATGGATGAGTGTCGACTTGTGTCGATTGTTGTTACATGTATGTTATATCGACTTGGAAGAGTTGATTTTGTCTCCAAATATGAAAGGGAGATGTTGACAGACTATTGCATAAGAAGTGAAATTCTTGTTGTTTATGCAAATAATCGTCAAGTTGTTGTACATGCTTATGTTTGGCTCTCAAGTCAAGTCAATTGTTGGAGCATGTTTGGTCGACTTGTGTTAGTTGATGGTTTGTACACCAAGATGCAAGAGTACATGGCAAAGTTACATGATGTGACAATTGCTGCTTTAAAGGAGCAAAAGAAGAGGTTGTTGATTTTCATTTCTTGCATAATGTGTTTTTACATTTAATGGTTGTATTTGTGACAAGATGTTGCAAGATTTTAGAAGGTCCATTCTTGAGCAAGAGGTTCATGATTGGCCTTCATTCTCAAATCATGACATGAAAAACATGTCAATACTGGAGGATGATAGAGGAAAGAAGTGAAAGTGGACAAAATGCCAAAGAGTTTGCAACCATTGTAGACCATTTTATGTGTTGACGCAAAGAAGCGAAAGAGATGGTGAATGCATTCTTCCAGATGTGGAATTTGGAACCATGGACATAAAAGAATGGTCATTTATTTTCTTTTTGTTAATGATATTGGAACTCATTGTTGTAGTTCACTCAGATGGGATTAACTTAGAAAAGTGGTTTCCAAGGAGAAGTTTGCATCAAATGCATGTGTTGCAAAAGAGGAACATGATTCTCAGTGGGAAGGCCATCAGTCACTTTTCCAAGCACCGAGGGATCGCTTTGGTATAGCAGGGTGTTTAATCAGTCAACAAGCATCAATCATGTGTTGGATTGGGTTAGCAGCAAAAGGAGAACAATGGTTGAGGGACATAGCCATTTGCAATGCAAGGCATGTTATTGTACCCAAGTGGTTGTCATGGAGACTTTCCAAGTATAATTAGTTGATAGAACTTGGGTAGGAGAAGAGTATTCAACTCTCATCAGATAACCAACTTTTGTGGGTCCAAAAGCCCATCAGTGGGAAGGAGTGATTGGAATCTGGATTAGGGGCAAGAATTTTCTCAAAAATAAACGTGTTAAAAATCAATCATAACCTAAATGACCACATCCATCTCCGTGATACGATACCAATGCAACTCATTTTACTCAAAACCGAGCCCACTGACCATTTCACCAAACAAACAAAAACAATTGCAGGTACTGCCCAATCAACAGTTCGTACCGTTGTTGTGGCAGGTGACATGGGAAAGTCAATGGAGTCAATGCCCAATGAGGGCCCACCAAGTGTCACTATGTTATTGGTTTGTAGCGTGGTGATGTGATGCATCGTGATTGGTTCTTATTGGACCAATGAGAGAATGCCACGTGGCAAGCCTGGAGGCCGCCACGTGGCACCTCCCAAAGGTCAAATGTCTAATGTGCATTTGGTAAAAAATTGTTGGAGGCATTAGGGTTCAACCCCTGACCTCCCCTCCACTAACAACATGCCTTACCAACTGCGCTGCACATTAAGTCTTGTTATATAATGGAATGCACTTATTGGGAAAGGGGCCAACACTAAACGTGCTTAGCACATTAATGATGCTTATGGTTAATTAAACCATATTTATCCTTAATTTATGGTGGATTAACTTAGCGGAGATTTTGGTAGGACTGCCATTTTTGGAACTCCATCCAATTTTAACAAAGTTAATTGGAGTTCCTCCAGTTTTAGCGAAGGTTTCCTAGGGAAAAACTGAAAAGACCATAACTTGATGGGATTTCGACCAATTTTAAAAAATGAATAGTCATTTTCAGATGATTTGGATGTTCTAAAGACAATGCAATGGGTCTTAAAGGAAATAGAATACGTTTATACATGATTTTTCTATGAGGAAGTTCAAGGAAGCCTAGGGCCACCAGGGAAGGAGGTTAAGCCCAGATCAACCAAATTTTAATTAAGGAGCTTGGAGAGTCATATTAGGGGTTTTCGATGCTCTGAGTCCATTGAAGCAGGTTTCAAGAGTTGTAGAGCATTGTAAATTGTATTTTTTCCATTTTGATCAAATACAGATGCCCAAGCCACGGAAGCTGGAACAAGGAGATGTAGCCCAGGAAGGGTGAAATCCTTTATTAAAACATTGTGTTAAGTGCTTTTATTGATGGTTTTTTGTTCATTTTCTTGTTGTTGTTCATCACTTTACTTTCATGCTATTTTTCTCATGATTCTATCATAAAACTTGACATAAAATTTACCTGTTTCCAATCACAAACATCATAAGAGAACCCTACACATGAAGCAATTGAAAAACATATTTTTATAAATTTGAAGTTGAAATTAGCACAACAAAACTAACATTCAGCTACAGATCAACAGGTTAAGACAACAGAGAAGCCAACGAACGAAGAAGAGGGCGAGCAGGTGCATGTTTGAGAATTTGCTCAATAGGTTGAGCATATGGTTAAGGGAACGAAGATGAAGACGGAATAGGAGCCACAAGACCAAGACATTGATCTCATGCTAAGAGCATATGAGTTCGCACCATAGTCTCTGCCACCTCCAGAATCACAATCGGTCCCAAGCGAGCAAGGAGAGGTTGTTGTCCTTAAATTTGATCCAGAGATGGATGTGTACAATCTGTCATTCGACAAGTCACAACACAGGATTGTACAGACATGTACAAAGAAACTCCTGGATGATCACACATCACCTGCGCACATAGAGGAAAGGGTGATTGTGTCATATGTCAGAAGACATCCAGCTACCATGGTCGAGGCTTCTAAGGCTTATGCAGAAGCCATGAGTTCGACGGTCAAGTTATTGATAGCAAAGAATGATCAGATGGCGAAAGACTTGCAAGAGGTCAGGAAGAGAATAAAGCAGTCTGCAGGATCCACTATGGCAGAAATGAAGAAAGCAATACTTGCATAGATATCAAGTTTGGAGAACAACATGCAGACACTGTATAGTAGATTTTTTTCACCGTGCACAAAATAGTTTTCCATCTATACATTTTCAGTAGTAGTGTGCGAAGAAAACCCAAACTCTCAAGGACATCCATGCTACTATTGCGCATGTACAAGAATGGACAATGAGGTACAAGGGAGCCCTGTTTTACTTGCACAAGATAATGAAGCTGCAATCAGAGATTCAGATGTTGATCCGAAACTATGGGCAACTCCCTCTGCTCATCACCAGCCTAGAGGCTTCCTATGCATGGTTGTACAGGAGTTTGGATTTCATAATGAGGACACACAAGATCCCTTCCATTGGAACCCTCACTCAAGCCATGAGGAAGAATAAAGTCATGTTAGAGGTCAAAGGGTACATAGAGTAGTTGATGCGCAAAGCCACCAGTGGTGACTTGAAGCTGAGCATAGAGAACATGCAAAAGTACATCGGTGGTCCAGCCACACTCAAGACAGTGTTGCGCGTGCTTTAGGATGAGTTGGATAGAGGTTTCATAACCATATACTCGGAAGATATGAAGGCAAGATTCCGCTTCGATAAATACATCACCTAACAGTACAGGGACACGATAGAACAATACGAAGCTTGGTATCAGTTCGTCACTGAAGACCACCACAAGGAGGTTACTGAGTTGGTCTTTCCCCAAGACCCTGAGTGATGTTATTTGTCTTGTTAGGCTGACTCAAGCCTATTTTTGTCCCATATTGGTATATGTGGAAATTGTATTATTATAAATATGTTGTAAGTGAAATTCCAAGTGTCACTAGTGAAATGTGAAAAATCACTATGTAATGTGAAGATTCATGAGGGTAGTCCAAGAGTCAAAGGGGAATGTTAAGGGTCACCGCACCCTTTGCTATATATAGAACCTCATAACTCATAGTACAAGATTTTGGGAGCCAAGATTTTGGCTAGGCATTATTTAGAGGAGGCTTGGAGAGTATTGTGACAATCCTTGGCTTCTCCACATCATAGAGCGAGTACATATCTTTGGAGCAGTAAACACTGTTTACCGTAATGTTCCACTATTGGGGCTAGTGGCTTTCAATGGTGTATGGATGGATGGAACTTTTACTTAATATATATAACAGAGGCAACACGTTTTCATGCATATGTTGTTATTGTAGTTTGACTATTTTGGTTACTTTAGCAATGTATGTTATTTAACTTACACATTTGTGTATGAACTATTTTGTATGCAATTGTATGAATCTTGTTCATTTGAATCACCTTCTCTCATAGTTGCATAAGATGGACTCTACTCTTGTCCCAATCGACTAGAATAGGGGTGACGAAGCATTGTTATTCAACAAAACGATAATCTAGTAATAGAAAAAAAATTGCATAGGTCTCAAAATTCTTTTATGGCTATGCTAACCTTTATTCAAACATATGCATCGTCTCCTTCAAGTGTCAATTATCCTCTTTAATCTCTGCATTGATGGCCATTGTATCTTCCAATCCCTCTCTCTTCCACATTGACTTTGCTTTCTTCTTGAGTACTAATAGCTTTATCAAGGTCAAAAGATTCACATACTTTGATTGGTATGACTTGTGAATGTGGTACTTGTGGCCCTCACACCTTGCCAATTTGGATCTTCTACAAAAATTAAATTTTGTGGCTATTTAAGGAATTATGTAGAAATTTGCCTTGACAATGGATTCCAAGGCTCCTATTCTCTTTGCATGAATGACATGGCATAGCATATATAGAAACTTGTATTCTAGATTTTCTTCGAGTTCTTAGTTTTGTGAATATAATATTAATATGGACTCCCAAACAAATCAACATCGATGCTTGATGTACAAACCAATAGACAAATTCTATCATCAATGAAAATAAATAGTGCAACTCATCAAAATTCAGTTGGATTATTTGCAATTTTATTTACTAACTAATATTAGTTTCTTCTAACATTTATTTTTTGATTTGGTTTCAATTATGTGTTCATTCCTAATACCTCAAGGTTGAGTTCATCAACTTATGTGAATACAATTAATATAGAAATCAAGTAATACAATTTTGAATGAGATTTTAATTTCTTGTTATTTAAAATAAGTTTCCAAATACATAAAAAAAAGTCAAACGCATAAAAAATCATTTAAATCACTCTTACTATACAAATAAAAAATCTCATATTACAATACCCAAATTACTATTCTAAAAAATCTCTATCAAATGTCATACCAAAACAGTAGAAAAATACCAAACTGATTAAAAAAACACAATCATACCAAACCTGTAGAAAAATACCAAAACCATAAAAAAAAAAAAACACAATCATAAATTAAAATATACGGTGACAATCTGCGACCATTTGTATGATTTAGATTTAAATATAAAACTATGTGACAATTTTCAACCATTTGTATGTCTTGGATATAAATATATAACTATATCTATATATATATATATATATATATATATATATATATATATATATATATATATATATATATATTCAGCAAGAAAAAACTGTCTGTTTTATATTATGATTAAAACAGTACATACTTATGATGGACATATCATCCTCATAAATCTTGTGATATCCACAATTTGACTACATGGGGGAGTAAATACTCATCATACAGACCTCTGAAACTATTTTCTAATATTTGCAGCAGCTATGAATCTATATACTCTCTGCCTCATCCACAATATATCACAGAATCACACTAAGAGATTCTATAAGACTAGGATGTATCTCGGATCATTTACATGTTCTGTATATAACTACATTAAAGTAGTCATTCCTCTTATCTTTTCTATACAAAACCAAATACAAAAATTGTACAAAACTTTAAACAAAAAGATACAGAGATTTTGTAGGAACTTATCTACATTGAGGATCTACTTTTTTATGATTATCTTCAATAGTCTATGCCGACAACTTGATATTTTCTACTTCTGTCTCGTCTAATCCTATTTTATCATGATATACATACCTTCTTATGTGGCTAGTAATCCTTTCTTTGACAATTCATCCGTGATCTTGTTATGTGCCCTGCTAATGTGTAGAATAGACAGATGTTGAAAGGTATTCCATATGATTTTTATACACCTAAGCCAACCTTGTAAAGAATTTTGCTGGATGTTATTCTTCCCCTTAACATGATCTATCATACATTTGTAATCGCCATAAATTTGTAGTTGAGGGATATCCAAATATTTAATAAACCATAGTAAACCCCATAAAGCAACAACTTCTACCTTCATGCTTGTTCCTTCTCCCACATACCAGTGTATCCGGAACTCTTGTTCTTCTAATAGCTTTATCCAAATTCCGCACCCACATCTTCCTCCTTGAGCTGCCCCATCAAAAAACCCCACCAGGTAGTTGGTGATCTGAGTTCTCCCCTTCTCTCTCTTTTTTTTTCCTTAATGCCTTCATTATGATCCGATATAACCCATTGTTCTATGAGTTCATAGATTGCATTTTTCCCCATCTATTGGAACCAAAACTCAGTTGATTCCAACCTTTCCAGATTTCCCAGAAAACAACCAAAGTGAGCAGTCGCCTACTTTTGCTCTGAGTGCTCCACCATTTTAAACACTCCTCAATTGTATTAAACTGTATGAATGGAATCTGCAACTTGTTGGTGAAGTGTTTCCAAATATTAACAGATCTATGGCAATGTAAGAATAAATGTTCATTATCCTCAGCATTATGCCTGCACAGATAACATATCCCAAGACCATGATGGCTCTTCTTTTGTAAGTTTTCCCATGTGAGATTCTTGTTTTGCCACGTTAGCCAAAGGAAAATTACAATTTTTATTGGAATATTAATTTTCCAGAAACTGTGAAACCAATAGTATTCCACATTCTTTATTTCCTTCAGGCATATTTTGAGATAGTAGTCCGCCACCTCGATTTCTCCTGTTTTCTTCTTTTTACCAGCCCATGCTATGCAATCCCCTTTGTTGTCATAACATATCCCTGCCTCCTTTAATGTTTTAACAAGCTGTAACCAATCCAATTTATACTGATCAGTAAGGTTCAGTTGGGTGGAATCAAGCCAAATTGGAATGCTACCATTCCAATCACTTATCAGCTGGTTGAGGATATAAATGCCTCTTCTATTCAGATGATGTATTAGTTCTACTATCCTAGGTGGTACCTCACTTGCTCCTACAATGCAGTCTTTTCCCAACATAATTCTATTACCTGATCCAAAAAACCATGAGATATTTTGGAAGAGGGTAATATTGACCCTGCTAAAGTTGTTCCATATCTGTGAACCGCCTTTTTTCCCAATTGCTCCTTGTCTGAACCAAAAGGAAAACTCCTTATTCTTCATGTATTTGGACCGGATAACCTTTCCCCATATGCCTTTACTGTTGATGCCTCTCCATAAATATTTTAAAATTAGTGCCCATCCAAAAAAATTTAGATTTAGAACACCCCAACCACCCAAAATTTTTGGTCTAGTGATCTTCTCCAGCTTTACCAAATGATATTTACAGCTCCTTCTTGCACCAGACCATATATATCTTGTCATTACTCGGTTCAGTAAATTAATAATCATTTGTGGAATGCGGAACAAGTGTGCCCAATAAATCCCCAGTTGTGTAAGAACTAACTGTGTGAGGATGATACGTCCTCCCATTGATAAACATCTATGTTCCCATCCCTTAATTTTCGAATAGAATCTTTCCACCAACCACATCCAATCAACATTTTTATAGCATCCTGGTTTTAGTCGATACCCCAAATATTTCATACCCTTGTCTAAATTTTCTGCATTTACCCCAAAACAGTTCTAGATATATCTGATATCATCCTGGTTACATGATCCATATAGAATGATGGATTTCTGTTCATTTTGTACAAGTCTCGTGGCTATCCCAAACTTTTTTATGATTAAAGATAGTGAATACCATTTGAATCTGTTTATCATACCCATCAGCAAGATATCATCAACAAAAAAGCTATGAGAAACAGTGACACGATTGCTGATTTTCAGTGCTTCAAATTCACCAATGGTCACAACTTTTTTTATTTTTAAACTTAGTCCATCCATCGCCAGTATAAAAAGGAGAGGGGATAATGCACACCCTTGTCTAAGTCCCCTACCTGCTGCAAAAAACTTGGATGGGAATCCATTGATTATTACTGCATAACGAACTGAAGACACACACCCCATGATCCATTCAACCATATTTGAGTTTATTCCAACTTTATACATTACCATTCTTAGGTATCCCCAATCTAAGCAATCATAAGTTTTTTTTAGATCTACCTTCATTACTGTTACATTCATCTTTTTTGACTTAATACTGTGCATGCATTCTTGTGCAACAGCCACTATGTCATGGATTATTCTATTATTTAAAAAACCATATTTCTCAGGTGAGATGAATTTAGATAAAGAAACTTTCAATCTGTTGTCTATTATCTTAGAGATAATCTTGTATGTTAGATTACACAGTGATATTGGGCGATAATCAGCAAAGGTTTCCACCTCTGATTTCTTTGGAATAAGGGAGATATATGTAGAGTTTAGATGAGGATGTATGAAGCCTTTTGTCCTAGATTCCTCAACAATCTGTTACAGGTTTTCTTGAAAGATGTCTATGAAGTGAGCAAAAAATTCAATAGTCCATCCATTTGGACTCGGGCTTTTATCTCCTTTCATTAATTTAATAGCCTGGGCCAGTTCTTCCTCCTTAACCTCCTTAAACAACTCCACATTTTTCTCATCATTAAACATTTTAGGATATTCCTCAACTGCCCATCTCTGAGCTTCCACATCCTCCACTTCCACTCTATTATATGCTTTTTTAAAATATGAAACCGCCAAAGATGTAATTTCCGATTGCTTGTTATAATTGTTTCCTTCACCATCCTTTATCTTCCAAATTGTATTTTGTTTTCTTCTGTGATTGGCAAAGTGGTGAAAGAACTTGGTATTTTTATCTCCTTCCTTAATCCATAATGCTCTACTTTTCAATCTCCAAGTCGTCTCTCTAACTTGAAGAATTTTCTTTTTTCCTAGTTCTAGAGCATGAATTCTCTCCCTTACTATGGGAGGAAGGGAATGGGTGGCCATTTGGTTATGCAGGGATTTTAATTCCTCCTCAATATCAGACAACTCCCTTCTCAGTTCCTCCTTCTTCTTCCTTTCCCATTTTTTTACCTCTGCTTTAAGAACTTGAAGCCTATTTATAAAGCTTTTAGTACTCGAGATGCCTTCCTCTGTATTACTTCTTTCCTTCCAGAATAATTGGATAAGGGAATCAAAATTTAAGTCTTCTAGCCAGATTCTATTGAACTTGAAAGGTAAACCAAACCTTGTATCAATGTTACGCCAGAGAAGAGTGATTGGGCGATGGTCTGATACATAGTTTTCAATAATAAAAGATCTAACATCCCCCATCTTATCTATCATATTTTCTTGGACGAGAAATCTATCAAGTCTCTTAGCTATATATATGTTTCCACTTCTTCCATTATCCCAAGTGGGAGCATTTTTCGGTGGGCAAACATCTATTAAGTTGTGAGTTAGAATAATTTCTCTTAACTTTTGTGCCATCTTGTATATCAGCCTAGATTGTCCCCATAGTTATTCTATGCCTAAGGTACACTTAAAGTCTCCTGCCAAAATCAGAGAGGGTGAATTAAGGATCCCAGATACCTCCATTGTATCCCAAAAACCTTCCCTCTCTTTGTAAGGAGCATACACATTGAGAATATGCGATCTTCCCAGGATACCTCTAATATAACCAACAAGAAATATACGCACTGAGTATGAAAATGCCTTCAATTTTGCCCACCTTGGGTCCCAGAAAACAATGAGACCTCTAGACTTGCATGTGGCATCAATTGCCACAATATACCATGTGGGAAACATCCTCCTAAAATAATCAACAGTTTGGGCTGCAGAGTGCATTGATTCTTGGATGAGAATTATGTTGGACTTAGATGAAATGAAAATATCTCTTAGAGCAAGGAATTTTGGATGGGCCCCCAAACCCCTAATATTCAATGAAAGGATAGAATTCATTTGAGCCTATTGGAGGGCATGCATGCTCTAAGTGCCCTGGGAGAAATGGGAGAGGAAATAGGTATATCAATGAGAGATGGCGAATTTGTCAAGGTAGTATGTGTTTGGCGCAGGCGACCTCTAAAGTGTCTGCTGCCTCTATTGTTTTTACGCCTCACAGTAATATTCCCTGTAGAGGATGGACTTATTACAGGAGAAACGGATCCCTTCGGCTTATGGATAGTAAGCGACTTGAGGTCGAGAGTTTTCCTTTGTAGTAGGAAATCAAGGTCGTTGTCGACAGAATTAATTGGTGAGGATACTAGAGAAAATTGAGCAGGTGCTTTATCTTTATCTTTTGGAGAATTTGGTTGAGTAGCTGGAGAATGAAGCCTTCGGGCTTGTGTGTATGTGGCATATGAGGTAGATGGGATATCTATCATAGTATGTTGCGACTGTAGCGGCATCTGAGGAAAGACTGGAGATGAAAAAAGTTGGGGATGTTCTCGAAATGATGAATCAACAACTATATGGGAACCTGACTGCTCAGACGACGGGGATGATGATTGGACTTGAATAGGAATAGGAGCAGATGCCTTTTTTATAAAAAGGGAGAAGGTTCAGAAAATATCTGGTTAGTGTGACTAGAATTACCAGAGCCCGAAGTATTTCCATTGTGTTTGTTGACATAATTGTGATGAGGAGAGAGGCATTCCGACTTGTTCTCCTTTTGTAACCTTTAGTGAATACCTTTACGCTCCCTCGACGATCGCCACATTCCTCTTGCTTTGGGACAATTAGCAATTAAGTGTCTAGTTTGGTGACAATTCAGGCATCAGAATGGAATTCCCCAGAAATCCAAATGCTAAGTGAGATTGATGTTTTCCCACCTTAATTCTATGTGATCCGGAAAAGCCTCACCAAAGTCTTTTTCTATAAGGACTCAAGCAATCCTCTTATCCCTTGCTCCTAGACACCGAGGATCTACCTATACGAATTTTACAATGGCATTACCAATATCAATAAATACTTCCTTCGCCCAAAATTCCAGTGGTTTTCCGGGGAATTTGACCCATATGAGTTAATTGTTTGGCATTTGCTTCAAAGGATTGAAGCCTACATACCATGCATATATTTCCAAAAAGCCCTGGTCCTTGACACATGGCATTGCTGCAATTTTCTTGAGGTCTTCTTCACTCAGAAAATGAAAACTATACCATCCTCCCATGAGTCTCACCACCGTGGGAAAATAGCCTAGCAAGATTTTCCACTTCTTTGCCAACCTGTCACATGTCTACATGCTAATACTTATATGCATAAAAAAAAAAAATTGTTTATACAGTGCCATACCTTATATATGCATCAGCACTCTATTAAATATATGCAACATCATGTGGGTCGCCACCACGACGTATCCAGGCCTAACCTAAGGCGATATATGGTGGCAGGTAATGTTTTATTAAACCAATGTTTAATCAATGCGCACTGATGGTCTATTGTTTAACCTTGATACGATGGTGTAACATCACCCTTCGAGCAAATCAAGCCTATGTTGACTTCGTTGGCTGGCACCTCCAGCGCTGGACATCTGGCAACAGTGTTAAATTCCACTGTCCGGATCACGTGATAGGGGTATGGTCACTGAGCATGGGTCTTTCCCATGCCTTCCTCTTTGGTAGTATCGCCTCCATCGACGGTGTGCATCTGCTGCCGGAGATCAAAGGCCAGCATTGTTCCACGCTCTCACCACTGGCAGGTAAAGTATATACGTGGTTTCCTCCGGTATTTTCGAAGTTTCCCTCCCTCTGCCCAGCGATCTCCAGCTCTCTCTGCTTACCACTGCAAAGGGTGCTGCTCCGCCATTCCGCGCCGAGACCACCGCTACTTCAGGTACATGCGCCATTCCAAAGGGGTTTCACTCCATGGATCTCCAGTCTTGGCTCGGCCAGGTAAACACGCAACCAGTTTAATGATTTGATACGATTCTGCGTTTTACAGGTTTATGCAAATATCTAATGTTTGTTCTTTTGGTTGCCAGGTGTGAACGGCATCTCCCAACTTCTGCGGATTTGGAAGAGTCCCTCCAAATGAGGCCCGCCGAGCTACAGAGGTATTTATCTAATTACCAGGGTTTGGTTCCGGTTGATGCATCTTCATCTCTCTCGGGTTGCCAGAGGGTTTCCTCTGTTTTTAGAATGAGACCCCAACCTGATATTACATGGTTGGCCGCAGGTTATGACGGACCCATGGTCTCATTCTGGTTACAATGTCTTGAGCAAATTGATTAAGGAGTCTGGCACCTTTCTGCTTGCGGTGATTTGGGTTTTTACCCTAGCTCCCGAGGCTATAGATTTCACTTGGTCTACTAGACAGATGTGTATTATTCCTTTCGTTTTTGTTGAACATTTTCGTGGCTACAGCCATATATTCTGAATATTGTGAAACCCTGGTTGACAACCAGCTTGTTACTAAATTTTGAACTCATATATAGCTCACGGCCTATGGTTTTTAATATATGCATATATATCACGGTTGTATTTCGCTATTGTTTGCTCATTATGCTGGTAGGAATGGTTTCCTTCTATAAATCGTAGGGTTTACTGGTTAACCGAATGCGTAATACATTCTTCTTATTTGGAATCCTGCTTGCTCGGATAATGTCCTGCATGCATTTTATTACAGAATGATTCAAAGGTTTATGCCGTATATTTGTTGAAATACTTATGTGTAAAGGATAGCAGAGCTGTCGCACCTGCATCTGACCTCTATAGATGTATGGTCGATCAGCTAAGGGTTCACCGCGACAGGAAACCCTGAGGAACTGTAAATTGTATAATGGTTACGCAGTATGGATTATAGACTCCTGTTATGATTCTAGCAGTCGATACATCTGCGACTTAATGCTATCGAGTTTTGATATTTCCTCGGCATATTTCAATGTTTATGTGATACATTTCCGGAAAGTCTGTTAATATTCCTGCATGACTCTTGTCTGATATTGGTAATAACTCACGTATTAAATCTTTGTGATATTATACCATCAGCTGCACAAATCTTTAGATTCGAATTTATGTTTAAGATTTCTTTGTCGTCGTTTCGGACTCGCCAGAAACCCCACCTGCTACGGCTGGACCGATTCAGGGTTTCAGAGTTTGTTATTGCCTTCCCATTGTCTTATTTAATCTCTATTTGACATTACCAGCCGGTCGAGGCTATAGGAAAGGCATTTGTTTTTAAGATTATCATAAGAGTTTATGGCTGACTGTGATCATTGGACCACGAAATGAAATCGACCAGAATGATTATCGGGGTTTGAGTAACCAGTTTTTCTGGCTCGGATATTCTTAGACTGTGAACCAATCTTCTTGTAAGAATAGGCTTGTTTAATGGTTCTATCGTCTTCTTTGTTTGGATATTCAAATGTTCTCAGTACTCTGTCTTTTGAATTTTACAGATACTCTAAATATAATGTTCTTTCGTACAGAAAGTCAAGGATATATTTCTTGTTTGTACAGATAACCGGAATTGCTCTGTCTTTTGGTTTACAGCTATACTGTCTCTAACTCGTACAGTTGACCATAATCACACTGTGTTTTCTTTCTTTACAGCTAGGTTGTTTATATCTGGTACAGATAACCATAGTTGTACTATCTTTCGTTCTTTACAGCTAGTAATGTTTACATCCTGTACTGCTAACTACAGCTTCATTATAACAGACAATCACAAATACTTTTATAAGTTACACAGATAAATATGGAGACATAAGGGTCCGTTACTTACCTGGTCTCCACTGACAAGGTGAGTCTGGAACAAGTCTCCTAGCCCAAATCTCTGTGTAAAGCTTGTTATCCACCCAACCGTGAGACCAGTCCTTCTAGACCTGAGTCTCCCCCCAAGCTTCTGCTTACCGGATCACTATCCTCAGTAAGCCATCACTGTGTGCTTGACTATCTGGTCCTTACCAGACTTAGTCCATACAGGGTTTTTCTCTCCCTTTCTCTTTCTCTGCCTGTCTCTACAGCCCAGAGTTTCTCAACCAACCCCCTTTTTCCCTGGAAACCCTTCCAGTTAGGGAAGGTGGTTATTTCTAGTTTTATTAACTAACTTTTCTTTTCCAGTTCCCTTTGGGAATTCAGATATCTTCATGATTAATTCTTTTAATCATTAATTTAGTGCACATGTCAAATCAACAGAATATCTTCAAAAGAAAATAAATTCCTCAATATTATTTCAATTCAGTTTTCTATGCTGTAGTAACTTTTAAATAATTACATTTTTACGGGGTCATCACATCTCCCCCTCCTGAGATTGGACATCGTCCCGATGTCTAGTGTCTCCAAACAGTTCCGGATAAGCTTTCCGAAACAGCTCTTCGTCCTCCCAAGTAGCCTCTTCAGGCCCATAGTGCTGCCACTGCACTTTAATTTGGGTAATAACCCGCTTCCGCAACTGCACTTCTCTCCTGTCGAGAATGCTCAGCGGCTCGACCAGGACCTCTCCTTCCGGTTCGACCTGCAACCAATAACAGTATCAGTTTTTTGTTCCAATCACTTTTTCAATTAGTTCAACTAAAAACAATCCTTACCCTTATATCCTGCCACTTGATCACATGCTTAGGGTCATAAATATACTTCTTAAGCATGGATACATGGAAAACATTATGAATTCTAATGTGGCTTGGTAAGGCTAGCTGATAAGCTACCGGCCCAACCCTCGCTAAGACCTGAAAAGGTCCGAAGTAACGGGGTGCAAGTTTAGCACAACTGCTCCACTGCAGAGTACTTTTCCTGGCCTGAATTCTGATGTAAACGTGATCGCCCACCTGATACTCTTTGAACCTTCTTTTCCGATCTGCAAAATTTTTCTGCCGATCTTGAGCGGCCTTCAGGTTGGCTCGCACCTTTTTGACCATGTCCTCCATCTCCTTGAGCATTTCTGGTCCCAATCTTAATTTGTCCTCCGGGCCACTCCAATTTGAGGGCGTCCGACATTTTCGTCCATACAAGACTTCAAATGGAGACATCTGAATTGATGTGTGATATCCATTGTTGTAAGCAAATTCTACCAGGTGCAAATAGTCCTCCCATTGTGTCGGTTTCTGCATGACACATGCCCTCAACATGTCCTCCACCATCTGATTTACTCTCTCCGTCTGTCCATCAGTCTGGGGGTGGTAGGCTGTGCTAAAATTCAGCTGTGTACCCAATTCTGCAAATAGCGCTCTCCAAAAGGCGGACGTAAACTTTACATCCCGATCTGATATTATAGTCTTTGGGAGTCCATGAAGTCTGAACACATTTTGCATGAAGATGTGCGCAATTTGCACTGCCCTGTAGGTGGATTGTACTGGTATGAAGTGTGCTGCCTTGCTTAACTTATCAACCACTACCATAATAGAGTCATTGTTTCTTTTTGTTTTAGGCAGCCCAGTTATGAAGTCCATTGATATAATTTCCCATTTCCATTCTGGAATGGGCAGGGGTTGCAATAATCCAGCCGGATGCTGATGCTCCGTCTTGATCTGCTGACACTCCAAACATCGCGCTAAATATTCAGCCACATGCTTCTTCATTCCCGGCCAGTAATATTCCTTCCGAAGTGCAGTCAGCATTTTCTGGTACCCGGGATGGCCAGCGTAATGGCTAGTATGAAACTCATTCAAGATTAAGTTTTTGAGGTTGTTGTCATTTGGTACAAACAATCTTTTTTTGTAAAGCAGCATTCCATCCCTGCTAACCTCATATTCCTGCGGACTTCCCTCGCTGGAAAGTGGCAGTTGCTGCTTCACCCGTTGGTATTCAGCATCTTGGCTTGCTGCTGTTTTCATCATTTCCCGCAAGGAATTTTCCCACTTACTGAATGTAACTTCATACAGACATTGTACCTTCCGACTTAGTGCGTCTGCTACGCGATTTTCCTTTCCCTTTAGATGTTTAATGTCAAAGTCGAATCCACTTAAGAAGTCTGCCCAACGAGCTTGTCTTGCATTCAGTGTGGGCTGACTAAAATAATTTGTTAAGCTGTGATGATCTGTTAATAACAGAAATTTCCTTCCCAAAAGGTAGTGCCGCCACATCTTAAGCGCATGTATGACAGCTGCCAATTCCAAATCATAGGCAGAATACTTCTGCTCATGTTCCTTCAATTTTCTCGATTCATAGGCGATTACTTTCCCTTCTTGCATTAACACACCTCCGACGCCTTCTCCGCTGGCATCGGTGCATACCACATAGTCTTTGTTCGGATCAGCTATACTTAAAACAGGAGCAGACGTGAGTAATTGCTTAAGCTTCTCAAAACTTTGTTGACATTCAGAACTCCATTTGAATGACCTTCCTTTCTTTTGCAAAGACGTGATGGGATATGCCACCCTTGAAAAACCTTCCACGAATCTTCTGTAGTATCCAGCCAATCCCATGAAGGATCTGATATCTGCCACATCTTTTGGCACAGGCCAATCCAGTATGGTTTTTATTTTCTCAGGATCCACGACAATCCCTTCCTTTGAAATCACATGACCCAAATACTGGATTTCCTCTTTATAGAAATCACATTTGCTGAGCTTAGCATACAACTGATGTTCTCGCAAAGTTTGCAGTACCATCCGAAGATGTTCCTCATGCTCCTCCTTAGAGCGAGAATAGATCAAAATGTCATCAATGAATATTAGTACAAATTTGTCTAAAAATTGATGGAACACACTGTTCATTAAACACATGAACGTGGCGGGTGCATTAGTCAATCCAAAAGGCAGCACTACAAACTCGTAGTGTCCATACCGGGTCTGGAAGGCTGTTTTAGCGATATCTTCTTCTTTAATTCTGATCTGATGGTATCCAGATCGCAGATCAATTTTAGAAAATACTGTCGCTCCCTTGACTTGATCAAAAAGCTCATCGATCCGAGGTAAAGGGTATTTATTTTTAATTGTGAGCTTGTTTAGTTGCCGGTAATCAATACACATTCTAAGAGTTCCATCCTTTTTCCTGACGAATAACACCGGAGCTCCCCATGGAGATACACTGGGGCGGATATAATTTTTATCCAGCAATTCTTGCAATTGCATTTTCAATTCAGTCAACTCCGGTACACTCATTCTATAAGGTGTCCGCGAAACTGGAGCAGCTCCTGGTATTAACTCAATGGTAAAGTCTATGTCCCTCTTTGGAGGTAATCCAGGAATTTCTTCTGGAAATACATCTGCGAACTCTTTTATCACCGGGAGGTGTTCTAGCGGGTTTTCCTTATTCTTAGTTTCTGCATAGCCCACCTGAATAGCATACACTTGGCATCTATTCCGGATGCATTTTGCCAGCTGAGATGCAGTGATTGGTCGGACCTGCACTGGTCGTTTAATTCCCTGCATTTCTTGTTCTATTCCAGCATCATCCTTGTACCGTATAACCTTTGTTTTGCAGTTCACTAAAGCCCAATGCTTTTCTAGCCAGTCCATCCCAATTAAGACATCATAGGACCCAAGGGGAAGCATGTTCAGGTCTGCCACCA
The DNA here is from genome assembly GCA_031772625.1 of Pinus tabuliformis. NCBI lineage: Eukaryota > Viridiplantae > Streptophyta > Pinopsida > Pinales > Pinaceae > Pinus > Pinus tabuliformis. The sequence goes on along the minus strand of CM062814.1, from coordinate 494,385,095 downwards.
CTGGCTGTCCTGCTATCACTATAGGGCAGCTTTTGACCTTTGCCATTACTCGTCTTTTGGTCCCTGTAGCTAGCTGTACCAGCCAAGGATTCCTGAATTTTTCAGGCTGCAATTTACACTGTTCAACTATCTTTGGACTAATATAACTTAAAGTAGCTCCAGGATCAATTAGAACAGAGATGGAAAGGTCTAAAATTTTACCTTCAAACTCTACCATGGTGGGCTGGTATTCTGCTTGGCGGTCGTCCAAGGCTGCATTAATTCTTGGCATACTTCGTCCCACGTCACCCACGGTTGATGCCTCATGAATCTGGGATATCTGGTCAGTTCCCTTCCTTTGCGGACAATTCTTGACATAGTGCGGTCCACCACAACCCCAGCACTGCACTGGGGGTCGGGTTGCTCCCTCAGTATCCATCTTGGCGGGTTGTTCACTCATTCTGGTTTCACCGATGGACTTGGCCCTGAATGCACTTCTCGATGCTGCTTCCTTTGATTCCACCGCTTCGGCTACCCCTATTATTTCCAACAGCTTTACTGTTCTTTTTCTCATTCCATTTTCTGTTGGAACTGTCCCCTTTCTGTTTGCTCTGCTGATAGCAGATTCTGGCCTTGCGAATCGCTTCATCCATGGTTCTAGGATTGTCAAATTCAATCCTTTCCCTCATATACATGGGTAGACTGCTAACAAACCGCTGCACCTTGGCTTTTTCTTCTTTAAGGTAGGGTACATAGCGAAGCAAAGATGTGAAACGATTGATGAACTCATCCATAGTCTGCTGTCCCAATCGCAGATCATGGAATTCCTTTGCCTTTTCATCATAAAACCGTTCCGTCAAGTATCTCTCCTTAAAATATTTCTGGAATTTTTCCCATGTTATGGTTCGTTCAGTTACCCCTTTAACGATTTTCACTTCCTCCCACCACAGTGTCGCCTTCCCTTGTAACTGGAAGATGGCCAATCGTGCCTTCAAGTTATGATCATATTCATATAACTGAAAGTATTTATTCATATTGATTAGCCATGCCTCGGCTGCTTCCTCTTGTTCCCCATCGTAATGTGGGGGTTTAATCTTTCGAAATTCTCCTTGCAATTCCACCTTTTGACGCTTTGAGGTCTGCTGTTCTGATGCATTATCAGATTGGTCCTCTCCTTCTACAGGGATTTCAGATTCTGCGTGATAGCGTTCCTCCTCCGTTATTCTCTGCCGTTCTGCGCTGGGGTTAGCTAGTGGCGGGTTCTGTTTGTCAGACAAACTTTTTAATATCCTTTCCTGCTCCATTGTCAATCGTGCATTATCCTCCCGGAGCCGGGCCATTTCATTTTTCAGTTCTTGAACTGTTTCTAGTATGGCCAGATTCGTGCTGCGGGTCTCTTCGCCCAGCTGCACCCACAATTCTGGGTTGTCTCCAAAATTTGTTGCAGGCCCCCAATTGGCTGCAGGCCTGTGCGGTGCGCTGCCAGACCCCTGCATGCTAACTATTACTTGTGGTACCTTTGTTGCTCTTTTCCTTCTTCTTGACTAGCCTGTACCTAGCCTGGTCTGGTCATGAAACATATAACATTGTGAGCTACCTGCACAATTTTGTAATCCCAAAAGATTATTAATGTCATAATGACCTTCTCATCTTTAATACTTATTCACATCCCAGAGGCCACAGTATGGTTAATCTGGGCTCTGATACCAATTGTCACATGTCTACATGCTAATACTTATATGCATAAAAAAAAAAATTTGTTTATACAGTGCCATACCTTAGATATGCATCAGCACTCTATTAAATATATGCAACATCATGTGGGTCGCCACCACGACGTATTCAGGCCTAACCTAAGGCGATATATGGTGGCAGGTAATGTTTTATTAAACCAATGTTTAATCAATGCGCACTGATGGTCTATTGTTTAACCTTGATACGATGGTGTAACATCACCCTTCGAGCAAATCAAGCCTGTGTTGACTTCGTTGGCTGGCACCTCCAGCGCTGGACATCTGGCAACAGTGTTAAATTCCACTGTCCGGATCACGTGACAGGGGTATGGTCACTGAGCATGGATCTTTCCCGCGCCTTCCTCTTTGGTAGTATCGCCTCCATCGACGGTGTGCATCTGCTGCCGGAGATCAAAGGCCAGCATTGTTCCACGCTCTCACCACTGGCAGGTAAAGTATATACGTGGTTTCCTCCGGTATTTTCGAAGTTTCCCTCCCTCTGCCCAGCGATCTCCAGCTCTCTCTGCTTACCACTGCAAAGGGTGCTGCTCCGCCATTCCGCGCCGAGACCACCGCTACTTCAGGTACATGCGCCATTCCAAAGGGGTTTCACTCCATGGATCTCCAGTCTTGACTCGGCCAGGTAAACACGCAACGAGTTTAATGATTTGATACGATTCTGCATTTTACAGGTTTATGCAAATACCTAATGTTTGTTCTTTTGGTTGCCAGGTGTGAACGACATCTCCCAACTTCTGCGGATTTGGAAGAGTCCATCCAAATGAGGCCCGCCGAGCTACAGAGGTATTTATCTAATTACCAGGGTTTGGTTCCGGTTGATGCATCCTCATCTCTCTCAGGTTGCCAGAGGGTTTCCTCTGTTTTTAGAATGAGACCCCAACCTGATATTACATGGTTGGCCGCAGGTTATGACGGACCCATGGTCTCATTCTGGTTACAATGTCTTGAGCAAATTGATTAAGGAGTCTGGCACCTTTCTGCTTGCGGTGATTTGGGTTTTTACCCTAGCTCCCGAGGCTATAGATTTCACTTGGTCTACTAGACAGATGTGTATTATTCCTTTCGTTTTTGTTGAACATTTTCATGGCTACAGCCATATATTATGAATATTGTGAAACCCTGGTTGACAACCAGCTTGTTACTAAATTTTGAACTCACATATAGCTCACGGCCTATGGTTTTTAATATATGCATATATATCACGGTTGTATTGTGCTCATTATGCTGGTAGGAATGGTTTCCTTCTATAAATCGTAGGGTTTACTGGTTAACCGAATGCGTAATACATTCTTCTCATTTGGAATCCTGCTTGCTCGAATAATGTCCTGCATGCATTTTATTACAGAATGATTCAAAGGTTTATGCCATATATTTGTTGAAATACTTATGTGTAAAGGTTAGCAGAGCTGTCGCACCTGCATCTGACCTCTATAGATGTATGGTCGATCAGCTAAGGGTTCACCGCGACAGGAAACCCTGAGGAACTGTAAATTGTATAATGGTTATGCAGTATGGATTATAGACTCCTGTTATGATTCTAGCAGTCGATACATCTGCGACTTAATGCTATCGAGTTTTGATATTTCCTCGGCATATTTCAATGTTTATGTGATACATTTCCGGAAAGTCTGTTAATATTCCTGCATGACTCTTGTCTGATATTGGTAATAACTCACGTATTAAATCTTTGTGATATTATACCATCAGCTGCACAAATCTTTAGATTCGAATTTATGTTTAAGATTTCTTTGCCGTCGTTTAGGACTCGCCAGAAACCCCACTTGCTACGGCTGGACCGATTCAGGGTTTCAGAGTTTGTTATTGCCTTCCCATTGTCTTATTTAATCTCTATTTGACATTACCAGCCGGTCGAGGCTATAGGAAAGGCATTTGTTTTTAAGATTATCATAAGAGTTTATGGCTGACTGTGATCATTGGACCACGAATAAAATCGACCAGAACGATTATCGGGGTTTGAGTAACCAGTTTTTTTTTTTTTCTGACTCGGATATTCTTAGACTGTGAACCAATCTTCTTGTAAGAATAGGCTTGTTTAATGGTTCTATCGTCTTCTTTGTTTGGATATTCAAATGTTCTCAGTACTCTGTCTTTTGAATTTTACAGATACTCTAAATATAATGTTCTTTCGTACAGAAAGTCAAGGATATATTTCTTGTTTGTACAGATAACCGGAATTGCTCTGTCTTTTGGTTTACAGTTATATTGTCTCCAAATCGTACAGTTGACCATAATGACACTGTGTTTTTCTTTCTTTCAGCTAGGTTGTTTATATCTGGTACAGATAACCATAGTTGTTCTATCTTTCGTTCTTTACAGCTAGTAATGTTTACATCCTGTACTGCTAACTACAGCTTCATTATAACAGACAATCACAAATACTTTTATAAGTTACACAGATAAATATGGAGACATAAGGGTCCGTTACTTACCTGGTCTCCACTGACAAGGTGAGTCTGGAACAAGTCTCCTAGCCCAAATCTCTGTGTAAAGCTTGTTATCCACCCAACCGTGAGACCAGTCCTTCTAGACCTGAGTCTCCCCCCAAGCTTCTGCTTACCGGATCACTATCCTCAGTAAGCCAGCACTGTGTGCTTGACTATCTGGTCCTTACCAGACTTAGTCCATACAGGGTTTTTCCTTCCCTTTCTCTTTCTCTGCCTGTCTCTACAGCCCAGAGTTTCTCAACCAACCCCCTTTTTCCCTGGAAACCCTTCCAGTTAGGGAAGGTGGTTATTTCTAGTTTTATTAACTAACTTTTCTTTTCCAGTTCCCTTTGGGAATTCAGATATCTTCATGATTAATTCTTTTAATCATTAATTTAGTGCACATGTCAAATCAACAGAATATCTTCAAAAGAAAATAAATTCCTCAATATTATTTCAATTCAGTTTTCTATGCTGTAGTAACTTTTAAATAATTACATTTTTACGGGGTCATCACACAACCACTATCACATCTCGGCTTCTTCAATCTCAGAAAAATACCACCTTCCTACTAATGCCTGCTTCTGGAGACTTGTAATTCGATCAAGGAGCACGTCGTGACCAAAGGAGAGAATAGGCGTTGGAGTACTAATCTTTATGGGACGTTGTTTTCTACCACCCTCTCTTTTGCCACCTTTTTTACTCTCGAAATTGTTCTGAGGCATAAAACCGACGTCAAACCATATGTCACGTCCATCACCCAGGGTTGTCAGCCGAGGGGAATGTGCCACCTTCCACATTGTATTTTGATTTGCATGGCATTGTGACTTAGCCGCCAATGTGGCTTGGATAAAAGCTTCATGTAATGACGTGTCAGACTCGAAGGGGTCCATCGGATTATGTGTAATACTATGATGTCATTCCAAGGTTTAAAATCTTCCCGCCTACCTAGGAAACATATTGCAATCACTACGGTTTCCACGTCCCAACCCTCCTAGAAATCACCATTGTTGAGAATGTCTACGACGCCAGGACTAGTACGTGTCAAACCAGGTAGATTCCCATGAGAATATTTACCGTGCCAACTGCAGGATATATCACGGCAATATTTAAATACCACCTGACCTCATGTAGACTCGTTAGTTCCCACGCCTTACCTTACCTGGACCTCACCACCCAAGGGAATGTCAACGCTGCCATATCTACCACCTAATTTGGAAATCACCTCGATAACTAGACTGTCCTAAAAAAGTAAAGTTACACGTATGAGGTACAGGGGCAGACGTCAGGCAGAGCGTACCAGGACACTGGATATGGACACTTGTCACCTCCAACCCGTGCCAGCTTATAGAAATGGATTTTCTATAATAATAAATGGTTTGAAACCGCCCCGGAATATTGTATAAGAGGAATCCGGTAGCAATCCTTCCCGGAAAAACCAGTCAATCCCAAAACCGCTATCAAGTCTTTAGGACTCAAGTCCCTCACAACAGCGAATATAATAGCATCCTTGGCAAAACCACCATCTATATCCTATCCTAATGGCAATATTTTTACAGGGACGAGATAAGGAGAATAAGTTACTCCACTCATACCACCATCGCTCCAGGATGCAAGTCAGTTGGCCTGAGGGAACTAACTGCGTAATAGAGGGATAAGATAAGACAAACAGATACTTGCAAACTAACATTTGGACATCGAGAATAGTGGTCATTGAATGAATGGTTATGGCCTTCATAAAACCACTATCCAAGAGGTAAATTTGGGATAACTCTACTAAAATTGTTTAAATCAGAAACAGGCTACATGGTCACTAAATAACTGGTAATGGCCTTCCTAAAACCACCGTCCAAAGGGAAATTTGGGATATCTCTAATAAAATTGTTTAAATCAGTAACAAACTACATGGTCATTGAATAACTCGTAACGGCCTTCATAAAACCAATGTCCAAAAGGGAAAATTGGGATAACCTTAATAATTTGTTTAAACTAGAAGCACGCTACCAAAACCATTCAAAGGGGGGACATTTGATGGGAAATTTTTGTAATTTTACTTCACTAAACCAGAATATCCTTACGGCACAAGAATTCGTCCTAATTAACTGTAAATAGAGACAGAATTAAAAACCCCCAATTCAATTTTTCCTGCCCTAACCCTGAATTTTCATAGTATTCTTTATTTTAATTCACAGGGAAGCATACCTTGTTCCTTGTTGCACAACGACATTATTGTTCCCAGGCCCGTTTCAGGTACACGCCAGCTGCAGAGCCATGTGGTTTCCAAGACGGAGCATTGTTGCGTTTCGCCTCAGCTGATATATCTTCTTCACCGCCTATGTCTGCTCTTTGCTCTGTAGAAAACGTGAGAACTTTAAGACACCATCAGGTGAGATGACGGACTGGGCAGGAAGCCGTCGACCTCACCGAGGACACTGATAAGCTCAGTGGCAAGCTTCGTGTTTAAAGATTAACTTTCTCACCATACTGCGTGGGTTAAGGTCACTTCTTCATACGATCTCCATCCTCTCCATCCCCAAATGGCAACGCAATAATTATGTTTTCTGTATCATCACTGATATGATCATTTTTCGATGTTGTCGGTCTGCTTCTTGCCCTTCCCCAATGTACGTGTAGAGGTTTCTTCTTCTCCCTAATTACCTTCCACGGTTTCTTATCATTTGTTATTATTTTCACTGGATAAGGTCATCAGTTTTTTTTGGATGTTGAAAAGGTTTGGTGAACTAAAATGAAAAATAAAATTTTTGTGTTCCTATGTCTCCAAAATTCCTTTTGATTTTATTATAAATATTGTCTATTTTTTAGGACGAAAAAGCATCATTGTATTATACTGAGATTATATAAAAGTTCCAGATTACAAAATTCCGTATAAGAAGCGGGAAGATCTTGTATTTGAGCACAAGAACTGAAGGATGAGCTCCCTCATGTAGGAAAAGAAGCCATCTGAGTTGTTCCAAACATCAGCAGAAAATACAAATACCAGTCATATGAGCATTACATGCGAAACATTTCTGATATGAGACCAAGATTTTAGAGTTAGCTGGATATTCATATAACATGTCATACACTTAGAGATAAAACAAAAAAGATGACAAAAAGAAAAACTGGAAAAAGCGAAGGAAGAGTTAAGCTCCAGGGATAGAGAAATCCTGGATAAAACAGGAAATCTTGCCAGATATAACCTTCATGGACCATGAACCTGTTTCAAGAAGCAGACCCTCCTTTGACAGGCAATCCGCTTGCTGATTTTGGGCACGGTAAATGTGTTGAATGGAGCAACCTCTCATGATACCCCAGAAAAACATAATCCTGTCCATCCATCCTGTGAGGTGTGGGCTCTTGATGTGGCAATAACCATTGACATGATCGATCATTGTTTTGGAGTCACCAAAAATTGAAATATCCTGTATTCGCTTCAGCCATACTATTTGAGCCCCTTCCTCCATTCCATGATATTAAATATTGGAGATTCTCATCCATTATAATGTGAACCCCGCAGCCGCAAATGTTTTGCTACTCAGCACCATCAAAAAATGCTCTCGGGGTTCCTGTGATATGAATTTCTTTCTCTATTCTGTTGCCTGTTTTCATTTTGGGCTGCTTTTTAGGCACAAAATCATGGATGGATATGATATGTTGCATAATAGTCTTGAGGGGGTTCTTTGCTTCTTTGAAAATTTTGCTATTTCTCCACCTCCATGCACACCATAGGACGATAATAAAAATAGATCTCCATGAATCTCTTTGCCCACTCCACCATTCAAAAGCTGCATGAATTGAAGCAAAAACAATGTGAGGGAAACCATAAAGAAATTCCAGATCATGCCAGATTTGCAGGAAAGATTTTCATTGGAAGAACATGTGGAGATTGGATTCCTCTTTTGATTCGCACATTGTGCATCTACTCGGCCCGTGCCAATTTCTTTTCCTTAAATTTTCCCATGTCAAATTTCTATTGTGAAAAACCAGCCACGAAAAAAATACTATTTTTGGAGAACACCCAGACTTCTAGAAAAGCGGGGGATACTTTGAGCTAGAGAGAAAGGCCTTTAATCCTATCAAATCTGTATATATGTCTTTTACTCGAACCGGCAGATTTGCTTTTGGCACCATCCAGATTAGATGGTCTACAGGGCAAGAGTGGTGAAAGCCGCAATCTCTCAGCGCATCCTTAACAAGGTTCCAAAGCCCAGCCAGAGATTCTGACATGCCAAGTTCAGTGGCCTCTTTCCAGAGAGGGATCGGGCCTTGCCATGCTGTTATGAGCTTGTCCCATGTGAAAATACCATTTTTGTGGAAAAAAAATAGAAGCCTTTCTGGGATGGATATGCTTTCCCGACCGCTCAAAATGGGGTCTATACCAATTAGAATTCTGCTGCCAGATTGTAAACTCCATTTCAGATTCTTTAGAAAATATTGCTCAATTTTGCGAAAGCTGAGCCAGATAGTTGACCCATATTTGGCCCCAATCCTTCCTGTTCTGTACCAATATTCCATATCTTTTCCTTTCATATATTTCTTTTTAATAGTAATACTCCACGACCCTTCCCCGAAAATTCCTCTCCACAATGATTTGCATAGGAGAGCTTTTCCAAATGCCCTCAAGTCCAATAATCCCCATCCACCAGAGCTCTTGGGCATAGATATCTTTTCCATTTTAGAGAGATGATATTTTCTCTGATTTGATTTACCACCCCATATAAAATTTGTTGTGATCATGTTCATTTTCTGGATGATGCTTTCCGGTGAGAAGAAATGTGGGCCTAATATACAGCCAATTGTGTTAGTACAGTTTTAGTTAGAACAATTCTTCCTGCCAAAGATAGGCTTTTGTATTCCCAAGCCGAAATCTTTTTGTAGTACCTATCTATTAACCACTGCCAGTCCACTTTAGAGTAACCCTTGGCTTTTAGCTAAAAACCCAAATATTTTAGTCCATCCTTTATTATAAATACCGTCTGTTTGACAGAAGGAAGAAAACAAAAAACCTAAAGCAATATCAAAAGGTTGAATTTAGTGAAAGCAAAAAATTGTGACTTAGTGAGAGGTTGAAATCAAAAACTCTGTTGTGAAATGTTGAAAGGAATATCAATGTATAATGTTAATCCATAATTTCTATATTATCTTTGGTTTTTAATAGTTGGTTTGATTTTTTTTACTTAATATATATATTCAATTTAATAGGCATAACGTTAAAATTAAATTAACTATATTTTTAAATTACTTTACCTTTTTAGATTTATAAAGGTTTAATTAAGGTCCATGCTTCTTCTCGAGTGATATTCTTTAAAACCTTAGCAGGAGTGCGATTTACTATGTAATTTGCACAGTTAATTACTTCTACCAAAAAATTAAGACTAAGTCCTTTAGCTTGAAGCATACAATTAGCCATTTCCTTTAAGGTGTGATTCTTCCCTTCAACTACACCATTTTTTTGTGGAGTATATGGAACAATATGTTACATTTGAATTCCATGCTTAGTGCAAAAGTTGATAAATTTGTTTTTAACATATTCTCTGCCATTATCTGATCTTAGCTTAAGAATTTGATGTCAAGATTGTTTCTCAACAAAGGCCTTTAAGGCCAAGAACATGTTAAAGACTTCACTCTTAAGTTTTAAGAAGTATACCCAAGTGTGTCTGGAGAAATCATCAATGAATGTTAAGAAATACTTGTAGCCAGAGAATGAAACAACTAGAGGTGGACCACACAAATCACTATGCACAAGTTGTAAAGGGGATGAGGCGTGCCAAGAGGCACGTTTTTCAAAACTATCCTGATGATGTTTTCCAAGTACACATCCGGAACAAACACCATCTTTGCAAGATACCATAGGAAGACCTGTCACCATATTTTCTTTAGATAGATTTTGAAGGGAGTGATAGTTTAAATGACCAAATCGTTCATGCCAAAGTTTGCTCACTTCATCATTATGAGCAACAAATACCGAGGAAAGTGTTGATGATCCAAAGTTGTTAAACTTATATAACCTTGTCGAATCATCAACAATGCCAGTAGCTAAAATCTGTCTAGGATCTCTTAGGTCCTTAATTACAACAGTGTGAGGTGAAAATTCAATGATTTTACCTTCACCTGAATGAGTTATCTGATATATAGATAGAAGGTTGCAGGATAAGGTTGGAACACATAATACATCATTAAATTCACCATTGTCTAGATGAATAGTTCCAATCCCTACAACACTAAGAGATCGATCATCACCAACATATATATTTTTGGTGTTACAATCATTTAAAGAAGAAAACATGGCTTTTTTTTTGGCCATGTGATAAGAAGCTCCAAAATCAATGAGCCACTCATGAGAATGAGAAGAAGAAGATACATTAAGTGCATAACCAAACCGAGATGCTTGACAACCACATGTAGAAAATGTTATTCTTCATTGATGCTTCCAAGGCTTCCATCTTCTTAAAGCATTTGGATTCTAAGTGGCCATCTCGATTACAAAAGTTGCAATGTCTATCAATCTTCTTCCCTTTGTTTTTATTTGCCTTATCATTTTGTTGAATTGATTTTTCATTTTGAGGCTGAAATTGCTTAGGACCCTTGTTCGGTTTAGGACCATTCTTTTTAGGATACTGCTTCTTAGGATTCTTTGAATTTGGTTGTTGCTGGGCGCCTAAGATTTCTTAGAAGAGTTTCCAAGATTAAGAAGACCAAGATGTCAGATTTTTTCTTGTTCTCTTATTAAAGAATCACAAAAGACATCAAAAGAGGGGGACTTGTACCCTTGTCCTTGAGAAATGAAGGCTTCTCTAGTAGAATAGAAGGTGGAAACAAACATAGAGTAGGCTGGTCCCAACTTAGTAAGAATGGAATAAATAAGGCTACCATCTTCTCTCTTAACCTTAACACCTTCCAAGAGAAGTCTAAGGGTCTTGAAATTGGACAAAAAATCTTCAATGGAAGAAAAATTATTTGGGTCCAACGTAAGCAACTCATTTTCGAGTTGATGGGCTCTAATTTCATTTTTAATTCCAAAAACTTTAATGAGTTATTTCATTGCTTCATTAGGGGTGTCAAGTTCTGCGATATAAAATCTAAGGTCTGGAGAAATAGACATCCCTATCAACCCACACGCTTGATCTTGTCTATTTTCCCATTTGGCTACCTTATCTTCATCTTTAGGATTAGTTTCTTGGCTTGAGGCAATTCTGTAAAGATCTTTACTCCTAAGTAAATCCACAATGTAGGACCACCATTGGAAATAGTTGGTGCTGCCAAGAATAACTTGGCATGGACTTTCTATTTTAATAGAAACTGAAGCTGTAGATGCTAAAACTAAGTGTTCCAATGGAAAGATCTTGAAAAATTAGCCCGATTAAAAAAAATGGCTTCCGGAAGAAGAAGTTATGGCTTTTTGAAGAAAAGTTGTTGACGATGCGGACGAAGTGTGTCAATGTGCAAAAGTGAATGCTAATGTTATATTTTTAAAAATCCCCCCCTTTTTAAACTTAATCTAATTAGCTCACTTTAAAAAATAGTTTATGTGACCCACTTTTATAAATAAGTGAAAGTCACTTTTACAATGGTACTTTATGAGCTACTCACTAAATTGTAACTTAAATAAAAGATAAAGAGACTTTAGAATTATAAGTGACTCACTTTTTATAATGGGTGAGAACAATTTTACATAAAGTAACTTTAAAACATAAGTTAGATGTGATTTTTGAAAAAGTAACTCAACAAAAAGAAAGACTTGAACTCAAGACCTCTATATTCTCATAAAATAACTTTGGACCAAGTGAGCTAGTCATACCACACTCCTAACCTTATCATACCACACTCCTAACTTCGAGACATATCATACCACATTCCTAACCTTATCATTTGTTCTCACAGGTTAAGAGTGTGAGATAGTATGGAATCGACCTCTTTTCTCCAAAGTTATGCCAATTCCATCCTGGCGTTGCCTTTCTAATTCTGGAAAGATGTGGGAGAAAAAAGCTCAAGTATCATGCTTGTGAGACTATCTATGTACCCTACCAGACTCCTTGCTGGATTTAAAATTTAAAATCCCTCCGACAAGTGCTATAGTCAATGGTTTTTTAGATGCAACATAGAAAAAATTTGAAGGTCGATCAATCTTTCGTAAGTATATCACATATTTTGATTATCACATTACATACTATAAATGAGAATCAATCATAACACAATATATTTCTGTGTGATTTAAAGAGTCCATTATTATTATCACATTTTTCATTCTATTTTGTAAACACAACTATTTGCATATAGATTTTTCTAGATTCATTTAAATTTTAGACCTGTCAAGTGAGAATTAAATTTCTCAAGGTGTAAAACTTTTTTTTTTGAGTACAAAATTAAAGGTTTGCACCTCCAGAGATTTGATTCATATCGGCCTATGATAGATCCTAAAGCTTAGATCCATATAGGTTGGTTTATTTTCAAATAATTATAGTAAACTCTAAGCTTTATAGATAGTTAATGAATCTCGGTTGGTTTATCTTCAATCAGGTAAAGAGTACAAACACTCATGAAATTCAAATACCAACTTAGATCCATCTTAACTCCATATCTACCCAGTGCATAGAGAGATCAAATATCATTCCAGATGTTTGTATCTCAAGAGATTGGATCTCTCTTACCCCTTGATAAATCTTGAGATAAGATGGATTCAGGATCATCTAATTTACCCCTTTAAATAAGTTATATTCTAGGTGAATACCATGCGTCAATACTATGAGTTCTCAATACCATGGGTTCTCGATATATGAATCATTTTTATTTTTATTTTATTTTTATAGGGTTATTTTTTATTTTTATTTTTATTTTGTTTTGACCAAGTTAAAATGTTTACATTACATTAATCTTTTAATTTAATTTAATTTTTATTTTTATGTAATTTGACTTGCTCAAAATGTTAAATAGGACATTACCTCTACCATACTAGGTTTGCCCCTCTGGGCTCAAATGTATAGTTGGTTTATGCTCAGGCAATTAAAAATTGTTAAAAAATGGTTTTCCTACTTTTTGGCTTTAAATATTTTTTCAAACCCTTTTTCCAATAAAAGTAAGATAAATTATTTATCTATCTAATTTCTTAAAATAACATGCTTCTTTGGAGACAAGGAAAATTAATTATGCCTTTAAATAGGCCATGTAAAAAACTATAGGTAATTTGATCCCGAAAACCATTGATAATTTGATCGAATCAAAATGTTTAAATAGCACAAACCTATATCCATACTCCAAAATGTTTAAATAACACAAGCCTAAATCCAAACTTTGGATCTATCAAGCCTAGAGGGATCAAATCTCTCATGATGCAAACCTCTTTTAAGTGCAAAATTTGAAGCAAGGTTCACACATCCAAAGATTTATTTTTTAGTTCAAAATGTTTTAATTAATATTTTATTTTTTAATTTTATGTAATTTGATCAGGTCAAAATGTTTAGATAACATAATATAACTGGACATTACAACAACTCATCCATACTAGGATGGAGAGCGTCTCTTGGCCAAAAAATGTAATAGAATTAAATTAAAAAAATATTTATAAAATATTTTGATTGTGAAATGAGAATGGATTTTGGGCATGTGGTATTGATGAGCCATGATATTAGCCAATGGTATGGTATAGTTAATAGTATCCATGGTAAAGTCAGGTGGGTATCCATAGTTAAAAGTCTTGTTAATTGCCAGTATTCTTTTTATTGTGAAATGATGAATGGTTTTTGGGCATGTGGTATTGATGAGCCATCTTGGCCCATGATATGGTATGGTTAATAATATCCATCATAAAGTAATGGTGAATATCCATGGTTAAATTTCTTATTATAATGCAAGTATTAAGTTTTTTTTGTGCTTATTAATGAAATTTAAATATGGTTACAGAATTATTATTTTAATTTATATGGTGAAATGAATCTTAATTTATAGCCACTATTTATATCTTATATATTCTCTTGTTATAGAGATATAGATATATCTTAAAAGTAATTATAATATTTTTTCTTTTAAATTTAATAAAAAATATTATAGAATTAAATTCAAATAAAATATTTTGAGTGTGAAATGAGAGATAATTTTTGGGCATGTTGTATTGATGAGCCATCATATTGGCTCATGGTATTGTAAAGCCTATTTACAAGTTAATAATATCTATGGCAAAACATATTGTTATATTGTAAGTTTTGTTGCTTACTAATTAAATTTAAATATGGATACATAATAATTATTCTATCTTATAAGGTAAAATGGATCTTAAATTATTGTGCTACTTATATATTTTGATGTAATATGTATATTATGATTTTTTTTAATCCAAAAAGTTATTAGTAATTTTATTAATAAAAAAAATTACAATGTACCAAATTTGAATTTTATTATTTTGATTTACTTCCATAATCAAAGTTGTATCAAACTCTCTGAAAATCCAAGTTTTCATGATTGGTCCAAACGTATTCATATCGAATATCATCATCTCACATATTTTGTATTGATATCGAATATCATCATCTCAGAGATTTTGTATTGAGGTGGATTATGTTGTTGGGTATCAAACTCACTGAAAATCCAGTTTTTTATGATGTGTCCAAACATATTGATATTGAATATCATCATCTTAGAGATTTTGTATTGAGGTGGATTATGTTGTTGGAGTAGGTTCCCACAGGGGAGTAAGATGCAAACATTTTGACAAAGGCATTGTCAATATGTAAATTCGAGCTTCACAAAGACAAGATCGGGGTAGCTGATAATCCCTTTCTTGTTGAGAGGGAGTGTTGAGAAATGGCACAAGAAATTCCAATTTACTTTGTCCTTGAATTAATCTATGAATTAAAATCGAATTCTATTTGCATAACAACTTGAAAATAGTTAATTAAGTTTAATTGACTTAATTAGCTTAGGAATTTTGAGTTGGAAGTCTATCTAAAGTCATGTAAGTGTGGTACCTAATTTTTAGGGGTTCAGATTGAGTTCATTTGAGTTATGATTAGATAAATCAGTTTGACTGAGTTATAGACAGTTAAACTAGCTCTAACTATTTGTGGAACTAGTAGAGGTCTAGTAGTGAGTTGGTGCACTAGTGCATCCTAAGTGATACTCTAGCTAACTAAAGATTCCCTCATGAGAAAATCATACATGTCAGTTCAAAGAAAGACCCAATTGAGACTAGAGTGCAGGGACAATGTACTATCAATTGTAGAATGACCTGAGTTGTACAAATCATGCATGCAATCAGAAGAGGACATAGATTTGGATTGCGCAGTTATGGAAGAAGGAATTCCCAATTAAATATGGGATATTCCTCTCAGGAACCGTGTAAATAAATAGGGGCTCAACATGCAGCATAAATTGGCTAAGTGTTGGTCAGTGCGGGCTTGTGAGGCAGAGACTTGATCATACTTGTGCAGGAATTGTTCTAGTGAGAACAAGCATTGTATTTTCATCTTGGATTTTTGATAAATGCAATATAGATAGTACGGGTTTTGAGTTGTGGCTTTCCCCAGATAAATATTGTGTTGAGTGCCATTGATTATCTTCCTCTTAGCGATTATTTTTTTCATCAATCATTGGTTTCTATTGTTGAAAGAGTAGAGTAGATTCTTTTCTTGTGTTTTAGTACATTACATGAGCTGTGAATCTACAAGAAAATCTACATATCTTCCTTCTTTGTTTGACTAGGATAACCAATCTTATGAACTCGGCTATGATATATGCTTATATAAAGATATTATTGTTTTTTTCTTCACTGACTAAGGAAACCCTACTGCAAAACATTTAATATATGAGACACATGTGAGGAAAAAGTAACCAAAACAGTGCCTAAATAGCTCATATTCCTCTCCTTTTTCTTGTGTTGGATGAGAGGATTCTAGTTCTCTTTTTCTCACTTTTTGTTGACTTCAAATGCGTGAACAAATCTAGTGCCTAGAATGAAATTCAAGCTTCCTATAAATTTAGTTTTCCCATGCAAATTAGCCGACATGACTTGGAGACAAGGTCGTCATTCCTTTTGGAGATTATCTTTCTTTCATCTTGATCCAACTTGAAGGAGAGGTATTGTGCTTACCTTGGAGGGATTTCATTCTTATTTTAATGACTCATACAAGAAGTAACATGCCCAAGAAGGGTCCTTCATATGTGAAATTGACTCAATTTGACTTTTATGACTATATGACAAAACCTAAAGGCTCACAATGGGAGCTATTACTAAAAATAAAATTCCTTTCTCATGAGACCGATGAGACAAACATTACAATAATAATTTTTTTTTCTTCTTTTCATCAATTACATAAAATCAAAATTACATGTCATTATGAAGACCAAACCTAGTTACACTTTTCAATACTCCCTCTTAACTAGGGAGGTATTCATAATAGTATTTGGTAATTCTCAATTTGAAAAATTTCTCATAAGAAGAAACGGATTGGTAACCCATTTGTATAGCATCATATCAACCAACATTTTCACATAGCAAGGCCTTGACTAAGATATCTATCTCTCCAAAATATCTGAGCCGAATGCTGGTGAGACCAATGATGTATAGACACTCTCATCGTTGTCTCTCTCAGAACATACCCCACTTGGGTTCTCAGGGTGTGGTTCAACGAGACTATCCTTATCTTGGATTCCCAGTACTCAAAGAATATAGTTCCTCTACAACTACTCTTATCTTGGATTCCCTAACATATCCTCAAAAAGCATCGGATGCCAGATGTTTACCCAATCCTCCATTAAGTCTTCCCAAGTGAAGACAAGAATGATGTGTCTATATCTCCCTCTTAATTAGGGAGGACATATATATTCCAATAAAGGAATGTACCTGAGCTCCCTCTTGGATTAGGAATTTTGTTTCCAAGTTTCTACCAAGTAAGAAACTTATTTCCAGGCTCCCTCTTAATTAGGGACCTATAATAGCTCCTCAAGTAGAGATGATGGGAGAACGAACTGTTTGAATAACTCCTCCTCATGATGTCATGAATTTTTTTTCATTATCTTGGAGTCTTCATGTTTGGGACTTCTTCATAGGGCACAAACCAACCATCACTTCATCCATGATTCAGTCATGTCATCATTAGAAAGTGATCCAGTAGTTCATATCCGACCTTCCTTCGTGCCACACTTCCTATTTCATGTCATGTTTTCCTAAGGATCTTTCATCCTACTACATGGGCATTAGTGGTGGATGTTAGGTCCCTATACTACTAGTGTAAACCCTTACTACTATTATTGAAACCCCTTTATTGTATTATTGTGCCCATATAGTCCCCATGTTGTTATTATTATACCCCATAGAAACCCACTATTGTTATTGTTGTAGCCCTACAATATTATTGTTATGTAGGCTCTGATTGTATTGGGACCGCTTAGACTCTTATATATAGAAAGGAGGTATTTTCATTTGTATTATCCAAGAATTGTTCATTTGTGTAATGTAAAGGAGGTTTCCCCCTCGAAGAGGTTGATTTCTAATTCATTGATCTATCATTTCTATCTTTTTGTGAGATGGTTCATAACATTTGGTATTAGAGCTTTAGATTCTAGGGTTTCGCTGCTCCAAAATAGGTCATCGTGGAATTTTCTCTATAACGTTTTTTTTGTGATGTGTTAGAAGCTAAAAATAACCATTTGAACCGAAATCTCGATGATCCTTGGGACCAAATTTCAAATCTTGTCTCCATATATTTTTGGAGATATGATGTGAGGAAGTTAGTGTTTTTGCAAGCTCCAGAATTCCATCTCAAACAAGTCATCATGACATGTTCGCTATATATATATATATATATATATATATATATATATATATATATATATATATATATATATATATATATATATATATATATATATATTTACAAAGGTTTAGACACTGAAATTAACTCCCACTTGAGCTGAAATCTTAGTTAAGCTCGGGCCCAAATTTAATATCTCCTTTCGCTATATTTTCGGAGATATGGTTCAAGACATTTAGGGTTTTTGCAAGCTCCCGAATTACATCCCAAATAGGTGATCTTGGGAAAATAGTCATAACTTTCTCTCTGATTTGTAGAAATTCTCACTGTAGATTAATCTGATTATGCAATGTACTAAAGCAATATACTTAATCTACTTCTATAATCAAACTTGCGGAAGCTTAATCGATTTTGAGCAAGATCAAACAAAACACATATAACAGAGAAGAAGAATTAATCACACATGAAACACAGAAGAATACTTTGGGGAAAGCCTCAACTAAAAACCTCGCTATCTGTATTATCATACAAGTGGAAATATCTCAAGATTACACAAGCTTTAGCTCTCACAGCTATCCAGCTCTCAGTACAATCCCTCACTGCTGCTCATAGATAGAATAGACAACTCATATGCCTTCTCCTCTGTCCTCCAAGCCTCCTATTTCCTTGCGCAGTTTTCCCTGGGTGCTCCAGCTGTAACCTTGTGTGACACTAATCTCACACACTACTCCAACACACTGTAAAACTGCGCAAATCTCAAGGAATGAATTCCTTCTGCATGCAAGATATTTTCTTATAGGAAAATTCTAGCAACTGATAGTACATTGTCCCTACCTTTAATCTCAACTAGGCCTTTGTCTGAACTAACATGCATGAGTTATTTATGACAGAATATTTAGTTATCTGGAGTACACTAGTTTCATGCATGCATGCATTAACTGACTGAACTCACAACTAGTTCTTCCAACTGTTTGAGACTAATTTAACAAGACTTAACTCAGTTAATTGAGCTAACTAATTACAACTCAAATACAACTCATCCTTATCTCCTTAATTAAGGGATAACTTCCTCAATCAAAGGGATAATTGTTGCATGACTTCCTAAAGGCTTCATGTTTGAATTTCTCCAACTAATTAACTCAAGATCAATTAATTAATTATTTTTCAAACAGCTGGTGAGACTAAATTCGAATTTTAATTCTCATTTTTAGTTCAAGGACAAATTAAAATTGGAATATTCTTGTTGCCACATTTCAATACTCCCTCTCAACAAGAAAGGGATTATTTACCACCCCGATCATGTCTCTATGGAACTCGAATTTACATTTTGACAATGCCTTAGTCAAAATGTCAGCATCTTGCTCCTCAGTCGAAATATACTGCAACAACATGATCCTCCTCGCTACACAGTCTCTGAGATGATGATACCGAATGTCAATGTGCTTGGACGTGTCATGAAATACTGGATTCTCAGAGAGTTTGATATAGCTCTGATTATCACAATAGATCACAGTTGGATCCATCCTCTTATCAAACAAACCAAATAGAATTTTCTGCACCCAAAAGGCCCCACATGCTACCTGATTTTCAGCCATGTATTCAGCCTCTACTGAGTTGAGTGCAACTGAACTTTGTTTCCCGTTGTACGAAGAAACTGCAGTTCACCCAAGGTTGAAAATTCCTCTTAATGTGCTCTTCCAATCTAATGGACTCCCTACCCAATCTGCATCTGTGAAGCCCTGTAGCTTCACTTCCTCTATCCGTTTGTACCATAATCCATACTTATATGTGCCTCTGAGGTATCTCAAAACATGCTTATCTTCCTTCCAAAACAGCTTGGTAGGTTGAACCATATCTTAACTCAGCTAGCTCACCGCATAGCATAAATCTGGTCATGTGTTCACTAAGTACATCAGTGAACCCACAAGCTGCCGATACACAATAGCTTCTACTACTTCTCCTGAAGTAGCATCCTCCTTCCTCCAGTTACCTGCTAGAGGATTCTCCATGGGATTACACTTCTCCATGTGGAATTTCCTGAGTATCTCATTGGCATACTTTCCTTGAGACATAAACAACTCCCCATCCTTCTGCCACACTTCCATGCCAAGGAAGTAGTTCATGAGACCCATGTCTTTCATCCTGAATTCTCTTGCAAGGTCCTCCTTGCAAGACATGATCAACTGATCATCACTTGTCAATATCAGATTATCAACATAAAGAACAATGATCAATTGCTTACCTTCTACCATGATGTGGTACAAGTTTGCATCCGCTTCACTCTTTGTGAAGCCCAACCAGTGAAGTAGTTGTCAATCCTAGTGTACCAAGCATGAGGTGCTTGTTTCAGCCCGTACAAAGCTCTCTTGAGTTGGCACACATGCGACTCACGATCGAAGGTCTCAAAACCTTCTGGCTGCTCTATGTACACCTCTTCCTCAATCTTGCCATTGAGGAATGCAGTCTTCGCATCCATCTGATGGATCTTCCAACCTATCTGTGTTGATAGTTCCAACATCGATCTGATAGATGAGTACCTTGCTACAAGAGCAAAAGTCTCATCATAGTCGATCCCCTCGACCTGGGAGAAACCACAGGAAACAAATCTTGCCTTGTGTTACTCCAAACTACCATCAACAACTTGCTTTACCTTGTAAAGCCAACAGGAACTCACAACTGAATTGTTCTCTGGTCTTGGAACCACATCCAAACATTGTTCCAAACTATGGAGTCATACTCCTCCAACATAGCATCAACCCAAATCGGCTGCTGCACTCCTTCCTCAAAGGAAGATGGTTCAGTCTCAACACATTCCCCAACAAGGGCCATGTATCCAGTGTACCTATTTGGTGACCTCCTCTGTCTGTGCTGAGAATATGGTTCTCCCACATTCTCTCTCACATCCGAAAACAATATATCATCTTCTCTCGTGCACTTCCGCTCATATTTGGAAGACTCTGCTTGAGTGGATATCTCCACTCCTAGAACCTCTGCATGCAGCTAATTCACATAAGTCTGAGGCTCCTCCTCCTTAGGAACCAAAAGTTCCTCCACAGCATGTAGTTGGAGCTCCCTCTCAAGGGAAACTTGCATGGTTTTCTGCTCATCAAACTTGAGATCTCTGTGAATCACTGTCTTTCGACTAGTAGGCAAGTACACCCGATAGTTGTGAGGTGTATCCGTGTACCCCACAAGTATTCCCAACTTAGCTATCGGCTCAAGTTTCTTCTGGGCATCCTTGGTCACATGGCAATATACCGATAAGCCAAAAATCCTGAAGTGACCCACATCTGGTCTCTTCCTAGAGAAAGCTTCCTTTGGTGTCTTCATCCCATGTATGCGATGCAGGCTTCTATTCTGCAAATAGGGCGTTGTGTTGCATGCCTCAACACATAAATGAAGTGGTAGGCCTTGGTCATGCAACATTGCCCAAGCTGCCCCCACAATCGCTCTGTTCTTCCTCTCGGACACCCCATTCTATTGTGGGTTATGATGTGCCGTCAACTCCTGTTTAATTCATTCCCCTGCACAGAAGTCCTTAAACTCTTGAGAGACATACTCTCCACCATTGTCGCTTGTCAAGGCCCAGATCTTCTTTCCTGATTCTTTCTCAACCAAAGCTTTGAACTCACAAAACTTTGAGAAGGTTTGATCCTTCTTCTGCATGAAATAGATCCAACATTTACGAGAAAAATCATCAATGAAAATCACATGATACCTTTGTTTCGTGGTGGATGCGGTTGAGAAAGGTCCACATACATCTGTATGAACTCGCTCCAAGATTGCTTCAGCTCGACTGTCTCGATCATGAAAGGAAGACTTGGCATACTTTCCCAAGGTACAACCTTTGCATGTGTCTACTTGCTCAAGTTTACCTTTGGGAAGTCGGTAGAAATCTGCTGCATTATCTTCAAGGCCCCATGATGCAAGTGGCCCAACCGCCTATGCCATAACTCACCAATGTCTTGGCTTTGCACCAATTATGCTTTCAAACTCAATGCAGCACAGTCATCTACCTCCATCTTGTAGAGATTCTTCACTCGAATCCCAATCCTCTTGGTCTGAACCGTGGCTATGTGTCTCAGGAACACCTTTCCTTTACTGAAGACTACATCATACCCTTTGTCTTCCAACATCGCGACTGATACCAAGTTCTTCTTCAGTCCAGGAACATACTTTACATCAGTCAGGGTGAGAGGAGCTCCATGCTCCCTTTAAAAAACAACCGTACCTTCACCTGAAACACAGTACTTTCCATCATCGCCCATCTCTATGCACATCTTGAGGTATTTCTCCTCCAAGGTACTAAATAAAATCTTATCGTCGGTCATGTGGAATGAGGCTCCATTGTCCAGATACCAAACACAACCCACCATCGATGAAACCATGCATGTGATGAGGGTAAAATCCAATTCGAACTAAGAGGCCAGTGCCTCACCTTCTGATCCTTTCGAGGATCCCTTCTTGGATTTCTTCAATGGACAATTAGTTGCATAATGGCCCACCTCATGATAATTAAAGCATCTCACTTTAGATTTGTCAATCTTCTTCCCTCCATGGGAACAACCCGATTTGGAATGGGAAGCCTTCCCTTTCCCTTTCCTTGCCTTACTGGCCAAGGCTAGATTTTCTTCATCATCATGCTTAGATGAAGAACCATCTTTGGTGCTCCTCTTGATCTCCTCCTGCATCAGATCCGACCACAGTCGTTCCCAATCTAACAGTTTCTCTCTTCCATTCACTAAGTCCTGGTAGCTATTCCAGCTCTTTGGAAGATCGAGGAGAGAAATGCTCACCATATCATCATCCGCTGTCGTTATTCCTACACTACCAAGATCATCTCTATAGGTGGTGAGCTTGTTCAGATATGTAGAAATATTGTCGCCCTTTTCACTATTGATTTTCTGAAGCTTGTCCTTGAGTGCAAGTTTCCTCTGGTCACTATTTTTCTGATATAGGTCCTTCTATGTATTTCACATTGAAAATAGAGTCTCCTTTCCATGGATACTCAAGACAATATGGTCTCAAACTCCCTCCAAAATAATCCTTCTCGCTTTCGCCACACATTTCTTCCATTCAACCAATTCTTGGACATTAGCTGCAGCTAGCTTGGGGATTTCTTGATCAATGAAATCCTTCAAACCATTTTCTTCTAATACTGCTTCCATGCGATCCTTCCATGCTATATAATTCGAGCTACCATCCAGGGCATACTCAAGTCTCAAGCCATTGAACGCCATTGATGAACTTTGAGGTGTGATAAGAAATTGATTTTGTACCTGCAATCAAGAACTTCAAACTTCAAACTTTTCCCTTCTCAGTATGTTGTTCATAGCTCTGATCACCTTTGATCTGATACCATGTAGAAATTCTTACTGTATATTAATCTGATTATGCAATGTACTAAAGCAAAATACTTAATCTACTTCTACAATCAAACTTGCAGAAGATTAATCGATTTTTAGCAAGATCAAACAGAACACATATAATAAAGAAGAATAATCAATCACACATGAAACACAAAAGAATACTCTGGGGAAAGCCTCAGCTAAAAACCCCGCTATTTGTATTATCATACAAGTGGAAATATCTCAGGATTACACAAGCTTTAGCTCTCACAGCTATCCAACTCTCAGTATAATCCCTGACTGTTGCTCATAGACAGAATAGACAACTCATATGCCTTCTCCTCTATCCTCTAAGCCTCCTATTTCCTTGCGCAGATTTCCCTAGGTGCTCCAGCTGTAACCTTGTGTGACACTGATTTCACACACTGCTCCAACACACTGTAAAACTGCGCAAATCTTAAGGAATGAATTCCTTCTGCATGCAAGAGATTTTCTTATAGAAAAATTATAGCAACTGATAGTCTTTAATCTCAACTGGGCCTTTGTCTGAACTAACATGCATGAGTTATTTATCAGAGAATATTCAGTTATCTGGAGTACACTAATTTCACGCATGCATGCATTAACTGATTGAACTCACAATTAGTTCCCCCAACTGTTTTGAACTAATTTAACTAGACTTAACTCAGTTAACTGAGCTAACTAATTACAACTCATCCTTATCTCCTTAATTAAGGGATAACTTCCCCAATCAAAGGGATAACTGTTGCATGACTTCACAAAGACTTCATGGTAGAATTTCTCCAACTAATTAACTCAAGATGAATTAATTAATTATTTTTCAAACAGCTGGTGAGACCAAATTTGAATTTTAATTCAAGGAAAAATTAAAATTGGAATATTCTTGTTGCCACATTTCAACATGAGTATCACATTGAAACTTTGTAAGAAGTTATAGAAAGAGGATGGACTGTAGTTTTCTGAGAATTGTTTTCAGGTCTGAAGGCTGAAATAGTGAAATGTGGCACTTCATACAAGTTTTGTCTACCGAAAAAGTGTATAATTAGGTCATCTTGGGAGATTAAGCATACCGCTTTCTTGAAGAATCCAATTTCGATCAAACTAGTGGCATTGGTAATAGGACTCAGAGGGCTACCACAGTTCGCAATTTCAAATCATGGGGATCTGAAAGTTCAGAGATACATCAGAATCAATATCGAGCTCCTATAAAGTGAAAAAAGGTGTATAGTGTTTTTAAATTTTTCATAAGTCTGGTTTGAAAAATTAGTTTGAAGGAATTCATAGGGCATAGTGAAGCATAATTATCATTAATTGATGCCCCAAAGAAATAAAATGGAAACAACTAGTAAGAAACCTAAAAGCTCTAGCATGACTTGTGAAGAAGAGGAAGAAATGCAACATGATATATCAAAATTACGAGACCAAGAGCAACAAATTTCACTCTCACAAAAAGTAACATAAGCTAAGATGGATGATTTAAAGAAAGATGTGGAAGATAAGATGGATGGTTTAAAGAAAGGCGTGGAAGCTAAGATGGATGGTATGAAAGACAACATTGAAGATTAGAAGAAGGACATGGAAAGATGGAAGGAATGTTTGATAAAGTTGTTACAAGAAAGGTTTCCTAATGGCAAAAAGGTAGTAGAGAAAACTCAAAATGAGAACAAAATAAATGTTAATCATGATTCAAAGAATTACAACATTGAAGATTTGAAGAAAGACGTGGAAGGTTTGAAGGAAGGTTTGACAAAGTTGTTACAAGAAAGGCTTCCTAATGGCGAAAAGGTAGTAGAGAAAACTCATGATAAGAACAAAAGAAATGTTAATCATGATTTCATAGACTCTAACGTTGGAATAAAGACCCACCACATTCCAAAGACCGATATGAGGAATTTTGATGCCAAGGATCTCATAACATGGATACTATAGAAGGAACAATATTTCGATCTCCATAATGTGAAAAACACACAAAATTTACGCATTACAACTTTATATTTGGAACCCAATCAGTTTGTATGGTATCGATGGCATTGCTCCCGTAAATAAATTGTCACTTGGTCAATTTTTACGGATGAAATGATATCACATTATGAGGATACAAATAGAAACACCTTCTTTAGCCAATTGATAAATCTCAAACAAAAGGGTTCAATGGCAAAGAACATTAAGCACTTCCAAAAATTGAATATAATGGTAAATGATATTCCAGAGAAGCAGAGGATTGATGTCTTCATAGGGAATTTAAAGGATAACATTCAACATGAGGTGCGTCTTTGGGAACCTAATTCATTGGAGAAGACATTTAGGTTGGCAAGAAAAATGGAAAGCAAAATTATGGCAACAAGGAATCCTACCACTCACAAATATAAAGATGGAAGTGTTGTTGCCCCTAGCCTTCCACAACCTACAAGGTTGAAACCACAACAAGTGGAATAAAATAGAGAAAAAGGGTTGTGTTACAATTGTGATAGCAAATACACTAAAGGTCATAAGTGTGCTGAGAAGAAATTATTTTACATAGATTGTGAAAAGGAGGAATAAAAGGAACAAGAAATGTCAAAAGAAGAGGATATACACCAAGAACAAACCTTAGAGAAAGAAGAAATGAATCTGACCATATCTTGGAATGCATTGGCCGAAATTACCACTCCTCAAACTATCAAGATAGAAGGAAATATCAAGAAGAGAAAGGTAATAGTGTTGATTGATTCGGGAAGTACCCATAATTTTATTCACTGTAAGATAGCTAAGGAATTGAATTACTTCCTATATCCAACACCAGAGTGTCAAGTGATGGTTATAAGTGGAGGAACCTTAAATTTCTCTAGAAAGTGCCATATTATCAAGCTATCCATGGGAGAATATGTATTGAATAGCTCAATGCTTTCCATTCCAATGGGTGGTGCTAATGTTGTACTAGGAGTCTAATGGCTACAATCCTTGGGTACAATAGCTTTTAATTTTCAAGGACTTTTCATGATTTTTTTTTTCGGAAGGAAAGGAAGTTGAATTAAGGGGTATCACATAGAAACCAGGAAAGATAATTAGCTCTAATGGAATGACAGAGCTTCTAAAGAAAGAACAACGAGGCGTAATTTCACAATTATGTTCGCTAGAGGTTCACACATCGAAATCATCTATTTATCTAGATCTCAAAAAAGACTTGGACAAGAATTCCAAGGTATTTGAGACTCCCAAAGGCCTCCCAACTATTCGTGATCATGATCATGCTTTTCATTTGATTCTAGGAAGTGTTGCTCCAAACATCAAACCTTACCAAATGGGAAGACACTTCAAGGTAAAAATGGATCATGATAGTCTTAAATACTTTTTAGAACAAAGATTATCTTCAAAAGAACATAAAGAATGGGTCTCAAAGATGTTGGGTTATGACTTTGAAATCTTCTACAAAAAAGGGAAGCAAAATGTTGCTGCAGATGCACTCTCAAAAAAGGATGAGGATGTGGATGCATTGTTTTGTGCCATTTCTATTATCCAACTAGATTGGATAAACGAATTGCAAAAGATCCCAGTTCAAACAATATTGCCAGAACTTGACGAAGAAGGAAATTTCATATTGGAACCCAAACTAGTCACATAAATAAGAAATCAACAGCTACAAAATCGATCAATTTCAGAGTATCTCATCAAGTGGAAGAACTTACTAATCAAAATCTAGATTGGGGGAAAAAATTAGCTCAAAAATCAAAGTGCTTGGAATCAATCGAACACTGAATGAATGTGTTCTTCTTGGTGATACGATCCTAACGCAACTCATTTCGTTCAAAATAGAATTCCTATGAGGAAGTTAGAGCCCGCTGACCGTTTCACCAAACAACAAGCTTTTTTGCAAGCACTGCCCAGTCAGCTACCCGTACTGTTAACATGACAGGTGACTGGGTAGGTGACATGGTCAAGTCAACACCCAATGAGGGCTTATGAAGTGTCATTGGGTGATTGGTTTTCAAGTTGGTGATTTGGCAGAATTTCATTAGTTAATTTTAGGCCAGTTAGAGAATGCCACATGGCAAATCTAGAGGTCATCACGTGCCACCTCCCAACAGCCTTGGTAGGCTTGGCACGCAAAGGAAAAAAATTTGTTGGAGGTGTTGGGGTTGGACCCCACAACCTCCCCTCCACTAGCCACACGCATTACTAACTCCACTACACATTAAGACTTAACATATGGTGGAATGCGCACATTGTTAAAGGTTAAGCACAGAAGGTTTAGGGGTTAACCACTAACAGTTAATGCACATGTGACCACCACAGTTAACCACTAGAATTTACGAAATAGTCAACCACTAATCCAGTGCTAGACTGTGCTTAGCCTAATTAATTAGGCTTGCCCCTTAATAAAAGGCGCTTAATATTAAACAGTGATTAGTGCTAATTAACTGCACTTATGTGCTAATTAAACATGCTTTACAGTTGGCAGAGATTTTGGTAGTTTCGCCAAGTTTGGAATCGCCCCCAATTTTAGCGGGATTAACTCAATTTTTCTATATTTGGAGGATATTTCTAGGGAAATGTTGTTTCTCCCATAACATGGGCAATTTTCGACCAAATTGAGATTAGAAAAAAGGTGTTCTTATATAGTTTCGACCAAATTGAGATTAGAAAAGGTGTTCTTAGATACTTTCGACATTCTGAGCATAATGGAATAGGTTTCAAAGGCAATGGGGCAATTATGTTTCAAAGGCAATGGGGTATCCCCCTTGTTGTTGACCCGATTTTCGGGGCTTCAACATATTTGGCGCTAGAAGGAGGGCCTGAACATAGTGTCTGTTGGAATGATTTTCAATTGTAAAATCTGAATCAGGATGGCTGCTCACAAACTTCCCATTTGGAGTTGCATCCATGTTCCTACCTCTTCCAACACTCCACCTGAAGTGGTAAGACTCTTCTCTCAGGTAAAATTCAATGGTAAGAATAATTCTTCTGCTTTTAATCATGCTCTTCAATTTATTCAAAGAGTTTCAAGTTCTGATATTCAAAGAATTGATGAAGGCGTTTTATGCAGAATTTTTACTCTTACATTCACGGCGGAAGCTAGAAAATGGTGCAGAACCCTCCGAGTTGCATCAATTCACAGCTGGGACCAATTCGTCAAGACTTTCATTTTTGAATTTGATTGTTATGACTATGACTAGGTATATGATCAAATTGATTATCTATGGAAACAAGATGAATCTGTTAGGGATTTTTTAAGGGATTTCATCTTAATTGTCTAAAGTATAATCTTGAAAGTGAACTCATGGATGAAGAATCTTCGGATTATGCTGAGTATTCCCTGCCTCCTATGTCTGATCAAGCAGAAATTAGTTCAAGCTTTGTCTCATTTTCTTCTAATGTGAATGAGAATTCCAATTTGAATATACAAATCAGCCATGATGAAGAAAGTCCCCAAAGCCTAGGAGACATGCATGCTCTAATGCAAGAAGACAAAAGCGAGAATGCTGGAGGAAAGCCTACCTTGGAACCAGGAGATGACTTTGATACAAGGTCAGATAATATCGTTGCAAATCAACAAATGCAGATGCCAAGGTTAGAACAACAAACTATTTCTCTTTCAAAAAGTATCAGTACACAAAGGTATGATCTAAAGCCCGATGTCTATGATGAATCTGATGAACAAAGATTTTTCCATGATGATATTTTCAAATGCATTGTTCCAGAATCGCATTTTTCTCTTTACCCTGATGTTTTTATTGATGATAATTTTTCCCCTCTCAATATTAAAGATATCTCAAAAAGTATAGAGGATTATTCAAATGAGTCATCATTAGGTTTTCAAGATAAAAGGACAGCTATAGAACATCCTTTGATCATTTTCAAACAAGAACCACTTGACCTTCCTTGTCTGAAAATATATGACGAAAAAGAGAAATCTAGGGAAACCTGTAAAATCATTTATGATAGCTACTTTGACAACGATGATGTTGTTGATTTATCCCAAGTAACTCAACAAAGCTCAGATAATGAGAGATATTCTAATTCAGGAATCATATCAGTCAATCCTCATTTCAAAGTAAAAGATCATTTGCATGATTTTACTATCCAAGACAATACCCCGATCTATGATTCATATCATGAGGAAACCCCCATGCCTGTTCACAATCATAACTTGTCTTCTGATTCACAAGACAGAATTCGAAATTGCTCGGATCCCATAATTCTGGCCAGTTCTTGTGAAAAACAAGATATTCCAATTCAATCCCAGTTGCGCTGTAACATTATTTGTACAGATAATCATTTCTTTCTTTCTCACTTGCACTCATTTTGTACAAAATCGGATTGTGTTTTAAATTTTCAGACTTTTGATAGATTACTGTGGTATGTTGAGCACCTTATCAAAGAACATTCGAAAGATGTGCTACCATTTTGGAAAGCTAAACTGTGTCAAGGAAGTATAGAACTTTTTCAATTCCAAGATCAATCAATATCAGACTTCCTTAGAAAACTTATTTGGCATCCAAAACATCATCAACGAAGGAAAGTACCTTTCGAAACTTGTCAGCAATTCACGCCAATTGATAAATATCTTTCCAGAAATTTCCATCTATTCTGCATTGATTTATTTAGTGATTTATATATGGAAACTTTCCTTTTACAAGAAATCGCTAAAAGCTCGACTTTAACGCACAGTAGGTTACAAGCCATTGAAACTGAAAAATCATATTCACAACCTGGCTTGTCATCTTTCCTATTACGAGATCATCAATCCATAACAGAAATTCATCCTGATTTTTATGATCCAATAGGTATCCAGTTGGAAAGAAGTTTTCATGAGAAAGAAATATCAGACAGAATTCCAACTGAAGTTACACATTCTTATTCCACATCCAACATTAACAGTCCAGGAAAAGTTTTTTTCTTAACGCTAATGTTTAAAAGTTACATACGGGTAGGAATAAAAATGAAAAGATGGTTCCACTGGAAATACCATTTCACCTAGTTAATTTTCTGTATATAGTTAGAATAGGAGTAGGAGTAATTTAGCTAGGTTATTAGGTTTTAGGTTTACTTTTAATAGTTGGTAGGTAAAATAAGAGAAGAGATTATCCCTATTCTGTACATAATCCTAGGGAATGTCTACCTCTCATCTCGTTAAATATTTTTCCCCATAATAAAATTTGTTATGGTTAACAGCATTTGACATTTACTAAAGACACCTTTTCTCTATCAAGATTTTGAACTTCTGCTTCTATAAATAGCAAATCTTTTGGAAATTTGATCTTTATTATCAATAGAACTTTAACTCAGATATGATACTAGTTTCAACTCCAAGAAATTTGAAGAAAGCAATCTTAGTGAAGAAATTGTTTTATGTCAGTACAATGAAAGGCATCAATAACAAAATAAGGATTCCCTGTAGAAACAACCATTTCCAAAAAACTCTATTATTGTCGTCCAGAACTTTCTTAAGGAAAAATTGACTTCCTCCCTGCTAAAGGAAATCGCAGCATTCAGAGGAACAATCCGAGAAAACACTATATCTCAAAGAATAAGAGGTCTCATCACGAGCCGGCTTATCATGATCACAGGTATTATAACTTGCTGACTTTGCCAATACTGTCCACCAAAACAGGGCAACGACTCAAGATTGTTGCAATCAAAAGACAAGGGGTCTCATCACGAGCCAACTTGTTCAGCAAAAGTGTAAATCAAGTGAATGACTGTGTCATAATTTGGCCACCAAACCAAGACATTGCTCTTTAAAGAATAAAAAGTGTCAAAATGGGTTTTTCTCTGAAAAGTTGTAAATAGCCTTAAGCAGGATAAAGGATCATTACTGGATAATAGGTAACCCTGTCGAGGCTATGGACGCCTGCTGGCAGCAGAGGCTCTACCTGCGACAAAGGAGCATATTTAAAAGGCTGCTACACAGGGAAGACTTTATTTTAATTTTTACAAGACCAAGTAATGGCTGATGTAAATGCAAGGACAAGCTGAGGATACAAGTAATTAAAATAGAAAGAGGTTGAAACAAAATATCATTGACAGTTTGAAGTATAATATGCTTTATCTTTTTATAATAAAGTTTAAGTTTTCTGAGAAAATTTTTGTTTCGGAAGTTTGAAAAACGTCAATAGAAGATCAGAGATAACTGGTTCTCCCAAGTGAATCGCCAATTGTTGTGGCCAGCAACACCCCCCCCCCCCCCCCCCCCTTGTTCATTTAAGTGTTGTCCAAAATACTAAATGAATGGGGACCCTTAGTTAAATTTTAAAGAAAAAAGCAAGAGTTTCCTTTCTTCAAAATAAGGTTACCATCGTAAGCTTAGAAAGGTCTTTTGAATATTTTTAACCTAAGTCTACGATAAGGGAAATGTCTTTAAAGCCACGTTGCAAAAAGATAGGAAATGCCTCCATTTCTCTATAATATCAGTATGCACAAGACCCTCATGTTAAGCATAACATCGCATCGCAATAAAGTAATACTCATAAGGAAAAAACTTAAAGATTTACCGATCTGCGATAACACCGATCGCAAGATCGCATATCGCAGAAATGAGCTGGCAAGATTTGGCAAACATCAAACTTCTGCGACCTGCGATGTTGCGATCGCTGCGATATTATATTCTTGCGATCTGCGATGGTGCGATTTGCGATGGCGCGATCTGCGATGTTACATAAGCAAATCATAAATCACTTCATCACGAATCCTTCAGGCACGCCATTCAAAGAAAAGCCACTTACCATAATCTGACTCAAGATCATGCGCTTTTAATGATAGTAAATGAACCAGTTGTCAGTTATTAAATGAAATGAAGACGCGTGCTTTTGTAAAGAATTACTTCACGTAAGGTGGCATATTTGATATATCTATTGCATTTAAAACTCTCCCATCACCTTTCTTGATCAGTCATTTCCATTTCACTCGTAATCTGCAGGAACGAAGAGCTAAGACGATTCAAAGCCAAACGCAGGAAGAAATGGGAAAGAAAAATAGAGCTCAGGGCTCTGAGGCTAAAGAAAAGACGAAGGAGATGGCGCCTTTGTATACAGACACAGCCTGTAACAGAGACGCAGGGATATCGACATGGGAAAGCATGTACAGGCTGCTTGAAGAAGAAAATCCTAGAATAATGAAGGTTGCTGCTGTCGCGGGCTCACAATGCTCTTCCGAGGCATCCTTAGAGGAGCTAGCATGTTCATTTCTTCACCGGATAGTAGCAAGGCCCAAAATTCTACCATATACGGATATGATCAAGTGGATACTTGACAATCCAGAGATGAACAACAAACAATTCAAGGTTCAAGGACATGGGCTCGTCGGATCATTCGCTGCGCAAGATTTAAAGCTTATGTATCATCTTCCTGAACCGCAGGCGACTTACAATGCACAATTCGTTAAGAAATTTGTGGCAGAGAACCCAAACCTAGCAGAGACCACCAAAGATTGGTCCAGAAAAGAGGAGCTGCTCAAAAAAGACAAAAACGGTATGTACAGCACTGGTTCCCTCACCTCTCCGTATTGTTTTGCTGCGGCCATGCTTTGTAGATTATTTGGGATGTCGGATATCAATAAGTTTTCTTCTGAATGGCTACCATTAATAGATGCTGCCACAAATGCCGATATTATGGATTGGGCCAAGATCTTTTCTGATAATCTATACACGGTTGTTATCAATTACCGGTCTAAAAGATCCTTGTCTCAAAGGATCTATCCTCCTTTTTATCTGTCCACATATGTTATGGATTCTATTTGTTATGTGTCTAAATTTCCCACTATGGGTTGGAAATGGACTACCCAGGACCCATTACCTATCCATGTTTATCATAAGGTGTTATGGGATTCTCAGTTCATCCCACACTTCTACCAGATTTGCCACGGGCTTATCTTACCCTTGTATAGAATGATGTATGATGAAGACCCCCCGAGGTGCTCACCCGAGGCACAGATAGACATCATCCCCATCGCAAGATGGTTCGGGGAAGAATGGTTCACCTATATTAGAGTGTTTGGAAGCACTGTACCTCCACATGTCCTACCTCTATATATCCCTGATAAACTTTTGGCTCGGGAAATTGCTTATCAAACCTGTTCAGAAGGCGGCCTGACCAAAGACCTAAAGGACAAAAAGAAGGCCATATGGCCTCAGTTTCCTGTAGCTTGTGGGGCCTTCTCATTGTTCGATGTAGGACACGCTTTCACCGAAGTGGAGAATGTGACGTGTCTACAATTATTTAAATTCCCAGCTAGGCCATTTGACCCAAATAATGTTGCCCAAGATTTCACAACGAACGTCAAAATAAAAGTATTCGTTGGAAAGAAAGATTTGTTTGATGATTTGTTTTAGAGTAGAAGCTCACTCCAGGAAATTTTGTGGGAAGCTCGATCGAAGTTGTCTCCAGATGACCTCCAAAGATTCATGTTATACAGGGAAAGAAGGCTGGCCAGTGTTCCTCTAGAGAAGCTGCGACTGCCTGCCAGAGAACCAACTCCAAGCGTTAGCCTCAGTGGAAACTCTAGCACTTCCAGATCTAAATCTAACACTACGCAAGGAGTGCCTGAACATTCTAAAGGGTCTGGAAGCGACCAAGGAAAAAACGAAGAAACAGCTAAAGATACAGCTCAGTCAAGTGCAATGTCGCAACAGCAAGTTATCGCCTCCCCGCCAAGAGATGTCCCCCCTCCTGTCATCGAAGCGCCACTCGTCACAACAGAACTGGACAAAGAATGGGAAACCTTCAATGAGCTGATCAATCTTGAAGGGCAAGCCCCAAGAACACCTGTGAACAATACACAGGTAGCGCAAGAAGTGGTTTCGACCATAGTCAGCAGTGTCACAGAAACGGAGCACATTCCTATCGCTCCACCTTCTAAGCTTCTACTTAATGTAGAAGAAATTCCCCCACTGGATGTATTCTATAGTCCCCAACATAAAGCAGTTGTAAGGAGACAGAGGAAGAAAAGAAAACTAGAAAATACACTGTCACAAGATGCTGAACATTTGGACGTCTTATGGAAAGACCCCAACAATAACCCAACTGAAAATCTCACTAAGTTGTCTCAAATCGCAGGAGCATATGCTTCTGCAACTATTGACAAGGCATCGGAAGTTCAGCAACTGTTGAAAGAACAAGAAGATCAAATACAGCTACTACAATGACAGTTGCAACAAGCCAATGCTAATATTGAAGCTTCCAAACAGCTCGAGAAGCTGCAGGAAGACTTTCAGCAGATGCAGATAGGCTATCAAAGAAGTCTAGACGAGAAAGGAAAGCAATTGCAAATTTTACAGGAAATGCATAAAGATGAGCCTAAGCTGGCGGAATTTATTTCAGAATCTATTGGCTTAAATGAGCAACTACTACAGCAACAGGAAGAGTTGGGACGTAAAATATCACAGTGGAGTCACTATTGCGAGCTGAGCGATAAAATCACCAATCAAGTGGTAGACTTGCGGAGTGACTATGATCAGAGTGACAGACGAGTGACGGAATACTTAACTTGGCAGGATGAAGATGAAGGGAAAAGAGCAAGTGCACCCAGAATAAACAAGAATCATAAAGAATTGCTCTTTAATAAATGGGACGATCAAATCAGACAGGCGGAACGAGCAGCAGAGACAGCGGCCACACAAGCAAGCATTCTTATCGACTGTGTAAATGAGAATTTACACAGGGCCAATTTAATCGCAGAGACCACCCTGGGGTACCTACCAAATAAGCTACAACTGGAAGCAGAATGGAAGCAGAAGGCGCAGGTAAAGGGAAAAGCGATCCAAGCATTAAACAGGTTGAATTGGGAATGTTACTGGGCATACTTGGTCAAGCCGCATAGTCAATGGATGACTGTGAAATGCATCACAAACGCGGCCGAAAAAGTAGTGCCAGGTCTCATAGATGCTTTTTTCGCAGCCCAGCTCAGTGCAGAAGTCAGCCAGCCGACTCTCCTCAAGCCCATGATGAACACTTGCAACTTTAAAGACCAAATTCAGAAGTAGCCTTATTTTAGAATGTTGTTGTTTCTTTTAAATTAGATTAGAAAACGGACGGTCATTTGAAAACCGCATCCTAAATTTTGTAAAAACACTATTATTAGAATTAGTAAGTAGTATTTTAACCCTTCTCATGCATTTAGAGAAGGGTCCAGAGAAATTTGTCAAAAACTTGTCCTCGGAACATGCACTTCTGCACCCTCAGAGGAGGTTTTGATGAATGGATGGATCGAGATTTATTAATGTTTGCATTTGATGTCTGCTACTGATGTTGCACTTTTGTACTCTTAGTAGATGTTAGAACAAGTAGAGATAAATCGTTTTTGCTTGAAGCTTATGAGTAGAATTAGTCATAAATGGTACTTTTATCTCTTGGCCATTTCTGCTTATATTCTTAAAGTGATATACAGTTTTCAGTTGTTTATATGTTACTGCATGAATGTGTGAGTTACCATTTGGCACTTTTGTACAGTGGAGTCATTTATTTGTGTTTGATATATGAATAACTTATTATGCAATATGCTATTCACAACTGTTTTGCTTAACTTTTTATGCAAATTGGTTTATCTTAATTGATTTCTATTCTTATGATAGCTGAATGATCTTTATTACCAGTTATTGTTCGAAATCTCTTTAGATCGCATAATAGAAGAAATACACCCCGGGTTAGCGTAGATTAGATGTGTTGTTTCTCATTAGATTACAATAGCATAGAGTTAGTTTAGAAGTTTGAATTAAATTAGCTTTAAGTACTCTTAGATCAGCAACATCCAACTCTGCACACATACACATACACCCTTAGATTGGGAAACTGGTCCCATTATCCCCAGTCGGACCCGCTATACCAAACGGATAAGGAGCTGCCAACCAAGGTCCGGACCGGGTGGGTATCCCCCTTGTTGTTGACCCAATTTTCAGGGCTTCAACAGACCACCACAGTTAACCACTAGAATTTACGAAATAGTCAACCACTAATCCAGTGCTAGACTGTGCTTAGCCTAATTAATTAGGCTTGCCCCTTAATAAAAGGCGCTTAATATTAAACGGTGATTAGTGCTAATTAACTGCACTTATGTGCTAATTAAACATGCTTTACAGTTGGCAGAGATTTTGGTAGTTTCACCAAGTTTGGAATCGCCCCTAATTTTAGCGGGATTAACTCAAATTTTCTATATTTGGAGGATATTTCTAGGGAAATGTTGTTTCTCCCATAACATGGGCAATTTTCGACCAAATTGAGATTAGAAAAAGGTGTTCTTATATAGTTTCGACCAAATTGAGATTAGAAAAGGTGTTCTTAGATACTTTCGACATTCTGAGCATAATGGAATAGGTTTCAAAGGCAATGGGGCAATTATGTATGTGATTTTTCCACATTGAATTTTTATGGAGCCTAGGGCCACCAGTGAGGAGGTCAAGCCTAGAACAACTGTGGTCCATTTGCAGAGTTTGAAGAGTCATCTTAGGGGTTTTGGGATGCTATGAGTCCATTGAAGTAGATTTCAGGAGATGTAGAACATTGTAAACTATAATTTTTTCCATTTTGAGCAAATACAGAGGTCAAAGCCATGGATACGGGACCAAGTAGATGTAGCCTAGAAGCGGTGACCTCCTTTATCAAAACACTGTGTTAAGTGTTTTTCTTGATGGTTTGTCATTCATTTGCTTACTTTTTTTCAACACTTCATTTTTATGCTATTCTTCTCATGATTTCACATAAAAATTGACATAAAATTTACCTGTTCCAAATCACTAACAACATAAGAGAACCCTGCACATGAAGAAATTGATAAGCATATTTTTATAAATCTGAAGTTGAAATTAGTACAACAAAACTAACATTCAACTATAGATCACTTACCTGCTAAACATTCTAGATGGGAGAATGAGAATTTTATACAAAAGCATCCAAAACTACTCAAGCATTGAGGACAACACTTTTCGAAGGAGAGGGGCATGTTAGGTTCCTATACTACTAGTGTAAACCCTTATTGTTATTAATGCAACCCTCTTATTGTATTATTGTGCACATATAGTCCCAATGTTGTTATTATTGTACTCCATAGAAGCCCACTATCATTATTGTTGTGGCCCTACAATATTATTTTTATGTAGGCTCTAATTGTATTGGGACCACTTAGACTCCTATATATAGAAAGGAGGTCTTGTCATTTGTATCATCCAAGAATTGTTCATTTATGTAATGTAAAGGAGGTTGACCCCTCGAAGAGGCTGATTTCTAAGTCATTGATCTATCTCTTCTATCTTTTTGTGAGTTGGTTTCATAACAGTGGAAGATATCCATAACTCTTCCCTCGACAGTCGTACATAAGCCCATCCAAATATTTGTTAAAAAATAACAAATGAACACTTAAATAAATTTACGTTGTGATGGTCTTTCATCATGAAATCTTTTAGTTTGCATCAGCATCCTACATACATATCGACGAACCTCCCAAAGATATATATATATATATATATATATATATATATATATATATATATATATATATAGTCAAGGGTCTCTTCTTTTTCCAGACTCCATTAGAATCTTCATATATTTAAGGGAGATGTCCTAGTCAAATATTCTTGGTCTTTGGATGTTGATTTTCTTTTTCTATGGTTGCATATCCCAGAATATCTTCTTTCCTTTCTTCACACATTTCATTCCCACGAACTTCCAATAAGAGTTCCTCCAAATAATGTCAATGAACTCATACTTCATATGATGACATATTATGTTGATTTCATCTAGTGAATGTGTGTCCCATGCATTCCTGCATCCCTTAGAGGGAGAAGATCTTGTTTGGCAATTTAATGTGTTCTAAATTTCTGATTAAAATGTCAATCCGGGATTCGTAAACTGACGAAGTGAAGTGTACTATATGTACAAGATAACCATTTTCTTAGTCTTTTGTCATTTTGAGTTTTTTTTTTTTAGTTTGTTTTTGGATTTATCTTTTATGGATTCCCTAGTGTGTGATGGAAAAAATGAAAGTTAAGTATGGATGGTAATGGTGATTTCTACAGTGATTTTCCAAACTTAAAAGTGTTCAAAAAGAAAGCTCTAAACTAACTGTAATAAAATCAATTCTCAAGAGGAAGTAAATGTATCAAACAGTGAACTAATGACAATGGCCCAGTATCCTTACTGCTGTATGAAAAAGAAAGTAAAAACTGAACTTAAAGCAACTCAAAGACTGAAAGCAAAGCAACTAATTCACACTACTTCAACCCTGTTCTGATCCTTTACCCTTCAACTCAATCTGCCTTATGGGAAGCAATCATGAACAATTTGAGCAATATGATATCTAAATTGCAGGAAATTAAATTGCATAAAGGAAACTAATCACACTACTTCAACCCCTATTCTGATCCTTTACCCTTCAACTCAATCTGCCTTATGGGAAGCAATCATGAACAAGCTGAGAAATATGATATTTAAATTGCAAGAAATTAAATTGCATAAAGGAAACTAATCACACTACTTCAAACCTTGTTCTGATCCTTTACCCTTCAACTCAATCTGCCTTATGGGAAGTAATCATGAACAAGCTGAGCAATATGATATTTAAATTGCAAGAAAGCAAACTAAATCATACTACAATAAGTAATATTCTGATTCCTTACTAATAGAGTCACTTGACTATAGAAAGAAACCATAAACAAATGAGTAGTATGATGTCTACGTAGCAGAAAAATAAATAAGCAAAACACAATTTGAAAAATGACAGTGCTGGAATTAAACTTCAGAAAATGAAAATCAGCAGGAAGGACAAGATGATCTCATGTCAGTAGTTATCAAAAAAATATGTAAATCTGTCCGGGCTACCTACAACAAAACCTGTACAAGAAGCACTGATCAGCTAACAGTTAGAAAAGAAACATAAAGGAAATATAGACAACAATGATCATTAGAACAGCACACTATATATACAAGCAATGATTGAAAAAAACAGTAAATGAAAGCAAGTAAGAAACTATACAAAGCTCTAGTGTACAGGGGCCTTCTGCAACCTCGGCCAGTCAATCACTTAGTCACAAATCCGATTCAAAAAAACTGTCTTCTCATGTATTTAAAGTGAAATGCATTACAGTGGGTGACAACAGTCGAAATTACAATACAAAAGCTAATCCCTTCAGCGTATATCAACGCGTTATTTATAAGAAAAATATGCTGCAACTAATTCCTAGATTTATGCTGCTAAGAGACACGTAAATTTCCTTGAACCGAGATCTTGCGTGATGGTCATGAATTCATGGAGTGGTGGCTGCTTGGTTTAGTTCACGGGCTGCTCTCTAGGTGTGCCAATACCTCTGAAAACTAAGGATTGTGCCACGCAAACCTTCACGTGGGCAAAACAGAGCCGTGCCACCGCGAAATTCTTCATTTGGCCCTTCCTTTGACCATCGTTGACCACAACTGTTTATGAATGATTTGGCTGATCTGAGGGGACACACCCCATGTACACGTCACGTGCAGCTTACCCATGTGGCTGGTTTCTCCATTGGACACCTGTAGCATAGCCTTTAACAAAATGGCTGCGGAAACTTGGGCTGGTTGTGGAAAGTGACAAGTTTCCGCAGCTACTTGAACAAAAATCTAAATCAAACAACAGTCATAAGCATAGTTAGGAAACCATTCCATAAGTTCTTTTTAAACTATTATGCAACGATTTGACAGCTTGGTGGACGAAGTAAATGGAAAAAGAAGGCTGAAAGGGTATATAGGGAAGTGCAGGTTTGGGACTCAACAGATCCTTTCTTTTGATTATGATCTCAATATAGAGAATTGATCCATGCCACCTACGACCATTGACATGACTCAAAAATATCGAATGTAAGCATACATACCTCATTTTTCCTTTTGGTCATCTAGACTTCCTGTAGAAACTCCCTTGATTGAAAAAACTTCAATCCCTTCCTCTGCTTCTTTTATGCCATCCACCATCATCCCATGGATTCCACAAGTTTAGAATGCTTGATGAGACACTTACTTCCTCTCTTGATCAATGAACCTTTCGATGAAGATTCCATCAAATAATCTTGAGGATCTAGAGTATTCCCATCTAGCATATGTTTCCTTTTGACTGATGTATGATGACATTTGACTTGGATGACCTTTTTATTTTCCATAAGTGCCACTTATGTTTCCAGTCAGTTTTCCAAGGGCTATATCCTTCATTGTTGACTGCCATAGATTCCAACCATCTTTCATGCTTCTCTATAATTATGCTTAGAGCTCTTGCTTTCAATGCTTCTATGATGCCATGATGCATCTTCATTTTCTTACTGAATCATAATAGCCATATCTTTCAACAAAAGACTTAGGAACTTGAAAAGAACTTATGTGAGGAAGGCTATCTCGGTAATAGAGATCTCTTACTCCCTCTTTCTTGAACTTCTTCTTTTCAACATCCTCTACTTATTTGGTGATATGGGCTTCTTCTCTCCCTCTTTTGTTATTGTCCTTATTGGTATTAGGAAAATCTCTGTTGTAGTTCCCATATCCTTGACACTCATAACATTGAATATTAGTCATGTCCTTCTTTTTTTTGAGAACCAAACTTCCCAAATTTTCCTTTTCTTCTTGTCATTGTAGCATAAGCTTGATTTTTCTCATTTGCTCCCGCATTAGATTTGGCCTTTAGTGTAGATTATTAAATCTTTCACATTGACCATATATACTGGAATGGAGTATATTCTTTCTTCCCATAAATACTTGAAGTAAATTTACACCACTCCTCTGGTAATGCATTTAATACAACTGTAGTCATTTCTATATTAAACATGACTTCTCCAAGATCTTGTAGTTGATCCCTGATTTCATATATCCTCATAAAGTATGAGGCTATTACATATTCCATTGACATATTCATATTGTAGAGTTATTTTCTTTATGACTTCTCCAGCAGTTCTTACAGAATACAACTCTACCAGTTTGTCATAGATTTATTTTGAATTTTTGAGTTTAAATACACATGGGATGAAGGGATCCTTGATGGATTCCATGAGAATCCTTTGAGACCTAACTACCCCTTTCATATACTTTGCATGAGCTTGAGCATCTTCCTTTCCTGGTTTAGTGATAGATATTTTGACATGTCCCATAACCTCATTTTGAATGAGATTTAGATCTTTCCTTTTCTTCCATCCAAGATAGTTTGAAGCTCCAACCAATTTGTTTCTTTCCTTGCAAAAATGCATTTTGACAAATTCAGATGTGGACATAAATATAATTACTTGATAGGATTTTCCTTCTCCTTTCTTATTCCTTGAAGTTGATGATGATATAGAGAATAGAAAAATTCTCCTTGATGAAGATAGTTTTCTTCAATAATTATCATTGATCTCACAGATAGGGAGATCCATTTTTGAAGGTGAATTCTTATTTGTGAAGATCAATGATCACTTCTTGATGATGTGTTCAATGGTAGGAATCTTTGTTTCAAAGAGAGAGAGAATGCCTTAGAGTCTTCATGAAAATTCCTTTTGACCTAACTTCCTTTGGATGAATAGTCTTCAAAACACTTCAACTTGATTCAGAGATCTTTTCAACTTGAGTAGATGTAGGGGTTTGGCCTTCTTTTCTTGATGATCATCCCAATACTTCTTTGTAGACTTCTTTGATCTAGGGTTTTGATGATTTTTTGTAGATCTTGGCTTCAAAATGATCTTCACTTTTATGCCTTCCTTGAGATTTGATCCTTGAGTGTGCCTTGTTAAGATGCCCTTCCTTTTCTTTGTTACCTTAGCTCTGATACCATGTTGAGAAATCTAGGTATCGAGGTTAAGTGATTTCTCTTCAATTTTATAACTGCTTGTGAATGATTTTTACTTCTTAGATTAGGACCTTCTTTTACCTTATGTTATTATAGTGATTCTTCATAAAACAACTATAAATGCATAAAACATAAAGAGACAAGAGACACGAATATAGGCTATCATCCAGGGCCAAAACCTCTCCTTCTTGAGAGGAAAACCTGAACAAATTCTTCTTCTTATAGAGATTCCAATTGACGAATACCAAGAC
Source organism: Pinus tabuliformis (assembly GCA_031772625.1). Lineage (NCBI taxonomy): Eukaryota > Viridiplantae > Streptophyta > Pinopsida > Pinales > Pinaceae > Pinus > Pinus tabuliformis. The sequence continues at coordinate 494,342,824 of CM062814.1, read as the reverse complement.
CAAGACCATATACCATTTTTTCCACTCCAATACGAAGCCACAAACCTTCCTTGATGAAATCCTTCTGAAACAAACTTGTTGCTCTTTCCTTCTCCTATGGTCAATGCAAGTCAAACTGTCTGCACTACTGCACTTTCGTTTTCATCCACATATATGAAACTTTGACTTACCTTATACCCTTAAAATTCTCACGTGTGAGCTATTTAGAGGTATCTTCCTTGTTCGCTTTACTAGGAGACTCAATCTTATGACCTCGTCTATGATATATGTTGATATAAAGATATTCTTATGTGCTTCTTTGCTAACCTTGGAAACCCTACTACAAAACCTTTAATATATGCCACATATGCGAGAAAAAGTTAATCAAAACAATGCCTAAATAGCTTTGATTCTTCTCCTTCTTCTTATGATGAATGAGAGGTTTCTACTTCGCTTTTTCACACTTTATTTTGTACTTCAAACGCATGGCCAAATTCAGTGCCTAGAATGAAAGTCATGTTTCCTATAAATAGTAGTTTTCCCATGCAAATTAGCTGACATGACTTGGAGACAAGGACGACATGCCTTTTGGAGATTATCTTTCTTTCATCTTGAGATGACTTGAAGGAGAGGTCTTGTGCTTTTCTTGGAGGGCTTTCATCATTATTTTAATGACTCATACGAAATGTAACATTCCCAAGAAGGGTCCTTCATACATGATATTGACTCAACTTGACTTTTATGACTAGATGACAAAACCTAAAGGCTCATAATGGGAGCCATTACTAAAAATAAAATTCCTTTCTCATGAAACCCATGAGACAAGCATTACAATAATAATTTTATTTTTCTTATTTTCATAAATTACATAAAATCACAATTACATGTGTCATTATGAAGACCAAACCTAGTTACATTTTTCAATAGAGAAGAGAAAACAATGGCAATAGATTGATTGACATGACAAACATGAAGATGGTCTCTTCTTGGTGAGAAAAAAATGCTTCTCAAGTCCCCGTAAAGCTAGAGGGTGGATATGTTCTTTCTCTGGATTCCCTTGATGGTGTGGGTGGAAGATTGTGTCCTTGGATTCCTGGAGGGAGGACCTATGAAGTCTTTCTAGCTGTGATTTAACAGTGGGTTCTAGATTCCCCAGGGTTGGTGGAACCATTGTGTTTAGGGTGGATAATTTCTTCTCTAGACTCCCTTGACATTCTAGGGTGGACGCAGCTGGCCTCTAGATTCCCTACTTGTGCTTTGGTGGAGAATAAGCCTCTAGATTCATTAGGTGTTTTGATTGCATTCCATTAGGTAGATGAAGGGTGGAGACTTGCTTCTCTAGATTCCCTTGATATTCTTGGGTGGAGGAAACTGGCCTTTGGATTCCCTGTTATGCTCGGGTGGAGAAGAAGTCTCTTGATTCCCTTTGTTTGATTGGATACCATTAGGTAGTTGGAGGGTGGAGGTAGTTGGCCTCTATATTCCCTATATATTACTGGACTACTGAGTGGCTGGTGGGTGGATATGGAGGTCCTATGGAGTCCTTGTTTCAATTGACAATTGGTGTTTCACTCCTTTGAGCAAGCCCCTTAGTCTCTAGAATCTCGCTCGAGGGTGACAATTTCAAGTGAGCTTTGCTGCAACTATCTATGGTTGGGTGGAGAGTCTTTGTCCCAGAATCAATTTCCCAAAATATTCCAAGATAAGTGTTCTTATGCATTTGCAATACTAATGAATGTGTTTTATATTTCTAGATTGAAATGTTATGTTATGTGAAATGCTTGACTATGTTTTTAATAACACATAATAAATAACATACAGTGTAAGATATGAAAGTATTGAAAGGGTACGTGAGTATATGAACTAAAACATGGCAACAATTGACATAAATATCTCTTTTTATTAACGTAGAATGATAACATTAGAGACTGTGTGTTTGACAAGGTCTATATCTATATATATATATATACTAGCTACAACTTGTGTTACAATTTATATGGAAATGTGTTGATGCCAAGGATTACCTCCTCTCTTAACTTTAATAACCTATGATCTTTCATAAGGGGATATTTAGTCTGTTCACATAAATTCCCTGATGTGGGGCTACATTACTCATTGAGCTAGGTTTGGTCCAAAGGACCTATGTGAATTCTTAGCAGCATCTCAAATTGGAGAGGATGTGGCCACTTATTTCCTGGATGGATAATAGTAGCCTTGGTGTTCGAGGTGCAGTATCTCGCCCATAAGGGAAAGTTAGTGCATCACAACTAATAGACAAATGCCCTTGAAACCCATGAATGGAGCCATAAAGCTTCTTGCAGCATTGCTTTGAGGCATGATGCTCTTGGCTTGTAACAGGAGAGGTGGAGGCCCTTCAGGAGTCCATTACAATTCCTTAGCTATGACTCGCCAACATGCCACCAGTGCCGTCATGTTTGGAATTCCTTGTCCCTATGTGCGAAATAATTGAAGGTTGAGAAATTCACCATTAAGAACCTACCCATAGGATGCATGCCTATATTTGATCCCTCAAAAGGATTTCCTCATCCCTTTGAAGAATGTCAATCTTCGTGTGGCCTTCATGGTGCCTCATGAATATCGTGGACTTGGGAAGAGCAACTCTATCTTAAGCTTGGGAGGATAACACCAATAGGTGCCTTAATAAGTCATAGTGGCCATGATGGAGCACCGATAAAGATCTAGATGATTGCAGATCTTCTATAACCAAGCCATAAGTAAACCCATGTTGGAATGAGGAAGTTGCATAGAGTAGCATTGCAATGGAGCTAGGAGGTTATTTGGACTTATAGATTAATTGAATAAATTCTATCCTCCAATCTAAGGAAAATCTAGTTGTGGAAGCTCCTGATTGGTGTTCTCAGATTCGCCTTATCACTATTGGACAAATGAAGATGACATGGCCCAAAGGGAATATCTCAAAGGTGTGTTATTGTAGCACAAAGGTACAAAATGGATGAATGGGAACTCAGCCAGTGGGACTCACAACTTGGACGAAGGGAGTGTTCCCATTGGTTGGGATGAGCCAACAAGACAGTTCATCCCTAAGGCCATATCCTAGAAATTTGCAAGGGTGTAGTTAAAAGGAGCACCAAGGAGTTGGGACCAAGATGATGTGTCCAAGTGGTCCCCACCCCTGATGTACAAAAGGGGAACATGCTTGGGAAATGTCAGGATAGTGTGTGGGGTGACATGGTGTGAGATGATGTGGCGTTGTACCCCATGGGCCAATCAGAAGCAAGGACCATGCAAAGAAATGACCCATTGGCCATGTATCCCAGAGGGTCAGCCCTGGAATACCAAGAGACGAATGGTATAGGAGCTTACCAGGATGGTATGCGTTAAGATGATGTGGCACCACAACCACGCGGCATAATAAGAAGTGATGGTATGTAGAAGGGAATGGCCCACAATCTCCATGTGGCTCAAAGGTATGCATAAAAGTGACAAAGTGAGTAGATGGGATGAAAGCATCAGGATGATGTGTCCCGGAGGCCCTGTCCCAAAGGTATAAGGAGAGCATGGATGGGAGCACTGGGATAAGGAGCAACAAGATGACGTGGTGGTCTAGCACCATGGGAGGGTCCGGAAAGGTGGGTCCCAAACCTGACGTCATGTATGTGTAAGGAAGCCATGGTGGTTGCATTGGAACCCATAATACGCTTCCGAGGGGTGTTGTGATGTAGGAAAGTGTTCCCTCTGTGGACAGAGGCAACCCCTCTGGCCCTAGAGTGGGTCTAGTCACAACAAAGACAAAACAACAATTGATTCCTTTAAATAGTCATTGTTGGAGGCCTACCTCAAACCGGTGGTTGATGAAGTTTCCATTGCACTGCTCCAGCTTCCGTTTCTTTCTCCTCAATGAGCGATCAACCTGAAACACCACAGGAAAACAACAGAGCACATAACCGAGAAAAATAATGATCTATTTACTTGTAAAGACAAGGAGTCACAAGCTATCAAGTAAATTATACACAAGATATAGGAAATTGTCATTGCTTGTAGTAAAAATGAAACAAGAGCAAACTTACAACCATGCTTGACATTGCAAGTCTTCTCGGAGGGTCCAGTCAGTATGTTCCTTCAAGCATTCACTCTTAAGAATGGGTCTCCCAATAGGAAAATATCTCTCTCACTATGAAGCCCTCATACAAATCTAAGATACTCCACAACCTCTTATCAAACTATTAGCAATCCCACACTTGCCACACTCACACCAAAGCTACATACTTAGTTTCAAATTAAACTCAAAAGAACCAGCAAGCACTAATTCCAGAACTAAAGAACTAGTAGATCATAGCAATTGTGAGTGATTTTATAGGAGAAAGAGTCTCCATGAAATGAGGGAGAGGGAGCTTATCCTCAAGGGAGGTTGCACAAGAGGCAGAACCACCATTCTAGAGGAGGAAAGGTGACCCAAACTGACCCAACAACCAACTCCAGAAACACCCAGAAGGCTGACTGTTTGAACAAATTCGCTAAATCTGGATCGTGGCAGGTCATGAACTAAGGCTCAGTGACGGCATCGCAAGGAGGCAATGCATTCAGACCAATCGTCGCAATAAATAGTTTGGAGCCTCACGCTGAGCCCTAAAATCCGACCGTCATGGGAAACACATGTACACCTGCGATAGTGTCATGACGAGACTATTCATGACAAGGGATCGTTGCACATTTTAATGGCTTATTAGCAACGATTCAAAAACTTAGGAAAAAAGGGGTTAGTCTTCAAAAAAAAAGAGCATTATTTAATCTTTTTGCATAAGTGGGAAGATATGGACATGTGTATTTGATACATGACACAACATAGGGATTGAGATGAGGACAGTGACAAATTACAATGTAACAAATGCCCCCTAAAGCATGAAGCCTAAGAGAGTGGGAGGAGTGAAATGCTTTACGAAAACATGACCGAACTGGAACACCACCTTGAAGAACCTGCAGGCACAAGTATAAATAATATTTGTGATAGGGAAATACATGTAGTCTAGGCATGGGTGCAACCATCCAAAAGACATATGAAACTTGGTCTGTGGTATGGATGCAGCAGTCACCCAGTTGATAAGACCATATAGAATGATAAAGGTATGGTCGCAGCGATCCAATCAAAGAGTCATGTATGTAATCATGAACCAATCCACATAGCCCAAACATATGTAATCTTAGTCCGGGGTCTTCAAACCCTAACCGATCATAGTACAAATTCTAGCATGCAAACAGATGTGCTGAAGTCGAGCATGATACAAAGTCGCTTGATTACCAGTCAATGATGGAAATTGTTAACAAGTGCGAGAGAAACCACCAGTAATGTCAATGGTTCTCAAGGTACTACCAGTGCAATCCACTAAGTGTGAAAAATAATCTGAAGCCGAACACTCATGGAATCACCCAATCGAAGACCAATGATGAAAGTCTGTCGTCAGGTGCGAAGAACTTGCCATTGAGGCATGCAAGCTCCAAGGTACCGAAAGGGATATCTAGATCAACCTCCTGGATAATGAGCTGATGTCGACAGGAGATGGTCCATCGTAGGAGGGCCATAATGTTTCCCCCATCAATGAAACAAGACAAGGAATAAGTGGTAGATGGTGAAATAGAGAATAAGAGGAGGAGGTAAGGGTGTAAACTGCAGAAGGATTATACTCTTGAACATATCAGCGACACGACTCCGGAATGCCGTAGCATTTTGGTACCAAGGGATCGGAGGTCTAACAGAGACAACATGGATCAGATGGAATGAGGCAAAAATGGCAACCCAAAACCCCGGAAGGCCAAATGACGAAGTGGATATTCCAACCCGATGAGAAGCAAAAGTGTCGATGTTCAAGAGTGACTAGCTGCTGTAGGTAACCAATGATGACTTCCAAATTTTCCCCCACTATTGTTGGCAAGTACCCCAATTATTTTTGAAAAAAAAGCTTGAAGGGGATAGCATATCCTTGTGATATAAGTTTGACCTTCAGACGAATTCAACCTAGTAATAGTTTAACGAGCCCTAGGGAGGAGAAGCTCGAGTCTCGTCATGGTGACGAGTCCAGTGTTTTTAGGGTTTAACGAGTCCGACACAGGTAAAACTCGGAGTCTTTTTCATGTTTAGAGAGTTTGAAAAAGACACAGAAAAGAAAACTCCAGGCGGTCCTTTTTCGTAAATTTGTGTCCCTCAAGCCTAAAAAAGTAGAAAACAATACCCGAGAGAACTGCTTGACCATTACGACCAAGGAGTACCTTTTGTAATTAGTGGTGTCAATCCGAAAAAGTAAAAAAGCAATCAAAAACACGTCGTTTCATAACCAATATTGAACTTGAAACGACAAAAGTCCGGTGATCTTTTCATGTTTATACGGTCATAAAAAGAGCTGAAAGTGGACCACCTTTTATTCCGTTTAATGAGTTAAAAGTGAAAACTCAGCAATCTTTTCATCTTTTGTAAGTTGGAAAAGGGCTTAAAGAATACTTGTAGAAAATTTCATAATATGGACCAAGCATATATCAATCATTAAACATATCCACCATCCCTATTTCTACCCAGAAAAAACCACAGTATAAGATCCATTCAACAAAAATGCACTATATATTTGAAAAATAGGTTTAAAAACCCCAAAACCATAGGCAAAACCCAAAATATATCACAAAACCCCAAGCCCTATAGTTTAAAACCCTAAAATTTGGAAAAAATAGCTATATAAGGGCTCATGGTAATTCATTTTTACATTGCATTTTGAGTTTTTTACCCTTGGTAATTTTTTAAGTGCATACTTGTGCGATCTTTGGAGCTCGATCCTGGTACCTGTGGTTAACCATTTCGCCCGAAACTTCCACTAAGTAAGTACACTACTCCTTGCACTACATTTTGATTGTTTTCAAGTTCAATTTCATGTTCTGTAGGTAGGTTATGGTGAATTTTTTGTTTTGAATTCGCTCCTCGGTCATCGCGGAAATCCCTCACGGGTTAGCGACGACCGAGGATGTTTACACACACCACCATTGGGATCATCACTAGAGACAAGTGTACTGTCGCGATGATTGGGGAGAAAATGAACTATGATGGTTGAGTTATCGCTGTTGTTTGAAAGATAGCTGCGACAGCGTCGTAAAATTTCAAATTTCATATATTGCATGTTTTTAGCCCATGAAAACAATTCTAATTATATTTTTCTTTAATGCAGAGAGCAACAATGGCATTTGTATGGCAAGAGAGAACCCACAATGTTGATGAAGAACAAGTAATGAATGATCCTCAATGCAAAAGGGCCCTATGAGATTGTGGGTTACTGAAATTCTTCCTTACACCGCACCTTTGGGCACAACCAGACTTGCTTGAGTTCCTGATCCGTTCTTGGAACCCGACGGAGGGCAAGTTCGTCATTCGGGGTCAGGATATTGAGTTTGATGCGACTGACATATATTTCTTGACATGTTTGTCTTGTCGCGGTGAGAGACCACTCATGGAGGGTGTACGGGCTACCGGCGAGACTCTTGACAGGTTGATAGCACGGGTGTTCCCAGGGGCACACAAATCGACCACTAGCGGGAAACTGCAGATCTCGACAGTGGAGGACATGACCCTTCGCATAGTATTGTTTATGATTACAAGAGTAGTAGGCTCTCAAGCACAGCATGAGGCAACGAAGACCCAACTGCGATTGGCTCTAGACTGCCTTACTTCGACCATGTACAACTGGGCTGATGCAGTGTCTCTCAACATGAAGAGACAACTGACCAAATGCCGACGGGGAGAGACCAAACAGTTTGGATATGGATCCATCCTGATATTGCTCATGCTGGAGCGGGTACCATCACTTCAGCTGTAGGACATGGACCTATATGTGCTAGGACAGTGAGAGACTCGCATTACTAGATGGGCACACGTGATGCCACGAGGAGGTGGCGGCCGGCCAGTGTCATGGGGAGTACTATTCCAGGAGTGGTTGGATTGGTAGAAGGTTATCGTTCAAGATTGGCCCTAAGTGGGCACATACTTTTGAGGAGATCTTGACATGCTGCTCCCACCTGGTGAGCAGTGGGATGAGGGAGGTAACACACTTGGTCAAACACCACACTGTTTATGTGTTTTGTTTTTTATAATGTTTTTGGATTTTCACATGCATATGTCTTAATCGTTATGTTCATTTCATTCGCAGATGTGGGACCTAAGAGACCTGTCGTGCTCGGTCCTACAGCACAGAGGGAGGACAACGAAGAGGTGGCTCTGCCTCACCCAGGCAATGATGTGGAGGAGGAGATCGCACAGAACCTCAAGGGCCTGATTAACGGGATCTCGGATTATAAGGGATTCGAGGAGGTCCCGTGGCAGTACCAGAGACATATCATTGGCGTGACACCTAGGATGCATAGACTCCTGGGACAAGTAGTGAGGGTGGTGGTCTACTATCGGGAGCAGAACCCACCACAATAGACACCTAGGCTTACTTTTTCTGCTATTTTTGAGAGACATGTGTCTTGGATGTATCGTGAACACAGACTCTATTTTTTGACATACACACTTATTTTTGAGCACCTCGGTGCACCACACGTTATATATATATATATATATATATATATATATATATATATATATATATATATATATATATATATATTATGGTTTATTACTGTGTCTAAATGCTTGCATACAAGGTTTGGTTATATATTGCGTAAATGTATGTCTAATACATGATTAGCCAATTGCATCAGTTAATGTGTTTAATCTTCTTGGAATATGTTGATATGTGATCAAATCAAAATATCTTTCCAATAATCTAACACGCAAATACAACCTTAAAATTTGAGGGCTTCTGACAGAATAACGCCTGTTAAGCTGGAGAATGACAAGTTGAGAATCCAAGTTTACAACCAACACACGAATATCTAGGTTAACAGCCTTGGTCAATAATTCAATGATAGTGCTATATTCAATGATGTTGTTTGTGGTATAACCTAGACAAATAGCTTGAAGGTCTACTAACTCACCACGAGGGTCGTAGATCACCCATGTTGCGGAGGAAAGATTCCGGGTGCTACGGCAGGCACCATCAATGAAACAAAGTAAGGTGCACCAAACAATTGCACAAGCAATCAAAAGACACAATAAGCAGTGATAACGCCTACACACCAAGCCGTACGTGCACACACACACTGAAAACACATGTATGTACACAATAGATGCACGAATTTCATGCATAATATTTCTTAAGATAAAGCCCACTCCGGGGCTTATCTAGAGGATTCCCTTCGTAATCGATTAGCTCATAGGCCCCTTTTTGCAAAACACGTTTCACAATGTAAGTCCCGTGCCACATAGCCTCAAATTTGTCTACCCCCAGCTTATCATTTTCTTGATTGTAGAGCAGGACTAGGTCTCCTTCAATGAAAGAACGAGGGGTAATAGTTTGGTCGAAGTGAGTTTTCACTCTCTTCTTCTATGCTTCAATGACTAAAGAGGCTAGTCGATGGGTCTTGTCTAACCGCTCTAGGTAAAGAAGGCGTTCTTCTATCGGAGTAGTGTTTGGGAGCAATTCGACAGCTAGTTTAAGAGAAGGGATCTCACATTCAATCGAAAGGGTAGCCTCCAAACCGTAAACAAGTTGAAATGGGGTGAATCTGGTGGCATCCTTCACTGAAGTATGGTAGGCCCATAAGGCAGAAAACAACATCAAATGCCAGTTAGACTTGTGCATACCAATGGTATGCTGAAGCATCGTGACCAACACCTTGTTGACGACTTCTACTTGGCCATTGGCCTGAGGATAATACGGTGTCGAACTATCATGACGCAAGCCTAGCTGGGTTGTTAACTCAGTCATCATATGACCATGGAAATGAGAACCATGATCAGTGAAAATAGCCTGAGGGACTCTGAATCGAGAAATTACATGATTGAATAAAAACTGAGCCACTGTCTTACTGTCATTAGATAATGTAGGCATCGCCTCGGCCCATTTCGTAAAATAATCGACGACAACGATGATATACCCATGCCCCCCGGCCGAGCAAAGGTTACAGGTCATAAAATCAATGCCCCATTTGGCAAAAGGGCTGACGGTAATGATAGGGTGTAAAGGAGAGGGAGGTGCACGCATCTTCCGTTGGTAGATTTAGCACGCATGACAAGAACGGATGACAAGAATATAATCCTTAAAAATAGATGGCCAAAAATAACCAGCGCAAAGGATATTTTGGATAGTAGCATAACCGGACATATGCCCACCACAGGCGCCAGAGTGGTAGTCATTCAAAACTCGTTCGGATTCCTCGAACGTTAAACAACGGCGGAGAATTGAGTCAATGCCGAGACGGTATAGGGTGTCCCCGATATTGCAATAAGGCTAAGAATGATGGCGCATATATCACTGAACATCCTTGGACAAATCAGGACAAAAGGAGGATGTCTGAAGGTAGACAATAATATCCCCATACCAGGGATCGAGGGTGCTAATCATGAACAGAGACTCGTCCGGAATATGGTCCTCTAACTGAGAGGGTGCGGTAGTAGATGGTAGCGAGCAAAGCAATTCAGCAAAAGTGAGGGATTTCTTAGACTTGGCCATACTAAAATCCAAATCAAACTGTTGAAGGATGACAATCCATTTCGTATATTTTCCCCCTAGCAACTGACACGACAAGATGTATGTCATCGGGTTGCAGTCAGAAAACAATGTCATTGTACGCAATAGGATATAATGACGAAAACATTGGACGACATGAACATCTACCAATGCAAGCTTCTCAACATAAGCATATCGAGTTTCTGTGTCAAGTAAATTGCGACTAAGATAATAGACAACATGCTCGGCACCAACATCATTGTCTTGAACCAAAACCATGCCGATGGTGCTATCGGCGGTGGCCAGATAAAGAGTATAGTCACGGTGATAATCAGGCGGACGTAACAAAGGAGCAGAAACAAGGAGTGCCTTGAGTTGCTCGAATGACTCTTGTGCAACAGTGTCCCAAACAAAGGAGGTGTCTCGCTTTAACAACCGCATATAACCTTTAGCAATTTCAATGTAGTTTGGAATAAAACGACGTAAGAAGTTAGCTTTTCCCTGCAAACTCTACAACTACTGCAAAGAAGCAGGGGGAGGAAGATTCAGAATGGCTTCAACTTTGAGGGGATCCAGACAGATGCCCTCCTTAGAGACGACAAACCCAAGAAGTCTGCCAGATTCAATGCAGAAGACACATTTATGCGGATTAAGACGGATACAGTAGTGTCGGCAATGAAGAAATATTTCACGAAGATGCTTTGGATGGTCATGGTGCTTTGCTGAATGAGCTAGGAGGTCATCCAGGTAAGGCTGCACAATGCGACAAATATCATGAAACGCGTAAGACATTGCGCGTTGGAAGGTAGCACCGGTATTTTTAAGACCGAAAGGGAGTTTCTTATAGGCAAAGGTACCCCATGGGTAGATGAAGGAAGTTTTTTGTTGATCCACAGGCGATATTTTGATCTGGTTGTAACTAGAAAAGTCGTCCATAAACGAATAAATCTCACTTCTAGCACAATCATCAATGAGCTAGTGAATGAAAGGCATAGGATAATTAGCTTTAAAACAGGCACGATTAATGTCACGGTAATCAATGCAAACCATAATAGTGCCCTGCAGTTTAGTGACAGGGACAATATTAGAGACCCAATCAATGAGCGGGATAGGGTAAATAAACCTAGCTTTAAGAATTTTTTCAACTTCACCTTTAATAGATGCAGCCTTTTGAGGGTGCACGGGGCGTAAACGCTGTCGAACAAGTTTGGCACCCGGATATGTAGGTATTTCATGCACCACGATACTAGGATCAATTCCGGGCATCTCTTCATATGACCAAGCAAAAACGTCACAAAATTCTCTAAAAATATCGGTATAAAGTTGAATCTCCTCTGGAGTATAGGTTACTCCAATGTGAATATTCTCGACAATCCCTGGTTTGACAGAGATGTCGATGGGCATGGTTTGCGTAATGTTCCCCATATTGCCTTCAGAGAAAACTTCATGGATTTGGATAGGTGTCTTAAGGGGTTGGGAGGGGATACAAGAAGCAAACTGCTCAAGACAAGTAGTCATAGCGCCATGGCTAGGGAGAAATGAGGAGCGATGGTGATGATAAAACCAAGGAGGTTCCTCGAAAGACATAGTCTCGATAATTGCTTCATCAAAAGGAAAGATTTCCTGTAACGGATCGGAAGAAGCGCTATATCCGAGCCAAGGGGATTGTACATATGCGTCGAGAGCCCTGCTCGAAGGAGTAAGTTTAGAATATGAAGCCAAAGCAGAAACAATTTCGACATAATTGAGCTCGGCAGGACTCAATGGCATGACATTGCCCCAAGAGTCTACTTGATCGACAGGAGGAAGGACCCAAGGATCTGAACACACAGAAATCATATTGATGGGAGCAATGTTGGGAGGTGGGAGCGAAAAAACACCCATAAGGGCAAGATCTTTAAAAAGTCCACTCCCACACTCTCATATGGAATAGCAGTATGCTCCACAAAAGGCACATTGCCATCGTAAGAAGAAGAATCGAAGAAGGACAATTGGTCAACTGTGACAATTTTCCCTTGATGGGGAAAATGAAGGACACAAAATAGAGATGAAGCCACAGCTCACATGGCATATGTCCAACTTCGTCCTAAGAGGAGGTTGTAAGTTAAATTTGCATCAACAACCTCGACCTCAACTTCAACCATCTTTCCTTCTCGAGTAATGTGAAAACGAGGGAGGATACCAAAAGGACAGGAATCTCTTCCATCGAAGGCTTCCAAGGTATTCGAACACTGACTCAGGGTTGGGGAACCAATAGCCTTCCAACAAGCAACAAACATGATGCAATTGGAAACGCCCTCATCAATAATAGTGCAGTGGATATTCTTAGAGTTAATGATGACCTGAATGAGGAAGGCGATCTGATGAGACAGTCTTGGTACATGATTATCCAGATCAAAAGTGATCAGATCCGAGTCAACCGGGTCAATGCCACCAATGGATGATAACAGAGACTTCCACTGGGAGGGACAGCTCTGGAGGACTTCCAATGCGAACATAGTCAAAGGAGCTTGGGCTAGGTCCTCAACAATGTTATAGTGTTGCGCAGCACGAGCGTTAGGGTTGTAGGAAGACTTCTGGAGTATTCCTTTAGGAGGAGGTTGAATGACTGCCCCGGTACCAAGTCGCTAGATATGGAGGGGACTTCAATTTCCTTCCCAACAGGTGGAGGATATGCTTTTGACCAAGTATTAATATGGATGGGAATCGTCCCAGCCATAAAGACTTGAGAGCTGAAAGTGGAAGAAGATTGAGGTTTATCAACCATCATTTGAGTCTGTTGCGAGGGAAAAGGCTCTTTGAGCATAGTAGGATTCCCAGGGCCACCTTTTAGCAAACAACTAACCTCAGACCGTCTAGGACAGTCTTTAGTATGGTGATCCTCGTCGTAAATGAGACAAGGGTACTTAGTTTTGCATTTGGCACCATCCTCAGCTGGAGGCTTAGGAGGATCCTATTTCGGTTGATCGACTTTATTCTTCCCTTTACCCTTCTTTTTAGCTTTCGAAGTTTTGTCTACTGCGGTGGACTGGACGACATTAACTTCGGAAGTTTTACCAATATTGGATGGGACCTGATAATCATTTTCAGTTTGAGCAGTAGACTTTTGCTTTGTAGGGCTCGTGGAAGACTTTCTGGAGGATGAACTAACGAAACCAAAGACACCATCAACAGATGGGGTTGACGGAGCTTTGGAAGTTCCAGGCTGTAGAGCGTCAGGAAAATAATCATATAGCGTACCGGACTGGGAATAAACCAAGTCCAGATACTGAGCACGCGCAATAGCTTTCTCTTTAGTAACACATGCCCCCATAGCAATATCCCGGGCTATCGGACCAACAAACGAGGTTGTAAACCATTTAGTCAGAAGCTGATCAGGGATCCAAAACTTAATCAAACGTAGACACCTCCTCCATTCATGAATATGATCGGAGATATGCATCACCGTGTCTTGTTTCAAAGATGTGAGGAGGTGTGTGCCTATTTCATATCGAATTAGCAATTGAAAATGAGTTAAAAATGCCATAGCAAGCGAGTTAAAGTCCTGAAAAGTTCCACGAGCTAGCTCAATATACCATTTGGTCGCTGAGCCAGTGAGAGTCCGTTGGAAGAAATGGAGCCAAATAGAATCATCAAGCCATGAATTAGATGAACACCACAGGTGATAGGTCATGACATGAGCTTGAGTATCTTCTCTGAATTTACCTTCGAATTTGTGACAATCATCGGGAATATTGGTTGGAACTGGTGGCCAATATGGATTTTGAAGAATGGGATCATTTGTCAACTTGGACACATCAGGCAGTTCCAAAGTCGCCAAGAAAGGTAATTGAGGGTTGAAGGACATCTGAGGCCGTGGATAAGAAACAACATTAGGGTTCCATCCAGCTCCTTGTTGCCCCTATTGATTTTTCCGAGATGGATTTTGTCCGTAAGGGTTTCGTCCATAGGGATTATAAGAATAACCGGATGGTTGACCTGGGTTATGACCACCAGCTGCCCATTAATTACCAATCTAACAAGCAAGAGCAGTATATGGCTGCTGAAAATTATGATAGGGATTGACCTGCGGTTGTTGATAATTTTGATACGGGGTAGTTTGGGGCTTCCCTTGGGGTTGCTGAATATTTTGAAAACCATATGGTGGTTGAGCTCCAAACTGGGCCTGGGGTCCATGCTGCATTTGATAAGCAGGTTGGGTTTGGAAGCCAATTTGAGTTTGGAGATCAGGTTGGGTCTGGAAACTGGGTGGAGCTTGAGAAACAAAAAGTGTTTGAGTGCTCGGTTGAATGGGACTAGATGGATGTCCTTGAGAAAACTGAGGCTGACCCAACTGGCCAAAAGGTTCACCTGGTTGAGACTGAGGTTGGCCCATTTTTCCAGAAGGTTGAGCTTGCTAGGTAATGGGTTAACCTTGTGGAACCGCAGCTGGCCTGCCTGACCAGAGGGTTGAGTGGATTGAACAGTAGGTTGGCCTTGTTGAATTTAAGGTTGTCCTACTTGTCCAGAAGATTGACCAGGCTGGACAGTAGGTTGGCCTTGCTGGATTTGAGGTTGACCTACTTATCTAGAGGGGTGACCTTGTTGGGAACCAGGTTGGCCTTGTTGGATGTAAGGCTGACTCGGTTGACCAAAAGGCTGCCCGAAGTAAGTAAAAGAGGAACCAGTGAAGGCTGAAGGTTGTCCCTGTAAGGGTTGTCCTTGTGGGCCAACAGGTTTCCCTGGATAAGGTTTCCCTCCTTGATACGGTTGCCCATAAGACGGATGACCTTGAGAGGGTGGACCTTGAAAAGCCGAAGGCTATGCTTGGCCACCGTGATAACCAGTTGGGCCCCAAGCAACAGATAACAGAACGGAAACCTCAACCGTGGGCTGAGATGGGATGTATCCAGGGTGATAAATATGAGCTCCTCGAGGATCATAATAATGAAACAGAGGTTGCATATTGATTCTGAAAAGCATGTATGTACTAATCATATGTCAAACCTGCCGAAATGGAACCGAAAGAAGGTGGAACACTATTGGTGGGATTAACAACTCCATATGCCGATGATGAAGGTCCACCACTAGTAGGACCAATGGAAGACCTAACAACATTGGTCACCACTAAGGAGGCAGTGACGGCACTAATAGCGAGAGCTGAAGAAGCCACACAAACAGTAGGCATAGTCGGGACAGATGTGACAGGTGCATTATGAATCTAGGGTATAAAAGGCTCTGAGGTCAGAGCTACAGTACAGGACCACATGGAACTTGTAAGGGGAGTCCAAGAACCCGTGATATCTACCAAAGCATGGTAGCGTAAAGGTAGGGTGATACCAAGAGGGGTAACACAGAAGGGCAAGGTTTCCGTAGATATAGGGATTTCGCCACTTGCCATAAAGGTTTCATCACTAGAGACAGGGTTCGTCTCATCCATGTCAGAAGAAGACATCGGGACTGAGATACCAGGAGGAGTGACGGGGAATTCTTATTCGGAAGGTTCCCAAATAGGGTTCCAATTGATATTGTACAACTCTTCTTCCAGGGCATGGGAGTTAAGTGGTTGAACACTTGGAAAAGCAGGAAGGGTACCACTAACCGCCGGTACCACAGAAGCAATAGATGATGCAGAGCCTTGCTCACATGGTACGGGAGATAGGATCGGTGATTCTACCAGGATGATTTAACTCAAAAGTCCTAGGAAAAGATAAAAGAGTAGGGGAAAAAGTACTATGCAAACTGAAATGCAGTCAAGATTTAACAAGGAGAATGTGAACGTGGTCGAATAAATTTTATGATGTAGGAACAAAACTTGACCTTTTCATTTTTAAAGAGTTGAGGAAAGGACAAAAGATGACTCTAGTTGCCTTCGAATATTTAATGAACCTAAAAGGACAAGTGCTTAGATGAACCTTTTCTCTTAAGGAGTCGAAAAGGAATGAAAATGACTACTCTGGAGAGCTAGGCAAAAGGTTTACCAAACAATCCGTAAAACTACATATACACCTTGGTGATCAAATGAAAGAAAAAATGACCAAGGACTTTCTGTACGGTAGTCAATCTTCTTGAATGATGTGTTCAATGCATTACGGTTTGTAAGGCGGCAGACATGGCTTCCTATGGATGTAGGATGATAACCTAGTGGGGTCTCCCGATATATACTCGACGATACGGGGAGCACAAGTCCGTACTAGGCAACTATTGAGTCACAGAATGAGGAATCACCCAATCTTAAGCGAAAGCAATAGTGACTAGGTTTAATGATGCCGGAGCACGTCTCTAGCCTAGACCTCTAAATAATGTGTGTTAAGTTCCAATGCGTTGTTAAGTTCATTCAGTTAATTTTAGAGTTGATATTGAATTAGGTTTCCGTTTTCAGGCCCTATCGTATGTATATCAAAAACCTAGGATGCAACTAGAATGAGTAAAGCATCTTTCATTTCGATGAACTCCTACTTAAAGAAAGGTAGAAAGTTCATTCCCAAACCAAGATAAAACCAAGACAAGAAAATTCAAGCGCTAAGAAACACAATGCATTAACACACCAATCCTACAGTGCATCGATACTACTAATGATAGATTTAAAGTTCGCTTTCCAATTTCTCAAACATGAAAATTTGAAATGCAAATGTACTTTCACTTTCGTATGCTAAATGAATGCAATATTTTGCTTTTGATTTTTGTTTGTGTTTGAATGTAAAGAGACAAACAAGCGAGTGTAAACTGATTAATCCAAACAATTGTAATCTATACTTGATAGTGAAGAAACCGAATCAATCATAAGAAATTGTTTCAAGAATTGACACCAAAAATCGACCAGCAAAACAAGTAGCAAAAGCTTCAAGCAAATCAATAAGACGGTTGTGGATGAACCTTGGATAGACAAGCAACCCAGACAAATGGTTCAAATAACTTGAAAGAGCTAGGTCACAGGGCTAAAGAGACAAGATTCACTCAAATAAAGCCAAAAAGCAATAAGCCTCATCCAAAGCAACTAAGATAGGCTGATGGAAGAGAGAAAACAACAGGGGATAAGCAAGACTGATGGTTTCAGGAGGCAAAGTTGTAAAAACAACTTGCACAGGAATCATTGCGGGTCTATAACTAAAAACTTGTGACAATATGCCAATTGTCGCAAGGTTAAAGGCAACAACAGAGCGACGCCATCGTAGGAGTACACCTATCTTATGCGACAGGCCAATTTCAGGAAAAGTCGCGACTGTACGATAGGAGAGCAGTGATGCACAGGTTTATAGAACAAGGACAGGGCGATGTCGTCACAGCTATCAAGCTTTTTCCAGTGACGAGTTTGAAAACAAAGAAAAACAAATGAAAACTCTCAAACTACCACCAGGCTATACTTCCAGATAGTAAGGGGAATTCCCAGATAACTGGGCAATAAAAAACTGAAGGTGCAAACCCCCAAGATAGAAGAGACACAAACAAAAGACAAATCAAAAGTAAACAAGAAGAAAACATACAAAGGACTCCCCAGCGGAATTGCCAACTTGTGATGTAGGAAAGTGTTCCCTCTGCGGACAGAGGCAACCCCTCTAGCCCTAGAGTGGGTCTAGTCACAGCAAAGACAAAACAACAATCGATTCCCTTAAATAGTCATCGTTGGAGGCCTACCTCAAATTGGTGGTTGATGAAGTTTCCGTTGCACTGCTCCAGCTTCCGTTTCTTTCTCCTCAATGAGCAATCAACCTAAAACACCACAGGAAAACAACAGAGCACATAACTGAGAACAATAATGATCTATTTACTTGTAAAGTCAAGGAGTCACAAGCTATCAAGTAGATTATACACAAGATATAGGAAATCGTCATTGATTGTATTAAAAATGAAATAAGAGCAAACTTACAACCATGCCTTGACGTCACAAGTCTTCTCGGAGGGTCCAGTCAATATGTTCCTTCAAGCATTCACTCTTAAGAATGGGTCTCCCAATAGGAAAATAGCTCTCTCTCACTATCAAGCCCTCACGTAAAGCTAAGATACTCCACAACCTCTTATCAAACTATTAACAATCCCACACTTGCCACACTCACACCAAAGCTATCTACTTAGTTTCAAACCAAACTCAAAAGAACCAGCAAGCACTAATTGTAGAACTAAAGAACTAGTAGATCATAGCAATGGTGAGTGATTTTATAAGAGAAGGAGTCTCCATGAAATGAGGGAGAGGGAACTTATCCTCAAGGGAGGTTGTAGAAGAGGCAGAACCACCATCCCAGAGGAGGAAAAGTGACCCAAACTGACCCAACAACCAGCTCTAGAAACACCCAGAAGGCCGACTGTTTGAACAAATTCGCCAAATCTGGATCATTGCAGGTCATGAACTAAGGCTCAGCGACAACATCACAAGGAGGCAATGCATTCAGACCAATCGTCGCAATAAATAGCTGGGAGACTCGTGCCAAGCCCTAAAATCCGACCGTCACGGGAAACATGTGTACACTTGCGACGGTGTCGTGACGACACTGTTCATGACAAGGGATTGTCACACATTTTAATGGCTTATTAGCAACGATGCATAAGCTTAGGAAAAAAGGGGTCAGTCTTCAGCAGTAGAGAGCACTTTTTAATCTTTTTGCATAGTGGGAAGTTATGGACATGTGTATTTGATACATGAAACGACAGGGGGACTGAGATGAGGACAGTGACAAATTACTGTATAACAGGTGCATTGGTGTGTTTGGAAAATGGTCTTAATTTTTTCAGAGTCTACGTGAGACATTGATTCGACAATGGGCAGGTTTGGAAAATTGCCCTTTCTGACACCCCTACCCTTGTTAACCTACGGTCATGTTGATCCAATGAAATACATCGATTAGATGCGGGAGAATCATGGACCGTAAAATTATATGGACCTTAGTGGAAGTGCAAGTGCAGAGTCATGGCAAGTAATTATTAGCCCAAGGATCAATATATGGTGGGACCCTTTGGAGGGAGGCATGCAACATATATTATTTCTACGCAAGGTATTAAACCACCGATATACACACACACACACACACACACACACACACACTACGATTATGAGCCTTGGTTATGGGGTTGTGGGAAAAAGGGGTTAATTAAATTAATAATATAAACCCCTTGCATAGGTGAAGAGATAAGAAAAGTGAACCTAAGAAAATAATTTTTTTTTTAATCCCATTCCTCTAACTTTACTTGAGGGGTCGGGTAAGCAGGTAACCTCCCCAATGGTAAGCAAGTGGGATGGTGTTGTTACAATTTTGTATATTTTATGTTATTGATTTTTTATTCAACCCATTTGAAGCTATCAAAAAAAAATTCAAGCATAACGTTTAAAAAAATTAAATGGAAAATATCATATGAATTCGCAAATGTCAAACTCATATCCCATTGGATAGAGGAGAATCCAACATGATCAACTCCACCACCTAAGGAAAAATAATGCCTTAGGTCTGCCACGCTACAAAATGGTGTTGTAGAGAAATATTTGGAATGGGCACAAGGAAGGAAAAATATTTGCCTAGGTTAGTGTTGGCTTATATGGGCGTGACCCAGGTTTGCAAGAGTTATTTAGCCAAACAAATCTTGCAGCTACCGAACCTTTCAGCAACAGCCCACGGAGCGCAGACTGAGGTCTCACCCTAGGTAGCAGGGGAGGGTGCTGGAACTAGGTTCCCGCACCCTTGGGATGTCTTGATGTTGTTTGAAAAGCCCGCACACCGTTCTACAGCCTCGCGTTGTTATTCTCCCGCGTAGATCTAGAACAGGGTTATTTTTCAATACTAAATTACTAAATGATTTATTATAGATCAGATCTACTTAAAAAGGGTCTTCAAGCAAACATTTATTAGAATTAACCAGTTCACGCACTTAGAACAGATTCACATATATTCATAACATAAGCAGATGTGCATAGATCAAACAGTTATCTTAACCATACAATAGATAGATCCACAATAATTCAGATTTAACACAGAATTTCAAAATCAACTTATCTTTATTCACTTTCTTAACTAATACATCCAGATCCGCCGTGTGCACTCAGCTGCAGGGGTCTGTGCACATAGCTGCAGACTCTTCCAGGCCTCTGCACACACAGTTGCAGAGCCTCTATATACTACCCAATCCCTCAACTCGGACTTACAGACGCTTTCAGACTTTCCTTCTCAAAAACCCATTACATTAGATCCAAGATTACATACCAAAAAACTGCCTTCTACCCATAGAGCCTCGCTCTATTTATACCTTCCTATGGTCCACAGACTGACTTACTCCCCATTATTCTATATTATTTCTTGGGCAGACAACCCTTTGACTCGACCTTTTACATTTCGCGCTCCATATATTTCAGAGTTTTTACAATATTTTTATCCTAACTTATAGGCTCTCAGCCCCAAAACTGTTACGCGGGACCTTCGCTACCCAATAGTCCCCCAACACAATCATCGTGACTCATCTCGAGTCACTCGTCGGTGCAGCAAGATGTGTTGCCTAGGCTTTGTGGTTCACCTCCCTTTGAGTGACGCTCATCGTCCTGTTGCTCCTTCGTTGTCTCCTACAACGCTTTGTCCAGCTCCTGCTTCGTTGTTTCTACCACTTCTCGCAAGCGATAATGCTCATTCCACTCTGCTCAATTAACACAGAACACCCCTCATAGGATTTTAGCTCGAGCGAGGGAGCCGCATATGGGACCTCCTTGTACCACTGTAGTCACTGCCTACCTTCGTATCTACTCTTCACACTGTCTGCTGCAGCTTGTGTTGCAATTTTGCAAAACCTTTGCTGCTGTCTACGACATCCCAATCCTCAAGGTACATCAAAGACGACTTTGTAACTGCATTTCTACCAGTGGTCTCCATCTTTCCATCCTTTCTCTTTTTTGTTGTATGTCGTTGGCCTGCGCCCAAGTGATGCGGTGGCATCCAGACCAATTCTGCTTCATGTCTCCCCTTTTCCGATACAAGCCCTACTGTTGATGCTAAACTCTGCATGGCGCCCGTAGCTGTCAACACCATGTTCCTCAAATAGCCCTTCCTTTCCATCGGCCATACCACCACCCTCAGGCTTACTCCTTGTGTAGAGATAATGAAAAGTTCCATATTAGTAACCACCTTGTGTTTTCCAGAAGTGTAGGTTGCCCGGTGGATGCCCCTCTGTGATTTATAAGCATTTTGAATTTCAAATTCACTAGCTCCCACCTGTTCTGGTGTCCTTGTGTTAAACCTATGGGAGCTCGTGCCATATCTGGTTCGTACCCCTTCTATTAATTGCCCACTGCCCGCTCCCTTTTGCCATAATGCAAGCATCCTATCATGAATAGTGACAGCAACGGTCACCTCTCCTCTTAGCAACACATCAGCGCACTCCTTTCCGCGCAATTGCGACCTTTGTGATTGGCCAAATCTACACGTATCCTGGCAATCACACCTCTTTCCCCCAGACTGCTTTATCATCCCGCGCTCTCTTTCAACTGGCTGGAGCGGTGAGACTGTCCCTCAGACGGTTAGTCAGGCGGTCGGCCCACCCGTGTAGAGCTTCAGGTGACTGCCATTCACTCTTCCTAGGAAGGGGTCTCCATTGAGTTTGGCAAGCTGAACTGCACCCCCATCAGTAACTTCTTTGACGACATAGGGTCCCAACCAATGCATTCAGAGTTTGCCAAGGAATTTCTCGAACTTGCTGTCATATAGTAATACTAGATCATTCTCCTTGAAGGTGCATACCTTGATATGGTGATCATAACACGCTTTCTCTCATTGTTTATGTACTTGTTGATGGAATCTAGCCAAAAACTGTTCCTCCTCTAGTTCCTCCAGCCGCGTAAGCCATTCCTCCAATGCCCCGTGGTCTGCCATTCCTGTTATTACTGCTATCCGCAGACTAGGCTCAATATATTCCATAGGCATAATGGCCTCATTACCATAGACTAACTAAAATGTTGTCTAACCTGTCAACTTCTTGCACATGGTTCAGTATGCCCATAACATAGTAGGGATACGCATGTCCCAGTCATTTCGTTGTTCATTACAGACCTTGGTCAATGCAGTCTCCAAGATTTTGTTGAATGCTTCGATGGTCCCATTCACTTGTGGGTGGTATGGCGTACTCTGTTGGTGATATATCTGGAATTCCTCACAGAGTACGATGATCTTTTCATTCAGAAAATGCGTTCCCCGATCGCTCATGAGAATTTTGGGACATCCAAACCTTGTCAGTACGTTTTCGAACAAAAACTTCACAGCTGTGCAGTCCTTAACCCGTTGTTCCTCTGCACATCGAGTCAAATATTCTGTCGTGGTGATGATATAGTGCACGTTGTCTTCCCTTGCGGCGCGATAGGTCCTACGGAGCTGATTGCCCACTTTTCGAATGGCTGTAGTGTCATCTATGGTTTGAGCGGTATATCATCTCTCCGTGACAGTTTCTCGGTTCGTTGACAGATGTCACAGGCCCGACAGTACGCTTTTGAGTCTTGATGTAGGGTTGGCTACCATAGTCCTACGTGAAGAATCTTCTGTGCGGTAGCGTGACCTACAAAATTTCCTCCCTCCACCCTGCCGTGTGCTTCGGCCAATATTTGTCCACGATCAAATTCAGGCACATATTTGTGTAAGATTTTGTCATTGCTCATTTTGTAGAGGTGCCCTACAATCACGGTAAAGTCTGTTGCACGTATCACCAATTCCTTCTTCTGCTGAACATAATATCCCTGTGGCACAGTTCTTGTAGTTAAGAAATGGATTATATCCTCAAAGTGGCCATCTGCTACGTGCACAGCATACAGTTGTGCATCCGGGAGTCCGTCCTCTAAATTTGTGGGCTCTTTGCCGGTCTCAATTCGGGACAGGTGATCCGAGCTTGCATTTAGACGTCCCGGCTTTACAATGACCTCGAAGTCATATTCCTAGAATTACAACAACCACCTACAAATGCACCCCGCCAACACTGGCTTGTTCACTAGGTATTTTAGCAAAGAGTGATTAGTATACATCTTAAAGTGGCCTCCAAGCAGATAGTGGCCGTATTTTTGAAGGGCGTATATCATCGCTAATCCCTCTCTCTCAGTAGTGGAGTAATTCTTCTCAGCTTTTGACAACTGGTGACTTGCAAACGCAATTGAGTTATCTATTCCCTCCTCTCCTTCTTGAGTGAGTACCGCACCCAACGTGATACACGACGCGTCCACATGCTCATGAAAGTCGATGTCCCATTTCAGAAAGACCAATATAGGGGTGGATGACATCTTTTCCTTAAGATTTTCCAGACTTTTTTTGCATTCCTCATTCCAGCAATAAGTAGCATCCTTCTTCAGCAACTGTTCCATTGGAGTTGTGATCTGGGCATAGCTTTTGATGAATTTCCGATAGTAGCCTGTGTGTCCCAGTGTGGCACATAATTGTTTGATAGTTTGTGGCGCTTGCAGATTGAGTATGACATCGATCTTTTCTGGATCCACCATCAAGCCTTGCTTACAAACCATATGGCCAAGCAAGTTCCTGAAGGGGACAAGGAAAGTACACTTCTTGAGGTTTAGTGCAATCTGGTGTCATCGGCAAGTATCCAGCATTAATCATAAGCTCGCTACATGTTTCTTAACCAGTCCAAATATGGTCCAATCATCAACATAGACCTCTAAGAACTTGTGTATAAATTCCTTGAATGCCGCTACCACAATGTGTGAGAATATTGTCGGTGCATTCTTCAGTCCAAAGGGCATCACCGTACATTGAAAACAACCCCATTCAATGGCGAACGTTTTTTTACTCCTGTCCTCTGGCGCGATCTTGATCTGGTGGTATCTTGAGAACCTGTCCGTGAAGGAGTAGGCTTCCTGCCCACCACATTTTCCAGTACCTCATCTGTAAAGGCCGTTGGAAACAGATCGTTAACACGGGCATCATTGAGCTTCCTGAGATCCACGCAGATGCGAATCTCACCCTTCTGTTTCTTTTCCTGCACAACCATAGGACTTACCCAATCAGACTCCTCGACTAGTTCAATGATTCCTGCTACTAGCATCTTGTCCAGTTCTTCGTGGACCTATGCTTTGCATTTTGGATTCAATCAGTAGGGTCACTGCTTAACTAGATTTGCATCCGGCTTCAACGTTATCTTCATCATTCGCAGGTCCCCTAGGATCCCTTTTAGCTCCGTGATTTTTTTTTAGAATAAATCTCAATATTCTCGAAGCAACTCGACGACCTTTTCCACCATTGCATTGTCCCAATAGTCCCCAAGCGTTACATACTTCAGCTCTTCTTCTATTCCGATATTTACTTGTTTCATTTGCAATGGCGCCATGATATATGGATCTTCGATTTTGGGTCCGCGCACCTCACGACTCCCCTCTGATTATGGAATATTAATGTTTCACAGGTCATCCTCATCATCTTCTACCTGGACATTGTAACATTCGAGGGCTTGGCTCAGCTACCACGACTAGTTGGGCTACATGGTTTCTTCTAGTTCTAGTGGTATTTTGAAAATGGCAGCCTTCACCAACTGTAACATGTCGTCCACAGTATCCATCCATTGATCTTCAAAGAGGAATGTCGACAAAAACCCTTCGCGCAAGATATCCCACTCACCTATGCCGTGTCGAAGCTCTGCTTCAGTATACGAGTTTTTGGGAATGACATCCAAGGTGTGATAAAATAAGTGTACCCATTCTGGTTGAGGTTCCTCTCTGTAGGCTTTGATCCATCTGGTAAGGTGCATGCGCTAGTCATCACGTCCATCGTATATCTTCGTTATTCATAATTCTGGCTTCCCAAATCTTATCTGCATCATGCGCCTGCAGTCGCGCCAATCTTCGAACGTCCCTTCGTGTGTGCCCTACCATCACACAGGTGTCGCGTGCAACGCCCATCTCAATGCATCAAACCGTTGGTGCTCTGGTACTGCAATTTCAAATTTGGTCAGGAATTCATCTATTATTGTCAACCCATCATACTTCGACAGTTCGTGATCTTGGGCCCTCACGCAGTACAGAGATTTAGTCACCATATTGCAGTGTAGCATGGTTACTCCATTCAACCTGTTATGCCACCGCTTGTCTTCTTCATCTGAATCAGTGGTGCAGGACTCTACATAGCCCCGTGATATTCTTCTATCCTCCGTTGACTTGACCCATTCTTGCCTTTGTGCAGAAATTTTGTAGATACAATCTAATTCGTCGTCACTTTCTTTGTTGCGCACAGGTTCAATGTAGCACAGTCCTTCAGCTGGATCTAGCGGAATGACTACACGGAGCGACTTCATTTCAAATATCATTGTCTGCTTCTTTAAATTAATAATCCCATTCATGTCGGTGGCCCGATCTATTCCTAACAATGCAGGATAAGGTGTACTTTCATCCACGATTTCAATTACTTCAAAGTCTATTCTGGTGCTCGTGCCTTCTATATCTACCATAATTCCTTGCAACCTTCCCATGGGCAGGATATTTTGTTGGTTCGCCATCTGCAATTGAATAGGAGACCATTGTAGTGTAGGCCTACCCATGCGCTCCCAAGTTTGTTTAGGCAGTACATTTGCGTCCGAGCCCAAGTCCAGAATGATCTGATCCATCTCATAATCACCAATTTGTGTCATTAATCGCATCTCTCGCCCCGTCCATGTTGCGTGTTTTCCTAGTTTGCGGACCACGCTAGGTTCTCCCATCCCCACACACCTATGGATTAAGTTTTCAAGCCTCTAACTGCCCTATTGTCGTGCAACAATTTTATGCATGTCTCTAAAAAGGTAGCTAGCATTGAGGGATCCTTGTCCTACTCAGGTTGATCCCTGCTACCTAGGGTAGAGACCTCCACGAAGCTCTCCTTAGCTTCTAGATATGTCTCCTTGCCAACCCCTATGTGTCCCTTACTTAAGTTCCTGTTATCTTCTCCTATGGCCATACCACTTCTTAGTACCATGTTTAGCTGGGGGTCTTCATCGCGGGGTTCGGACCTTATCATTTGCACATTCTAGGTTGTTGTAGGTTGCGCTTCCCTTTTTTCACAAATTTGTGCTATCAGTGTGGGGAAATCTATCAGCTCATGATCGAATTGCTCACAGTAAGTGCATGATATTCTAGTTGGGTTGGTACAATCCCATGCGTAATGTCCTGGTCCTCCGCAGTTGTAACAGATTAGCTGCCCGTGACCCCTTCCTAGCCCCATTCTGCCCCGTCCTCGTCCATGTCCCTGGAACCCACCACGTGTGATCATCGTCGCTGGATCCTAACCTCGCACCTTAGTCTGCATTCTATAGGTAGGTGACTGGTCCATTAATAATTGATAGCTACGATAGTCTCTTTCCTCGTGGCCCACCGATCTGCAAAAGTTGCAAAAGAGCTGCTGGGGGGTTTGGTTGAATTTTGGCAGTAGATGACAGTTATTTGTATTATGCTTTCCTCTCACCTGACAGATTGCACACCAGAGCAGAGTTTTCATGCTTGGCCTTGCATGTGCCTCTGGTCACAATGGTGTTGGTCCCCCCGTTGCCACATAAGTCACCAAGCCCGGGGAGTGATCTTTATCATGCTCCTGGCTCCTGCACTTTATACACCATACTTCCTCCTAGACCTCTGGGAGAGGTGCCTGTTCCTATTTTAACTTCTTCATTTCCACACACAAGTTTTGTATCTGCGCTTGGATCTGCTGACTCCCAACCCCGGGTATTGTAACGGGGTTTTGTGCAACCTCATCGCTATCTCCAACGCTTCAGCCTAGGTTGAGATCTTTTGTTGGGACAAAGCCATCCTCATATGCAATGTTAATGATGCCATAAACCAAGAACAGTGTTGCACATCCGTTAGTGTCATGTTTGCTTCATGGATAGTACTCTTCAGTCTTTGATCCAAATCCCATGGGGTTTCACCAGGCATCATCATGATCTCCTTGAAACCTATGATCGACTGTGTTTCTGACTTTGGATGACTCAACTCTTTCTTTAGTTCGGTCCGGATCTCTGTTATCCCTGCAGTCGAGTGATCGCTTGAGTACTTTATGTACCATGTCAGTGCTCGGTCCTGTAGTGCGCTAACTAAGGTAGCCTTTCTGATATTATCATCCACAATTCTATGTGCGTTCCATACCAATGTTAACATGAACCAAAATTGTTCTGGATCTTCGCTCCCTGCTCCTCTGAATACCAATAGCTGGATCGTGCTCATCATTGTCAACCTCTGGTTTGTGCGTCAATGTATTATTACTGCTCCTGATTCCTTCAACCCTTGACTTCTTTCTCTATGGAGTTCTAACGTTTAGCATCAGACACCCCTTAGGTAGATCCTCGTCTAGCAATGGAACCATTTGTTGGCTTATATGGGCCTAACCCAGGTTCGGAAGAGTTATTTAGCCAAATAAATCCCGCAGCTACCGGCCCTTTCAACAATAGCCCGCAGAGCACAGACTGAAGTCTCACTGGAGGTAGTAGGGGAGGGTGCTGGAACCAGGTTTCTGCACCCTTGGGATGTCTTGATGTTGTCTGAAAAGCCCGCGCACCGTTCTACAGCCTCACGCTATTCTTCTCCTGCGCAGATCTGAAACAGGGTTACTTTTCAAAACTAAATTACTCAATGATTTATTATAGATCAGATCTACTTAAAAAGGGTCTTTAAGCAAACATTTATTGGAATTAACTAGTTTGCGCACTTAGAACAGATTCACATATATTCATAACATAAGCAAATGTGCATATATCAAACAGTTATCTTAACCATACAATAGCCAGATCCACGATAATTCAGATTTAACACAGAATTTCAGAATAAACTTATCTTTATTCACTTTAACATCCAGATCCGCCCTGCGCACTCAGTTGCAGGGGTCCGTGCACACAGCTGCGGACTCTTCCAGGCCTCTGTGCACACAGCTACAGAGCCTCTATCTACTACCCAATCCCTCGACTCAGACTTACAGACGCTTTCAGACATTCCTTCTCAAAAACCCATTACATCATATCCAAGATTACATACCAAAAAACTACCTTCCACCCATAGAGCCTCGCTCTATTTATACCTTCCTATGGTCCGCAGACCGACTTACTCCCTATTATTCTATATTATTTCTTGGGAAAACAACCCTTTGACTCGACCTTTTACATTTCGTGCTCCGCATATTTCAGAGTTTTTACAATATTTTTATCCTAACTTATAGGCTCTCAGCCCCAAAACTGTTACAGGTGACCTCTGCTACCCAACAGTTAGCTGGAAGAACATTGCCCTCCCAAAGAAATGGGGGGGGTGGGGGTTAAAAGATCTGCCTTATTTTGCCAAAGCACTTGCAGCAAAGATGAGCTGGTCTCTTCTTACTGCTAACAATCTTTGGACGACAGTGACATATCATAAATACATCTGGCCACATCAGATCCTGGACTGGGCTCGTCAACATGACTGGCCTAGTGGGGGAATATCCATTGTCTGGAAAGCTATATTACAGACAATGCCTTTCATTAGAGCAGATTTGGCATGGCGCATAAACAATGGTTCCTCTGTGAGAATTGGTGTCGATCCGTGGATAGGTGGGGGTAATCGATACCTTCTTCCTCCGGACCTCATACAATACCTTAATCATAGGGAGGTCAAGACGATCACCCAAATTCCAGATCAAGACCACAGATCCATTCTTAGACAACATTGGAGAATAGTTCATGACCTGAATATTCCCACACAGTGGCAGCAAACCTGGGTTTCATACATTGGGGCTCTATCCGAAGCAATATTATTCTTAATCAAGATCCAGATGTCTTAGTTTGGACCCATGCTGATCATGGGAAATGCAGTCCAACGCTAGGATATATGCATCTAATACAGGACCGAAAGCCCAACTATTCACATGATTGGTGGCAACAGCTTTGGAGGCTTAAAGCTCCCCATCGAGCCCGCCTATTCATGTGGTGCATCTTAAACAACAAAACCCCCATGGGAGAGGCACTTATGCATAGATACATATTCAGGCCGAGTTGGTGTGTCCTCTGTAAGCGGGCAACCAAAACCAATAAGCATTTGTTTTTGTCCTACTCATATGTCACTCAATTCTGGCAATCTATTACACAACAGCTCTCAATGAGGAATGATTGGCATGGCCCTACTATACTACAAGCCTGAAATAACTGGATCACAACACATCCAAGGAAAAAAGAATAGTGCCTTCCACTTATAATCTGCTAGTCCATCTGGCTAGGTCATAACGCCACATCTTTAAGAATCAGTCTGTCTGCTGGCACTTGCTCACTGC
This sequence comes from Pinus tabuliformis, assembly GCA_031772625.1. Lineage (NCBI taxonomy): Eukaryota > Viridiplantae > Streptophyta > Pinopsida > Pinales > Pinaceae > Pinus > Pinus tabuliformis. Next base: position 494,313,096 of record CM062814.1, on the reverse strand, counting down.
AAAGGCAGTGTCTGCTTACCATGACATCCCTAATGATGATCCAACACATACTCGTACAATATCCGAACCTGGTAACATTGAGAAATCCCGGCCATGGGCCTTCTTCAACGGGCCAGCACAACCTCAAGGCTGTCGGGGTGGGGTTTCTTATACATTTCGGAACATCACCACTTCAAAGTCAAATTAGGACTGGGAGAAGGAAAAAATAACTTTGCTGAGCTTATCACTCTCAGACACTTGTTGCATTTCACTCTCGCACATAACTGCACTTCCGTTTAGATCTTTGGAGATTCTTAAAATATCATAAACTGGTTCAATGCAAAAAGCCAATGTCATGCCATATCTCTTCAAAATATTCTGAATGATGTGTATAATCTCAAAACTAATTTAAACATGGTCTCTTGTCAACGTATACACAAGGAATACAATGAGGATGCTGACAAGCTTTCCAAGGAGGGCTCGCTACTTCCCTGAGGCATGTGGTTAATCAATGAACAGCTGAGCTTGGAGGTCTATCAATACCATCACAGACCATATATAGATCAAGACTACTTTAGGGTGGATCGGACATAGTTTACATTAGTAACTATATTCAATGTCTTTTTTTGAGTTATACATAGACTTAGAATATGCATATATTTACTTTACTGATGACAAAAGAGACAGTATTATTTTTGAATCTAGATGGCAAGGCCATAAATTTTGCTACAACAAAATATTGTACAAAGCTCTATACTAATTATACAGGTATCGCATATGCCTCAGGCATCTACTGCATGTAATTTTTCTCTCATAATGAAATATTACGATTTTTCTCTTTGAAAATACACACACACACTACGATTGGCCTTGGTTATGGGGTTGTGGGAAAAAGGTGTTAATTAAATTAATAATCTAAACCCCTTGCATAGGAGAAGAGATAAGAAAAGTGAACCTAAGGAAACAATTTCTTTTTTAATCCCATTCCACTAACATTACCTGAGGGGTTGGGTAAGCAGGTAACCTCCCCAATGGTAAGCAAGTGGGATGGTATTGTTACAATTTTGTATATTTTATGTTATTGATTTTTTATTCAACCCGTTTGAAGCTATCAAAAAAAATTCAAGCATAACGTTTAAAAAAATTAAATGAAAAATATCATATGAATTTGAAAATGTCAAACTCATATGCCATTGGATAGAGGAGAATCCAACATGATCAACTCCACCACCTAAGGACAAATAATGCCTTAGGTCCGCCAGGCTACAAAATGGTGTTGTAGAGCAATTTGCAGAAATGGAGTTAAAACTCTATTTTTTAGGCCCTCAATAGCTCGATTGAGAACTTGAAAAGATTGATTGAGAGCTTAAGGTAAAATTTTGACTAGCTTGATGGAGCTCTTGACATGGTTAAATAATAGTTTTATCAATCTATAGCTTGATCAAGCTATGATAGCTTGATCAAACCATTTCAACCATAAATCACCACCAACCGAAAACCCAACTATATTGATGACATTGATTAGGAGTCTACAGATCTAGTAGATCAATCATGCTATTGCTTGATCATGCTCCTAATTCCACCCAAAGAAAAAAGAAAACAATATAGATCCAAATGTTCATTCATAGAAAAATAACAAAGAACGTTCATTCATGGAAAAGTAACACAACGTGGAAATTACATAAAATTTGAAAACAAACATGGGAAATTGGAGAATTCGATCTCAAAAAGGAGAGCAAGAGCCAAGAAAAGAGGAAGTGTTATAAAAAATCTAGAGAAAGGATGCAGAAAATACGACATACATTGAGATAACAAGAAGATTATGCAATTCAACAAATTCATACAAATACAGGTGAATTTTTGTATCACTTCTCATAATTCCTGCTCCATATTGTATGCCTTAGGAAATATGATTCAAGACAAGAAAAAAATGGAGAATGAAACAATAGAACTAAGATAAAACAAGGAATGAAAGTAATACCATGTATTTAAAAATTGAGATGCAACAACAACTTAAAAAAATCACTTAGTGTGATTAATTGTTCATTGCAAATTGGAAACCCCTTGAATTCATGCAAATTGTGATCCACCTTCGAACTATAATGGTGAAGGTAACCCAAAAAAACTAAGGATGTGATTTAACCAAAGAAAACTGTTATAATTCTGTATATTATTTTACATGAATAACAATTCATGACAATATTTACAAGATGGATTACGTGGGGATTAGCAAAAATGGTTGTCACATAGATGCTAAAAAACCTATAAACATTAGCTTGATTGAAGCTTGATATCCTTGTAAGAGTTAAAAGAGATAAAAGGTGTCAATATCTAGAAGGAGCAAGAGTATCCCTCCTAATGTGCATGTTGACAAGACATTATTTGTTAAAAACATATATCAACATTAAATATTCGTGACATCTGTCATCATCACATAATGGTTCCTTGAATCCTAAATGGTGATCCCTACCTTTGAAAACCTCACAAGTTTCTTCTTTCAATCCTCATGAAGGTTATGAGAATTTGTTAGAAAATATGCTTTTTAATACATACAAAGTGTACTGTAGATTCGTTCTTACACAAAAAGGAGTCTATTATTGCATATCACTACAATACTGCACCCCAGACTCATGATTAATTAATATTAAATTATATATTATAAATGAAAAAGAAATAAATTAGCATGCTCATATTGATAATAGGCTAAATGTTTACAATGCTAATGTTCTTAGGCTGTGGCAATATAAATGTCGAACTTCATCTAGTTGTTTCTCAACATTAATCATGAAATATATTGCAAATTATGCTTCAAAACTAGAAAGGAGGTTATAAAAATGTCAATATTTGATGAAAATAATTGAACACATAAAAGACATTGGATATCCTTATTAACACATACATAAAAAAGGTTCCTTGTAGAACCATATAGTTTTTAAAATCCTCTTACCCCTCCTTGTGCCCTAGTTGATTGTTGTGCTAAAATTTTCATGTACATTCTCCAAAAAAAAAAAAACACTCAAATCACTTGTGACCCTCTTCACCATAAATGATAAAAATGCACATCCATTGTTGATAAGACCTTGAAGCATCTTCCTTGTTCTTTCAATCCACTAAAACCTCTATATCTTAATTTTTTTTTGTTTCCTTATCAACAATTTCATTGGTCTTCTTGTTCTTCTCATCGCACACTTCTTTCACTTTTTGTTTGGAATTGTGAAATTCTCTATAGTTGTCATACGTTATTCCTTTAATAAAGTTCTTACTTTTGTTTTAAGGTAATTTTAGTTGCACTTTTTAGAATGCTAAATGATATGATGCTTCTAATGAAGAAAAGTTTTTCCAACTAATTTTATCTTGAATAATGATTTTCAAATATTAACATACTTAAAAACTAGTTGAATATGTTCCTTATTGTATGGAGTGTGTATTTATGTATTGTATATTTTTTTAATCATAAATTATCTTATAATTAAATTTGTATAAATATAGATATAGAATTTTTTTTTCTCTTGTGAAATCGACTTGGCCCTTCAATTAAAAAATCACTAGCTTGATTTTTCAAGAATCTCCCATTCTCCCAAGTTCAAAATATTCTCCATATCATTAAGTTACTAATAATTCCCTAAATATGTATTGAGATTTCCTATGTAAGAATAGACTGTAATCTCTATTAGTCTTTAGTTCAACAACCTTGCAAATTATTACACAATATCTTCTTCATCAACTTTTCTATCTTCATCGTCTTCTCATTTTTGAGCTACTCTCTTTGGCTTCTTTAGGTTTTATTTACTCTCCAATTCTTCTAATTTTATTCCAAACACCTATGCCTTTTTTAATCACTTTTCTATTTCCTTCTCTTCTCACAATCACTTTTACTTAGCATTGGATTTTCATGGAAATGTTTGCTGAATGAGACAATGAACACAAATATAATGTCATACTTGTTGTAGGGATCACTTTTAGTTTAAGATTTATATAGTCTTTTGAAGAAATGAAAAATTGTTGCTAAGAAGAACTAATTTTGAAAAAGATCAAATGATTCACTTGATAAACATGACTTGTTGTGAAACCAAACAAAGCTTCAAAACTAATCACTAGTAAAATTTTGTGGTTATAGAACAATAGATCACCTTTATCACACACCCTTCAATTCTATGCCCAAATGGTTAAGTTTTTTCATTTCTTAAACATGTGATGGGAGGAAATTGAAAATATATTATTGATTGTGGGACTAGATTACTTAAGAAATAGGTATATTGACTTTGCAACTCTTTTACAAATTTCATACCTTCAACTAGTTTGCAAATTTCTTATCCTTTACATAAAGTTAGATTACAAACAAATACTAAGTAAGCCTTTTATAACTTTCAAAGAAACTTTATAACCTAACTAAAATGATTAGACACTTTTCATGATGATAACTCAAATGAAATACAATAAAAAAAATACTATTGAACAATGTTTTCATCATTATAGAAACATTTCAAATTTTGAGGAAAAAATACCTGCACAAGTGATAAGACTTTAATCCTTTTAATATTTTTTCCCTAAGGATATATCAGGGCAGATTCATGCAAAGGGATCATGTCCCATCTAATTATTAACAGAGCCTAACCCCGAGGGCGTCGAGAAGAACCAACCCCATGACCTCCCATTAGCGAGGTGCTTTAACAATGAGAATTCGACCAATTGAGCTAACACTTTAGGTTATTTAATCGTTCTAATACACTTTTAGTCTCTAATAACCTTTTTATAAAACAATTTTTAGCTTTTCATAAAAATGTTTGACAACTTTGGACATATTTTTTTTTATCTAAGATACTTGATTACCATTCTTTAAATATTATAATTTTCTACTGGCCAAACGTGTCAATCCTTGTAGCCAATTCATTAAAAAAATATTTGGATGGTAGCTATAAATAAAGGCAGCAAAACAAATTTTGAATTGTGGTATCCCTTAAAGTTAAATCATGATTTATTCCTAAGAAACAAATTTGAGGTATTTCAGTGGATTGGTTTGATCAAATTTATTTGTTCATATGGTTAATCTATAATGGTTTCATGTGACTTCGATTTGTTCTAGGCATCAACATGTATAAGTTGAGTAAATATTAAGAAAATGCATATTAAAAGGTAAGTATACAGATATTTGAATGATTCTTTTTTAATATTTAATTATCAAGTTATTTAATTCAATTTAGTTGGTATTGGAAATATAATGTTTCTCAAACCAATAATTTTCCTTCTCCCTATATGCTAACATAACATAATTAGTAAAATTAAGTGGCCCATTGTCTACACATCTTTTCTTTTGCAAGGAACAAACGTCACATAGTGTAATTAGGGGAATTGTAAAGGATCATCGTATATCTACGTACTTGCAATTCAAACACTTTATATGTCTACTATTCACCTTCCACACACTATCACTACACACACCAATTCACTTAAAATTTATTCAAAGGGTATCCTCTTTTGGAATATTTTCTCTTAATTTATTTTGAGTTTAGATTCTGTCACACCTTAAGCAAAGCAAAGACTCTATTAAAATCAAACCTAACTTGGACCAATTAAATTCCCCATAGGGGCCACAAAATAGTTTAATAGTTCAGAGTAAGAACACAGGGGTAGGAATTCCATAAGAGACTGTGGTTGTTTTTCATTTAAAAACATAGAAGTTTTATTTTAGGGTGCTTTTAAATCCTACACCATCCAGTGAAAAAACTCGTATTGAGAAGGAACTCGTGAATGGCGCAAGGCTTACACGACAGATTATCACGGGCCCCCTTGTTGTCTCCCGACACTTGGAAGGCGTTATGGATCCAAAGTTGAGACCTAGAAGCTTGGATTCACTTATTCCCACTAGACATAGGTAACTTAGTGGCCAAACCTTAGGGAATATTTCCCTATAGGTAGTGGGTACAAGAGTACTCCACGTGAGGCAATTTTGGTTAGGCTACTGGAAGTGTCACCAACTCTTTTGGGGCGTAGCCCTATTACCCCCTACTATAACCCTCTACATACCTCAGTTGGTTTTTGGTTGTTGGAAGCATTACTAGTACTTTCAGGACGTGGCCCAGGTACCCTAATATAAAATCTTCACAAGGCCAAATTACTACTTAAGCATAAGGATGTTAGGTCCTTTTAATATTTTTTCTCATATGAAAAACCTCACAAAACGTTTTTCGTCAAGATTGTTTCACACATTGGAATTAAGGAGAAAAATAACCATTCATTTTTCATTTTGTATTATGTATGTGATTCATTTGATTTTCTAAAAGAAAATCCCCCTCACCATCTCTTCCCACACACTTAATAGGGAACCACAGGGGACCCAAGGGTTACCCATCACTCTAGGTGCTCAGAAGATCTCCCACCATTATTGGGTGTAGTGCATAGTCTCTCACCATTACAGTGTAGAAACACCATAGAATACAAGACCAAGCCACCTTGTTTGGCACATCCATTATTAGAGCCACCTTATGGGGATCAATTCCTCTCTATTTACCCCCACCACCATCCCTCAGGGAAGTAAAAACACTCTTTCGTAGGGTACTCTAACCAACCCTACTCTGCAAGGTAATCCAACCAATACTACTTTCAAGGGTACCAATACCAACCTGCAGGGTGTTAGCACTCCATATATTTCTCAAGGATGAGGAGAGAAATCCCAGAGGTAACCACAAACCACTTTTAGGCTAAGGTACATCCCCCGAGGTTTGGAGAGGGATCTCTTGCTATGTTCTTCTATCAAGCAATTGAACGACTTAAGGGATTTTGGTTTTAGGCTGGTTATGATAATCAAGCGATTTTTTTTTTAAATTGTGGCTACAAGGTGAAAGAGAGATTCCATTGGGCATGAAGTCAAAATAATAATTGAGTAACCAATCACAATCAACATACCAGTTTGAACTAGGGTGAGGTAGGAAGACTTCTAGATCTACAAAATTTGTTGTAGTATGGCTGAGATGAAATGAGAGTGAGGATCCATTAAAATAAAGCATGCATAAATTAATCTTATATCTAACTTTAGAAGAAAACATAGAAATTGTTTGACAAGCATGAGCAAGTTAACAATGTAAAATATGCAACATAATTTTATTTCAAATAATTAAGAAGCAAAGGTACATATGAAAACTAGAAGGGAATGCATATCACAACAACAGGCACATCACCATTATGTCTGACACAAGAATCCTGGAACAAAACAAATGTACCGATCACTACTTTAAAACTTTCTCCACTATTCACAAAGTTTTCTCTTTCACCTCCTCAAATCCCCTTTTACATGCCTTTACATCATTCAATACAATAAGGAATTTTAAATTATGACTCTCTATGGTTGAATTCACTTCACAAAAAAATTAGAATAGTATAGATGCAATGCATCCATAGAAAATTAGTAACCTACCATATCAAAATTGTTAGAATTTAGAAACATCACTGGTTTAAAACTTAAAATAGTTTAGAAACATAATGTCCTGAAAATCAACTAAAATAACTTATCCACACTTATCCAATGAGAAAATCACTTCTAGAAGGTCCCAAAATATAAATTTACGAAAATAACCATCAATGATAAACTTGCACAGTATAGGGGACTTATATGTTTGCGCAACAATGGGGACCAAATTTATGGAAAAATAGTATTCAAAGACAAGCTCATATATCTCGAATCCTAACAAATTTTACATAACAGAAGGAGGTTTCTGTAGATGAGGGTGTCCTTGAGAGAAAATCCTCTCAGTTTCGGAATATTCATCTCCAAATAGTCACAATTTGCACCCAAACACCATAACTAAAACAGGAAAAGCCAAAACCTGAAAAATAGATTGTAAAGATACATTTGACTCTTCCAATTTATGACACATTTGAAAATACTTAAGGAAATTTTCGTTCTTTGGCTTGTGCTTGGAAATAGCCTCTTTGATTTTTCCAAAGTTCAGCTCCATTTGGTTGGAAATAGATTTTGAAAATTATGACAAAAAAAAATCATTTTTGCTGCAAATTATCAGCAACTGTTTGAACATGACCTGAAACCTCTCCTTCGGATTTTTCAATGATGTCTTTCACTTTCAACTTGCTCCAGAGCTTAAACCAGACTTTGGATGAGATAAAATGAGAGAAGTTTCAAATAATTTTTATTTTTTAAGCCGCCCAAAGCCCTCTCATGTCATGATGATGAAATTTGAAATCATGGAGGTATGAGAGATATAAACCACTAACATACCCATGACATGATCCCTTCCACTCTAATAATGACCCCTCATGGGCTATTTAACCTTTAAAAAATTGAACTTTACAAATATTTTGACCTTTTTACACAAGGGACTCTTTATACTATGACACATAGTGTCTCATAGGCTAAAATTGACAGACAAACTTCCAAAATGAAATAGTAAGTTAGGAAAACACTTTGATTCCTAGACTATAGGACCATAACATAGGGTACCAACACCAACACACAAGATCATTACATCATGGATAACACCAACAAGATACCATTTTCACTTCCTTAAATCTCTGAGATTTGACAAAACTCACAAATGATCCCATTGCCATAATCAACAATGGCCCCCCATGCCAACCATGTTGCGATCAAATATCACTAAATTCGAAGGAAAACAAGGGGAATACCCTACCAATCATATCATGACGTTCCACCTATGATTTTTTCTTAAATAAACATGTGTATCTAATATTAAATACTTATGATTCACTCACTTATGTATATTGTATTCCGCTATGCAGGGATGGAAATTGATCAACCACATGAGGAACAAGATGTACCCTATCAAGCTTATCAACCATCAGAAGAACGGGTTGTGCTCTCTCAAGTTGATAGGATAATAAGGAGTTGCATTGGTTTGAGTGGAAGGTTTGTAGAAAATTTGTATGCAAGCACGAGAGAGGACCTTGGGGAGCCTATTTCTAATCAGATTATTATAGATCATGTTAGAAACATCGGTTGACAATATTTCGAGAAACATTCAGTTGTTGCACAAGCTTAGATATTACATGAGTTTATCAAACATAAGAAACTAACACATTTCGCAAAGCTTTTCGGTATTCAAGATGCTAAAAATAGGAATACACATATGAATGTCACTAAAAATATATCAAAGACATTCTCTATATTTGGAAAATCAAGAAAAACCAATGTTCAAGCTACTCGTATGGAAATTACAACTGCTATAGTTGCACCAAGTACATCAAGACGACAAAAGTTGGCAATAATGCCAAAATTGCTCCATGTCTCGAGAAAAAAAATTACACAAGCATACCAAATTTAGGGTTCAAGTAAATGAAAATGATGAAGTTGCTTGTTGGGCTCTTATCACTAGGAAACCCTACCAAGACATGCTTACAACAAGAATCACACCATTTGTGGTAGAGTTTTGGGAGAGCCATTCTAATGTTATTCTAGATAGAAAGTATGTCATATGACATCACCTATATAAAGTTGAATATGTAGATCACGATAAACACCAATTACAGAAGTTGCATTGTTCAAGGAATTTCAAGAAAACAATCCCCATGTCGAGATATCCATAAGTATGTTTCAGAAATATAAACCATGGTTTATTAGGCCTAATACAATCCATGACACGTGTTTTTGTCGATATCACATTGAATTCCAACTTCATTATGACACGTTCTGGGAATTTTGCAAGAAGAAATGTCATGACAACCCTTCTCCTCTTACGATGCATGATTCAGTTTCATCAATATTATGCAGAAGAGAGCCATAAGAGTTGTTTCACAATAAATTATGTATAGGTGAGAGAAGATAAACTAAATGTGGTAATTTGACATTGTTCCATAAGAACTTTCGTATTGATCCTAGCTAGTCTGGGATGTTAAATGCCATGGTCACATGACAATGATATGAATATTCCATGGTAAATCAACCATCTTCTTCAACTTCAATGCTTAGGAAGATCAACTATGTTTAGGATGAGACTCCTATTTCAGAATTCATGGGGGCGTTTCAGAACCAGATTTGTAAATATGTGAAACACTCGCATAGGTCTATGTGGAAAACTTATGAATTTAAGCATTCTCGTGAAGTATTCTAGCTTGGTGCAATCTTATCATTGGTAGAATTTGTCGAGAATTACACATTTTCTCCTTCAACAGAGATCCAAAGTGATTACTATCACTCGGACCAAGTGTCCATATTCGTACATGTTATCTACAAACATGCATATTTTAATGTTGATGGTAGGGATAACACTAATGAGTCACATGATGTGATTAATGAGTATCACTTCTACATCAATGATGATCATGAGGTTGCATGACACATTATTTGTGCAACATTGTTTTGGTTTGATTTATGAATCATTAAAAAAGAATGACATATCATTTAGAAAGCATTAGATATGCTTAGATGGTTGTGTAGGGCATTTCAAGTTAGCACACAATTTTTATTGTTTGAGTTGGCTAGACAAGGAGACAAAAATTCAACATACTTGGAGCTATTTTGATCCATGACATGGAAAAGGTAAGCATGATGGTACAAGTGCTTGTGTGAAGTGAGCATTTAGGAGGTGCCAAAAGAGTCATGATGCAGATTAACTCAAATCATCACTAGATGCGGTCAACTAGTGCATATCCCATTTAGGACTTGAAAGTCACAGATCTATTAGACCCATATGTAGGTTCTTCTAGAATGTTTAACTTGGTGGCATGAATAGATCCATTCCTTGGTATTGTAATACTATATAAGGTACAAGGGAATTACATTCAGTGCGAAGTAAAGACATGGGGGAAATATTTTCTATCGAGACAAGAAAACTCTCACGTTTTTGCGAGTTTTGTAGGGGTGCTGATGGATGTAGACTTGATCAATGTGAAAAACACGAGTACATGAAAGGATGGAAATATGTCCCTCTTAATCCAAATGCACCTCATCCAATTCTGACATGGCAAGAGATGCATGCTGAAGAGGACATCATTTCACTTGATCATGATCAAGTCTCTAATGTTGTAAGGGAAGGTATGTCGCATCTATCATTAAGGATTTCATCTATAAATTGAAATCTTGGACGTATAAGTAATACATATTTTTTATTTTGGTAGCAGGCGATGTATTTGCTATCACTGTCCCCTCATGGAATGAAGAGAACGTGGTATACTATTTGACGTGATGCATATAAGTAAGAAGCAGGTTGGTATGACCATATGAAAACATACATTTGACATACCAAATTTGTGACATGGTTGTGATGGGTCATTTTTTTGAAAAAGTTAAAAATATAGGGTGGCCACATTATTTATAAATATTTTATGCATGAATATGTATCTTGACAATACAATCATCTAATCATAACATCTCAGATTAGTCTCACAAAAATCAAAGCAAAGGCAAGTGAGCCAAGGAGATGGAAGATGACAGAATCTGACCATGAACATATTATGGAGACTTGCATTCGTATCACCCGTTGACCAAATGAGTAGGTGATTTAAATGGCAGGCCCTGAAGCCAAGTCTATAGAAGTCATTCGTAATATATTCTAGTATAAGAGGTTAACATATGAATTTTTTTATTTAGAAATGTGACAATTGAATAATTTTGTAATTTTGAATGTGAATAAAATTCATAGAGAAATGTTTCCCTCTAATATTGTCTATTAGGAATAAAATCATAGAAAAACAAAATCAAAATGAATATGGGAATGTTCAACATAGAATGAAACCATATGAAAGTATATTTATAGATACCCCATGAAAGGGCACCATGCACCCATACCCCTTTTGGTGCATCATTCCTATATATCTATAACAAATGAAAGTATATTTACAGATAGGATGGATTCATAATGGTGTATATGTTATAAGCTTTACGTTCCTTTAAGTGCTTAAGTTTCTAATTTTTTCCAAATTTCAAGAAGGTTTTATTTTTAGGGATAAGATCCTTAAGTGAACCCCATAGATTTAGAATCAAGAGGGATCCAATATTTAATTTAAATTAAATCAACAAGGATTTATATTTAGATTAAATTAAAATTTTCGATATATATTATTTTAAATTTCATGTTGAGCATGGAATAAATTTTATATATATAAACATTGTAACAGGTTCTAGAAAAACCATTTCAGTAGAACAATAAAGTTGATATAATGTTAATTTACTTAACATGGAAATTTAACCATCTAGTTTATGAACAACATTGAAATATTTGTATGTTATTAATAAATTCCATGTGTCAATTTGATATAAATCATGGAAACAGTTACACACATGTTTCATATTGGATTGTAAAAAGTGCAATATATATATATATATATGAGCCGTTGTAGATAACCTCGAAAGAAATAAAATTGAATAAAACTTATTTGTTGTTTACAATCTACATCTTTTAAAATTGAATAAAGTTTATTTCAATCCTATTTGTGCTTTTTAATTGAACCTTAGGATAAGGAATTGATTGAAATACTTGAATAACCAAGTAAATTTAAGAATGTTTATAAAATTATAGAAACGTATCATTAATTGCTTTTTAGTATATTAAATTCCAATACATATGACTTAGGTTTATATTTTTTTGTGGAAACGTAAACAATATTAATTTGTTAAACCACTTTAACATTACCAATTCATGATGATAGAATAAACATAATAATGGAAACCACATACTTCTAAGCATTAAAATTTCTTATAACTAGTAGAATTTCAAATGTGTAGATATATTTTAGTTCATTTTAAGTATCATAGTGACTTGCATCATAGTAAGATTGTATTTATTTTCTTAGTCTATGAAATTAGAAATCAAAATGAATATTTTGTAAAATTTTACTTGATTGTTATCAATTCCATATTCATGGCTTGATGGTGACTACATAATGCTTTTACATATTTAATCTTGTAAATTCCATTTTCATGGCTTGATGGAGAGTCCTACATAATGTTTTAATGTTATACCATTGAGTTTTTCGTTGATTACATATGGATTTTTTATAACTTTTTTTTTCAATACCATGGAGAGAATTTTAGTCTCACATATAATTGAAAAAGATTCACAAAATGGATGATAAAAGTCATTAAATACAAAGTAAAATTGTATTTTAAAATATAAATATTAGTATTTTAATTAATTAATTTTAAATTGTTATATCTTTGAACAAAAGTTATGCTAAAGATATTTTTTTAAACTGGCGAAATAATTAACATCCATAAACTGAAATTTAATGAACATCCATAAACAAGAATTAATAAACATCAATGAACTAAAATAATGAATGTATCAATAAATGTTGAAAATGAAAAAACAAAATCTTGATTTAATTTTCCTTTGAATTAAAGTTGGAGAAAAATTGTAATTCCACATCACAAGAGAACTTATACAAGTTAACTAAGTTAATTTGACATAGTTAGTTCAGTTAATTCAAGTTGAGGGTCTAACTTGAGTCATGTAGAGTGGCTCCTACTTTATAGGAGCCCTGGTTGAGCTTATTTTCAGTTGTAATTAATTAATTTAGTTTAACTGAGTTAAAGTCAGTTAAACTAGTTCCAACTGATGGAGGAACTAATAGGAGGTCTAATAGTGGGGTGTTGCTTCATGTGTTCAACTAATTAACTGATAATTCATCCATAAATAACATATGCATGTGTGATCTATTGGTGTTATGATACATGTGTTGTACTTGATGTCTACCCACTTGTAGCAGAACATCTCACTTGTATATGGTAACTAGATGGATCTACATAACTAGATGAATCTACATGAGAGATATCAGATGTGACAAAATGCATGGAAATTGTGTTGACAGATGTGACAAAATGCAGGGTAGCTCAAAGGCATCATTTCAGAAGTAATATGACAAATTACAGTGTAACAGGTGTATTCAGAGGCAACAGGGCATTGGCACAGAAGAACAGGAAGATGGAACTAAGGTCTACTGATTAGAATAAAGAAGGTAAAGGAAAAGGTTGATGTAATGTAGTTTAAGAAGTATACGCAGGTCCACTTAGTCAAAATAGCATATACACGCTAGTCCATAGAACAAAAAGAGCGTATATGTATACATGCACTCCCACAAGAGGAAAAGCGCGTAAATGTTGGAAAACCAAGGTTTTGGTTTGAGGTATTTGGTCCAAGGTATTTTGGTCCAAGGTATTTTGGTCCAAGGTATTTTCAAGGTCCGAGGTATTGACCCTAGCTATTTGGTCCAAGGTATTGGTCCTAAGTGGTTTTGGTCCGAGATATTGACAAAAGATCTAAGTATATAAGGAGGAGAAGATCAAAGGGCTAGGTGCACAAGAAATGAATATCTTATGAAGTGTTAGATCAAAAGAAAATTTGCATGTTATGGGTTTCTGATGCTTTGCTTGATCTAGACTAAATATGCACCTGAGTGTTTGATGATGGATGAGATCTAATGGTGGATCAGGATCATAATGACTTATCATTATGTGATTTGATAATGGATGGGCTAGATTTGATTGCTAACACATGTTTTATCCTTTGTATGTGATGATCTGGGTATGTCTAAAATCAGGAATTGTAGCAAAGTTATAAGTAAGTATTTGCAGATCTATACACTAGTTTGCTTTGGTGAAGGTGCATATACATGCTGGTTCAGCTCTTCCAAGTATCGTATGCAAAAGAAAAGCTTGATGTTTAGGGATAACTGATCTATCAGATCAATATTGTTGTTTTTTTGTTGTATTACTGCTATTTGTCAATGATGTCTTCTTAGATCTGAAAATAAAATTGAATGTATAAGGAAATTGAGTCTGATTGATTGATTGCTTGAGAAGAAGGGTAATCCTTGTTGCAATCTGTTTAGAACTCTGTAATATGACAGTAGATCTTCAAAATGTCATTGATTGGTATAGTTTGTGGTTCAGATATTTTATGATTCAATATCTTTAGAGTTATATGTAGGTTGGGCTAAAGGAAGTAGTGTATAAATGCAGGTTGGATTCATTATAGGAGCATATACATTTTGACACAGGCCTTTTGAGGTTACAGTTAGTTCTGGTTGTTGATGCAGTGTTCTAGTTCAAATCTATGTACTGGTTACAGTGATCTGTCTATTCCAGTTGATTGATTGAATTTGATTAAGCTTGAATGAATGGTTGATTCAGTTTCGTGAGAGGTTCAGAGGTTTCCATGATTGATTGTTTTAGTTATATTAGAGATTGATGATTGGGTTTCAGTTATATCAGAGATTGATTGGGTATTTGATTGATAAAATGTAAAACTGAATGCATAAGGAGGCTGGTATTTGATTAATTGATTGTATAAGTGAGAAGAAGTGATATATGTCACTGTCTGTGTAAAGATCTGTAAGCTGACAGTAGATATTCAGTATATTGTTGGTTGGTACAGACTTGATTCAAAAGTTTATGTCTACAGTAGTTTTGAAGGTATACACAGGTTTGATTAACAGAAGTGGCGTATACATGCAGTTTGGGTTCATCCAAGTAGTGTATACACATTGATGCATGGTATTTGAGGTTACAGCTGGTTCTAAATGGTGATGCAGGTTTCTGGGTTCAACACAGTGTTCTGGTGTCAGTGATCTGATTGTTCAAATTAATTGAATGTTGGTTGATGCAAATGTATTTGATGGCTATATTGCAATGGTGATTAATTTTGAGCTTCAATGTTATTGATGGGTCCAATATGAAAATTTGATGAAACATGACCTTCAGATTGTGGTGATGTGTTCCAGGAGTATCGAGTCTGAAAATTTATGAAATGTGGTCCCTAGAGGAAGAGAGAAAGTCGTAGCCTTCTGTAGGTCGGCACCTACATACTGGTAAACATATCGGCCAGTACAAGAGCCAGGGGGTTGTAGCTCCCTTCCAGTAGCAGTTGGAGAAAGAGTGAAGGTTGTAGCCTTCTATAGGTCAGAGCCTACGTACTAGTAAATATATCGACTAGTACAAGAACTAGGGGGTTGTAGCTCCCTTCCAAAAGAAGCTGGAGAATGAGAGAATGTTGTAGCCTTTTGCAGGTGGGTGCCTGCGTACTGGTATGAGTCTGTACCAGTACAAGATTGTAAACATATTTTCTTATTATTAAAAGAAGACAGAGACGACAGCAGCAAGTGGTTTTCACCAACATTAGGTTTCCACCTTAAATCTTGGTGTTCATGTGTGTTGCTTATGTGTGATGGTTTATTCTGTTATTACTACACATGTTTACTGTTTAATGTTTAATAAAGTACTGATGCACTAATTAAATATCAACATATGATGAATTAACTGAATCATAAGTTCATTGGATATACGTTGGTTACCTTAAGAACAATTGCATGCACACGCGAGTTCCCTTCACTAAAGTAGTGTACATAAATTTTATTATGGAAATGAAAAAGTTATTGATTTGTAAATATTGATTCACCCCCCCTGTCAGTATTATTTCCAAAAATTGGTATCAGAGGAGGTCGTTTGGCATAAGCTTAATCACTTGAAGGAGATCCGTAGAAACAATGGGAAAGAAGCTAAAAAAGAAAGCACCTCAAAATAAGAAGGCATCTCAAAGGAACTATGACAGTGGGAGAGACGATTGGGATTTATGTGGAAGCAACTCTTCAGATTCAGAATCACCTAAGAATGAAGATGAACAAGCAAAAGAACTATCAGGTATGATGGTGATACATTTCTTTGTTCATTTGAAGCTAATGAAAGTGACAACGAAACAACTGAATTTTCTCTTATGGGTGAAAGAGAAAGAAATCAAATAGTGGCAAAATTTAAAAGGCTCGTGGACACAATTAGAGATAAAAAAGATCTAATTGATAAAATGGAATGTGCCTACAAAGAAGAGGTTACCAAGTTAAAATCCCAATTGGAGGAAGGAAACAAAATAAAGAAGTAGTACAAAGAAAAGGAAGATCAAAGTCAAAGGTTGCAGGATGAAGTGACATCATTGAGAAATGAAGTGAATGAAAAGGACACAACAACCAAGGAACTTATAGAAAGAAACAACTACTGTGAAGGTCTTGAAGCTATGGTTGTTTCTCTAAAAGAATATCTCAAAAATTCAAATAAGCATAATGAAGAACTACTCCAAGAATTTGAAGAACAAGAAAATGAAGTTCTTGAATTAAGGCAATAAGTGGAAAGACGAAGAAAAGCTGAAGTAGTATCTTGAAAAGGAAGAAAAATATCACGTTGAGGCAAATATCCTAAAAGGTAAATTAGAAGAAAATAATAAACTTTTACAATTTCAAGATAGTACTAAGATTTTGGATGATATTCTTAGTAGTCAAAGGTCTCCTGTCATCAAATATGGTCTCATTTTTCATGAAACTTTTGAAGGTGAATCTAGTTCACAAGATGAGGTAGGTAACGCTAAATTTGAAATGCTCAACAAGGAGATAAGAGGTCAACGCCATCAACAACCAAGGAAAGAAAGACTTCAAAGAAAATCATTTACTCCTAACTATGGAAGTGATAATCAGTTCTTTCCTCTGATGAATAATGTTGAATGTTTTGTATGTCATAATTTTGGACATGTTGCAGCAAGATGCAGAAGTAGAATTGTTCAAGCTAATAATTGTTACATAGAGAGATCATCAACTTCGAGGTACTTTAAGGGATATTGTTTTTCTTGCAATATGTTTGGTCACAAAGCCATTGACTGCTTTAGAAGGAATATGAAACATATAAGATGTTATGCTTGTAACAAGTTTGGGCATATATCAAAAGAATGCAGGAGAAAATTTCGGCCAACATACCAAAAGGAGCAAACATCATCACACTCCAAGGTATGGAAGAAGAAGGAATCACAGACAGAAAGATGTGGCATAGATCAGTATACAGACATAAAAAACTCAGAAGGAACTGAAAGTATGAAATTTCAATGTCCTAATTCTCATACGCAGTTATCATGAAGACAAGTCACGTATATACACAAGTTAAAAGCTGTATAATTGCGTATATGTTGGTTTTATGAAGAAGCAGTGTGACAGACTCAAAAAAATGATTTGATATGGTTCAGATAATTATCAATTATCTTTTCTATTTTGATGATTGATGATTACAGCATGTGGATGATATTTAGAAGTGATTTTGATCCTCATAAGTTTTTGATGACTTGATGTATATCTGATTCATGATGATGCCTTGATATTTATTATTGATATATGCAATGATCAGATTTGACAATGCATAGATGGCATAGGTTCAGGGAGAGAATATGCTATGCTTCTAATAATGCATTGTTGGCATTATGTTTAGAAGTCTTTGGTACCTAATGATTCTTATCAATGGTGATGATTCTCTTGTGGCTAGCGTGCTTAAATGATACATCATGCTATGTTACAGTTATGAGTTGCCCATGATGAAATCTCATATGATAATTGTATTTCTTGGGGTTACATAGTTGTTATTCAGATCATATTTATGGATGAATGTGGATGATTTTTTGATGATGCATACAGTACATATATGTTTCTTACATGGTGATCTTCATAAGGACAAGGAGAAGTACAAAGCTTAAGTACACAACTTCATTATTTGATGACGAGACACTCATTTCTTTGGTGTCAGCATGCGTTCAAATATGCATAAAGTCCATATGGTACAGTTATGATGTAGGATTTCTATAGTTCTTGGCTCTCACATGGTTGAGGATTATTGTTGTTGATGATATCAAAAAAGCTTGACAAATGACTATGAGCTCATGGTTTTCTAGATATATAGTTGATGGATACACATTATGTTGGATACATGGATGATTGCTTAAGTTGCATATTGATAAATATCATTGGTTGGCCAAGAGAATGGTGTTATTGCAGGTCTCATGAAGACATAGCTATTTGAAGACATGGATATTCAGAGACATGGATTACTTAGTCACATAATGATGATGCCTTCTTACTTTATGATGATAAGTTTGAACACTCACATGATTTATTCTTATCAAATGTGGGATGTTCCCTAGTGATGATACATGGTTGATATATTGAGGGCTCTTGTGGAAAGATCATGCAGTTTTTGATGATGATGTTATGATCATAGATGATGACTATGGTGTTTTCACATACATATGATATGATTTTGTGTTACTACTTGGAGATATGACATATGCTTAGTTGATTCATGGAAGGTTATGATAAGGCTCTTTCTACTAAGGAAACAGAGCAAGTTGATCTTGATGAGATCAATAGGATGAGTTGATATCTATATGTGTCATACTTTATCACAGGTTGATTATATTTACATTGTCATATCTTGGGAACTGATGATGGACATATACAGGTTGTTGGTCTGGATGTTGCTGATAGATGCTTATGGTGCAGATCACATATGGTGTATGAGTTGATGATGACTATCATGGTCTTGTTAAGATCTTTGGTCTTTGTTATAAATGTCATGTATATCATTTGATGCAAAGGTCATATAAAGGCCCATGATGTAATAATATATCTCTGTCGTTCATGGTCTTTTAATGAGTCCTTTTTGGTGATATGATGTAATTTGTACCCCCACTATGCATGGGAAGGATGATGTAATTCAGTCATGTATAAACATTTGGTATATCCCCACTTGGTTGGGTAGATGAGTCAAATTTGGTATATCCCCACTTGGTTGGGAGATTGATGTATGTATGAGTCATTGTTGATAGGAAGGTCATGCTCACATGGTTGAGTTATAGAGTCATGTTATTCTCTTAGTAAATATATTTGTAGACTTTGCATGTGCTCAGGGGGAGCATGGATGGTATAGTGCATATCAACATGTACAAAGGGGGAGTTTAATCAGAGAATTTAGCATGTGCCTAGGGGGAGAATGATCAATGTTCATATTTAGCTATTCAGATATGAAAGTCTTCATTTTGGTCAGCCCTTTACCCTTGATACCAAAGGGGGAGAGTATCTTGGTCCACCCTTTGCCAAGTATTTTGGTGTTTCTTGTTATCTCTAATAGTTCTACAGCTTGCAGTAATCAACACCAACATGGTTGCCATCAAGTCCAAAGGGGGAGATTGTTGGCATTATGATACATGTGTTGTACTTGATAGTAACCCACTTGTAGCGGAACATCTCACTTGTATATGGTAACTAGATGAATCTACAGGAGAGATATCAGATGTGACAGAATGCATGGAAGTTGTGTTTACAGATGTGACAAAATGCAGGGTAGTTCAAAGGAATCATTTTAGAAGTAATATGACAAATTACAGTGCAAAAGGTCTATTAAGAGGTAACAGGGCATTAGCACAGAAGAACAAGAATATGGAACTAAGGTCTACTGATTAGAATAAAGAAGGTAAATGAAAAGTTTGATGTAAAGCAGTTTAAGAAGTATACGCTGGTCCAATTAGTCAAAACAGTGTATACACGCTGGTCCACAGAACAAAAAGAGTGTATACGTATACACACACTCCCACAAGAGGAAAAGCATGTACATGTTGGAAAACCAAGATTTTTGTCTGAGGTATTTGGTCCAAGGTATTGGTCCAAGGTATTTGGTCTGAGGTATTGACCCTAAGTATTTGGTCCAAGGTATTGGTCCTAAGTGGTTTTGGTCTGAGGTATTGACAAAGGATCTAAGTATATAAGGAGGATAAGATCAAAGGGCTAGGTGCACAAGCAATGAATATCTTATGAAGTGTTAGATCAAAAGAAAATATGCATGTTATGGGTTTCTGATGCTTTGCTTGATCTAGACTAAATATGCACTTGAGTGTTTGATGATGGATGAGACCTAATGATGGATCATGATCATAATGACTTATCATTATGTGATCTGATAATGGATGAGCTAGATCAGATTGATAACACATGTTTTATCCTTTATATGTGATGATCTAGGTATGTCTGAAATCGGGAATTGCAATCAATTTATAAGTAAGTATTTGCAGATCTATACACTGGTTCACTTTGGTGAAGGTGCGTATACATGCTGGTTCGACTCTTCCAAGTAGCGTATGCAAAAGAAAAGATTAATGTTCAGGGATGACTGATCTATCATATCAATATTGTTTTTTTGTTGCTATATTACTGGTGTTTGTCAATGATGTCTTCTTAGATATGAAAATAGAACTAAATGCATAAAGAAACTGAGTCTGATTGATTGATTGATTGAGAAGGAAGGGTGATCCTTATTGCTATCTATTCAGAACTCTGTAATATGACAGTAGATCTTTAGAATGTCACTAATTGGTACAGTGTGTGGTTTAGAGGACTTATGATTTGGTATCTTTAGAGATATATGCAGGTTGGGCTAAAGGAAGTAACATATAAACACAGGTTGGATTCATTAAAGGAGCGTATACATTTGACACATGCCTTTTGAGGTTACAATTAGTTCTCTTTGTTGATGCAGTGTTCTGGGTTCATATTTGTGTATTGGTTACAGTGATCTGCCTATTCTAGTTGATTGATTGAATTTGATTAAGTTTGAATGAATGGTTGATTCAGTTGTGTCAGAGGTTCAGTGATTGTTTGATTCAGTTGTGCCAAAGGTTCAAAGGTTTCCATGATTAATTGTTTCAGTTATATCAGAGATTGATGATTGGGTTTTAGTTATATCAGATATTGATTAGGTATTTGATTGATCAAATGTAAAACTGAATGCATAAGGAGGCTGGTATTTGATTGATTGATTATATAAGTGAGAAGAAGTGATCTCTGTTGCTGCCTGTGTAAAGATCTATAAGTTGACAGTAGATATTCAGTATATTGTTGGTTGGTACAAACTTGATTCAAAAGTTTATGTTTGCAGTAGTTTTGAAGGTATATGAAGGTTTGATTAACGGAAGTGGCGTATACACACAGTTTGGGTTCATCCAAGTAGCGTATACACTTTGATGCATGCTTTTTGAGGTTACAGTTGGTTCTGAATGATGATGTAGGTTTCTGGGTTCAACACAGTGTTTTGGTGTCAGTGATCTAATTGTTTAGATTAACCAAATGTTGGTTGATGCAGATGTATTTGATGGTTGTATTGCAGTAGTGATTAATTTTGAGCTTCAATGTTGTTGATGGGTCCAGTATGAAAATTTGATGAAACGTGGCCTTCAGATTGTGGTGATGTGTTCCAGGAGTATCCAGTCTGAAAATTTATGAAACGCGGTCCCTGGAGGAAGAGAGAAGGTCGTAGCCTTCTGTAGGCCAGTGCCTACATACTGGTAAACATATCGGCCAGTACAAGAGCTAAGGGGTTGGAGATCCCTTCCAATAGCAGCTGGAGAACAAGGGAAGGTTGTAGCCTTTTGTAGGTCAAGCCTATGAATAGTAAATATATTGGTTAGTACAAGAACTAGGGGGTTGTAGCTCCCTTCCAGAAGAAGTTGGACAATGAGAGAAGGTTGTAGCCTACTGCAAGTGGGTGCCTACGTACTGGTATGATTCTGCACTAGTACAAGATTGTAAACAGATTTTCTTATTATTAAAAGAAGACATATATGATAGCAACATGTGGTTTTCACCCGCATTGGGTTTCCACCTTAAATCTTGGTGTTCATGTGTGTTGATTATGTGTGATGGTTTATTCTGTTATTACTACACATGGTTACTGTTTAATGTTTAATAAAGTGCTGATGCACTAATTAAAGATCAACATATGATGAATTAACTGAATCATAAGTTCACTAGATATACGTTGGTTACCTTAAGAACAGTTGTGTGCACACGCAAGTTCCCTTCATTGAAGTAACGTATATAAATTTGATTATGGAAATGAAAAAAGTTATTGATTTTTAAATACTGATTCACCCCCCTCTCAGTATTATTTCCAACATGATCTATGAGTTACCCAATTGAGATTGGAGTTCAAGGGTAGTGTATTGTCAATTGTATAATCAACCAAATTGTACAGGTGGTGCATGCAGTCATAGGAAGGCCTATGATGGATTGCGAAATTCCAATAGAGGAATTTCCCTAATTAATAAGGGATAATTCCCAAGGAAACAACACAATGAAATAGGGACTTGGGCAAGAAGAAAATTGGTTAAGTATTGACCAAGGATTGTTTAGGAAGATATGAGACAGACAGAGATAATGCAGAGGTTTCTCGGGCTTGAGAAAACATTATAATCTTCTCATATTTTCTAACTATTGCAATATACGGATATCAGGGTTTTTAGCTATGGCGTTCCCTAGGAAATAATTATGTAATATGTTGATTGAATTCTTTCTCTTATATGCTTTGTGATTTAGAGATCTTTAATTGTTTTCATAGTTGGTAGACTTGTGTTTTAGTAAATTACAATTAGCATTTTGAATCTACAAGTAATTTCTGCAATAAATTGTCCATATGAAAATATATAAAGATTAAATTAAATAAACATCGATAAACTAAAATAATGTTCATGAATCCATAAACTGTCCATATGAAAATATACAAAG
Organism: Pinus tabuliformis; assembly: GCA_031772625.1. Classification (NCBI taxonomy): domain Eukaryota; kingdom Viridiplantae; phylum Streptophyta; class Pinopsida; order Pinales; family Pinaceae; genus Pinus; species Pinus tabuliformis. Next base: position 494,289,798 of record CM062814.1, on the reverse strand, counting down.
TCTGTATCACATGTGAAAGTGCCTTATGAAATGAACTTGAAAATATACAAACTACGTGGTCTAAGTACCACTACCTCTATGTAATTGTGGTCAAACATGGTTTCCTATTGTAATGGCTACAACCAACCTCCAAAATTTTGCCTTCACTTCATTTTGGAGCCTCCCTCCTAAAATCTTAGCAGCTTGTCTTGCACTGCACAGGTACTTGTGCTTTCATTTGAATTTATATTTCACTTTACGACATGTGTCACTTACTTACTTTGTTGTCTAACCACAAGATGAACCCCCCCGCACCATGACTAGGTTGCATCTAGTTCTTGCACTGCCTTGGAAAACTACGCATCCCTAGAGGGCATCCAACCTTGTTCTCAGGAATTGCACAAAGCAGCCCAGTAGTGAGCCTTGATCTCAAAAATTGCGTAGGTTAACCTAGAAGTGAGCTTCGGCTCTAAAAATGCAAAGAACCAGTTGAAATCTTGTCTTTAGCTCAGAAATTCCGTAGAGCGTGAGAGGCATCTAGAGCCACTCAACCCAGGAACTATACAAAAGCATTTCCTTAGCTATTTTATGATGCATGTGCCAGCAGGTTACCTGGTTCCCTCAAGAACTCAATGATTTCCCCATGCATTGATGGTAGCCCTTCCCGAAAAAGAAAAAAGGAGAAAAGGAAAAAATTCATTCCTAAAAAATAGGGATCGATTTTTAGCACTCGGAGTTACACTTGAGTTAATTTTAGAAATCTGTCGCCACTTGTCGCTTTTTCCTATAATTTTGACATGCGCGTCATAAACCCTAAATCGATCAAATCTATTTAATGGAGACTGCCAGAGATCATTTTCACATTCGATCTTAGATCTCTGGCATTCCTGAGGCATCTAGGAACCTTCGACACAATTGACACAATTTTTCTAGATAAGTTTTGCTTTTCAAGCCTTTTGCTGCTTTTTTGTCGCTTTTGTTTCCTCGGCTTGTGTGAGTGTTGTTTTGCATGTTTTATTGAACAACCGCTAACGTTTTAGTTATTTTAACTTTTAGAAGTTTCATTTCAAGTTTTTCATTGCCTTTCTTAAGTGTCGCATGCTTAACCTCATTTTTTCACTAACTATCATTGTTGCGGCAACTCTCCCACAAGCTTTGTTGTTCTTTTGTTTGACTAATTCTTGCATTTGTTTTGATTTAATGCATCAACATTCACTCAGATCTAAACCAACCTTCACACACACTTTCGGATCTGCTTGTTTACAAGTTACTCTTTGGGCAGATCTGGGGTACCTTGGCTCAGATCTAGCTCTTCTCAGCATGCACTGCGCATTTTTGGAACTGAAGGATTTGCCTTATCTCTAGGAATTGCACCGAGGCTGACAGTCACTGGCTCCAACTACGCTCTGCGCAATTCCAGGAGATAGTCCTGAGCCTTTCCCACTGGGAATGCGTAATGTGCAGTACCAGCGAACATCAAGCCAGACTGAACTGCACATTGCGTAGTTCCAGTCCACAACAAGCCACACTAGACTGCGCTCTGCATAGTTCCAGTCATCAGTACCTCTCACTGGTAGCTGGGACTGCGCAATGCGCATATCCAATTGACAATCCCTCACCTCTAAGAGTCACAACTACGCAATCATTCCTAGCAGTTTCCCAGTTTGGTTCATGATCAATCCTTGAAGTGCTTTGTTTTTTTAAGCTGACATTTGTTTGGTGTGAGTGTCTGCTTTGTCTCCAGGTACATCAGTTGTTGAGCAGCTTCTCAGCCGTATATGCATCATGATTTCCAAGAGAGCTGGATCAAAGGATATAGTAGAAGATATCACTGGAGATGTGGATTAATAGGTGCCAATGAAATTTCCCATCTATGCAGACACACAACTGTTTGTAGATAAGGACATGAAGATTACATGGTAGGAAATAAAGGACATATTTATAGGTAGTTTCAAGGAAGATCTGGAAGATCGACAGGTCTATGTCAACATTCACAAGTCAGGCTTGTACAAGGTTGCATGCAAGTACCATGCCTTCCCATGCACGTATATCATTCAATGGATTGTCTCACATACCGATCTTGGGACGATGACACTAAGAAGTACTAGTGGAACACAACTTGCCACCTTCAGGTCGGAAAACTACCATCAGATGTATTAGTTGTCACAACCAGTGAATCACATGTTTGCACTTTTCTTCACTCCCAACAACAATGTGAACACTAGAGACATCATGAAGCGTTGGGTAAAAGAGCCATTTAAGTTCAGAGCGACACCCAACCAGATCTAAAAGATGAAGTAACTCAAGAAGGCTTACCAACTCTTGGTCAACTTCGCATGCTGCTTGTATGTTCAAGAGAGAACGAAGACCTTCCCATAGAGTTGGGTGGTTAAGTTGGATCAGTTAGAAAATTAAGGAAGGTCATTTAACTCGTCATACATGTTGGATCTTCAGTTGAAAGTGCATGTGTCTAATGCTCGGAGTCCGCCTAAGGATGAACAAGAAATATTCTTTATGTTTGTGTACCTGCTTGATCCGATCTATTCCCAGCAATAGTTCCCTATCATCGATTACACATGGACTCAATTAGAGGATGATGTGAACATCTATTGCAAGTTTCTCTTTGAGTGCAGCTACCAAGGAGTCATGATGAGGTTGTCTGACCACTTTATCACCCCACTATACAGGATGATCTTCGAATGGGATCCACCTTGCATGCCCCAAGAAACAATGCAGGCATTAATTAACATTACATATTGGTATGCCTCACCCGATAACACCTTCAACAGGATGTTTGGTGTGGAGAAGCCTCCACATGAGCTACCGAGGATTTCCATGAACAAGCTGGTTATGTAAGAGGTTGTGTATCACATCTCTATAGGGTTATCAGTAGGACTGCATAGGAGGAAGAAGGCACCATGGCCTGCTCTTCCTTTGCGTATTGGGTTGTATGAGATACGTACCTTGAAGGATGTGGATGACAAGGCCGAGGACTTGAAAAATTATTGGTTCGGCACCAAGAGTTTCAATTTGCATGAATCCTCACTGCATATCCAAGAACCATTGCATGAAGGTGTATTACCCATGTATCCACGGGGCATGCCATTGGCCAGAGGAAGATCCTTAGAGGTATTGATACAACTCCTCTAGGCTCAATGAACTAGTCAACATAACTATGGAATGGAAAGCAGCACTACAGGTAGCAGCACCACAAAAAGCGACAACAACAACAACATTGAGCAACAAATCGACGCAAGACAAAGGCAAGAGGAATATTGTCGAGAGTGCAAAGGTTGAGAAAAGCTACAAGTTTAGAGAAGATCCTATTGTGTGTAGTTTTCTTCCGGAGTTCTCGCATCCATAAATGTTTGCATCGACGTTTCGAGCCATCCACCGTGGCTCATCATCAGGATAGATAAGTAATTGTGTAAGACAGATCTCATTGGTATGAATAAATAGAGTTTTAGGGGGATGTAAAGAGAATGGAAGCCGACCTGTCATAATTGTTGTTTTATAATATTTGGTTTTTTAATTTTGAAATATATAATTATATGATGAGAATTTTATTTATTTTTTATTTAAATTGATTTTTATTTAGTTTTATTTGTGACTGGTTATTTTATATTAGTTTTTTGTTTTTATTTTATTTTATATAATTAATTTAAATCTGATTTTGATTTATATAATAATGATAGAATATAATGATTTAAATTGAAATACTTAATTATGTAATAAGAATTTTAATTTATTTGATTTAAATTGATTTTTATTTGTAACTAGTTATTTATATTAGTTTTTGTTTTATTTGTTTTATTTTATATAATTAATTTATTCTAGTTTTGTTCTTATTTTTAGAATAAATTAATTAGACTGATTTCATGTTAGTGTTGATTAATACTAGTTATTAATGTTAGCGTTATTTCTAATTTATTTATTTATTTATTAATGATTTTTGTTTTATTTTGATTTCAATTTAATTATATAATAATGATACTAAAATAGAGTGGTTTATATTGAAATATTTAATTCCGAACTTTAATTATTTTTTGTTTAAATAAAATAAAATAAATAAAAAACCAATTTAAACCAAAAATAATTAGAGTTGAGAATTAAATATTTCAATATAAACCACGCTATTTTAGTATCATTATTATATAATTAAACTAAAATCAAAATAAAATAAAAATCGTCTGCAAGGGGTAACTCAAGTGGCAATCGTTGTGGAAATGAAGTCGTAACTCAAGTGGCAATCGTTGTGGAAATGAAGTCTCACCGAACCGGAGATCTTGGGTTTGATTCTTGTGCTACTCTCCCCAGAAATGGGGTGAATACCGGACATGTAAAAACTCGAAAATGAGAGGGTCCTACCTAATCTTACAAAAACAAAAATAATTAAAATAATAAATAAATAAATAAAAATTTAGAAATAACACTAACATTAATAACTAGTATTAATCACCACTAAAATGATTTATTCTAAAAATAAAAAAAAAACTAGAATAAATCAATTATATAAAATAAAACAAATAAAACAAAAACTAATATAAATAACTAGTTACAAATAAAAATCAATTTAAATAAAAATAATTAAAATTCTTATTACATAATTAAATATTTTAAATAATTATATTCTATCATTATTAAATCATTATATTTGTTTTACTGATCCATATTAAACGTGGAATTTGGGTTTCATTTTTTATTTAAACGTGGAATTTGGGTTTCATTTTTTATTCATTGTTATTTTACGTGGGAATCTATGGATCGAGTGGTTCATTGTTGTCTTGCACGGGAAACCGGGATCGAGTGATATTTTCTTTTTGTTTGAAGCGAAAGTTGGTGATTTATTTTTATCTGGAGCAGGATTTGATTCTCAGTACTAAAAGCAGGATTTTTCCTATTAGGGTTTCTTGCAAATTGAAAGGCTTATTACATAATTAAATATTTCAATTTAAATAATTATATTCTATCATTATTAAATCATTATATTCGTTTTACTGATCCATATTAAACGTGGAATTTGGGTTTCATTTTTTATTCATTGTTATTTTACGTGGGAATCTCTGGCTCGAGTGGTTCATTGTTGTCTTGCACGGGAAACCCGGGATCGAGTGATATTCTCTTTTTGTTTGAAGCGAAAGTTGGTGATTTATTTTTATCTGGAGTAAGATTTGATTCTCAGTACTAAAAGCAGGATTTTTCCTATTAGGGTTTCTTGCAAATTAAAAGGCTTACTGAGACTCTGCGGCTGGGTTCTAGATCTAATCTTCTGCGGCTAGATCTAGATCTAGATCTAATCTTCTGCCTTATTTATCTGTGGCTAGGTTCTAGATCTAATCTTCTGCGGCTAGATCTAGATCTAATCTTCTGCCTTATTTCTCTGCGGCTGGGTCTCGGCTCCCACGCTGTGTTTCGGCACTCTCTGTTGTCTCACGCTGTGGGGTTATCAAAGGCAACAACCAATTTCATAGACGAACCACTTGTTCAATCTTCTGTGGCTAGATCTAGATCTAATCTTCTGCCTTATTTCTCTGCGGCTGGGTTCTACGGGCAAATATGGCTCACAGCTTCGCGAAAATAGTTGTTGGCTCAGTTTCGTCCACTTCTAGAGAGCAATCTCATGCCCATATCGTCAGTGAAGCCCCAGCTCCCACTGTCCAGGTGGTCCAGGCCTCACTCGATGAGGCTTTGAAGTTTTCCAAAAGTGCCCTAATCTGCTAGTTCAATGGGTTTTGGCCGCGGCTGACAAATCTCCACAATTGGATCTTAGAGGTATGGAAGCCTGTCATTTCTGATGAAATTAATATCTACCCCTGTGCTAGGGGTTTCTTTATAGTATATTTTGAAAATCCTGAAAGCAGACAATGTATTCTAGATTCTGGCCCTTGGTTTTGGGAAAACTTAGGCCTATTCTTGAAACCATGGAACCCATCATTCGATCCCTCAACAACAGTCATAACCTCAGCACCAGTTTGGGTGAGATTGCCAAGCCTACCCTTGCATCTCTGGAATCTCTCCTCACTAAAAGCCATTGGAAATACAATTGGGAAATTTTATTGCAGGTGCCCAAAAATAGAGGAATATGCCAGAACCATCTATGCATGCATCTGTGTGGAAATGGACTTCAGCACCCGACTCCTAGCTGAAATAAACATAACAAGTAAAGACTATGTGTGGAACCAGAAACTCGATTATGAAAGTATCCTCTTCAGATGTCGATCCTGCTTTGAGACAGGCCATCTAGCCAAAAATTTCCCAAAAGCCTCCTAGAAAAATTCTACTAGAAAAAAACACCACAGATCTACATGGTGGGAAGGAGCACAAAAAGAACACTACACTATCATCAAAGAAGAATACTCTAGAGAAAACTCTGAATCACAAGAAATCGAGCAAGAAAGAAACAACTCTCAAGACAAGCAGGGAGAAAGCCCTGCCTAACAACAAAAAAAGTGAAGTCGACAACCCCTCAAGCATCAACAGTTATGAGGATTTGAATACCGCACAAAATAAATCTTCATTTAACAGCAAAGAAGATCTCCTAGACCAAACTTCTTCTCTGACTATCTTCAAAAGGACAAACACAATAGATCGCGAAGCTAAGACACCAATGTCCCAAGAACCAGAAGAGATGAAGGAGATGCAAGATAAAGGAAGTTGGAAGACCGTAGAGAAAAAAATAAAGCTACAACACCAATCTCACCAAGAAAGACGAGGAGCCAGACAATTAAAAACTAAGAAAATTATAGGTCTGATAGACCAATTTGGTCTTAGTGGACGTTAACCACTATCATTATCATTATTATCATTATAAATCAAAATCAGATTTAAATTAATTATATAAAATAAAATAAAAACAAAAAACTAATATAAAATAACCAGTCACAAATAAAACTAAATAAAAATCAATTTAAATAAAATTCTCATCATATAATTATATATTTCAAAAGTAAAAAACAAAATATTATAAAACAACAATTATGACAGGTTGGCTTCCATTCTCTTTACATCCCCCTAAACTCTATTTATTCATACTAATGAGATTTGTCTTACACAATCACTGATCTATCCTGATGATGAGCCACGGTGGATGGCTCGAAACGTCAATGCAAACAATTATGTATGCGAAAACTCCGGAAGAAAATTACACACAAAGCATTGATCGCAGAAGCCTAAAAACAAAAATATCCTATTGTTGAGAAAGTAGCTTTGGAGGTAGAGGCGAAGAGGTGATAGTGTGAAAGGAGAGTAGAATAGAGGAAGAGAGAGAAGCAAAGGTTGGAAGATGCATAGAGGAAGTTGCAGGAAACAGAAAAGAAGTTGAAAGCAGAGAAAGAGCTCAGGAGGAGAGAAATAGAAGAGATGCGAAAATAGGAATAAGAGGAAAAACAAGGTGCACTGACAGAGAAAACTGTGCCTATACACATGATCAAAATCTAGATTATGGGCAAAAATTTGCTAAAAAATAAAAGTGTTCAAAATCGATCAAAACTTAAATGATCGTGTATGTCCCAATGATACGATCTCAACGCAACTTGTTTCACTCAAAACCAAGTTTGTATGAGGAAGTTAGAGCCCATTGACTGTTTCACCAAACAACAAACTTTTTTGCAGGTATTGCCAATCAACAATCTGTATTGTTGATGTGTTAGGTGATTGGGCAGGTGACGTGGGCAAGTCAACAAAGTTAATGCCCAATAAGGGCTCACCAAGTGTCACTTTGTTATTAGTTTGCAACTTGGTGATGTGGCGCATCATGATTGATTCTTAGTGGACCAATGAGAGAATGCCACATGGAAAGCCTGAAGACCGCCATGTGGCACCTCCCAAAGTTCAAATTTCTAATGTGAATTTGGTCAAAAATTTGTTGGAGGCGTTGGGGTTCAACCCCACAACCTCCGATCCACTAACCACATGCCTTACCAACTACGTTGCACATAAAGTCTTGTTATATAATGGAATGTGCTTATTGTTAAACCGTAGTGCCAAGCATATGTGGAAAGGGGCCAGCACTAAACGCGCTTAGCGCGTTAATGATGTTTATGGTTAATTAAACCATATTTATCCTTCATTTATGGCAGATATTTTGGCGAGACTGCCATTTTCGGAACTGCCTCCAATTTTAGCAGAGCTAACTGGAGTTCCTTTAATTTTAACAGAGGTTTCCTAGGGAAAAACTGAAAAGACCACAACTTGATGGGATTTTGTCCAATTTTAAAAAATGAATAGTAATTTTAAGATGATTTGGATGCTCTAAAGATAATGGAACAATTTTTAGATGTAATAGAAGAATTCTATATGTGATTTTTCTACAGGGAAGTTCAAGGAAGCCAAGGGCCACCAAGGAAGGAGGTCAAACCCAGATCAACGAGAGTTCAATTGAGGATATTGGATAGTCATATTAGGGGTTTTTGGACATTATGAGTCCATTTAAGCAGGTTTCAGGAGCTTTAGAGCATTGTAAACTGTACTTTTTTTTCCATTTTGAGCAAATACAGAGGCCCAAACCATGGAAGTTGGACCAAGGAGATGTAGCCCATGAGGAGTGAAATTCTTTATCAAAACAATGTGTTAAGTGTTTTTCTTGATGGTTTGATGTTCTTTTACTTGATTTTATTCAACACTTTACTTTCATGCTATTATTTTCATGATTCTATCATAAAACTTGACATAAAATTTACTTGTTTCCAATCACAAACAACATAAGAGAACCCTGCACATGAAGCAATTGACAAGCATATTTTTATAAATCTGAAGTTGAAATTAGCACAAAAAACTAACTTTTATTTATAGATCAAGTTGGTATCAGATCATAGGTTTATTTTCTTGATTGCTTGACATTTTTGCAAGGAGAATTAACAGTGTGCAAGTTTATGTGATGGCAACTTCAACAAGTGATGTGTTTAATCTCTATTCCTTAGCAAGATTCTTTGATGAAGAGATGTTGCAGGAGTTTTTCACCATGAGAGATGTGGTACAAGAGATTATTTGTATTAGGAAGGATAACACTATACTTCAAGAAGAGTTGATGGCCATGAAGGAGGAGAAGCAAGAGCTTCTTGAAAAGATGCATGAGATGGATATTTTACTCTATGATGCCAAGGAAACCCTAGATATTTTTGTGCTTTTAAAGGCACACTAGAGGAATAGGGTCCAAATTATTGATGAATATGGGCTATGAAGGTAAAGGGTTAGGCACACATGCACAAGGAATAGTTGACCCAATTGTTGTTGAGAAAAGGCCTATGTATTTGGGTCTTAGTTATGGACAACATGATGGAGAATGATCCAAAGCCAAGAAGGCACACAAAGGTATTCCAAGAGGGAATTTCATTACATGTTCATACCATCAAGCTTGTGAATTTTGTGTTCATGAGGAATGAAAAATTTTTACACCCACTTTGCAAGAAGATTCTCATAAGCATGCAACTAGTGGAAATGACAAACAAGAGGATGATGAAAGCTCTAAGTTCCTTGAAACCATTGTTGGTATCCCAAAGAGAGCCACTACATCATCAAATTCACCTACTCAAGAAGGAAACAAAGCTGAACGTGCAAGGTATAAATCTTCTTTTAGTCAAGTTTCTTTTGATTATGATAAACATGGTAAATATTCACATAAGAATTGGAGAGAATTTACATGTTCTTTTTGTGGTTTGAGTAACCATAATGTTTCAAGATGTTGGAATAAAAAGGCCACATATAGGAAACTTTCAAATCAAAAGGGATAGAAAACCAAAGGTCCATTGGATAATGGAAACCATGTTGCAAAGAAGATGCAATTGTTTTGCACTCTTTGCCATAAGCAAGGTCATCTTGCAGACAACTGTTGGACTTTGTATCCAACAACTCATCCTCGACATTTGTAGAAGGTGGAGAGAGATTTTGGAAAAAATGGAAAATAAGATTCCATAATTGATGTGGGGCAAGATGATTCACAAGATGATGTGTAGCTGAATGAAGTGCCATGGAAATGGTTTGGTAAGAGGTGGTTTGATTTCTTATCCAAATAAGGCTTGCATTTCTTTTGTTGATAGATGCAATTCTTTGCCTTAAAAATGCATTTCTTTGCCTTATGAATGCATTACTTTTCTATTGAAATTATGTTGCAACTTGTATGATGCAAGATGTTGAAAGTGGAGTTATATTTGACTCACTTAAATGCAACAAAGAAGGCAATTTTTGGTTACAAATTTGTATGTGAATGTGTTTCTTTTGAATGCATTCTTGATGTTGCATATTTTCGCGAGGAAAGTGTGTGAAAGTGGAGTATGTTACTCACTTCATTTGAAACAAATTTGTCAATTCAGCTCTTTATGTACCCATACATGTTTTTGGGCTTATTGTACTTGTGTTTATACTTGAGGGAGAGTTGAAGAATTGTACACATGCATGAGAGTTTGTGTGTGTGTGAATAGTGTAATTGTTGCTAGTTTCATTATGTTTGGATACATGGATGAGTGTCGACTTGTGTCGATTGTCGTTACATGTATGTTATATCGACTTGGAAGAGTTGATTTTGTCTCCATAGATGAAAGGGAGATGTTGACAGATTATTGCATGAGATGTGAAATTTTTGTTGTTTATGCAAAGAATCGTCAAGTTGTTGTACATGCTTATGTTTGGCTCTCAAGCCAATTCAATTGGTTGAGCATGTGTTTGTCGACTTATATTTGGTCAATGATGTTTTGTCGACTTGTGTTAGTTGATGGTTTGTACACCAAGATAGAAGAGTACATGGCGATGTTACACGATGTGACAATTGTTGTTTTGAAGGAGCAAAAGTAGAGGTCTTCGATTCTCATTTCTTGCATAATGTGTTATTCCATTTAATGGTTGCATTTGTGACAAGATGTCACAAGATTTTGGAAGGCCCATGCTTGAGAAAGAGGTTCATTATTAGCCTTCATTCTCAAATAATGACATGAGAAACATGTCAATACTAGAGGATGATAGAGGCAAGAAATGAAAGTGGACAAAATGCCAAAGATATTGCAACCATTGTAGACCATTTTATGTGTTAACACAAAGAAGCGAAAGAGATGGCGTATGAATTCTTCCAGATGTGGAATTTGGAACCGTGGAGGTAAAAGAATGGTCATTTATTTTCTTGTTGTTAATGATATTGGAACTCATTGTTGGAGTTCACTCAGATGGGCTTAACTTGGAAAAGTGGTTTCCAAGGAGAAGCTTGCATCAAATGCACGTGTTGCAAAAGAGGAACATGATTCTTAGTGGGAAGGCCATCAGTCAGTTTTCTAAGCACCGAGGGATCGCTTTGGTATAGCAGGGTGTTTAATTAGTCAACAAGCAGCCAAAAAGTGTTGGATTGGGTTAGCAACAAAAAGAGAACAATGGTTGAGGGACAATAGCCATTTGCAATGCAAGGCATGTTAGTGTACCCAATTGGTTGTCATGGAGACTTTTCAAGTATAATCAGTTGATAGAACTTGGGAAGGAGAAGAGTATTCAACTCTCATCAAATAACCAACTTTTGTGGGTCCAAAATCCCGTCAGTGGGAAGGAGTGACTGGAATCTGGATTAGGAGCAAAAATATGCTCAAAAATCAAAGTGTTGAAAATTGATCAAAACCTGAAAGATCGCATCCATCTCGGTGATAACGCAACTCGTTTTACTCAAAATTGAGTTTGTATGAGGAAGTTAGAGTCCGCTTACCATTTCCCCAAACAAAGAAAAAAATTGCAGGTACTGCCCAATCAGCAGTTCGTACTACTGACATGGCAGGCGACTAGGAAGGTGACATGGGAAAATCAATGGAGTCAATGCCCAATGAGGGCTCGCTAAGTTTCACTATGTTATTGGTTTGCAGCTTGGTGATGTGATGCATCGTGATTGGTTCTTAGCGGACTAGATGTCTAATGTGCATTTGGTAAAAAATTTGTTAGAGGCATTAGGGTTCAACCCCGTGACCTACCCGCCACTAACCACATGCCTTACCAACTACACTGCACATTAAGTCTTGTTATACAATGGAATGTGCTTATTGTTAAACCGTAGCGCTAAGCATATAGGGAAAGGGGCCATCACTAAATGCGCTTAGTGCATTAATGATGCTTATGGTTAATTAAACCATGTTTATCCTTAATTTATGGCGGATTAACTTGGCGGAGATTTTGGTGGGATTGCCATTTTCGGAACTCCCTCAAGTTTTAGTGGAGCTAACTGGAGTTCCTCTAGTTTTAGCAGAGGTTTCCTAGGGAAAAACTAAAAAGACCATAACTTGATGGAATTTCGACCAATTTTAAAAAATGAATAGTCATTTTCAGATGATTTGGATTTTCTAAAGACAATTGAATAGGTTTCAGAGGAAATAGAAGACTTTTATACATGATTTTTCTATGGGGAATTTCAAGGAAGTTTAGGGCCACTAGGGAAGGAGGTCAAGACCAAATCAACTAGATATCAGTTAAGAAGCTTGGAGAGTCATATTAGGGGTTTTGGATGCTCTGAGTCAATTGAAGCAGGTTTCAGGAGTTGTAGAGAATTGTAAACTGTACTTTTTTCCATTTTGAGCAAATACAAATGCCCAAGCCATGGATGCTAGAACAATGAGTTGTATCCTAGGAAGGGTGAAATCCTTTATCAAAACATTGTGTTAAATGTTGTTATTGATGGTTTTCTGTTCATTTACTTGTTTTTTTCATCACTTTACTTTCATTCTATTCTGCTCATGATTCTATCATAAAACTTGACATAATGTTTACTTGCTTCCAATCACAAACATCATAAGATAACCCTGCACGTGACGCAGCTGAAAATCATATTTTTATAAATCTAAAGTTGAAATTAGCACAATAAAACTAACATACAACTACAGATCAATAATTTGAGACAACAGAGTAGCTAGCAAATGAATAAGAGGGTGAGCAGGTGCATGTTCGAGAATTTTCTCAACAGGTTGAGCATATGGTTAAGGGAACAAAGATGAGGATGGAACAAGAGCCACAAGACCAAGAAATTGATCTCATGCCGAGAGCTTCTAAGGTCGCACCACAGTGTTCGCCACCTCCTAAATCACAACCAGTCCCAAGCGAGCAAGGAGAGGTTTTTCTCCTTGATGATGATCCGGAGATGGATGTGTACAATCTGCCATTCAACAAGCCACAACACATGATTCTACAGACATGTACAAAGCATCTCCCGGATGATCACACATCACCTGGGCACATAGAGGAAAGGGTGATTGTGTCATATGTCAGAAGACATCCAGTTGTCATGGTCAAGGCTTCTAAGGCTTATGTAGAAGCCATGAGTTCAACGGTCAAGTGCTTGATAGAAAAGAATGATCAGATGGCGAAAGACTTGCAAGAGGCCAGAAAGAGAATAGAGCAGTCTGTAAGATTCACTATGGCAGAAATGAAGAAAGCAATACTTAGAGAGATATCAACTTTGGAGAACAACATGCGGACAGTATATAGAAGATTTTTCACCGTGCACAAAACAATTTTCCATCTATACGGTTTTAAACAGTAGTGCGCGAAGACAACCCAAACTCTGAAGGACATCCATGCTACTATTGCACATGTACAAGAATGGACAATGAGGTATAAGGGGGCCCCGATTTACTTCCACAAGATGATGAAGCTACAAGCAGAGCCAGGCAAAGCATGGATTCAGATCTTGATCTGAAACTATGAGCAACTCCCTATGCTCATTACCAACATTGAGGCTTCCTATGCACGGTTGTACATGAGTCTGGATGTCATAATGAGGACACAAAGGATCCCTTCCATTGAAACCCTCACTCAAGCCATAAGAAAGAATCAAGTCGTGTTGGAGGTCAAAGGGTACATAGAGCAGTTGATGCACAAAGCCACTTGTGATGACTTGCAGTTGAGCACAGAGAACGTGCAGAAGTACATTGGTGGTCCAACCACACTCAGGACAGTGTTGCACATGCTTCAGGATGAGTTGGACAAAGGTTTCATAACCATATACCCGGAAGCTATAGAGGCAAGAGTCTACTTTGATAAATAAATCACCTAACAATATGGGGACACGATAGCAAAGTACCAAGCTTGGTATCAGTTCATCATCGAAGACCACGACAAGGAGGTTACCGAGTTGGTCTTTCCCTAAGACCCCGAGTGATGTTGTTTGTCTTGTTAGGCTGACTCAAGCCTATTTTTATCCCACATGGGTATATGTGGAATTTGTATTATTGTAAATATGTTGTAAGTGAAATTCCAAGTGTCAGTAATGGAATGTGAACAGTCGCTATGTAATGTGAAGATTCATGAGGGTAGTCCAAGTGTCAAAGGGGAATGTCAAGGGTCACCCTACCCTTTGCTATATATAGAACCTCATAGCTCATAGTACAAGCTTTTGGAGAGTATTGTAACAATCCTTGGCTTCTCCACATTGTAGAGCGAGTACATCTCTTTGGAGGAGCAGACGGTGTTGACTGTAATGTACCACTGTTGGGGCTAGTGGCTTTCAATGGTGTATGTATGGATGGAAATTTCACTTAATATATATACTAGAGGCAACACATTTTCATGCATATGTTGTTATTGTAGTTTGACTATTCTGGTTACTTTAGCAATGTATGTTATTTAACTTATGCATTTGTGTATGAACTATTTAGTATGCAATTGTATGAATCTTGTTTGTTTGAATCACCTTCTCTCATAGCTACATAAGATGGACTCTACTCTTGTCCCAATCCACTAGAATAAGGGTGACAGAGCATTGTTATTCAACAAAACGATTCTCTAGTAATAGAAAAAAATTGCATAGGTCTCAAAATTCTTTTATTGCTATGCTAACCTTTATTCAAACATGTGCACCGTCTCCTTCAAGTGTCAATTCTCCTCTTTAATCTCTACATTGATGACCATTGTATCTTCCAATCCCTCTCTCTTCCACATTGACTTTGCTTTCTCCTTGAGTACTAATAGCTTTATCAAGGTCAAAGATTCAAATACTTTGATTGGTATGACTTGTGAGTGTGATACTTATGGCCCTCACACCTCACCAACTTGGGTCTTCTACAAATATTAAATTTTGTGGCTATTTAAGGAATTATGTAGAAATCTTTGTCTTGATAATGGATTCCAAGGCTCCTATTCTCTTTGCATGAATGGCATGGCGTAGCATATATAGAAACTTGTATTCTAGTTTTTCTTCAAGTTCTTAGTTTTGTGACTATACTATTAATATGGACTCCCAACCAAATCAACATCTATGCTTGATGTACAAACCAATAGACAAATTCTATCATCAATGAAAATAAATAGTGCAACTCATCAAAATTCAGTTGGATTGTTTGCAATTTTATTTACTAACTAAGATTAGTTTCTTCTAACATGTATTCTTTGATTTGGTTTCAATTATGTGTTTATTCCTAATACCTCAAGGTTGAGTTCACCAACTACATAACTCTATATAAATTCACCACAAGCATAGTAATACTACCATGCATATAAAGTCAACTAACATGATACTACTATGATTTTTGTTCCCACAACACTATGGTTATCATTTACTAGATGATAAACAATAATGATTAACATGGTTCAATATAGTACTCACTGATGTAATGGTTAAAACATGGCTCAATCTAACACTTCTAATGTCAATGATCAAATGAACGAATCCCCATGTCTATTGTGAAATTATACAACAAAATTCAAATGAATTTCTCTTCCATTTGAAACTCATAGCTATATTTAATTTAAGTACATAAAGACAGTGAAAACAATTCCCATTATCAATCTATCAAAAACATAAAGATAATTAGACATTTATTTAGAAGTGGAAAATAAGTCTCAAAACAAAATTTTGAAAGTATAAAATAATCATAAAATCAGTATTTACCTTAAAGAATAGGTGTAGTTTGATGGTTAAAAATATATGTTCTAAAAGCATACATATAGATATACTTATCTGAATTTTAATTGAGTTAATGTTACTAACAAATATTTTAGCTTTTTTGTGTTATAGAAATCAAGTGATACAATTTTGGATGAGATTTTAATTTCTTGTTGTTTAAAGTAAGTGTCCAAATGCATAAATAAATTCAAACCCATCCAAAAATCTTTAAATCATTCTTATTATACGAATAATCAAATTACTAAATCTCTATCCAATTTTATACATATTACCGTACTCAAATTAATATTCTAAAAAATCTCTATCAAATTTCATACCAAACCGGTAGAAAAATACCAAACTGATTAAGAAAAACACAATCATACCAAACCGGTCGAAAAATACCAAACTCATTAAAAACACAATCATAAAACCAACAGATTAATAATAATTAGAAGCTTTAGAATAATTACCTTACTTTTTATTACCATTTTGAAGTATATTATACATCATTTTGTTCAACAACATCCATCCATTTTAATATATTAAAAAAATATAATATTATGTTTCAAAAATACAAAATTTCATTTTATTTTCAAAATGATCTTTTTGGAATATAACATAATATTTGTTTTATATTTTTTCATATATAATATATTATTTTTATCTTTGGGTTTATTTAATCATTTCATTTTTATTGAATTGAGGCTTTTGTGATCCATAATAGTTGTAAGAAGAATTTTAAGCGTAAATCACATGAGGAAAGACCTTTTTCGACACGTTTCGAACCAACTAGTGTGGTTCATTGTCAGGACAAGTTGAAGAAACAGATCCAGCAACTAGTGTGGTTCATTGTCAGGACAAGTTGAAGAAACAGATCCAGCTATGCAAGTTAAATACTCTGAATAGAGCACCCCAGCCGCTATCTTCACCAACGGCTAATTTTGACTTTGGGACCAGAGTTGAAAAGTCATATTTATAATATAGTTATATTCGATGACCATTTTTTTTTAATATAGAAAAATTTTATATAAATAAAATAATTTAATAGGTGTTAAAGTTAATAGCTAGTTAAAAGGTTTAATAATTAAAATTATAAGTTTTAAGAAATATTATAATAACAATATACATAGGGTATAGGATAATAGTTAGTTAGAATGAGAAACGAGAAATATAAATAAAGGAAGGAAAAAAATAATAAAATAAATGAACAAAGTTAGTAAAGGTAAAAGTTAATAATAAATCAAAATAAAAGAGGAAAAACAAATAAATAATAAAATAATAAAATAAAAATATATAAAACTAAAATATAGCTAATAAAATTAAAAATAAAAGTTAGTTTAAAGAATTAAAAATAAAAGTAAAAAAAATAAAATAAAATAAAAATAAATAAATAAATAAAACTAAAACTAGGAAATAAAATTAAGAATGTGGCTAATAAAGGGTAGTTTAAAAAATAAAAAAATAAAAATAAAATAAATCAATAAATAAATAATAATAATAATAATAATAATAATAATAATAATAATAATAAAAGAATAAAAATAAAAAAATACAAATACAAATAAAAATCAAAATATAAAATAGAGAACAAAGCTAATTAAGGTAAAAGATAGTTGAAAAATTAAATAAAATAAATGAATAAAAATAATAAATAGATAATTATACCAAAAAAAATAAAAATAAAAATAAATAAATAAATATATGTATATATAAGGTATATAAAAAATAAATCAATAAAAATAAAATAGAGAGAACGATACAAAAAATAAAAAGGGGGAGGGACAGGAAAAAGACCAATAGTAATAGACCCTTTAATTCTAAATAGCACCGAAGCATAGCTGGAGGACAATGGAGCTACAGGAGCGCGTGGGCCTAGGGTAAAAAGTTAGGGTTTGCTGAAGTGCTGCAGTCGGTCGCTGTCACCGGCCTGCCGTTTCACTGTAACAGATCAACGGAGTCGATCACGCGCCGTCTAACATCCGTCACTGTTTATCTTAACTGCTGGCTGTCATGGAGGGTCACATGGAGGCGGATCTCGTGGATTATTCCGAGGATCCATTGGAGGACCATATTATATTTGGTAACCCTAATTTTGTTGCGCCGGTTACCGCCCCCTGACTGTTACGGAACCGTTTTCTCTCGACACTTCGCCGGTGGTCGCTCTCCCAAATCCGTTCATCAACCATTTCGACTCTGCCCACCCTCCTGCATCGATGCCTGGCCATGAAGCCCCACCGCTATCTCCTGGTATGGCTCAGCTTCTCTCTACCTTTTCCCCTCATATTTTGTCTTTCGATCAGCCCCCTCCCTTGCCCTCTGATCTCCCGACTTCATCGGTGGACACCCCGGTGAAGGGATCTCAAACCCTACCGAAATCTGGGATTCGACCCTCTGGATGTTTTGGTACCCCGGCTGTAAATGTCAAACCCTCGAAACCCATCCCCCCTGAAGGTGTAAAAAACCCCTTTGTCGATCACCCGTCGGCGCCTCGCACAAAGAAGAGGAAATCCAGGTGTATCAGAGCGACGACCAAAGATATCACTATCTCCTTCGGAGACCCATCAGCTTTAGGGGAAGCTGTGACCATGGCTAGAATGGTCTTGGTAGGACATGTGCGGGGACGTGCCTATTCAGCAAGCCGACTGACGCAATGGGTAAAGGAAATCTGGGGAGCCCTGCTCAAAGAACTTCCGGAGGTACATGTTCTCCCCCGAGGGTGGTTCTCCCTCCATTTCGCGAAGGAGGTCTATACGGATTTAGTACTGGCAAAATACTGGCACATTGAAATGGCACCAGTTCTGCTAAAGAGGTGGAGTCCCCTCTTTGACCCAGAGCGCGAACAGATTGGTGCAGGACCCCTGTGGGTGTGTTTGCCCGGTTTGCCACTACAGTATTGGAGTGAGGAAGCACTCATAAGGATTGGTAACGCATTGGGCACGTATCTGGATCATGATCGCATGTATGAAGAATCTAAGAAGCGAACCCTAGCTCGCGTGCTGGTTCACTTGGATACGTGTGAGGGATTGGAGGAAAAGATCACTCTGCAATGGGGAAAATACAGCAAGACCCAAATTCTCGATTACGAAGGCGTACCGTTCAGATGCAACCGCTGTCATCAAGTGGGACACCTATTCAAGGACTGCCCGCTGAACAAAAGTCCGGAGGATTCCCCAAAGATCACTCCCACTCCATCTAGAGGTGCATCTCCGGTCATCCTTCGCCCACCGCAGGGGAACACATCAGCACAGGGCTCACCAGTGAAGGCAGGGTTGAAGGGGCTAGGCTCGTCTTCGCCTCCTATGACTAGGGCTCGGGCCGTAGCTGCAGCCGCACAGGCCTCGGGTACTACTCTAAACTCTTCCTCCTTATCTCTTGGTATCTCCTCTGCTTTCGTTACTTCATTTGCATCTTGCACCATGGCTCACTGCACTATCTCACCACCTCCTTTGTGTGCCTCCACTGCCCCACCTACCCTGCCGCCCTCTTCCTCCACCTCCTCGCTGTCATCAACCAGAAAGTCTACCTCCCACCCTTACTCTCTTCGTCCTCGTACTCACCTTTCAGTCACCTCCGGACCTCAGGTCGGTCTGGGTATTGTCCCCTTGGGACTGGGACCTCTGACCTCCAGAGGCAGAAAATCTGATCTTTCCAAAGCTATCAGGCGGGCTGGGGCGGAGGTCGCATCTGGTCGACAATCCACAATTGATGGGGTCCTTAGAGCAACCTTAACCCCTCGGAGTGGTCCCCCATGAAATGCTTATCCTTCAATTGTCGGGGCCTGGCTAGTGCCCCCAAGAAACTAGCCCTCAGGAGACTATTTGAGGTGGAACAGCCTGACATTATTCTCCTCCAAGAGACACTAGGCTCGGCCGAGGCAATCACACAATCCTTACTCTCACTGGCGACAAGATGGAAGTTCTTGGCAATGGATGCCACTGGTCGATCTGGGGGACTGGCGCTCGGTTATAACCCTAAATCTATCAGGGTCGATTCATCCTGGGGAGGACATGGATTCATCGGAATGGACATTTTCTCTGCAGAACTTGGTCAAGCCTTTCGAATTGTGAATGTATATGGCCCCTGCCACCAAAGGGAGCCCTTTTGGAGGCGGCTCCTTAATCTCACATTATTGGCACCTGACCACACTATTCTGGGGGGAGACCTAAATTTTTCTCTGGGGTTCCGTGAATCATGGGGTTCTATGGCACAGATGGATACCATAACAGAGTTCATGCGAAATACTCTGGAACAGACAAACTTTATTGATATCCCCATGCAGAAACCCATGCCTACATGGAGGAACAGAAGGGTGGGAGCAGCTGCCTTGGCGCGCAGGCTGGACAGATTCCTGCTAAAAGGCCCCCTGCTTCATCATTTACATCTCTATAAACAATGGGTTGGATCGGGGGGTATATCAGATCACTCCCCAATTTTATTAGAGATCTTCGGCCCTCATCATAAGCCAAAAGCCCCCTTCAAATTCAATCACAGCTGGCTTCAGGACCAAGAATTCATGAAATTGGTCACAGAGTACTGGATGGCACACCCCATTGACAGAGAGGCTTCACTGGCCAAGGGATTTTGTAAAAACCTAACTGAGCTGAAGCATATAGTCATTAATTGGGCCAAGGAGAAGTTCACCAAGGAAACCGCTCAGCTCTCACTTGTTGAAGAAGAGTTAAGATCTCTACTAGACGATCGGAACTTAGGATTTATCTCGGGCGAAGACAAGTCTCGATTGATTGAGTTGGAAAACCAGAGGACTAATATTCTTCGACAAAGGGAGGAATCCATCAGACTGCGTAGCAGAGCTATTTGGCTGAAAGCTGGGGATGAAAACTCAAGGTTCTTTCACAACTACGCAAAGGGAAGGAAAGTGGCAAACACTATATGGAATCTCCCCCTACCCGAAGGAGGCCTTGCAGACTCTTTCAACAAGCTCTCCCAACTTGGAACATCTCACTTTAGAAGATTTTACAGAAATCCACCAGGTCAAAATTTGGCAGAGATCATTAATGTGGCCACTCACTTCCCTAGATTTGTAACCGAGGAGGACTCAATTGACCTTTTGGCCCCGGTCACTATGGAGGAACTGGAAAGCACACTCAAATGGTTCAAGAAGGACAAGAGTCCTGGGCCGGACGGCTGGACTATCGAATTCTACTTAGCTTTCTTTGACCTGCTGGGACAGGACCTCCTCAAGGTAGTAGAGGAAAGTAGAACATCTGGGTGCTTATATCATGCGATAAACTCTACTTTCATCGCCCTCATCCCCAAATCTGACTCCCCATCCTCCTTTGATGATTTTCGACCCATTTCACTGTGTAATGTTCTATACAAGATTATTTCTAAGATCATTGCTAACAGACTCAAACCCATTCTTTCAAAACACATTGCTCCTCAGCAATTTGCTTTCCTGGAAGATAGACAAATTCATGAAGCCATAGGATCCGCCCAGGAATTCCTTCACTCCATTTAGTCCAAACACCTTAAATGCATCCTCCTGAAAATTGACCTATCAAAAGCTTTCGACCGAGTCAGCTGGCTATACATTAAGATGCTCCTTATTCATCTGGGCTTCCCTCTTCCTCTCATAAACTGGATCATGGCTTGCATCTCTACTCCCTCATTCAGCATCCTGATTAATGGCTCGGCTTCCCCTTTTTTTCACTCTGAAAGGGGGCTTCGTCAGGGCTACCCCCTATCACCTCTTCTATTCCTATTGGTCATGGAAGGACTGAGTCGACTAATCAATTCAGCAAAAAGGGAAGGTTCTCTCAGAGGCCTTAAGATCATGGATGAATGCTTCCTCACGCACCTACTGTTCGTGGATGATGTACTCATCCTATTGGATGGTAGCATCAGAGACACATTGACACTTGCCCGCATACTTCAGCTCTTCTCACAGGCCACAGGCATGATTGTTAATCAAGGAAAATCTACTATAACTCTGGCCCGCACCTCGGTCAATGAATCTCAAACAGCTCGACAGGCTTTCCCTTACATCATTCATCCTTTGGACAGGGGTCTAAAGTATCTGGGCTTCTGGTTAAAGCCCACTTGCCAGAAGATTGCAGACTGGGTCTGGCTGGTATCAAAATTGGAAAAAAGACTATCATGTTGGAGTCATAGATACCTATCCAGGGCAGGACGATTAGTAGTCATAAAATCCGTGCTGGAAGCTACTTCGGTGTTCTGGATGGCTCTCGCATGGATTCCAAGACACATTCTGGCTCACCTTCAGCAATTATGTAACAGATACCTCTGGGCAGGAAATCAAGACAAACGTATCTTTGCCTGGATCGGATGGCCGAAGATAGCACTCCCAAAAAAGTGGGGAGGATGGGGACTAAAAGATCTCCCACTTTTTGCAAAAGCATTGGCAGCGAAAATGAGTTGGGCATTGCTAACTAGCCAGAGCTTATGGACCCGTCTCTCATACCACAAATATATATGGCCCCTTGGCATAATGGAATGGGTCAGACTACCTAATTGGAACTGTGCTGGGATATCATCTATATGGAAAGCATTACTATTCTCACTGCCCATGATCAGAGACAACTTGGTTTGGAAAATCAGAGATGGCACCCTGGCTAGGATCGGAATCGACCCATGGACGGGCAGCGGAGGAAGACATATTCTGTCTCAAGATTTGGTTGGACATCTACTCGCACGAGATATCAAAGTAATTGCCCAAATTGCTGACAGAGAAAACTCAGACATTTTCCATCAGGCCTGGAGGACAGCACATCAATTAAATCTCCCACAAAGATGGCATCAGGAATGGCAGATTTACAGAGAGGCCCTGATTGAATCTCACATCAGAATCATAGAGGGGCTGGATGAACTGATATGGAACCAGGCTGATAGTGGAATTTACTCTCCAAAGGCGGGCTACATCTTTCTTATTAGCCACAAAAAACCTGAGGTCATCTCGAACTGGTGGCATAGTATATGGAAACTCAATGCAACTCTGCGATCAAAACTCTTCTTCTGTTGTATCCTGAGGAACAAAGTCCCTACAGGCGAATACCTGATGCACAGAGCACAATATGGACCAACCTGGTGCGTGCTATGCAAAGGAGCTACCGAATCCACAGAGCACCTTTTTATGCGTTGCAGGAAGATACAAGAACTGTGGACATCTCTTAAAAACACCATTTCATACTCTGGAAATTGGGAAGGTACAGACCTGACAGAGGCTTGGACTGGATGGGAATCGCGGCACAAAGGATCGAAAAACATCAATCTCCCAATTCTAGTAAGCTGGCATATATGGAAAGCGAGAAATCGCATCATTTTTTATGACAATCCTATACACTGGCCAATGATGGAGGTAGGAATTGTTGCGGCATTCAGAGAACTACCAGATCCCCCGCCCCCTAAGCTGCGCCACCCTCATCCTCCTCCTCAAATTGATCAAAACACTCCATGGGCTTTCTTTGATGGGGCTGCAAACAGGCAGGGCTGTGGAGGGGGATTTATCATACACAAAAACGAGCATCATTACTACAAAGTGAAAGCGAGTCTGGGAATTGGAACGAACAATTATGCCGAACTCATCACACTTCGTCATTTATTACATTTTGCATTGGGTCATCATTGCACTTGCCTAAACATTTACGGGGACTCAAAAATCATCATAAATTGGTTCAACGGCATAACTGATTGTCACATTCACACACTCAACATTATATTAAACGAAGTATTTGAACTCAAAGCAGCTTTTAACGACATCACATGTTCACATATCTACAGGGAACATAACGAAAGTGCTGACAAACTATCCAAGGAGGCCGCGCTGATGGATAGAGGAACATGGGAGATCACAGAGGTACAAGGCCAACGGGAGTTCAAGTACTACCACCGACCATACATAGATCCAAGTTATCAGAATGCACCCGGACAATAAATTAACTGAAGAATATCATGTTTTAGACAGAAATATATTTTGTAATCACCAAAGCAATATGTATTTTTTGAAACAGTAAGGTAAAGCCAAAAGGCTTTGTATATAGTTGGTATATATAGCACCAGCAGATTGCCCTGCGAGGTACATCTGATTAGATGGTTATGTTCAGAATCCTTTTTGTAACTAAAAGATAGACTGTGAATAGTGACCTCAGCATATGCGTAAAGCATCTACAATATGTAATTTTCCATATAATGAAAATTACGGATTTTTCCAGTGGAAAAAAAAAAAAGGAAAAAGACCAACAAAAACCACAGAGCAAAACGGATCAACCCTATGAGGAAGGCTCCAGGGGAACACAGAAAGCTAGCACAAAGATTAAAAAGGGGGGAGGAGAAAGACTAAGACGACAGGGCAGGGATACAGCAGCTATTGATTTTCCAGGGATACAACAGCTACTGATTTTCCAGCCGTCATCTCTATTGAGATTGTTAGGCCTACTTTCGATCTCAATAGCTTCCCTGAATTTCATTTTTAATTCTAAAAATTATACAATATCATAAGTAGTGAATTCATAACTTCTCCTATTTTTTTATATTTTACTTTAATAAAATAAATTGAATATAAAATAATAAATATAATAATATTTTATATTATATATACATAAATTTTAAAAAAATATAAAAGGCTGGTGAGGTCGTGTCTTTTTTAATTTTAAAATTAGTGAGGTTAGGTATTCGTTACCTTTTTACCTTTTTAATTTCCATTTGACATACGTGGGTTACACGTGGAGTGTGCTTAGTTCAAAATATCGTTTCAAGCATGAGAGCCCAAAATATGTTTCAAGCATGAGGGAATAAGTTGGATAGCAAAAATATTTTCAAGCATGAGGGAATAAGTTGCATAGCAAATGAATGAATAGTACAACATAGTTACCAACAACAAATGAATGAATAGTGCAAGGTAGAGATTACTTGAACCTTAGTTTCAATATTTAGTATTCTACTCTTTATATAGGATTCCAGTTTCGAGTTTTCATTCTTAGATTTTACTTTATATGTCTACTGGGGTTCTAATATCTTAAAAAAAAAGATCATTGTTGGAGATAAGTGAACATGACTATTCTTATAAGAAAAAATTAATAACTTTTCTTTAAATATTTGAATATAATGTTTGTTACTTCTATTTTTTAAATTTTGGAAAAATAAGTATCCATATTATATATTTTTTTAATTTTTAGAGAGTTGAGTTTTGTTCAAAGGACCAGCGACCTTATATGGGCAAGTGCCTCGTCTTAAGCCGCAGTAAACTTCTCCGAGAGAAAGAAGGGATTTTTAAAGCTACATGAACCAGCTGTGTAAGACATTCATTTTCTAATTTTTAAAAATTTACAGAAGTAAATAAAAATATGAATGTACTTCCCAACTATTTTTGTAAAGATAATTTTAGGGGTGAAACAAATATGATTTTTTTAATGACAGTGAATGTTTGTCATTTTTACATGTATAGAATTTTTTTATTTATCAGTATAGATTTATGTTAAATACTGATTTAATATAAGTTTAGAGAATTTTTAAGCGTAAATTATTTTATGAGTTAAAATTTTTTAATTGTTTTATTTGGGGATATGAACAAAATTTCAACTTTAATAACCTACTGACAACTTTCCACATCATACTAACTTAAACTTTCCACATCATACTAACTTAATAAATTTGATGGAATGGACACATTAGTAAAATTGCTCTTTTAACATTCAAAGTGGAATTCTTTTAATGAAAATGCTTAGGTTCATGTCCTGAAAATCTGGAGGCAGTGAGTCTGGTAGGTAACATAGATGCCCTAGCAAACGTTATATTTGAGTTTTGCTTGGCTGAGAGAATTTTCCAGAAAGGTAATTGCGATAATTTTCAAGAAAGGCAACGCCGGGTTATCGATAGGCTATCTATGTCCCTTGTATGAAGCAAAAAACTCAAGTATGACGCTTGTTAGGCTATCTATGTCCCCTACCAAACTCCTTGCCTGATTTAAAATTTAAAATCCCTCACGACAAGTGCTATACTCAATGGTTTTTTAAGATGCAAACCTATATCTATACTCCAAAATGTTTAAATACAGAAACCTAAATTTATATTTTGGATCTATCAAGCTTAGAGGGATCAAATTTCTCAAGCTGCAAATTTTTTTTTAAGTGTAAAATTTGAAGAAAGGCTTGGCACACCTAGAAATTTTTTTTAGTTCAAAATGTTTTAATTAATATTTTATTTTTATTTTTATGTAATTTAGATAATATAATATAACTGGACATTACAACAATTCATCCATACTGGGATGAAAAGTGTCACTTGGCCCAAAAATATAATAGAATTAAATTAAAAAAAATATTTATAAAATATGTTGATTGTGAAATGAGAATGGATTTTGGGGATGTGGTATTGATGAGCTATGGTATTGACCAATGGTATTGTATAGTTAATAGTATCCATGGTAAAGTCAGGTGAGTATCCATAGTTAATAATCTTGTTAATTGTAAGTATTCTTTTTATTGTGAAATGAGAAATGGTTTTTGGGCATGTGGTATCGTATTGGCCCATGATATGGTATAGTTAATAATATCCATCATAAAGTAATGTTGAATATCCATGGTTAAAATTCTTATTATAATGCAAGTATTAAGTTTTTTTGTTCTTATTAATGAAATTTAAATATGGTTACAAAATTATTATTTTAATTTATATGGTGAAATGGATCTTAATTTATAGCCACTATTTATATCTTATATATTTTCATGTAATAGAGATGTAGATATATTTTAAAAGTAATTATAATATTTTTCCTCTTAAATTTAATAAAAAATATTATAGAATTAAATTCAAATAAAATCTTTATAAAATATTTTGAGTGTGAAATGAGAGATAGTTTTTGGGCATGTTGTATTGATGAGCCATGGTATTGGCTCATGGTATTGTAAATTCTATTTACAAGTTAATAATATCTATGGCAAAGTAGACGTGAATATCTACGATTAAACATATTGTTATATTGTAAGTTTATGTGCTTATTAATTAAATTTAAATATGGGTACATAATAATTATTCTATTTTATAAGCTAAAATGGATCTTAACTTATTGTGATACTTATATATTTTGATGTAATATGTATATTATGATTTTTTTTTAATCCAAAAAGTTATTAGTAATTTTATTAATAAAAACAAAATTACAATGTACCAATGTAGCAACTTAGTTGATAATCCCTTTGTTGTTGAGAGGGATCCCTTTGTTGTTGAGAGGGAGTGTTGAGAAATGGCAACAAGAAATTCCAATTTACTATGTCCTTGAATTTAACTGTGAATTAAAATCGAACTCTATTCTCATAGCAACTTCTAAATTGTTAATTAAGTTTAGTTGACTTAATTAGCTTATGAATTTTGAGTTAGAAGTCTATCTGAAGTCATGTAAGTGTGAGTCCTAAGTTTTAGGGGTTCAGATTGAGTTTATTTGAGTTGTAATTAGATAAATCAGTTTGGCTGAGTTATAGACAGTTAAACTAGCTCTAAGTGTTTGTGGAACTAGTAGAGGTCTAGTAGTGAGTTGGTGCACTGGTGCATCCTAAGTGATACTCCAGCTAACTAAAGATTCCCTCATGAGAAACTCATGCATGTCAGTTCAGAGAAAGACCCAGTTGAGACTAGAGTGTAGGGACAATGTACTATTAGTTGTAGAATGATCCGAGTTGTACAAATCATGCATGCAATCAGAAGAGGACCTAGATTTGGATTGTGCAGTTATGGAAGAAGGAATTCCAAATTAAATATGGGCTATTCCTCTCAGGAACTATGCAAAGAAATAGGGGCTCAACAAACAGCAGAAATTGGCTAAGTGTTGGTTAGTTTGGGCTTCTTAGCCAGAGACTTGATCATGCTTGTACAGGAATTGTTCTAGTGAGAACAAGCATTGTATTTTCATTAGTGCCTAGAATGAAATTCAAGCTTCCTATAAATAATAGTTTTCCCATGCAAATTAGCCGACATGACTTGGAGACATGGTCGTCATTCCTTTTGGAGATTATCTTTCTTTCATCTTGATTTGACTTGAAGGAGAGGTCTTGTGCTTACCTTGGAGGGATTTCATTCTTAATATAATGACTCATACAAAATGTAACATGCCCAAGAAGGGTCCTTCATACATGACATTGACTCAATTTTACTTTTATGACTATATGACAAAACCTAAAAGCTCACAATGGGAGCCATTACTAAAAATAAAATTCCTTTTTCATTTGAGTTTTATGACTATATGAAAAAACCTAAAGGCTCACAATGGGTGCCATTACTAATTTTATTTTTCTTCCTTTCATCAATTACATAAAATCAAAATTACATGTGATTATGAAGACCAAACCTAGTTACACTTTTCAACACTCCCTCTTAACTAGGGAGGTATTCATAATGGTACTTGGTAATTCTCAATTTGAAAAATTTCTCATAAGAAGAGATGGATCGGTAACCCATTTGTATAGCATGATATTAACCAACATTGTCACATAGAAATGCCTTGACTAAAATCTCTATCTCTCCACGAGATCTAAGCACAATACTGGTGATACCAATGATGTATAGACACTCTCATCATTGTCTCTCTCAGAACATACCCCACCTGGGTTCTCAGGGTGTGGTCCAATAAGACTATACTTATCTTGGATTCTCAGTCCTTAAAGAATATCGGTCCTCTACAACTACTCTTATCTTGGATGCCCTAACACATCCTCAAAGAGCATCGAATGCCAGACGTTTACCCAATCCTCCATTATGT
The DNA here is from genome assembly GCA_031772625.1 of Pinus tabuliformis. Classification (NCBI taxonomy): domain Eukaryota; kingdom Viridiplantae; phylum Streptophyta; class Pinopsida; order Pinales; family Pinaceae; genus Pinus; species Pinus tabuliformis. The sequence goes on along the minus strand of CM062814.1, from coordinate 494,261,257 downwards.
CTTCCCAAGTGAAGATAAGAATGATGTGTCTATATGTCCCTCTTAATTAGCAAGGACATATCTATTCCAGTGAAGGAATGTACTCATTCCTACGGAAGGAATGTACCTAAGCTCCCTCTTGGATTAGGAATTTTGTTTCCAAGTTTCTAACAAGTAAGAAACTTATTTCCAGACTCCCTCTTAATTAAGGACCTATCATAGTTCCTCAGGTGGAGATGATGGGACAACCAATTGTTTGAATAACTCCTCCTCACGATGTCATGAAATTTTTTTCGTTATCTAGGAGTCTTCATGTTTGGGACTTCTTCATAGGGCACAAACCATCCATCACCTTCATCCATGAGTCAGTCATGTCATCATCAGAAAGTGATCCAGCAGTTCATATTCGACCTCCCTTCATGCCACGCTGCCTATTTCATGCCATGTTTTCTTAAGGATCTTTCATCCTACTACATGGGCATCAGTGGTGGATGTTAGTTCCCTATACTACTAGTGTAAAGCCTTATTGTTATTAGTGAAACCCCCTTATTATATTATTGTGCCCATATAGTCCTCATGTTGTGATTATTGTACCCCATAGAAGCCCACTATTGTCATTGTTGTGGCCCCACAATATTATTGTTATGTAGGCTTTGATTGTATTGGGACCTCTTAGACTCCTATATATAGAAAGGAGGTCTTTTCATTCGTATCATCCAAGCATTGTTTATTTGTGTAATGTAAAGGAGGTTGCCCAATTGAAGAGGCTGATTTTTAATTCATTGATCTATCATTTCTATCATTTTGTGAGATGCTTTCACAACATTTGGTATCAAAGCTTTGGATTCTAGGGTTTCGCTGCTCCAAAATAGGTCATCGTCGAATTTTCGCTATAACATTTTTTCTGTGATGTTTCAGAAGCTAAAAAACCCATTTGAGCTGAAATCTCAGTGATCCTTGGGACCGAATTTCAAATCTTGTCTCCATATATTTTTGGACATATGATCTGAGGAAGTTAGCATTTTTGCAAGCTCCAGAATTCCATCTCAAACAGGTCATCGTGGCATGTTCGCTATAATTTTTTTTATGAAGGTTCAGACACTGAAATTAACTCCCATTTGAGCTGAAATATTAGTTAAGTTCGGCCCCAAATTTAATATCTTCTTTCACTATATTTTCAGAGATATGGTTCAAAACATTTAGAGTTTTTGCAAGCTCTTGAATTACATCCCAAACAGGTGATCTTGGGAAACTAGTCATAAATTTCTCTCTGTGTATTAGATTTAAATTTCGTAAGAAGTTACAGAAAGAGGATAGACTCTAGTTTTCTGAGCATTGTTTTCAAGTCCAAAGGTTGAAACAGTGAGACATGGCACTTCATACAAGTTCTCTCTTCTGAAAAAGTGTATAATCAGGTCATCTTGGGAGATTGAGCATAACGCTTTCTTGGAGAATCTAATTTCGATCAGACTGATGGCATTGGTAATAGGACTTAGAGGGCTACCACAGTTCACAATTTCAGACCTTGAAGATCCAAAATTTTAGAGATACATCAGATTCAATATCGATCTCCTACAAAGTGAAAAAGGTGTGTAGTATTTTTAAATTTTGCAGAAGTCTAGTTTGAAAAATTAATTTGAAGGAATTCAAAGGGCATAGTGAAGCATAATTATCATTAATTGATGCCCCAAAGAAATAAATTGGAAAAAACTAGTAAGAAACCTAAAAGCTCTAGCATGAATCATGAAGAAGAGGACGAAATGCAACATGATATATCAAAATTACGAGACCAAGGGCAACCAATTTCACTCTCATAAAAAGTAACATAAGCTAAGACAGATGGTTTGAAGAAAGACATGGAAGATAAGATGGATGGGTTTAAGAAAGGTTTGGAAGCTAAGATGGATGCTATGAAAGACAACATTGAAGATTGGAAGAAGGACATGGAAAGTTGGAAGGAATGTTTGATAAAGTTGCTATAAGAAAGATTTCCTAATGGCAAAAAGGTAGTAGAGCAAACTCAGAATGAGAACAAAATAAATGTTAATCATGATTCAAAGAATGACAACATTGAAGATTTGAAGAAAAACATGGAAGGTTTGAAGGAAGGTTTGACAAAGTTGCTACAAGAAAGGCTTCCTAATGGTGAAAAGGTAGTAGAGAAAACTCATGTTGAGAACAAAAGAAATGTTAATCATGATTTCATAGACTCTAACGTTGGAATAAAGACCTGCCACATTCCAAGGATCGATACAAGGAATTTTGATGGCAAGGATCGCGTAACATGGATACTACAGATGGAACAATATTTTGATCTCCATAATGTGCAAAACACACAAAATGTACACATTGCAACTTTATATTTGGAACCCAATTAGTTTGTATGGTATCGATGGCATTTCTCTCGTAAACAAATTGTCACTTGGTCAATTTTTACTGATGAAATGATAGCACATTATGAGGATACAAAGAGAAACACCTTCTTTGGCCAATTGATAAATCTCAAACAAAAAGGTTCAATGGTAGATCACATTGAGGACTTCCAAAAATTGAATATAACGGTAAATGATATTCCAGAGAAGCAGAGGATTGATGTCTTCATAGGGAATTTAAAGGATAATATTCAACATTAGGTGTGTCTTTGGGAGCCTAATTCATTAGAGAAGACATTTAGGTTGGCAAGAAAAATGGAAAGAAAAATTATAGCAACAAGGAATCCTACCACTCATAAATATAAAGATGGAACTGTTGTTGCTCCTAGCCTTCCATAACTTACAAGGTTGACACCACAACAATTGGAAGAAAATAGAGAAAAAGTGCTTTGTTATAGTTTTGATAGCAAATACACTAAAGTTCATAAGTGTGCTGGGAAGAAATTATTTTACATAGATTGTGAAGAGGAGGAAGAAAAGGAACAAGAAATGTCAAAACAAGAGGATATACACTAGGAACAAACCTTAGAGAAAAAAGAAACGAATCTAACCATATCTTGTAATGCATTGGCCGAAATTACCACTCCTCAAACTATCAAGATAGAAGGACATATCAAGAAGAAAAAGGTAATAGTGTTGATTGATTTGGGTAGTACACATAATTTTATTCATTGTAAGATAGCCAAGGAATTGAATTTCTTCCTATATCCAGCACCAAAGTGTCAAGTGATGATTGCAAGTGGAGGAACCATAAATTGCTCTGGAAAGTGCCATAATATCAAGCTATCCATGGGAGAATATGTATTGAATAGCCTAATGCTTTCCATTCCAATGGGTGGTGCTAATGTTGTACTAGCAGTCTAATGGATGCAATCCTTGGGTATAATAGCTTTTAAATTTCAAGAACTTTTCATGAAATTTTTTTCGGAATGAAAGGAAGTTAAATTAAGGGGTATTGCACGGAAACCAAGAAAGATAATCAGCTCTAACAGAATGACAAAGATTCTAAAGAAAGAACAACGAGGTGAAATTTCACAATTATGTTCACTAAAGGTTCCCATATCGAAATCATCCATTTCTCTAGATCTCCAAAAAGTGTTGGAAATTTATTCCAAGGTATTTGAGACTCCCAAAGTTCTCCACCTATTCATGATCATGATCATGTTATTCATTTGATTCTAGGAAGTGTTCCTCCAAACATCAGACCTTACCTAATGAGAAGACACTTCAAGGTAAAAATGGATCATGATAGTCTTAACTACTTTTTAGAATAAAGATTATCTTCAAAAGAACATAAAAAATGGGTCACAAAGGTGTTGGGTTATGACTTTGAAATCATATACAAAAAAAGGGAAGCAAAATGTTGTTGCAGATGCACTCTCAAGAAAGGATGAGGATGTGGAAGCATTGTTTTGTGCCATTTCTATTATCCAACTAGATTGGATAAACGAAGAAAAGGATGAATGGAACAATGACGAAGAAGTGTGGGCACTCATTCAAAAGTTGTAAAAGATCCCAATTCAAACAATATTGCTAGAACTTGACGAAGAAGGAAAATTCATATTGGAATCCAAAGCAGTCACAGAAATAAGAAATTGATAGCTATGAAATTGATCAATTCCAGAGTATCTCATCAAGTGGAATAACTTACTGATCGGAATCTGGATTAGGGGAAAAAATTAGCTCAAAAATCAAATTTCTCAAAATCAATTGAAAGCTAAACAACTGTGTTCGTATCGATGATATGATCCCAACGCAATGTGTTTCGTTCAAAATGGAATTTGTATGAGGAAGTTAGAGCCCGCTGACTGTTTCACCAAACAACAATTTTTTTTGCAAGTACTGCCTAGTCAGCAGTCCATACTACTGATGTGACAGGTGACTAGGTAGGTGACATGGTAAAGTTAATGCCTAATGAGGACTCGCCAAGTGTCACTGGATGATTGGTTTTCAAGTTGGTGATTTGGCACAATTTCATTGGTTAATTTTGGGTGAATGAGAGAAAGCCATGTGGAAAACCCAGAGGATGCCACGTGGCATGGCACTTCCCAACAGCCTTGGTAGGCTCGGTGTGAAAAGGAGAAAAATTTGTTGGAGGTGTTGGGGTTCGACCTCGCGACCTCCCCTCCACTACCCACACACATTACAAACTCCACTACATATTACGACTTAACATATGGTGGAATGCACACATTGTTAAAGGTTAAGTGCCAAAGGTTTAGGGGTTAACCACTAGCAGTTAATGCTAACATTTAATGTGCATGTGACCACCACTGTTAACCATTAGCATTCATGAAACAGTCAACCACTAATCCAGTGCTAAACTGTGCTTAGCCTAATTAATCATGCTTATCCCTTAATAAAAGGTGCTTAAAATTCTACAGTGTTTAGCGCTAATTAACTACACTTAAGTGCTAATTAAACATACTTTACAGTTGGCAGAGATTTTGGTGGATTTCGCCAAATTCGAAACCAACCCCAATTTTAGCAGGATTAACTGAAGTTTTCTAGATTTGGAGGATATTTCTAGGGAAAAATTGTTTCTCTCATAACATGGGCAATTTTCGACCAAATTGAGATCAGAAAAAGGTGTTCTTAGATAATTTCAACATTCTGAATACAATGGAATAAGTTTCAAAGGAAATGGGATAATTATGTATGTGATTTTTCCACATTGAATTTTTATGGAGCCTAGGGCCACTAGGGAGGAGGTCAAGCCCAGAACAACTGTGGTCCATTTGCAGAGTTTGAAGAGTCATCTTAGGGGTTTCAGGATGCTATGAGTCCATTGAAGTAGATTTCAAGAGATGTAGAACATTGTAAATTGTACCTTTTTCCATTTTGAGAAAATGCAAAGGTCAAAGCCATAGAGACTGGACCAAGGAGGTATAGCCCAGGAGGGGTGAACTCCTTTATCAAAACATTGTGTTAAGTGTTTTTCTTGATGGTTTGCTATTCATTTGATTATTGTCGTTCAACACTTCATTTTTGTGCTATTCTTCTCATGATTTCACATAAAAATTGACATAAATTTTACCTGTTCCCAATCACTAACAACATAAGAGAACCCTGCACATGAAGAAATTGACAAGCATATTTTTATAAATATGAAGTTGAAATTAGCACAAAAAACTAACATTCAGCTACAGATCACTTAACTGCTGAAGATTCCACATGGGAGGATGATAATTTTATACAGAAGCATCCAGAACTACTCAAGCATTGAGGACAACACTTTTTGAAGGAGAGGAGCATGTTAGGTCCCTATACTACTAGTGTAAATCATTGTTGTTATTACTACAACCCTCTTATTATATTATTGTACCCATATAGTCCCCATGTTATTATTATTTTACCCCATAGAAGCCCACTATCGTTATTGTTGTGGCCCTACAATATTATTTTTATGTAGGCTCTGATTGTATTAGGATTTCTTAGACTCCTATATATAGAAAGGAGGTCTTGTCATTTGTATCATCCAAGAATTGTTCATTTCTGTAATGTAAAGGAGGTTTCCCCCTCGAAGAGGCTGATTTCTAAGCCGTTGATCTATCTTTTTTATCTTTTTGTGAGATGGTTTCATAACAGTGGAAGATATCCATATTCAATTTGAGAGTAATAGAAAAAAAAATTGCATAGGTATCAAATTCTTTTATAGCTATGTTAACCTTTATTCAAACATATGCACCTTCTCCTTCAAATGTCAATTCTCCTCTTTAATCTCTGCATTGATGGCCATTGTATCTTCCAATCCCTCTCTCTTCCACATTGACTTTGCTTTCTCCTTGAGTACTAATATCTTTATCAAGGTCAAAGATTCAAATACTTTGATTGGTATGACTTGTGAATGTGGTACTTATGGCCTTCACACCTCACAAACTTGGATCTTCTACAAAAATTAATGTTTTTTGCCTATTTAAGGAATTATGTAGAAATTTTTGTCTTGATAATGGATTCCAAGGCTCCTATTCTCTTTGCATGAATGACACGGAGTAGCATATATAGAAACTTGTATTCTAGTTTTTCTTCAAGTTCTTAGTTTTGTGACTATAATATTAATATGGACTCTCAACCAAATCAACATTGATGCTTGATGTACAGACCAATAGACAAATTCTATCATCAATGAAAATAAATAGTGCAACTCATCAAAATTCAGTTCGATTGTTTGCAATTTTATCTACTAACTAAGATTAGTTTCTTCTAACATTTATTCTTTGATTTGGTTTCAATTATGTATTCATTCCTAATACCTCAAGGTTGAGTTCATCAACTACATAACTCTAAATAAATTCACCACAAGTATAGGAATACTACCGTACATATAAAGTCAACTAATATGATACTACTATGATTTTTGTTCCCACAAAACTATGATTATCATTAACTAGATGACAAACAATAATGATTAACATGGCTCAATATAGTACTTACTAATGTAATGGTTAAAACATGGCTCAATCTAATACTTCTAATGTCAATGATCAAATGAATTAACCATCATGTCTATTGTGAATTTAGACAAAAAAATTCAAATTAAGTTCTCTTCCAATTGAAACTCATAACTATATTTAATTTAAGTACATAAAGGCAGTGGATGCAATTCCCATTACAACTCTATCAAAAACATAAAGATAACTAGGCATTTAGTTAGAAGTGAAAAATAAGTCTCAAAACAAATTTTTGAAAGTATAAAATAATCATAAAATCAGTGTTTACCTTAAAGAATAGTTGTAATTTGATGGTTAAGAACATATGTTCTAAAAGCATACATATAGATATACTTATGTGAATTTTAATTGGCTTAATGTTCCTAACAGATATTTTAGTTTTTTTGTGTAGTAGAAATCAAGTAATACAATTTTGGATAAGATTTTAATTTTTTGTTGTTTAAAATAAGTTTCCATATACATAAATATATTCAAAACCATAAAAAAAATCTTTAAATAATTCCTATTATACAAATAAAAAATATCAAATTACTAAATATCTATCAAATTTTATACATATTACAATACTCAAATTACTATTTTAAAAAATCTCTATCAATTTTCATACCAAACTAGCAGAATAGTGTTGGGCATGGGATCCCCCCAAGGCATGTTTTGGGGCTTAAATCCCAAGTTTTGACTAAGTCCATTGTAAAGACTCCATGATCTGGGGGCACTGAGCGCGAAGCTTGTTGAGCTCCAAAACTGCCTCCTTTTCAAGCAATTTCTTCATCCTTCTTCCCTTGTTTTCCCATGCCAGTGCATCCTAAACCATCAAAAGCCATTGCATGATTGATTCCAGGAGTACATTTTAGTGATTTTCAAATTATATTATTATGTGTGTTATTTGGATAGGGTTTTGTTTTTCAACTACAGAATGTAGCCACTTTCTGCAGCTAATTGGCAATTTTGCAGCCATCTCCATACTTTTGCAGGTTACAGGTGTCAAAAAGAGGAACAAGCCACATGGGTAGCTAAGGAAATGTTAGTACATGGATAGAGTCCTATTTGTTTGATCAAATTTGAGGAGAAAGACCCCGGTCAAAGGGGAGTCAACGGAGAAGTCCTACAATAGTTAGAACTCTATTTTGGCACGCAAAGGAGTCTGAGGCGTGTTCCTGAAGCTAAGGATTCGTTTTGCCACCTACATAACCATATCCGACATCCATATTTAGAGATTTACTGTTTATGCCAACTGAGACTAAATTCCCAAATGCACGACCTGTTCACGTGTCTGTTGTAGAATATTTTCCTCTTAGAAACAGTTATGAATTTTTCCTATAAATTCCAGCATCTAGAACGCAGAACTAGTTAATGTTTTACTGCTGAAGTAATGTGATTTCCGTTTGTAATCAAGAGACATACAATCCTCTGTTTTTATATACAAAAACTCTATTTTCTTATATGGCTACCTGAGCATGTGAAGTAAATTTGCGTTGCTAGTCCAAGGCCGTGCAGAGGGCCCGTCCATGGTTGAGGTTCCTTTTTGTTTCTGTGTATTTACATTTGTTGTTTTTCTTTCGTTTAGCTGTATATTTCTTGTGTTTTCATTTATGTCCATAATCATTCTAACATTGTATATATTGCAGCTTTCGTCACTTGTTTTTACTAACCCTGATAAGTGCATTTCAATATCACAGTAGTTCTTTAATTTCTTTTATGCTCGAGTTTCTTAGTTGTAGTTTTGAAATTGAATTAAGTAGCATCCTTAGACTCACTTCTTCTGTTGTTCTTTAGTTTTCAAGTTCAAGTTGTTTTACGCTTTTTAGGATAGTCACTCATTACATAAGTACATGTTTCTGTAACCTTTCGTTGATGATTTACCCTTAAACTAATTGGTGAAATATGGAATGTATGAATTAGATTTTATTGTTGTTCAGTACCTTTTTTTTCTTAATATAGTCACTCATGTTATAAGCAAATATTTCCAGAGCCTTTCGTTGATGATTGATCTTCAAACTAATTAGTGAAGTGTTATGTTTATAAATGAGATTACTTGTTGTTCATTAGTTTAAAGTTAGATAGTTTGATGTCATTTTCTCATGATATAAGCTAATATTTCTAGAGCCTTTCGTTGATGATTGATCTTCAAACTAATTGGCGAAGTGTTATGTTTATAAATGAGATTACTTCTTGTTCATTAGTTTAGAGTTAGATAGTTTGATGTCATTTTCTCATGATATAAGCTAATATTTCCAGAGCCTTTCGTTGATGATTGATTTTCAAACTAATTAGCAAAGTGTTATGTTTATAAATGAGATTACTTATTGTTCATTAGTTTAGAGTTAGATAGTTTGATGTCATTTACTCATGTTATAAGCTAATATTTCCAGAGCCTTTCGTTGATGATTGATCTTCAAACTAATTGGCAAAGTGTTATGTTTATAAATGAGATTACTTGCTGTTCATTAATAGTATAGTTGCAGTTTCAGTTTTGTTTCTTGCCTTTAGTTTAATTGCAGTAGTTCATTAGACTTTAATTTTGCAAGTAGAATAGACAGCAGAAGTAGTTTTGCTTCCAGTATTTCATTCTCAGTTTGATATAGATAGCTGCACTTCCATTTTCTCATTCAAGTTTTGATTTTGTAGATAGCAGTTCTAAGAGTCTTTTAAGCTCATATTTTGGAAACCATTACAATAGCAAGAAGATAAGCTTTGTCTTCACTTTCTTGTTTTGAAAACTCCACTTCCAAACTTGGCCTAAAAAGCACTTTTAGACTCTCACTTCAGCAGTAGATTAAGATTTCAATTACATTGTAGAACTCTAGGAGTCAAAAGAATAAAACCCCAAAACAACATAAACTTGAAAATAATGAGGTAATAAAGAGTTATTTAGCACATATAGTGCACTACACTTCATTAGTTTACGACACCCGGATTGATAATTTATGTAGCAATTTAGGACACTAAATTGACTAAACATTTTGGCACCATTGTCGGGGAAGTGTAACTAGGTAGCCTTACTTCTTACATTCATAAAAAAAAAAAATAAAAAACAACAAAACAAAAAAAATGACATGCATAGAGAAAGAGATTCTAGGGGTAGATTTATAGCTAGGGGCAGAAGTTCGATTTTCACAACTCCAACTACTCCACCAAGGATTAGAAAGGACACACCTCCATCCCAAACTCATACTCCCAGCCTTAGGATTCCTGGAATTCAAGGGGCAGCAACTCAATTAGAAGATTCTCCCACTTCATCTACTAAACCAGATCTAGGAGAGGAACCCTTTTTCACCTCTATAGGGGAGCCTATTGTAGTTGAAGAAGTAGGAGTACCTAGAGAAGAAGAAGAAGTAGAAACTCTCTCTCATCAGCCATTGATAGAAGAACCAAAAGATTCTAAGGAAACTATCATGGCAGAAGAAAAGCAAGATGGAGAATTTTCACTATTTGGAGGAGGGGGTAGACGTAGAGGTAGAGGAAACAATGGAGGAGGTAGAGGAAATAGGGAAGGAGATAACTCATTTGGATTCCCTATAGTAGATGAGGAAACACATACAACAATGAAAAACATTTCACCATCTATCCTCCCAAACTTTTATGGGTTGAGAAGTGAGGATCCTGAAACATTTTTGTTTGAGTTTGAAGTCTTATGCCGAACTTATGACTATCTAGAAGACTCTCAAAAACTCAAATTGTTCACTAAAAGGGGCTGCTTTGAAATGGTTTATGGGATTAGTCATTCAATCCATTAGGACTTGGAATGATATGAGGTAGGCATTTTTGGATAGATACTTGGATTACTGTATGCCTACCAATCATAAGGATGAGGTATTCAAAATGATGCAAAAGGAAGATGAAAACTTAGAGGATTTGCTTGAGAGGTTTAACTACAATTTGAAAAGAGCAAAAATGAACAATTTAGATGAAGAAACTTTGAAAGCTCTTTTGTTGAAGGCCATTAGAGATGAATGGATAGATATCTTAAACATGATGGGGAAGGGAGACATCTCTCAACTTCCATTGAATGATATAGCAGAACTATGTGTCCATCTCTCAAGAGGGAAATCTAAAACTGGGAAAGGACCTAGAGATCCTTCTCTTATTAGAGCAAAAAAATCTGCAACAGGAACTGTAAGTAGGGCAGAAATTGGTAATATGCTTGATGAGTTCAAAACTGATATTTTAGGGAGCCTTAGTGAGCAGCTAGACACCCTCAAAATCCAAAACAAGAAGAAAACAGAAGCTGATGCTTTAGATATCTTTTGTCCAAAATGTAGAAAGAAACATGCTCTAAGGGAATGCCCCTTAGATGCAAAAATTGTAGAAACTTCTATGAGACCAAGGATTGTCCTTCAATCCCAGGTCTTAAGGTTGTCTTTCAAGAGGAAGTAGTCCCAAATTCTATAGAACCTCTTTGTTTTGTTGCAAGAAGACCTTGGTAAGGGCCACAAAATCAAGGATTTAACAATCCAATGAATTTTCAGCCCCCACCAAACTAGAATTCTTGGCAACAACCTTGGCCTCAACCTCAAAATTAGTATCAATCTCAACCATGGGCACAAGGGGTACAAAATCCTTATGGGAGATTTGCTCAATATTATCAATATCCTCCATCTTATCAGAGTTATCCTCCCCCACAAAATCAACAGCAAAATCAACAACCACAACTTCCAAATCAAAACCCTCACCTTTCATTGCCATTTCCACAACAACAACCTCCACAACAAAGTCAAAATCCTCAACTCTTACTTCCATTTCAACAAAAGCCAAATCAATTACCAGCCCAACCATTGCCAAACCCCAATAATAAAAGCCCTCAGAATGCTTACATAATAGAAGGTCAACAATTTCCTACTTACATGATTGTTCCTCTAGATCTTAATGATGTTCAACTTAGAACAATGTAAACTTTGAAACGGGAACTCATACTGTTACCCGTTTTGTAGAGATAGCAAAAAAGTGACCCGATTTTGAAAAGGGGTGATGCAGAACACACGTGTTTTTTAGAGCTTAGTTTTTGGCACTATAAATTTTTTATGTACATTGCGTTTTATAATGGTAGTGTTTTTTATGCTGATTTAAAAACGTGGTAATTCTACACCAGGCCCTTTTTTTTAAAGGAAGTTTTTTTTTTTTTTTTTTTTCTAATGTATGAAATGTAAATAATTATTTTGTAAATTTAATAATTTTTGAAGTGGTCTTTTTCTTCATATTTTCTTGTTTTTATTTTAATTTTATTTTTTTGTAGTGAGGTTTTTATTGTTTTGCATATTTAAAGAAGAAGGTCGATATTTTGAATTTTCGATATTCTACATATTTATACATCGTTAATTAATTTTTCAATCCACAAGAAATAATTGTTTCTAAAAAACAATATTTTTTAACAATGGACATAAAAATAGCCATTTTTAACATAAATATAACTAAAAAACTACACATTTTGATAATTTTTTGCTACAATTGACATGCGAAAATCACAATTTTTATACAAAATTTTTAACTAAAAATAGTTAAATAATAGTTTTTTTTATGAATTTCATGTCAAAAAAATAATAATAATCACTTTTTTTTCAAAAAATAATGATTAACTTAAAAATTAATGCAAAAATCACATATTACAAATATTGAACGCATAACAACCTTAATTGAGTGTATATTCTTCTCATAAAATGTCAAAGTTAAAACATTGCAAGTATAACTACTTAATAGTCACAAAAAATAAGCTTGATTTCCAAGCATAACTTAAATTTAATCAACAATGTCACATAATCCAAACTCTTCGCCCTTTGGTGTTTCATCATTGTCTTCTTCCACAGTATTTTCTGCTTCCGTTTGCTCATTTTCATCTTCTAATGGATCTTTGATGTCTGCAAATCTCCCAATGTATGTCTTTCCAAACATCCCATGTAATGGTGGTTGAGGTTCCTTTGCCTTTTTTGCCACACGTGATTCACTAAAGTCCCCTTTCTTCAACCCAATTTCTTGCATTGCGTCTGGAATAAATTGAAGAGCATTAATTCTTTGCTGAATGAAATTGCACTGTAATGGATTTTTTTCAATCGCAATGCAATTTCTTCCTTTTTGAAGGCAGCATGCTAGTGTTGTACCTAATTATCAAGCACAAAAGAAATAATGAAGTAAATTAGTACAATGACATATTAATTAAAAACTAACATATTGAAATTGAATTCCATTTAATAAAACTTACCTGAGCCAGAAAATAAATCCAGAACCCAATCTCCTTCATTTGAACATATTTCTATAAGATAGTTAATCAATAATTGTGGTTTTTGATAAATGTTAACTATCTCTCCTTTTGCTTCTTTGTCTTCATATGTTAGTTTTCTCACAACAGCATCATAAGTCAGTATTTGGCTATGACTCTTTCCGTCTACCCCATTTAAAAATCATAGACATATAGCTATCATCTTTTGCCCAACTATCAATATGAATGAACTCACAATCATTTATAAATACTTGATCTTCACGATTAAGAAGATTTGACTTTTGCCTGTAACATGAAATAGTAAAAGTTCAATCAACTTGTATATAAATGAATTTTTCAACATTAATCAAATATACATTTTAAACGTCTTACCATGTAAGCTGCATCCTTGAATTTGTTTTCCCCTTGAAGCTTGACAATATCATTGCCAATTGTGTGTTTGAATGAAATGTCACAAATCTCCATAATGGTGATGACGTGACTTCTACAAATCCCGCAACCACTTTACTAAGAGCTTGATAAGTATAAGGGTCACTATCATAGTCAATATTTGGAATATTGAAACCATGGGGAATATCTGCAATAACTAGGGCATACTCCCTTTTAGGTATGAGTTTAGCAATGTCTTCATAGTCGCCTTGTATTACTTGATATTGAATAGTGTCTAGCCCATTCCAAATGAAATGAGTAAGAGTTGGATCAAGTTCAACATTCTTAATACGTTGCTTCCTCAGTCTTTCGATCTTTATTTTTTCAATAAAGGTTCTAAAGCTAGTTGGCGCTCCATTATCATCCTTCTTCATCTTTTATAAAATAAACAAATATATGTGTAAGTTATAAATTAAAAATAGTACACAGATGAATAAAAATGAATGTGTAAATCAAGATACCTTTTTAAATGCAAGATAAAAAGCTTTTAATGTTGATGTAGAACTTGAATCTGGATAGTTGCGTACAACATCATCCCAACTATCTTCATTCAACAATTTAACCATTTGTTCTTGAATTTTCATGTAAACTTTGTGACTGCATAGATAAAGTAACAAAAAGTTAATATAATGATATGTATAACAAATACTACCAAGAACAACATGTTTTATTTAAAATAAAATTATAATCTAGAAATAAATAAAAATAATTCAACAAACTTACTTTTGAAATTCCTCAGACATTTCCTCCAATGATAATTCCCCTGACTTCACATGAGATAATATTGTTTTGACAATTTTTTCATCTTTCACTCCTTGCATTTCTCTCCAAGGTGTGATAGTCATATCTTCTGGAAGCTGCTTCAATTCAGGAGCTGATTCACTGCCGCCACATATCAATGGCTTAGACTTTTTGACCTTCTAGTTTTTAATGCCAATGTTTTCCCACATGCTAAAAATCTAATCAATCAACTTCCAAGCATATCCAGTTCTAAATGCCAATTGGACAATGTTATCAACACCTCTGAATATATCACTAGGAAGGTTGCATCTTCCACATTTTGAATTGGGTTTTTCTTCAATTTGATAGCCTATTTCCATACAACATTCCCTTCGGAAATCTATAGTAACATTTATCCTATCCCCACCACATTTTTCTTGAAATTCACTATGAATAATTCTAACCCTTTGGATGAAAGTCATAGACATCCTATATTCATTATCTGAATTATGATCCCATGCCACTAACTTTGCTTCTGTATCCGATAAACTAGCATAAATGATACATTTCATTGTTTCAAAACGTGGGTTATTGGGATATTCCTCCAACAATTGTCTTTGAGCTTATACAAAATGGTTCCCCCCAAACACATAATAATAGTATTCAAAACATTTTGACTTATCAAATGTTTCTTTGTTGGGAACTTGAACTGGATCAATAAGAAGCACATAATTAACCACATGAGCATATGGATTGTACCTCATCAATGTCTTCAAGTTGTGAACATGCAGATGGTGTGGCTTTTTGACTTGATATTGACATTGTCCTTCACTTGCCTTATAGGTTTGTCTGACATTAAGTTGAAATGTACGACCACCATCAATTAAGTTTCTCTTTGTCAAATTCTGTCGAATGGCATTTTGTATTGTTTTGATAATGCCATCCTCTAAATCAGCTCCTGGTGTAACAATTTCTCTGCTTTCTTTTGAAGTTTCAATAGGTTCTTGACTGTTGGTAATGGCTAATTCAAAATCTTCAACTTTACTTTTCTTTGTCATAACATTCTCAACATATTTATTCTTGGGCATTGTTACTCTTGGTCTTTTACAGCTCTTCTCAGTTCTAATGTCATCTTCAGTAACGGAAACATATGCTTCATTGTCAGTTTCAACTTCATCGTCCTCAAAAGTAACTTGTCTACCCTTGCTAGATTTATCCACTAGAGGCCTTTTTTTCTAATCCTTTGGATGTAGTTTTGTAGAATCATAAATTACTACATTTTGCTTGTTTTCCATATCTTCTTCTGAAACTAAGTAAAAACTGTTGACAACTTTCATGATATCATGCTCTATGAAATGAATGCCTCCCAACCTAATTGAACAACTTTCAACAAAATTCTGCCAAACAAAATATCATATGTCAATAAAAACAAAATTAAAAAAATATAGTGAGACACTTTCAAGAAAGCAAAATACAAATATAAATAACAATACTTACGATGTTTTGTTTCATCTCATTTACGATTTGTTTACACAACTTTGTAGATACCTCTCTTGTGTCATACAATGAATATGATAGTCGATATTTAATCCTTTCATGTGACTTGGGAGATTTTGTAAGTATGTAAACAACTTCAGTGTCCGGTACCGAACACATATCTATGACTCTTCCCATCACCTCAAAAATTCCATTATCATTCAGTATATCAATATATAGATATATATTCACATTTTGGCTTTCTCTTTCTTTCACATACTAGATTCTTGATGGGAATTTCACCTCTTTTGAATTCTTCCAGTCTGAAATCATCTTCTTATCATTTGAGGCACTTGAAAGATTTGTAGCCATGAGCTCAGGTGGAGTTCCTTCACCAATTTTTTTTGAAGATACACCTTTAAGAGTCTTTGGTCTATAAATATTCACAGAAATCTTCTTTGATGCCACTTTCCTGAAAAATAGAAACACATAAATCAATAAATAACAAAAACATATTAACTTAAATCCACAACGAAAATATATCATAAATTTTTAATTTGTATAATCGGAGAATTGAAATTAAAAAAATATTAACACCAAGAAATGGCAAAAGCCCACCGACACCACCCCATCCATCCGCGGAGTGGCTGGAGATTCTGCCACCCCCTACCCCCATGCCCCCCTACCCCCCTTCCCCCCTAACCGAGCCACCCCACCCCGCAATCAGACGGCCACCCCAACCCACCCTTACCCCCTTCCCCCCCCAATCGACCCACCTCACCCCACAATCGGAAGGCCACCTCACCCCACCCTTACCCCTCTACCCCCAACGCCCCCACCAACCCTCCCAACCCCCTACCCCCCACGCCCCCCCTTACCCCTCACCCCCATCCCACTCGACCCCACTCCTACCCTCTACCCCCCCGTTGCCCCCTAACCGACCCACCCCAACCCGCAATCAGATGGCCACCCCATCCCACACCTACCCCCTACCCTCCACCTCTACCCCCCTCAAAAGAGATAGAATTGAATAAAACTTATGTCAATCATATTTGTGTTTTTTAATTGAACCTTAAGGTAAGAATTGATTGAAATACTTGAATATCCAAGTAAATTTAAGAAAATTTATAAAATTATAGAAACATATATAACCTCAAAAGAAATAGAATTGAATAAAACTTATTTCAACATATTTGTGTTTTTTAATTGAACCTTAAGATAAGGAATTGATTAAAATACTTGAATAGCCAAGTAAATTTAAGAAAGTTTATAAAATTATAGAAACATATCATTAATTGTTTTTTAGTATATTAAATTCCAATACATATGACTTAGGTTTATATTTGTTTGTGGAAACGTAAACAATATTAATTTCTTAAATTACTTTATCATTATCAATTCTTAATGGTAAAATAAACACAATTAAGGAAACCACATACTTCTAACCATTAAAATTTCTTATAACTAGTAGCATTTCAACTCTGTAAATATATTTTAGTTCATTTTAAGTATCATAGTGACTTTCATCATAATAAGATTGTATTTATTTTTTTAGTCTATTAAACTGCAAATCAAAATGAATATTTTGTAAAAAATTACTTCTTGATTGTTATAGATTCCATATTCATGGCTTGATCGTGACAACATAATGCATTTACTTCTTTAATCCTGTAGATTCCATATTCATGGCTTGATGGAGAGTCCTACATAATGCTTAAACCTTATACCATGGAGTGTTTAGTTGATTACATATGGATTTGTTATAGTCTTTTATTTTTCAATATCATGGAGAGAATTTCAGTCTCCCATATAATTGATAAATATTCACAAAATGGATGATAAAAGTAATTAAATACAAAGTAAAATTGTATTTTAAATTATAAATATTAGTGTTTTAATTAATTAATTTTAAATTGTTATCTCTTTTAAAAAAGTTATGCTATAGTTTTTTTAAATTAGTGAAATAATTAATATCCATAAACTGAAATTTAATGAACATCCATAAGCAAGAATTAATAAGCATCCATGAATTAAAATAATGAATGAATCAATAAATGTTGAAAATGCAATAAGAAAATCCTGATTTAATTTTCCCTTGAATTAAATTAGGAGAAAAATTGTAATTCCACATCACAAGACAACTTGTACAAGTTAACTAAGTTAATTTGACTTAGTTAGTTCAATTAATTCAAGTTGAGGGTCTAACTTAAGTCATGTAGAGTGGCTCTTACTTTATATGAGCCTTGACTGAGTTTATTTTGAGTTGTAATTAATTAATTCAATTTAACTGAGTTAAAGTCAATTAAACTAGTTCCAACTGATGGAGGAACTAGTAGGAGGTCTAACAGTGGGGTTTTGCTTCATGTGTTCAACCAATTAACTGATAATTCAGCCATAAATTACATATGCATGTGTGATTTATGATTTACCCAGTTGATATTGGAGTTCAAGGGAAGTGTACTATCAGTTGTACAATCATCAAAATTGTATAGGTAGTGCATGCAGTCATAGGAAGGCCTATGATGGATTGCGCAATTCCAATTGAGGAATTTCCTTAATTAATAGGGGCTAATTCTCAAGTAAACAACGCAAATAAATAGGGACTTGGGAAAGTAGAAAATTGGTTAAGTATTGGCCAAGGCTTGTCTAGGAAACTATGAGACAAATATAGATAGTGCAGAGGTTGCTCGGGCTTGAGAAAATCATTGCAATCTTCTCATATTTTCCGACTAATGCAATATACGGATAGCATGGGTTTTTAGTTGTGGCTTTCCCCAAGAAATCATTGTGTAATGTGTTCATTGAATTCTTTCTCTTGTATGATTCACAATTTCTCTATCGTTAATTATTTTCGTAGTTGGTAGAGTAGATTCAAGTCTATTGTTTTAGTAAATTACAATTAGCAATTTGAATCTAAAAGGAATTTCTATAATAAATTCCCCATATGAAAATATATACAAATTACATTAAATGAACATCCATAAACTGTAATAATAATCTTCCATAAACTGAAATAATGTTCTTGTCTCCATAAACCGTCCATATGAAAATATACAAAGTTTGTATCACATGTGAAAGTGCCCTATGAAATGAGCTTGAAAATATACAAACTATGTGGTCTAAGTACCACTACCCCAATGTGACCTCTGGTCAAACATGGTGTCCATAACCCGATACTGCAATATAACACATTCAAATTCAAATTAATTAGATCATCATTTACAAAATAAATAATATAGAAATAAATGATTTTGAACCAAATTTGATTACATATGAATCTATTAACCTCACTCTAGTCCAAATGAAATTAAGGTAGGATGGGGGCCTAATGAATCTGGGTATGGTGCTCTTGTGCCTATGGCTCAACGATTAGGGCCTACGTCAATGGAACCACATCATGAATTCCTCCATACCTAGTATCCCACTCATGTTGCCACATTATTCGACCTCAACACTAGTCTGCATCTAGGCTTCTGTACACAATGAAAAAGACAAATTATAATTAGTCTACCAATTAATTAACATGCATGTAATTTTAAAAAAAATTGTTGAAATCTTAGCAATAATTTTTTTTACCTCAATTGCTGGTCCATGTGGCTGTAGATAGCGACTCTCCTTCATATGAGTGTGAGAGGTGGAGGAGACTCCATGGAAGCATGCACTGATGGGGGTTGTTATGGCCGATCAACTGTCCCCTCAGATGACCTCAAAATCTCATTGATATAGCCTTGTGTCTACATGTTATCTTGAACTTATTAATATAAATGCAATCTAATACAAAGTTATTAAAATAAATAATGTATAATTTGATGATAAGAGTCAAAAGTTCCATATATATATCTATATATATATATATATATATATATATATATATATATATATATATATATATATATATATATATATATATATATATATATATATATATATATCTGTGTGTGTGTGTGTACCTAGCCTATGTCACGTGGGTTGTACACCCTCCAAGTGTCACAGATGGCATCACGACACATATGTTCATATGACAAAACCTAGTAAGAGGGTAGAATATTAAGCACTGAATCATCAAATAATGGAATTGGGAGGTCATGAGGCAATAATGGTGTTCTGCTCATCTCTCCATGCAATGTGACTTGTGCACTTGCCAATGTGGTCCGCAATGGTATCCCTAGTCTCAAAGTTGAGCTATGATGACCCCTATAGCTCTGTCAAAAATTACCATGCTTCGAGAAGGTAGTGGCAACAATCTTAGAGGTGGTGGTACATGTGCAAGGTCTGTACGAGCCTCGACACAATCATCGCTATGTCCCTTGTTGGGTCCATAAAACTCAAAACCAGTGTTGGTGTAATTTGGCCTCATACGTAACGCAAATTCCTCATATACATGCTTTGCAAATTAATGGGGGACTTGATCATGGTGGGGAATTGGCCCTAAGATCTAGTGAATCGATCATAAACAAAAGGGGCCACATCAACATTCTTAAAATATTTGAGTGGAATCAGACCAACATTTCTATAATGAGGGTCTCAAGGGATGTTAAACAACCCCCCACACACATCAATGTCCTTGGTGGCGGTTTTCATTGCCTCCCAAGTATCTGGGCCTCTAACCTCCTACCTCCTAATCCTATGTATGGCATGTAGGAGGTTGTTATGTGGGCCCACCCTCTGATAGGTCTGGATCAACCTATTTATTCTCTCTAGCATCAAATTCAAGCTATGTCTAGTAGTCAACCGAGCAGGGAGTGTACCTAACTCTCATGTAATCCATGCAAGTTGGGCCCTGACATCTTCGAGTGTGATAGTGAAATCGTCCCATATGGGGTTAACGTTTCATTATCATCCACAACTTCGGTTTTCTAAGGTTCTAAAAATCATAAATATAATTTAACATATATAACAAAATAAACATAATAACATATAAAATAAATTCAATTACATCAATTGAAGACGATTTAAAAATTAAAGACAATTTCAAGACATAAACACATAAAGTTTAAAGAGGATTTAAAAATGCATGAGGTGTACCTGTAACAGGTGAAGATGGTCCACTCTCGGTATCATCATCAACAGAGACAGAAACACTACCTTTGACACTCCTACTAGCATCAGAATCAATATCTATTAGTGGAACGTGAACTCTGGTTGGGCTATGTGATCTTTCATGAGCTTGCCATGTATCAATGATCTCCCCACACTCCGATGACCTACGGTTAGGGGTTGTGTGGCAGATGGCTCTATATAAATTTACTTGGAAGGGGATTGATTATAAGAGTTATAGAGTTAATGAATATAAGACAACCAAAGTACAGAAGAATAGAAACAATATAGTTGTATTTGAAGTATGTAAGAGTCGTCTAAGCCATATAAGCTTCCATCATAGACTTTAGAATTGAAACAAAACTATTACATATAATACATATAAACTAATCCAAGAAAAAATGTTGACTAAAGAATGTTGACAAGAAAACCATTTCTAAACTCAAGTAGAATAATCTAGCCTTCCTAAAATTTAGAGTCCCTTTTTTTATAATTTATCAACTAAAGTATTGAGTTCCATGTAAACATAATCGAAAAAAGTGATCAAATCTAACTTGACACCTTTTCCCATTTCTAAATAATGCATTTTATTCATAGATCATAAATATGTAAATATATGTAAAAAATTGAAATAAACCTATTTGCAAAACTAATAAAATTTCATGCCAACCAAATACTCCATAAGACAAGTTCTTATAATGTTTGACTTTGACACGTGACATGTAACTAGGTGCAAGCGCATGAAGATATGCTATAATGCTTTTATTTCTTCTATTTATGGTACAACGTACTACATAATAAAATAATTTGGTATATTAGAAAAGAATCAAAATGTGTTTATTCACTTTAAATGCAGTTTTCATAATGGTTTTAATGTATGTATCAATGCACTGTTGAAGCTTCACGTTGCATAAGAGATGAAATTATCATTATTATTTTTTTCAAAAATAATACATAAAATATCATTAATGGTTTATTAAAGTATATATGTTGAATTTCATAATGCCTGAAGCCTCCACCATTTCATATTGCATTGGATTATGGACAATATAGTTTACAATACAAATAAATTAAATCCATAATTTAATTTTTACCATTATATTATTCTCTAACTATCATAGTATTTTTATTTTATTAATAAAAGACAACACAACATATAATAAATATTTTATTAATAAAAATATATTGGGCTATATAATTATATATAGTTATGTTATATGTGTGTATGTGTGTGTTATGCTATGTTATAATTATATATAGCTTTATGTT
The DNA here is from genome assembly GCA_031772625.1 of Pinus tabuliformis. Lineage (NCBI taxonomy): Eukaryota > Viridiplantae > Streptophyta > Pinopsida > Pinales > Pinaceae > Pinus > Pinus tabuliformis. Next base: position 494,239,253 of record CM062814.1, on the reverse strand, counting down.
ATATTATATAATTTTCTATATACATATATTATTATATAGTTAACTATATAGTTATATTATGTTATGTTATATATATAAATATATTATATAATTAATTATTGTTAATAAAATTTAATTAAATATCACATTTTTCCTTATTTTGCACTTTTAAAGTTAATATTTTATTAAGTAATTAATTTTTTAAGACAAATTACTATATTAATAATATAATTTAATTTAAATTAAAAAATAAAAAATAAAATAATTTCATGTTTGATAAATAGAGGTTTGTCATGAGAAATTATATTCATTATCTCAATCTTAAGCTCCTAATGACTGGTTTTCACAATCTCTAATCTAATAAAGTCACATTACAAAGGTAGAGGTGCACGAAGGTGAAGATGCTTTCAATCTTTCTTCTCTTTTTCAACATCCTCCATGTCAAAACAATGTGCTTCCTTTCTTGGATGTTTTCAATATGCTAATCTCGGTGGTGAATCAAATGTAATCAATTATTTCGATCAATCTGTAGCCTTGGGAAAAAATCATTCTTATGATGATGACTTTGTTGATGTATACAATCATGAATTCCCAGGTGTATCAACTGATCTTTTGGTTTCTCATGAAGATTTTACTTTAGACCTAGAATCTGATTCGATCAAAGAAGATGTGCTTAGAGAATCTTCCTCTTCATCTCGCCATCCCTTGTGATCTACCATCTATGATGCATCTACTTGTGACAGAGATACTCCATGATCTTTAAGTTCTTCATCCAATGAGTTATCTTCTTAATTGACACAAGACACTGAGATTATCCATGATGCAAATAAAAACAATTGAATCATTAAGTATTCTTTCCACCCTTCGTCATCACTTCTCTTGCATGAAGACAACTTTTCAAATCAACTTGCTTATGAAATTTCCTCGATTCATTCTTATTCTAATTTGCAATCAAAAGAATATTTCGACTTGAGTAATCTAGTTGTTGAAGTGGAAGAATCTGGTCAAACCAGTGGCAAAGATTGTTTCCATCTGATAAGCAGTGGTCTTATTGAAACCAGTGGTAGTAGCTATCCTCACACCATGCATGATCTGGTACAATCTTCAAAATGATATTTTACAATTCTGGAAAGTTATGGGAACTGCCAGAGAGTCGAGGAACTTCAACTTTGGTTGATAGTTATGTCAAGATTTCACGACTCTAGTAAGAGCCCCGAGATAAGCCAGATCTGGTTTCTCCAACACAAACCTACTCTCTGCATGGTTTCATTTGATGTAAATTTATTTTTGAAAAAAAATTTGGTATTTCAAGTATGATATTTCAAATTTTCAAGATTTTACTTCTAACCAGATTCAAGAATCTTTTTCAATTTATTAATCTTCATGCAAATCTCTCACATCAAACCTAGGTTTGGAATGTGTAACTCTCATAGAGTCACGGAATTGTGAAGTTGATGATTTCAAATACTTTATTTGGTTGAAGGAATCATGCCTATCAGATTCATCTCTTATTAGTCAGCTCCTAGTTTTTCTTGTGAATGTTATATTGCAAATCTTCCCCTTCATTGCACCTAAAATCCTCTTGAGTAATAATGAATGCACGATTTATCACATGAATCAAGTTCTTGTTCGTTCACCATGTTCTAACATGTCTCATGTATTTGTTGTGTTGGCATCCCTTTTAAATTATTTTCATGATTACGATGCCTGCACAGTTTGTCACCAGTTACAGGGAAATGATTTGTCACATTTGGTTTGCAAGGAACTTGGTTCAATTGTTCAAAGCATTCAAAGAACTGTTCAAACTGATTTATCTTCGTTTATTACAAACCGAGAATCTGATGCTTTAATCATCTCATCAAATCATTATTTTGTATTTTATGATTGTCATTCATGTCATCATTTTCCCACCAATATATCCAATGGCAGTTTTTTTACATCTTTTAATCTTCATCATTAAATATCTCACTATTCAGATTTTTGTTGAGCGGTTGAGGCACTTCAGTCTCTACTGATGGTTATGTCAGGTCCTCACTGTCTCAACATGATTGTTGAATATGATCAGATCTATTTTTCCTCACAAGATTCTCGTTATAATCCCATGCCTCTAATTGAAAATCCATATTTTCAAATATTTCAGGGTTTTCAAGAGGATCATCATGAATTTTATGATCCAACCATTGAATGGTTGGAGCAATCTTACTCAGCAAGCTCCATTGCAATAAAAAAGTTTTGGCCTTTTCTCATGCTTGCTAAGCAGGATGACACAGAAGAAGGTGCATTCGCAAGAATTCTTCAAGGTTTGTCTGATTATGATTTCCGTCGGAGAGGTAAGAATGTGAATTGGATGAAAGTAGTGGTTGTGACACATCTTTTTCCCACATGCAAGACCTTCAAATTTTTTGTGCAAATTATTCAAGCTCTCATCTTTTCTCTTGCACATTGCTTTATATCTGTTTTAATTGATCGTATCTTTGTGATTGCAGGTCGGGAATGATTATGGTGGCTACATTGGAAATTCCATTATATGTGACCCCAACCTTCTAGTTGTTAGGTTAGGAGTGGGATTAGTTGCATATTGGTTTTCCTTATCTTTCACCCATCATGTGTTGTTTTGTTTAGTCTCTCTTATCTTTTCTTTCTTTTCTCTTGCATTATACTTTGGTTTAGCTTATTTTTCTTGTCTTCTAGTTTTGTTTCTGTGTTGTGTGTTGTATTTCCTTTCATTTTGTTTCTTTTGTTCTTCTTTCTTGTTGAGTGTCTCCTTTTGTTTTCATCATGTGAATAAGTGTTGTGCCTGCACCTGTTTGGCTTCTTAGTATGTGTGTGGCTAAAGTCTAAAGAGTCATGTGACACTTCAACATTTGGTTAACCTCGAGTTCGTCTTCCTTGTGTCTGTTATATCTTTTGGTCAATGAAGTTTCGATGGAAAATACAATCCATCTGTAAGGAGAATTTTTGTCCAACCATGAACCTATGTCTATTCAGGAAACCTTATGCATGCGATCGATTTTGTGTTTTGTTGTTTTCATGCTTATCTAATATGTAAAGGAGAATAAGGGGAAAAATCTAAACGAGCAAACATAAATTAGAGGTCTCTATATGCTTCTCTGAAGGAACAACCTCTTATGATCTCAATAAGTTCGGATCCCTCTTACGCCCAAAAATGAATAAGTGTCGATGCACAATCCTCTTTACAAAAAAAATAAAGGTGAAAGAAGAGAAAGCCTTCCTGCGCAGAGTGGTGAAACAAGTAACTCCACTGGGTTACTATCTAGGCTTGCTGGAAGCAGAGCAATGTTTGTGTTATTGCATGACTCTGTCAGGGTACTGTCTATGCATGCTGGTAGCAGAGCAACACCAGAGATGAAAAATTATACTCTGAAAATATTAAGCTGGTGAGCTACACTACCCTTCCCAACTCAAAACATTGTGATATCGTTGAATATTATTATGTGTTCAACCGAGAAGGCATAAATATATCGTGTCTATTCACGGGGTAAGTGGGGAGGCCAAAGTAATATGCATGATGAATCAATACTCCCTGAAGAACCAAGGACCTTCACAGAAGAATTTAACCGAGGCAGAGAATATGGAATTCTACCAGTGTGTCACCAAGTGTTGTAGGTGCTACAACTACCCTCCAAAATTTTGGCTTACACTAAATTTCATAGCCTTCCTTGGTCTTGCACATTGTTTTTGCGAACACCGAAACTCATTTCATGTACTTTATTGAAGTATTTTTCTCCCCTTTGCAAGTTGGGTAAACTGTAATCTTTTCGCATTATTGGTTGTTGCACAATGTGTAGAAGTCTTTTCTAGTGGTTTCAAGGGTCTATATTTGTGAAGATGAATTGTTATAACCATGTAAACATTTGTAACACTCATTTGTAAATTTTTAAGCATTGTCGTAAAAGTGTCGTCACGGTCATCACAAAGCGTATCTTAAGTGTCACACTTATCGTAACTGGTCATAAAGTTGTCGCACAGGAGGAAATGAATTGTTCATGTGTCTTGGGTGATCTATGTTGTTTTGTTGTCAAGTATTCTAAGTGTGAGATCACAATCAAAGTCTTATCATTGTTCACATCAGTCTAACTAATCTTACACTTAGCTATTTTTTAGAAATCTTCCCGACCAACCAACTTGGCTTCACCCAGCCTCCTTGAACTATGCATTGCACAATTTCAGTGCTCTAGCTATGAGCTTGCCCCTTGACGCTACAAAATGCATAGTTCCTGCCTCCCAAGACGATTGTATTGTGCAATTTGTGTGCTCAAGCTCTGGCCTTGGCCTCCATAATTTCACAATCCTTTCTCTAAGCCTAGCCCTAATTGCACATTGTGTAACCACAAGCCTCAAGCTCATTCCATGAGCCTCTGAATTGCCTAGTTGCACAATTTCCTAGCCTCCCTTTTCTCCTAGAACTGTTCAATGTTTTCACTCAGTGTCCATCCCCTCAGCTTGCCTCACTAGCTCCCAGAACTACATTGTTTTCTCCCTTAGTCCAACCTAAACTATGCATTGTGCAGTCTCAAGGCTCAAGCTTCACCCCTAACTACCTGAGTTTCACAATTGTGCAGTTACTGAGACTCTTTCCCAACCTATCACATGGTTCTGACTCAGTTAGTGGATCAATATGCTCCATCTTAGACTAGGGTGTTTTCATTCGGATATCGTCTCGTCATGAGTGAATTGTAGATACAAGTATCTTAACAGGATATGGCGAGATGATGAAGAAAGAGATGAAGGAGGGAAACATGCTGAAAGAAACTCTTGTAGTTGAACATGCAAGTTGATCAATCACAAGAAAACAAAGGACATCAATTTGTGATTGCAACTCAAGACTTAAGATCATTGAAGATTCCTTATCACCAAGTCATACAAAGGTGAAAAGAAGAGCATTCTCAAGCAAACACTCAGCACATAGCAGCAACAATGGCTTGACACTGCCACATCATCAAGTAGTCCATGTCAGTCGTGTCACGTCATGTCATGTCATGTCATGAGTTCTCATATTCCACATCATCATTGTGAATCATGTAAATGGTATTCAAAATGTATTGTAAAGTGAAATTCTAAAGGACACACATGGAATATAAAGAGTCATCTAAGTTGAAAATTCATGGGAAGTCAAACAGTTATGAGGGTAGTCAAAGAGTCACAAGGAAGGGGAGTATCACCCCTTGGTTATATATACTTTCTCATTGTATGAGAAAAGGACTTTTCACCTTGGCTCCACCCACAAGGCATTAGAGAGATAGACCAATTCTTTTGAGGAGCACATTGTTACAAATTGCCTCAAATTTATTTTATAAAAAAATTAGGTATGGAGGTTAGCCCACCTTATTTTAAGGGAGAGGGTAAAAAAAGTAAATTTAGCCCTTGAAATTAGGAGTTATAGCCTTCCATTCACCCTAATTTTCAAGAATGGGTTTTATAAAAAAATAGGTATGGAGGTTAGCCCACCTTATTTTAAGGGAGAGGGTAAAAAAAAAAAAAAATTAACCCTTGAAATTAGGAGATACAACCTTCCATTTGCCCTAATTTTCAAGAATAGGTAATTGTGATAGTAATTTCTCCCTCCCCATTCGGTGTAAAAAAGGTTTTTTTCTTTCATTCACTGATATTTCATGGTATTTGGATTAATTTCTAGAAAATTACCCTCTTTTTTGGAACAAATGGTCATAAAAGAATAATTCATTTTTATTTAAAAATTCAAGTCTCTTATTGTCATGTCTATTTAAAGATTGAATAGTGATCTTGCCATCTTCCAAGTTTGCATCCATTTAGTCATAATCATATACGAGGGTTGTTCACAAAGTTGTAGAATTTGAATTAAGAAGTCAAGATTGAGAATAGTGGTACAAGGTTGTTCGCAAAGTAGTGAAATTTGAATTAATAAGTCAAGAATCAACGTACAGTGGTACAAGTAAGTCTGTGTTTTAATGGATTTTTGGTATATATAATTATTAATTTTCTGATATATACTTGTCATTTTCAAATATTATTTAGATAATAGATTTTTTGAATTTTCAATCCTGTTAAAATAATTGATGTTTGATTCTTGCTTTTCAGCTTCCACCCATCGTTAAGTCAACATCTATGAAAAATTTAAAAATATCTATTCCAAAAAAGTAATCCCTTACATTCCAAAATATATACAACCCAAATTTGATCATTTATTTTGTTACTTACCCTTTATCTTCAACTACACTCTATGTAAAGTAGTTGTTACTATTTGAATACCAAGGTGTGGGCAGTTTGAAGACAGTTGAAGACACTCTATTAAAAAACAAATTTCGTTAAAATTGTTTAAATTTTATCGATTATGTTTCTATTAGGAATTGATAAAGTAGTTGTTGTTATTCTTGGAATAGTAAGGTGTTGGTCGTTCGAAAATTCAGCTAGAATACAATTGGATGGATGTCTGAAAACATTTTATTAAAAAAAAAACCAGATATATTTAAAATATATGTATTATCAAAACAAGGATTGTCATCCAAACTTTCAAGATTGAAACGAAAAAGGTTATATTAAAATGAGAATTTAAGAAAATGAATAATAAATTTGAAACTATTTACTTCAAATAAATTTCATTAGGAAGATGAAGATGGAGGAGATATTTTGAGCGATTTTATATGAAAATATGCAGTGAAATTTTTATTTACTGGGTGCCCATAGACATCAAGAAACATCAACAATATTTGACATCCTATTCATATATATGGTAGCCATGAAGAGGAGAGAGATTTAACATTTTGAAGACATTAAAAAAAATTGAAGACATTAAAAAATTACATGTGGTGTGTGTGTGTGTGTGTATATATATATATATATATATAGGTTTCTAGATGGATTAAATATGTGTGCAATTTTTTTAGTCAAAATTTTCATTGTAAATAAAAAATGTGGCTATAAAAAAAATGAATATACATTTTATACTCTTACGGTCAACCATAAATAAAATATTTTAATATGGAGGGTTAATTAATATTGAAATGTATTCAAAAAGATATTAATAACAGTAAACTCATTTTAATGGTTCTCAAAAAAGTGTGGTGAAGCACTTTGCTCCTGCCTTGGCGATTTCAAACTCTGAGCACGCTTTCTTCCTTCAGCTCTCGGGGCTTGCTTCCCTCGACTGGTACGCGATGGACCATGTGGAGCCTCCTCTTGAAGGTGCATCGATTCCTGCCTCATCTACTGGAACTTTAACTCAACTGGGAGAAAATGTGGAAGCCTTTGCCTCTCTGATCTCCTCCCTAAGATCATCTCATCCCAGGCCATCCATATCCAAATTTGTTAAGAAGATCGATGAAATACCTAAAATAATTCTTCCTCCCTCCCTTCCTCGCCGCGCAACTTTGTACCTCTCTGAATGTGGTTTGGTGGGTCAGTTTACTAGACTCTGGCCCTCTCCCCGTTCGGTTCTCAAATAGGTGGAAAGAAACTGGGCCTCATCTATCATGGGGAAAATATCCATAAGGTTTTGTGGAAGAGGTTATTTTACCTTCCACTTTGAATCGAAAGAGGAAAAATATTTAATCTTCAGAAACGGACCATATTTCATGGATTCGAGAGGGATTTATCTCAACAGATGGACTTTGGACTTCGATCTAGAGTTGGACGTGCCAAATAAAGTGCCAGTATGGGTGAGGCTTCCGCATCTTCCTCTACATTGTTGGGGAGATGAATTTGTTAAAGTAATAGGAAATGAAGTGGAGAAATATGTCAACAGAAGTGAGCCAAAGGAGAACATGCATGCCTACACGAGAATATGTGTCGAAGTAGATCTGGGGGAAGGAGTTCCGAAAGCAGTCAAGATCAAAGTGGATAGTTGGGTTCACATTCAACAACTAGATTATGAAAAAATTCTGTTCAAATGCAAGGTATGTCATGAATATGGTCATTTTGCAAACAGATGTGCTAAAAATCAGGAATCAGAAGAAATAGAAAACTAAGAACCAAAATGGGAGCAGGTCAAGAAGAAATGGTTAGCAACCGAACCCAAACCCTCATCCCAAACTTCTTTTGTCTCCATCGTCCCATCCTCAACCCTCCCCATCCTCCCTCCCTCCTTCTCGGCTCCTTTGCCTTCTCCTCATAAAGCTCTCCCCCCTCCTTCCTCATCTTTACCTCCTTCTTCTATACCCCCCCCCCCTCTTCGGATCTTTTGGCTTCTAACCCCTTTAGCTCTCTTTGGGACCCTGATCTTCCCTCCTCCCCTCCTTCCTCCACTCCTCTCCTCCCTTTCCCTTCCATTCCCTCCCCCTCCTCTCCCATCCTCTCCCATAGCCCTTCCCATTCCTCCTTCGACTGAATAATCACTCGAACCATCTCCAAATATCTCCTCTCCTCGCTCAAACACCCTAAATGAACAGGCAAAAAATCCAAGTGAGAAATCATAGATGAAGCAGTGGCAAAGGATATGGCTCTGAGCACCCAACAACCATTGGACACCTTTCTAGAAAAAACAAGGAGAAACCCACTCAACCCAACAGAGGGAAAGGTCCCTCTACCCTCATCTCCAAGTGATAATGAATATAGTCTCCGAGAACTGCAGAGGAATGCGAAGTATGCCAAAAATCAAGGTAACGAAAGACTTAATAGCGTTAGAGAAGCCTGATATTTTTATGATCTAGGAGACAAATATAAATGAAAAGGAAATGGAAACAATTATTCAAAAAATAAAAAACTATCAAGGAACATCAATCCCAGAAATAGGAGCTTCAGGAGGGATTTGTACATTATGGAAAACAGAGAAGTGGGAGGTGATTCAGAAAAAGAAAAAAAAGAGCTACATTGGATGAAAATAGACCTGAAAAACAAAAAGACAAAGGAGATATACTGCATTGTTAACATTTATGCCCCAAATCATATTACAGATCCAAAACAGAGGCATAATAATAGGAGGGGACCTTAATTCGGTACTGTATGTAGAGGAGAAGTTTGGTGGGAAATTCAATACTGATCCATCAAGGGAAATGGTAGAATCTATCATGGAAACTTGTAGATTAATGGACACACCTCCTAGCAATGGGAAGTATACATGGAGTAATAAAAGAATTGGTAAAAATAATATAAAGGAAAGGTTGAACAGATTCCTAATCCAAGACACAATAGCCACCTCCTTCAGTGAAATAAAATCCAAAATCATTCATAACATTGCATCGGATCACAAACCGGTGGCACTTTCACTTGGGTTATTAGAGAACTTTGGCCCTATTCCTTTCAAATTCAGTTCCATTTGGAACGACGATGAAGAAGTTAAAAAAATCATTGGAGATGTTTGGGAAAATCAAATCATTGGATCTCCTAATTATGTATGGGAAACTAAACTTAAATCATTGAGGAAAGAGCTAAAACAATGGGCAAGGAGCAAACAAATAGAAACTCAAAAAAGATAACTAGAAATAACAGAAAAAATAGAGAGAATCCAAGTTGAAAAACAGAAGCAAGTGGAAACGCATGAGAGTTTGTGCCAAGAAAAACAAGTGTATTAGGAATTGTATAGGAAAAACAGAGTGGAAGAACAAGAGTGGAGACTAAATTCCAGAATTATATGGCTTAAAGAAGGCGATAAGAACGCAGCCTTCTTCCATAATACTACTAGGATCAGGAGAATGCAAAACCATATTGACATAATTATGGATAATGAGGACAAGAAGTGAGATGACAAGAGGAAATAAAGAAGGAGGCTTTCAAATATTACAAAAATTTGTTATCATCCTCAGCAGCAAATAGTAAGTATGAAGAATTTCTACAGCATACCCCAAAAAAAATCAGTGATGGAGAAAACAATGAATTTACAAAAGAAGTTGAAGAAAAGGAAGTGGTTGCTGTTATTTGGGATCTACATCTAGATAAGGCTCCAGGCCCAGATGGGTTCCCTATCTCCTTCTATAAAAATAATTGGAGTATTAAAAAAATACTTGATAAGAATGATCAGAAATGTGTTTGGGAAATTCAAGATAAGAGGATTCACAAATTCCTCATTCCTTGCTCTAATTCCAAAAGAACTGAATGCAAACACTTTTAGCAAGTTCAAGCTGATCTCTCTATGTAACTCCTCCTACAAAATTATTACAAAGATTCTGGAAAATAGAATAAAAGCAGTGCTCCCAGAAATTATCTCAAAAAATCAAGGAGGATTTGTACCAAAAAGACAAATTCTTGACAATATCCTAATTGTCCAAGAAGCTCTACACTCTAGCCTTCTTAAAAAGGAAAAAGGTATGATTATAAAGCTTGATATGGAAAATTCCTTTGATAGGGTCAATCTGGACTTCCTTGTGGCGGTCCTTCAGAGATTTGGTTTCTCAAAAAAGGAAATAGATATAATTAAGGCATGTATAGTAGGTCCCTGGATTTCTCCATTGATCAATGGAAGACCAAGTGAATATTTCCAAAGTTCAAGAGGGCTTCGTCAAGGATGACCCCTCTCTCCTTTCTTATATATTATAATGGCGGACTCTCTAAGCCAAAATATGGAGAAATGCAGACAATAGAAGACTATCACGGGTCTCTCAATCTCTCCTGCAGTAAAAAGCATAAACCACTCTCTATTCGCAGATGACACCTTTGTCATGGGAGGGACCTCTTGTATAATGGCAAGAAGAATAAAAAAGGCGTTGAACAATTTTATGAAATTCTTTGGTGGACTTCTAAATAATTATAAAAAGTAGAATCTTTGGATGGAACTCTCCTCTTCGCGATCTACAAAAAAATTCTGAAATTTTGAAAATTCGCTTACAAGAAAAATGGAGCCACTTTCATTATCTAGGCCTCCCTATCTCTAAAGAAAATATGAAGACTCAGATATGGAATAAGTACATAGAAAAAATGAAAGAAAAACAAAGGTGCAAAACTAGGGGATGAACAAGCTAAACATGGCAGGAAGAGTGGTATTAATCAAATCATTACTAACAGCACTCCCAATTTATCAGTATGCAACTGAATACTAGCTTCGGCAAACATATATAAACAAATCAATCTAGTAATCACGGGGTTACTATGGCAAGGAGGTAAAGTAGAAACAAAGAAGTACATTCTAGTGAAATGGGATGAAGTAACACAACTCTATGAGAAAGGCAGCCTGGCTATACGACTTCCTGGGATAATGAATTTGGCACTGGGGGAAAATAACTTGGAGATTTATAACTGGAGAGAGTTGCTGGTGGAAGCAAATACTTGAAGAAAAATATATGAACCATAATAGAATCCTATTATTAGAAGGAGGTTTTCCAATAAGGCCGTGTACCCAGACTTGGAGCTTAATTAAAAAGACCCTTCCCCTGATCAAAGAAAACTCCTCTAAGATCCCTGGGAATGGTAGACTCATCAAAATATGGAAGGACAGAATAATGTGATATAAACCTATAGATTCCCATGAAAAATTCAAGACCTGAGAAGGTGGATGAATTCAAAATGTATCAGTACGCTGTAAGACATCTCTATTTGGAGAGATGGAGATTGGGAGGACTGGAGAGTCCACAATCTTCCCCAAGGCCTTGTCCCTCAGTGGAGGTCATTGATCTCGCATCTTAAAGGGGTTGCCCCATTGAGCTTGGACTCAAAGTAATCTTTTCATTGGGATCCTGATGCAGGAGTTTTTCAGTCAAATCTGGATATGCCTCCTTAAATCAGCAAGAAAATTGTGATTGGGATCACTGGAGGGAGGCAAGGAAAATAGAATCCCTCCCAAAAATCAAAGTTTTCATGTGGGCACTCCTCAAAAGAAAGATCCTTGTTGCTGATAATCTTAAAAACAAAGGTTATGAAGGACCTTTACGTTGTGCAATGTGTCAGAAAATTGAAGAAAACATCCAACATCTCTTCGTGGGATGTCCCTTTGCTTGTACCAGTTGGCAAGAGCTCGTAAGACCTCTGGGGGTAAGTATTCAGCATTCATTGCCTCTGCAATTGCTCCTAAAAAATTGGAAAAAAAACATCCTTATACTTTAAAAAGCAAAGAAACAATCAAAAAGATATTGGATGAGCTTGCCCTCATTTATGTGTTGGAAAATCTGGTTAGCAAGAAACCAGAGGATCTTCAAAGATCGCACTCCAAGCAACAAAACAGTACTAGTTAAAAATTGGAGCATGAAAATCAAGTTCATCAACTCCAAAGGAGCTAAATCTATAGATATCAAACATATGCAGCATGAGGAAAAAGCCGGCTTAGAATTTGCGATGAACAAGCAACAAAAAAGAAAATACGAGCAAATCAACCATTAGTATATCTACTATTAGCACTCAGAGTTGGAAAATCAGAATTAAAAAAGAGGATTTTAAAGCATGGTCAGAGAAATTAAATAGGCCATGCTTATTGTTTGATGGAGCTTCTAAGTCTAATCTAGGCAAGGTTGGAGCTGGAGGTCTCATCTTCGATCCAGGAGGAATAAATCCCATCACTTATGAATGGGGATTAGGAGAATTATCCAACAATAGGGCAGAAGCATACAGCCTCCTCTTGGGAACGGAAATATTAAGGCAACGAGGTATGAAGAACCCAGTCATAATGGGGGATTCGGCAATAATTATTCAATCGATGGTGGAGAGAAGAAGCCTCAAGAACTGGATTCTGAGTCAAATAATCAAAAGGGTGGAAAAAAATCTTTAGTATCTTGGAGAAGTCACCTTCAATCATATCCTAAGAGAAAATAATGGTACAATTGATATGTAGGCCAATTTGGTTGTCAATCATCCTATGGGAGAATCTAGAATTGACAATGAAACTACTAAAAAATCCATCCCATAGGACTTCAATCCGTCAAGTGCAGAGAATTTCACTCAAGCTAAGGACTTCAAGGTGGGCATCAGTTGCCTCAATACAAAAATCTAGAACTCAAAAGCATAATAGAATCAGGAAAATCACAATGTACAGACAGCATTTTCAGACTCTGTCAATCAAGCGAGTCTCATCCACTCAGGCTCCCCGTGAAATGAAAAAATTATCTATCCTACAGAGGCCTTCGGTGCAGCTATATAATCTTCCTCTGTCACTGCTTATTCCCATCCCTTCGCCGCTCTTTCTCTATGTCTTTCTCCTGTCCCTAGGCTCAGTTCCATCAAGTCCCAGATGCAGCGTACAAATTCCATGTATTTGTCTATGCGCCCCTTGGGTGTTCGAGATTATCCTCTCTGATACTGTCTGGACCCTTCCTTTCGCGCAGTTCTAGTGTTATATGCTTCTCCCCTTCACGCTGAGCTAGTGGTTTTTGCCTCTTCTCCCCATCATGCATATCTAGTGGATCGTGCTTCTCCCCTTCGCGCAGCTCTGGTGGCTTCTTTTCCTACTTCGACTCTTGGCTTATCGGAATGGATGCGTTCTCCTCTCTAGTCTCTCTTTTTCCTAGGTTCTCATTATTTATCCACCTAGTCACGAAAGAAGCTCTCAATCTCCCTATAACTATGTCTACACTCCTTTGGTCTTACTTATCCTCTCTATTTTAGTCTTGCCCCTCCCCTTCGTATAGCTCTGGCAGTTTTTGTTTCTCCCCTTCACACTACTTTGGTGGTATTTGCCTCTCCTTGTTGCGCAGCTCTGGAGGTCTATGCCTCCCCTCCCGTAGTCCTAGTGGCCTATGATTCTTCCCTTAGCGCTGCTCTGATGGCTTATTTCCAATTTTGACTCTTAGATTATTTCAATTTCTCCAAAGAGAGCCTTGTTTGGTGTTGATCCTATGTTCTCCCCTCAGAGGAAGCTGTTAATTATTGGTGACCTATCTTGTGGAAAAATCAGCATCTATTCTCATGTACTTTCTGCCTCTTCTTCTCCCTGCTGGAAAGAACGCCTTCATCCCTCAGGAAAAATGGAATGGAATCCTCTGGAAAATGTACCTAAGTGCGAGAGTTGCGCTATGTGTAGAGCCAAAAAATTCATGATCGAACAGATAAGAGAAACGATAAAGGACTATAAATTTGAAGCAAAATCTGAGAACTCATTCCTGAAGAGACAACTGGAAGAGCAGAGGAAGGAAATTGCAGACCTAAAGAAAAAATGCAAGCATATGGAAGAAATGATCAACTATTTGAAGAGTTTATTAATTAATCAAATGGGAGAGAACTCTAACAATCAAAGCAGCGAGAATTGACTTCCGTATCATTATGAATCTTCAGTCAACAAAAAATAGTCTCCTCATTTCTGTTCTTCTTCTCTATGCAAAGCTCTTCCTCCAATAGTTTATTATGTTATGTAAATGTATATTCCTGTTGAATCGATTCGTAGGTATTTATAAGGATAGTGTAATTGGTACTTTCAAAATTGAAAAGGGAAGGGCTTGGAAGATAGGGAATGCTTGCCCTCTCCATTTTTCATTGATGTAATGGGGGCTTGCCTCCACTTTTATTTTTTGGAATAGAAATCCAGTAACCACTTCTGTTAAAAAAAACAGTGAACTCATTTTAATGTGGAAAATGTATTCCATATATAAAATATTTAAGAAAATATTTAAATGTGTATATATTATATATGATTAAACATTTTAAGTAGTCTCATTGTGGCCCTTTTTTAAGAATATTTTTTGGTCAATTTTGTTTGAAATCAAGCAAAGATGTGTTAGAATTGTAAGTTCAAGCTATGTAATTTACACAATGCAAGTTCTCAAGTAATTATTGAAGACATTGAACTCATTTTTTACATTCAAAAATATAATTTAAACAATGAAAAATTACATTAGGTCTGTGTGTGTTTATATATATTACAAATATATTAGGTTTCGAGATCTTTTGTGTGTAAATTTTTTAGTTAAAATTTTCACTATAAAAGAGGTTTTCCTTGGAGCTACAAGATTGTCTTGAACCCCTGAAAAAATCCTATATGCTCTCTCTCCAATATTCAAATCCAATCTAAACCAACACAAACATGTACGTGTACACTTATTTGATCATGTGTGAACAAATTTGTTGTTAATTCCAAGTACTGCAGTTACATTTCTAATTAAAGAATTGATCCTCATATCCACAGATGAAAACATACATGCAAAGAAAAAAATCACTGTGATCACTCTTAATAATAATTTGAGGCATTGTACATACGGAATTTTATCTAAAATGCTCAAGAAGCACTTGGAGAAAGCAAAATCTTCATGGATAGCCTGGTTTTCAAAACCTGGCGTATAGAGGAACTATGTCTTTTGGAATTTTACCTTACACAATTATATTTTATATCTAAATTCTTGTTACATTAATTTTAATCAAGAAATTGATTGAAAATGGTCTATATTTGTTTTACCTCTAGTTTGGTGCATAAAAAGTGAGTTCTTACTTTAATCAAAAAATATTACAAGATAAATGAGTATGATTAAGTAGACGAGGCAGAATATATACCTCTAGTTTCATGCATAACATTAGAAAAGAAAGCATATGTTCCATCCACAGTTCGTTATTCCCTAATGGTATCCTATAACCATAATATCGATTCACATAGCATGTTCATCACAATCTATAACTTTATGGATGTTTACTTGCACACTCGCATCAAAAAATAAACAGAGATAATGATACTTAGTAAAAAGTACCATCATATAAAATTCCATTTACAAGAATTACATTAGCACGTATAACATTGATTTCCCATTATGAAGAATTAGTAATCCTATAGCAATATTCAACATTCAACATTCAAATACTAAAATACTCTAGCAAAGCGCATTGTATTAATCAATTGAATAAACAAACTAAAGGAAAAACTTATATATTTGAAAGTTGAAGGCCAACATTAACTTAGGTAGATAAATGTTCCACCCAACCATACACTCTATTGCCCTTATTATTTTTACTTTGGGCCACCCCAATTGAGGCTATGATACGACTAAGGAAAAGTATAAAATTTTTATGGAAATCTTTCTATCTTAGGAAAAAAATTTACCTATCACATTGTCTCATCACTAATTTTTTTGCTTGGAACAACACAACTATTTTGGTGACACCTTGCTTTCCTTACATAGAAAAAGGAGAATACCTTCCTTATCTACTCAATATTCCCTCAAAATTCTCTAATCTCTCCCTCTATGTGTGTATAGAGGGTCTAGATACTATCCATTAACTCCAACAACATTTACTTAGTTCTTGACCTTTTTTAATATTTAAAGGCTTCCTTGCTTGGTCGTTCAACCCACACTATGCTTTCCTCAGATTCTATACATGGCTTCTCCATCTCATAGCTTGATATCTTTCCTAGATCCCTTTCCAACCCAATTTTTGAATCTCTCTATGTTCTCCCTCTCTAGAATTCACTTGTTTTCCAAGGAATTATCTTCTAACCATTTGAATCTCTTCCTTATATTTTTCTTTTCCCAAGGAAAAAATCGTAATTTCCATTATATTAATATTGAAAATTACATGTTGTATCAACTACATAAAGTATTATGCGTGTAGCAGAGATGGACCGAGCCAACTATCCTAGTACATCAATTCATAGTTCATAAATATTTAGAAAAAATGACAAAAGTATATACATGTAGTATGAGCAGTGTAAAGTAACTGTTTGATGAAAAATAACAACAAAAAGTGTCTAGAAGAATCTATCGAGGATCATAGAGATTGATCAGTCAGCTATGCTTCCCCTATATGCTCGATGGAAGGGCTATGGTAATACTGGTAGCTTTCTTATTCCTATTGTTCCAGTATTAACCATTGGCCACTGGGCTGTTGCGCGACTTCCTTGGAAAGGTTGTCAGAAATCTGGTTCCTTTCCATGTAAATGTGGGTGAAAAAAATAAAATCAAATTGTGAATTTAATGTTGTAATTTCTTCCAATAAACCTCTAAATGTGTGCACATGATAATGAGAAAGTGAGTTGAACCAATCAATGAAAATTTTTTAGTCTCCAAAGATTTGAATCCGGTTACAATTCTTCTCAAGTGCAAAAATGAGGAGTAGTCTAAGGTTGTTTAGTTCTACATAATTGTTTGTGCCACGGCCAATCCTCATATTTAGTTTTTAATATGATTTTCAGAGAGATGTAATATAGATCCTCCCCCACAACCAATTTCTTGAGCATATCCATCAAAGTATGCCCATGGGAAGGATTTGTCTATGAATTCAGGTGCAATGTTCGAGGTCTGGTTCTTCGGTTTCTCTTCAAGGATCAAATGGAAAAATTAGGGGATTTTTGAGGTCTAAAATGGGCCTCCCAAGGAAATTATAAAATAATAGTGGAAATAATAAAATAATATTAGATCACATCATCAAATTTTAGAGGGAAAAAAAGACAACTATTTTTTCAACTCGTAATTTCAACTTCTCTTCGTATGGGTTTACTCAAATTTCGAGCAGAAACACTCATTGGATGCATAATTCGATTCCTCTTCCAAGGAGTAGCCATGTTGCATACTTTCGATAGACCTTTCTAAACGAAAAATGAGAAATACATGAAAAACGTGATTGCAATCACGTTATTTCATGTATTTCCCATTTTTCGTGTAGTGGGGTCCATCGAGAGTATACAACAAGGTAGTCCTTGGATGAGGAATCAAATTTTGCATCCAACGAGTAATCCAGATCAAAATTTGATTAAAAACTTAAGGAGATAAGTTGAAAATACGAGTTGAAAAAGTAGTTTTATTATTTTATTATTTTTTAATCTTTGTACTTTTTTACTCCAAAAATGGTGAATCATCCCCCATGGTTGATATCATCATGTTGAATCCTATTGGTTCTTATAAATTTTATTTTGGTTGTACATTTTTCT
Source organism: Pinus tabuliformis (assembly GCA_031772625.1). Taxonomy (NCBI): domain Eukaryota; kingdom Viridiplantae; phylum Streptophyta; class Pinopsida; order Pinales; family Pinaceae; genus Pinus; species Pinus tabuliformis. The sequence goes on along the minus strand of CM062814.1, from coordinate 494,221,576 downwards.
TAGGAGGCTCATTTTAGACCTCAAAATTCCCCTAATGGGCCTCTATGTTGGTGCATATGTTGTTCCAAAGGATGAGGGAATCCTGAAAAATAATTTTTTTCATTGCTAGCCATATGCCCCAGCAGACTAAGAGAGGGAGGTTGTGGATTTTTTGTGACTGTTCGGAGCGCCAACAAGATTTCCATGCAGATAGGAAATTTCCCCCTGCCATCTACTAGTAATGTCAAGGGAAAGGTAAAGTTGTTGCCATACCTACTAGGTCACTGGACACGATAAGAATAGGTGGTCTATGAATTCAAATTGTTCCTTATAGAGATAGCAACGAGAAGGGCCATGGATAGATCTGTTGTGTAGGTTGTCATCAGTAGGTGCTTTGTTGGTTAATAAGCACCACATGAACAATCTTGATTTGGGAGGCGCCTTTAATTTCCAGAGGGGTCGCCACCACCAATCAGCTACCTCAGGTTCATGCTCTGATACTATGAAAGAGTATCCTTCCTTGGGGGTGTATTGTCCACGGGGAGAAACAACCCATATTAATTCATCCTCACGTTCTGTAATTTTGACATGGGATTCTTCAAGAGCACCAATATATCTATTCCAATAATTTCTCCAGTTGTTAGGGATCATGAGGTCATGTGCCGATTTCCAAGCCTGTGAGAGCCAAGTTGTATTTCCTTCATCTACAATTTGGGATAGATATTTTATGTCTGCTGAATCGAGGAACTACCTAAGGTTAAGTGGAAGGAGGTGGGCATTCCCACATCCTGACCAAGCATCTTTTCCAATACATACTTGTTCACCTGATCTGATTCGCCAAGCCAAACATTTTTTGATAACTGGTATGGAGTGTGTGATTTCTCTCCATATGGTGGAGACTCTAGGTAGGTTCCTGATTGGGCTACAAATCCATTCAAGTATCGATTTGGATATATGTATTTGTGATATACCACCTCTTTCCATAAACTAGTGGATGAGAGTATCTGCTAGCCCATTTTTTCTGCAAGTGCTTTTGCAAAATAGTTTAGATCCTTTAATCCCCAACCACCCCATTTTTTTTTTCTATACGCTCCCATTTGACCCAAGCGAAGGTCCTGCCATCATGATTTCCTCTCCATAAGAATCTACAACATATTTGTTGTATTCTGCAGGTGATACCTTTAGGAATCCAAGCTAGTTCCATCTAGTATACTGGTATGGATTCTAACAATGATTTAATGAGCACTAATTTGCCTACTCGTGATAGCCATCACTTTAATCTGTAGCCCAGATATTTAACTCCCTCCTCAAGGTCCAGATGTCTGTATTGAAAATGATGTAGAGCATATATTCATTCATTGAGAGAGAAGTTTACTGTCATAATGGTAGACTTGATATGATTCAGAGTCATTCTGGTAGCTTTGCAGAAAAGGGATAGTATTTGCATGAAATTTGTGGAATCTCTAATGGATCCATCAAGGAATATGAGGACATCGTCAACAAATAAAAGATGTGTAAGATAAATAACATCAATAATTTTAACCCCATGTAAATCCCCGGATGATCTAGTAGTGGAAATGAGCCTACTTAATCCTTCCATGATCAGAAGGAAGAGTAGGGGAGATAATGGGCAACCTTGTGTGAGACCCCTCTCAGCATGAAAGAAATTGGAAGAAACCCCATTGATAAGAATTCTATAGGAAGTAGTTGTGATACAACACATGATCCAGTTAATGAATGAGTGAGGAAAGCCGATGTGGGTTAGGATAAGGTGGAGGTAGGTCCAGCTGGCACAATCAAAAGCTTTGGACATGTCAATTTTGAGAATGATGCTTTTGAGGCTCTTGAGTTTGATGGAGTGGAGGCCTTCTTGTGCAGTGCCTATGGCTTCATGTATCTGTCTATGGTTTAGCAAAGCAAATTGTTCTTTGGAGATATGATGGGATAAGATAGGTTTGATGCATTTGGCAATGATTTTGGAGATGATTTTGTACACAAAATTGCATAAGTATATAGGTCGATAGTCAAAAAAGTCAGGGGGGTGTCCGATTTGGAATGAGAGAAATAAATGTGGAATTGAAACCCTTGTACATATTTCCAGATAGTTTGCAATCTTCGATTTCTAGGAGAAGTTCCTTGCAAATTAATTCCAAGAAAGTAAGATAGAATTCAATGGGCCAACCATCTGGTCCCAGACTTTTGTCTTTTTTGAACCATTTCAGGACTGCTTCTATTTCCCCCATAGTGACAGGTTTGTTCAAATTCTCCAAGTCACCATCATCCACACACTAAGGCATTGTTCTATAAATGTAGAGCACCACTGATATGGTTTCTTCTTGAGGGGCTCTGAATAAATGACTAAAGTTTCTGATACCCATGTCTGCTAGTTGATTGAAAGTAGTGGCCTCCCTTCCAGCTTGATCTCTTAATGTCCATATGGTATTGGTTATCTTCCTCCCCCTCGCACATTGCTGAAAAAACTTTGTATTTTCATCCCCTGCTTGGAGCCATATGGCTCTGCTTTTTAATCTCCATGCTTCCTCTTTTTGTCTTAATAGTCTAATCTTTTCTGCTTCCAATCTTGTTAGATGATTTTTTTGTTCCAAGGATTGAAATCCAGAGTTGTCTGAGTCCACCAGAGTAGCGAGTTCAGCTTCAATCTTCAACAATGTGGATTCATCCCTTTTCTTATTTTCCTTGGCCCACTCTATTGTTATGTATTTAAGGCGAGACAAATTCTTTGCAATGACAATGGGAGGTGGGGAGTTTCTTTCCTGACAGCAGTGTATCCATGACTCCTTAAAAATTTCCTGGAAGTCATCCTCCTTAAGTCAGGTAGAGTTGAATTTGAATGGGGATTTTGGCTTACAAGAGGAGTTTAGAAATTCTAAGAAGATGGGGGAGTGGTCTGATATGCCCCCAGAACCTACCCATTATCTAATCATGTACAAATGATCCACCAATTATGCCCTTATGAGAAAGTGATCCAATCTTTTGGCTAGTGAATCTTCCCCAATCCTCTGATTACACCAAGTATGTTGTATTCTGGACATGTAAATATTCAAGAAATTGTGATGATCTAATATATTCTCAAAGTATTTCATGAGAGGGTCAGCTTGAGCGTGATTTCCCCAAGATTCTACATGACCTGGGGAGAAATTCAGATCTTGCCAATGACAATATTATCATTATTCATAATGGAAGTTGACATCAGGTCATCCCAAAATGCTTCGCGGTTATGGCAAGGCCCATATATATTGATTAAATGAAGAGGGATACCTAGATCTACAGATATGAAATCTGCTCCCAGGACTCCTTCCCTCCCCCAGAAATTTTCAAGCTTCATAGATCTGTTGTTGAATCTAATAGCACATCCTCCAGACTGCCCTCTCACATCCAAGAAATGAAAGGTCCAACCGGGTAGGATAGATTTCAGGAAATTGTTGATAGTTTCTCCATCTCCCATGGTCTCTTGAAGATAGGCACTTCATGAGGTAACCATATCAGGGTTTCCTTTTGCTCTAAGAACCTGGTCAATGGAGATTTCTTTCCTAGATGCCATCCTGATCCCAGCCCGATGGATAGGTTTTGATATATTGGAGTGTCTTCTTCTGGAGGGAAATTCTTTGGGTGAGCATGGGATCGGAGATTGTACCTATGGCTGGAGCTATTTTCAGATGAATCCGTGTCTATAAGAGGATGTGGTATGGAGACCCCTACTGGGGTATTCGGGTCGGGGGCAGCGTTGTAAGGGGGAGCCAATGCCACAGGACAAGGGATCGGGTTCAAAGTGTGTAGTTTTCGCTTGACGTCAATGTCACTGCTGTAACATGATGCCTCTTCCTTCACCCTCCCCGACAGGATTTTTGCTATCCCCGTTGTGTGCAACCTCTACCCGCGGGAATCAGATTCCACGGACCCTAATAGAGACCTAAGCTATCACTAACCCTCGCAACATCATGGAGCTTCAGAGCCCTAGCCATATTCCCCCGTGTATAACCTTAATTTTTATATGATATATATCGAATCTCTTCCTTATCTATTTTCATAATCTATACATATTTTTGTAGTTCTCATCACATGAATTCAAAATTGTCTCTATCATTCCTTGATCAGCCTCCTAGTATGAATCAATACCTCTAAAACTACTTTCATGGATGTTAGCATCAACCAAGAGAGAATGAATTTACCTCTCCCTCTATTTCTTTCTCTCTTATAACCTACTTCTCTTCCATATGATTTTCCTTCTCTATTGTGTCTAGCCCCATGCATCTCTCTTCAATATTCTTTGCATGATTTCATAATGGTCACACACCATTCATGTGAATGTGATATGACCTCCACCATTCACCTTAGAACCAAAAGTAATTATGTCATTTAGGTGATCATTGTATTGTACTATGTTGCTTGACTTAGTCCAATAATGACCAATAATGAATCATTGCCTCTCTACAGTCAATTTCCTACATCCAATTGTGATTTTGTTCCCTCTCCATCAACCACATGTGTGGGGGGTATAATGATGAATGAATCAATCAAAAAATCACCTCGTCCCTAACACCCCATGAGACCTCATTTTCCCCCTTATTATGGGGACATGATTGTTTTCAAAGAAAATCTAGGTTTTACCACTCCTCTCACAATTCCCATGATGAAGATACTTATCACCTTGATTTCATAATTGTGGAAGGTGTACATCTTCACAACCACCACATGTGTTCCATGATTGGTAGTTAAGGTTTCTAGATTTTTAGTAAGGAACATGATGATGAAGGAAACACAATAAACTTTGGAAAAATGGAAAACTAAGGATTATTCAGCATGTATAACCCACTAGTACACTCTCACCTTTCCCATATGTTGCTATCATAACCCCTTTTTTATGTGCTCCTATCTCAGGTAGCTCTATTATTTTATTAAATTCAAGTAAGATAATACTTACATTATTCAATGTACCATAAAGTTTCTTCATCATGGTGTAAATAAAGCATGGTAATTAAAATATACATGCTAAAAAAATTGAACATTTAATCATAATTAAGTATAATTAATCAATGTGATTCAATATTAGGACATTCTATCATATCCCCCTTCGAATAACAAAATCATAATATTCTCTTCTCATTAACAACACTTATTTTCCTCATTCTTTAGTTGTATTTGTAGTGCCATCCTATTCACTATCTTGGTATACCACCAAACTTCAACATTCCAACATATGCCTACATTAGTAATCAAGTAAGCATACATATTATAGCAATTATCAAGAAACACTTATCTTATGCACAAGATTTCTCAATTCCATGATGTAAGCATCTATTCAAATATATGTATGTATTTTTTATTTAATACTTATCTCTATGGATATGCATCTATCCCATATAATGGCTTCCATAGGAAATAATTAATTTCATTATCCTTTCTAACTCACCCACAAGATTCTAGCCACCATCCCACATGAACTTTTAAGTTTCCTCCTCCTTGATACACTCACCCTCTAGGCTTAGATGTCCCCTTCTCTACTAAAAAATCCCTTAGGTGATCCATCTTGTCATGGATTTCTCGTGTAAGGAGAGCACTAACTTACTACTAGACATCCACTAGTAGTATATAACGTGTGGCAATCACAGGGTTCCTTTGTCCTAACAATGGCCTTTCTTCGAGGGTTTCCATCTTCAATAGCCATCATCTACCATGTATCATACACATACAGTTACCATAGATATATTCATAATGAAACAAAATATAAATTCCAAGTCTAATTCATATTTCATAAGTATGAGATTCCTTCTCATAGTGTTTGGCTCTTGTGTGTTTTAGCACCCAATATTTCTTACATAATTACACTCATTTTGATATTTGAGACCATTCTACCTACAACCTAAAATTTTCAATCAACCAAATATAAATGAGTGCCTATGCATATAATCCTTTCTTTCAATATTTACTACCATCCATGATGTGTTCTCATAATAACATTAACAAACGAATAATTCAATCATTTGTAGTTGTTAACCATAATCAATTAAATGGAACTATGATTCAATGTACAAGGGTTATTTAACATACCTACCATTATAATATGAAACTAAATATTTATTCCAATAAACCAATGTGCCAATACTCATGATCACATCTACTCAATCTATCTTTGTCGCTTGATATTAAAATACTACATTTATATACCATGTATTCCACCATCATCAGTTGGAAGGTCTAGCCAACACCTCAACACATCATCTAGTCACCTCCCATCTATACCTTAGGAATACTACAAGGAACTTCCCTTCTCTACTCTATATTACCTTAAGAGCCCTCTCCTCTATAGGTGGTCCTCACTATTTGCAAGAAGGTTAAAGTATACAACACCAATATAAGCATGGAGACAATTGGACACTTGTGTAGTATTATATCCTTCCATATCCATCAATAATATGGTCTCACACATTAGCTCTATTTGCATTCACTTTCATGTGTTATACAAATGCATAACATGATTATGTTACACATTCACTCATTGTCATGTGAGTCAATCATGAGATGCTAATTCATGGTTGAATCAAAAGGATTATAACAATCTTGCCATACGAAAATCTTCTTCCTTCATTATATCCCACCTAGGTATCATTATCATACATGCATTCCATCATAAACAAATAAATGAATATATAAAGTATGCCTAAAGGAATCCTTACTCCAATCATTTCAATTCATATATGTTGGCATGATTATTTTTCATACTTGGATACTTTCCTTCAGCATTCATGATGTTACTTGATCAGTTGATGTCTCGCGGAAACTCACATGATCCCTAAATAAACCTATTGACAATAATCATATCATATTTATCCCTTTCACAAGGTTTTCTATCATAGGCCACTTCATCATGAACATTTTCAACCATTGTTGATTATTATTTTTTTGGAATATGTTGTGTTTCAATATTTGAAATGCTCAATATTCGAGTGGACACTCCACCCACCATCAAAGAAAATTAAAGAAATAAAATATGAAGTGAGTTTAGTAATGAAAAGAAAATATAAAGGTAACGGAAAGGAGTTAACCATGAAAGAAGAAAATGGGTTCTAAGGAATGGAAATACATTTAAATCATATAAAGAATAATGTAGACATTATGAGAAATTTGAGCCATAAAAAATAAATAATTTTGTTTTTTTTATATATTTGATTATTTAGGGAAAGTTTTTTTTTTTTTCCTTTCACTGTGTGGTGTCACAAAATAATCTTTGCCTTTTATAATATATTATGTTTATTTTATATTTTTTTTGAAAATACTTATTGTTTGTTAAGAAATGGAAAATGAGATCTGCTTAGTTAACTAAAGAGAAAAATTCTCTATGCGCTAGGATCCAATCTGTTCATCATAGGAGTCATATTATCATGAGACTAACATTCATCTAATGCAATTATATTTTGATTCCAATACAAAAAATCATCACATGTTATTAGATGAGAACAATAGATTGTTTAGTGCACTACCATTCTTGAAGTGAAAATTCCCTTAATGATGATTGTTTTGTGACATATTTTTCGAAGTAATGAACATGCAGAGACTATTGTTTATATTTGTGTTACATTTTTTTAACTCACAAACTGTAGTCTTTTAATGAGTTTGTGTTATTACCTTCTTTATTTTTTTCATTGAGTAGGAAATTAAGTTTCAATACATATTTATCTTCCATTCATTTTCATTTTTCATTTTGTGCAATTTCAAATAATTGTTTACCAATTCAACATTATTAGAGATGTCAATTATAGAATAAATTTTAACAATTACTACAATAGTTATGATCCAAAAATTAGGTGAAAATCCTACATATGACAAGGAAGCACCATATTTTAAAGTTGTTGGTTTATTTGAACTCGAGGAATGGGAAAAGTAGCTACCTTTTAGAAAAGCGATGTATGAGAAAACAAAATAATTTGAATGTAAATATTCATGATTTTGATATAGCTATTCATAGACCTTATTTTCATGTGAAACCTACAGAATATGAATTACAATAATTATGATTGAGTTATCTAGATGCATCAAGAACAAGTTTGAGCAAAATAATTTATTTAGTTCAACATCGCACGCCTTTGGGGGTGCCTTTCCAACTAGTTTCCCCTTGGGATGTGATAAGATCTTTGTGGTAAAAAATGATAAAAACATGCAAAAATATTTGCAATAGTGTATAATAAGAACCTAGAGCAACATTACTCGTGATTTTTCTTTTCCAAAACATGGAAAATTAGTATATTATAATTTAACTAAATAATTTTCTTATTATTATTATTATTATGATTATCATCATCCAATTTTAAGGTCATGGCTAAGCTAGACACCAAATTGGTGTATGAGACCGCCTTGTTTGTGGGACAAGGGACCCACATCCACGCAACGATTTGACTGCTAAGTATACAAAGGCATACATACTCTACCCCCCTCTGGTTTTGAACGTATGACCTCTTAGGAAGAAACACATGATATTAACCATTAGGCCCATTCAAGTTGTATACATTATCAAGGAATCACCAATATTTTACAATGTTTTCTATTTTTTTAGAAGATTAGCCAAGAATTTGCAATACCATATAACCTATGGAAAAATTCGCCAAGATTTAACAAAATTTTATAATTTAGTGAAAGATTCGCCAAAAAATTATATATGTATATTATATCAATGAAAAAATATCCTATATATGTTTCTATATACCATGGGGATTTGCCCATTTATTATACATATAAATTTTGGGGGATTTCTTAAAATTTTCCCTAAAGAGAACCCTTCATTGTTTGTTTGCACCTGATTATATCATTCCAATTTACCATTTTTTTCTTCTTCTTATTTACATAAATAACATTCAAATCTAGATCCATGAACTGGTCAACATGAATATACAACAAGAGGTATACCAACAAGGAAGGAAACCTAAAACACCCAACAATACTGAAATTGACGAGTTGTGAGTTGATGGAATGTTCCTAAAAATTGGGAATGCCCAACCCTAAAGCATGACAATCAACTACTACGGTCTCATATCTTCCCAAAATTCTCATAATTACATGTAAAACTAGCCATACACTTACAGAAAAAACAAATTATGGGAAATTGTGTTGACTTTGATGGAAGGACTACATTTAGAGGAAAAACAAAGTTATGCAATTTACTTCTATCCTATGCTAACATATTTTGGTAGACAGACAAAAGGTTTTCATCGAAAAATGAAGTGTAATTATCAAATTGGGGAAAATCCAGGTCTTGTTGAATTAACAAGGAAGAGACTTGCAGAATGTTTTCACCTAGGGAATTAATTACATAACATCTATGTGGGTATAAATATGAAAGTAACCAGCTGATGAATTCAGGGAAAAAATAAGTTTATGGGATAATTGCAACGACTAAACCTGATTTAACCATTCTCAAGGATATTTTGGACTCAACCTGACTAGAAAGGATATTTTGGCGAACTTCCATCATATTTAACTAACAAACAAGGTCAAAAATATCATATTCCATGTCCATTATGGGTATATGGGTGGAAGAATTGGAAAAAACAGATTTCTTGGTCATTTTTAGATTTACCTTCAAAACATGAGGTAGTTTTGGACTTTAAATACTTGGAAATTCGAAAGCAATCCGATGATGGAGTCAATTGTTGTCAATAGCGGAAGCTAGAGCGAAAATGGAAGAAAATAAATTAAAAGATTGAAATCTGGGTTTTATAAACAAAATTGTGGAAGCATTGTAATTAATACAATGGAGGCAAAAGAGTAAGGAAAGGTGACATGGCGACTAGTGTGGTCGTTGATGTGGAAGTAGGATGGGTGAGGTGGAGTGAGGAGGGGTAACACAGAGGTGACATGAAGGTGTTGATGTGGAAACCCACTCACTTTCTCTCACTCACATGTCGTAGCTTCATTGAACTATCTGAAACCCTTTACCAGCATCGAGGGCACCTTGGGTGGTAAGTGGTTTCACCTCTGTGTGTCATTGGGGTTGATCACAGTTGTTGATCATCCCGATGGCTGATTTTTCAAAACCGCGATCGAGAGCTCTCTATCATATAAACTTCGAGCATGTTGTCATGTCAGGTTTGATATGTGTGCTACCCAAATTTATGCAACGATAATGTGTCATGATAATGCCCCCAAACTTTTTTCTCTACTCGATAACTATTATGGCTGGCCCACTTTGAAATATTTTATTTTTTAATATAACCAAATTGCGGGCCTGCAACACAGCCTTAGAGCAAAAATATTAAATTTTTACAAGGCATCAACATTGTTAGGATATTCCAACACATAAGAAATAGTTAAGTATAACTTGGTCTAGTGTATAGTTAGGTAAAGTGTCTTTCTTTAGTATGTAATTTTTGTAACTTACAATGCGACAGTCATGATATGTTCTAGACATGAAGTGATTAGAAAGTTCATTCTCTCCTTGGTATTACCGACACTTGATCCATGGCTTAACACCTGATTGATCCATGATCTCTATTTAAAGAGCATGGAGGATCATTTGTAAGGTGATCATTCATGAGAGAATCTTATGTAAATTTTCTTTTTATTTTACATTAATAAATTGTCTGAAGTGGTCGCGTTGGCTTAGGCCATGGACTGTTTCTCTCTTTCATGGTTTTAACCATGTCAAGAATACTGGTGTACTAATCTGTGATCTGTTTGTGAGTGGTGTCATTTGGTGTTCTATCTGAGGAACTTACCCCTTTAAATTCCTACATGGTATTAGAGCTATTTGAGGGTCGCATCCATTGGTGATCCAAATTCGAAGCTGGTACAACTGCATCTGATTGTCATTTCCTAGATCTAATGTTTATGACCACTTTCGGGCTGAGAGGACTTCTCTATTGTGTTAGCAACATTTGTTCCATTGAGGAACCCCTTTCTTTCATGAGAAAAGGTTTCTGGTAGCCCTAACTACGTCATTTTTAAGCTCTGGAGGTATACAGTCTTTATTTTCAGTTTTAGTTATTTATCTCTTTTTTTATTTCAGTCTATTTAACTCTCTGATTTTTATTACCAAATCCATACCTTTCTTTTCTGTGTATGCTCTTTGCCCCGCAACTCTGTGTGATTTGGGCAAATAAAAAACAGAAAGGAAAGATTTTTCTCATGTGTATGCTCTTTTCCGTCGCGCCTTAGTGTGATCTCAGAAAATCAGAAACATTGAGGAAAATACTTAGTTTCTGGCGAAATCTAACTTCAAGCCGTAAGGGTTGGTTTTTTTTCATGTCTTAGGTTGTGTAGTTTTTTGTTTTGTAGGCAAAAAGGGTTTTCTCAAGTAAGAACACACTCCAAAACTTCAGTGACTAAAAAAAACCCTTCCTCTTTTCCAAAAATTACTAACATTTTAAACTAACTCACTTGGTCCAAAGTTACTTTATGAGAATAGAAGTCTTAGGTTCAAGTCTTTCCTTTTGTTGAGTTACTTTTTCAAAAAGCACATGTAACTTATGTTTTAAAGTTACTTTATGTAAAAGTGTTTTCACCCATTATAGAAAGTGAGTCACTTATAATTCTAAAGTATATTTATCTTTTATTTAAGTTACAATTTAGTGGGTAGCTCATAAAGTACCATTGTAAAATTGAATTTCACTTATTTATAAAAGTGGGTCACATAAAATATTTTTTTTAAAAGTGAGCTAATTAGATTAAGTTTGGAAAGGGGGGCGAGGAGGGGGGTTTAAAATATAACATTATCATTCACTTCTGCTCATTCACTTACTTCGTCGACATCTTCAACAACCTTTATTCAAAAATCCATAACTTCTTCATCCAGAAGCCATTTTCAGAGCCATTGTTTTTTTAATTGACCTAATTTTTCAAGATATTTCCATTGGAACACTTAGTTTCAACATCTACAACATCAGTTTCTATTAAAATTGAAATTCCATGCCAAGTTATTCTTGACAGCACCAACTACTTCCAATGGTTGTCCTACATTGAGGATTTACTTAGACGTAAAGGTCTTTATAGAAAAGCCTCGAGCCAATAGGCTAAACCTAAATATGAAGATAAGCATGCCAAATGGGAAAATAGGCAAGATCAAGCACGTGGGTTGATAGGAATGTCTATTTCTATAGAACTTAGATTCCATATCGCCGAACTTGATAGCCCTGATGAAGAAATGAAATAGCTCAATAAATTTTTTGGAATTAAAAATGAAATTAGAGCCCATTAACTCGAAAATGAGTTGCTTACGTTGGACCCCGATAATTTTTATTTCATTTAAGATTTTTTGTCCAAGTTCAAGACCCTTAGACTTCTCTTGGAAGGTGTTAAGGTTAAGAAAAAAATATGGTAGCCTTATCTATTCCATTCTTACTAAGTTGGGACTAGCCTACTTCTATGTTTGTTTCCACTTTTCATTCTACAAGAGAAGCCTTTATTCTCAAGGACAAGACTACAAGTCCCCATCTTTTGATGCCTTTTGTGATTATTTAATAAGAGAACAAGAAAAAATTTTTATCTTGGTCTTCTTAATATTGGAAACTCTTCTAAGAAATCCTTAGCAGCCCAGCAGCAACCAAATTCTAAGAATCCTAAGAAGCAACATACTAAAAAGAATGGTCCTAAACCAAACAAGGGTCCTAAGCAATTTTAGTCTCAAAATGAAAAATCAATTCAACAAAATGATAAGGAAAATAGAAAAGGGAAGAAGACTGATAGACATTGCAACTTTTGTAATCATGATGGCCACTTAGAATCCAAATGATTTAAAAAGATGGAAGCCTTGGAAGCAGCAATGAAGAAGCATAACATCCATTTGGAGCACTCTTCAACTTCAACTTCATCTTCAAGAATAGCAATTTTTGCATGTGGTTGTCAAGCATCTCGGTCTGGTTATGCACTAAACGTATTTTCTTATTCTCATTCTCATGAGTGGCTCATTGATTCTGGAGCTTCTTATCACATGGCCAAAAAAAACCCATGTTTTCTTCTTTAAATGATTTTAACACCAAAAATATATATGTTGGTGATGATAGATCTCTTAGTGTTGTAGGGACTGGAACTATTCCTCTAGACAATGGTCAATTTAATGATGTATTATGTGTTCCTACCTTATCCTGCAACCTTCTATCTGTATATCAGATAACTCATTCAGGTGAAGGTAAAACCGTTGAATTTTCACCTCACGATGTTGTAATTAAGGACCTAAGAGATCTTAGGTAGATTTTAGCTACTGGAATTGCTGATGATTCTACAAGGTTGTATAAGTTTAACAACTTTGGGTCATCAACTCTTCCTTCGGTATTTTTTGCTCATAATGATGAAGTGAGCAAACTTTTGCATGAGTGATTTGGTCACATAAACTATCGCTCCCTTCAAAATCTTTGTAAAAAAAATATGGTGACAGGTCTTCCTATGGTATCTTCAAGAGATGGTATTTGTTCCAGATGTGTACTCGGAAAACATCATCGGGATAGTTTTGAAAAACGTGCCTCTTGGCACGCCTCAGCCCTTTTACAGCTTGTGCATAGTGATTTATATGGTCCACTTCCAATTGTTTCATTCTCTGGCTACAAGTATTTCTTAACTTTCATTGATGATTTCTCCAAATGCACTTGGGTATACTTCTTAAAACTCAAGAGTGAAGTATTTAACATGTTCTTGGCCTTTGAGACCTTTGTTGAGAAACAATTTGGACATCAAATTCTTAAGCTAAGATATGATAATGGCGGAGAATATGTTAACAACAAATTCATCAACTTTTGCACTGAGCATGGAATTAAAATGCAACATATTGTTCCATATACTCCACAGCAAAATGGTGTAGATGAAAGGAAGAATCACACCTTAAAGGAAATGGCCAATTGTATGCTTCAATCTAAAGGACTTAGTCTTAATTTTTGGGCAGAAGCAATTAACTATACAAATCACATAGTAAATCACACTCCTACTAAGGTTTTAAATAATTTCAATCTAGAAGAAGCATGGAACTTTGTTAAACTAGACATAAATCACTTTCATGTATTTGGAAGTGAAGCATGAGCCCATATTCGCGATGATAAACATAAAGCCTTAGAACATAATAGTGAGAAATGTATTTTTGTTGGATATTCTGAAGATGTCAAAGGATGTAGACTTCTTCCACCTAAATCCAAAAATGTTATCATTAGAAAAGATGTAAAGTTTCCTGAAAATATATCAGCCTACAAGCCTAGTTCAGTAGATGTGCCACCTCTCTCTATCCCTTCCAATTCTGAAAATATTTCTTCTTCAGATCATGACAGCGAGGATGACAATCCTCCCCCACCTTCTCGGGATCATCCTTCAGCTCCTCATCTTACAGAATGGGTCCACGCTAAACGAGATGCAGCATGTGATCCTACAGATCAGCGATGTATACATTCTCAGTTCGATAGAGCATCTTCTTTATTGGCTCAAGCTTCAGCGAATTATGATCCTAACACCTTTGCATATGCTTCAATCCATCTAGATTGGGACGCAGCTATGAATGAAGAATATCGTTCATTATTGACAAATGATACATGGGATCTTGTTCCTCTTCCAAAGGGACGAAAACTTGTTAGATGCAAATGGGTTTACAGAACCAAGTTTGGACCAGATGGAAAATTTGATAAACATAAAGCTCGACTTGTTGCTAAGGGTTTTTCAAAAGTTGAAGGCATTGACTATACTGAAACCTTCTTCGATGTTGCCAAAATGAACTCTCTCTGCCTTGTTCTTTCACTTGCTGCATCTTTCAAATGGGAAGTCCATCAGATGGATGTTAAATATGCCTTCTTGCATGGGGACTTTCATGAAGAAATCTATATGGAACAACCTCCTGGCTTTATAAACAAACTCCAGCCTTGTATGTTGGCTTAAGAAATCCCTTTATGGTCTCAAGGAAGCCCCTTGGGCTTGGTATGCCAAAATGGATAGATTTCTTTTAAATACTAGATTTTCTAGGTGTCATTCTGACAATATTGTCTACACCAAGAAAGTAGTTAACTCTCATCATTATTGTTCTTTATGTTGATGATCTTATTCTTACTGGTAGTGATCCCAACCTTATAAACCATGTGAAGTCCAGCCTTAAGAAGCAATTTGAAATGACAGACTTGTTGGAAAATACTAAGGGGGGGGGGGGGGGGGGGTTGAATCAGTATTTCTTAGCAATTAGCACTTTTAAATCTTTTCAGAGCATTAGTTAATATTCATTTATTATTAACATTTATGCAGTAATAACAGTAAATAAAATAACACAAGAGGCACAAATATTTTAGGTGGAAAACCCCCTTCGGGTCAAAAACCACCGAACGCTTTTCTAATAAATTCTTTAATCTTCAACCCCAACTGAAATGAAAGCAACAACTTCCTAGAATTCTAGAAAATCATTCTTCTCCAGCTCCCACTAGATGGATGCTCTAATGCCCGACATTCTTCAATAGTCAACTGAATAGATTCCCCAACACCCAATGAGTTACAACTCACCCTAGCACCACCCTACCACCCTATAGAAGAATAAAAGAAGAATGGACTCTCGTGCCAGGGAAAATGGTCCACTTTACAATGATATAGAATGACGTAGAAGAAGATGACACACTAGACCATAATCCCAACTATGACACAACCATATAATGATGATCCTAGACCTTTCGACACTGCATCTTCAACTCTTAGCAGATAGACACTTGTACAACTGTTACAAATATTCTTTTACAATGGCTCTGTACAATGATACTTTTACAATGTCTGTTTGCAGTGTTGCCCACTTGAAGACTTCATGTGGTGAACTTCTTTCTATTGTTTTTCACCTTGATTGTTGCTCTTGTCATGCTACCCTTTCTCATTCTTCATAACATTATATTATGCATTGAGTCTTCTCTTGGTGAATATATAATACCTGCAAAAATTCTTCAAGGAAATACCCATGACATGATAATAACAAAACTTACCTCATCCTGCAGAGCATATGTCAGTGCTAAACAAAAACAACAAATTAGAATACAAAGAACCTAATTCGATTAAGAAATTAACATGCATATACAAAATATACTTACATGTAGCTCACCTCTACTGCATCATTTTGCTGCACCTTGCTCTTTCCTGCCCTAGAAAGTCTGGTCCTTTGCACCCCTTGACAACACTTGATCTAGTTTTTCTCGTTTTCTAGGAGCACGATTTTTAATCTGATGTATCTCTGTGATTTTAGATCCCCAATATGTGATCTTCATTCCTGTAGTATCCCTCTGAGTCTTATTTCCAATGCCATAGGTCTGACCTGATTTGGACTCTTCAAGGCAATGTTATGCCCAATCTCTCACAATGACCTAATTATGGACTAGTTTAGTAGAGTGAACTTGTATGGCGAGCCTCGTGTCACTGTGTCCTCCTTCGTCTCTGAAACTGATAAACATAAAACTACATTTCATGCACTATCTACCATTTTTTACGGAATTCCAATCCTCTTCTCAAAGAGAGAGTTATGACAATGTTCCCAAGGTCACTTCTTTGAGATGAAATTAGGGAGCCTACAAAAACCCTAACTTCCAAAGATCATATCTCTGATAATATAGAGAAACAAGATCTAAAATTCAGTCACGATGTTCATCAATATTTTGAATCAAATGGGTTTTAATTTCTGAATCTAAGACTTCATAGAAATGAAGTTATAGTGAAAATACCACGATCGCTACTTTTGGAGGATATATGAGATTTCTTTTTATAGAGTTTGAGAGGGGCTTCTATATATAATGTTGGAGGGATTTTAGGAGCTTAAAAAATTATTATTTATTGAATATTCAATGACCAAAACCAATTATGAGTGCCATGCCACAACTCCATAGGGTTTTAGCCCACTAACTAGGGTTACTAACTTCAAACATGAATATCTCTCAAACCATGAAGAATTACTTGGCGTGCCATATATCAACGGAAACATCTCGATGAGTATAATCTATCTAGAAGATCCTTGACTCAAAATAGAGTAAGTTGTCAAGTCAAAATTCCCTTGCAAGATCAGGGTAGCCCCTGGTGCAGCTTGGGTTGACATGAATGACAACCTCAAATCATCTTTAGATCAACAATCTCCCCCTTTGGCATTGATGGCAACACAAGTACTCCCCCTGCAATCAAGGCACCTCTTCCTACTGCCTTCTCTCCCCCTTTGACATCAATGGCAAAGGGTAACTCCCCCTAACACACAACCATCTTGCGAACCTGTACACACTTCCACTCCCCGTTTATTTTATGAATAAGGAAAATCTAATGAGAACTTGGGAGAATCCCAAGCTTCTGGTGAAGATATTCAAATGCTTCACGAGGTAAAGGTTTAGTGAAGATATCAGTGATTTGTTCATTTGTACCAACATATTCAAGTTTGATATTCTTTTTAGCGACTTGTTCTCTAACAAAATGATATTTTATTGGAATGTGTTTTTTTTTTAATGCATGACAGGATTCTTGGAGATGCTGATGGCACTGGTGTTATCATAGAAGATGGGAATAGGCTCACTGAATTGTAGTTGAATATCTTGCAAATTTTTTTCATCCGAAGGACTTGAGTACAACTAATTGCCACTACAATGTATTCTACTTTCGTTGTAGATAACGAGATTGAGGTTTGCTTTTTGCTCAACCATGATACGAGACAACCACCTAGATAGAATGTTGCTCCATTAGTACTCTTACAATCATCAATGCTTCCTTCCCAATCTGCATTTGTAAAGGCTTGAATAATGAGATTGTTGCCCTTGGGATACCACAAGCCATATTTTGTTGTGCCCTTTAGATATCGAAGAATTATTTTGACGGCAATAATATGTGATTCTTTTGGTGCTCCTTGGAATCTTGCTACTTGTCCAAGTACTTGCATAAAAACTGGCCGGGAGGCTGTCACATATAGAAGACTACCAATCATAGATCTATACAACCTCTGATCCACATCCTTAGATGCATCATCTATGCTCAATTTGCAACCTATTACCATCGGAGTAAGGACGGGTTTGCAATCTTCCATTTTGAATTTCTTGAGCATTTCCTTGATGTACTTGGCTTGACATATAAATATTCCTTTCTCTTGCTGAGATATTTGAAGCCCTAAGAAGTATGTCAACTCACCAAGTAAAGACATCTTGAACTCACTTTGCATCTTTGTAGAAAATTTCTTACTTAGTCGATCATCATTGCTACCGAAGATTATATCATCCACATATACCTCAAAGATTGTTAAATTATCTTTGTCTATTTGTATGTAAAGATTTCTATCAGTAGTACCTTTCTTGAACCCTTGTTGATGTAGATATTCCGTCAAGACGAGCATACCATGCTCTGGGAGCCTGCTTGAGACCATACAGATCCTTCTTTAACGTGCAAACATAGAATTCGTTTTCTGATAGTAGAAAACCTTTAGGTTGTTCGATGTAAACTTCTTCTTCTAATTTTCCATTCAAAAATGCTGACTTAACATCCATTTGGTGGACTTTTATTTTTCTTGAACATGTATAGGCAATAATCATCCGGATGGCTTCCATTCTGGAAACTGATGCAAATGTTTCGTCAAAATAAATTCCTTCCACTTGTGCATATCCTTTGCAGACTAACCATGTCTTGTTCCTGGTAACCTGTAATCCTTCAACTATTTTTCTCCCCCTGAACCTTTAATGAAACTACCATCTTGTTCAAACTACCTTCCTGTCAATCGTAGACTTGTGCCATATACTGCTACATAGACTCCTCCTGTTTCCTTTTCCAGACCTTCTTATTCCTGCAATCTCAAGCCATGTGCCCATAGTTATGACACTTGAAGCATTCAATGTTGTCCATAGACGATTCCATCTGATATCTGCAACCATGAGTGCTATGGCCATAGTTATGGCATTTGAAACATTCAATATTTGGCCCATCTAGCACGTATTCTCTTTTGACAAAATCATCGTGGAACCTGTCTTGTGATCCTGCAAACTTGCTTCTAGGTTTTTGCAGATAATGATTGTACCTGTCAAAAACTTCACAATCCCTAGCCATATGTCCATATTTAGCACATAAAAAGTAATAACCATGAAATAAACGAACATACCTGGAAGATTTTTCATTCTTCTTTGGAGGCGGTGTTGTAGTTTCTTATGGTCCTTTATTCTTGATTGCTTTGGTCTTGTTCTTTGGAGTTGTAACATTCTTCTTTGGCTTTTCACTTTGATCAAATTCCTTCTTAGAAACATCCTACGAATCTATGGAGTTTGTACCTTCATCAACTCGAGCTTTACCATCTTTAATTGCCTTCATTTTCACTTCTTCATCTGTCTTATCTTTTAAGTATTATTTTTGTGATCCCTTGAGTTGTTGATCTCATCACGAGTTGCATCAAGTTCTTCTTGCTTTTGAGCAAGATCTTCTTGAAACCATCTTTGCAAGAGATTCCTTCTTTTTTCTGCCTCCTCAACCTGTAGCTTGAGAAGAGTGGTCTTCTCTACTTCTTTGTTGAGAACCTTTATCTGTTCCTTCTACTTCTCATTTTCAATCCTGAGCCTGCTTATTTCTATTGAAGATGTTTCTAATTACTTTTGCTTTTAGTCAACAACGGATATGTATCTTTGATCAGATTCCTTCCTTTCAATTTCTGCTTCCTGCATCTGTTGTGTGATCCTACTAATTTTTGAAAATGTTGTGTCAAGTTCTTGTTGCTTCTGTTGGACTTCTCTCTTGAGGTCTCGTGTTGTTGTATTATCGATTTCTTCCAACTTCTTTTGAAGTGACTCTTCAATACATTTGTGTTCTTCAACTTCAATTTTGAGATCTTTAACTTGTTCTTCAAGAGTATTGGAACGGATCTTCTCAGCCTTGAGCTCTTTTATAAGCTTAATTTCCTCCTTAGAAAATTCTTCTATGGTCAACCCTTCTTCATCATACTCAGAAGGATTAGAATTTTCAATAATATCTTGACCTGATTTCTTTGTTGAATAGAGATTATGAAGCTTTTCCCTAAGATCTTTAGCTATTGAACAATGACCAACTTTTGTTTTCACATAATTTGGAAAAAAATTCAAAATTACATTCATGGCCTTTGAATTGTACCTTTTAGCTTCGTCGGTAGATGTGTCTCCAGAAACAATTGATTCCCATACTCCATGTGCCTGCAAAGATACTTCCATCCTAGATTCCCATATCTAGTAATTATCTGCATCAAAATCAGGGGTTGGTACACAATACTCACTTTCTTGAGATTTTTTTGTACCTGTACCTTCCTTTGAAATCCTTGTAACCCGCTTCTTTGACTTTCCCATCTCTATGCTCTGAAAACTGACTTCCAGCGGTTAAGCTGTTACTGAAGGAACCAAGTTTTGATGCCAATTGTTGGAAAATACTGAGAGGGGGGGCATGAATCAGTATTTCTTAGCAATTAACACTTTTAAATATTTTCAGAGCATTAGTTAATCTTCAATTATTATTAACGTTTATGTAGTAATAATAGTAAATAAAAGAACACAGGAGGCACAAAGATTTTAGGTGGAAAACCCCCTCCGGGTCAAAAACCACCGAACGCTTTTCTAATAAATTCTTTAATATTCAGCCCCAATTGAAATGAAAGAAACAACTTCCTATAATTCTATAAAAGCATTCTTCTCCAGCTCCCACTGGATGGACGCTCCAACGTCCAAGATTCTTCAGTTGTCAACTGAATGGATACCAAACACCCAATGAGCTATAACTCACCCTAGCACCACCCTAAAACCTTGAAATTTTCACAAGCTTGAACCTGTTGGTGACTTCATGCACCAACCTAGCACCACCCTACCACCCTATAGAAGAATAAAAGAAGAATGGACTCCTATACCAGGGAAAATGGTCCACTTTACAATGATATAGAATGATGTAGAAGAAGACAACACACTAGACCATAACCCCAACTATGACACAACCACCTAATGATGATCCTAGACCTCCTGACACTACCTCGTCAATTCTTGGCAAATAGACACTTGTACAACTTTTACAAATATTCTTTTACAATGACTCTATACAATGATACTTTTACAATGTCTGTATGCAATGCCGCCCACTTGAAGACTTCATGTGGTGAAATTCTTGTTGTTGTTCTACACCTTAATTGTTGCTCTTGTCATGCTACCCTTTCTCATTCTTCAGAACAATAGATTATGCATTGAGTCTTCTCTTGGTGAATATATAATACCTGCAAAAAGTCTTCAAGGAAATACCCATGACATGATAATAGCAAAACATACCTCATCCTACAAAGCATATGTCAGTGCTAAACAAAAACAAAAAATTAGAATTAAAAAAAACCTAATGCTATTAAGAAATGAACATGCATATATAGAAGATACTTACATGTAGCTTACCTCTGCTACATCATTTTGTTGCACCTTGCTCTTTGCTGCCCTAGAAAGTCTTGTCCTTTGCACCCCTTGACAGCACTTAATCTAGTTTTTCTCGCCTTCTAGGAGCACGATATTTAATCTGATGTATCTCTATGATTTCAGATCCCCAATATGTGATCTTTGGTCTTATAGTATCCCTCTGAGTCTTGTTTCCAATGCCATGGGTCTGACTCGAATTGGACTCTTCAAGGCAAAGTTATGCCCAATCTCTCACAATGACCTAATTATGGACTAGTTCAGTAGAGCGAACTTGTACGACATTCCAAGTGTCACTGTTTCCTCCTTCGGCTCTAAAATTGATATACATAAAACTATAGTCCGTGCACTATCCACCACTTTTTACATAATTCCAATCCGCTTCTCAGAGAGAGATTTCTAACAATTTTCCCAAGGTCACATCTTTGAGATGAAATTCAAGAGCCTGCAAAAGCCCTAACTTCCACATATCATATATCCAAAAATATAGCGAACCAAGATCTAAAATTAGGTCACGACGTTCATTGGGATTGTGAATCAAATGGGTTTTAATTTCAGAGTCTACGACTTCGCAGAAATGAAGTTATAACGAAAATTCCACGATCTCTACTTTTGGAGGATATATGAGATTTATTTTTATAGAGTTGAGAGGGGCTTCTATAGAGAATGTTGGAGGGATTTTAGGAGCTTAAAAAGTTATTAATTATTGACTATTCAATGACAAAAACCAATTATGAGTGCCATGCCACAACCCCATAGGGTTTTAGCCCACTAACTGGGGTTACTAACTTCAAACATGAATATCTCTCAAACCGTGAAGAATTACTTGGCGTGCCATATATCAACGGAAACATCTCGATGAGTAGAATCTATCTAGAAGATCCTTGACTCAAAATAGAGTAATTTTTCAAGTCAAAATTCCCTTGCAAGATTAGGATATCCCCTGGTGCTACTTGGTTCACATCAATGACAACCTCAAATCATCTTTAGATCAATAAGACTTAGGACACTTGCATTGTTTTCTTGGTCTTCAAGTATTGCAATCCAAGGAAGGTATTTCCCTTTCCCTATCCAAGTATGCATATGATATTCTACGCCACTTTCACATGGAAATATATAAGCCAACCCCTTCTCCCTTTCAGTCTGGAGCCAAACTTTCGGTCACTTGTACTTCCCCTAAAGTTGATTCTACCTTATACCATCAGCTTGTAGGAAAACTTTTGTATCTAACCCATACCCGTCCTGACCTTTCCTTTGTTGTTGGCCTTATTGCTCTCTTTATGCAAAACCCACATGAAAGTCATTGGAAATCAGCTAAAAGAATACTTCGTTATGTTCGAGGTACAATTCAATTTGGGATTCATTACAGTGCATAAGCATCTCCTCTATTGGTCGGTTTCACTACTTCCAATTGG
Organism: Pinus tabuliformis; assembly: GCA_031772625.1. Lineage (NCBI taxonomy): Eukaryota > Viridiplantae > Streptophyta > Pinopsida > Pinales > Pinaceae > Pinus > Pinus tabuliformis. The sequence goes on along the minus strand of CM062814.1, from coordinate 494,198,835 downwards.
ACTAGTGACCCTGATGATCAGAAGTCTACTGCAGGTTATGTCTTCACTCTTGGTTCTGGACTTATTACATGGGCTTGCAAGAAACAAAGTGCCATTTCTCTTTCTTCAGTTGAAGCAAAGTATCGTGGCATTATAGAAGCTAGTAAGGAAGCCATGTTGATTCGTCAGATCCTGTCAGAGTTTGGCTTTCAGGAGCAGCATCCGACTACACTTTGGTGAGATAATCAAAGTTCCATTCAACTATGCAAAGATCCAGTCCAACATCAGCGCAACAAACACATTGAAATACACATGCACTTCATCAAAAATCTCATTCATGACTATGTTCTTGAAGTGAAATATTGTTCAACCGATGATCAAGTTGCAGACATCTTTACAAAGGCTCTCACAGAGGTGAAGTTTACTAAACTTCGATTTATGGTTGGAGTTCAGGAAGTTGTCACTAAGGGGGGATAGGCTCTAATGCCTCTTCCTTCTCCTATTGTGTCATATTTGTACATCCTTCAATCCTATCCCAAGTTGTTCTTAAGGGGGGATGTTAGGATATTCCGACACATAGGAAATAGTTAAGGATAACTTGGTCTAGTGTATAGTTAGGTAAAGTGTGTTTCTTTAGTGTGTACTTTGTAACTTACAATCTGACGATCACAATATGTTCTAGACATGAAGTGATCCGACGGTTCATTCCCTCCTTGGTATTACCGACACATGATTCGTGGCTTAGCACCCGATTGGTCCATGATCTCTATTTGAAGAGCATGGAGGGCCATTTGTAAGGTGACCATTCATGAGAGAAGCTTATAATTTTCTTTCTTTTACATTAATAAATTTCCTGAAGTGGTCGCGTTGGCTCATTTCGTGGACTGTTTCCCTCTTTGAGGGTTTTAACCACGTCAAGAATATTGTTGTATTGATCTGTGATCTATTTGTGAGTGGTGTCCTTTGGTGTTCTATATGAGGAACTTACCCTGTAAATTCCTACAAACATAAAGAGTCTCATCCTCTATTTTTTTTCTCTTTTGTATATATATATATATATATATATATATATATATAGATATATATATACAGTATTTTTTTTTTTACAATTATTCTTTTAAAATAAAAAGAAAATTGACCACAACATTGGGCACTATAAATATTTGGTCCACCATGCTGCTAATGCAGATAGTCTCTTTTCTTGTGGTTTTCACCACATTTCCATCACTTTAATGGCTCTCTACCTTCAAGCTTGAGCTATCCTAATATCGGTTGTTGCATATTTCTCGTAACAACAACATTGGATTTCTACTGAAATTGCTTTGCATGGGTTGGGTGCTTTCCTTCCTTCTTTTCTAACCTTTTGTTAGGCCAATTACTCTTAGTTTCAATGTTGTTCTTTGCCTTCCAGTTACTTTTAATTTTTGGATTTCATTTCGCTTGCTCATAGCAGTGCTTCAACTTATTAATATCATCTTTCAAAGTCCGAGGTTCCAACAACTCAATTTTATCTCTAAATTCCATAGGCATCCCACTAATAAATATTTGAATCTTGACCTTCTCATCCTTGACATATGGCACATAGCTCAAGAGTTCTAGGAACTTGGTAACATATTCATCATTTTTTAATTTCCCCATCTTGAGTTCATAGAACTCTTTCTCCTTGTCATCATAGTAGTATTCAAACAAGTAATGCTCTCTGAAGAGTTTTTCAAATTCATCCCAAGTCAGGTCCTTCTCAGAAATGCCTCTAACATTTTTCAATTATTCCCACCATATCTTTGTTTTTCCCTTCAAGTTTTAGGTGGAAATCCTATCTTTCATGTTTTCATAATAGTCATGAATTTTGAAAATTTTCATCATGCCCAATAGCCAAGCTTCTACCTCTTCTAATTTCTTCATTTCCCCATCAAATGTGGGTGGCTTGGCCTTCTTAAAATCCTCAAGCATGTAATCAATTTCCTTTATTTCCTGATGATGATGATGGTTATGATGAGAGAGATGGTGGTGCCTTCTGGTAGCAGAACTAGATGGTCTTCCAGAATGATGCACGTAAGTGTTGGTTCCTCCACTTGGGGTACTTTTGGTTGCATTTCCCTTCACAGTATCCTCACTTACAATCCTATTCCTTTTCCTGGACCTGCTACCATCTACCCCATTCATATTCTCTACTGACTCCCGAGATATCTTTTTGTCTCTATGAATTTCCCTCATCCCACGTTGCCTTTTTCTATGAAAATATGAAAAAAATTGCAGGATGACTACATTTATCTCAGCTTGTCTCTCTTGAGCTTTTATCAGCCTCTCATTATCTTCCTTGAAGCTTCTATCCTTAGCCCTTAGTATTCTCAGAGTATCCATACAATATGGAGTGTGATTCCTTCACCTTTGGTAAAATGATCTTTCCTCTTCATTGGCCCTGTTCCCTTCAATTCCATGTTGGGATTGATCAGAATTATACTGCACCATACCAATCCTCATTGCTGAGTTATCTCTATTTTAGGTTGCTTGTGATGTGTTGTCAGTCACACACACTGCTAGATTTTCACGTGATAAACAAATAAATATAATCATGACCATGAACCTTGCATTGATGGAGCCACCATTACTATCTCTTCTATGACAAAACAACATTGTCATTATTCCAATCATATTTAATAAATCATATGCATCAATCACACAACAAGAAATTCCACTGTTAGTGCATCATAAATCAATGGAATGGTAAAATTATGCCAGGCCCCTGCCCTTTGTAGAGCTATTGTAATGGACCATTTGTAGCAAATATTCCAAGTTGGGACATGATTATAGCAAAACAACAAAGCATTAACTATAATGTACAGACCTCCAAAATTCACAAATTGTTACAGTTGTAATTCAATCAAACAGGTCAACTATTTAGTTTTTTGTTATGTTAAATAAATTATGAGGTTAATATACCCATTATACCTATAATTAATTTATTATACCATATTTTAACACCTAAACAACTTGTTTTATTTAATGTCTAAAATTCATTATTTGCTCATGATAAAGCCCATCCAGTCCAAGTGTTGAACATGGATGTTCTGATACCACCTATAACAACACTAGCCCACCTTCTTACCAATGGGGTGGCTACCTGCTTACCCAAACCCTTCAATAAATATAGAGGAATGGGATTAAAAAAATGTTTCCTTAGGTTCACTTTTCTTATCTCTTCTCCTACCCAAGGGGTTCAGATTATTAATCTAATTCTCCCCTTTCTACTAGAACCCCATAACCAGGGCTCATAATTGTAGTGTATATATATATATATGGTTTAATACCTTATGCAAGCATAATATATGTCGTGTGCCTCCCTCCAAAGGGTCCCACCATATATTGATCCTTGGGCCAATAATAACTTGTCCATGACTCCTTCACTTGCGCTTCTGCCAACACCCATCTAATTTTACGGCCCATGATGCTCCCGAACCCAATCGACGTATTTCCTCAAGTCAATATACCTACAAGTTAAAAAGGGTATGGGTATCAAAAAGGGCGGTTTTCTAAACCTTCCCATCATCAAATCAATGGCTCACTTTCACTCCAACAAGGTCAAGCCCATTTTCCAAACCCACCAAGGGACCCCTCAGAAGCGGAATCCATATTTCAATGAAATCACCACGGCTTCCTTACATGCACATGACGACAGGTTAGGGACCCACCATTCCGACCCCTCCCATGACGATGTATCGCCATGCCATCCCATTGAACCTTATCTTGTTACTCCCATCTATGCTCTCCTTATACCTCTAAGATGGGGTCTTTGAGACATGTCATCCCAATGACTCACTTTTCCTCTCTTAGACACACCTCTAGAATGGAACCTCTGGACCACATGGAGACTGTGGACCATTTCCTTCTGCATACCATCGCTTCTAATTAGCCCACGTGGTTGTCATGCCACATCATCCCAATGCATACCATCCCGGCGTGCTCCTTTATCATGCATATCTTGGGCTTCCGGGGGCGACCTTCTGGGACACGTGGTCAGTGGGTCATATCTCTGCAAGACCCTTCCTTCTGATTGGCCCATAGGTTATAGCACGACGTCATCCTGCACCATCTCACCCCAGTGCATTATCTCAACTTTTCCAAATCATGTTCCCCTTTTGTACCTTTGGGATGGGGACCACTAGGACACATCATCCCGATACTAACTCCCCGACACTCATTTTAACTGCACCCCTATGCACTTGTGGGATATGTCCTCAGGAATGATTTATCCTATGGGCTCCATCCTAGCAAATGGGAACACTCCCTACCTCTGATTTTTGAACCCAACTAGCCTAGTGCCCAGTCATCCTTGCCATCTCTTTATGCTACAAGAACAGACCTTTGATATATTACCTCAAGGCCATATCATATTCATTCATCCAATAACGATAAGTTGAATCTAAAAGCATCAATCAGGAGCTTCCATAACTAGGTTTTCCTCATATTTGAGTATGAGGTTTATTCAATTAATCTATAAGTCCAAATCTCAGCCTAGCTCCATCGCAACACTGCTCTATGTAGCTTTTCCATTCTAGCATGGGTCACACTTATGGCTCGGTTGGAGAATATCTAAAGTTGTATGGATCTATGTTGTTGCTCCACCATGGCCACTATGACTTACTAAGGCACCTACTGGTGTTATCCACCTGAGCTTAATACATAGTTGCTCTTCCCAAGTCCATGAGATTCATGAGGCGCCATGAAGGCAACACGAAGATTATCTTTCTTTGAAGGTATGGGGAAATCCTTTTGAGGGATCAAATATAGACATGCACCCTATGGGCGGGTTCTTAATGGTGAAGTTCCCAACCTTCAAGGATTCCCTGCTTAGGGATTGGGAATTCCACGCATGACAGCACTAGTGGCCTTTTGGCCATTCCCAGCTAAGGACTTGCAGTGGACTCTTGAAGGGCCTTCACCTCTCCTGCTACAATCTAGGAGAATCATGCCTCAAAGCAACCCTACAAGCATCTCGATGGTTCCATTTAGGGTTTTCAAGGGCATTTGGATATTAGTTGTAACACACTAACCTTCCCTTCTAAGTGAGATACTGCACCTCGAACACCATGTATACTATTAGCCATCTAGGAAATAAGTCACCAAATCCTCTCAAATCCAACATGCTACTCAAAATGCACTCAGGTCCTATGGACCAAACCTAGGTCAGTGAGTAATGTAGCCCCATACCAGGGAATTTATCTCAACGGGATAAATATCCCCTTATGTAATATCACAGGTTATTAAAGCTAAGGGAGGAGGTAATCATTGGCATCAACACGTTCCCATATAAATTGTAGCATAGGTTGTAGCTAGTATATATATATATATGTGCAAACCCTGTCAAACTGGCAGTCTCCAATGTAATCATTCTATATTAAGGAAAGAGTTCTTTGTGTCAAGTGTTGCCATGTCTTAGTTCAGATCCTCATGGATCCTTTAAATAATTCCATACCTTAAATTGTATGTATTAATTTGGTAGCTCAATGAAAAATTCCAACCATGGGAATAGATTTCTTTTTTCGAGAGGACCAATTTTGATTATTCGAGCACTCAATTTGGATAAGCGAAAGTGTATTTCTGAATTAAAGCCCACATGTGCACATTTGATCAAGTCACCCCTAAAGAAAATTGGACACCCTTGGAAGCCTATAAATACAAGTGACCTCAACCTCATTTGGACAATTACCACCATACATATTCTCTTTATTGGTTCATACAAATTGCAGGAATTCACATGCTATTACAGGAGTTCGATCACTATTACAGGAATTCGTGATTACAGGACTTCGCGTGTTATTACAGGATTTTGCACGCTATTATAGGAATTCGTGATTATAGGAATTTCCGTGCTATTACAGGATTTTGTGCATTATTACAAGAATTCATTTGTTATTATAGGAGTTCACGCGGTATTACAAGAATTTGTGTGCTATTACCAGAGTTCGTGCACTATTATAGGAATTGGCATCTGGTTATAGGAATTCGTGTATGATTGTAGGAATTTTCTATTATAGGAATTTGTGTGCATTTACAGGGATTCACGTATGATTGCAGGAATTTTCAATTACAGGAATTTGTGTGTTGTTACAGGAATTCATGTATGATTGCAGGAATTTGCAGTGTGATTGCATTCATTATTGAAGCTCTTGGAAGGTTGGTTTGACCATTGACTTTACTTTTTGTTGAAGTTGGATTATTGTACTCTCTGCTGAAACATTCAATGAAAATATAATAAAAAGAAGGATTTGAAAGGGTTTTCCCCGTAATGGGTTTTTCCCTAATCTTCGACCAATCCTGCTGTCTCCATGTTTGAATGTTTCTTTTTTTGTTCCTTTATGTTTCAATGCAATGATGATAATGTTATTTCTATATAGTTTCAAATGTTGTTGAATAATGTTGTAAATATGACTAATGATATGATGTTGTGGGGTGAATCTAATATGTAAATGAAGAAATGCAATTATCTAAAGCAAAGAACAATATAGCCCTAAGAAAAATTAACATGGTATCAGAGTTGGGCTGAAGAAAAGTCATTGAAGATCACACCTATGAAGACACCATTTATGGAAACCAGAGAAGATGGAGGAGACCTAAAAGAGTGACTAGAGTTTGAAGGAAACCCTAGGAAATTTGGTTATTAGGGTTTGATGGATATTATGAGATTATGGTTTTGAAGAAACCCTATATTATGACAAAGATTTGAGATATGCAACCTAGAAACCCTAGCATGATTAGTGTGAAGATGTTCTAGCACTTATGAAACGTTTGATGTAGCACTAGATAGGACAAAATAATTTAGGCCTAGTTGATGATGAAGTTGGTTGAAATATAATGAAGGCAACAATGTTATATTGGCAATGGACAATAATGATCCTTGAGGGTCAGTTCAAGAGGGAAATGATCACCTCTTGTTGAAGATAAGTACTTCTTCAATTTATGTTACTTCTTTATGTCCTTACTTTTGTTTAGATTTACTGATTTGATCATTGATTATACTTTCTCCATGTATATTTGAGTATTTGAATACTTCTAACCTCTTGATGAGATGTGAAAAGTGGATCCTTCTTGAGGATCATCTGAGGTGCAGGAAAAGATAGCTAGTGCAAAAAGTGAGGAGCTACAATTTTCCATGGCAAGTGATTCAAAGTGCAAAGGTATTTGAATGTTATAAGGTATGTATAGTATGTTTTTTCAGCTGCAATATTAGATGGAAAGGTAAGCCCTAATGTATGATGGGACTATCACCTTCATGAATGACTCATATATGAATATGAAATTAAGTTTGATTTATATGTGATATATATTGGTGTACTTGATATTTGGCAAAGCATCTTTCATTTTAAGACAATGGATTTCATAAAGAAGGCTAGCACATTTTTTTATATTATAAATTAATGTTGTTGTTAATATAAGAATGATAAAAGTGTAACAATAAGATTATTTCTCAAGATATTCTTGCTGACCTTCGTTGGGTTTTGATAAGCTTGGTAATTATGACATGTGATAAACCCAGATGTCCTGATTTTATGGTTGAGTAATATGATAAAGAAGTGATCTAATGATAATAATGTTTGAAGTATGATGAAACAATTGTCAGTTGCCCTAATTATATGACTGTAACCCTAGATGAAAGTTTGGTGTCATGTTCATATGTGTGAATGAAGTAGCTGATGATAATATGTTAGGACTATGATGTATATATGTCTAAGAATCTAATATAGCTTGAGGATTTAATAGTTATGTTGATGCATGACAGTATTATGATAGACAGGTTGATATTTTTCTAAAGTGGTTGCTCATTAAGAGGGAGACTCTTCATAATATCCCTACACCTATTATCATTTTCATTAAATGTATAGAAGATTCTTATTTGTTGAAGTAAAAACTTTGGACATGAATAAACAAATATTTTATATTGTTAGTTTGCAGCAAGTTTTTATCTGAGAAGAGAGGGTTTCCTTTAGTCTAAGTCCCAACTACATGGAAGCAAGCTTATCAATGTGGTTATTCCTATAGGTCTCAAAAATATGAAGCCTCATGCACAAAATCAGAAGTGCACCTAGAGTATGATAGTCCTACAGACATGGAGAAAACAATAGAATGTTCTATGAGTAGGGACATTTTGACTTACTATAGAGAATGTGAATGTGCTGACTAAACTTGTGTTTGTAGGGGACCAACATATGAATATTAGTATGTTATTTTGATTTTATCATTGACTTTAGTATATGACAATATTTGATAACAATTGGAAGGTTTTGACAAGATTTGGCTTATTGACTTAACTTAGTTGACTTGGATGATTGGTGATGCTTTAGAACTTTGTCTTGATGCCTGATAGTCCATAGATATGTTTTGAGTTATGAATTAATTGAACTAATTGTGATAACAAATTAGTCTTTTGATTTGATAATGGATGGTTTGCCTTGATGGCAGTGTTATGTGGGAATAGTGACTTTCAGTAACTAATGTTGGCATGGATTTTGTATTGCCTTCAATGGTTGAAGTATAGACAGTTTTGATTCAGTATGTAGTAATCGTACAATGAATGGATGGAACTTATATGACTCATTCTTGGTATATGCGTGAAACTTATATGACTTATCCTAGGTGTATGCATTTACATCTAGTGACGGAAATGATTATGATCATGAGGGTGGCTTGATAAATTTTGGATTTATATTGCTTGGTAAATAACAATGGTTGACATCATAATAGATAAAGTTGTAACTTGGTATATGGATGTGAGCTTTACCTGACAATTGGTCCAAAGAGTTAGTCAGAGTGATATTGGTAGGAATTTTTATGACTTTGATATTAGTTTTGATTTGGCATCTAAAGCTTGATAAGCTGACTTAGTTGATTGTATTGCACAGTATTGATTTGTGTGAAGCTGAGCATATTTTTTTGGTCAAATTTTATGTTTGTAGAAAGAATTTTATGAAGCAAGCTCCTTGATCCTGGTATGTCCTCATTAATAGTTACTTGATGGAGCCAAGAAGATGTGTCAAACCAAACCTCTACTTCAAAAGTGGTCCAAGGTATGACTTTGATTTTGGTTTTATATACTGATGATCTATTCTTGACAAGTAATGAGCCTCTAATGAACGAAGTAAGAGGGAGATGGCCTCTAAAGTTTGAAACAAAGAATAATGGCATGATGAATTACATTTTGAAATTGGGAAAAGAAAATCTACATTGTGAAGCTATTAAAGAAAGCGGAAATGCAAATCCTTGGACACTCCAATTAAATTTCAAAAAGTTATGAAGAGATATTGTTGAACCTGACGTGGCAACCGAAATTTGATTGAAGCATTGATGTTCCGTGTGAACACCCATCTGGATACATGTTTTAGAACAACCTGATTCAATTCTTGATTAAGCCGCTTCATACACATTGGGTTGCCGCGAAGTACATTTTGAGATATTTGTATGGGACAATCAATTTTTGATCTGAGATATTCTTCCTACGATATATGACTACATGGATGCATTGATGTTGTTTGGGAAAATATGAGCACATACGGGCGCCTCTTTAGTATAAGATCTAGCATTAAATTTTTGGATGAGAAGTCTATAGCTTTAAGCATGACCAAGGTTTAATATGATGATGCTAGCATGGCTAGTTGTGAGGCAGGTTGAAGAAACTCTTTGGATAGCTATTCGAGTGAGTTTTGGATATGACAGGGATACATTGTGATAATAATGAGTGGGATATGATTGGTAGAGAATTCACTATATAGCTAGGATCGAGATATCTTCAGTCAGTGTTGTTGTATGAGACAAGATTAGGCTTGTGGTTGTTGCCTCCATGAGAGGGAGGATGAATAAAGTATGATTTTTGTAATATATATATATATATATATATATATATATATATATATATATATATATATATATATATATATTCTAAGATAACATTTAATTGTATGTCCTGCATGAACAATATATTGATGTTATTGGGACATGATGATTAAGCAGGTAACAGATATGAGCATGATGATATCTTTATGATCTACAGAGAGCAGGACTGATCGAGAACATTGAACCAACTCTTCCCCCCTTTTTGAGCTCCCAGGGTGTGGAATTGAGATGGAAGGCTCCTAGGGTTGAGGGAACTCTGGAAAATAGGTGTGCATGATCCTTACTCTTAAAGTAGTTCGGGTATCTCCCTTATTGTTAATTTGTCACCATAGGGTGTGTGTGATCCTTATCTATTTTTTCAAGTCGGGTATCTCCCCCTATCTTGGTCTAGCAGAGTATACCCTAGTTGGCATGATACCCACTTTGGTAAGTCGGATCACCCAAGCTCAGATTATGATGCAAGTGCTATACCACATGACTATTGAGTGTCATTGTTGGGAAGATTAGTGGGAAATAGGATGGGTTGAGATGTGCTCCCCTATATCACCTATTGCTCAATATGGGGTTGAAGATGTTTTACTCCCCCATAAGATTTCAGATTGAGATGTGCTCCCCAATGTGGCACCAAGTTGAAATGTGCTCCTTGATGTTAAGCTCTCTGATGTTTCCCAGGTTGTAGCATTGGGGTCCCCACTGGAAATGATTCTGGGTGGTAGCAGTGCCCTTCCGATGTATAGAGGGTGGTAGCTTAGGCTCCCCTTTGATATCAAATTCTTCTTCTTTTAGATTCGAGAATGTTCATCATATGAGTAGAGACAATCAAGATATATGAAGAGATGAGTAGAGATGAGCAGTGATGACATTTGATGATGAGATACTTGAGATGGGACATAATATGATGTCAGGATTCTTGCAATGATTACATGATGAAGTTGTAATTTCTCCCTAGCTGAGAGTGAGTGTTAATTTGGTAGCTCAATGACAAATTCCAACCATGGGAATATATTCCTCTTTTAGAGAGGACCAAGTTCGACTATTGAAGTACTCAATTTGGATAAGTGAAAGTGTATTTTTTAATTAAATCCCACGTGTGAAAATTTGATCAGGTTGGCCCTAAAGCAAATTGGACACTCTTGGAAGCCTATAAATACAAGTTACCTCAACCTCATTTGGACAATTACCACCATATATCTTCTCTTTATTGGTTCATACAAATTGTAGGAATTCATGTGTTATTACATGAGTTCACGCGCTATTATAGAAATTTGCAATTACAGGAATTCATGTATTATTACATGAGTTTGCACATTATTATAGGAATTCACGATTATAGCAATTTGTGTGCTATTATAGGAGTTCACACACTATTACAAGAATTCATGATTATAATAATTTGCATGCTAACATAAGAGTTCACGTGCTATTACAGGAATCCGTGATTACAGGAATTTGTGTGCAATTATAGTCATTTGTGTGCTATTACACGAGTTCGAGTGCTATTATAGGAATTTGCATTCTATTACAAGAGTTCATGTGTTATTATAGGAATTCGCATATGGTTATAGGAATTTGTGTATGATTGCAGGAATTTGCTATTACATGAATTTGTGTGTTGTTACAGGAATTCGTGTATGATTGTGGGAATTTTATATTACAGGACTTTGTGTGTGGTTACAAGAATTCGCATAAGATTGCAGGAATTCATAGTGTGATTGCATTCATTGTTGAAGATCTTCAAAGGTTGATTTAACCATTGACTTTGACTTATTGTTGAAATTGGATTATTGTACTCTCTGCTGAAACTTCAATGACAATCTAATAAGAAGAAGAATTTGAAATGGATTTCCCCTAGTCTCTGACTAATCCTAGTGTCTCTATGTGTGAATGTTTTTCTTCTATTGTTCCTTTATGTTCCGCTGCATTGATGATATTTTTCTTTCTATATAGTTGCATATGTTATTGAATAATGTAGTAAATATGAATAATGATATGATGTTGTGGAGTGAATTTAATATGCAAATGAAGAAATGCAATTATCTAAAGAAAATAGCAATATAGCCCTAAGAAAAATTAACAGTTTGTTATTAACAACACAGTCAAGCATTTCACATAGCACAACATTTCAATCTAGAAATGCAAACACATGTTCATCACATTCATAAGCACCATTTCAATCCAGAAAGATAAACATGCATTCATTAGCATTGTAAATGTATAATAACACTTATCTTGTAATATTTTGGGAAAATGAATCTGGGACAAAGACTCTCCACCCAACCATAGATAGTTGCAGCCAAGCTCACTTGCGGTTGCCACCCTTGAGCCAGATTCCAGAGACTGAGGGGCTTGCTCAAAGGAGTGAAACACCAACTTCTAGCTGAAACAGGGACTCCAAAGAAGATCCACCTCCACCCACTAGCCACTCAACAGTCCAATAATATACAAGGAATCTAGAGGCTACTTGCCTCCACCCTCTAACTACCCAATGGTATCCAATCAAAACAAATGGAATCTAGAGACTTCTTCTCCACCCAAGCACAACAGGATATTCAGAGGCCATTTTCTTCCACCCAATCATGTCAAGGGAATCTAGAGAAGCAATTCTCCACCATTCAGCTACCTAACGGCAGCCAATCAAAAACACCCAGGGAATCCAGAAGCTTCTTCTCCACCCAAGCACAAGCAAGGAATCCAAATACCAGTTTTCTCCACCATAGAATGTCAAGGGATTCCATAGAAGCAACTCTCCACCCTAAACACTATGGTTCCACCCACTCTGGGAAATGCAGAACCCATTGTAAAATCACTCCTCCCTCTAGGAATCCAAGGATACAATCCTCCACCCACACCATTAATGGAATCCAGAGAAATATCATCTCCACCCTTTGGCTTTACAAGGACTCGAGAAGCATTGTTCCTCACCAAGAAGATACCATCTTCATGCCAGTCATGCCAACCGATTTGTTGTCATTGTCTTCTCTTATATTCATCAAATTTTTTCTCTTCTCTTCTCTTCGACTCTCTCTGTTGAATGTTTCTCCCATGGATGAATATGCCTAAATGCATGAATGAGTGAATAATTCCCTCTTTGAAGTCAAACCCCCTCTTTTTCCTTTGTTGTTTACTTTTCTGCACCGCAATTGACTTCCCTATCCTTGTTGCCTTGCAATGTCTTCCAAGATAGCATGGGATGGGTAGTTTAGCTTCAGCCCCATTAAATTTAAACTCAATCCATTAAAACATACACCAACCATCCTTTAGTAATTGTTGAAAATAATTCATATTTCTTGCACAAGGAAACCTTACACATCCCAAGCAAGCCACCTCCTTAGCTCTAGAATCCATGTTCATTTTGACTCAACCTTTTTAATATACTTTGTAATATATATACATTGCATTTTCATGAGGAAACCCAGGTTGGGGCCATCACAAAAATGAAAAAAAATGAAAAAAAATATCACCATCTTCATTTACAAGTCCTCTTCAAAAGGGTACTCTTAGTTTTTGAATTTATTTAAAAAGTAGAAAAAAATTGTACATGGATGAATGTGTCTGAAAAATGCAATTCAAATATTAATTCATGAAATTCGAAAATTAATAAAAAAATATAATGTTGCATAAAAAATAAACTTTTAATATAGATAACTTAGTTCTCTCTGTGTAGATCATGATCATGATCATATACATATACATATGTATATGTATATGTGTATGTGTGTGTATATATATATATATATATATATATATATATATATATATATATATATATATATATATATATATGTATGTATGTATGTATGTATGTATGTATGTATGTATGTATGTATGTATGTATGTATGTATGTATGTATGTATGTATGTATGTATGTATGTATGTATGTATGTATGTATGTATGTATGTATGTATGTATGTATGTATGTATTTTAGACTAAGTTATCATACATGAACACACGCATACCTATTAAGATGTGCAAAAATTTGTAAAGACAAGCATTTCATTTAATGGAAAATTGATAGATTATATGACACACAAAAATTTGTGAAAAAATAGCATTAGGACAACAACATAATTCTCCACAAATTGTCTTTTTACTCTGAATCAAAATTCATGATGCTTATATGAATTTTGAGGGCTTCAATTTGATAAAAGAGTAAAATTTTGAAATTTCATCGCCACATTTGACCGAAAAGTGTAAACCATATTCATGCATTCACTCCTAATACCTCTTTGAGGAGATAAACATTTTGATTTTCGTAGACTAAAGGAACATTGTTAGTACAAAACCAGAGGAGCATGTTTCAAACATGTTTTCAAGTATTTGTTGAATACATCAAAAGTTGATGCTTCCTTTCCTTGAAATTCATGTTCTACTTGTATGATGGGAAACAAGTTATCTTTTCCTTGTTACACATTGGAATAAGTTAATAATCCCCTCCTTTTTAGTCCATTGATATTTAGAAACATATCCTATCATACTTTGCAAGTTGTGTACATATACTTTATATAGATGTTCATACTTTATAATGGAATCATTATTACCTTGAAATTTTTGGAATTTCTCCATTTCAGTTGGCAAGTCATGCAACTTCCCTACTATATGTAGTAAAATTTCACTTTATGACTAGTTCAAACCCATTAGGGGGTAGGGTATGTACACCTCCATAGACTTTAATAGTCAAATCATTAGGCAAAGGTAGGTCTCATTCTACATCATTTTTTCTTTAGCCTAAAACTCCAGCGATTGTGCAGAACAACAATACTTAAAAATTACCCAATAAGGGGGTGTTGTAGGTATTATTCATTTGATTTATAGTGGTTACAATGTTTGTCTTTACTCAACAAGGTTTGTTTAATTTAATACCTCGATCCAAACATCTCTATAATACTAAAGGTTTTTTGTTGGTCCTTTTGCTTGAACTGGAGTAGATTATGGCATCACATAAGATTCATTTAAGTTCCTTGCTTACATGCCTTCCATATTTTTAGCCACAATTGTTAGAGACATATGAGAAGTGTTTTACAAAAGAACCTAAAAATTTGATTTTTAAGACAAAGTTTCAGAAAGATACTTCAACAAATAGAAATGAGTTTGAGTAGGTAAAGGAGTAAGGGATAAACACAAACAAATCAATATTCAATGGGAAAAAAAGAAAATCTATAGAAATATTGGGGACTTATAATAACTTTGGAAAGAACACTTCAAATATTTTGAAACATCCAACAAATACCTCTTCAAAAGACTCTTGTCATGGAGGGATGGAGAGGGGAATCGAGGAAATTAACTCTAGAGAGATTTGATGCACATATGAAAGGAACAAAAGAAGAATCAAAGGACAAGTTCCATCAATTTTTTATGAAAGAAATATGGGTATTCCTATTGGAAATTGCGCTTGTTCCAATTCAGGGTGAAATGTTCATCACTTCCAAAAAATTGGTTCTATTAGATGCTTTATTGGTTTTAAGTTTATGTGTTCGGAAAATATTTGAGAGTAACAATATTACTTTATGTTTGATTTAGTCTTTGTCATAGTTAACATCTTACTAACAAGTCTATAAATATCATGATCGATATATATGTGTGGGTCTATAGACAATTTGTGTAGTTTGCCATGACTTAACTGATGTTAATTTGTTCTTATTTCAATAGGCCTTACATGAATTAGTGTGATGTTAGTGAAGATTAAGTCATGCAAGTTGTTAATGGGATGTATGGAATACAACCAAGCCAGTGTTAGGTGGAAGAAAATAAAGAGAAACTTCAACATCTAGGTGCTCCTTTGTTTGGACTCTAAACCCCTCTTTAATATCAAACAAGTTGATCCAATTCAATACATAAAAGATTTAAAGCCAAGTGCAATTTCCAACATTAGTAAGAAAGTACAAGCCTAATGATTTAACTCATGAATTTTGTAGGCTCAATGAACCACTCAAGTTCTCTTTCAAATAAGAATAAATAGAGATTTGTTAGGAGAAATAGCTCAACTACTGTAGTTCAAAAGCCTCTACAAAAAATTCAAGTAGGAATAGGCATATTATAGAAAGTAATTAAGGGGAATAGTGTTGCAATGGGAATTGACAAATTCAAACAAGAAGAAAAATGAAAGTTGAAACATAATGCTTCTAACATAGGTATGAGTTTGCAAATCCTTTCTCATGAATTAATTTCCACTTGGTAGTTCTTTTCTATGTACTTTGTCAAATATCAATGGTTGTATGCACTTGTTACATTTTTCTTCAAACTTGTCCTATAATTTTGGTCATTTGTTGAACAATAATAAAATTATGTTATCTTGATTTTTCTCATAGTGACCTCTTCATCCTTTGCAGCAGAGAGCAATGTGGAGCAAGGAAAGCACAAGAATGAAGTACATATTATCTTTTTGTCTTGCAGTGCTAGGTTTCTTGGTGAAGTTCAAGGGTTTTCTAGAGTTAGGGTTTCACCCTGAAGGAGACAAAGAGGCTAGGGTTTGTGATCAACCTTAGAGGATAGTGAAGCATTGTTATTGTAGCTCTTGTGAGAGAAGAAGACTAGGTTTTTAGAAACCCAAGTGTACTTGGCATGCTTAATTAAGGAGAACATGGGGCATGTAGGCATTAGGGGAATTTTGAGGTCTAAAATGGGCCTCCTAAGGAAACTATAAAATAAAAGTGGAAATAATAAAATAAGATTAGATTACATCATCAAATTTTAGAGGGAAAAAAGAAAAACCTATTTTTTCAACTTATCTCCCTAAGATTTTACTCAAATTTTGAGCGGGAGTACTCGTTGGGTGAAATTTTTTTCATGTATTTCTCATTTTTCTTGTAGCAAGGTCCATTGAAAGTATGTAAGATGGGTACTCCTTGGATGAGGAATTAAATTTTTCATCCAACGAGTACGGCCACTTGAAATTTGAGTAAAACATTAGGGATATAAGTTGAAAATACGAGTTGAAAAAGTAGTTTTATTATTTTTTCATATTTTTATTTTTTTACTCCAAAAATGGTGAATCATCCCACATGGTTGACATCATCATCTTAAATCCTACTAGTTCTTATAAAGTTTATTTTGGTTGTACATTTTTCTTTGGAGGCCCATTTTAGACCTCAAAATTCCCCTAATGACACTTACGGGAGACAAGGAATTTCTAGTGTTAATGCTAGCTTGTTATGGATATTTAGCATAGGTGTTACTTCGTTTGCTTGATTGAGGAGAAGAGGAGGCATCTAGGACAATTGTGGGAAACAAGGGCTGAAGTCAAGGAGGACTTGCCAATGTTGATGTGGATATTTTGTCGTGGATAGGGTTTTAATGGTTTTCCCTAGCTAGGGTTTGGAGAGATAGAGATTGTGTTAAATTAGTGATAACACTATGGTATGTATATGTACTTCATTTCCTTTACATATATATGAAGTTTCAAGTTGTCCAAAATTGTGTAATTGTAGAATTTATTTTTCAGCTTACATCATCTTCTTGATAGGGTACTTTCCAAGCTTGTTTATGCCAATTTGAAATAACAACATAGGGATGAAATTGTAAAGTGATTTCACATTTAAATTGAAAATAAGAGATAAGGTTTCTACTATAAAATCTGTTATAGTAAAGTGATTATCAAATCTAGTATTTGCTTGGAAATGTGTGCCATAAGGGTTGAAACTTGTTGTAATTTGTTGTTATCTTTCCTCTTGAACCACTTGGTGTGTTCGGTTTAAGTGAGGTGAAATAGTGTCCATTGTTTGTTGCTATAAATTAATAATTCATATCAACCCAAGGTTGAAGGTTCACAGGAATTAGATCTGAGAAAATCACAGTGTGAAATGAAATTTCATAGTTGCATTTATTGCCCCAAATCCTAAATTTCAAGGTAGGGAAGGGAGGGGGACATCTCTTGTCGTCTTCCCATCCTTTGTGGCTGGAGAAATGTTGGGGGCATGGCCAATTAGCAACATTGTACTTTTTGAGGGCTCTATGTATCTCATGTTGGGCCATTTTCACGTACATTGCAAGCTATAAAACTAAGATGTGTTCACATTTCTAAAAATATTTAGGAAATTTTTAAGTGCTCCTTTTGTTATTTCAAACTCCAAATTTTGGGTCTTACATGTAACCTTCCAAGACGAAAATCAAAATATCACTATGTCTTGATGGGCACTACCTTGTGTAGGTGAACACTAAATATTATAAGAGTTGTAGGGGCTTCAACTTGGTCTAACACTAACCATTTGTTTTAATGAGCAAATATGTACGGCCCCAGTCTAGTAGTTGGCCCTTGCCTCAACAAGGACCATCTTATCTTAGTCCATGACAATTGTTCCTTATCAAAAATCTATAGACATGGATTGTAAGCCCAACTATTGTTATCACATCATATTCTTGTGATTGGTTCTATGCACAAGAATGTCTAATACACCAAAAAAATGTGTATTCTTCTCTTCACATTTATTGTCCAAGAACAAGGATTTCTATCATGATGATGTATATGAAAACATCTCTAATTTATTTTCTATACAAATATAATATCGAGGTCTACCACATTTCTCTTATTTGATTCTTATATTTGATTTTCTAACAGTCTCATTTTATCTTTTTGTTTCTATGCAGAGTACTGCATGTGAGGTTAAACACTTCAATTCCATCACACAATCACCAGTTTATCCACAGTTTTTGGAGGCATTAAATGGTTTGGCTGCAATTCGTGCATACCAAGCATATGACCCCATGGAAATGATCAATGGAAAAATAATGGGCAATAATGTCAAGTTTACATTGGTAAACATGGGCTCCAACCACTGGCTTGCTATAATATTGGAAAATTTAGGGGGTCTTATGATCTGGTTGACATCAACATTTGTTGTTATGTAGAATCAATGTACTAATTCAACAACATTTGCTCCATTGATGGGTCTACTCCCTAGTTATAGTTTAAATATTACTAGTATGTTGACAACAACTTTATGGTTAGCAAGTATGGCATAGAATAGTTTTAATGATATAGAAAGAGTTGGGACCTATATAGAGTTTCTTGTTGAGGCCCCACTTAGTGTTGATAACAATGGGCCACCACTTGGGTGGCCTTCATCTAGAGTCACTGAATACAAAAATGTTGTAATGTGATATCATCAAGAACTACCTGATGTTCTTCGTGATATATCATTTAGAGTAATGGCAAGTGAGAAAGTTGGAATAGTTGGACGCACTGATGCAGGAAAGTGAAGCATGTACAATAACTTATTTTGCATTGTTGAACTAGAGAGTGGAAATATTATCATTGATGAATGCAACATTTCTAAGATTGGACTCGCCAATTTGCACAAAGCTTTAGGCATGATACCACAAGAACCAATTCTATTTTTAGGTATAGTCGTCTCTATAACTATGGTACATTGTAGCTCACCATTCATCACTCATGTTTAATGTGTGTTGAGAGTTATAAATTTAGAGATACCTTTTATGAAACATTTTTCACCATTTGACATTTACTAATATTAATACCCCAAAGAAAGATGTTCATCTCTGAAGATGGAATATGCCACCTTATTGAAGCATATTCAAGTGTGGCAAGAGAAGTAAAACTAAACTTTGCGAGCACATTTCAATCTTTTTAAAGATGAGACTACTACTTACACATCAGCCTCATCTTAATTGATACTTGTGCTAACCTATAGACTATTAATACTTATAAAGAGTCATGAAATTATAAATTGTAATCTTACTTGTAAAAAGGCTACATTATAACATCATATCCATCTATTATTTTTTGAACATAGTTAAAATTCTGCAAGGATGGTACAATTCAATCTTGATCCATTCGGTGAACATAATGATGCTAATATTTGGGAGTCTTTGAAAATGGCACATTTAAAAGATGTTATCAAGAGGAATTTTTTGGGACTTGCACTAAGGTACTCTCCTCTTTTACCTTCCTCTCATCAATAACTCCATTCTTACCATATCGACATATTAGAGGGAATATACATACTAGAGTATGTGACCTATATCATTATATTTTGGTTTATAAGTTGACTTATTAAATTCAACTGATTTTTATGTGCATAATCTATATATCAGCTTGAATTTTCTGTAGATAAAAGTCTTATACATGCTATTGATATAGGAGTCCATTTTAATGCATTTTTTCTTTTAAAAATCATTAACCTATGAACTCTTTTAGGGTGAGATTCAGTGAATTATTTTTTTATTTTTATCTTTTTGGGTTACTTTTAGACTTTTGTGTCTGTTTTCTGGTAAATAAATATGTTTTCAAAATTCTAATGGGAAAAGATAACTCAACTCATGGAATTATTATTATTATTATTTTGGTAATTTTATACTTTTGTGCCTGTTTACTTGTAAATAAATCTGACTTCAAAATTCTAATGGAAAGATAATTCAACTAGTGGAATTCATCGTTTTCTGGTCTCTTATGAAACCTATAATCCCAAAGTTTGATTGTTGTATTGTCGAAATTATATTTTTCATAGAAATTATATTTGTGGTTGGAGAGACGAGCTTTTATCTAAACTATCACCTCTCTCAAACATTTTCTCAAATGCTCACCATGCATCCTCCATATTTCCGCATTTAGCATATATGTCTACAAGTGTGATCGCCAAAAAAACATCCGAATGAAGTCCACTTATTACCACAGGACCGTGAACCTCCTTACCCTCTTGCACGGCTAATAAGCCAACACAAGCCTTGAGTGCAAATGGAAAAGTGAACTTATTTGGTTCTAATAGTTTCGTACGTTTGATAATAAAGCTTAAGAGTTTCCTAACAGAGGCCATTCCGAGAATTTTTTCTTTCAATCAGTGTTATCACCTAAAAAATCATCACTTATCCATTTCTAACTAGGTGGATCGAAATACACCAAGTAGAATTAATTTTACCATAGTAAAATCACTTTTACCACGAGAAATAATTTAGTAAACCATTTTTATTAAATTATTTCTGATTAACAAAAAAAAAAAAAAAACTCATGAGAATAATTGAATAAATCATTATTTATTTAATTTTCTCTAAGAATAACTATTAAATCATTATTCGATAATTATTCCTTGTCACATTTGACTAAATCACCTAGGAATAATTAAATAAATCACTATTTATTTATTATTTAATTTTGTTTTTGGAATAATTGTTAAATCATTATTTAATAATTATTTCAATTTCACACCTCTCTTAATCCTCGTGAAATAATTAATAAATCATTTTATTTCTAAATAAAGACAATTGACCATTGAGAAATATATATAATATTTGTTTAAAGAGTTAAAAGGGGGACAGACGGATTGGCTAGGGTTTCTGGACTCCTGAGCGCCGCCGCTATGCTGCAGAACAGCGACGGGGGTGTGTTAGCAGCTAGCCCCCTCAGGAAATCAGCTGCAGGGCTACCGGAATCGAATACACGAACAAGGATTTGGCTTCGCGGCAGATCGGATAACAAAACCCCTGTGGCTGAACGGTCCCCTGCGGCAGATCGATCTTCACATAGGTCACGGACGCATACACTGTCTCAGGGTTTATCATACTGTGTGCCGTCTGAACCCACTAAAACTCGTCATGGCATGGATGATGCAGCCCATCACCGACCAGATCTGCAAACCCACCCTGATTCAGTCATGCTAAAAGACAAGGGAGAAATGTTCGGGTCAGGAACGGCTGTGCAAATAAGGGCAGAACAGAATGATGCGCCACTACCTCCCAGTGGGCCAGATCCAGCAAAGCGAGGGCTCCACAAGACCGATCTACTTTGCATGTGCGCAGATCTGGTTCAGCGAGGGCTTCACAAGACTGATCTACTTCGCACGGACGCAGATCTGGTTCAGATTTTCATCAAATCGATTGAGGGCAAACACTTATGCATGCGGCTCAGTAAGGGAATGAGCATCCTTGAGTTAAAAAAGGAAATCCAGGGTCACCTTGGAACCCCAGCACAACTTCAAAACCTCATATACTCAGGGTACAGTATGCAGGACTACCAAACCCTCCAGTACTATGGCATTGCCAAAGATTCAACCATTATTCTAAATCTCCGACTGCGGGGCGGAAGCACTGGAACCAGCTCTAAAAATACAGGTTCCTTTCGGGATGCAGTGAAAGGGAAGGAAAAAATGAAAAATAAAGCAGCACCACCATCAGAACTACCAGGACCCTACATTGTTGAACAGAAGCCAGAATCACCAACGCTACAAGTATCCATGCCAGAGGTAACTAGTTTACACACCGACTTATCTAATAGTGCAGTTATTTGTAGATTTAATGGTTTCTAGCCAAAATCAGATGCCCTGCACCAATGGATCTTCTCAACATGGACATCTAACTGTGAAATTTACCTATGCCCTAAAGGGTTTTTCATAGTTAGATTTAACACAGAACAAGAAAGAGACAGCATTATCAATCAGGGGCCTTGGTTCTGGGGCAGTGCTGGCCTCTTCACCACCCCCTGGTTTTCTGATTTCGACGCCAATACAATGATAGTCTCAATGATGCCTGTATGGGTAAGGCTACATGGGCTCCCTCTACACTTTTGGCATCACAAAGTATTAACAACCATTGGGAATACCCTTGGGAAATTCCTAAAAATGGATGAAGACAGAGCTATCAGGGGAATATTTACATTTGCAAGAATATGTGTAGAAGTGGACTTGAGTCAGGGGCTACCTGACCACATCACGCTGAACTTCAATAATTCTCAATGGATACAACAGCTTGACTATGAGAACACAGCGTTCCGGTGCAGGGGCTGCATGCAAACAGGGCACCTTCAATACGACTGCCCTTTTGCTCGAAAGGACCCCAGGAGAACTAAGAAACAACAAAAAAAGCCCAAAGGCTGGCAGCACACTGACCCATTGGAAGAAGAAGACATAAAGGTGGAGCCTACAGAGAACCAGACACTCAAATGAGACAGAAACAAAATCAGGAAGTAAATGCCCCAACCACTCATTTGGGGCCACACATTTCAGATCTGCAACAAGAGTTACAAATGGAAGTAAGTGGCATCAAACGAACCCATGGATCAGAGGGCTCAGAATCTGACAAAGAACTTCAATTGATCCCAATGGAAAATCAGCTAGCTATTATTACACCCACACCTGACTCTGGAGGATGGCGACGGGTGGAGAAGAAGAAGGGTAGGAAAGTTTAGGCTTGCTGGAACTTATAATTTTTCTGTTATTCTATTTCTGTTGCTTCCTGTCATCACAGGAACAGTCATCTGCTATTTTGTGTTATTTCTATGTTTGTTGCCTGACATTATAGGAACAACCATCTGCATATGCCTCTGGCATCTACAAAATGTAATTTTATCAATATGAATAAAATTACGACTTTTTTCTACGGGAAAAAAAAGATAATTGACCATTTCGAATATATTTTCTCTCTCCAAAAAATATAATAAAGTATTCCTAACAGTTAGATCTTGATTTGGTCAATATTATTTTATTATTTTCCATTTTCGAGATCAACCCAATACTTTGTTATAAATAAGAGGGTTTCCCATTCATTCTACAACATGATCACTATCATTGTCACAACTATCATTACTTCACATTTGAGCTCCCATTTGAGTTCTATTCTTTTGTTTTGGGTTTTTCACATATTGAGAGAGAGAAATAAAGCGTTCAAGCGCAAGGACATCAAAGGACCCATCACACGGAGGGGGATTTTCAGACCCATGTTGTAGATATCTTTCACCATGTGTTTTTAATAAAAGATTATTCATTTAAAAAAGACTTCTTCTATTGGGTTATTATATCGGATATTTCTTGTTGTTTTCTGTTTTGGATCGCATACAATCTTTTTACTGCAGGGTTTTCTCGTTTTATTATTGTAGATTTGAAGCATAAACAACCACATATTGTTGTTAGGGTCACTTGTCACTAGTGAATCAAGTGAAGTATTTTTGGTACACGCGCTAAGAATTTTCATACCAACAATAACAAAAAACTCTTTTTATTAATAATAAAAAAAGTGTTACAACATAAAATATATATTAGTATTTCGAATGAAAACAAAGTATGTTAACAGAGAAACTTCAGTCCTAGATGTAGATTTCCACTTCTTTGAAAGCCCTGCAATGAACCATTACCACAGTAAAGAGATTCTTCCTACAAACCAAGAGACAAAAAGTCGACAAAGGGGAAAGATAGATATCCATACAAAATTAAAAAGTGGATATGAAATCCTCCAGTGATCATGAGATAAAAGTTGAAAATTGATGATACAAGGGACCCTACAAACAAATGTGAAGAGAAACTTCTAGTGATCAAATTCATCCATGGCTAGGAAACAGACAGCTTCGACCAGGAAAGTTCAGATCTTAAATCTAAATTTGTCCTTCCTCCTGTAGGATGTTGTTGTCAAAATACTAGAAGGAGATCCAGTCAATCATCGAAGAACAACCTGCCTTAGATAATCGGTCTGCTTCACCATTTTGTGATCAGTAGACGTGGGAAATAGCTAGGTTGTGGAATTCAGGGATCAGGGCTCTAATTCTAGATTTCCAAGGCTCAAGAGAAGGGGAGAAGAGGGAACCTCTCATGTTTTCCCACTCAATTACAGACTTGGAATCTCCAAAAACAGTGAGCACCCGAAGACCAAGCCAGGTGGCACAATGTAGGATCCCCCAGAAGGCTAGTAACTCAGCACGGGTGTTGGATCCAAAGCCACAGTTCCAATGAAATTTATAGGAGCGTGATGGCCCTAGGTGAATAGCCATGCCGCATCCACAAAGTCCAAAAGACGAGGCACCATCAAAGAAACCAACTGGGAAGATAGACCAAATGTCAAGAGGAGGAGGGGGACATTTTAGATTAGAAGGTGAGGATGAGGAAAATTCCATGTAGTATGAGATGATTTTGCAATCAGTCCACCAGATGTCTGGTTTCACATGGTCAAATATGTGGGCATTCCGAGACTTCCAAATACCCCAAATGATGAAGAATACCAATGATCTATGGAGAGGTTGATCCACTGACCATCTACCAAAGAAAGAGGCAATGTCATAACAGTCCCAATTTATATGAGAACCCATTTGATGAAGCACTTAAATCCAAACCGATGTGGGAAAATGGAAATGGATGAAAAGATGGTTGTTGCCCTGTACGAAAGATAGATAATGCCCACATCTGCTTGGACCCTGGAAACCCCTTTTGCACAAAATATCCCAAATGAGGATCATATTATGCACCATCAGCCAGAAAAATCATTTGAGTTTAAGAGGGAAATTCCATTTCCAAGCACGGGCCAACCAAGAGAAGACTTGAACCAGTTTAGAGGGTTGATATGTATCCTTGACAATAAACAATCCTTGCTAAGAACCTCTAAACCATATCAATTTGTCATCTTTAGGAGAGTGGATTATGCCAGAGAGATTAAGGATAGATATATAGGATTTACATTCCTGAATAAAGTGAACAGACCTTTCAAGCACAATTGCATATTTCCAATGAGTATAAAAAGAAGAGGAAAGAGATATTTCTGCCATGTCTTAAATAAAAAAAATGTCCATATCATGGAGAAAATTAGTGAGAGCAGGAGATAGTAGATGAGAGTCAGACGTACTTGAGAGCAGATCCAAGCCAATCTGTACAAAATGAGCCCGAGCCTTCATCCCATCTAAGGTTCGCAAAAAGCCAATACTTAGTCTTGAGAAGGTTATGCCAAGACTGTGAGATATTAGGATGATCTGGGGCTCCATCAAGCAACCAACTAATAACTTCTTTTTTCTGTAAATATTTGGCATTTATGATATGTTTCCATCTTCCTTGACTGCATACAGCCCTCCAAAAAAAATTAGGAAAAGAACCATATTAAAAGAAGCCAGATATTTTATGCCCCAACCACCAAGAGAGACCGGGAGGTTGAGAATCTCCATACAAGCAAGATGGATTTTGTAGTCTTTTTTTGTACCTGCCCACAGAAAATGGGAAACCAAAGAGTTGATTTTGTGGACAACACCCATAGGAATTTTGAAAATGTGCATCCAGTAAATAGGAATGTTGTGGAGGATATATTTTATGAGGATAAGTTGTCCTCCCAGTGATATCCATTTGTGTGACCACAAATTCAGCCTCTTGTCTATTTTGTGGAATATCCAAGCCCAATCATTATTATTGTATCCATTAGGTTTCAAAAGAAACCCCAAATATTTAAAGCCCCCATCCAAATGTTTGATCTCTACATCAAAGATGTTTGCTATCTCCAGAATCTGAGGCTCTTCAGGTTCGTTTGATATTAGAATGGTCTTATTGTGGTTTATGAAGAAGACCAAAGCAAGACCAAAATATTGTAGAATATCAAATATCACCTGCGATTCTGAGGGGGTCAGATTTTCCAACTGCCAACAAATCATCAACAAAGATGAAGTGGGGCAGGGGAAACCGATCAGCTATGTAACAACTAGTTAAGATCCCATTGGATCGAGCCTCCAAGAGTTTTCTGTTGAGGCCATTGATGATGGTAATGAAAAAAAGTGGAGGCATGGTGCAGCTTGTCGAAGGCCTTGAGAGGCTGAAAATAAGTTTGTAGGAATGTCATTAACCAGAATGGAAAAGGAAGCGGATTTAATACAATATTTTATCCATTGAATCATAATGTGTCCAAGACCATTTTTCTAGAGAATCATCCATAATAATTCCCACTCGACCCAATCAAAAGCTTTGGATATATCAAACTTCATAAGACAAGCATCCAGATGTCCAGACTTGATGGAATGCATGCATTCCTGGGTGATAGATACTGCATCATGGATCTATTAATGTTCTAGGATGCCAAATTGCTCAACAAATATATGTTTAGATAAGAAGGGTTTGAGACGGTTTGCAATAGTTTTAGATATCAATTTGTAGATGGTATTACATAGAGATATTGGTCGAAAATCAAAAAAAGAATTAGGATTGGATACCTTTGGGATAAGGGTGATGAAGGTAGATTTTCTTGCTCCGAATACCCATCCAAGACATCTAGACTCCTTGACCATCTTAGTAAGCTCGTAAATCATAATGTCTTGGAAATGTATGAAAAGCCCCATGGTCTTTTAGAATGAGAAGGAATTCCTCTTTGGAGATCGGACGTTCCATTTTTTATTGTCCTCCTCTCCAAATAAAACAAGAAAGAGATCACATATATCCCTTTGTTTGCAGGAAGGGACCTATTCCCTGAAGCATATAAATCATTGAAATGTTGCATTGCTTCCCCAATGATGTCATCTTGTGAAGTGAGAATTTCTCTAAATGCAAATTTAATACTCCAAATGTTGTTTTTCTGTTTCCTCATGTTAACTTGGTTGTGGAAAAACCTTCTATTTTTATCCCTTGTTGTAACCCACATAAGTCGGCTCTTTTGTTGCAGTTCTTCAGCCTATCAAAGTAGGATTTGGGATCTGCGAATTTCTAGGTTAAGGATTCTAGTCTTTGTTGTTTCACAAAAATATTCCAGGTGGCTAGGATCCCCCAACTTTTTAAATTGTTTATCGATCATGATTAGTTATTTAACCGAATCCTGATTATTTTTTCTTGACCCGGATTTTTACCTTTTTCTTGAGAGCTCTCAGTTTATTGTTTATTTTATCCATCATTCGAGGAGCGGAGTCATCAAGTGGAGTCTGCCAAAAAGAATGTCTGAGTCAATGAAATATGGCTCTTTTAGCCATAAGTGGTTAAATTTGAAAGGTGGGGCCTTTTGAAGTAGTACCCCGAACCAATATAGGAAAATCATCTGAAAAAATATCGGGAAGAATCCACGAGTGCAGATCCTATAAAAAAAAATTGTGTATTCTTTTACATAGAACCAATCTAATTGTTTTTCTATGCCTTGTGATCCCATACAACCATTTCTCCATGTAGGACCCATTGGATCAGGTTTAATATCTCGAAGGAATTTCTTCTTAAAGAGATCCTTAAAGTAGTCACCCATCGGGTCTGGACAACCAAGAGAGCCCCAAATTTCCGATGAGTTGATAGTATAGTTGTAATCTCCTGCCAAAATCATGGAATGGAAATCTAGAAAGCAACTATAATCTACAGTTTCCCAAAAATCCCTCCTTCTTAAATAGGGAGCATAAATGTTGATGATACGAAGACACATTTTGTTGCCCCTGTGACCACCAGAGATTATGACTCCAACCAGCGAATTAAATGCGTTGAATTTATACATTTTTGGGTTCCACGTCACTGCCATGCCCCCTAATAACCCCTTTGCACTGACTGCACATACATGCCATTTTGGATAGATTTGCAGCATGTATTCCCAAGCCTTTTCCTAGTTTTTCATTGTTTCTTATAGAAGTACTATCTCTGGATTATAGATCCTGATGATGCTTTTCAAGGATCGTCTTTTGTGGGTCAATCCAAGACCCCAAACATTTAGAGACAATATGGTCATTAACGAAGGTCAAATTCGAGAGGTTATGCTCTAAGGACCCGAGCTTTATTAGGAAGTGTTTCCTGAGAATTGTGATATCTGAGGATTGTTTAAAATGTTTCAACAAATTTGATGGATTCAGGGAGTAGTTTGAGATTTTTTTATATTTGATCCCTTTCTTCTTTCTGGATGTGACATTCTTGCGAGAGGCAGGGCTAGGAATGATGTCATTATCATCAAAGAATGATTTTTTGATTGTCAGTGGCTCCAAGTTGTTCTGAGATTCCCTGGTGAGGACCTCCATCTCCACGTCTTCTGAAAATGGGGAAAAGGTACAGTCGAAGGGGGCCCCAAATTTAATAGGGGAGGTGAAATATGGATCAGCAGGAAGGGTTAGAGGAGGGTTCATATACTTAGAGGCTAGTTATGAGAGAGACCATCATGGCTTGGGAGGAGCAAGGGAATTTGTGTGTTGTTTAATCATGGTCGATAGATGATTAGTAATTTTATAGATACAATAGGATAATTTTTTTGAGGGAGATGTTATGGATAGGGATCGAAGTGTATTAAGATGAATATACCTAGCCTGGCATGTAGTTTGGTTTAGTGGACCAGTAATGACTATCATTTTTGTGCTTCAAAGGAGTTGTTTGGGCGATGAGAGGATCTGTAATGTCTATCTGGACAGGTGCTCATAAGGTGTCTCATTTCGTGGCAAAGATTACAACTAAAAGGAGCTGCCCAGTAGTATATTATTTTCTTACGCGAGAAAGGACCCCGATAGAGGTCAAATACTGTCGGGAGACCCCCTAAAAGTGATCTTTCAACCAAAACCCGGGTTGTGTGTTTGGCCATCCCTTCCAAACTTCTTTCATCTAGATAGTAGAATTTACCAATTGAATTTGCAATGTCTGTAATTGCTTGCCTAGTCCATAGCTCCAAAGGAAGTCCAGGCAGTTTGACCCAAAATATATTTCACCGCGATAGCTCGATGACTGGATCAAAGCCAAAAGACCAAGATTGCAGGGATAAGTATCCACGTCCTTTGACCCACAAACTAGCTGCAATAAGATATACACCCATAGGAGTAAGGAAATGGAAGGCATACCAACCATTTTATGAGACAATGATGCGAGGGTGATAGTTATGAAGTGGAAGCCACCAGGTATCTGTCCATTTTTTCATTTGAACTCCATCTAACCTGTAGTAAACCCAACGTCCAACTAGTGCCTGATTTTTTAGTTTGATCGATTCGTCCCAGTATCCATCAGCTTCGATTACTAAACCATGTGTCTTTTGAGCCACTTTTATTTCCTTTGGCTTACGATGCTTTTGAACAAGGACAGTCTTATGATCGAGAGGATCGTGTAATGAAGTCTGCTCTCTCCCCAATGCAATATCCAAAGTTTTTGATTGGGTGTATAGTTCCTCTCCCTGTAAAGTTATCTCGATCATCTGCTCAACCTTCGGGGAGGGAGGCAAAGTTAAAATGTCGTCCATTGGGTCAGTGTTCAATAGTCTAATCCAACCAATTAGGGATTCGCTAATGCAATGTTGGATCAATAAATGGGCATTAATCATGGCCCGATGTCCATTTGACTTTGTTCAAAACATGGATCACACAACATTCAAAATGATCGGCAAGATTGTAGGCGTAGTCCTTCCATCTAATCAAGATTTTCTTAGATGGTTTGGTGGGCCAAAACATGCCAATAGAGAGCCCCATTGTCGTTGATAATTGAGCTAAAATATGTCATTCAAATGTAGTGGAAGATTGAACAACAACTCAGCGTCAAGTATGGGCCCATTGGCTACAAAATGGGTCCAAAAAATATTGTTGATGAGGTAGTCTAGTAGAAAAGACCCCAAAGGAGAGGCTGACAACTAGCCGAAATCAAATCTTAATGACAAGATCCATATAAAAATTTGATTGGGGAGAAAATGTTGGCAGAATGATGATAGAGAGATTTGTCAAAATTGTTCTGTCAGGTTGTCAGTCGTTGTGTGTTAGTATCCTATGTTATAGTAATCAAATACCAGCTTAGTCTTTTCATCATTTTAGACATTTTGTAAAGTTTTGCTATGATCTCTTAGAGATCAAGTTATTAGTCTTTTGAGTGAAGATAATAACATATTTGGGTTTTTCATCATTGTGTTGAATCAAGTGGTGTATTCTCAAGTTGATTGCAAGGTCAAATTGAATATTTCATCAAATCATCATCATCACAAGTTATTGTTGTGCTTTCCCTTTGCATTGCACTTTTCCAAATTTGGGTACTTCTTGTGCCACGATCACTCTTAGGTTCCAAATTTCTCTTCTCTAAGATAATTCATGGTGTATGTTGTCAATTTCATCTTTAATAATTGAGAAGAATGCCCAGAAAATCTCACAACCCTCATAAACTTGAATGTGTTGCACTTTCTTGTTGCGCTAATGTCATAAGCATAAAGTTTGGTAGGAGATGGAATTTTTTTGTGATATTTCAGTTTATGGAGGATCAAGAAGGGTGTTAAGACTGTCAGCATCATCAGCAATCTATTTTATTCATTCAAAGACCCTAGTGCTCAGCCAAACCTATGAAGGTGAAATTGCATTGCGCTTCTATTGTAGATGATGATTTTCAAAGAAGGAAGGTTTGCAGTTTGGTCAGGTGTTTCTTAATAGGTATTTGATGATTTAGGAGTTATTTTCCACCTTTTTGGCACATTCAAAGGTACATAGGATGATAAAAAGTATACAGATAGTGAATTCACGGCGCTTTTGAAGTAGCATTGCGAATGCGCTCGGCTTCCACACAGTGAGCATTTTGACCTTTTAATTCGACTCCAAACCTCATGAAATTGATTCTCATGGTTATGAAAAAATTCCTTGAGTTTCTCGAAGGTTCAGCATAAAAGCATTGATCATCTAATATGAAAAAGAAGCTCGTTGCACTTTTGCTGCAGGGGATTTGTTACATTTTTTTTTTGTTTTAATAGTTAACTTCAAAATCGGTTTCTGACCAAATGGAGATGAATTTTGAAAAAGTGAAAGAGGTTTTTCAAACACGAGCTAAATTACAATAACCTCCTTCAGTTTTGTAATAGGTGTCATAGATTGGAAGATTCAAATGAATCTTTACAACCTATTTTTCAGATTTCGTCATTTCCTGTTTTAGTCATGAGCTTTGGGTGCAGATTCCGAGGAGTGGAGAAGAATTTTTTTAAAACCGAGAGAGGTTTCTCTCAAGCACAAGCTCATAAACAAAAAAATCCTTCGATTTTTAATAGCTATCATGATTTGAGAGATATGATTTAATATTTGACCCCTATTTTCCAGAAATTTGGTCCCTATTTCCTAGCAAGCAATTTCTAAATCTAATGTTATTGACTCTATCTTTGGGGAAATGTTGAGCTCAACCCCCTAAGTCCAAGGATGAGCTAATTATATATATTTCATGAGTTTTAGTGTGCAAAGGGTTGGTTGGTTTGTCAGGGGATAGGAGAAGAAATAGTGTGTGCATTGTATTTTTCTGATATTTTCCATTGAATGAAAAACACTGAGGTGTGAACAACGTAAACTTTGAAATGAGAACTGATACTGTTACCCGTTTTGTAGAGATAGCAAAAAAGTGACACGATTTTGAAAAGGGGCGATGCAGAACACACATATTTTCTTTAGAGCATAGTTTTTGGCACTTTAAATAACCGATACGATTACCCGTTTCGTAGGGGTAGTAAAAACGTGACCCGATTTTGAAAAGTGGTGATGCAAAATACACTTCTTTTTTTTCGGAGCATATGTTTTACACTTTAAATTTTCTTATGTATCAAATATAAATATTTGTTTTTAAATGTTAGTGATTTTCATGCTGATTTTGAAACGTGTTGATGCAACATACCTTTTTTTTAGAGGACTTAGGTTTCACACTTTAAAATTTATTATGTCCAATTTTTTTGAAATTATGATTACTTAACGAATTTTCAAGTTGTTTTATTTTTCTTTTTTTAAATGTTGATTACTTAAAAAAAACAAATATAAAAATATATATAAAAAAAGACTAAAAAAAAAAAATTATCTCATAAACCATAAAATAATTTGAAAAAAATATATAAAATTAAATAAAAATAGAAAAATTTGAAAAAACATTAACAAAAACTAGAAAATAAAAATTTAAAAATTTAAAAAATTTAAAAATTTAAAAAAAAAAATTAAAAACAAACTAGATTAAAAAATTATAGAAAATTAACCAAAAATAATTTTAAAAACTAGTAAAATTAATATTAAAAACATTTAAAAAACCAAAAAAAAAAAAATAAACACAAATTGTAAAACAAAAAATATGAAATTTTTTAAAATGTATGTATCTTTTCAAATTTAAAAAAAAAAAAACAATAATAATAATAATAAAATTTAAAGTTTAAAAAATATATATATTTTTGATTTAAAAAATAAATAAATAAATTACTAAGCCTTATCTCTTTTATTTATAAAAAGAAATTAAATTAAATTAAATTTAAAAGTTTTAAACTATTTTTTTTTAACCATTTTTTTATTTCAAAAAAAAAATTAATAATTTTTTTTTAACAAATTTTTTTTTTTATTTATAAAATAAATAAATAAATAAAAATAAAAATTGTCCGCCCCCTAGCCGCCCGTGGCGCAACCCCTGGCAGAGGGTCTGCGTGCAGGCCCCTCCGCCCAGGGCGGCGCCAGCACGGGCGGCCGGAGGTGGAGAGGCGATTCTCGCAGACCCTCCGCCCAGGGCCACGTCACCACAGCGAGCCAGGGGGCGGAGAGGCGATTCTTGTAGACCCTCCGCCAAGGGCCGTGCCACCACCGGCGGCCGAGGGGCGGAGAGGCAATTGGCGCAGCCCTGGGCAGTGAGCCACCACGGGCAGCCAGGGGGCGGAAAATTTAAAAAAAAAAAAATAATAATAATAATAATAAAATGTTAAAAAAAAAACATTTGTTTAAAAAAAATTGTTATTTAAAAAAAAAAAAAAAATGGTTTAAAAAAAATAGTTTAAAATTTTTAAATTTTAAATGTTTTTTGTTTTTAAATAAAAGGGATAAGGCTTAATAAATAAAAAAAAATTTAATCAAAAATACATATTTTGATACATATATTTTAAAAATTTTCATATTTTTTTGTTTTTTTTTTTTGTTTTATAATTTGTGTTTATTTTTATTTTTTTAGTTTTTTTTAAATGTTTTTAATATTAATTTTACTAGTTTTTTAAATTAATTTTTGTTAATTTTCTATTTTTTAATCTAGTTTGTTTTTCATTTTTATCTTTATTTTTTTTCTAGTTTTTGATAATGTTTTTTTAAATTTTTCTATTTTTACTTACTTACTTTTATATATATATATATATATTTTTAATTTTGTTTTTTTTCTTCAAACTATTTTATGGTTTATGAAATAATTTTTTTTTTTACTTTTTTTTTGTGTTATATATATATATATATATATATATATATATATATATATATATATATATAAGTAATTAACATTTAAAAAATAAAAAATAAAACAACTTAAAAAAAATTATTGTTTACAAGATTTTTATTTTTTTTTTTCCATTTTTTTTTTTAAATATGTTTTTCTTACTATTTACTTGCTTATAATTTTTAAGTTTTTTTTTAGTTTTTTAGTTCTTCTTTTATAGGTTAATTTTGTTTTTTTTTGTTTCACATTTTTATGATTGATTTTTTTTATGTTTGATTTTTTTTTTGTCTTTTTTTATATATTTGATTTTTTTTTATGTTTTGTTTTTAGTATATATTTTAATTTATGTTTTGTTATTTTTTTTCAACATTTTTTTGTTTGTGTTTTTTAATTTTTATAATTTTATAATTTTTTATTTTATTTTATGTTTTCATTATTCTTTTGAAATTTTTATGTTTTTCGGGTTCATGATAAAATCTTTTACGCCATTATTTCGAAATGTTGAAATTTTAACCTTAAAAAAAGTGTTATCCCAGCGTAAATACTTTTCGTTTTCAGGGTGTTTTTTGCACAAAATTTACCATTAAAAAAAAGTGTTATTCAAACATCAACACTTTTCATTTTGAGGGTGTGTTTTGTACAATTTTTGCAAAAAAAATTGGTTTTCACTTCCATGTTGAAAATTTGCCCTAGAAAAAAAAGGTATTTTTCCAACATCAACACTTTTCATTTTTAGCACAGTTTTTGATGTTTTTACGGGGTTTTTTAGCCAGAATTCCCATTTTGAGTTTATAGTTCACGTTTCAAAGTTTACATTGTTTGTGACTTTACAAAGATTCTTGTGTCAGTCCCTAATGGTGATGTGCTTTCTTATGTTGTAAGTTTTGTCTCTTGTCATTTCCATGCTTTGAATGTATGTCTTGATGTTTGGTTAAACAAGGATTTATCTTCGAACTCGCTATCAAAGTGCTCTAATATAGTTTGCTAAATAGTTTATGTTTTCTTCTTAAATGGAATTTAGAATTCATCCTTCAGTTAGATGCTCTATATGTCATTTCCACCATTCCTCTGCTCACCCTTCTACAACGAATTAAATTGAAAACACTAGCAGGACTACCTACCTTGCCCCTGTCAAAAGGTCCCTCATCCCTTCATCCTCTCACTGGAAAAACAATCAACTTTATATAACCGTATGTCCAATGGATTTTCCCTCAAACCTACCAACGAATTGTTAAAACATTTTCCCCTCTGATCTCCATACCTAGCCCAAGACCTAAGTGACTAAATATTTGGAGAGAGATAGCCTTCTCTAAACCTGGAAGGGCTAGATTCAAGTTTTAAAGTGGTTTGTGGTTACCTTTGGATTCCTTTCCTCAGCCTGGAGGAATTACGAAGAGCTAACACTGTAATCCAATAAAAAATCATTATTCGGAGGGGTCTAGAGAAGAGAATAGTATAGCACTTCAGCAGGAAACAATCCCAAGGCACTCCACCTTTGTACCGGAACCAGGGAAATTGTATATGGATTATAAATACACTAGCAGCAATGTAGGAGAAGAAAATGTCTGCCAGTGTCTGCCAAATCCCCAAGTGTATTCTCAGTTTGCTCTATAGTCCTTTTAGAGTGTTGTAGCTTTATACGCCAAGGACAAGTAGTTGAGGTTCTGCTCCAATTATACCAACCACCAAATATCCATTTAATGCATGATAATTTAAATTTTGGAGTCGAATCCCCTGTGAAGACTGTAATCTAGAGATCAAAACTCAAGGATGGATTTCTTAATATCCTTCAGTCTAATTTTCTGCACAACATGCACAAAAATGACACCTACGAAGGTTGATCCGAAGGCAACACAAGCAACAATTCCAACCAATACTTTATTTAAAAGTAACCTCTTGATTGCTGGGCAACTCCTCACCTCATGTGCAGAACATTTTCTCTATGATCACTATGGAGAAAACCTAACTTGACTTCCTGCAGACTTGCATTTTGTGGGCTTTGGAGATGTCCATAATAAGATTCAAGAGTAATATGAGAGCAATGATGATAAACCCCATAGTCAGCATACAATCTATATCAAAGGAACCTAGTGTTTGTTTGGGTTGTTCAAACATTGTAATAGCATTGGCGTGAACACGAAAATTGCAGACAAAAATAATGTGCTTCAAATTTATAGAATGTCGAGTGGAGGGCAGTAATGCAAATGAAAGAGAATCCATGATTCCATTGCAGACATTAACTAGAATACAGATGCAGTCCATGAAAGGACATTTCTTTCACACATTATGTAAACCACATCATGAGCACCTTGCTCTGTTCATTTAATAATAATCTGATACCACTCTGCAAGGGCTTCTGTAGATACACTGTGTGATGGTTATTTTGTAATCATAGTATCTCAAATTATTATATTTCACTTCTGTCAAATAGTTTGCATGAATTTTTTATCCCTTTGATGTCTTTTATGTCTCTTTTATATCTATTGCATTCCTGTAACTTTTTCAAAATAAAAATAAAATTATATTCTTAAATCTCTAATTCATTTGGTTTATTTTAATTAAATAAATTAGAAACATTTATTTTCCCTACTTGCTTAATGGGGCCCTTATTTAATGATCTATCGATAGCAAAATGAAAGAATAAGATCAAAGGTAATTCAACCATAGCATAGTGATTACATCGAAACTTTGAGAAATAAAGCGTAAAAAAAATAAGTCAATAATATCCTAATATGAACAAGAAAAAATGGAAGGCAAATATGTTGGCTAAATTCAAAGTACATTTCAATTATTAGTACCTAAAGGTATACGGAGTTCCATAGTAAATAAAAGCTGACCCAGAATCAAAACTCGTTGATTTTCAAAGTGGCTAGTCAGTAAATTTTGCCAGTCATATCAAAAAAGTTGTGGCACTCGATGGCATTTTGCAGTTTTTTACCCCAGTCCTCAACTTTCATCTTGGTGTACCCATCTACACCTACAGACAAGTATTTATTCATGACCTCTTTTCCAATGTTATAAATACTTCTCTGGTTAACCAGTGGGAGGGTTTCAGCTACATCAACGATGCTTCTCGCCAATTTATCATTGCCCTTGAGGTTGACAAGAACACCAATCCAATTGGTAAGAAATGAAACGCGAAATGAAATACAGGTAATTATCCGCCCGTTTCTTAGAGCTTTCAAAAACCGATCCATTATATCAACTAGACGATTAGAATATCCACTATTATCTCGACAATATCCATCCCATGCAATATATCGATATACGACTTTAGGAATTTCAGCATCTTTACAAAACATGTAGAACACTGGTTCAAACAATTCTCCATCGCATCGCTCGATCACATTAACTATCCAAGAAAGTGCGGAACAAGCTTTAGGGGTTTCAAATTTGGCACTAAACTCTTCCAGAAGTGCAGATCTGCATATTTCTGCGAAAGATTCATTTACCTCAAAATGAGCTACGATATATTCTTCAATATACTCGCCATTAACAAATGAACCACTGGAAATTTTAGACAACATTTTCCAGAGACTCTGCTCCAGCATATGTAGACCCCCAAGATCCGGTTTGCATTGGCTCATGCCGAGTCTATCACTTAAATCACCCAAAATACTTATTTCCAGAGAGAGTAAAAGGGCTCTGAGTTTGACTTCTTGTTTAGTGCTCCAAGGAACGGCACTCAAATATTTCATACATTCTTCCATGCATTGTTGAAACAAGAGTTTGGAAGCAACTGGTAGAATAGCAAGGGCTTCATCCACATTTGAGAAACGCAAGGGTTTACCTGCATGAGAAGAATACATGAGCTGAATACATTTAATATAAATCTCACCGCTGTAACGGCTTGGTACAGTGATTTCAAAAGGCTTCGTCCTCTCCACGGACCAGCGCTCAGACAACAAGGTGTTATAGAATTCGGATTTTCTGAGCACAATGGAATGAAGATGAAGAAGATTTCTTTGGTACTCAGTTCCATCTTTGTAGATTAACTGTAATTGAATGTCAGCGGTGCTGTGATCTCCAAATTGAAATTGATCAGCCATTGCTACCTGCAAATGGGAAATTTTCAAAACCCTGAAATTCAAAACCTTCTGAAACTTTTGAAGAACTAAAAAGTATAACACTCACCGTTGCTCACCTTTATTGTCTTTTACAGTCTTTTCTTGCTTCGCACGCCTGCGAAACGGAAGCGAAAGAGGCATCAGCAGCATATATCTTCCGAGCCCGATTAGACTTCACCGCAACCAATTATTTAACGGTGATATATATCATACAGCAGATTTTAAAAATATAACTGCTCTTTTATATATGTATAATCCAATTTTAATTTTCAAATGTATTATATATTTATTTTAAAAAATAATATTAACTATATTTTACTCAAGGTAATATTTATTTATTTTTTAGAATAACTCTATTTTTTTATAATATTAATTTTAAAATAAATAAAATTTTCAATCCTATGTAATATTTGGAGACAAACAATCAAAACCACTGAGATTAATTCGATTGGTACTTCATAATCCTTAAAATAGGACGCGATAATAACGTTATTTATTTATTTCTTAAAATTGACCATATCCACCTATAGATATATATTATACTAGCTTTGGTATCAAAAGGTACGACTATATCCACCTATTTATAGATATATATTATACTAGTTTTGGTACCAAAAGGTGCAAGAGCACATAGATTGTGTTTCCTGTTTTTTTATTTTTTTTTGAATGAAAGGACAAACTGTTCTAGCAACAAAATTATCAATGGTTTGAGAGACCCTCTCCCTCTTGTTTTGAAAACCTGATGTAGGAGAAGGAAACACCGAAGAGAATATAAGGTCTATATGTTGTAAAAGGAAAGTAGAGTGTCTTTTTTGGATAGTGAGTTGTAGCCTATTACGTTCCAATAGCAGAGGTTGCTTGTAATAGACCAACAATAAAGTTAGACTAATAATAGGTGATTGTTTGTAATAGACGAACAATAAAGTTAGACTAAGATAGGTGATTGTTTGTAATAGTAGGGAAGATGGCTCTAATGCTTCCTTCTATCACTTTGTAAATCCTTCAATCCTGTCCCATTGATATTTAAGGGATTTGTTAAGATATTCAACACTAGGAGTGAGTTAAGGTCAATTTATCTAATGTTAGGTTACAAGGTGCTTTTGGTGTGTTTATTTAATGTGATTTTATATTTTAATGATCCAATAGTCACAAACATGTCCTAGATGAGTGATCTAACAATGCATACATCTCTTTGATATTAATGATAATTTATTCATAACTTACCATCCAATTGGTCCATCATCTATATTTAAAAAGTATGAAGGATCTATTGCCAATGATCGATTATGGAAAATATTCATGTAAATTATTCTTTTTGCATTAATTAATTACTTCGAGTGATCATGTTTGCCAAGGTTGTGCATTGTTTTCCTCTTTAAATGTTTTAACCCTGTAAACAATGGTGAACTGATCGATGGCATTTTTCAATTTCTTAACGTGTTTCACTTGTGTTGATGTATCCTATTTTTTTTTTTAACATAAAGAAGCCAAAACAAAAATCATCCCCCTCCAATCTCAACAAAGACATCATTGTTTTCTTGTCTTTCTCATCAAAGACTTGAACCAAACCAATATTTTCTTTTTCTATTGGTGGTTCCCCGAGGAAATAATGCTTGGGCGACTCTTTTCAAACAATCTAGCCCTCCTAGACTCTCATTATCCACTCAACGCAAAGAACTTGTCTTAAATACAAGTGTTGAGAACACCCATATCATCCTGAGCTCTTGAGGTACAACATAAATTCAAGTTGGTTCTACGAAATCCTTTTGCAATTCAAAACCAACACAAAGAAATGGCCTCAAAGATCCGTCCAACGTCTCATAGGCACCTCAAGATGGCACCAAACAAGAAGAATAATAAACATGATTGATCATTAAATTTTTGGTACAAATCTCAAATAGTATTGATTGTAATCAACTTTTCAACTGTTTTTTCTACATTGTCAATCATCATACCCCATAACTCCTTTGGCAAATCCTAGACAACAAAGAGATGTCAAAAAAAAACTTGAATAGTGTGTCAAGTGGAATCCATGTCCATCCTTTGTTTAAGAATAATGTTAGCCTCTCTTTAACACTTGACTGAAGCTTTGAAAGAAATATCAAGCGAATGCACTCTATTCTCTATGAATTTTTTATCATCAAGATAGAGAGGAACAAGTCGTCTATGAAATGGCCTAGAAAGAGTTATCATTGCTTTGGCTTGAGAAGAGGAAAGCATTAAATGAGTCTCTCTTCAATTCTTTGCACAAATAGATATTCTAGTGCTTTGAACAATGATATTGGAGAACCTTCTCTAATAGATTTGAACAAGTCCACAACTTTAAATTTTCATCAATGGATGGAAAGATACACTAATTTGTGATTCATGAACAATTTAGCAAGAACTATGAAGAAAAAGGAGTCAAATCTCAAGGCCTTGGCCATTAATCAAATAAAAGATCACCACATTCTATCATAAGCCCTTTTTTAAATAAATTTTAATCAACCCGGTGTCGAGGTTTAGAAATCTAGCCTATTTCATGCCTGATCCATTCTCAATAATAAAAATTGTAATAATAATAATAATCTAATTTTAAGGTCATGGCTAAGCCAACAACAAATTGGTGTATAAGACCATCTTGTTTCCAGGACAAGGGATCCTCCCCTCACAATGATTTAATGGCTAAAGTCTATAGAGGCATATATACTCTACCCTGCTCTCCATTTGAACCTATAACCTATTAGGAGAAAGCAACCCACTCAAGCTGTACATGTAGTGAACCATACTACTTTGACCTGATAATATGGGGAGAATATGCTCAATTCAAGGGCAAAGGCCATTGTCAAGACCTCACAAGACACACAACGATGCAATGGATGTCCAACCCCAGATCAACACTAATGATCAAACCTAGATGGTAAACCTTGTTGAAAAATACCTTTGTTTATTTTTACCCAATAATTGTTTTCTCACTACTTCCTCGAGTACTAGTAGAATGTTTATGCTCACAAACCCCCCAAATAGCCTTTTAAACTACACATGGAAGTACCAAGAGATTGAATATATGTATGCAATACAATTACAAGTATTTCAAATAAACAACAATTTATTTTTTTCAAGATTTGAAAAAAATATTTTAAAGAAAGAACATTTATTTATAATAATAATAATAATCTAATTTCAAAGTCACGACTTAAAGAAACACCAAATTAGATTATACAGTCGCTTGTGATGCCAAAAGAATTTTTTTTTAAGAACATTATAAACTGTTTCATTACGAGTCCTTTGACCTTAATGGGCAATTGGGTATGCATGCAAGTGCAACCTGTGAATAAATCCAGGGCACAATTTGCTCGTAAAAGGTATCAGCCTAGATCAATCTTTCATTGGATAAGGTTTGATCAGGATCAACAATTGACCTTTCAAAACCTTATTCTTGGAATTCACTGAATAAGGCACAGGTATTACGCCACTACATCAATCACCCCCAATCAGTTTTCAAAGAGTCAAGGCTGAAGACTCTAATTAAGAAGTTCCAGAATTATAAACTTCTAAGGAACAAAAGAAAGTTCACAAGCTCACAAGCCATGGAACTCGCAGAAGGGTGACTGCACCTACTTTTCTCTGTTATACTTTTAGGCAACCTTTTCTAAACATTCATCATTTGAGTGCTGAAGTTACAGCTGCTTTTTTTCATCAGCAAAACAAGATATAAAGCTCAAGGGATTTCCAAAGACTACGATCAAGGAGTTGTAGACTAATAAACCTCTTATGGAATGAGGAATTTCATAACCTTTTCCTAGGAGTCAAGACTATGATCAACAAGTTCTAGAACTATAAAATTCTAAGGAACCAAGAAAACTCACAAGCCATAGAACTACATTGGTGACTGTCCCTGCTTTTTCTTCAATCCACTTAGGTCACACCTCTTAACTTTTTTATTGTTGCTTAAATTACAGATGTACTTTTTCATCATTAAAATAATATATGAAGCAAAAGTTTTTCCATAACCTTTAATCCAGAAGTTTTGGAATTATAGTTTTCTTTCGGGAGGTGAGAAACAGAGAGCCAAAACAGAAAAGTCCATTTGCATTTTGTCTACATGGCTCCAAACAGCACAAAATATAAAATTCTTTACATGAACCCTCCTGTTGGGTCTTAGCCTACCCAAAGGCTGTACTCATGATACATCAGTATTCAATATAGATATTAAAACTTTGTTGCTTGGACAGTGCAGACATTTCGGATACTCAATTAAAGAATTGATGAATGATTTTACCTGACCAACGCATGTCCCAAAACCAACCCTTCACGTGTTCTATCCAAATGTGAAGAATGGACGGCTGCAATTACAAAGAAATTATATCAGGACAGTGTTTTCAAATGGAAAGTTGCTCAGGTCATGAATAGCAAGTCTCAATGAAGTGTTCAATTATGCATCTCAGCATCTTGAAACTTCCACAACTACGTGTCCTTCCAGCCCCTCAATTAAATGAGTTTTGCCAAAACATATATGGCTTACTCAGATACTAGACAAAGTCCTGGCGAAAATTAAAGATATTTATGAATAACGAACAACACAAACTTGTGTAAAATGATTTCAATTTGACAAGCTATTTTATCTCCGTGGCATTTATTTTTGCAATTAATATGCTTTGCAGTAACTGTAAAATGGGTTATATATTTGTCATCATTGTCAATCCTTGAAACCTTTGTCTTTTTTCCTCTATGCCTTTTTAACAACTTTCTGAATTTCTTAAATACTCAAAGGCTTTAAAATTGATCATAAAACACTGGAAAATACTCAGAGCCACCAATTGGTTCCATCCTTGTTGATTCACATATATCACTAAAGCACTAATTTTAGTGTTTGCCTCACTCACTGTGCCATGTTCTTTCAAAGCTGTCATGGTGTTGCTTGCCTGATGAACCTGCTTCACTGGTACTCGCTTCTCTTTGGATTTCGGTGGACCCTTCACCATTCTGTGCCTAATCACTAGCTTAAGATAATAGTAGTTAAGATGGTTGTACCTTCAGGACCATATTTTATCAATCTACTAAAGTTACAGGTAATATTGTTTTGTTGCTATGGATTCAAACCTGTAAACGCATCCTCTCCTTGAAAGTAATTACAATCTCTTTATGATTGTGTTTGTTTTCTCTGTGGTTGGTGATTCGGCAGGGACATCACCATCTTCCTCTATTTTCACTGCTGTTCCTATTGAGACATTAGGGCTTCCTCTTTTGATGAGGATGAGTAGCCTTTTTTATGTTGCAGATGATTATGCCTTTGCTTGTCTCTTTTTCAGTAGCTTAGTTTATTTCTTTATTATGTTCTAGTTTTTAGGAGTTGCTTCAGCACTTCCGTGGCATGTCACTACTAAATTGTACTTTTGAAACCCATTACCCTACTTTTGTGGTATAAAATTATTTTATCTTATCAAATCAAACACTTCTCAGTTTTGAACTTCCTCTCATTGTGTTATTAGCAACATGATTGACATTGAGAAGATTATTCTACAAACCAGGGATATATTGAATATGTTGGATGTGTTTCACTCAGTGTTCCACGGGGGACATGTCTTGCAGGGTCGGGGGTGTTCCCCTTGCACTTTATTTGCCCCTAGGACAGGGGGGTGCCTAGTGATACGCATCCCATCTTGGGCAGCTTGTTGAAAAGTACAGTGAAACAATTTGGCGATGTGTGGGATGTGTTTCGCAAAATGGGGGGCTTCTGGGTGCATGCCCACCGAACACTAACCCCCCGGAAAAGCAACATGCTTGGATGTCTCCCTATGATTTTTGTCCAGAAGACCCCAAAAATTGTAAAAAATTAATAAAAAATAAATAAATAAATCTATGCAAACAAAGAATCTATTGTGTAATGATGAATTTATGTGGGATGAATTGTTATGTTGAGATATTTTTCTTAAATAATTAATTCTAGAGATACCCCTGTTCCCTATGAATTTCCTTAAAACTCAGGGATATCTCCACACATCCCCCTGTGTTTCCCTTCTTCTGCATCCCAAAAACTTGGTGGAACATTTTGCTTCTCTCATTCATCACTTAAATTGGTATAGTACCTTGTTCCTGTATTTCATATAGTTTCCATCTCCAAGAGCCACTATTTAGTTTGTCTATGTCTTTTCTGAAAGAGGTGAAAACTCGGGAAGTCCTGCACTCTAAAGAACTCAAGTCTAGTTACCAACAATTTGTAGACTAATTGGTAACATTCTACGTGACTGCAAAGAAAAATTCTTTCAAGCATTTTCCTTCCCTTTATCCATTTTACTGTCGACATAATAATTTGAGTCTCCTAAAATGGTAAGGGAAAGGTATTCTACTGTTTTTGATTTACAACCAAACTCTCTTGCAATGCAATTTTAAAACATATTTATTTGCTTGCTGCCACTTGCCTCTGACTTGTGTACTAATGCATTGCCCTTGTTGGCTTCACCATCATACTGTTTGCCTCTTAGCTTTCGTGTAACATGTAGTCTAAACTTTTTCGAAGGACCAATGATTAGTAGGAATGGTCAATGTTTCAAGAATATTTCAAATGAATAAAGCTAATTGTTAAAGTCAATTGATGTGTAATTGTTTTTCTTGTATTGTTTCATTGATTGCAGACAATTGATCATTGATATCGTTAACACCTTTTAGGTGGCCATCGTTGATCTGCTATTTTGTATTTGTGACACATATAGCCTGACTTACAGATGAGTATTCTTGTTTTATTTGCATCTTTTTATGAAAGTCATAAACTTTTTTCTTCACCATGCATATTCCATGTCCTACACTTGAGGCACCCGATATGATGTCATCTACTGCAGATGGCATAGTGATCATCGATCCTTCCTGGTTTACTCGTATACTTTTTCTGACTTCTGACAATAATATTTTAACAGCCAGTTAAATGCAGAAGCTGCTGGAAAGTTTGAAAACTCCATTAGTGTG
The DNA here is from genome assembly GCA_031772625.1 of Pinus tabuliformis. Lineage (NCBI taxonomy): Eukaryota > Viridiplantae > Streptophyta > Pinopsida > Pinales > Pinaceae > Pinus > Pinus tabuliformis. The sequence goes on along the minus strand of CM062814.1, from coordinate 494,154,182 downwards.
CAGATTTATTGTTAAACAAAAAGGTCAGCAAAATCTTACTTCTGTCACTAATCCTTGTGATTTTGTTAGACTTTGTACAATCTTAACGACATTTTGCTGGGTAGAATGGGTTATTCTTTGACTTTGGATAGAAGCTTGCCCTTCTGGGCCGTCTCTTAGGAAAAGTCATACCTCTTGTTGGCATCTGTATTTTTCCTCAATCTTCTTGTCACTTCAAATGATCAAAGTCTGCTGGACAGGTTTCTTCATGCTAGTCTACACTACTGGAGATGCATTCTAAACTCTCACAGTCTCACTTGCTCTTACCTGACCTCAGTCTTTTCTTTCCACATACTGACATAGGCTCTTGTTGATGTTCTCCAATTTCATGGCTCTAGTGTCAAGGTCTCTAGCATAGGAGTCCCCGCCTCTAAAATTATAAAAATAAATAATAATGATAAAATCCCAACAAGAACAATTCATCTCATGCAAATTCATCATTGTGCAATCTGGTGGAAATCTTCTACTCCTGCCAATCAATGTTATAATAAGTCTGCTGAATTTTGGATGGGATATGAAATTCTACTTTCTCCAATGAGGTTGGAACCACTCTCAAAAACCCTGAAAAAATTAATGGTAATGTTAAAAATTTAAGTAAAAGTGACTTTCTCTGGACATTCTCCAAACAGTCATAAATGGGATAGAAAAAGTAAGATAAAAGAGAATGTCTCCTTTATGACTATTTGGAGAATGTCTGGAGAATGTCATTTTTATTTTAAGAGTTTAATATTTCCCTAATTAACAAGGTCACAAACTCCTCAAATTTCTATCCCATACTTCTGTTCTGTCTTAAAGGGTTGTTGAACAGAACATTTGGGGGTCGGGGCACCCAGGCATTCCCTCCTACAGTTGGTGGGGAGAGGGGGGGAGGCGGTGCCTAGATCCCCTTTGGGGAAATGTGTCCCCCACATTGGGAAATGTTTCCCTTGGCGGCCCATGCATAGCTTGAGAAACATGGGGGTATGTCCCCATGGAACATTGAAGAAAATATGGGGGCCGGGGCACCCAGGCATTCCCTCTTAGAGTTGGTGGGGAGAGGGGGGGAGGGGGTGCCTAGATCTCCTTTGGGGAAATGTGTCCCCCACATTGGTAAATGTTTCCCTTGGCGCCCATGCATAGCTTGAGAATGTTAGGTCCCTATACTACCAGTGTAACCCCTTATTGTTATTAGTACAACCCCTTTATTATATTGTTGTGCCCATGTAGTCCCCATATTGTTATTAGTGTGCCCCATAGAAGCCCGCTATTGTTATTATTATGCCCTTACATTATTATTGTTATGTCGACTTTGATTATATTATGACCTCTTAGACTCCTATATATAGAAAGGAGGTCTTGTCATTTGTATCATCTAAAAATTGTTCATTTGTGTAATGTAAAGGAGGTTGCCCCCTCAAAGAGGCTTATTTCTAAGGCATTGATCTATCTTTTCTATCTTTTTGTGAGCTGGTTCCATAACATTTGGTATCAGAGCTTTGGATTCTAGGGTTTCGCTGCTCCAAACAGGTCATCGTGGCATTTTCGCTATAACATTTTCGCTAAAAAGTTTCAGAAGCTAAAAAAAACCATTTGAGAAGAGATCTCTCTGAACCTCAGGTCCGAATTTCAAATCTTGTTTCACTATATGTTCGGAGATATGATCTGAGGAAGCTAGGGTTTTTGCAAGCTCCGGAATTTCATCTCAAACAGGTCATCGTGGAATTGTCGCTATAATATTTTTTCTACAAAGGTTAAGACTCTGAAATTAAAACCCATTTGAGCCGAAATCGTGCTGAAGCTCGGGTCCGAATCTCAGATCTTGTCTCGTTATACTTTCAAAGATATAATCTGAGGAAGTTAGGGTTTTTGCACACTGCCGAATTACATTCTAAACAGGTGACCTTGGGAAAATCGTCATAACTTTCTCTCCGAGCAACAAATTGAAATTTCGTAAAAAGTTGCAGAAAGAGGATAGACTTTAGTTTTTTGTGTATATTTTTTAGATCCGAAGGTCAAAATAGTGACACGTGGCACGTCGTACAAGTTCGCTCTACTGAAACCAGTGTTGCGAAAACCGTGATAAAATCGTGATTTTATTGGAAAATCACGGTTTTTAAATTTCACCGATAATATTGCGCAATAATTATAAAGTTTTTTTTGGGTGATTTTTTCGAAAAAAAATGCGATTTTTTGAAATAACCGTAATTTTTTCGAAAAAAATCACGATTCGATTCAAAAAAATCGTGGGCCATGCGGACTGCACGTTTATAAGAGCAAAAAACATGATTTTTGGAAATCATTTGCACAGACAGCGACACGCCGGTAGCGATGGGGTTTTGGAGTGACCTCTTGATCGTTTGGGAGTTGACTTCGCTGATTGGAGGAGAAAAATGGAGTGAGAGCTAAGGAGGAGATGAATTTTCTCCATCAAACCGGTATGGGCACCAAAATTTTGTGTTTTGTAACTTTGTTTTGGTTTTTTTTTATGTTTTTGGTTGGGTTTGGAATCTGGATAACCCATTGTTTATCAAAAGAATTCAATGGGTTATCAAATATTTTTTAATTGATTTGAATCTTGATGGGGTTTTTGTCATTTGATTTTTCATTTTGTTTGTTAAAAACTTAAATTGTCAAAAATTCCATGTGTTTTGTCATGTTACTCATGTATGTAATTTTTTTTTAGTTTTTGTAAATTGTAAGTTTGTAATTTGTAAATTGTAATCCTCATTTTTCCATAGGTTCACTGAATCACCATTCAACTTCAAAGTTCAAAGTTCAAAGTCAAACTTCATCTTACAAATTTAAAACTCAAGAATCCAGAGTTCAACCAAGTTACAAACATGCCAAGGAAATTGGACCCTCTGTGGGAATTTGGTGAACCTGATGGAGGGTTTGATAGAATAAACTTGTCTTGCAAGTTGTGTGGGCAACATATGTCAGGGGGGTTTACAGATTGAAGTATCACCTTGCACAAATCCCTGGATTTGATGTAGGGCCTTACACAAATACAAATCCTAAAATCATCCAAAAAGCCATGAGATCATTAGAAAATTTAGAGCACAATAGAGAGGCCAAAGCAGAAATGAAGAAGCAACTAACAAAGTCTGTGTTAGGCTCAAGTGAACAAGAAAATGGCACTGGTTCTACTTTAGCATCAATATCTACAACCAATCCACTAGCTGCCTCATCATTTTTTGTTCCTAGAACCACGTCTGGTTCACAGCCATCTATCACTTCAATGCTTAAAAAAACTAAGAAAGAACAACCTGACAAGTTGTTGGCCAAATTTATCCTTTGGAGTGATATTCCTTTCAGCGTTGCAAGGAATAATCCATTTTTCAAGCCTGTTGTTGATGCTATTGCAACTGTTGGCCCAGGGTACAAAATCCCTTCTTATAATGACTTTAGAGGCCGGATTCTTCAAAATGAAAAGGTTGACTGCACCAAAAGATTGGAGGAGTTTAGGGCATCATGGGCACAAACAAGGTGCACTGTGATGTTAGATGGTTGGACCGACCAAAAGGGGAGAACCCTTATAAACTTCTTGTTTAGTTGTCCCAAGGGGACTATGTTTATGAAATTTGTTGATGCATATTCATATATCAAAGATGCAAAAACTTTATGTGATTTGCTGGATGTGTTTATTTTGGAGATGGGTGCAGAACATATTGTCCAAGTCATAACAGACAATGCTGCAAATTATGTTGCTGCTGGCAGGATGTTTATGAAGAGGCATCCTACTTTATTTTGAACACCTTGTGCTGCACATTGTATTGATTTGATGTTGGAGGACATAGGGAAAATTTCTTTTGTCAAAGATATTGTTGAGTAGTCAAAAAGCATTACAAAATTTATATATAATCATATATTTGTGCTTAGCTTGATGAGAAAATTCACCAACAACAAAAAGTTAGTGCGCCCCGCCATTACACAGTTTGCCACCAGTTTCATATCTCTTCAATCCCTCTTGAATTCTATGTGGGATGTGAAGAGAATGTTTCTTTCAGAGGAGTGGTGTGCTTTGACAATGAGCCGCAAACCAGAGGAAGAGGCCATATGTAGACTGGTTTCATACCAGGAAGACTTCGGGGCGGAAGTGCAAAAGGTGTGCACCGTTACTGAACCTTTGGTAAAAGTCCTTCGATTAGTTAATGGTGAGAAGCCCGCATTGGACTATTTGTATGAGGCCATGGACAGGGCGAAATAATCCATTCGGGCTTATTATGATGATATGGGAGATGAGGGGTTTCAGAGACAACTCCTCCTATGGAAAGTGATCGATGAACAATGGAACAACACACTCTATCATCCCATTCATGCTGCAGGGATCTACCTAAACCCCGCATTTTCTTACCCATATGGGTTCGTATTTGATGCTGGGATCATGGATAGATTTTTAACCTGTGTTCAGAGGATGGTGCGATCTCCAGCAGAACGTACAGAAATCTCCAAAGAAATTGAGACATACAGGATGGCAGGTGGCACATTTGGCTTTGACATGGCTGTGACTGATAGGATGACTAAAATGCCAGGTATTTTTTAGTTTGTTTCAAATTTCATTGTCTCTTCAAGTTCATAACTTCATACTTTGCTTCAACTTTCAAATTTCATTTTTTTCTTATGTTTATTTAAAATTTTATTTGTAATTTTGTTGTAGATGCATGGTGGAGAATGTATGGTGCCAGGGTACCCCTTCTGCAAAAGCTTTCCATTCGAATCCTCAGCCAAACATGTAGCTTCTCAGGATGGAAGCACAACTGGAGTGTATTTGAAAAAATACACAACAAGAAGCGCAACAGGTTAACACTTAAAATATTGCAAATTTCCAAATAATTTTTTGAATTCATTAAACAATATTTTTTTTATAATTATTATTTCATGATCTTTGTACAGGTTGGAGTCCCAGCGACTTAATGACATGCTCTACGTCTACTACAATCTTTGATTGTGGATGAGGCAACTTGAGAGGACACCTAATATGGAGGCCATCTCATTGGATGGGATTGACACCACTGCTGCATGGAGGGTTGAGGCCGACAGGCCTCTCATAGAGTCTGTCGATGATTGGTTAGAGCAGGAGGGGGAGGAGGAGAAGAAAGAGGCGGAGAAACAAGAGGAGGAAGTGACACCACCTACCCGGGCTACCTCTGCCACCAGTAGAGGACGTGGTCTACCTCCTATAGCTCCTAGTTCTTCAACTTCTAGAGCACAGCAGAGTCCACTGCCAACTCCACTAGCATCTACATCTAGAGGGAAAGGGAAAGCTATTGCATTTTCTCGCAAGAGGGGCAGAGGAAATCAATAGTATTAGACTTTAGTTATTTGGTTCATTTCATTGTATATGACATTATGACTCATGAGATACATTATTATATTTTTTGTTGATATTTTGAGGCTGAGTTGGGAGTCATGAGTCAGGACTTACTATTCAGGAGTCAGGACATGATTGATGATTCACTATTATGTGTGATGTAGCACTAGAAATGATATTAAACATCTTATATATTAGTTCTTTTATCATATTTATGTGTCAATGTATTTATTTTATGTTGTAGATGCTTTAGATATTAAAAAAAATTTAAAAAAAATGAATATTTTTGTATGTTACGATTTTTTTCCAATTTTTTCCCCTCGCCAATTATCCCGATAACGATTACTACAACATTGAATGAAACATTGTATAATCAGGGCATCTTATGATATTGGGCATAACTCTTTCTTGGAGAATCAAATTCTGATAAGACTTGCAGGGTTAGAAAGAAGACTCAGAGGGCTACTACAGGACGAAATTTCAGAACTTGGAGATCTGAAATTACCGAGTTACAGTCGTTTCAAGATCAAGTTCCTAAAATCAAGAAAAGGCGATATGAGGAAGTTTGATGGCAAGGATCCGGTAAATTGGATACTACAAATGGAGCAATATTTTGATCTACATGAGGTTCAACTGTTACAAAAGGTACATATTGCATCTTTATATTTAGAACCAAATCAATTTTTATGGTATAAAGGGCTTTGTTCTTGTAAAGCACTTGTCACTTGGTCAATTTTCACGGAAGAAATGATAGCACATTATGAGGATACAAAGAATAACACTTTCTTTAGCTAATTGATAAATCTCGAACAAAAGGGTTTAATGGCAGAGCACATTGAGGACTTTCAAAAGTTGAATATAAGGTTAAATGATATTCTAGAGAAGCAAAGGGTTGATGTCTTCATAAGGACTTTAAAGAATAACATTCAACATGAGGTTCGTCTTTGAGAACCTGATTCATTGGAGAAGGCATTCAGGTTGGCAAGAAAAATTGAAAGCGAAATTATGGAAACAAGGAATCCCACCACTCACGACTATAATTATGGAAGTGTTATTTCTCCTAACCTTCCACAACCTACAAGATTTACATGACAACAATTGGAAGAAAAAAGAGAAAAAGGGCTTTATTACAATTGTGATAGCAAATACACTAAAGGTCATAAGTGTGATGAGAAGAAATTATTTTACATAGATTATGAAGAGGAGGAAGAAAAGGATCAAGAAACATCAAAAGAAGAGAATATACACTAGGAACCAACCCTAGAGAAAGAAGAAATGAATCCGACCATATCTTGTAAAGCATTGGCAAGAATTACCACTCCTCAAACTCGTAAGATAGAAGGACATATCAAGAAGAAAAAGGTTCAAGAAGTGAAATATCACATCAAGAAAGAAGAAATGAATCCGACCATATCTTGTAATGCATTGGCCGGAATTACCACTCCTCAAACTATCAAGATAGAAGGACATATCAAGAAGAAAAATGTTCAAGAAGTGAAAGATCACATCAAGCATCAAGAAATGAATCCAGCCATATCTTGTAATGCATTGGAAGAAATTACGACAGCTCAAACTCTCAAGATAGAAGGACATATCAAGAAGAAAAATATTCAAGCAGTGAAAGATCACATCCAACATCAACAACAAGTTCTCCAACTTTTAAAGGATAACACCACTTTGGTGCAGAATCGAATGAAACAACGGGCTGATCAACATCGCAGTGAAAGAAGTTTTGATGTAATCGATTGGGTATTTTTACGGCTACATCTCAGGCAAGCTATTTATGAGAAGGAAATGTTGGCAATACTACATGCACTTAAGAAATGGCGACCTTACCTAATGGGAAGACGCTTCAAGGTAAAAATGGATCATGATAGTCTTAAATACTTTTTAGAACAAAGATTATCTTTAGAAGAACATAAAAAATGGGTTACAAATATGTTGGGTTATGACTTTGAAGTCATCTACAAAAAAGGAAGCAAAATATTGTTGCAGATGCACTCTCAAGAAAGGATGAGGATGTGGAAGCATTGTTTTGAGCTATTTCTATTATCCAACTAGATTCGATAAACGAAGCAAGGGATGAATGGAAGTGTTAGGGCCTAAATCTACCTCAGGCTGAAGGAAGGTAGGTCTAGGGTAACATCAAACCACACTTAACCTGGTAGCTAGCCCTACCAGGTTGGGAGAGGGCTCTCTCCTTGTCAATCTCAATGAAAACTTATCGAGGAAGGCTTGAGATGACTGATATAACAACTAATTTTAGGCTAGGTATGCTTGCTCAAAGGAATTTGTTTGATTTTAATGGTTGGTTGCTGGATCAGATGAGGAAGGCAGCTTTGGGTCCAGGAAATGAACATATATTTGCAGAGGTTTCTGTGGGGCAAGGTAGGCAAGTGTCTTAGCACTTTGAAATGAGTGTAATGGTGAGTCTAAAGATTGGTGAGGAGCTGGAAAGGGCATGCAAGTGTCATGAGTCCTCTTCAAACAGTAGAAAACATGTAGAAACTAAATAAACCCCAAGGTAGAGCACTAAAATACCAATGAATTCCACCTTTCAGACTTGATTCATTTAGTTATGCAGAAAGAGAGAGAAATGATGGCACACATAAACATAAGATCAATTGAATTACAAAGAAGAAAACAATGTTAATTCACATTGCCACAAGAATCCCACAAAATGTTGCAAAACCCTGGTTTATTTCCTTGCCAAACTGCAAAAGTGATGTACAAAGTAGCTCAATGCATCCACAAGAGTCCAACCTTGACAAATGACTAAGAAAGTACAAGATATAGGCATCAAACCACCTATGCTAGCCATTAGGGGTCGAATCCATGAGTCAAGGAGCTGTTTCAACAAGATCTAAACTAGGAACTAAAAAATAGGCAGTGGAACAGCTTGCCTCTAAAACTATGGAAACTGATTCATTCAGTTCAAAACCACCTAAAACTGATGTATCTACCTCCTTAAGTCAATTTTCATCATTTTTACATCAAAGTACATCAATTTACATCATGAATTTGACCATGAGAGAGAAAAAGTCAAACTGATAGAAAACTAGGCGAAAATTTTGAGTTTTGAGCAAAATTGGCAAAATTTTCTCCTATGCATAGCGTCACTGATTCTATGCGTAGCGCTTTTTCCAGGCCAGTTTTGGAAGGCTTCCCGAAGTCCAAATCAGGTGCAGAATAGCTCATTGGAAAGCTTGGTGAGTCTATTTTCTGGGACAACTTGAATTTTTTGATTTGGAGTCCATTTGCCCCTCCAAAAATGCAATCTTCCCAAGACTGCTTCTTATGTGGCAAAAAAGTGGCAGAGAGGCTGGGCACTTTTTGGGAGTTTTTGGCCCTTTTGGAGGTCCAAAACTTGTCAAAACTTTCCAGCCATTTTTGAGCATGCATATTTTTTCATGCTGATTCCAAATATGCAAGCCATTTTGCAAGAAGATGCCTCCATCAAAAGCGTAGTGCCAGTGGTGCTACGCACCTGTTGGAAAAGCCTGTGTTAAAAATTTCTATGCGTAGCGCCACTGATTCTGTGCGTAGCACTGTTTTCAGATCAAGTTTTGGAGGCCTTCCCGGTGTCCAAATTGGGTGAACAATAGCTCGTTGGAAAGCTTATTGAATCTACTTTCCAACACAACTTGAATATTTCAATTTGGAGTTCATTGGCCTTATCAAAAGTTAAATCTCCCAAGACTAGTCAAAATGTGCAAAATGAGGCTGCCTAAAGGCAGAGTGCTGTTGCAGTCAACTTTTGAAGGTCTTCCTCAACTCCAAATTGAGCTCATGATAGCTCATTGGAAAGTTCTTTGTGTCTAGTTATCATTCAACTCATCAAGCAAGTCATTTAGCCAACTAAGCTAGGAGAAATATTGATTTTCCCAAGGTCACTTCAGAGGTGCATCAATTCTCCTAAGGCAACTGTATTTTTGACATTTCTCTAAAACCATGACACTTGTATAAAAAGTGAAGGAATTTTTCTTCCTTGGACTATTTTGGACAAAAATGTCTCGCAGTTTTCCAAATTCATTTTTTTTTTTGCTCAGAAACATCATTTGAGTAAAATTTATCCCGATGTGTGGAACAAGGGATTTGTCGAAATGAAGTGAAATAAAGGGGATAAGGAGCTTCTAAATTCTTGAGAAAATTTTAGGAAGTAGAGAGGGATGTTAGGAATTAGAGGTAAGTGGAATTTCAAAGATTGAGTGAGGGGAAGGAGTCCAAAAGGGCAAAACACAAGCCTAGCCTAGAAAATTGTCAAATTGTAGCAAGAAACTAGGATTTGTGGAAAAACGAGGAATTTGAGTGATATCAGTGATGGGAAGTGTTTAATAAAGTACATTAAAGATAGGGGAAGGTGTATGAATATTAGGACACAAGTTTTGTCAATAATTTGACCATCCAAGAGAAATTAACTTCAAAACCCTAGGAGAGGGAAATGAACCTTACCTAGGCACAACTGAAGCATGAACAAAGTGTAAAATGACCCATTGGAACCTGACATGATGATGACAACCCTCTGAATGATGGTACACTCAGCTGAATGGTGACATGGACCGACATTTGGACAACTTTGAAAGGAGTGAAAACAAACCCTAGACCTAATACCTAGTGACCAAATTTTACTTGAAGACTCACTGAAATGACAAAATTTCACTTTAACACCCTAAAACCACTTTGTAAGAGCATATTTGGTCAGTGGTGAAAGGTTTCAAAGACTAACACTAACAGAAAGAAGGACAAAGAAGTCGGGCCACTCATTCAAAAGTCGCAGAAGATCCCAGTTCAAACAATATTGTCAAAACTTGACAAGGAAGGAAAAATCATATTGGAGCCTGGAGCAATCACAGAAACAGGAACGCCACAGCTACGAAATCGATCAATTTCAGAATATCTCATCAAGTGGAAGAACTTACCCGCTGAAAATTCCACATGGGAAGACAAGAATTTTATACAGAAGCATCAAGAACTACTCAAGCATTGAAGACAACACTTTTTGAAGGAGAGAGGCATGTTAGGTCCCTATACTAATAGTGTAACCCTTTATTGTTATTAGTACAACCCCCTTATTATATTGTTGTGCCCATGTAGTCCCTATATTGTTATTAGTGTGCCCCATAGAAGCCCACTATTGTTATTATTGTGCCCTTACATTATTATTGTTATGTCGGCTCTGATTATATTATGACCCTTTAGACTCCTATATATAGAAAGGAGGTCATATCATTTGTATCATCTAAAAATTGTTCATTTATGTAATGTAAAGAAGGTTGCCCCCTCGAAGATGCTTATTTCTAAGGCATTGATCTATCTTTTCTATCGTTTTATGAGCTGATTTCATAACAGAGAAACATGGGGGCATGTCCCCATGGAACATTGGAGAAAATATGTAACAAAAAAAATCCAAGGTGGTTAAAATGCCTAAGCAGACATCTTATAGACACGAAAACATGCCTTCCTCAAATTTTTAAAAAATTAAAAAATATACATAAACCATCCGACATTTTAAATCTTTCTTCATTGAAAAGCGACTTGAAACATAACATACCACATAACAATGTGACATATATGATCTCATCATCTTAATTCCCTCACTAGTTTTAGGAGAATTATTAGTGTTAAAAAAATTCAACACACAAGTTTTTAACACAAAAGTACAACTGAAGCAGTATGATATCAATTAGATACATTTGAAATCATAAATTAAAATTCCAGGCTCATGGTCTCAATATATTTATGTCCATCTTCATCACTGACAAAACTAAACTCTTCAGCTTTGTCAATATCTGGAATATTTCTAAGCAGTACATTGCCACCCTCATCGTCTAGGTGGTGGTGTATGAATGTAGGCACTCGGACCCCTCTTCCTCGTGTGTTTTCTTTTTAAATCCAATCTACTTCAATTTCCATTCAAGTAATCAAACCTACCCACCCCATTCCAGCCACACCGATTTCCCACATTGTATGATTCCCTCTTGCTGCCACACTGTCTGTCTCGGAAAGAAAGAGAGAACCGAGCCAACCAACTTCCTCTGTACACAGCACATCCTCCTATGTGGCCTATATTATCCTTCTCTTTTCCCGTTTAAAATCACTCCAACTTAGAGAAGCTTTCATTGCAATCATCAAAGCCATCGAAATGATTAAAAAGTTCCTTCCTGAAAACAGGTTCAATATTAGGTGCTATAGCGGAGGGTGTTATTTCTTCAGGAAGGATCATGTCGGATCTCTATTTCCCTCCAGTGTGAATGTGAAGATGACAAATGATCGTTCTCCCCAACCCCTGTGGTAGTATTGGTGTTAGCATCTTTGGTGGAGTGGACTCTTGCCGGTAAGTAGAGGACCATGGCCTCTTAAAAGTTACAACCCATTTCTTTGCCTCCCAGGTACGACATATTCGATGGCACAACCCCACCTCTTTGCCTCCCAGGTACGACATATTGGATGGTATGCAGGTGCCTAAAATGTGCATAGAGTGGTGGTATCTAGACAGGATTTTTAAGAATGTTAACTGCAGCTCATTCGTGCTTGTAGCAACCTGTGCTTATATCAATGACCTCATTCAATTCACTTATTCCATCCGCAATTGCTCATTATCTCTTAATGTCCAAATTCATCACCACTGTCATGGTTGCCTCCGAGTTCGTGGAAGACCGGTAATGTTGACTGTATCATATCTGAAGTTTGGACTATGCCAAATATTCAATGTATTTCAAACTTAATGCAAATAACTATACACGGAAACCCAATACAGCCTAATCATGCTGCTATGCTTTAAACAGTCACAGACTGGTCTGGAAAAGAATCATTAAGACAACCACTGCTGTAATGATCTGAGATCTGAACTTCAGAATTTCTCAATACAAAAATCCTTGTCAAATTCCAAAATTGCAACTCTGAATATAATAACAAAACATCAAGCGCATTCAGAGAATAATTCTGGTGTGCACTTAATTCGTAGAGCAAAGGCTTGCCACCAAAAGAATCAAACCACTCAAAGGCCATGCAGCATCCCTCAGGACTTGAACCCAACCAATTAATGAATTTACAGATCAAAGATTTTATTGCAACTCGAAATATAATAACGAAATAAAATTAACAAAACATCAAGCCACTAATAGAAATTAAGAGCATAATTCCGGTGTGCAACTCAATTCGTAGAGCAAAGACTTCCACCTAAAGAATTAACCCGATCAATGGCCATGCATCATCCCTTATGACTTGGACCGATCAAAGATTTTACACCTTACCATTGTCTTGCTTTAGCAGTGTTACAATGGAATCTAGCACCCCCCATGATGTAAAGTCCTAACCATCAAGGTGCTAGTTTTGTGCACTCTGAAAGGCTACCCACGTCACCACAATAACCCTTGCTCACATTTCTTGTTGGCTCTTTTCCAACTCGGAGAGGGGAGGCTTCCCAAACAATCAGATTGCTAAAGCTATGGAGTGAAGGCAGAAGGTGAATTTTGAAGAGTAAGCCTTAACGAAATGGGTGGTAATAGTACAATGGATTAATGGATGATGTGAGAAAGGAATATAAAGGTAAAATCCCCAAGACCAAGTGCCCAATCACACCTTGGGAAATGGTGTCAAGGGAGCATCAATAAAACAAGGCAAGTGCATGAGAATGTAAGGCAATATGGACTGCTATCCATGCCACAAATCAGACTCAGTTTGCTAATTTTCATGGCAGAAAACTACCTTGGAAGGCTACAGGTGCTATACCTAAGCATTTGTCATGAATGTGAGGTTATGTTAACTTAGCAAAAATTTGAATTATTATATGAAAGGTTAACATAAGAACAAATTATTATATGAAAGGTTAACATAAGAACAAGAGGAGTGGTAAATCCTCAAATTATTATCCAAATGACATATGGTTCATTATAAAGGGAATCACAGTAGTAAAAAAATTCTCCATATAAGAGGACATGTGCCAAGTGTTGATGATATTAGCATTGGAAAGGTACTTCCAGACACGGTTAGTTTTCTTAAACCTACATATGATTTTTATGAACAAAAATACACTGAGTTTAGTAACTTTAAAATGCAAGCGAAAACTGAAAACCATTCACAAAAATTTGACACAAATATTTTACCCTGAAAACCCCAAAAGGGAAAACCAGCAAACAAGTGATTTTAATCTCAGCCCATAGAGAAGAATTCTGAAAATTTATGACAGCAATTTGTACAAGTTCAGAAGTCTTGGAAATTGTGCCACAGAATTCAGCCCAGATTTCTCCCTCAGCTGTGTGGCCTCCTTGGAAATTGCACCACTTCAATAAACTGCCCCTGAACAGCCTCGATCTGCGTGCAGCAGATGTGAACCAAAATCTATACCTGTGTATGGCCCGTACAGCCTCAGCAAATGTGCCCAACTGCCTTGGGGATTGTGCAGCTGTATGGCTGTTTCAAATGGCTGCCTAGGGATGTGTTCAGCAAGAAGAATTTGGCTTTCACTCTGCTCTATGATTTCGCTCTCCTGCAATTTATTTTCTTTGGAGGCGTCCCATCACCAACTCCGGCCTCTGGAGTTTTGGTGTTTGGAATCAATTTGCAAGAGCCCCACCCGTGTTCAAATCTCTAGAGTCGTCACCCATACACCCATAGTGTAGGAAGATACAAGCAATATGAAAGCAAGTCCCATCACCAATTCCAGCCTCTGGACTTTTGGTGTTTGGAATCAATTTGCAAGAGTCCCACCCATGTTCAAATCTTTGGATGCATCACCCATACACCTGTATTGTAGGAAGATACAAGCAATATGAAAGCAAGTCCCATCACCAACTCCAACCTCTAGAGTTTTGGTGTTTGGAATCGATTTGCAAGAGTCCCACCCGTGTTCAAATCTCTGGAGGCATCACCCATACGCCCATAGTGTAGGAAGATACAAGCAATATGAAAGCAAGTCCCATCACCAACTCTGGCCTTTGGAGTTTTGGTGTTTGGAATCGATTTGCAAGAGTCCCACCCATGTTCAAATCTCTGGAGGCGTCACCCATATGCCCGTAGTGTAAAAAGATACAAGCAATATGAAAGCAAGTCCCATCACCAACTCCGGCCTCTGGATTTTTGGTGTTTGGAATTGATTTGCAAAAGTCCCACCCATGTTCTCCTCAGCCTCAAACACTCATCTGTCAAGTAGTAAAAAAAATTTGTGAAAGCCTCCTTGTGAGCACTCCGGTTTTGAAACTACTCAATATTAAATAACTTAAATCTATAGTCTAATGTTTCAGTTAGATACCTTGTTAGCACATTTAGAGCTCTCAATTGGTAAGAGCTGATGCATTAAGCCAGATTGAACGATGATGGGAAAAAAAATCGAATGACAACAAAATATCAGTCAATAGACTCTTCTGTAATTGGGAAAGGATGCTTCTTAGAAATTCAAGATAACATAGGCAGCATTTTGCAGGGTATGAATAATCTCAAAAGCTTTTCCTAAAAGTCAAGACAATGACCAATGAGTTCTAGAACTATAAACTTTTAAGGAACCAAGAAAACTCACAAGTCATAGAACTCCTACTTTGGTGACTGTCCCTCCTTTTTCTTCAATCCACTTAGGTCACACCTTTTAGCTTTTTTTATTGTTGCTTAAATTACAGCTGTAGTTTTTCATTATTATAATTAAAATTATATATGAAGCAAAAGCTTTTCCAAAACCTTTGATCCAAAAGTTTTGGACGTATAGACCTCCTTTGATCCTGAAATTTTGGAAGTATAGACCTCTTATGGGGGAGAAACAGAGAGCCAAAACAGAAAAATCCATTTGTATTTTGTCTACATGGCTCCAAACAGCACAAAAAAACAAAATTCTTTACATGAACCAAAATTCTTTACATGAACCCTCCGGGTGGGTCTTACCCTACCCAAAGGCTGTACTCATGATACATCAGTATTCAATAAAGATATTAAAACTCAATATTCAATATAGATATTAAAACTTTGTTGGTTGAACAGTGCAGACATTTCGTATACTCAATTAAAGAATTAATGAACGATTTTACCTAACCAACGCATGTCGCAAAACCAACCCTTGCGTGTTCTTTCCAATGTGAAGAATGGACAGCTGCAATTACAAAGAAATTATATCAGGACGGTGTTTTCAAATGGAAAGTTGCTCAGGTCATGAATAACAAATCTCAACGATGTGTTCAAATATGCATCTCAGCATCTTGAACCTTCCACAACTAATTTTCCTTCCAGCCCCTCAATTAAATGAGATTTTTTCCAAAACATAAATGGCTTACTCAGATACTAGATAAAATCCTGGAGAAAATAAAAGTCGCAAGGGCTGTGCTGTAAACAATGGACTTCCTTAAAACAGATCAGAGGCATTCCTCCTTTGGAAAACCAACATCATGGGATCAACAAACAACCAACCAGAGAGAGCATTCTCCATCAAGCTGTGGACTCCAAATGAGAGCACTCGCCTGATGTTGGTAGAACGCATGACTTATAATCTCTTTTGAATTTCATTCTTTTCCAGAAAATATGGCCTCCTGAGCAAGAAGAAGCTGCGGAAATGCTTAGAGAATCGAAGAGAGCATTTGTTGCTGTAAATGACCATGAAGCCAAGGAACCCAGTTCAGATGATAGCTCCGTAGTGCAGTTTTATGCAAGAGAAGCCAGTAGACTCATGCTAGAGGCCCTTAAGCGAGAACCCACAAGCCAGAAACAAGAACATTAGAAGGAACTAAGGCCTGAATTGAAGGAGATCATTTTTGACATTAAAAGAGGTGATCGAGGGTTTGTCTATGGAACCCTTGCTGAGAAGTTCCTGAGGCCATTAGCAGTGAAAGGGAATAGTTATACCAAGATAAGCTTCAGCAACAGAAGCTTTGGTCTCGATGCTGCTCCAGCAGTGAAAGGGAATAGTTATACCAAGATATGCTTCAGCAACGGAAGCTTTGGTCTCGATGCTGCTCCTGTTGCAGATAGAGAGTCTTGATGGAAGTTCAAAATACAGCAATATGTTTCCCTAAAAGTTTGGTCTTTTTCTATGTTGATTGACCTGATTCAGATCTTTCAGACACTGCAAACATATGCAGTGAGTAAGGAAAGAAACAACCAGGATTAACTGAATGGATGGAGATCTAGCTATACTCTCAACGACATTGATGCCTCTGATTAATCCTGAATGGATGGAGATCTAACTATACTTTCAACGACATTGATGCCTCTGATTAGAACGCGGAATATGCACTTACTGAATTTCATCCATTTCTCTATTAATTCTAGATAGTGATGGTTCAACACGTCTTTCAGACTCTGTGTCCTGTTTACTCAGTCCAAGCTCTGAGTATATATGTTAAAATCACTGGTGAAAAGTTGATCTGCTTGCAATCGACTGAAATAGTAATATTCCAGAGGTCCACCATTAGAAATTGCAAATATAACTGTAACAAGCATTTTTTCAATTTTGTTTGTAGATTGAATACAATAAAGAAACAATGGCCATTATTCTGGATACACCTTTTACTGCGAGAAGGAAGGCTGGCGGTTGGAAGGGGAAGCTAGGGGAGGGTCGCCAATACATGTGCGCCCTCCCCGCCACGTCACTTTACCACGCGTCAGGACACATAGAGCCGGTACGACACCTGTCCACCGTGGAGCTCCATGTGTGGGCTATCACCTCACTGCATAAAAAATCAACTTCGCGCCATTTCAACGGTTGGTTTGGGCTCATTTCTGCGCTGTTCCATTTTCCCTTTGTCTTTCTGCTCGGGGCCGGTTGTTGGGCGAAGCCCCCCGCCGAAGATGGCGCGAGACGGCCCTATAACCTGCGCGCATGGTGGTTTATTCGTGTGCTGGGGGAATTGTTTGTTTGGTTGACAGGGTTTGTGTACCTGCGCGCAGAGTCGTTTATTCGTGTGTTGGTGCGAAGGTTTGATGGAGTTTCAGGGTTTGTGGTTGGGACAACGGTTCTGCTTTTCTTGTGCTTTTCCGCCTGGATTTCTTGGTCGTTCTGGAATGCAAGTTGTTTAGCATGGAATGCCGGTTGTTTAGCATTTCTCTGGTGGTGGTCTTATTCGGCGATTTTGTTGTTTGGGGAGGAGTCGGTCGCAGTTTTACTGAGCTCGAGGTAAAATAGGATTTTGCTGTTTTGCGTTGGTGTTTTTGGTGGTTTTTTGATCTCTAATGGCTTTTTTCTTCTTGTTGCAGGTGTGGAAAAGGACGTTGCAGGTGTGGAGAAGGTCTGGCGAGCTCTGGGGAAGGTGGGGGAGGTCAGCGACCATCCATGGCCTGTAACCGATAGGATTTTAATCCTACCAACAATTTCTCTGTGTTTTTCAACACAAGCAACTCTAACAGGATATTTTGTAAACTTTCTATGGCATTTTATGGCATTTTTTTGAGCATTTTTTTGAGGGTTTAGGGTTTTAGGCATTCTATGGCATTCTATGTTATTTTTGTTGTTTTAGCCTGTAATTTTTTTGAGCATTTTTTTGAGGGTTTAGGGTTTTAGGCATTCTATGTTATTTTTGTTGTTTTAGCCTGTAATTTTTGCTGCCCCGTGCCCTCGGCCATCCCGTGCCATTCTCGGCATTCTATGGCATTCTATGTTATTTTTGTTGTTTTAGCCTGTAATTTTTGCTGCCCCGTGCCCTCGGCCATCCCGTGCCCTCGGTCGTCCCGTGCCATTCTCGGCGGAGGGCTTCGCCCCACAGCCGGCCCCGAGCAGAAAGACAAAGGGAAAATGGAACATCGCATAAATGAGCCCAGACCAACCCTTGAAACTCTCTGTAGCTGCTCTCAATTGACTTGCATAGCCGGCCCCGAGCAGAAAGACAAAGGGAAAATGGAACATCGCAGAAATGAGCCCAGACCAACCCTCGAAACTCTCTGTAGCTGCTCTCAATTGACTTGCATAACTTGTAAATTCATGTAAATTTCGAGTGGACTTGGCTTGGCACTTTGACATGCCTGTCAGAGTAGCCCCTTGTTACTGTGTTTGCTTTATAGATAAAAACGTTGCATTTTTATTGTCCCTGCTATAGTATCTTTTTCATTGAATTCGGGATTTCATTCCATGTAGATATGACTACTTTTGTTCATTTTAGCAAGTTTAGTTTTTTAACTGTTTCTCTGGTTTGGTTGGCTCTAGCATCATAACCTGACCAGGAAACTTTTGCTAACATAACCTGAGTTATTCTTGCATGTTAACGTTTGTGTTTTTATGGTTTGTACATTTGAAGCGAGCAGGAGGTGTTTCTAATTGCGAGTGTAGACCTCTATTCAGTGTTAAGTGATTGTGGACTTGCCCAGCACTGTCATCACATGATAATTGTTTTTGTTTCTAATAAAATTTATATGCTAAATATGTTCGATCTAACCCCTTATTGTTATGACTCTCGCCTCTGCTTACTTGGTGTGACTCTCACCATTGTTGTGACTTATAGCACATGGTTATTGCTACAACTTGCTCAATATTGTTGTTGCAACTCTAAGAAGGTGGTTGTAACTTTGCGTCAATTATAACAATTCATTAGTTAACCAAACAATTGTCATATGTGAATCACTCATAAAGTCAAACAATTGATCTACTCATGAAGGAAAATGAAAAAGGTGAATAGGTGCTTAGAAAAGAATTAATGACTAAGCCACAATTCGTCATATAGCTGATTAGGTCACTGTGCACCCAAATTTCTCTATCTTTTGGAAAGTTGATGTAACAAGATGGAACAATATGATTCTCATAGTTGTTCATCAACTGATTTGATTAATTTAGATACTTCCATCATTTTTACTGACACATATAAAAACACATGCTCTCTATAAGTTGGGCAGTAGAAAAAAAATAGGCTAGCTAGGTGATTGATAAAAATCATAACTATGTTCTTTATTGTATTTCTAGTTTCCAGCAATGTAAAGTTCTTATTCATTCTAATTCAATCAATAGCATGCTAAGTATAGAGTTCCTTACTACTAGTGCCTCGTACATTAGAAGCGAGCAGGAGGTGTTTCTAATTGTTAGTGTAGACTTCTATTCAGTGTTAAGTGATTGTAAACTTGCCCAGCACTGTCATCACATTATAACTGTTTTTGTTTCTAATAAAATTTATATGGTAAATATGTTCGATCTAAATCAGGACAGTATAGTGGTGTAGTGAATGCAGACCCATTAGAAGAGATTTACAATGGCACTTATTTTTTATAAGTTGTATGGTGTTCCTTTAGATAACGGTCCACTTATTGGAGCCATAAGTGAGTTTAGAGCTTTGTACAGTGCGCACAGAATAACTTACAGAAATAGTTTTATCATAATTAATATTTTACAGAAAGACATATTCCATTGAAAATTTCTTATCAACACATAGTTAGGTTGCCACAAGAAATCACTACTAGGTTGTAAGCCAAAATGTTTTTGTGCCAAGAAAAAGATACAATCCATCCAAAATCCACATCATAATGTGGTTAGAACCAAAAACATATGACACCCCTATTCTTTATGGGCCTGAGAATCTTGAGTGCCAAAACTCCCCGAGTTACCTTCTTGAGCCAGGTAGGTTGGCCTACCAATCAAGGGCTGATTAAGAAATGGTTGATTGATGCCATATGATTGATTCCAATTTGCAGCTTCCAACCATGGAGGTATTGAGTACCCATACCTCACATTTGCACTACTGACCCCTGCATTAAGTGGAGGTGTGTAATGAGCATACAGAGAATTGACACCAGCTCTGGTAGGAACAAGGCAAGTGGGTAAACCCTCGGTTTGATAGTGGGGCACTTGAATGTTTATGAGATCTTGGAATAATGGTGTATTATCTGCAATGGAGTCCAATGAGTTTGAAATAATCCTGGTTTCATCAGCTATTCTTGTATCGTTGATCATCCCTTGTTCCTTTTCAAGCATTTGTTGTGCCTTTCGTTTTTCCTTTTCCTGTCTTGCCATTTGCTTTTGTTGGTCCTTAACTTGCCTTGCTTTATCTCTTTCAATCCTTTCTTCTGCTCGATGTTGCGCTGCAACAATCCTTGCTGCCTTCTTCTCCTTGACCATATCCTTCTTTTTCTGTTTTAATTCTTGCATTTCAAATTTCTTTTTTTCTGACTCAACTAACAGGTTTATATAGTCCTCTGAGGTGAGTAACTGTGAGCTTCGGCCCAGACGAAGACTACCCGGTGCACCTTGCTTTCTTCTCATTGATACTCTCTCTACTGGTAGCTTTAGGAACCGTCCAAGTGTCTTCTCCACCCCTCCCACCTGCATGTCATTGCTTGGTACTTCCCTTTCAGTATCTGTTGGAACTGATTGAACCATATCATTATCTTCATTTGATGCCTCATTATGTCCTTCATCTTCTTCCATTGATCTATTGTCCACAAAAAAATTAACAATTTCACTGTTCAATTCTGCTGGTTGTGAGGGCATGTTCATGCTTTCTTCATTGGTTGCTGAGACACTATGTGCATTCATATTGATCATTGCTTCTGCTAGCCATGAAGGTGGGGTTACTTGGCTTGGCAATGTCAATTGGTCATTGTCAACTGCATGTTCAACAATATCATTAGCAATATCAGCAACAGGAATTTGATGTTCTTGAGTTGGTGGAACAATCTCCATGTTACTAGGAATTTGTTCATTGTTATATTGTGTTTCACATACAGTTTCATCATCTTCAACATATAACTGTCCTTGAGACAGGGAAATCATATTACCAGCTGCAACAACATCATCTTGGTCATCTACTTCTTGCACTTCAACACATGTTTGGACATTCCCTTCTTCCTGACCATCCACATGAAACGCTTGGCTACAACCAGTATCATGCATAAGAGCATCATAGTTCAGTGGCCAGATTCCTGTCCTCCTAAAGCCAGCCTTGATATTTGATGGTGTCAAAGCCCTTTTAAAAGCTTTACTTGCAAGCTCTGCTAGCTCAAACCTTTTCACCTCAACCCCTGGATTCTTTGCCATCCATGCAGCACGCTCTGACCTGAAATAGTTCTTGAAAGGGCCAAACACACTAACATCAAGGGGTTGCAGCCTATGAGTGGTATGAGCGGGCAATGTCAACAGGTCGATGCCTAAATTGTTTGCTTCCTCAATTGTTTGTACAGCCATGTGGCTCCCATGGCCATCTAATATCAAAAGGTGTCTGTTATTAGGCGAGACGCCACCTGGTACCGATGCAGCAAAGTGAAAAAGCCAACTTAGAAACAGTTCTTTAGTCATCCATGCATGGGGATGTGCAGCCATGCATACACCTGGTTCACAGTGCTGTATATAGTTTTTCAGTTGATTTTTACCTTTGAATAGATAAAATCCTGGGATTGAAGTACCAATTGCATTAACACAACATAAAATAGTTATCCACTCCCTGCGCTTGGGCAAAATCTTTGGCACATTTCGGCTCCCGCTCTTGGCAATTACCCGCATGCCACAATTCCTCCCTGCCTGTAAACCTGTTTCATCACAGTTCCATATATGGTCTGCTCCATAAGAATGTTTATCATAAGCACTAGAAAGTGTGTCATAGAATTTTTGCACAACTGCAGGGCGCAAATTTAATGCTCTGTCTCTGTCAAGGCCCTCAGCAGTACGCAATACAAGTTCTGGATGCCTTTTTTTAAACCCAAACCACCATGATTTACCAGGAAACCCATCTTTGAATGGGTTTGGCCTCCCTTGACAGATTTGAGCAACTGTTGATTTGAGTTGTATCAGCTCTAGCCCATGTCCCAGTTGGGCCATCTCTTTACACCACTCAACCACCTTAGCCTCCTCATCCTCAGTCATAACTGTAAGAGGCCCTCTACGTTTTGTATGAGTCAGTCCATTTATCCAATAATGTATTGATGAGGGAGGAATACCATGTTTTTTTGCAGATGCCCGAACTGAGTATCCATTAAACTCTATGTCGTCAATTGCAACTAACATTTGTTCTTTTGTCCATCCTCTTATAGCACTGATCTTTTTAGTTGAGCTTGCCCCTTGGACTGTTGTTGATGGTGGTTCTGTGGCTGATGGTGTGTTAACATCAACGGCTGTCACATGGTCATCTTCAACAATGTTCCCTGGTGCATTGCTGGCATCGACATCAGCTAGCCTGTCATCATCAGACGATGTGCATCGCAGCTACGCACCCCTTGTCACTCTCCTGCCACTTCTCCTTGTACGAGCAGAGTAACTTCCTTTTGCCATAGATGCAACAACCTGTAAAATTATTGCATGCATTTAGACATTAGAATATATGTTAAATTATGCTTTATTACTTCTGCAAAAATTACTTTTCCTCTATTACAGGAAATTATCAACATGTATGTTGCATTTAGACATTAGAATATATGTCAAATTATGCGTTTTTAATTCTGCAAAAATACTTTTCCTCTATTACAGGAAATTGTCAACATGTATGTCACTGTTTTCATAATGAGAGAAAATGTTTCACTTTCATAGGGCAGTGTCAGGATATGCATATACATTAGGATACAGAGCTTGTTACATTAGGATATGCGTATACAGTGATTACAGTCTATCCATATGTATTACATTAGGATATGCGTGTACAGTGATTACAGTCTATCCATATGTATTGATTCTGTATTACATTAGGATATGCGTATACAGTGATTACAGTCTATTCATATGTATTGATTATGTATTACATTAGGATATGCGTATACAGTGATTACAGTCTATCCATATGTATTGATTATGGAGAGAACGGTAGTCTATATACTAATAAGAAAAAAGGTATTTATATAATAGGAATGACTAAGAGTGAGAACCCCGGGATATCATGTTGTATATTGATTAACTTGTCACCTTTGTATCTTATCTAAGCTTATGACAAGCTATGCAATTAGAACACAGTAGTTACACATGACTCTTTCTAACCATGCTTGTTTACCTAATCACTTGCTTGTCTCATTCTCATTACACTCGGCATAAGTAATAGCACAGATATTTTACAAGTAACATCATCTAAAGGTTGACCTATCAGTGCTAACCTAATAAATACATGTATAGATATGATAAAGTACCTGTATCACAGGTTGGTTATCTCCCTAATAGACTGGATTCAGCTTTAATATACATATAACATATGTAATTATACAGAGCTTTGTTCTAGCTCACTCATAGATAAGGGTGAACTGAAACCATGCTCAGATACTAATACGAGCTTTTTAGTGTATAGAGCTTACTAGTGATAAGATGAATGAGATGTATTCAATAGGTTCAATTC
Source organism: Pinus tabuliformis (assembly GCA_031772625.1). Lineage (NCBI taxonomy): Eukaryota > Viridiplantae > Streptophyta > Pinopsida > Pinales > Pinaceae > Pinus > Pinus tabuliformis. The sequence goes on along the minus strand of CM062814.1, from coordinate 494,130,653 downwards.
CTGTAAGCTAAGGTTCAATTCCTGTAAGCTAAACAAGCTATGACTACAGTACTAACACGACATACGTAACCTCTGTGATATGTAAGCTGTAATCACTATCACATTTGATTCTATGGTCTCCTAGGTGTCATAGACAATTGGTTTTACTTCAGTTTAATCGAGTTTCATTGCAGTCATTTATTTTTTGTATTTTTCATATAATTTATTTAGTTATTTTGAATATTGTGAAGAACAATCTCTGCTCCAAGATTTCTCTCCATTATCTGTGACTTAATTTACAGTGCTGAATTATGTAAATCCCCATTCCTTTGGTCCAACTTTTACAACTCTGTATGGCTCGGGCTCTCCATACCCTAAGGTCTCGAGCTCAACGAGGTGAAAAGATATGAAGGCCAATAAGACTGTCATCTGCTATGTTACTTATAATTGTGTTTTCTCATTATCTAAAATCTTACAGTCATCTAATCCAATAAAGAGAAATGGTCATCTGCTCGGGCTTCCATTCTAAGAAACCATTCCTCAGTTCTATGGTCCATTCATCAGTAGTAGAAATTCACTTATTTGCATTCTTTCGACTCAATATCAAAATTTTTGCTTTCTCAATAGCTTCATGCTTCTGAAAATACATGTCTTTCGATTATGTTTCAATGTGATGTCTCAATGATGATTGTCAAGGTCTGAAAATATGTGAAAAATTACTAAGTTTATCAGAGTCATTAAAGTTACAATTCGTTTTTGTTCTATGTTTTAACTCATTCTGCATAGAACCCAAGCCATAATAATCGCTCAATTCCTGTAAGCTAAGGTTCAAGGTTCAATTCCTGTTAGGTAAACAAGCTATGACTACAGTACTAACATGACATACGTAACCTCTGTGATATGTAAGCTGTAATCACTATCACATTTGATTCTATGGTCTCCTAGGTGTCATAGACAATTGGTTTTACTTCAGTTTAATCGAGTTTCATTGCCGTCATTTATTTTTTATATTTTTCATATAATTTATTTAGTTATTTTGAATACTGTGAAGAACAATCTCTGCTCCAAGATTTCTCTCCATTTTCTGTGACTTAATTTACAGTGCTGAGTTATGTAAATCCCCATTCCTTTGGTCCAACTTTTACAACTCCGTATGGCTCAGGCTCTCCATACCCTAAGGTCTCGAGCTCAACGAGGTGAAAAGATATGAAGGCCAATAAGACGGTCATCTGCTATGTTACTTATAATTGTGTTTTCTCATTATCTAAAATCTTACAGTCATCTAATCCAATAAAGAGAAATGGTCATCCGCTCGGGCTTCCATTCTAAGAAACCATTCCTCAGTTCTATGGTCCATTCACCAGTAGTAGAAATTCACTTATTTGCACTCTTTCGACTCAATATCAAAATTTTTGCTTTCTCAATAGCTTCATGCTTCTGAAAATACATGTCTTTCGATTATGTTTCAATGTGATGTCTCAATGATGATTGTCAAGGTCTGAAAATATGTGAAAAATTACTAAGTTTATCAGAGTCATTAAAGTTACAATTCGTTTTTGTTCTATGTTTTAACTCATTCTGCATAGAACCGAAGCCATAATAATCGCTCAATTCCTGTAAGCTAAGGTTCAATTCCTGTAAGGTAAGCAACCTGTGACGTTGATTAGATGGATACGACTGTATTCAATAGGTTCAATTCCTGTAAGCTAAGCTTCAATTCTTGTAAGCTAAACAAGCTGTGACTACAGTACTAACACGACATACGTAACCTCTGTGATATGTAAGTTGTAATCACTATGAAGCTGATGATATAATAAGCTAGAACACATACATAAACTCTGTATAAAAAAGGTTAACTATAACTGTATAGGTTAACTGTCACCCTATGGACAGAACTGTAATGTAAGAAATCTGATAAATGAAAACAGAACTGTAAAAAGAATGAGTTGTAATTCATATAACTAACTTGAATATATTGGCCACTGTTTTGTGATGTTGTCTTCAAGTTTGCTGAATAGTTTGAAAGCATAAGATGCAACTTCAACAGTGGGTGGACTTCTTTTATAGTTTTGGGGACTTGATTTTAATTGGTGGACATGGATGCACATGGATTGCAATGGCTTCATTTTGAATGTGTGGTATGGATTTAATTTGATGTGATCTAATGGTTGGGATTTGTTTATTTGTTGATCCATGTGCTTTGATCTGTTTTAATGAGAAATAGAGTGAGTTGGGTGTCATTTATTGCAGTTATTGGGTCTGGGTGTCATTTATTGAACAAAGTGGATTTAATTGTTATTGGGTTGGGTGTCATTTATTGAACAAATTGGATTTAATTGTTATTGGGTTGGGTGTCATTAATTGAACATAGGGTGTTTAGTTGTTGAACAACACAGCAGTTATGGCTGACATACATTCCTTTTGTTATGTGCAGGTAGGCATATTTATTTGGGATGCAAAGTTGCAGTTCTGATGAGTGGGGGTTGAAGTGACTGCTGTTTTGTACTTCTGGAATAGACCAGTTTGGAAGCCTTTATGGCTCTAGCTGTTTTCTACTTGGGTCAATATGTTTTGCAATATTAAGTAGTAAAATACTATTTATGGACAGTTGTGGGCCCAGTCAATGTATGGGTGATTTTTGGACATAATTTAATACTTATTTATACATAATGTTATTTATTTCTGTTTAAATTTTGGTTTCAAAAGTCTTAATCACTGGTGGTTTGGTGGGACCAGTATTATATCAACTACTGGTCTCTGCACAACATTAGGAATCTCTCCCCTATTGAACAAGGTGTCCTCACCGGCCTCAGTTTTCAAACCCAACATAGCGTTTAATGCATATATCTGAGGAATTCTACGCAGTGAATTTCGTTTAATGATTCTTGAATATAATTATTCTTTAAAATATTAAATTATTTTTAAAATAAAGTTACTATTGATTTTTAAAAAATATCATATCATTAAAAAATTGTCTTTTACCTGATCAAACGCTAATTGTCTTTTAATTCCAAGTTTCATGGGCTTTTTTTTTGGGTGTAATCCAAAACCAAATGGTTGGCATGCGGTTTTATTATTTTTTATTGTGCTTAGCTACTTTTTCGACATGTTTTAAGTATAATTATCTAATTCGAATTGAATTTGATTTGATACGGGAAAAATTTGACTTTATAAAATTCAATACAGAAAAAATTCGACATTATACATCTTACAAATATTGAATTGAGACTTCTGTGATCCATATCAAATTTTTGAAGATTCACATAGAGAAACTTTTGTCGACACGTTTCGAACCAACCAGTGTGGTTCATCATCAGGACAAGTTGAATGAGCAGATCTCACTTTGCACATTAAATAGATAGGGCAGAATATCCAATGACCCAATTTCCTAGATAAGGTAACATCTAAAAAGACAACGGCTAGATTTGACCAAAGAACGACAAGTTTGACTATAATAAGGGGTATAAATTATATTTATTTAAATAAGTTAATTCGGTTATTAATATTCATATTAAAATGTAAGTGGAACATTTTATAAATATATAATAGAATAAGTAATTTAATAAATATATATTAAAATAAATTAATTTAAAATTGTTAGAATAAGTAAATCATAAAATAAATTAATTTAAAATTATTAGATATTATAAAAGCTAAAAATAGAGTAATAGTTAATTATATTTATTAATTAAAATATAAGATGAATGAACCTATATTTATAAATTAAAATAAATTAAATTTTATATTCAACGTCAAAGAGTTTTTTCGAAATATAAAAATTAGAGAATTTAAGTGTTAGAAAAATATTACAATATTAAAAATTAATTAATAATCTATTTAAGGGTAAAAAATAGTATAATAGTTTTAAATTAATTAATTATAAAATAGATTAATTTTAAATTAATTTTTTTGTAAATTAAGTTTAAATTAATACACCAAGAGTTTACACATAAAAAATAAATAAATAAATTACCATATTAAAAATTAAATAGTTCAAATTAATTAATTATAAAATAGATTAATTTTACATTAATTTTTGTAAATTAATTATAGAATAAATTAAGTTTAAATTAATAGTCAAAGAGTTTTCACATACATAAATTATAAAAAAAAATTACCATATTAAAAATTAATTAATCGATTATTTAAGGGAGGGGAAGAAAGAAAATGACTAGGAGGAGAGGGCTGGGACCCAGCAACTACTGATCTTCCAGCCATCCTCTCTATTGAGATTGTTCGGCCTTTTTTCAATCTCAAGGGCTTCCCTAAATTTCCAGTGATGGAATTGTGACACTCTAGCAATTGCACTAGCTTCCTCGATGCAGACATGATGATTGGTTTTTTCCACATGCTCTTCTAAAGCGGAAGACTTAGTTCTCATATGCTTGAGGTCAGCTGTGTGCTCACTAATCCTTTGATTAATGAAGTGACCAGTCTCACCAATATAGGGGGTCCCATAGGAACAAGCAATAATATAAACCTCTTTCATGTCCTTGGGGTCAATAGGATCCTTCACAGATCTGAGGGATTTACGAATTGTGTTAAGAGGTCTAAAAGATGTGGGGATATTGTGCTTCTTAAGAATCCTCGCAATCTTATCCGTGGTCCCCTGAACAAAAGGAAGATGGACACCAGGCATCCGCTCTTTAGGCCCTCTTCTGGTTAACGAATTCTTAGCTGCTTTAAGGAATGCCATTTGTCCCAAGTGTCTGCTATAATCATTCTCAACAAAGACATTAAGGAGATGGGATTTCTCCTCCTCGAAGCTCTTTTCATCAGAGATGCTTAAGGCACGAGTTGCAAGGGTGCTGAGAACCCCTAACTTCTGGGCCGAGAAATGGTGGGAACAAGCATGAAGATATTGCTCCGTATTTAATATGCAAAGCGAGATCTTCTCATTCAACTTGTCCTGACGATGAACCACACTAGTTGGTTCGAAACGCGTCGACAAAAGTTTCTCTATGTAATTTTCGCCGAAGAATCTTCAAAAATCTTACAAATACTTCATTTTTTTTTAAATTTAAATAAACAATCATTATATGAAAATTCATTAAATCTTTCCCTAATATTTCTGTTTACATATTTCCAATGTTAATTTCTCCTATTTAAAATGTTATAGACCTCTTCTCTCTAAAACGGCTTAGAAATAATGAGGATCAAAATGCATCAAATTAATTATTATTGCAGACTAGAAAAACATGTAAAAGTAAAATCTAATAATATGAGTCACAACACACAAAGCTAGAGTTCAATGTAAAAATTGAGATATTGGATATTAAAAATATGATTTAAGTGATCTCTAAATACCATGAAATTTATGTCTAAAACGATAAATAGATCTATTTGAAAATGTTCATGCCATCTACAAACAGTGATACCACTCCTAAAGGGTCTTTTTGTAGATATCTACAAACTTCTAGAGAATCTTCTTGAAAGACAACAACAATGATATCCAATTTAAGATTCAAATATGAATTTAGATCATTTACTTCATGCTCATTTTGTATTATAGTTAAAAAATACAACAACAATGATATCCAATTTAAGATTCAAATATGAATTTAGATCATTTACTTCATGCTCATTTTGTATTATAGTTAAAAAACAATGTTACTTATAAAATAAACACCTTTAAACCTTATAAAACAATGCAATAAAAGTAACTAAGAATCATAATATGTCAAACTAGAACAATTCAATCATAAAATGTCAAAAAGTTAAAACATAGTTTAAGACTTATGTGCTTATACAAAATGCTAATAGAAATAAAAAATTTATGATCATTACCATAAATGAAGGGCCAAAATTATCTTAAGGTGTGTAGGTCATCTCATCTCCATTGTCCTCATCCACATCAGTGTATTCACTCATGAGAGAGGCATTATCACTACTAGCACTCTCATCTAGAATATCTCTGAGCAAGACATCATTCTCATTGATGTGATGTGTGGATGTAGAAGACGATCCCACAATTGGTGCTTGTGAGGTTGCACTAGATGCATTAAAAATAGGGGGAACCTCTCGTACTATATTTGAAGTTGTTTTCTTCCCCTCCAAAGATTTCAGCCACAAGTGTAAATTGCAATGAATGCCAGCCAAATATGCAAATTTGCTAGCTCCTACATGGTTTCTTTTCTTACTATGGACGAACTCATGAGTGCTACAACTCCTTTCACACGCTGATGCACTATTGACCTATTTTTTACATGAAAATAATATTATATTAATATAATAATTTACATGGAATAATTTGCAAATATACATACAAAGTATAAATAATTATGATGCCTACATACTTGACTCAACACTCTAACTGAAATGTTTGTAGTTGAGGTGTCTCATATCCATAGAGAAACCACCATTGAGTAGGGGTGACCTCTGGATTGTGCATATCTCATTGTGCCCTAGCTATTGTGAAAGCATGACCAGTCCCTTGCCTATATGATATTGATTGTATTTGTATTTGATATTGTATCTCAGGATCATGATACATCCTCTCCATGCAATTATAAAATCCCTCCATGATATCTCTATCCTTAGGAACGTGAAAGTAATTAGGTGCTAGAGAAAGCGTTGCAGCATGTAATGGCGTATGCAACATACACCACCTTTTTTCCACAATTCTCCATAGTGAATTATATATTGAACTATCATTCTTACATATCAATGATATGTGTTCTCTTACCCTATCCATGCCCTCATATACAAAACCCATACATGCAACATTAGAATCCACCATCCTCAATATTTGTATAATAGGCTCACAAATAGAGATGATTTTTTTTGCACATGACCAAAACATTTCATTGAAGATTGTTTTCTCTACTAGTTTACCACCTTCTAACCTTGACAAAGGAGAGTTCACCCACTCTTCATTACATACAAATGATCTTAATGTAGCTTTTTGCTCTACCACCCTTTGTAGTGCAATAAAATGGGTGGCAAACCTAGTGTCACATGGTCTCAATAGATTCCTGGTTTTGTATTTTCTAAATATACTCAAACTCAAACGATGGTTAAGAATGAATTTGACCAGTTGCCTTGCTTGAGATATATTTACTTGCACCCAACCTATTTTACCAATGTCATGAAGGGCTAGATCAGTACAATGTGCTGCAAAAGGTGTCCAAAACAACTTAGGGAAATGCTCCATCAATAGCTCACCAGCACGAACATAATTAGATGCATTATCAGTGACAACTTGGACTACGTTGTCCTCTCCTATAGATAATATGGTGTCCTTTGGTATCTGAAATAAATATTCAACAGTCTTTGTTTTGTCCATACAATCAATAGTAGACAAATGGATCACTCTCTGAGGACAACAAGCAAGTGTGTTCTGGCGATCAGTCCAATCATCACTAACTAAAGTACATCCAGAAATAGCCCATGAATCCCTTATTGGTTTAACTCTTTCATCTATTCTTTGTTTGCTCCTATCAATTCCTTTGGTCCTAAGACTTTCATAGCTTGGAAGAACATATGAGGGACCAAAATGGCTGATCTTTTCTAACATATCATGAAATAATTGGCTTTTGATAGTGTTGAAAGAGATATTACAACCAATGTAAAAATCATAAACTGCATCATCTACCTCATTTCACTCCAATGGCTTCCAAAATTTCTCCAATGTTTGTTGTGTTGGATCAACATCTAGTAAAGTAGGTTCTCTTTGTGATCCATATGGCATAGAAGATGTTGTAGATGCCACAAATGATGGGAAAGAGCTTGGTGTTGAATTAATAACATTTTCTCTTCCCATGAGTGTATCTTGTGTTCTTTATTTTCTTGCGTCTTGGACTACCTTTCCTTACTTATGAGCATTTAATTCTTCACTTAAACTTTCCTTCACACCTTGATCAATTTAAGTACATGCTGCCACTCCTCCACTAGTTCCACCCACAATATTAAGCAAATGATCTCTTGCTCGAGTCACTGATGTCCCACAAGTATTATTGTAGAACTTGCAATAAATTTTTCCATCATTTTTTCTTTCAAGATATTTCCATTCAGGAAGTTTCGATCTAGGTGCCATCAATGTTCTTTAGAGGGTCTCCAAATATCCTGTTTGCAAGAAAAAAAAATCATTCAAATTCAATGAACTATATTTGTACATATTTTAAAATACAAAAATTTTCAAACTATAGAGAATACAAAAAAGAAAATGCATAGAAGCCTACTTATGATATTACTTACAATTGAATTAAAAACATGGCACTCTATGTGAAACTAAAACACATTAATTCCTAGTAATCTAGTAGAAAATTGCAAATATGGCCAGGATATACAATTTCAAAACTATTACTAGAGTGATAATTGGGTAGATACAAGGAAATTAGTATTTACATGTCTATTAACAACTAAGACAAAATATTTGATCACAAATAACAAATAATAGTTTTCATTTAATTTCAATTTGTTATGTGTCCTATCTTATCCAAATTTATTAGACAATATGTGGTAGTGCCCAACCTTTTTGGTTGACTACGGAAAATGAGCCCCTCTATTTGAATTCCACACCAGTGATCCTTGTTTTGAAATGGAATGCAATCCAGGTAATCACTATACTCCAACTTGGTAATCGATATCATAAAAAAATCATGAGAATAAAAACAAAAATGTGATTTAAATATATTTGCATTTTTTTTAATATAAAACTTACAATTCCCTATATTTTTTTAATTCCAAAAGTGTTTAGTTGATGCACTAATCCAAAATTCTTTGTTGAAGAGAACAAATTCTTAATTCTAACTCTGTTTTGCTACTAATTTGACCAAGAATTCTTTATGGAACGGAATAAGTTTTTAATTATAATTTCTAAGTATACTTTGCTACTACATTAAGACATAATTCCATGTTAATTCTCATTACTTGTAGAAGGTTTCCAAAAAAAACAAGATTAGTTGGTAAACTAGTTTTATTGCAATTTAAAAAAATAGAACTTACTTTCTATGTCATAATTTAAATTTAATATGGAAAAAAAATTCACAAGTGCAAACTTATAATTTTCTACCATACTTTAATATAAAATTGAACATGTAAATTTAGTTTATTGTTTTTTTATATAAAACATGTAGCATGCAAATTTACTAAGCATACCAATCTTACTATACCATTTGTAACTCCATAATTTTTTTTACATGCGATTTATTATTTTATACATAAAATTTAAAATGTAAATTTACTTTCTATTCTATTCACAAGTGTAAACTTACATTTATTACTATTTTATAGCTTTTTCATGTAAATTTAATTATTATTCTAAGCAAAACTTACCTTTACTATTTGCAATTGTACTTCAACATAAAAATAACATAATAAATTTACATATTATTTTATTCACAAGTGCACACTTTAATTACAATTTCTTATTTTATATTTTTTTTGTCACATTTTTCTATACTTTTGTATAGTAGTTATGGATTTGCAACTAAGCTTTTTTATTTTATATTTTTTATATATACTTTTTAATATTAGATTTATCTTTTTCCTATTTTTCCTATTTTTTAGTAATATATAAGTTACTGTTTTTCTATTTCTTTTATAGAGTCGGAGATTCTTCCCACCCATCGTGTCAGGAAGCATGAACGGTTAAGGGCTTAATCGGAACGAATGAAAGGCAAACACAGCCAAGATAAATCAGCGAAGGGCAAATTTGGTGGCGGAGTTGTGCTGGACACCATGCCGAGGTTCAATTTTATTGTTCTACAGCCACACTGTTCGTCAACTCAGCGGGAGCAGCACAGTGGACGCTCGCCATAAGCCGATAGAAAGCTTTGACCAAAATCATGCAACGCTGACCGTACCGAATTGGAAACTGACGAATTATTCGCTGTACCGAACCGAATCAGCGAATTTCTGGAAATTTTTTTTTGCCGGTACGGCAAAACTTGGTAACTATGGTTTTAAGTTGTGAACTTAGGTAAACAGTGATACAAGATTAAGACAATAAGGACTCATGTTATGGCTGAGAACAACTGTAAATACAAAAATTCGAAACGACTCTGAACAACCTAGTTTCTTAGTACAACAAAACTTGAAACGCACCTGAACAACACGAAGATTGGATAGCAAAGAGCACACAGAACCTTGGAGGTAGATGCTTGTTACAACGTGGCGCTTGTATTATGGGCTCAACCTCCTTACCAGAGAGAAGGGTGCATGCAACATAAAATTTGGCATCTTATCAGGGCACCACCCAGCAATTAGGTTCCACCAACAGCACTACTCTCGAGTCTCAACCATGTTATTTTAGCAGCTACATCTCTTGTTGCAGATCCTCTAGTAGCATAGACAGAGGTGGCTGGAACAGTTCGTGATCGAGTCATATCTTAATATTGGTATTGAGTCCTCAGCTTGTAGAGATTATGACCTTTGTGTTCGAGTTTTTCTATAATAGGCAACAATCGCAAAAACAATGATAGAGGCATTACCGACAGATAAGGTAGCAGCAGAAGCAAGGGTAGCTGGAGTAGAGATAGGGACAAACGAGAGCCAAAGGGAAGCATCCGAGTTGCACTAGATGTATCAAAATCCCAAGCCAAGGACTACAGAAACGATGTCGAAGTAGAAGAGAAAAGTCCTAAAAAACAACACAGAAACTCATCGCTTCGTTGCTAGATACCTAGCAGTGAAATTGCCCAGAATTGGTACGTAAATTCTCTCGTCTCTTAATTGTGACTTGTTCCATGAAAATGAGCATGAACATCTTTTCTTGTGCTAATTTAGATAATCATCTTTAAAGCTACGTTGGATCTTGCTATGCTCTCGTTCTATCTAGCTTTTCCTGTGATGCTTTGTCTTCGCTTATATATATCTTACTATGCCCACATTCTTTAGCAATATACCACATCCTGAAATTCCAATATTAAACTTGTGAGAATGGGTAACGTTAACTTACCTTTCCATTCCAGTCCAATGGCAGTGGCAGAGGTTACAACGCTCTACCAGAGAATAATCTTAAATGTCCACCTTAACAAAATCAATTAACCAATGAATATTGGCAATGAAGCAAATTTCAATGATAAGAAAGTAAGACTAACACTGTGCGCTTACCGCCAAATGGTTTGAAGGCGTGCCACCATATTTAAGAGCCAACCCCAATGGAAACCCTTTTTTAGTAGAGTCGACGGTAGGGGCTGTTGAATTTCGAGGATTTTGGGTCTAGGACAGAATCTTAAAATCTTTGACGCTACCAAACGAAGAATCTCAACTATACTACTTTTCACAGTGGAATATAAACAACAGTAAATCACACATGCACAAACATGCACAAAATATAAATAAATTTGTATATTTTTCAACCCAACTTAGTTATATTAAACAACATATAATACAAAAGTCTAGGGCTCCCTTACCACGGATAATGGCCCTCATACATCCACTAGTACAAGATACAAAATTGGGGCTTGGTGTTAGTCCGTCGACAACCAATCTACCCTCAACAAGATACTCTGACCATCTGGGTAATGAAGTCGATTCTCTCAACTCCCCTCGGTCGTACCGTGTACCTGCACGGTCCTTCGGTGCCCGGTCTAAAGCTCCTGCCTCTATCAATGCTCCAAGTCCATCTGGCCACTGAATCTTGGCAATCCAATCTTCTTTCTAGTTGTGCCTTAGTCCATCAAGGGCACAACACATCAAGACTTGTGTTGAGTTGTTCACAGCTCCACTTGTGAACAACTCTCAATCTGCCCATTGTTGCTCTTCAGCTACTCAAGGACTTCATCCCACTATGGTCTTCCTATGTTGTATCGATGAAGACCAACATAGGGCACGGAGGGATGCCACCTATCACTAGAAGATGTCCATCTCCCACAATGAACATGGGCTTGGAGGACTACCCATCATCTGATGTAGAATTCCTTCTCCACACACAAGTATCGGGCTCCATTGACTACCACTGGTTGATCAGACCCTTGAGCTCAATAACTGCCTCTCTCGCAACTACCTTTTTCCATCAAGGTGTTGCTCATCGGGCTCCAACTTAGACACTATCACGATGTCCTCCATCACACCATAAGTGCCCAATCAGGTCCACACTTAATCCACTCTCACGCTACCCTCCAACAGTGTGCAAGAGATCAAGTTCACGTTGCAGCATATGCACCTAACTAGGACATCCCCACACCTAGGATACCCTTACACATGGCTGCCCACACACTTCTCGACGTCTGCCCTTTGCTCTGCAATAGAGGAGCTATTGCACAAATCTAGGCACCAAACTTCACTATGAAATTGCCCATTGGTTAGGGCTTCTAACATGCCACGTCAACCCTACCTCCTTAGCTTCCACAGGCTGCAACAACTTTGTCCACTCTAGGATACCTAAATCACTCCATAGTGGGATCTGCTCCTAGTTGGAGTTCCTTCAAGCCCAAGGAAACTCCAACAAATGGCTCCCAACAATCTGCAATGTAGACTAATCCAAATTGATCCAAGAACGTGGATCCAATGCACATTCCCACGTTGCTACAATATTGTTGTACTGTTGTCCTGGTTAGGGCAAGTGCATGTTGCAACTTCCCTTCATAAACCGACTTGACAACCCTCTCTTTGTTGCGGCCTAGGCCAGGAGGTACACCTTCTTTGTGGGTTGTTGTTTTGGGCAATTGGCAGCCCTTAACAACCCAACTTTAGGCCTATTTTGGGAGGCTAGGCCTGCGGCCTACCTCAGTTGGTTTCGACTCTCCTACACCCCACCAAAACAGCCCCCATATTGGCCCTAAAACAGTCCACAATACTACCAGCAGTCTCGGCCTTCCTCCAAGGGACCTTAACCCCTCTACCAGCAACTCAGACCCCTAAAACAGCAAGCTCAGACCCTTAAGACAGTCCCTCCTTCCACGTTGTTCCTTCCTCTTTATTGTTGCGGCTAGGGCACAAGAGAATCCTCCTCCAATGAGTCTTCCTTTTGAGAATTCTTTGCACAAATGGATACCTTAATGCCTCTACATCACCCTCTATTTATACATAAATGAGGGGCTCCTCCCAACGTCACTCTAGGTCTATCCAACTTATCAAGAGGCTTATTTAACCCAAGCTTTCCTTGACACATATGGTGTAAACCCATTCATGAGCTTCAAAAATTCATAACTCCTTAATGGCAACTCGAAATCGGATGATTTTTGTTGCGTTAGAATCGTCTCGCCGAGAGCTATCACCCTCATCCTTCACATGTTTGAAACTCATCACGATTTTAGCCCAAACATCTATGGGTGCAAAACCCCAGGGCTTGGGTTCTAAGCCTATAAGCCTACTTGTGGCGCTTACCTCCAACCCTCGAACACTAGGGCTTGGAGTACCTCCCGAGCTACACAAAAATCAACACTCCCTCTTAGCGAGGGAGGTAATTCTAAGACTAGGAAGTAACCATCATCGTTTGGCAACACTAGCCCATCTGGAATCCATCAGTGCAACGTACTCTGTAGAATGAATCTGGTAATCTTGGTAGTTCCTCTGCCTCATCACATTCGAACCTAAAGATCCAAAACCTCCACAGGGATGCTCCCTCTGAGGCTAGACTCCCTTTGAGCCTACATGATCTCCATTGGCTTAGTCCTACAAGCACTCATCCTCTTGGATCAAATACCACTTATCCAAATCCCACCAATCTCGGATATGAAACATCACGATCTGATGAATACTCTAGCCTGCCAACCTGTAGTCCATCACATGAAGCCATCTCGATCAACCTAATCTCGTCTAAGCCAAAGTAACCCTTGAGTTGTCCCAACCATCCATGACAAGTCAACAGAAGTCCACGATCAACAATCTACCCTACAACAAATTGTTGTTCACCAGGCTCACCACCAATCCACCAGAACTCCCAGCCAATCTCGCTGCCAAGCCAATCAAGACCACATCTCCATGTCTTTAGCTAAACCTTCTGCTCCATTATCTAGACACCCACAACTCCCTCTAAGTTGCTTCGTTGTGCACACTCTGATTCACTATCCCTCAAAGTAGCTTAGATATGCTTTGATACCATGTTTAATTTCCACGATCTTGGGTCTAGGATAGAATCTTAAAATATCTTACGCTACCAAACCAAGAATCACAATGATACTACTTTGCACAACGGAATATAAACAACAGTAAATCACACATGCACAAAATATAGACAAATTTTTACATTTTTCAACCCAACTTCGTTATATTAAATAATATATAATACAACAGTCTAGGGCTCCTATACCGAGGATAATGGCCCTCATACATCCACTAGTACAAGATACAAAACTGGGGATTGGTGTCAATCCATTGACAACCAATCTACCCTCAACAAGATACTTTGACCATGTGGCTGATGAAGTCGACTCTCTTAGCTCCCCTCGGTCGTACTGTATACCTACCCAGTCCTTCGGTTCCCGATCTGCAGCTCTTGCCTCTGTCAATTCTCCAAGTCCATATAGCCATTGAATCTTAGCCATCCAATCTGCTCTCTAGTTGTGCTTTAGTCCATCAAGGACACAACACATCGAGACTCATGCCGAGTTGATCACAGCTCCACTTGTGAACAACTCTTGATATGCCCACTGCTGCTCCTGAGCTACTCAGGGACTTCAACCCACTATGGTCTTCCTATGTTGTACCGATGAAGACCAACATAGGGCACAAAGGGATGCCAACTACCACTGTAAGATGTCCATCTCCCATAATGAACATGGGCTAGGAGGGATGCCCATCATCTGATGTAGAAGTCCTTCTCCACACACAAGTCTTGGGCTCCACAAACTGCTCTTGGTTGATCAGACCCTTGAGATCAACAACTACCTCTCTCGCAACTACCTTTTTCCATCAAGGTGTTGCTCACCAGGCTCCAACTTGGACACTATCACACTATCCTTCATCACACCATAAGTGCTCAATCACATCCACATTTAATCCACTCTCACGCTACCCTCCAATAGTCCACGAGTGATCAAGTTCACATTGTAGCATCTGCACATAGTTAGGACATCCCCACACCTAGGATACCCTTACACAAGGTTTCCCATAGAATTCTCCACATCCACACTAGAACACCTACATCACACTGTAGCGGGATCTAATCCTAGTTGGAGTTCCTTCAAGCCCAAGGAAACTCCAACAAATGGCTCCCAACAATCTGCAACGTAGGCTGATCCAAACTGATCCAAAAATGTGGATCCAACACACATTCCCACGCTATTGCAATATTGTTGTATTGTTGTCCTGGTTAGGGCAAGTGCATGCTGCAACTTCCCATCATAAATCGACTTGACAACCCTTGCTTTGTTGCCGCCTCGGACAGGAGGTACACCTTCTTTGTGGGTTGTTGTTTTGGACAATTGGCATCCCTTGACAACCCAAATTTAGGCCTATTTTGGGAGGCTAGGCATGCGGCCTACCTCAACTTGTTGCAACTCTCTTACATCCCACCAAAACAACCCCCATACTAGCCCTAAAACAATCTACAATACTCCCAACAATCTCGGACTTCCTCCAAGGGACCTCGGCTCCTCTACCAGCAACTCAGACCCCCAAAATAGCAAGCTCAGACCCTTAAGACAATCTCGCCTTCCATGTTGTTTCCTCCTCCTTATTGTTGTGGCTAAAGCATAAGAGAATCCTCCTCCAACAAGTCTTCCTTTTGAGAATGCATTGCACAAATGGATACCTTAATGCCTCCACATCACCCTTTATTTATACATAAATGAGGGACTCCTTCCAATGTCACTCTAGGTCTATCCAACTTGTCAAGAGTCTTATTTAACCCAAGCTTACCTTGACATATATGGTGTAAACCCACACATGACCTTCAAAAATTCATAACTCCTTAATGACAACTCGGAATTGGATGATTTTTGTTGCATTAGAATCGTCTTGTTAAGAGTTATCATCCTCATCCATCACATGTCGAAAAATCTTCACGGTTTTGGCCCAAACATCTATGGGTGCAAAACCCCAGGCTTGGGTTCTAAGTGCATAAGCCTAATTATGGCGCTTACCTCTAACCCTCGAACACTAGGGCTTGGAGTACCTCCCAAGCTACACAAAAGTCAATAGGGGCTTCAAAAGCTATCTAATTAAACAGGCAGTGGTTGTAGAAACCAATACCTTTATATCCACATTTGGTCGAAGAACCAGCAAGTGTAACAACACCAGTTGCAAGAGAAGCATAGAAAGATCCAGGACCAGGTGTTGATTTGTATGAGATCAAAAAAATAATTCCATGTTGCAACTATTTTTATTTTTTACCCTTTGTTTAGTTCATGTGGTAGGAAGAACAACAAGACATGCATTACATGTCTTTTCTTTCCCTTTGTTGATTATTACATGTCTTTTCTGCAGGATGAGTTCATGTGGAAGGAAGAATAGGACCTGTATTTTCCTCAGGATGAGTTTTTGTGGTAGGAAGTTGTTGGTCCTTTGAGTGCTTTCATGTTTTCTTTTCTTAAATAAATGAAGAATTATTGAATTGATGCGTGAATGCCAAATTTTCTATGCACATGTCTTAAAAAGTAAATTGTAATTGTTGTGTAGGAAAACACCCCCATGATTTGGATTTGGGTTTGTGGTTGTAGTACAACTGCTACATCTCGTTCACCATGCATAATCCAGGATTTGGATTTGGGTTTGTCGTTGTAGTACAACTCTTGCAGATACATCTACTCTATTCAACTTTTGTTGAAGTTAATAAATTTGTGTGCATCACATGGATAAAGATAAAGGATACATTTGACAACAACGTCAACCAATAATCTTCAACAATGTTGTGAGGACCCAACAATACACCTAACAACTTAATTATATCATAAACTAGCAATTGCCTCTAAAGGTGCAAAGATACACCGAAGGTATGGAAGATTTGTCTTTCATCATTGTGCTTGAAGTAGCAAGTTTGTCTTGTGGTTATGCATATAACAACCTGAATTATTTATCACCAAAATATGTGACTCATCCTTTTTGTAGGGAATTTTCCTATTGCATGTGCCTCTTGAGTCCCACTGGTCATTTTCAAAATGGTCTATTATGAAAGATTCCAGGAAGGTAATGCCTTTGAATCCCAACAGTAAGCGGATCAAACCTTGTTACTGGATTCACCACACTAGGGTGGAAAAACCATTTCTGATCCAAACCAGTAACATGGAATTGCCAAATGGCACAAGAAACCACACCAAAAACTGCACCATTTCCCCAAAAATCGCAAGCCAGAAAATAAGTAGAAATAGACCTCACAATTGAAATCCAAACAATAAGTAGAAATAGACCCCATCGACTGCAAGCCTTCAAACTACGGGTTCAAGGATAGCTTGTAAACTTTCACTATTATGTTTATCTGAAGAAAAGTGTAAGTGTCAACTTTTGGACTTTTCTTAGTCTGGAAATCTTTACTTAAAGATTTTCAAATTCATGGCATAGCTCAAATAAATTGGTTTCTACTAGTTACATGGCAAACTGAAGACATTTATGAGTTGACTCAAATGATGACAGGGCACCAACACTCTCTACATGGACCATTTTAGGGTAATCACCACATTGAGCCAAGTCACGGTAAATGAACCTATTCATGTCCTCACAATCACATGGTTGTTCTAGTTGATTTCTAATAGTTACATGATTAGCATGGATTTCAGCCTTATGCTTTGGTGTTGATATTGCATTAACAAGATTATCTATATGCCCTACATGGTCGTGGTTAAAATGTGTAGTAGCAGATTTTTGGGGTACTACACTCCCAATCCTTAAATTTGGGACAGTTGCTACAACTGCATGCACAATTCACATATTTTGGTGATAATTCATTCAAGATGTTGTATGCATAACCACAAGACAAAATTGCTACTTCAAGCACAACAATGAAAGACAAATCTTCCCAAATCTTGGCCAGATGATCAACAAACCTAGAGATGTAGTGAGAGAGTGGTCATATTGATGAGAAAACAGAGATGGAGTTGATGGTTTGAAGTTTAGTGAAGGAGCCAACATGTGATGAGAGCCCTAGTGGTGTGATAACACTAGTGGTGTGTGAACACCCTAAGGTTTTTGATCAAAGGTAGGTGTATTTTTCTAGGAAGTTGTAAGACCTGTTGTTGAGGCATACATGTTATGTATGAGCATAAATTGTTGTAAGGCCTTAATACTTTGATTAGGCATACATTCACTGCAATGGTGCATGGTCATCAAGTTGTGGAATGGACTACTTGTATAGGTACTAGGGTGGCAGGTGCACTGGTATCCTAGCTTGAGGGGGCTAATGTGAGATCTCATGTGAGATGGTTAATGAATGATTGAGACCAAGTTAATCTCCTTGAGTCAATTTTAAGGTGGGGGTACCAGGGTGGTTTAGGTAAAATTAACCTAATCAAATTACCAGATACTTTCAAGCTCTATTTTATGAGAACCCATGGTATTCATCTCTAATGTAACATATTTAATCCCTGATTTATAATTATTAAGAGAGATCAAATCTCTTGGGTTGTGAACTTTTTTTTAAAGATTTTCACTCTAAAAAACAATTGACGGGTCAAGAGGACTAGAAAAAAAAAAAAATATATATATATATATATATATATATATCTATCTATATATATATATATATCTATATCTATATATATATATATATATATATATATATATATATATATATATAGATATAGATATATATATATATATATAGATAGATATATATATATATATATATATATATATATATATATATATATATATCTATCTATATATATATATATATATATATATATATATATATATATATATATCTATCTATATATATATATATATATATATATATATATATATATATATATATATATATATATATATATAAATTGGATGATAATGTTAAGAACCTCATACCTTGCACTATCCAAAAATCGTAAATTTATTTATTTAGAGAATATGTTATTTTTATTTTGATATGGATGCGATAACTGGAAATTGAGCACAATACGATTTACATAGCTCTCTCTAAAATATGCATCTCTACTTAATAACCAAAAAAAATAGATTTCAAGATTCTTGCAAAAGTTCAAAATGACGGATTCTATTGCTTTATTCAAAATGTTTGATGTTGATGTCGATTAATTTGGTTGTTAAATTTTCCTTTTGGTTTAATTTCTCATAGGAAATTGAGCACAATACGACTTACACATCTCTCTAAAAGATGCATCTCTACATAATAACCAAAAAAAAAATATTTCCAAATTCTTGCAAAAGAATCAAAATGACAAATTCTATTTTGCTTTATTCAAAATGTTTGATGTTGATGTCGATTAATTTGGTTGTTAAATTTTCCTTTTGGTTTAATTTCTTATATATGTGTGTGTGTGTGTGTTTTGGCAAATAGGCAGGTTTTATACATATCTTTCTCACATTGAGTTATAGAAAATGTCTTTAGGCCTGAATAATTCTTTAAAAAAATCCACATGTTTAATAATTAGATTGTGCCTTTTTAAGCCAGTTTCAAACTCTCATGCCACAGGGGTCACATCCCCACCATGACACCTATGACACGCAACCAAAGTAGCCACAAGTAAACAACTTGGATTTGATCATTAAACCTTCACACTTTATATTTTTCATGAGTTTTCCAACTAAACTCCATAAAAACTGATATATTATTAATAAATATATATATTATTAATAATTAATAACATTTTATTTGAAATTTTCTTAGTTTCATACTTTTGACTTGACTCTTTTCCTCACAAATTCTCTATTCAATTTTGTTTGAAAATTTAAATCCCTTACCTATTAATAATCAATATAATTACATAATTATAAATTATTTAAAAATTTGTTACTTTCATACTTTTCCCTTACTCTTTTTCAAACATATTTTCTGTTCAGCCTTGAAAATTTAAATCCCTTAACAGAAATAGATCTTTAATTCTTAAAACCAGTAATTCTATATAAATCGTTGAAGGCAAGCAAGTATTGATAACTTTGAGAGTTGAAAATTTTGTCTAGCTCAACAGTAAATTATATTATAAGAAACATATATAGCTCTTCATGTTGTTGGCATAGCATCAGCAATAGATGACACAAGCACTTTATGATACAAATTGCTACTCAAAATAAAGGTCGCAATAGTAATTTGAGAGTGCATTGTGTTTTATTAATTTCATGCTCCTATAAATGTTTTTCTGAATGCGTAGCCATTTTTTTGGTGCCATAGGAAACCATAGTCTTTATTTTGAAATGTGCATCTGAAATGGAGGTTACTATAAGTAACAACAACAAAAGCATTGATGTTTTAGTTGTACGTTTAAGCAGAAAACAAAGGCTCTGTATCTGCAGGTTTTGAATAGAGGAGATCATTTGTTCGATCTTTTGGAAGAAATAGGGCGTGGCGCAGTGTGTGTATTTTGAAATCTTATGTATGGAAAGAAGAGAATATTCAATGGGATGCCTTCATCGTCTGGACATTCTAGGGACGGTAATAGCAAAAACAACATCAGTAACAGTAACAGTGTGATGGTTGTCTCAACGGGTTTACATACCTTGTCCTACAAGAAGGAAGGAAGGTCTACAAGAAACAACAACAACGTGAACAATAACAATAGTAGTAACCTTAACATTATGAACTCTTCGGTTGCCCAAAATCCTATCAATATGACTGGGAATGGAAGCCTAGCCATAACCATGGCTATGGGGAACCAGAGAATATTCAATGGGATGCCTTCATCGTCTGGACAGTCTGGGGGCGATAATAGCAAAAACAACATCAATAACAGTAACAGTGTGATGGTTGTCTCAACGGGCTTACATACCTTGTCCTGCAAGCAGGAAGGAAGGCCTGCAAGCAACAACAACAACATGAACAATAACAGTAGCAGTAACCTTAACATTGTGAACTCTTCGGTTGCCCAGAATCCTACCAATATGACCGCGAATGGAAGCCTGGCCATAACCATGGCTATGGGGGACCAGACTCCTTGAAGAGAAATCGAAGGAGACTTCACAAGTATGGATTAGATGGAAGCATGGCTTTGGAAATTGCAAGATGACGAGATGTTGTGGAGTGGAGATGATCCCCCATTATCTATGGGACCATGTCCCCCCATTTTCTTCACAACATCAACAAGTGACTGTAGGCAACTACTAAATGCCTGTTGCTTGAATTTTGCATCCCTAATGACCAGGAGTTGCGTATTGTGGACGAGAAACATTTACTAGTCTTGCATGGTGTGCACAAGCTAGGAGGGAAATTCATGAAGTATGGTCAACGCACAGTGTGTGGCCACATGCCTTTACAGATCCAATGGTAAAAAACAAAAAGGTAGATGATTGTGTGCAGTGAATAGATTAAAAAAGAAACACTTTCAATGTAAATATTGTTGGGTTGTGTTATATTCTTTCCAAAACTACCCGACGCATGGTAGGGTCACATGGGGGGCGACAGCCCCCCCTATACGTTGTGTTAAGTGCTGCCGGGGGGTATGCAGGGGGTGGTATTCCCCCCTGCACGGGGTTTGTGGTAGTGCCTCAGCAAAATTTTTTTGGACCCTATATTAGGTGGGTGGACCTACCTATGGTTTTGTGCATGGATTTCGCACATGGTTTTGGGCATGATGTTTTTCAGTCCATGGTATTTTGTAGATCTGGCCAAGGGAACTACGGTTATGTTCTAATCCAGGGTTAATGGATTGGGGTTTATGGATGCTTTGAAATGTATATATATGTATTGTAACATTGAAGGAAATATAATGAAAAAAACAATCTGGTAGTCCCGATTTTGGGATCCAGGGAAAAATCTCTGTGTATATATGTTTTATGTTTTATGCTCTCGCCATTGTTTATTTTTTGTTTTTAGAATTCGTATGCAGGTAATTTATGTACAGGTTTAAAACCTACATTTGGTATTTGAGCTATTTTGGCTTCAAGGGGACACCTTTGCTATTGAGGGGTTTTTTGCTCGAGCCTGTGATAAACCTTGTTCATTGGGAGATCTATGGGATCAATTCTTGTGGTGAAAGAAGATGGCGAGCAGTGGAAAGATAGAAATTGAGAAATTTAATGGTCAGATTTTTGAGTTGTGGAAACTCAAGATGGAGGATCTTCTGGTGGATAAAGATCAGTGGGTCGCGGTAGATCCGAGTAGTAAACCAACAACAATGTTAGCTGCAGACTGGGCGAAGTTGGATCGGAAGACAAAGAGCACAATACGATTGTGTGTCTTAGATTTGTTATTGTTGAATGTATCAGGGGAAGCTTCGGTAAAGGCTTTGTGGGACAAGTTAGGGACTTTGAACCAATCTAAGTCTCTGGTGAATAAATTTTCCTACGGAAAAAGCTATATAACCTAAGGATGAAAGATGGAGACTCGGTGACAGAGCATCTGAACGCCTTTAATTCTGTGGTAAGCTAGTTATTATCTATTGATATTAATATTTCAGATGAAGATAAGTGCATTAGTTTGTTGTGTTCTCTACCAGATTTGTGGGATAGTCTGGTTGTTGCAATAGGTAGCAATGCAACTGCCTTGCAGTTTGATGAAATAGTATCATCCTTGTTGTTAGAGGAGATGAGACGGAAAAATATGGAGGGCCAGAATGGTGATGCCTTGTCTATACAAGGACGGTCCCAGAAAAAAAACAAAAATAATTCCTCGAGTGGGAGATATAAATCTAGAGGGAGATCTAAATCTCCAGAAAAACCTATAAAGGTGTGATGGAAATGTGGAAAGGAAGGGCACTAAAAAAGGGACTGTAAATCTAAAGCTCCTAATAAAGGAAAGGGATCTGATGATGCTCCTTATGCAGAGGTGAAAATCACCTCAGATGAAGGTGGGGATGTGTACTTGGCTTCTTCTTCAAGTACACATGTAGATCATGAGGCATGGTTGATTGACTCAGGTGCATCCTTTCACTTCAATCCCCATAGAGAGTGGTTCTGCGAGTATGAGAAATATGAAGGTGGTGATGTCTTCTTAGGGGATGAAAGGAAGGCTAGAATCATTGGTCGTGGAAAGGTCAAGTTGAAGTTGCAAGGTGGAAGGATTAGAACACTTCTGTGTGTTTTGCATATTCCTGCATTGGCCATAAATCTGATTTCTATAAGCAAGCTGGATGATGCAGGTGTAAAAACAATGTTCAAGAAAGATACCGGCAAGATGGTTCAGGGAGCACTGATATCGATGCAGGGAGTTTGGATTGGAACTCTGTACAAGCTTCAAGGCAACACTATTATTGATGGGTGCAACAGTTCTGTGGTCCTGAAAGTGGAGCAAAAAATCTAGTGGTCTCTGGAGAAAAGACCATGCTATGGCATCAAAGGCTTAGACATATTGGTGAGAAGGGCCTTAGAATACTTCATGGAAATGGTATGGTAGAAGGTATGTCTAATTTCTCTTTGGATTTCGATTTCTGTGAAAATTGTGTATATGGGAAGCAGAATCAGGTGAGTTTTCCCTTTGGTGGTAAGAGGGCGAAATAAATATTAGAGCTTGTGCACAGTGATGTGTTTGGACCGGTGTTAGTTCCATCACTGGGAAAGTCTGTGTACTATGTATCATTTATAGATGACTTCTCAAGGAATACATGGATATATTTCCTCAGGAAGAAATCTGAAGTCTTTGACAGGTTTAAAGAATTTAAGGCTCTGGTAAAAAACCAGATAGAGAAGAAGATAAAGGTGTTGAGGACAGATCACAGTGGAGAGTTTTGCAAGAAGGAATTTGAAGAGTTCTGTAAGAAGTGTGGTATAGCGCGACAGAAGACTACTCCATACACACCTGAAAAAAATGGAGTTGCAGAAGGAATGAACAAGATGTTGATGGAAAGGGCAAGAAGCATGCTCAGTGGTGTCGGGTTAGGACAATAATTCAGGGAAGAGGCAGCGAAGACTGCATGTTACTTGGTCAACAGATCATCTTCATCAACATTGGAGGATAAGCTCCACAAGAGGTATGGACTGGTAAGAAACCTTCTCTTTCACATTTGAGGGTATTTGTATGTAATGCATATGTACATGTTCCAAAGGAGAAAAGAACAAAGTTGGATAGTAAATCTAAAAAGTGCATCTTTGTTGGATACAAGGATGGTTGAAAAGGTTATCAACTTTGGAACCCAGAAACAAGGAAGGTTGTGTACAACCGAGATGTGGTGTTTAGAGAGGTGAAATATGTTATTAAACATGAAGTCCTACCAAAGGAACCCGAGAAGATAGAGTTTGAGCTAAAGGAGGAAGAATTAGACTCTACAGTAGAAGAGGAATTAGAAGATGAAGAGCCACAAACTCCAACGATGAGAAGATTAGTTCGAGAAAGAAGGCAACTAGAAAGGTATAGTCCATCTGCTTTCTGTTTAATTTTTTCTTTATCTATTACTGATGATGATCCCAGAACTGTCAGGGAAGTAGTAGATTCAGAGGATGGCAAACACTGGAAAGAGGCCATGGTTGATGAAATGACATCTTTGCACAAAAATGAGGCTTGGGATCTGGTGGAGTTTCTGGCTAGAAGGAAACCCATTGGCAGTAAATGCATGTTCAAGAAGAAGATGAATGTAGAAGGAAAGGTGGAGAAATGCAAAGCTCATTTGGTAGTAAAATGTTATTCCCAGGTGTTGGGAATTGATTTTGGTGATATTTTTTCTCCTGTTGCAAAGATAGCTTCTATTAGATTACTTTTGTCTGTTGCTATTGCTTTTGATTTTGAGGTAGAGCAGAAGGATGTGGAGACAACATTTCTTCAGGGGGATCTAGAAGAAGAGATCTACATGAAGCAATTTGAAGGCTTTGCGATGAAGGGTAATAAAGAACTAGTATGCAAGTTAAAAAAGTCTTTGTATGGGTTAAAACAGTCACCAAGGATGTGGTATGAGAAATTTGATACATTTATATGGGGACTTGGATTCACTAGAAGCAAAGCATATCAATGTGTGTATTTTAAATTAATTGGTGTCTGCGTTATTTATCTGGTCTTATATGTCGATGATATGTTGTTGGTTGGAAATGACAAAGTAATTATCCAGGATTTGAAGACCCAATTGTCCTCCAAATTCGACACGAAAGATCTTGGTGCTGCAAACTATATTTTGGGCATGGAAATTAAATGAGATCGGGCAAAAAGGAAGCTCTGGTTAAACCAGAGGAAGTATGTCGAGACAATAGTGCACAGGTTTAATATGCAGGATAGTAAACTGGTGAAGGTTCCTATTCTTCTAGGTGTAAAGTTATCTGTTGAACAATCTCCCAAGACACAAGAAGAGGAAGAGGACATGTCCCGCATTCCATATGCAAATGCAGTCGGTAACTTGATGTATGAAATGGTCTATACTAGACTATACATTGCACATGCAGTGGGAGTATTGAGCAGGTTTATGTCAAAACCAGGGAAGGATCATTGGACAGCACTGAAGTGGGTTTTCAGGTATTTTCATGGCACTAGTGATTATGGTTTGTGTTACCAAGGAAGACCAGGATTGGAAAAAGTTTTGGACATTCGTGGCTTCGTTAATGCAGTCTGAGCTGGATATCTGGATCAGAGAAGATATACAAGTGGGTATGTGTTTAACTTATTTGGAGGTGCAGTCAGTTGGATGAGTAAGAGACAGTTGGAACTTTCAACTACAGAGGCAAAATACATGGAAGCCACTCATGCAAGCAAGGAAGCAGTTTGGTTGCAGAGATTGTGTCCAAGTATGGGGTTGGTACAGTGAGCTATAAGGATAGACTATGATAGCCAAGTGCAATTTTCTTGGCAAAGAACCTTGCTTATCCTTCAAAGACAAAGCACATTGATGTTCAATATCACTTTGTGAGGGATATGGTTGAGGACAAAAAGGTGTTGCTAGTAAAGGTGGACACTCTGAAGAATATTGTAGATGCATTGACAAAGTTTGTGAGCACTAAGAAGCGTGTAAAGAAACAATGGGCATTGTAGGGCTGGATCAATGACTAAGCTCTCCTATGGCCCCCTGTGGAAAGAAAACAACGAGTGGGAGAATGTTGGGTTGTGTTATATTCTTCCACAACTACCCCACGTGTGGGGTGGTCACAAGGGGGGCGGTAGCCCCTTTGCACGGGGCTCGGGGTAGCGCCTCGAGAAAATATTTTTGGACCCTATATTAGGTGGGCGAACCTACCTATGTTTTTGTGCATGGATTTCAGACATGGTTTTGGGCATGATTTTTTCAGTTCATGGTATTTTGTAGATCTGGTCAAGTGAACTATGATTATGTTCTAATCTAGGGTTAATGGATTGGGGTTTATGGATGCTTCAACATGTATATATATGTATTGTAACATTGAAAGGAATATAATGAAAAAAACAATCTAGTAGTCTCGGTTTTGGGATCTAGGGGAAAATCTTTGTGTATATATCTATTTTATGTTTTATGCTCTCACCATTGTTTATTTTCTATTTTTAGAATTCGTATGCAGGTAATTTCTATACGGGGTTAAAAGTTACAAATATATATCATAAAATGTTTTGACCCAAAATGCTTAAAACTAGCATTTGCACCAACAGGTGCAAAGGGAACGTTGATATGTTTAGGGGTTTTCTTGACCCTTCGAATATATATACAAAAACATTTGAACTAGAGGCGAAAGGATGTGCGAGCCCCAACAATGAAAACCATAGTGCTTGGAGCGGAAGAACAGGGAGGCCCAACAACAAAACCATTGTGGTTTGAGAGAGACCCCTATGGTTTTGAAAACCTGAAATGGGGGAAGGAAACACCAAAAATTATACAAGGTGTATATGTTGTAAAAGGAAATATCTTTGAATAGAAGAAAGACCAAAAAACCTATGCTTTTGGGCACAAATTGTGAGCATCTCCCAAGGGGATTACTTTTGGCTTGATAAAAGTGACACAATTGATAAGTATACAAGAAAATTCCTTCAGATAGGAGAAATTACAACCATAGGTGGGTTAAGGTGAAATTTCCTTTGGAAGCTTGGTTGTATGCAACAAATTAGGTGTCCAAACAATATTAATGACATGAAAAATAAACTGCATTCTCACCTCAAAAAAACTACATTCTTGCCTCAAAAGAACTACATTCTCGCCTCATATATTTAAGTGCTTACCTATCTCCCCTTATTTTCAATAATTATAGAAAATGAAAAGAAACTTTTTCTATCCAAGAACAAATCAGTTAAGTTGTTCTAAATGTTGTTTGAATTGATAAAATAGTTGATGATCCAATAAAAAATCAATATTCGGAGGGGTTTGTAGAAAAAAATATCATAACACTTCAGTAGGAAACAATCCCAAGGCACTCCACCTTTGTATCGGAATCTGGGAAATTGTAGATGGATTATAAATACACTGGCAACAATGTGAGAGAAGAAATTGTTTGGTAGTATCTACCAAATCCCCAAGTTCATTCTCAGTTTTCTCTACAGTCCTTTATGAGTTCTGCAACTTTATACCCCAAGGACGGGTAGTTGAGGTTCTTCTCCAATTCTACCAACCACCAAAGATACATTTAATGCATGATAATTTGAATTTTGGAGTCAGATCCCCTATGAAGACTGTAAGCTAGAGATCGAAACTCAAGGATGGCTTTCTTAATATCCTTCAGTTTGATTTTCTACATAACATGCACAAAAATGACACCAATGGAGGTTGAACCAAATCCAACACGAGCAATAGTTCCAACCAATACTTTCTTTTAAAGTAACCTCTTTGTTGTTGGGCAACTCCTCACCCCATGTGCAAAACGTTTTGTCTCTACGATCACTATGGAGAAAACCTAACTTGACTTCCTACATACTTGCATTTTGTGAGCTCTGGAAATGTCCATAATAAGATTCAAGAGTAATATGAGAGCAATGATGATGAACGCCATAGTCATCATACAATCTATATCAAAGGTAAATTCCATATAGGAGAGCTTCTACTATTAATCCTCTATTGTAAATTTAGTACACTCAAAATCAATACTTATCATGTTTCCGCTTCCATTGATATCTGCAAATATCTTCGCTAATTACTCAACACCTTAAAGTGTAATAATGACTTAGAAATTATAGGGTTATTCCATCCCCCAATCCCTGTTCTTTAGTCTGCCTTGAAGACTAATGATGGCTTAGTGGAGAAATTTTAACGCTTAATCCTTGGTCTCTAGTTTCTATCCACGCCAACCTACAACTCATGTCGCATCCCTTCCAAGACTTATGTTCCAACCCCGCACATGTTTAGGTATACTTCACTTTGACCTTTTGTCCATTATTTTTTAATCAAGAAATCATATTCTTCATTGAACAAGAGCTCAAAGTCTGGTTGGTGCTTGCTTTCTCTTGCTGTTGGGTGGTTTCACATTTGCGCGACCTTCAACTTCATGTCCAATTATCCACTCAGAGGTAACTCCCCATCCTCATCCATGCTCTGAACTTGGGCCAGTTTTGGATTCGTTCCCTTGTGCTTACTTGATCAACTTTGTCTAGCCAACAACTAGAAAATACCAATGAAATATTTGTTTGCACGCGATCTTATTCTTCCAACTATCACGACCATGCTAGGTAGAAAGAAACAACTTGTTGCAAGCATTTCACGCTCTATGATATGCATAGTAGAGCTTACGAATAATTCTATGAAATACTTACATGCCCTAGGAGGATGACGACGATAACCATGAACTCACTCTTACACTTCTTACAATGGCCATTTCAAGTATACCCACTCATCATCACATTCCATATGAGAGCATCTCGTTGGCATATTTTTTCAAACACTTCGCGTGCATCCTCCATGTAGCCAACACGTCACAAGTTTGTTAACATGGTGT
This sequence comes from Pinus tabuliformis, assembly GCA_031772625.1. Taxonomy (NCBI): domain Eukaryota; kingdom Viridiplantae; phylum Streptophyta; class Pinopsida; order Pinales; family Pinaceae; genus Pinus; species Pinus tabuliformis. Next base: position 494,101,949 of record CM062814.1, on the reverse strand, counting down.
TGTTATCATGGTGAGGCCCTGTGATAAGGATGTGGGAGTGGATTTATTAATTTTTTTTCTTTGAGTGACTTCACAAGGGACATGTATGCAATATACAAGAATATGTATTAGCGTTGATATTGGGATTTAATGTTAATGTTGTTGGATTGTGCAACAAAGCTTGGTGTTTGTTTGGGTTGTGTAAACATTGTAACAATATTGGCATGAAGACGAACATTGAAGAGAAAAATGATGTGCTTCAAATTTATGGAATGTTGAGTGGAGGGCGGTAATGCTGATGAAAGAGAATCCTTGATTCCATTGTAGACATTAACTAGAGTATAGTCGCAGTCCATGAAAGGATTTCTTTCACACATTATGTAAACCACATCATGAGCACCTTGCTTTGTTCATTTAATAATATTCTAATACCACTCTGCAAGGGATTCTGCAAATACATTGTGTGACAGTGATTTTGTAATCATGGTATCCCTGATGATTATATTTCATTGGGCACTTTTGTCAAATAGTTTGCATGCCTTCTTCTTGCTTCCATATCCCTTGTGTATTCAACTCTTAGATGTCTTCTAACATTCCTATAACTTCTTAAAATAAAAATATAATTATTTAAAAGTAAAATTGTATTCTTAAATCTTTAATTCATTTTGTTTATTTTAATTAACTAAATTGGAAACATATATTTTCCCCTACTTGCTTAATGTGGCTCTTATCTAGTGATATATTCATAGAAAAATGACAGAATAAGATCAAAGCTAATTCAACCACAACATAGTGATTACATCAAAACTTTGAAAAATAAAGCTTAAAAAATAAGCCAATAATATCCTAATCATGGAAAATTTTAGGGGCTAATTTTTTCCCTTGGCGAAATTATGGGGTTTTCAATTTTTATTGGGCGAATATTTTGTATCACATTGTTACAAATCCAAATCACCTCAAATTTATTTTATAAAAAAATTAGGTATGGAGGTTAGCCCACCTTATTTTAAGGGAGAGGGTTAAAAAAGTAAATCTATCCCTTGAAATTAGGAGTTACAACCTTCCATTCGGCCTAATTTTCAAGAATAGGTAATTATAATAGTTATTTCTCCCTCCCCATTCGGTGTAAAAAATGTTTTTTTCTTTTATTCGCCCATATTCAAGTCTCTTATTGTCATTTCTATTTAAAGATTGAATAGTGTTATTGCCATCTTCCAAGTTTTCATCCATTTAGTCATAATCATATACGAGGGTTGTTTGCAAAGTTGTAGAATTTGAATTAAGAAGTCAAGATTGAGAATAGTGGTATAGGGTTGTTCACAAAGTAGTGAAATTTGAATTAATAAGTCAAGAAACAACGTACAATGGTACAAGTAAGTATGCAAAAAAGTAATCCCTTACGTTCCAAAATATATACAACCCAAATTCGATCATTTATTTTGTTACTTACCCTTTATCTTCAATGTACACTCTATGTAAATTATGTTTCTACGAAGAAATGATAGAGTAGTTGTTACTATTTTAACACCAAGGTGGTGTTGGCAGTTTGAAGGCAATTGAAGACACTCTATTAAAAGTCAAATTTCGTTAAAATTGTTTAGATTTTATCGATTACGTTTCTAATAGGAATTGATAAAGTAGTTGTTGTTATTCTTGGAATAGTAAGGTGTTGGCCGTTTGAAAAATTCAGCTAGAACACAATTAGATGGATGTCTGAAAACATTTTATTAAAAAAAAAACTAAATTTATTTAAAATATATGTATTATCAAAACAAGGATTGTCATCCAAACTCAAGATTGAAACGAAAAAGGTTATACTAAAATGAGAATTTAAGAAAATGAATAATAAATTTGAAACTATTTACTTCAAATAAATTTCATTATCAAGATGAAGATGGAGGAGATATTTTGAGTAATTTTATATGCAAAGATGCATTGCAATTTTTATTTACTGAGTGCCCATAGACATCAACAATCTTTGACATCCTATTCATATATGGTAGCCATGAAGAGCAGAGAGATTTAACATTTTGAAGACATTAAAAAAAATTTGAAGACATTAAAAAGTTACATGTTGTGTGTGTGTGTGTATTAGGTTTCGAGAGAGATTAAATCTATTGTGTGCAAATTTTTTAGTCAAAATTTTCACTTTTCACTATAAACAAAATATGTGGGCTATAAAAAAATGGATATACATTTTATACTCTTACTGTCAACCATAAATGAAATATTTTAATATGGAGGGTTAATTAATATTGAAATGTATTCAAAAATATATTAATAACAATAAACTCATTTTAATGGTTCTAAAAAAAGTGTAGTGAAGCACTTTGCTTCCGCCTTAGCGATTTCAAACTCTAAGTGTGCTTTCTTCCTTTGGCTCCCAGGGCCTCCTGCTCCCGGGGCTTGCTGCCCTCGACTGGTACGTGATTGACCATGCAGAGCCTCCTCCTAAGGGTTCATCGATTCCTGCCTCATCTACCGAAACTTCAGATCAGTTGGGAGAAAATGTGGAAGCCTTTGCCTCTTTGATCTCCTCCCTAGGACCGTCTCGTCCCAGGCTGTCCATATTAAAGTTTGTTAAGAAGATCGATGAAATACCTGAAATAATTCTTCCTCCCTCCCTTCCTCGCCGCGCAACTTTGTCCCTCTCTGAACGTGGTTTGGTGGGTCAGTTTACTGGACTCTGGCCCTCTCCCCGTTCGGTTCTCAAATGGGTGGAAAGAAACTGGGCCTCATCTATCATGGGGAAAATCTCCATCAGGTTTTGTGGAAGAGGTTATTTTACCTTCCACTTTGAATCGAAAGAGGACAGAGATTTAATTTTCAGAAACAGACCATATTTCATCGATTCAAGAGGGCTTTATCTCAACGGATGGACTTCGGACTTCGATCCAGAGTTGGACGTGCCAAATGTAGTGCCAGTATAGGTGAGGCTTCCCCATCTTCCTCTACATTGCTGGAAAGATGAATCTGTTAAAGCAATAGGAAATGTAGTGGGGAAATATATTCACAGAAGTGAGCCAAAGGAAAACATGCATGCCTGTGCGAGAATATGTGTGGAAGTAGATCTGGGGAAAGGACTTCCAGAAGCAGTCAAGATCAAAGTGGATAGTTGGGTTCACATTCAACAGCTAGATTATGAACAAATTCCATTGAAATGCAAGGTATGTCATGAATATGGTCATTTTGCAAATAGATGTGGTAAAAATCAAGAATCATAAGAAATAGAAAACCAGGAACCAAAATGGGAGCAGGTCAAGAAGAAAAGGTCAACAACCAATCCCAAACCCTCATCCCATCCTTCTTTTTGCCTCCATCCTCCCATCCTTGAACCTCCCCATCCTCCCTCCCTCCTTCTCAGCTCCTTTGCCTTCTCCTCACAAAGCTCCCCCCTCTCCCTCCGCATCTTTACCTCCTTCTTCTATATCCCCCCCACTCTTCAGATATTTTGGCTTCTAACCCCTTTAGCTCTCTTGGGGACCCTGATCTTCCCTCCACCCCTCCTTCCTCACTGCGCAACTCTGTCCCTCTCTAAACGTGGTTTGGTGGGTCAGTTTACTGGACTCTGGCCCTCTCCCCGTTCGGTTCTCAAATGGGTGGAAAGAAACTGAGCCTCATCTATCATGGGGAAAATCTCCATCATGTTTTGTGGAAGAGGTTATTTTACCTTCCACTTTGAATCGAAAGAGGACAGAGATTTAATTTTCAGAAACAGACCATATTTCATCGATTCAAGAGGGCTTTATCTCAACAGATGGACTTCGGACTTCGATCCAGAGTTGGACGTGCCAAATGCAGTGCCAGTATGGGTGAGGCTTCCCCATCTTCCTCTACATTGCTGGAGAGATGAATCTGTTAAAGCAATAGGAAATGTAGTGGGGAAATATATTCACAGAAGTGAGCCAAAGGAAAACATGCATGCCTGTGTGAGAATATGTGTGGAAGTAGATCTGGGAAAAGGACTTCCAGAAGCAGTCAAGATCAAAGTGGATAGTTGGGTTCACATTCAACAGCTAGATTATGAACAAATTCCATTCAAATGCAAGGTATGTCATGAATATGGTCATTTTGCAAATAGATGTGCTAAAAATCAGGAATCAAAAGAAATAGAAAACCAGGAACCAAAATGGGAGCAGGTCAAGAAGAAAAAGTCAACAACCAATCCCAAACCCTCATCCCATCCTTCTTTTGTCTCCATCCTCCCATCCTTGACCCTCCCCATCCTCCCTCCCTCCTTCTCAGCTCCTTTGCCTTCTCCTCACAAAGCTCCCCCCTCTCCCTCCTCATCTTTACCTCCTTCTTCTATACCCCCCCCTCTCTTCAGATCTTTTGGCTTCTAACCCCTTTAGCTCTCTTGGGGACCCTGATCTTCCCTCCTCCCCTCCTTCCTCCACTCCTCTCCTCCCCTTCCCCTCCATTCCCTCCCCCTCCTCTCCCATCCTCTCCCATAGCCCTTCCCATTCCTCCTTCAACCGAATAATCACTCGAACCATCTCCAAAGATCTCCTCTCCTCCCTCAAACACCCTAAATGGGTAGGAAAAAAATCCAAGCGAGAAATCAGAGATGAAGCAGTGGCAAAGGATATGGCTCTGGGCACCCAACAACCATTGGACACCTTTCTAGAAAAAAAAGGAGAAACCCGCTCAACCCAACAGAGGGAAAGGTCCCTCTACCCTCAACTCCAAGTGATAATGAATATAGTCTCCTGGAACTGTAAAGGAATGGGAAGTATGCCAAAAATCAAGGCAATGAAAGACTTAATAGTGTCAGAGAAGCCTAATATTTTTATGATCCAGGAGACAAAGATAAATGAAAAGGAAATGGAAACAATGATTCAAAAATGAAAAACTACCAAGGAACATCAATCCCAGCAATAGGAGCTTCAGGAGGGATTTGTACATTATGGAAAACAGAGAAGTGGGAGTTGATTCAGAAACAAAAAGAGTTGCATTGGATGAAAATAGACCTGAAAAACAAAAAGACAAAGGAGATATACTGCATTGTTAACATTTATGCCCCAAATCATTACAGGGATAAGGAAGTCTGCTGGGACACCTTAAAAAATCATCTATTGCAGGTCCAAAACAGAGGCATAATAATAGGAGGGGACCTTAATTTGGTACTGAATGCAGAGGAGAAGTTTGGTGGGAAATATAATATTGATCCATCAAGGGAAATGGTAGAATCTATCATGGAAACTTGCAGATTAATGGACACGCCTCCTAGCAATGGGAAGTATACATGGAGTAACAAAAGAATTGGTAAAAATAATATAAAGGAAAGGCTGGACAAATTCCTAATCCAAGACACAATAGCCACCTCCTTCAGTGAAATAAAGTCCAAAATAATTCATAACATAGCATCAGATCACAAACTAGTGGCACTCTCACTTGGGTTGTTAGAGAACTTTGGCCATGTTCCTTTCAGATTCTTCTCCATTTGGAATGACGATGAAGAAGTTAAAAAAATCATTGGAAATTTTTGGGAAAATAAAATCATTGGCTCTCCTAATTATATATGGGAAACTAAACTTAAATCAATGAGGAAAGAGCTGAAACAGTGGACAAGGAGCAAACAAATAGAAACTCAAAAAAGAAAGCTAGAAATAACAGAAAAAATAGAGAGAATCCAAGTTGAAAAAGAGCAGTAAACGGAAATGCAAGAGAGTCTATGGCAGGAAAAACAAGTGTATTGGTAATTGTATAGGAAAAACAGAGTCGAAGAAGAAGAGTGGAGACTAAAGTCTAGAAGTATATGGGTTAAAGAAGGCGATATGAACACAACCTTCTTCCATAATACTACTAGGATCAGGAGAATGCAAAACCATATCAATAGAATTATGGATAATGAGGGCAAAGAAGTGAGAGGACAAGAGGAAATAAAGAAGGAGGCTTTCAGATATTACAAAAATATGTTATCATCCTCAACAACAAATAGTGAGTATGAAGAATTTCTATAGCGTACCCCAAAAGAAATCAGCGATGGAGAAAACAGTGAATTTACAAAAGAAGTTGAAGAAAAGGAAGTGGTTGTTGTTATTTGGGATCTACATCCAGATAAGGCTCCAGGCTTGGATGGGCTTCTTATCTCCTTCTAGAAAAATAATTGGAGTAAAAAAAAAAAAAAAAGACTTGATAAGAATGATTAGAAATGTTTTTGGGAAATTCAAGACAAGAGGATTCACAAATTCCTCCTTCCTTTCTCTAACTCCAAAAGAATTGAATACAAACACTTTTAGTAGGTTCAGGCCGATCTCTCTATGTAACTCCTACAAAATTATTACAAAGATTATGGCAAATAGAATAAAAGTAGTGCTCCTAGAAATTATCTCACAAAATCAAGGAGGATTTGTAGACAATATCCTAATTATCCAAGAAGCTCTGCACTCTAGCCTTCTTAAAAAGGAAAAATGTATGATTATAAAGCTTGATATGGAAAATGCCTTTGATAGGGTCAATCTGGACTTCCTTGTGGTGGTCCTTCAGAGATTTGGTTTCTCAAAAAAGGCAATAGATATAATTAAGGCATGTATAGTAGGTCCCTGGATTTCTCCATTGATCAATGGAAGATCAAGTGAATATTTCCAAAGTTCAAGAGGGCTTCGTTAGGGCTGCCCCCTCTCTCCTTTCCTATATATTATAATGGCAGACTCTCTAAGCCGAAATCTTGAGAAATGCAGACAAGAGTGGTCTATCACAGGTCTCTCAATCTCTCCTACAGTAAAAAGCATAAACCACTCTCTATTCGCAGATGACACCTTGGTCATGGGAGGGGCCTCTTGTATAATGGCAAGAAGAATAAAAAAGGTGTTGAACAATTTTATGGAAGTCTCTAGTGGACTTCTAAATAATAAAAAATGTAGAATCTTTGGATGGAACTCTCCTCTTCGCGATCTACAAAAAAATTCAGAAATTCTGGAAATTCCCTTACAAGAAAAATGGAGCCACTTTCATTATCTAGGCCTCCCTATCTCCAAAGAAAATATGAAGACTGAGATATGGAATAAGTACATAGAAAAAATGAAAAAAAAGTGCAAAACTAGGGAATGAACTGGCTAAACATGGAAGGAAGAGTGGTATTAATCAAAGCATTACTCACAACACTCCCAATTTATCAATACACAACAATACTAGCTCCGGCAAGCATACATAAACAAATCGAGCTAGTAATCAGGGGGTTCCTATGGCAAGGAGGTAAAGTAGAAATAAAGAATCACATTCTAATGAAATGGGATGAAGTAACGAAACCCTATGATAAAGGTGGCCTGGTTATAAGACTTCCCGGGATAGTGAATTTGGCACTGGGGGCAAAAAAAACTTAGAGATTTATAACTAGAGAGAGTTTTTGGTGGAAGAAAATCCTAGAAGAAAAATATATGAACCTTAATAGAATCCTATTATTAGAAGAAGGTTTCCCAATAAGGTCGTGTACCCAGATCTGGAGCTTGATTAAAAATACCCTTCCCCTAATCAAAGAAAACTCCTCTAAGATCCCTGGGAATGGTAGACTCATCAAAATCTGGAAGGACAGAATAATGGGAAATCAGCCTATATCTTTCCAAGAAAATCTTCAAGACCTGAGAAGGTGGATGAATTCAAAAGGTATCAGTATGTTGGAAGACATCTCTATTTGGAGAGATGGAGATTGGGAGGACTGGAGAGTCCATAATCTTCCCCAAGGCCTTGTCCCTCAGTGGAGGTCACTAATCTCGCATCTTAAAGGGGTTGCCCCATTGAGCTTGGACTCAAAGGACTCTCTGTGTTGGGATCCTAATGGAGGAGTTTTTTCAGTCAAATCTGGATATGCCTCCTTACATTAGCAAGAAAATTGTGATTGGGATCACTGGAGGGAGGCATGGAAAATAGAATCCCTGCCAAAAATCAAAGTATTCATGTGGACACTCCTCAAAGGAAAGATCCTTACTGCTGATAATATTAAAAAGAAAGGTTATGGAGGCCCTTTATGCTGTGCAATGTGTTAGAAAAGTGAATAAAACATCCAACATCTCTTCGTGGGGTGTCCATTTTCTCGTGCCTGTTGGCAAGAGATGGTAAGACCTATGAGGGTAACTATTCAACATTCATTGCCTCTGCAATTTCTCCTAACAAATTGGAAAAAAGGTATCCTTATACTTTAAAAATCAAAGAAATAATCAAAAGATATTGGCTGAGCTTGCCCTCATTTATGTGTTGGCAAATCTGGTTAGAAAGAAACTAGAGGATCTTCAAAGATCACATTCCAAGCAATAGAACAATACTGACTAAAAATTGGAACATGAAAATTGAGTTCATCAACTCTAAAGGAGCTAAAGCTATAGATATCAAACATATGAAACATGAGGAAAGAACCTGGTTAGAATTCGCAATAAGAAAGCAATAAAAAGAAAACACCAACAAATCAACCATCAATAGATCTGCTATTAGCACTCAGAGTTGGAAAATCAGAATTAAAAAAGAGGATTTTAAAGCATGGTTAGAGAAATTAAATAGGCCTTGCTTATTGTTTGATGGAGCTTCTAAGTCCAATCCAAGCAAGGCTGGAGCTGGAGGTATCATCTTCGATCCAAGAGGAATAAATCCCATCACTTATGAATGGGGATTAGGAGAATTATCCAACAATAGGGCAGAAGCATACAACCTCCTCTTGGGAATGGAAATATTAAGGAAATGAGGTATGAAGAACCCAGTCATAATGGGGGATTTGACAATAATTATTTAATCTATGGTGGAGAGAAGAAGCCTCATGAACCAGATTCTGAGTCAAATAATCAAAAGGGTGGAAAAAAATCTTCAGTGTCTTGGAGAAGTCACCTTCAATCATATCCTAAGAGAAAATAATGGTATAGATGACATGCAAGCCAATTTGGTTGTCAATCGTCCTATGGGAGAATCCAGAATTAACAATGAAACTACTCAAAAATACATCCCATAGGACTTCAAGGTGGGAATCAGTCACCTCGATACAAAAACCTAGAACTCAGAAGCATAATAGAATCGGGAAAACCACAATGTGTAGACAACATTGTCAGATTCTATCAATCAGGGGAGTCTCATCCACTCAGGCTCCCTGTGAAATGAACAAATTATCTATCCTACAGAGGCCCTCATCACAACTATATAATCTTCCTCTCTCAGCGCTTGTTCCCATCTCTTCGTTGCTCTTTCTCTTTGTCTTTCTCCTGTCCCCAAGCTTAGTTCCTTTAGGTCCTAGATGTAGCTTTCAAATTCCATGCATTTGTCTATGTGCCCCTTGGGTGTTCGAGATTATCCTCTATGATATTGTTTGGCCCCTTCCTTTCACACAGTTTTGGTGGTATATGCTTCTCCCCTTCATGCAGCTTTGGTGGCTTATTTTCCTGCTTTGACTCTTGGCTTATCGGAATGGATGCCTTCTCCTCTCTGATCGCTCTTTTTCCTACGCTCTCCTTATTTCTCCACCTAGTCACAAAAGAATCTCTCAATCTCCCTGTAACTGTCTCTACGCTCCTTTGGTCTTGCTTATCCTCTCTATTTCCCCTCCCCTTCGTGCAACTCTGATGGTTTTCATTTCTCCCCTTCACGCTACTCTGGTGGTATCTGCCTCTCCTCGTCGCGTAGCTCTTGAGGTCTGTGCCTCCCCTCGCGCAGTCCTGGTGGCCCGTGCTTCTTCCCTTAGCACTGCTCTAGTGGCTTATTTCCAGTTTCGACTCTTGGATTATTTCATTTTCTCCAAAGAGAGCCTCGTTTGGTGTTGATCCTCTGTTCTCCCCTCAAAGGAAGCTGTTAATTATTGGTGACCTGTCTTATGGAAAAATCAACATCTATTCTCGTGTACCTTCTGCCTCTTCTTCTCCCTGCTGGAAAGAACACCTTCATCCCTCAGGAAAAATGGAATGGAATCCTCTGGAAAATGTACCTAAGTGTGAGAGATGCGCTGTGTGTAGAGCCAACAAATTCATGATCAAACAGATACGAGAAATGATAAAGAACTATAAATTTGAAGCAAAATCTAAGAACTCATTCCTGAAGAGACAATTGGAAGAGTAGAGGAAGGAAATTGTAGACCTAAAGCACAAATGCAAGCATATGGAAGAAACGATCAACTATTTGAAGATTTTACTAATTAATCAGATGGGAGAGAACTCTAACTATCAAAGTAGCAAGAATCGACTTCCGTCTCATTATGAATCTTCAATCAACAAAAAATAGTCTCCTCATTTATGCTCTTCTTCTCTATGCAAAGCTCTTCCTCCAATAGTTTATTATGTTATGTAAATGTATATTCCTATTGAATCAGTTCGTAGGTATTTATAAGGATAGTGTAATCGGTACTTTCATAATAAAAAAGGGAAGGGCTTGGAAGATAGGGAATGCTTGCCCTCTAGTCTTCTTCTGGGCTTCCCCTCTCCATTTTGCATTGATTTAATGGGGGCTTGCCTTCACTTTTCTTTTTTGGAATAGCAATCTAGTAACCAACTCTGTTTAAAAATAAACAGTAAACTCATTTTAATGTGGAAAATGTATTCCATAGAAAATATTTCAAGAGTATGATTAAAAAAAACTATATATTCATTATATAAAACAATTGATTTTTTATTTATTTATTTATTTATTTTTTTATGGCTAAAACATTTTAAGTAGTCTCATTTTGGGCCTTTTTTAAGAATATGTTTTGGTCAATTTTGTTTGAAATCAAGCAAAGATGTGTTAAAATTGCAAGTTTAAGCTATGTAATTTACACAATCCAAGTTCTCAAGTAATTTTTGAAGACATTGAACTCATTTTTTACATTCAAAAATATAATTTAAACAATGAAAAATTATAGTAGGTTTGTGTGTGTCTATATTTATTACAAATCTATTAGGTTTCGAGATCTTTTGTGTGTAAATTTTTTAGTCAAAATTTTCACTTTAAAAGAGGTTTTCCTTGGAGCTACAAGATTGTCTTGCTCCCCTAAAAAATCCTATATACTCTCTCTCCAAGATTGAAATCCAATCTAAACCAACACAAACATGTACGTGTACACTGATTTGATCACGTGTGAACAAATTTGTTGTTAATTCCAAGTACTGCAATTACATTTCTAATTAAAGAGTTGATCCTCATATCCCATAGATGAAAACATACATGCAAACAAAAAAATCATAGTGATCACTCTTAATAAGAATTTGAGGCATTATACATATGGATTTTGATCCAAAATGCTCAAGAAGCACTTGGAGAAAGCAAAATCTTCATGGATAGCTTGGTTTTGAAAACCCTGGCATGTAGAGGAACTATGTCTTTTGGAATTTCCCCTTACACAATTATATTTTATATCTAACTTTTTGTTACGTTAATTTTAATCAAGAGATTGATTGAAAATGGTCTATATTTGCTTTACCTCTAGTTTGGTGCATAAAAAGTGAGTTCCTACTTTAACCAAAATATATTACAAGGTAAATGAGTATGATTAAGTAGACGAGGTAGAATATATACCTCTAGTTTCATGCATAACATTAGAAAAGAAAGCATATGTTCCATCCATAGTTCGTTATTCCCTAATGGTATCGTATAACAGTAATATCGATTCACATAGCATTTTCATCACAATCTATAACTTTATGGATGTTTACTTGCACACTCACATCGAAAAATAAATAGAGATAATGATACTTAGTAAAAATGTTGTACCATCATATAAAATTCCATTTACAAGAATTACATTAGCACGTATAACATTAATTTCCCATTATGGAGAAATAGTAGAAATCTATAGCAATATTCAACATTCAACATTCAAATACTAAAATACTCTAGCAAAGTGCATTGTATTAATCGATTTGATAAACAAACTAAAGGAAAAACTTACATATTTGGAAGTTGAAGGCCAACATTAACTTAGGTAGATAGATGTTCCACCCAACCATACACTCTATTGCCCTTATTCCTTTTATACTAGGCCACCCCATTTGGGGCTATTATACCACTAAGGAAAAGTATAACATTTTTATGGAAATCATTATATCTTAGGACAAAAATTTACCTATCACATTGTCTCATCACTAATTTTTTTTCTTGGAACAACACAACTATTTTGGTGACACATTGCTTTCCTTACATATAAAAAGGAGAATACCTTCCTTATCTACTCAATATTCCCTCAAAAGTCTCTAAGCTCTTCCTCTATGTGTGCATAGAGGGTCTAGATACTATCCATTAACTCCAACAACATTTACTTAGTTCTTGACCTTTTTAAAGTTTTAAAGGCTTCCTTGCTTGGTCGTTCAACCCACACTATGCTTTCCTCCTTAGATTCTATACATGGCTTCTCCATCACATAGCTTGATATCTTTCCTAGATCCCTTTCCAATCCAATTTTTGAATCTCTATATGTTCTTCCTCTCTAGAATTTGCTTGTTTTCCAAGGACTTATCTTCTAGCCATTTGAATCTCTTCCTTATCTTTTTTTTTCCCAAGGAAAAAATCATAATTTCCATTCTATTATTATTATTGAAAAGTACATGTTGTATTAGTGGCATAAAGTATTATGCATGTAGAACAGATGGACCGAGCCATCTATCCCAGTATATGAGTTCATAGTTCATAAATATTTAGCAAAAATGAAAAAAGTATATACATGTAGTATGAGCAGTGTAAAGTAACTGTTTGATGCAAAATAACAACAAAAAGTGTCTAGCAAAATCTGCCGAGGATCATGGAGATTGATCAGTCGACTCTGCTTCCCTTGTATGCTCGATGAAAGGCCTGTGGTAATACTGGTAGCTTTCCTGTTCCTATTGTTCCAGTATTAACCATTGGCCGCTGGGTTGTTGCGCGACTTCCTTGGAAAGACTATCAGAAATCTGGTTCCTTTCCCTGTAAATGTGGGTGCAAACAATAAAATCAAATTGTGACTTTAATGTTGTAATTTCTTCCAATAAACCTCTGAGTGTGTGCACGTGACAATGAGTAAGTGAGTTGAACCAATCGATGACAATTTTTTAGTCTCCAAAGATCTGAATCCGGTTACAATTCTTCTCAAGTGAAAAAATGAGGAGTAATCTGAGGTTGTTTAGTTCTGCATAATTGTTTGTGCCATAGCCAAACCCCATATTTAGTTTGTAATAATGATTTTCAGAGAGATATAATATAGCTCCTCCCCCACAGCCAATTTCTTGAGCAGATCCATCAAAGTATGCCCATGGGAAGGATTTGTCTATGACTTCAGGTGCAATGTTCCGGGTCTGGTTCTTGGGTTCCTCTTCAAGGATCAGATGGAAAAGGGCCTCTATGTTGGTGCATATGTTGTTCCAAAGGATGAGGGAATCTTGAAAAATAATTTTTTTCCTTGCTAGCCATATGCCCCAGCAGACTAAGAGAGGGAGGTTGCGGATTTTTTGTGACTGTGCAGAGCGCCACCAAGATTTCCATGCAGATAGGAAATTTCCCCCCTGCCATCTGCTAGTAATGTCAAGGGAAAGGTAAAGTTGTTGCCATACCTACTGGGTCACTGGACACGATAAGAATAGGTGGTCTATGAATTCAAATTGTTCCTTACAGAGACAACAACGAGAAGGGCCATGGATAGATCTGTTGTGTAGGTTGTCATCAGTAGGTGCTTTGTTGGTTAATAAGCACCACATGAACAATCTTGATTTGGAAGGTGCCTTTAATTTCCAGAGGGGTCGCCACCACCAATCAACTACCTCAGGTTCACGCTCTGATACTATGAAAGTGTATCCTTCCTTGGGGGTGTATTGTCCACGGGGAGAAACAACACATTAATTCATCCTCACATTCTGTAATTCTAACGTGGGATTCTTCAAGAGCACCAATATATCTGTTCCAATCATTTCTCCAGTTGTCAAGGATCATGAGGTCCTTTTCCGATTTCCAATCCTATGAGAGATAAGTTGTATTTCCTTCATTTGCAATTTGGGATAGATATTTTATGCCTGCTGAATCGAGGAACTGTCTAAGGTCAAGTGGAAGGAGGTGGGCATTCCCACATCCTGAGCAAGCATCTTTGCCAATACATACTTGTTCGCTTGATCAGATTCACCAAGCCAAACCTTTTTTGATAACTGGTATGGAGTGTGTGATTGATCCCCATATGGTGGAGACTCCAGGTATGTTCCTGATCGGGCTACAAATCGATTCAAGTATCGATTAGGATATATGTATTTGTGATATACCACCTCTTGCCATAAACTGGTGGATGAGAGTATCTACCAGCCCATTTTTTCTGCAAGTGCTTTTGCAAAAAAGTTTAGATCCTTTAATCCCCATCCGCCACATTTTTTGGTTTTTCTATATGCTCCCATTTGACTCAAGGGAAAGTCCTGCCATCATGATTTCCTCTCCCTAAGAATCTGCAACATATTTGTTGTATTCTACAGATGATACCTTTAGGAATCCAAGCCAGTTCCATCCAGTATACTGGTATGGATTCTAACACTAATTTAATGAGCACTAATCTACCTGCTCGTGATAGCCATCGCTGCTGCCAAATGTTGATACGACACTCAATTTTTTCTATCAGCCAAGTCCAATCCGCAATACGATAATTGTTTGGCTTTAGTCTGTAGCCCAGATACTTGATTCCCTCCTCAAGGTCCAGATGTCTATATTGAAAATGATGCAGAGAATATCTTCATTCATTGAGAGAGAAGTTTACTATCATAATGGTAGACTTGATATGTGTAGAATTTTGTAGAATTTTTCTACAAATAAGCTAGCTCTGATACCATGTAGAAATTTTTCTACAAATCAGCTAGCTCTGATACCATGTAGAAATTCCCACTGTAGATCACCTGGTAATGCAATGTACTAAAGAAAAACACTTGATCTACTTCTACAACCAATTTAGCGGAAGCTTAATCGAACATGAGCAACATCAATAAGAACACATATAACTGATATGGAGAAATCAAACACACATAACACAAAAGATATAACCAGGGGAAAGCACCAGCCTAAAACCCCATCTTTGTATTATCATACAAGTGGAAATATGTCCGGATTACACAAAGCCTTAGCTCGAAAGCTATCCAGCTCTCAGTACAATCCCTCTGCTGCTCATAGACAGTCAAAGGCTTCTCACAAACCTTTTCCTCTGCCCTCCAAGCCTCCTATTTCTATGCACAGTTTTCCTGGGTCCTCCAGCTGCAACTTGTGTGATTCTCACCTCACACACAACATTGACCTCTCAAATAACTGCACAAACTTGAAGGAGATAAATCCTCATCATGGATGAGCTTCCTTTATAGGAAAAATATTCATCCAAATGATAGTACACTGTCCCTTCTCTGATCTCAACTGGGTCTCTATCTAAACTGACATGCATGAGTTATTTTAGCTATAATATTCAATTATCTGAAAATACCAGTTGTTACATGCATGCAAGCATCAAGAAACTATATCTCATTAATTTAAAAACTTGTTAAATTAATCTAACTGAACTTGACTAAGTTAAACTAAGTCAACTGATCCTCTCAATATAGAACTCATCCTTAATTCCTCAATCAGTGTAGCAAATCAAGGAGACATTCCCCAATGCATGGAGAAATAATTGCATGTTCTCACAAAGACTTCAAGTTTTCTTTTCCTTAACTAATTAACTCATGGAGAATTAATTAATTAATATTCCAAACTGTTGGTAAGACCAAATTCAAATTTACTTCCTATAGATAGACCAGGGACTGTTATAAATAGGAAGGGACCCAAAAATGCTATTTTTAGAACTTTATATTTTTAGCAGTTTCACCTTTCACCCAATGTGGCCAATGACCTCACTGGCCAAACTGCTATTTTTATACATGCTATTTTTAGCAGGTCTATTTTTAGCACATTCTAAATTTAACATTTCTTGTTGCACATTTTTCAACAATATGATTCGGAGTCATTCCGGTAGCTTTGCAGAAAAGGGCTAGTATTTGCATGAAATTTGTGGAATCTCTAATGGATCCATCAAGGAATATGAGGACATCGTCAACAAATAAAATATGTGTAAGATAAATAAAATCATTCATTTTAATCCCATGTAAATCCTAGATCGAAATGAGCCTACTTAATGTTGGCATTATGATACAGGTGTTGTCCTTGATGGCAATACACTCAGATGACAGATCATAGTGCAGCAGGTCAATAGCAAATATTTAATGATCAGAGAGAGGTATGCGCAGGTTAACCTTGACAAAGAAGCGTATACACGCAGGTTAACAGACCAAAAGGAGCGTATAACGTACACACGTAGTTTCACAAAAGGAAAGGTGCATACATGTTGGAAAATTAAACTTTGGTCCGAGGTATTTGGTCCATGGTATTTTGATCCATGGTATTGGTCCAAGGTATCTAATCTGAGGTATTGACCCCTAGTATTTGGTCCAAGTGTATTGGTCCTAAGTGGTTTTGGACCATGGTATTGAGAAAGTCCTAAAACTATAAAAGGAGGAGAAGATCATTAGGCCAGGTGTGCAAGTATTGAATATCTGATGAAGTGTGAGATCCAGCATGCAGGTTATGGGTTTCTGAACTAAGGATGCACCTATGTGGATGATGATGAATGATGGATCAGGATCATAAGGCTTGAAATTTATTATCATTATGTTGTTTGATCATGGATAGGCTAGATCTGAATACTGACAAATATTTTATTCTGCAAATGATATGATCTGGGTATGACTAAATACTGAAATAACTGTGAAGTTTATAAATTAGTATTTGCAGATCTGTATGCAGGTTCACTTTGGTAAAATCATGTATACACGCTGGTTCGGTTCATCAGAGTAACGTATACATGATGAAATATGATATCTGAATTTGCAGTTGGTTCTAGTGGTAGTTGCAGAGTTCTGGGTTCTGCTCTGTGTTCTGGTGGTTGTGTTTTGATGACAGGGCTTTAGTGATTCAGTTGTTGGGTGATTCAAAGATTGATGATTGAGTGCAATGGTTGTGTTGCAGTGGTGATTGATTTTGAGCTTCAATGTTGGTGATGGGTCCAGTATGAAAATTGGATGAAATGTGGCCTTCAGATTATGGTGTTGTGTTCCAGGAGTATCCAGTCTGAAAATTTATGAAACGTGGTCCCTGGAGGAAGAGAGAAGGTCATAGCCTTGTGTAGGCCAGTGCCTACGTACTGGTAAACATATAGGCTAGTACAAGAGCTAGGGGGTTTGGAGCTCCCTTCCTGTAGCAGCTGGAAAATGAGAGAGGGTTATAGCCTTCTGTAGGCCGACGCCTACATACTAGTAAATATATTGGCTAGTACAAGAGCTAGGGGGTTGTAGCTCCCTTCTAGTAGAAGCTGGAGAAGGAGAGAAGGTTGTAGCCTTTTGCAGGTGGGTGCCTGCATACTGGTATGAGTCTGTGTCAATACAAGATTGTAAATAGGTTTTTCTATATTAAAAGGAAGATAGCAACAGGTGGTTTTGTCTCGCATTGGGTTTCCACCTTAATCATGGTGTTCATGTGTGTTTCTTATGTGTGATGATTTTTTCTATTTTACTGCACCTGTTTACTGTTTATATGGTTAATAAAGTTCTGGTGCACTGATTAAATATCAACATATGATGAATTAACTGAATCACAAGTTTACTGGATATATGCTAGTTGCATTAAACACAGTTGCGTGTACACGCGAGTTCCCTTAACTTAAGTAGCGTATATGAATCAGATTATGGAAATAAAAAATTAGTGATTTGATAATACTAATTCACCCCCCCCAGTATTATTTCCAACAATTGGTATCAGAGCAGGTCCTTTAGTAGAAACTTGATCGCTTGAAGGAGATCTGTAGAACAATGGGAAAGAAAGTGCGTCAGAAGAGGAAGACAGCTCAAAGGAACATCAACAACTTGCCGTTAGGTGAAAGCAAGTATTCAGATTCTAAATCACCTCAGATTGAAAATGAACAAGCAAATGAAGCATCAGATAAAATCATAGATCAACAAGATCTATTTAACAAAAGGGAGTGTGCCCTCAAAGAAGAAGTTACCAGATTAAAAGCTCAGCTGGAGTGTGCCTTCAAAGTACGTAAAATGCTACAGGATGAAGTGATATCATTAAAAAATAAGCAGAATGAAACAGATAAAGAACAAGAAAATGAGATCCTAAAATTAAGGCAACATGTGGAGGAAGGAAGAAAGGCTGTAGAAATCTTGAAGAAGCAACATCTGGAAAAGGAAGAGCAATATCAGGTTGAGGTAAATATCTTGAAAGCTAAATTAGAAGAAAAGGATAAACTTTTACGATTTCAAGATAGTATTAAGATTTTGGATGATATTCTTAGTAGTCAAAGATCTCCCACTATCAAAATTGGTCTTGGTTTTTATGAATCTGTTGAAGGTGAATCTAGCTCACAGGGTGAGGCAAGGAACTCTAATGTAAAACCTGAAATGCTCAACAAGGAGATAAGAGGTCAACCACATCAACAACTAAGGAAAGAAATGCGTCAAAGAAAATCTTTTACTCCTAATTGTGGAAGTGATAGACGGTTATTTCCTCTGATGAATAATGTTGAATGTTTCGTATGTCATAATTTTGGACATGTTGCAGCCAGATGTAGAAGTAGAATGGTTCAAGACCATCACACAGAAAGATCATCACATTCCAGGTACTTTAAGGGATATTGTTTTGCTTGCAATATGTTTGGCCACAAAGCCATTAACTACTATAGAAGGAATATGAAGCATATAAGATGTTATGCATGTAACAAGCTTGGACACATAGCAAAGGAATGCAAGAGAAGATTTTGGGCACCATACCAAAAGGAGAAAACATCATCACAGTCGAAGATATGGAAGAAGGAGGAAGGATAGTCAGAAAGATGTGGCATAGCAGAGTATACAAACATGACAGACTCAGAGGGAGCTAAAGGTGTGAAACTTCAGTGTTCTAAATCTCATACACAGATTTCATGAGGACAAGTTGTGTATATACTCGAGTTCAAAGCTACACAGTCACGTATATGTTGGTTTGAGGAAAAGCAGTGGGACAAACTCAAGAAAAAGGGTCTGATATGGTTCAGACAATTATTTGCTCTGTTTGATGATGGTTACAATCTGCTGATGATGTGTGGAAATGTGTTAGTACTCATAAGATGTTATTTAGAAGTATTTTTTATCCTCACAAGTTAACTTGATGTATATTTGATTGATGATGATGCCTTGATACTTCTTGCTGATATATGCATGATCAGATCTGACAGTGAACAGATGGAACAGGTTCAGGGGGAGCATATGCTTCGAATAATGCATTGTTGGCATTATGGTTAGAAGTCTTTGGTGATGATGCTTATGTGGCTAAATGATACATCTTGCTACTTATTGTTGGTTGGTCAAGAGAATGGTATTGTAGGTTATAGGTCTGGATGCTGTTGACAGATGCCTATGGTGCAGATCATATATGGTGTATGATAGTTGCTAATGACTATCATGGTCTTGTTTAGATTGCTGGTCCTTGTTATAAAAGTCATGTATATCATTTGATGTAAAGATCATGAAAAGACCTAATTTGTAACCCCACTTTGCATGGGAAGGATGATGTAATAATGTCTATTTCAGTCATGTATAAACATTTGGTATATCCCCACTTGGTTGGGTGGATGAGTAAAAAATGGTGTATCCCCACTTGGTTGGGAGATTGATGTATGTATGAGTCATTGGTGATAGGAAGGTCAAACTCACTTAGTTGAGTTGTAGAGTCATGTTATTCTTTTGAAAAATATTTTTGCAAACTCTGCATGTGCTCAGGGGAGCAAGGATGATTGGTACATCTTAGCATGTACAAAGGGGGAGTTCGATTAGAGAATTCAACATGTGCTCAGGGGGAGCATGGATGGTTTAGTGCATATCAACATGTAAAAAGGGGGAGCTTAATCGAAGAGTTCAACATGTACTCAGGGGGAGTATGGACATCATAATGTATATCAAAGGGAGAGAATATCTTGGTCCGCCCTTTGCCCTTGATGTCAAAGGGGAGAGTGACTTGGTGTAGTTGTTGCCATCAAGTCCAAAGGGGGAGATTTTTGGCATTATGATACAAGTGTTGTCCTTGATGGAAACTCACTCAGATGACAGATCATAGTGCAGTAGGTCAATAGAAAATATTTAATGATCAGAGAGAGGTATACACATGTTAACCTTAACAAAGAAGCGTATACATTCGGGTTAATAGACCAAAAGGAGCGTATAACGTACACACGCAGTTTCACAGAAGGAAAGGCGCGTACATGTTGGAAAACTAAGTTTTGGTCCATGGTATTGGTCCAAAGTATCTGGTCCGAGGTATTGACCACTAGTATTTGGTCCAAGGTATTGGTCCTAAGTGGTTTTGGACCATGGTATTGAGAAAGGCCTAAAACTATAAAAGGAGGAGGAGATCATTAGGCTAGGTGTGCAAGTATTGAATATTTGATGAAATGTGAGATCCAGCATGCAGGTTATGGGTTAGTGATGCTTTGCTTGATTTGAACTAAGGATGCACTTATGTGAATGATGATAAATGATGGATCGGGATCATAAGGCTTGCAATGTATTATCATTATGTTGTTTGATAATGGATAGGCTAGATCTAAATACTGACGCATGTTTTATTCAACAAATGATATGATCTGGGTATGACTGAATACTAAAATAGCTGTGAAGCTTATAAATTAGTATTTGTAGATCTATACGTGGGTTTGATTTGGTAAAAGTGCTTATACACGCCGGTTCGGTTCATCAGAGTAGCACATACGTGATGAAATATGATATCTGAATTTGCAGTTGGTTCTAGTAGTTGTTGCAGTATTCTGGGTTTTGATATGTGTTCTATTGACTGTGTTTTGATGACAGGGCTTCAGTGATTCAGTTGTTGGGTGATTCAAAGATTGATGATTGAGTGCAATGGTTGTGTTGCAGTGGTGATTTATTTTGAGCTTCAATGTTGGTGATGGGTCCAATATGAAAATTGGATGAAACGTGGCCTTCAGATTATGGTGTTGTGTTCCAGGAGTATCTAGTCTGAAAATATATGAAATGTGGTCCCTGGAGGAATAGAGAAGGTCATAGCCTTCTATAGGCCGGTGCCTACGTACTGGTAAACATATCAGCCAGTACAAGAGCCAGGGGGTTGGATCTCCCTTCTAGTAGCAGTTGGAAAATGAGAGAGGGTTGTAGTCTTCTGTAGGCCGGTGCCTACGTACTAGTAAATATATCGGCTAGTACAAGAGCCAGGGGGTTGTAGCTCCCTTCCAATAGAAGCTAGAGAATGAGAGAAGGTTGTAGCCTTCTGCAGGTGGGTGCCTGCATACTGGTATGAGTCTGCGCTAGTACAATATTGTAAAGAGGTTTTTCTATATTAAAAGGAAGACAATAGCAGGTGGTTTTTGTCTCGCATTGGGTTTCCACCTTATATCATGGTGTTCATGTGTGTTTCTTATGTGTGATGATTTGTTCTATTTTACTGCACCTGTTTACTGTTTATATGGTTAATGAAGTTCTGATGCACTAATTAAAGATCAACATATGATGAATTAACTGAATCACACGTTTACTGGATATACGCTAGTTGCATTAAACATAGTTGTGTGTACACCCGAGTTCCCTTAATTGGAGTAGCATATATGAATCAGATTATGGAAATGAAAAATTAGTGATTTGATAATACTGATTCAACCCCCCCACCCCCCGTATTATTTCCAACACTTAATACTTCCATGATTAGAATGAAGAGTAGGGGAGATAATGGGAAACCTTGTCTGAGACCCCTCTCAGCATGAAAGAAATTGGAAGCAGCCCCATTGATAAGAATTCTATAGGAAGTAGTTGTGATACAACACATGATCCAGTTAATGAATGAGGAAAGCCGATGTGGGTTAGGATAAGGTGGAGGTAGGTCCAGCTGGCACAATCAAAAGCTTTGGACATGTCAATTTTGAGAATGATGCTTTTGAGGCTCTTGAGTTTGATGGAGTGGAGGCCTTCTTGTGCAGTGCCTATGGCTTCATGTATCTGTCTGTGGTTAAGGAAAGAAAATTGTTCTTTGGAGATATGATGGGATAAGATAGGTTTGATATGATTGGCGATGATTTTGGAGATGATTTTGTAGATACAATTGCATAAGGAGATAGGTCGATAGTCATCAAAAGTCAAGGGGTTGTCCAATTTGGGAATGAGAGCAATAAAAGTGGAATTGAAACCCTCGTACATATTTCCAGACAGTCTGCAGTCTTCGATTTCTAGGAGAAGGTCCTTGCCAATTAATTCAAAGAAGGTAAGATAGAATTCAATGGGCCAACCATCCGGTCCCAGACTTTTGTCTTTTTTGAACCATTTCAGGACTGCTTCTATTTCCCCCATAGTGATAGGTTTGTTCAAGTTCTCCAAGTCATCATCATCCACAAACCGAGGCATTATTTTGGCAATGTGAAGAACCTTTGATATGGTTGCTTCTCGAGGGGCTCTGAATAAATGACTAAAGTGTTTGATACCCATGTCTGCTAGTTGACTGAAAGTAGTGGCCTCCCTTCCAGCTTGATCTCTTAATGTCCAGATGGTATTGGTTATCTTCCTCCCCCTCACACATTGCTGAAAAAACTTTTTATTTTCATCCCCTTCTTGGAGCCATATGGCTCTTCTTTTTAATATCCATGCTTCCTCTTTTTGTCTTAATAGTCTAATCTTTTCTTCTTCCAGTCTTGTTAGATGATTTTTTTGTTCCAAGGATCAAAATCTAGAGTTGTTTGAGTCCACCAGAGTAGCGAGTTTAGCTTCAATCTTCAACAATGTGGCTTCATCCCTTTTCTTATTTTCCTTGGCCCACTCTATCATTCTATGTTTAAGGTAAGACAAATTATTTGCAATGGCAATGGGAGGTGGGGAGTTGCTTTCTTGACAACAGTGTATCCATGACTCCTTAACAATTTTATGGAAGTCATCCTCCTTAAGCCAGGCAGAGTTGAATTTGAATGGGGATTTTGGCTTATAGGAGGAGTTCAGAATTTCTAAGAAGATGGGGGAGTGGTCTGATATACCCCCAGAACCTACCCATTGTCTAATTATGTCCAAACAATCCACCAGTTGTGCCTTTATGAGAAAGTGATCCAGTCTTCTGGCTAGTGAATCTTCCCCAATCCTCCGATTATGCCAAGTAGGTTATATTCTGGACATGTCAATATTCAAGAAATTGTGATGATCTAATAGATGCTCAAAGTATTCCATGAGAGGGTCAGTCTGAGCGTGATTTCCCCAAGATTTTGCATGACCCAGGGAGAAATTCAGATCTCCACCAATGATAATATTATCATTATTCATAATGGAATTTAACATCAGTTCATCCCAAAATGCTTCGTGGTTATGGCAAGGCCCGTATATATTGCTCAAATGTAGAGGGATACCTAGATCTACAGATATAACATCTTCTCCTAGAACTCCTTCCCTCCCCCAGAAATTTTCAAAGTTCATAGATCTATTATTGAATCTAATAGAAAAGCCTCCAGAATGCCCTCTCGCATTTAGGAAATGAAAGGTCCAACCTGGTAGGATATATTTCAAGAAGTTGTTGATAGTTTCTCCATCTCCCAGGGTCTCTTGAAGATATATAACATCCAACCTCTCCACTTCAAATATTTTCTGAAGGGCCAATTTTTTATCAGGGCTAGCCAGACCCCTGCAATTGAAAGATAGGCACTTCATGAGGTAACCATATCAGGGTTTCTTTTTGCTCTAAGAACCCGGTCAATGGAGATTTGTTTCCTAGATGCCACCTCGATCCCAGCCCGATGGATAGGTTTTGATATGTTGGAGTGTCTTCCTCTGGATGTTCTCGGAGGTTTCAGGGGAGAGATGTCACGAATACCATAGGGAGAGAAATTGTTTGGGCAAGCATCGGATCAGAGATTGTACCTATGGCTGGAGCTATTGTCCGATGAATCCGTGTCTATAAGAGGATGTGGTATGGAGACCCCTTCTAGGGTAGTCAGGTTGGGGGAGGAGTTGTAAGGGGGATCTATGGCCATGAGACAAGAGATCAGGTTCAAAATGTTTAGTTGTCGCTTGTCATCAATGTCAATGCCCTAACACAATGCCTCGTCCTTCACCCTCCCCGACAAGAATTTTGCTTTCCCCACCACGTGCAGCCTCTGTCCATAGGAATCAGATTTCGTGGACCATAACCGAGCCCTAGATTGTCACTAACCCTCGCAACGTCGCAAAGCTTCAGAGCCCTAGCCATCTTCGCCCATGTATAACCTTAATATTTATATGATATATATCGAATCTCTTCCTCATCTATTTTCAAAATCTATACATATTTCTATAGTTCTCATGACATGAATTCAAAATGGTCTCTATCATTCCTTGATCAGCCTCCTAGTATGAATTAATACCTCTAAAACTAATTTCATGTATGTTAGCATCAACCAAGAGAGAATGAATTTACATCTCCCTGTATTTCTTTCTCTCTTATAACCTACTTCTCTTCCATATGATTTTCCTTCTCTATTGTGTCTATCCCCATGCATCTCTCTTCAATATTCTTTGCATGATTTCATAATGGTCACACACCATTCATGTGAATGTGATATGGTCTCTGTTAGAGTTGGTCTAGTAGCCCTCCATCAGCGATCAAAGCTCTTTGCATTTGCATAAGTAGGTGTCTCATCAGTGTCATCTCATTGCATTCCATTAGGCATGCCATAACCCTGATGGAGGAGCTGGTGTCTTTATTCCCCTCTTGGCACTGCTGGATCAAGTTGTTTCAGTCAATAAACTCTTTCAAGGTTACTTGTCTTGTCTTGAGGTCAAAAGTCCTAGGTCTAGGGTTTAGGTCCAATTTGTCTTTAAGGTCACGTCTTTAAAAGTCAAAAATGCCCAGCAGGCTAGAGGGATGACTATCAAAGTGTTTCTTCAAAAGATTTCATCTTGTATAGTTAATTTTTACCTTGGATTTAAAAACCCTGTTTTTAAAGCCCAAGGTCATTTTCTCAAATTTTTGTAAAAAATTGTAAAAATTCAAAATTCTTTGAAAGTCAGCATGCAGCCCTGGTCCCCTTTGCCAAGATTCCTCATAAGCTCTCTCTGCAAAAATTTTCAAGAAAAATATCAGTTCAACCAATTTCAGGACAAAAGGAAACCATAAAATCAATAGTATTCAAATTTTGAAAAAGTGTCATGATAAAAACGTTAGAAAGAGGGTTTGAAAGGAAATTAATTTAAATCAAATCTTATAAAGCTCCTCTCTCCCTCCTTTTAGCCATCATTGTGCCTCAAAGTAATAGTGAAGAGTGATTGAAGAGAAATTGGGCGAAATTGCATAGAGTACCCGCGCGCGACCTGTTCAAGCCTGCGCGCGACCTGTTGGGTGAGCGCGACCTGTCAGAGTGCCCATCGCAGTTCAAGAAAAGCACAGGCGCGACCTGTTGGGCGCGCGCGACCCATTCAGCCTTGCACGCGACCTGTTGGGAATTCTTCCACCAAGATTCGCCTGTAAGCTGCAAAACAATCCCGGATTGCTTCAAGGTTGTAGGTAGGCCTCCCATCATTAAGATACATTGTTTGCCAAAGCTTGAAAAGCATGAGAATGTATTTTGAAGTCATCATTTTGAAATAATGAGTCCAATGTATATTTGCTTAAGAATGTCAAAGTGTTAGTAAGGATAGGGTTTGTCTTGCTGTTTTCAAGGTCATCCCTTTCACTCCCATTTTTTCCCACATCCCAACCATCTCCCTTGTCATTTTCACCTAATCTCCTTACCAAAAATATCAAAGTCCCTAAACCCTACCTCCTATGAAACCCCTACAAAATATGATTATGTGATGGTATATGTTTCATAATTGCTTCCCTAAATTCCCCTTTCATATGTATTTTCCCTAAATCCCTTCAAAAGTCCCCCTCCCTAACATCTCCCTTGTGTTTTTGTCCCCTTGGAGCAGCATTTAAACAGTCAAAACAGCAGGGTATCCCATGGGAGGATTTTATCTCTCGAGAGGCTATGCTTCTCCAGGTCAATGCTCATGTGGAGAGGTTGCTGGCCAAAGCACTAAAACGAAAGAAAAGGCCCGATCCCCTCCACATCTTGGCTGAGGCTTCCTTGAAGGAGCATGATACTAAATGACTTAACTTCAGCACAAATTTCAAAAAAATTTGAGCATTTTTGGTCACTTGTGAATTTTTGGGCAAAAAACAGGTTTTCCTCCCCAACAGGTCGCGTGCCGCGCGTGACCTGTTCGATGGGCAACTCCATTTCAGGAAAACTCAGCATTTTTGGATTTTTCATGCAAATATACACCTGCTCAGCAATTACCAAGAGATTTCATCAAGTTTTGAGCCTCCAGAAGGTCAAAAAACATGCAAAAAATGACTTTCTGCCACCTTTTTGACACACACGAAGCAGTCTTGGGAGATAGGCAAAAATTTAATGAATGAATTGGTTTCCTAGCTTATAGAGGCAAGTTGTTTTGACTGCCTAGATTTTAGTGCTCAGTTTAGAATTGGTTGAAACAGCTCCTAGAAGGATGAGCTCGACCCCTAGAGGCAAGGAAAGATGTTAGATTGCCTATATTATGTACTTTCTTGGTCATTTTCATGGTTGGACTCTCGAGGGAGAAGCTCTACTGTATTACTCATTGTATCTCTGCAATTTTGGCAAAGGAAGAAAGACTAGGGTTTTGCAATCCTTTTTGGGATTCCTGTGGTTACATGTATTGATGGTGTGTTTCTCTTTGTACTTGTAAATTTGTTATGTGATTCATCTTCTTACTTTTCCTTCTGCAAATTAGGCAAATGAAGTGTTAAAGTAGAATTCATGATTGCCATGCTCTGCTTTTAAGTTTGCTTAATATTTATGTTTTCATCTGTCTAAAGAGAAATCTTGAAGGTTTCTTGCTCTCTTTAGCTCCTCACCGGTCATTCTTATCCATTCACTTAATTTAAAGGCATCAGTACAGTCTCCTACCTTGCCCCAAAAAACCCCCTGCAAAAACTGTGTCCAATCCCCGCACCCAGAATTGCCTTTCCCCAATTTTCCACCAAAACCCTAAAAATCCCAAATTAAACCTTTTGATCAGTTTACTAGCCTAAAATCAGTGTTTCCTCATTGGCTATCTCGCCCGTTGAAGATCTTTACCGAGATAGACCGGAGAGAGCCCTCTCCTACCCCGTAGGGCTAGCTACGAGGCTAAGTGGTTTGATGTTGCCTTGAAGTTTACCTTTCTAAGCCTGAGGTGAAATTTCAAGCGCTAACATATTGGCGACCATACTGGGGAGAACAAATTGTTTGTCGATTGATGTGTTGGTTTCATAAGTCTCAGACGGAGCCTGAAGTTATGCCAGGTAGCCTTCGAAACGCTTTTGCTTTGCATTAGCGGAAGTAGATAAACGCTGCTTCAGTCAATCTCCGTGAACTTGTGAATACAGCCACCTCGATTGTATTTTACCCCAGTATATTTGTAAACTCTAAACTTTTGGATGATTGGTTAAGAGTTTTCACAGGCTGATTGGCTATTTGTTCCTTGATATCCAAACTGGCTTCAGATTCTGGTCATATATTCAAATCTCATTCATGTCCAGCTGTTTTTGAGTATCTTGAAGACATTGATTTTGACGAGAGTTTTGAGTTGTCCTTGTTCAAAACTAAATCTGAAAGTGCACTTGATTCTCTAGTTCCCAACCCTGATTTTGCAGCTGCCCTTGAAATTGAGAGACACAATAGATTGGTTGACAATTTCATCCTAAGATCTCTTCAGTCAGATATTCACGCTACTAATCTTGCTGAGTTCGTTGAAACTATATCTGTTCATATCGGATCCACTATCACGGCGCATGAGCAGTCCAATCCTCCTTTTATTTC
Organism: Pinus tabuliformis; assembly: GCA_031772625.1. Classification (NCBI taxonomy): domain Eukaryota; kingdom Viridiplantae; phylum Streptophyta; class Pinopsida; order Pinales; family Pinaceae; genus Pinus; species Pinus tabuliformis. The sequence continues at coordinate 494,074,177 of CM062814.1, read as the reverse complement.
TGTTTCTCCTATAATCACTTATCCGGAATCTACAGTTGGTTCGCCCACTACATCCCATACCACTTCTCCTCCTCATACTCCTCATACTACAACTACACTCACTCCACCTGCTACTCCTAGACCTAATCTATCTAAAGCAATGGCTGCCCGATTTGCTCCTCTTGCTCTTCCCCAAAATTTGCATGATATGCCAGCCGATTATCAGAGTAAAATTCCCATGTTTGACGGCACTCCACAGAGTATTCTTGCTCAGCAACATATAGACAAAATGATGACTTTCTTTGATCTATATGAGATAGATGAAGAGGATGTAACTATGCGTTTGTTTGTACAAACATTTGATGGCGAAGTAAGAAAGTGGTTCAGAGGTTTGACAGCCCAGAGCATCGCTACCTTAGAAGCACTTCAAAGGCAGTTTTTAGATCGATGGGAAATCAGAAAGGATCCGCTTCAGATTAATGCCGAATACAACAACCTCAAGCGTAATCATGGTGAGTCCGTTCAAGATTACATAATCAGATTTAATACAGTGTACAATGCTATTCCCGATGATTTGAGACCGTCAAGAAAATCAGCACTTCTTAAATTCCCGGATGGCTTTGATCCGGAGATGGCTTATTCATTGCGAGATAGAGATCCGCCTACGTTGGAGGATATGCAGAAAATTGCTGTTAGTGTTGAAGCGAATCTGAATGATAAAAGAGCGAGGATGAAGGCGGAAAAGTGAGTCACAATCAAAGAAGAAGCTTCTACATCAGATCAGCTCCTCCGTAAGGTTGAAAAGATTGAAAGGGCACTTGAACATACTCATCTCAGCAAGCCGGAACCGCAGATCCGTAATCCTAATTTCCGAGGTCCGCAACAGCCGCAATACAGAATCAAACAGCGTGAAACAAGAGCACAAGAGGCAGCAGTTCAGCAGCAAATTAAACCTCCTTTTCAGCAGAATTTTGTTAGTCAAGAATCCGAGGATGAAGGTGATACGGTGGGAGAGGAAAATCACTTTTTCACTCCTGATGATCTGCCTACCTATATTACAGAAGAAGAAGAATTTGTGAGAAATTCAGTCATACATCAGGATGAGCATTATATCTTATCAAATGAGGCAGTACTTGAGGAAGAATCAGAGGAATACCAAAGGGGATATCTCAATGCTTTGTCCGCTCAGCAGAGGCAATTAAGAAACCGAGCTGTTCCCATAAATCCCATTCAGAAAAAGAAAGATACTTCAGCAAAGAATGATTCAGCTTCCCCACAGACAAAAGGAAAAGACATAATTGATCCTTCAGCAAATCAATCATCATCAACAAACAGGATGGATCAGCCATCAAGCACACCGAGAGATAAAGTTGAAAGAAGAGAAGTTCCGGTTAAAGAAGGTGAGAAGGTTACAGCTTTCAGTTTGGAGAACGAAATTTCAAAGTTGAAAGTGTCCATTCCTTTGACGGAAATCATGAAGAACAGCACTTACCGAGGCCAAATTTCCAAGATGTTGAATTTTGATCCAATGCTAGACACGGTGAATGTAGAAGACGATCAGCCGGAATTGATTTTTGGGCCTGCTTTAAATGGTGAGTCTCCCGAAAGTGATGTTCCTCCATTCTATATCAGTTTGCGATTGCATGAGTATGTTTTACATAATGCTATGTTTGACTCGGGAGCTTCACATAATTTGATGCCGAAAGCAATTATGGAAAAGCTGGGACTAGACATCACAAGGAAATATCATGATTTGTATTCATTTGATTCCAGCCGGGTAAAATGTATTGGTTTGATCAAGGACTTGGTGGTGAGCCTAGATCAAATCCCAGCAAAGAATGTTTTGATGGATGTGGTGGTGGCGGACATTCCTCCGCGGTTCGGCATGTTGCTTTCGAGATCTTGGGGAGCCAAGCTCAAAGGTACACTTCAGCTTGATTTTTGTTATGCTACAATCCGGTCTTTGGTCAGATGAGGAAGTTATATAGGGAGAAAAAGATGAAATACATGATCACTAGTAAGGAAAAGCCAGTTAATCATCCTGTAAATTATGTACATACAGATTTGGAATCGTTTGTTTTGTTTGCTGATAATTTTAATGAGATAGATAGTCAGTTGCTTCAAGCAGAAGATATACCAAACATTACAGAAAATTTTAGAGAAATTTTGAGAAAAGAAAGTGAAGAAAGGACCGCTGTCATGGAGCCAACAGCTGAAATGAACGGGCAGCAACCAGAAAGTGCAGAGACATCACAATTTCAACATTTAGAAGATGATGAGGATGGTCTTTGGACTATGGATTTTGATGGTGCTGTGGGCAGCGATGGTGCTGGTATAGATGTGTGGATTCGAAGCCCATTTTCTGTCTGAAACAAAGTCCCAAGCAAGGTACGAGTATGCTCTTACAAATTGGCATTTGATTGTTCAAACAATGAGGCGGAATATGAGGCTCTCATTGCTGGCCTGAAAATCCTTCGGAAATTGAAGGCAAAGAAGATAGCAGTATATGGCGACTCCGAGCTAGTTATAAAGCAAGTGAACGGTGAATTTCAGGCCAAGCATCCTCGTATGCGAGCATATCAAAATGCTGTCCTAGATATCTTGAAGCTATTTTCTGAACATACTTTGACATGTGTGCCCCGTATCCAAAATGGTATTGCGGATGCATTGGCTAAGGCAGCAAGTAATCTAAAAATTCCCATGAATTCCAGCAATAAGTTTGAGATTTATGTCAAGCACTGTCCTACAGTCCCAGACAATCAAAGATGTTGGCAAGTTTTCCAAGATGATGAAGAAATCAAGGATTTTCTGCAAGTTGAAGGTGAGTTCAAAGACATTTCCATAGATACCGAACCTGAGGAAGTAAATCAAATGGATGTATTGCAGCTTAAAGACAATTTCATTCCTAAAGGATTAATTCCTTTGGAAGAGTTGTTCGATCAAGATGATGTGGCTCGCAAACCAACCTTGAGGCCAACAGAAGAAGGTGTCGAAGAAGTGAATCTTGGAACAACTGAAAATCCAAAGATGGTGAAACTATCGAAAGCATTGTCGCCAAAGGTAAAGAAAGAGTATATCAGATTGTTGTCTTCGTTTTCTAATGTTTTTGCATGGGATTATTCAGATTTGAAAACTTATGACACAAGTATCATTCAGCATACCATCCCTATAAAGCCAAATCAAAAGCCTTTCCGACAAAAGTTGAGAAGAATTAATCCTAAGTTGCTGCCATTGATCGAGAAGGAAGTTAATAGGTTGTACAAGTCTGGAATTATAGTGCCAATCAGATTTTCCGATTGGATTTCCAACTTGGTGCCCGTGAGAAAGAAGACCGGTGAGATCCGTTTGTGTATAGACTTTAGAAATCTGAATAAGGTGTCGCTAAAGGACAATTATCCGCTGCCCAAAATGGACCATATATTGCAGCGGGTAGTTGGGGCATCAAGGATGTCGCTACTTGATGGTTATTCCGGGTACAATCAGATTTTGGTGCATGAAGATGACCGCGACAAGACTGCATTCACTACTCCATGGGGAACATTTCATTATGCCAAGATACCATCTGGATTGAAAAATGCAGGTGCCACTTTTCAGCGGGCGATGGACATGGCCTTTGCTAATGAGAAGGATGTCTTTTTGGTCGTTTATCTTGATGATTTAACTGTGTTTTCTAAATCTGATGAAGAGCATTTATATCATTTAACAATGGTGTTTCAAAAGTGCAGAAAATATGGTATCTCATTGAATCCAAAGAAGAGTCTTTTCGCCATGAGTGAAGGCAAGTTGTTGGGCCACATCATTTCCAAAGATGGCATTCGTATAGATCCTGCACGTGTGGAAGCCATTCAGCAATTAGAGCAGCCCCGAAACAAGAAAGAGATTCAGTCCTTCAATGGCAAGTTGAATTTTCTGTGCCGCTTCATTCCGAATCTTGCCGAGCACCTTAGAGAAATCACTAACATGCTTAAAAAGGACAGCCAGCTCAAGTGGACCGAAGAGGCGGTAAAGTCTTTTAATTTGGTAAAGTTAATTTTATCCTCAGCCCCAACTCTAATCAGCCCGGATTATACACAAGATTTTATTTTATTTTCATTTGCTTCTGAGCATACATTGGCAGCTGTGCTGATGCAAAAGAGAGATGGAGTTGAGAAGCCCATCGATTTTTTCAGTCGTATTATAAGGGATGGAGCGCTGAAGTATAATATCATTGAAAAACAAGCATTGGCGTTGGTAAAAGCCTTGAAAGATTTCCGTGTGTACATACTGAATTCTCACATTTTGGCATATGTTCCTAATGCGGCTGTTAAAGATGTTTTGGTACAAGCGGAACCGGAAGGAAAGCGGGGTAAGTGGATTGCTGCACTATTGGAGTATGATGTGGAAATCAAGCCTACCAAGCTGATCAAGGGCCAAGGTCTCACTAAATTGATGGCTGAAACAAATCTCCATGTCCTAGACATTAATTTGATTGCTGCCTTGTCCGACGAAGATGAAGAAAATTCAGCGCTACAGGTATCTGATATCTTTATTTCTTCTCCTTGGTATGCTGATATTATATATGTGCTTCAAAATTTGTCTTCACCTCCCGGGATGCCTCGAAACAAAGCTAGGACATTGAAGTTAAAGGCTGCCAAATTTTGTATCATCAAATCTGCACTATATTGGAAAGACCCTGGTGGCATATTGCTGAATTGTTTGGTCGAGGAGGAAGCTAAGAAAGCTGTAGAGGATTTTCATAGAGGTGACTGCGGGGGTCACTTGTTTTGGAATACCACGGCAAACAAGATCTTAAGGGCTGGTTTCTATTGGCCTTCGTTGTTTTTAGATGTATACAAAGCAGTCAAGAGTTGTCATGAATGTCAAATTTTTCAAGGAAAGCAGAAATTACAGCCCTTGCCTCTCAAACCCATTGAAGTCAGCGCACCATTTCAGCAGTGGGGCTTAGATTTCATCGGTGAAATTCATCCAGCATCTTCCGGGCAGCATCGATGGATATTGACAGCCACCGATTACTTCACGAAATGGATTGAAGCCATTCCCACCCGGCAGGCCACGGACTTGGTAATTATTTCTTTCCTTGAAAATAACATATTGTCACGTTTCGACTGTCCACATAAGTTGATCACAGATAATGCAGCAGCGTTTAAATCAAAGAAGATGGTTGACTTTTGCTACAAATATAGCATAAGCTTGGGGCATTCAATCGCCTATCATCCGCAAGGAAATGGGTTGGCTGAATCTTCAAATAAATCTTTGGTAAACATCATAAAGAAGTTGCTGGAAAACAATAAGAAGAGCTGGCACAAACAGTTAGTAAATGCATTATGGGCTGATCGTGTAAGTCAGAAAAAGTCAATTGGTATGTCACCCTTTGAACTAGTTTACGGGACAGATGCGGTGTTTCCTACTTCACTTAGTATTCCGGTAGCAAAGTTGCTTCAAGAAACTAGTGGCGAGGAGGATCCAATGCAAAGGTGGATTAGTCAAATGATTCATTTACAGCAGACTCGAGAGGAGGTTCTTCAAAATACTCTTAAGTTGCAAGAGCGCATAAAGAAAATCTACGATAGAAAAGCAAAGCCGGATGATTTCCAGATAGATGATGTATTTTTGAGGTGGGATGCCCGAAATGAAGACAAAGGGAAACATGGAAAGTTTGATAATTTATGGAAAGGTCCTTACAAAATTGCAGCATACCGTGGTCCAAATGCCTTTCTTCTCAAAGAAATGAACGGTGATGATTGTCTTGGAGGGTCGGTCAATGGCCGGCTGCTCAAGAGGTATCATGTCTGAGCATTTTCTGCTCTAGTCATTATCATTGTAATTACCATTTTACTTTTATTCCGCTGCAAGTGTGAACTGATCTTTCATCTTTAGTCTGGGGCCCGCGGTGAAGGCTATAATTCTGAAGATGGAGATTAGTTGGTGTGAGTTTTTCATGTCGTTTTTATCAGTCAATTTTCTGTACAAAGTTGAGTTAGTTTGTGTCAAAGTTAGTCCAATTTTCAGTCAGTTGTCAAAGTCAATAAAGCTCTCCCAATTTGGGTCGCATGTGTAAATAATGACTCCATTGCCCAATGATTATAAGGCACTGGTCTGCTCTCCCAGAGGTCTAAGGTTCTTGGTACCTCCAAGGAGCTACCATCCCCATTGGAGCCAATGTTAGAGTCGGTCTAGTAGCCCTCCATCAGCGATCAAAGCTCTTTGCATTTGCATAAGTAGGTGTCTCATCAGTGTCATCTCATTGCATTCCATTAGGCATGCCATAACCCTGATGGAGGAGCTGGTGTCTTTATTCCCCTCTTGGCACTGCTGGATCAAGTTGTTTCAGTCAATAAACTCTTTCAAGGTTACTTGTCTTGTCTTGAGGTCAAAAGTCCTAGGTCTAGGGTTTAGGTCCAATTTGTCTTTAAGGTCATGTCTTTAAAAGTCAATAAATGCCCAGCAGGCCAGAGGGATGACTATCAAAGTGTTTCTTCAAAAGATTTCATCTTGTACAGCTAATTTTTACCTTGGATTTAAAAACCCTGTTTTTAAAGCCCAAGGTCATTTTCTCAAATTTTTGTAAAAAATTGTAAAAATTCAAAATTCTTTGAAAGTCAGCATGCAGCCCTGGTCCCCTTTGCCAAGATTCCTCAGAAGCTATCTCTGCAAAAATTTTCAAGAAAAATATCAGTTCAACCAATTTCAGGACAAAAGGAAACCATAAAATCAGCAGTATTCAAATTTTGAAAAAGTGTCATGATAAAAACATTAGAAAGAGGGTTTGAAAGGAAATTAATTTAAATCAAAGCTTATAAAGCTCCTCTCTCCCTCCTTTTAGCCATCATTGTGCCTCAAAGTAATAGTGAAGAGTGATTGAAGAGAAATTGGGCGAAATTGCATAGAGTACCCGCGCGCGACCCGTTCAAGCCTGCGCGCGACCTGTTGGGTGAGCGCGACCTGTCAGGGTGCCCATCGCAGTTCAAGAAAAGCACAGGCGCGACCTGTTGGGCGCGCGCGACCCGTTCAGCCTTGCACGCGACCTGTTGGGAATTCTTCCACCAAAATTCGCCTGTAAGCTGCAAAACAACCCCGGATTGCTTCAAGGTTGCAGGTAGGCCTCCCATCATTAAGATACATTGTTTGCCAAAGCTTGAAAAGCATGAGAATGTATTTTGAAGTCATCATTTTGAAATAATGAGTCCAATGTATATTTGCTTAAGAATGTCAAAGTGTTAGTAAGGATAGGGTTTGTCTTGCTGTTTTCAAGGTCATCCCTTTCACTCCCATTTTTTCCCACATCCCAACCATCTCCCTTGTCATTTTCACCTAATCTCCTTACCAAAAATATCAAAGTCCCTAAACCCTACCTCCTATGAAACCCCTACAAAATATGATTATGTGATGGTATATGTTTCATAATTGCTTCCCTAAATTCCCCTTTCATATGTATTTTCCCTAAATCCATTCAAAAGTCCCCCTCCCTAACATCTCCCTTGTGTTTTTGTCCCCTTGGAGCAGCATTTAAACAGTCAAAACAGCAGGGTATCCCATGGGAGGATTTTATCTCTCGAGAGGCTATGCTTCTCCAGGTCAATGCTCGTGTGGAGAGGTTGCTGGCCAAAGCACTAAAACGAAAGAAAAGGCCCGATCCCCTCCACATCTTGGGTGAGGCTTCCTTGAAGGAGCATGATACTAAATGACTTAACTTCAGCACAAATTTCAAAAAATTTTGAGCATTTTTGGTCACTTGTGAATTTTTGGGCAAAAAACAGGTTTTCCTCCCCAACAAGTCGCGCGCCGCGCGCGGCCTGTTCGATGGGCAACTCCATTTCGGGAAAACTCAGCATTTTTGGATTTTTCATGCAAATATACACCTACTCAGCAATTACCAAGAGATTTCATCAAGTTTTGAGCCTCCAGAAGGTCAAAAAACATGCAAAAAATGACTTTCTGCCACCTTTTTGACACACAGGAAGCAGTCTTGGGAGATTGCAATTTTGGAGGGGCAAATGGCCACCAAATTCAGAAATTACACTTGGGTTGGAAAGTAGACATCCAGACCTTTCCAACAAGCCCACTTTTGCCTCATTTGGACACCTGGAAGTGCCTCAAAAGCAGCTCCAAAGGCGCGCGACCTGTTCAGGATCAGGGCGCGACCTGTTGGGCAGTTTTCACAGAAATTCACCTACAGCTCAGCAAAACGCAGTTTTGACTGGATTTGACTTTTTGGAGTGAATTTTGATCCTCCTTGTTGTAAATGATGTAATTTTATGATATTTTGACACTTATTTATCTCTTCTAGAAGATTCATTCATGAGATAGGCAAAAATTTAATGAATGAATTGGTTTCCTAGCTTATAGAGGCAAGTTGTTTTGACTGCCTAGATTTTAGTGCTCAGTTTAGAATTGGTTGAAACAGCTCCTAGAAGGATGAGCTCGACCCCTAGAGGCAAGGAAAGATGTTAGATTGCCTATATTATGTACTTTCTTGGTCATTTTCATGGTTGGACTCTTGAGGGAGAAGCTCTATTGTATTACTCATTGTATCTCTGCAATTTTGGCAAAGGAAGAAAGACCAGGGTTTTGCAGTCCTTTTTGGGATTCCTGTGGTTACATGTATTGATGGTGTGTTTCTCTTTGTACTTGTAAATTTGTTATGTGATTCATCTTCTTACTTTTCCTTCTGCAAATTAGGCAAATGAAGTGTTAAAGTAGAATTCATGATTGCCATGCTCTGCTTTTAAGTTTGCTTAATATTTATGTTTTCATCTGTCTAAAGAGAACTCTTGAAGGTTTCTTGCTCTCTTTAGCTCCTCACCGGTCATTCTTATCCATTCACTTAATTTAAAGGCATCAGTACAGTCTCCTACCTTGCCCCAAAGAACCCCCTGCAAAAACTGTGTCCAATCCCCGCACCCAGAATTGCCTTTCCCCAATTTTCCACCAAAACCCTAAAAATCCCAAATTAAACCTTTTGATCAGTTTACTAGCCTAAAATCAGTGTTTCCTCATTGGCTATCTCGCCCGTTGAAGATCTTTACCGAGATAGACCGGAGAGAGCCCTCTCCTGCCCCGTAGGGCTAGCTACGAGGCTAAGTGGTTTGATGTTGCCTTGAAGTTTACCTTTCTCAGCCTGAGGTGAAATTTCAAGCGCTAACAGTCTCCACCATTCACCTTAGAACCAACATTAATTATGTCATTTAGGTGATCATTGTATTTTATTATGTTGCTCGTCTTAGTCCAATAATGACCAATAATGAATCGTTCCTTCTTCCCTACAATTATTCACATACATGCCTCTAAGACTACATGAAGCATTGCCTCTCTATTGTCAATTTCCTACATCCAATCATGATTTTGTTCCCTCCCTATAAACCACATGTGTGGTGGGTATAATGATGAATGAATGAATAAAAAAATCACGTTGTCCCTAACACCCCATGAGACCTCATTTTCCCCCTTATTGTGGGGACATGATTTTTTTTCAAAGAAAATGTGAGAAAATCTAGGTTTTGCCACTCCTCTCACAATTCCCATGATGAAGGTAGTTATTGCCTTGATTTCGTAAGTGTGGAAGGTGTACATCTCCACAACCACCACATGCATCCCATGATTGGTATTTAGATTTTTAGTAAGGAACATGGTGATGAACGAAACACAATAAAGTTTGGAAAAATGGAAAACTAAGGATTATTCAACATGTAGAACCCGCTAGTACCCTCTCACCTTTCCCATATCATGCTATCATAACCCCTTTTTTATGTGCTCCTATCTCAGGCAACTCTATTATTTTATTAAATTCAAGTAATATAATACTTACATTATTCAATGTACCATCAATTTTCTTCCTCATGGTGTAAATAAAGCATGGTAATTAAAATATACATGCTCAACAAAATTGAACATTTAGTCATAATTAAGTATACTTAATCAATGTGATTCAATATTAGGACATTCTATCATATCCCCCTTCGAATAACACAATCATAAATATTCTCTTCTCATTAAAAACACTTATTTTCCTCATTCTTCAGTTGTATTTGCAATGCCATCCTATTCACTGTCTTGGTATACCACCAAATTTCAACATTCCAACATATGCCTACATTAGTAATCAAGTAAGAATACATATTATAGCAATTATCAAGAAACACTTATCTTATTCACAAGATTTCTCAATTCCATGATGTAAGCATCTATTCAAATATATGGATGTATTTTTTATTTAATACTTATCTCTATGGATATGCATCTATCACATATAATGACTTCCATAAGAAATAATTAATTTCATTATCCTTTCTAACTAACCCACAAGACTCTAGCTACCATCCCACATGAAATTTTAAGTTTCCTCCTCCTTGATACACTCACCCTCTAGGCTTAGATGTCCCCTTCCCTACTAAAAAATCCCTTAGGTGATACATCTTGTCATGGATTTCTCGTGGCAGGAGAGCACTAACTTACTACTAGAGATCCACTAGTAGTATATAACTTGTGGCAATCACAGGGTTTCTTTGTCCTAACAATGGCCTTTCTTCGAGGGTTTCCATCTTCAATAGCCATCATATACCACGTATCATACACATACAGTTACCATAGATATATTCATAATGATACAAATTATAAATTCCAAGTCTAATTCATAAAGAATATCATATTTCATAAGTATGAGATTCCTTCTCATAGTGTTTGGCTCTTATGTGTTGTAGCACCTAATATTTCTTACTTAATTACACTCATTTTCATATTTGAGACCATTCTACCTACAACCTAAAATTTTCAATCAACCAAATAAAAGTGAGTACCTATGCATATAATCCTTTCTTTCAATATTTACTACCATCCATGAGGTGTTCTCATAATAATATTAACAAATGAATAATTCAATCATTTGTAGTTGTTAACCATACTCAATGAAATGGAACTATGATTCAATGTACGTGGGTTACTTAACATACCTACCATTATAATATGAAACTAAATATTTATTCCAATAAACTAATGTGCCAATACTCATGATCACATCTAGACAATCTATCTTTGTCGCTTGACATAAAAATACTACATTTATATACCATGTATTCCACCATCATCAGTTGGAAGGTCTAGCCAACACCTCAACACATCATCTAGTCACCTCCCATATATACCTTAGGAATACTACAAGGAACTTCCCTTCTCTACTCTATATTACCTTAGGAACCCTCTCCTCTATAGGTGGTCATCACTATTTTCAAGAGGGTTAAAGTCTACAACACCAATATAAGCAGGGAGACAATTGGACACTTGTGTAGTATTATATCCTTCCATATCCATCAATAACATGGTCTCACACATTAGCTCTATTGGCATTCACTTTCATGTGTTATACAAATTCATAACATGATTATGTTACCTATTCACTCATTGTCATGTGACTCAATCATGAGATACTAATTCATGGTTGAATCAAAAGGATTATAACAATCTTGCCATACGAAAATCTTCTTCCTTCATTATATCCCACCTAGGTATCATTATCATCCATGCATTCCTTCATAAACAAATAAATGATTATATAAAGTATGCCTAAAGGAATCCTTACTCCAATCATTTCAATTCATAAATGTTGGCATGATTATTTTTCATACTTGGATAGTTTCCTTCTAACGTTACTTGATCATTTAATGTCTCACGACAACTCACATGATCCCTTAATTAACCTATTGACAATAATCCTATCATCTTTATCATTTTCACAAGGTTTTCTATGATAGGCCACTTCATCATCAACATTTTCAACCATTGTTGATAATTTTTTTTTGGAATATGTTGTGTTTCAATATTTGAAATGCCCAATATTCAAGAAGACACTCCACCCACCATCAAAGAAAAATAAAGAAATAAAATATGAAGTGAGTTTAGTAATGAAAAGAGAATATAAAGGTAACAGAAAGGAGTTAACCATGAAAGAAGAAAATGGGTTCCAAGGGATGGAAAGATCTTTAAACCATATAAAGAATAATGTAGACATCATGAGAAATTTGAGCCATAAAAGATAAACTATTTTCTTCATATATTTGATTATTTAAGGAAAGTTTTTTTTCCTTTCACTTTGTGGTGTCACAAAATAATCTTCACCTTTTAGAATCTACTATGTTTATTTTATATTTTCTTTGAAAATACTTATTGTTTGTTAAGAAAGGAAAATGAGATCTGCTTAGTTAACTGAAGAGAAAAATGCTCTATGCACTAGGATACAATGTGTTCGTCATAGGAGTCATATTTGTGTTATATTTTTTAACTCACCAACTGTAGTCTTTTAATGAGTTTGTGTTATTACCTTCTTTCTTTTTTCATCATGTAGGAAATTAAGTTTCAATACATATTTATCTTCCATTCATTTTCATTTTTCATTTTGTGCGATTTCAAATAATTGTTTACCAATTCAACATTATTAGAGTTGTCAATTGTAGAATAAAGTGCAACAACTACTACAATAGTTATGATCCAAAAATTAGGTGAAAACCTACATATGACGAGGAACCACCATATTTTAAATTTGTTGGTTTATTTGAACTCGAGGAATTGGAGAAGTAACTACCTTTTAGAAAAGCGATGTATGAGAAAATAAAAGAATTCGAATGTAAATATTCATGATTTTCATATAGTTATTCATAGACCTTATTTTCATGTGAAACCTACAGAATATGAATTACAATAAATATGATTGAGTTATCTAGATGCATCAAGAACAAGTTTGAGAAAAATAAAATCTTTAGTTCAACATCACATGCCTTTGGGAGTGCCTTTCCAACTAGTTTCCCCTTGGGATGTGATAAGATCTTTGTGGTAAAACATGATAAAAACATGCAAAAATATTTGCAATAATGTATAATAAGAACCTAGAGCAACATTACTCGCGATCTTTCTTTTCCAAAACATGGAAATTAGTATATTAGAATAGAACTAAATAATTTTCTTATTATTATATATATTTGTATTATTATTATTATTATTATCTAATTTTAAGGTCACGACCAAGATAGACACCAAGTTGGTGTATGAGATACCCTTGTTTGTGGGACAAGGTACCCACCTCCGCGCAACGATTTGACTGCTAAGTCTACAAAGGCATACATACTCTACCCCTCTCTGGTTTTGAACGTATGACCTCTTAGGAAGAAACACATGATATTAACCATTAGGCCCATTCAAGCTGTATACATTATCAAGGAATTGCCAATATTTTAATTTCTTTTCTATTTTTTTAGAATATTAGCCAAGAATTTGCAATACTATAAAACCTAGTGAAAAATTTGCCAAGATTTAACAAAATTTTATAATTTAGTGAAAGATTCTTCAAAAAATTATATATGTATATTATATCAATGAAAAAATAACCTATATATGTTTCTATATACCATGGGGATTCACCCATTTATTATACATATAAATTTGGGGGATTTCTTAAAATTTTCCCTGAAGATATTTTGTGAATGTTTGTAATTCGTGTTTGCTTTCATCTGTGCTAAAGTAGCTGAACTATTTCAGTTATTTTGGTACTTACCATTTTGAGAATGTGTTGTAATTTTTTTGATCGTATTTGCATCCTCGTGAACTATTCCACTGGACATTAGACAAATCTTCCTTGTTTTATTGGTTGCAATGATCGTCACATCCTTGTCGAGTATTTTGCTTGATGTTGTACAAATCCTTCTTGTTTATGTGTGTCTCTACTAGGGTGGTACTACTACTTCTCTCTTAGAGGCTCACTTCTCCTCGTCTCTGCAGTGAATGAACTTTGACACACATACCATCGAACACTCACCATGCACACCCCCTTGCTTTTTGAAGGTGCATTCACACTCCTCTCTCTTGCTGACAACCAGAGCCAAGGCATATCTTTAAGAATACATGGCAACCAGGCTGATATTCTGGATGGTGCTCCTACTCCAAATGGTGTGAGATCTAATTGGGACTTCACATCGGGGAGACCCCTTGGTTAACATATTTTTAGCACTGTCAACACATGAGTAGAACCTAACCTACTATGCATATAGCACTATCACCTCTAAGTTTGTACGAACCTCGGGTTGATAATTTGAGTTGAGAATCCCTTGGGAGTTGCGACACTCTTGGTGTAATACTAGGGCTCACCACAGTGGTCAGGAGACTAGCCATGAAAAATTGCCTTAGATCTGCACAGAGGAATGTGAAACCAATTTTGAGTAGTTGAAGCAGTTGCTTACCAACGCTCCAGTTTTAAAGATTGCAGATCCAGATAAAGAGTTTGTGGTATGTATAGATGCTTGCGAAAGAGGACTTGGTGGGGTTTTGATGTAGGAAGGACAAGTAGTATGCTATGAATCAAGGAAATTGAATGAGCATGAGTAGAACAATGTGATAGATAATATTGAGTTGGCAACAATCATTCATGCTTTGAATATGCGGAGGCACTATCTTCTTGGAAAATGATTCATCTTGATGAGTGATCATAGTGGATTGAGATACTTATTTGACTAATCAAATCTAAATGCCAAACAAGCTAGGTGATTGGCCATGATCAGTAAGTTTGAATTCGAGATCAGGTACATCAAGGGTAAAGAGAGTAGGGTTGTAGATGCTCTTAGCATGAGAGTACATGTAAATCACATAACATCAATGATTTCATATGGGACATATTTATAGGATTAGATCTTGAAAGCAAGACAACAGGATGAGAGGTACGGGGAGTTTAGGCACAGGTTACAGCAGCAGGGTATAGGTGAATATGATGTGGAATATCATCTCACGATATATGGATTGGTGAGATTTAGGGACAAGATCTATGTGTTGGACAATAGTGAGTTCAAGAAGCTTATCTTGAGGGAATTTCATGTTAAGTCGTATTCAGTTCACCCGCGATATCAGAAGACATTGAGAGTGGTGAAGACATTCTACTACTAGCCGAATCTAAAGAAAGAGGTGGTAGAGTTTGTGTCTAGATGTTTTGATTATGAACATGTAAAGGTAGAGTGTAAGCATCCAGGTGGGTTACTACAACCGATTTTGATTCCATAGTGGAAATGGGAGGTCATTTCTATGGATTTCATCACAGGTTTTCCAAGGACATCTAGACATCATGATTCTATTATGGTTGTAGTTGACAGGTTGACAAAGGCAACACACTTCATTCCAATGAAGTCTACTCATTCATCTAGTAAGGTAGCACAGGTATTCACCATAGATATAGTGAGGTTGCATGGTGTTACGAAGAAGATTGTGTTAAGACAAAGGTGCTAAGTTCACTTCCAGGTTCTTGAAAGAGTTATTTGCAGGTTTGGGTGTAGAGTTGGCCTTTAGTACAACTTATCATCTATAAACAGATGGATAGACATTGTTACAGGGAAAAGTGTCTATGCAGAACTGCTAATCCCACTAAGGCTGGTAGCTACCTTAGAAACAAACAAAGTAAAACTACTTTCGTTTTCCTTTATGAAAGATAGATGAGAGAAGAATAAAGGAGACCAACCTTTGTCTTGTGCTTGGTTCCTTGCTCGATTCCTCTCTCTTCCGATAGTCCTTTGCTACTTGCTTTCTTGTATACCCAGCTTCACAGAGTACCTGTAGAATCAAAGCAACATAACGCTATACGAGAACATGGATCTATTATCATAAACAATCTAGGATTAGATGTAAATTGACCATACAGATGCATAAAACATAAATGAAACAAGAGTATGGAGGAAAACTTGAATAACGTTATTGATAATCAAGAAAGAGCCAAGAGAGTTACAACCAATTGTTCTGACCCAGCATCATCCTCTCAGCAAGAAGCCCTTCTTCACCTCATGAAAAGCTTAGATCACCCAACACTATGATGTTGCACCAATAAACCAGCAGCACTTCCTTACAAGATACAAAATTCCAGCCTCTGGATCTCTGGGATGAGGGATCCATTTATAGATGTCTGCAAGGGAGGTGAGTCAGCTTTTGAGATTTGATTAGTGTCTTCCCTCTGATAGTTCTTGCTTCCACTTGGAGATTGATGAGCTCTTACTCATCCCTGGTCGAATTTAGAGAGGCAAGTGTCTCAGGAGAAGTTTCTGGAAGATTCCATGGTTCTCCACCTCGCGGATTGACACTACCATTTGTCCCTTCTCGCCCATCGAACCCCATAGAAGGGCTTTTTGAAATGCAACGCACCTACTGTGTGTATTTAGGTGAGATGCAACGCACTTTGCCTATGGAGCAGGTGAAATGGTCCAGTTTTGACTAGTTCTGAGCAGTTTTTCATGGAGAACTTTTGGGAGAAGCTGTAATCAGTTGACCTTGTTCTTTTAGGGGTTGGAACAACACTTTTAGGGACTTAGGAGCCCTTAATTTATGGACATTTATGCTTGGGGTTGTAGTGCCCAAAAATTTCTACAACAGACATAGAGGGCTAACAAGATTTTGGAGGACATGTTGAGGATGTACTTTATGCATAAACAAAGAAAGTGGGAAGAGTATCTTCCATTGGTGGAGTTTGCATATAATAATGGGTATCAGAAATATTTGAATATGAGTTTGTTTGAGGCACTTTATGGGTGGAGTTTCAATAATCCTATCTGTTGGAGTGATCCAGTGAACAAGGTATTGATTGAACCAAACATGTTGGCAGAGATGTAATAGGAAATGCACGTAATCAAGAAAAATCTAAAGGTAGCACAGGACAGGAAGAAGAGTTATCCATATTAGCACGGGGTATTTAAGGAATTTCAGGTTGGATAATAGGTGTACTTGTGCATCAAGCCCAAGAAGAGCTCCTTGAGGATAAGGCCATGTGCGAAGCTGGAACCATAGTGTTGTGGGCCTTTCAAGATTCTTGAGAGGGCACAACTAGTAGCCTAACGACTTGCACTGCCTCGGATAGTGAAAGTGCATGATTTTTTCCATGTGTCATTGCTTAAGAAGTATGTGAGAGACGTTGATCATGTGATTGACTAGTCTATATTGTATGTGGATCTAGAAGGAGAATTCCAGCTAGAACCTCAGTGCATTTTTTAGCAAAGACGCTCATGCTCCTAAATCGAGCAATCGAGCAATTTAAATTGCAATGGTGATCAAGTGATCAGTATTTAGCTCAAAAATCAAAGTGATAAGAATCACTCAAAACCTAAACGACCGCGTCTGTCTTGGTGATACGATCCCAATGCAATTAATTTCACTCAAAGCGAAGCCCATATGAGGAAGATATTGCGTTATGTCCGCTTTGACAAATAAAAGAATTTTTGAAAAAAATTTGTAGTCACTGCACAGTCAGCAGTCCATACTACTAACATGGCAGGTGACTGGGTAGGGTCAAAGGTGGTCAACAACCAACTAGGTTTCACCAAGTGGCATGTTGTGGTTGGTTTGCAGGTGTGGTGATTTGGATTCATATTATTGGTCAGAGGATGGACCAATGAGGAGGAGACAAGTGGCAAGCCCGGAGGTCGCCACATGTCCCTCCCCAAAGGACCGGTAGTATTGGCGTGCGATGTAAAATTTATGGGCAGGTCGGTGGAGTCAAACCCGTGACCTCACCTGCACTAACTCCACGTCTTACCATTACACGCCACCATGAGTCTTAACCTATAACGGTTTCCATATGTATTTATTGTGATATATGTTGGTGGTTGGGGGGAGGAGGGAGCCAGCCCAGTGGGCCAGCCCCCTCCCATGTGAACACACCATAGAACTGGAGGCTATGCATAACCATTGGCATTACCGCCAACCTAAACCTCATATGTGACCACACCATACTAACCCCGACAGCTAACAGTTAGCATAACCGCGCAATTAGTGCTAATCTAGATTAATGTTAATTAAACACAGTTTATCCAATAGTTAATGTGAAATTTAGTTGGCGGAAAGTATGGAGATCCGATAAATTCGGCGGTAACTCCAATTTTAGCGGAGTTAACTAGAGTTCCTCCAGTTTTAGTGGAGTTTTACTAGGAGAAATTGATTTTGCCATAACTTTTGCAAAATTCGACCAAATTGGGATTAGGAAAAGGCATTCCTAGATGATTTTGATGTTCTTAGCACATTGAAGTAGGTTTCAGGAGTAGTAGAGCATTGTAAACAATACTTTTTCCATTTTGATCTAATATAGAGGCCTAAGCAATGGAGGATGGACCATGTAGCCCATAGGGGTGAGCTCCTTCATCAAAACATTGTGTTAAGTGTTCATTTTGATGGTTTGCTGTACATTTGTTTTTTGTTGTTCAACACTTTACTTTCATGCTATTTTTCTCATGAATTTGACATAAAACTTGACATAAATTTACCTGTTCATTCACAAACACCATAAAGGAAACCTATGCACATGAAGCACATGATATGCAAGTGTTTTTATTTCTGAAGTTGAAATTAGCACAACAAAACTAGCATTCAACAACAGATCAAGTTGGTATTAGAGGAAAGGTTATTTTCTTGATTTCTTGAGTTTTGGGCAAGTTGGGTTTTAATGGTTGCAAATTTGTGATTCTTACAAGGTTAAAGTTGCAGAGAGGAGAAGGGAAACTATTGGTTGCAAATCCTGAGGTAATGCCCAGAAGAAGGAGAGCCATAAGGACACAATATCCACCCAAAGTTCCAATCCCAGTTGCACTTGAAGCACCTAAAGTTTTACCTTCAATTGAGATTGAGGAGGTACAAGTAGTACCAGAAGCTGAGCTTGAATCCAAAGCCATCATTTATGGAGCAGGAGAGATTGAAGTTCCTTCAAAAGAGGAAGCATTCAAGAAAGCTTTCTATGACTTAGTTGACATGGTTAGAGTCCTCTATGAAGAGAGGAATACTAAAATGGCTAGAGAGAGTTCTAAGTCCCCACATGGAGAGGGAAGCTCAGGAGATAAAAAAGATGAAAAGAAGGATTCAAAGGGTAATGGAGGAAAGCCTCCTCCATCTCCACCATCTTCATCATCTTCTTCATCATCCTCATCATCTCAAACAACATCATCTTCCACTTCCACCACAAAAACTATTCATACTCATTCAAAAACCCCAAAGGAAAAAACTCCCTTACTCAAATTGGACATTAAGTTTGAACTTCCCATGTACAATGGTGAGGTGAATGCAGAAAAGTT
Source organism: Pinus tabuliformis (assembly GCA_031772625.1). Classification (NCBI taxonomy): domain Eukaryota; kingdom Viridiplantae; phylum Streptophyta; class Pinopsida; order Pinales; family Pinaceae; genus Pinus; species Pinus tabuliformis. Next base: position 494,055,134 of record CM062814.1, on the reverse strand, counting down.
AGACAATTGGATTCGAAAATTGGAGGTTTATTGCAGAATTCAAAACCTTCAAGAATATGACATAAAAATCCAGTTGGCTTCATTAAGGCTAGAAGGAGTAGCATTAGTTTGGTGGGAAGCAAAGACTCAAGAGGAAATGTGAATTCATGGTAAGATATCCATTTCTTGGGTTGAATTTGTTTCTGCAATTAAATGATAGTTTTATCCTTTAACCTATATGCAAAAAGCCATTATGAGTTGGTAAAATTTTAGGAAACTCAAGGGCCAAAAAGTTGAAGACTATACCTAGGAGTTTAGGAAGAAGGCTTTGTTGTTATGAGTAAACTTGAATTCCCAAGATACACTGTTGAAATATATTTGGGGTTTACATTTCTACTTAAAACATACTATCCTTATGTTCAATCCAAGCAACTTATATGAGGTATGTGTGCAAGCCACACACCTTGAAGCAAGAGGAAAGAACATTTAGGAAGAGGGTAGTAAGAAGAAGCCATTCAAGGGTAAGGAGAAAGAGAAGGGTGGAAATGGAAAGAAAAGAATAATGCAAGTGTGAAGAAAGAATGGGAGAAAACTATATGCCAACCTTGTTCCAAAGCGGGCATGATGAAACCCATTATTGGAAATTACATCCCGAACTAAGGCCTAAGAAACCAAATAATAAGGGAAAACAAAAGATGACCGCTACCACACAACATGATCATGGATCAGATTCTGGTGATGAGACCAAGATTTCAGCCATGGTCACAAAAGGAAAAGAAGCTATTGCAATCACTAGTTCCTCACAAAGTCACAACAACACTCCAAATGAAGAATCAAGAATAGAGTTGTTCCATGTAAGGGTAATTTTAAATCATACAAAGATTGATGCATTATTTGATAGTGAGTCACAATCGAACTTGATTTCAGAAGACTTGGTAAAAAAACTTAACCTTGAAACTGTACCTCATCATAAGCCATATCTCTTGGGTTGGATAATCAATAATGCAAATTTACAGGTTACAAGGAAATGCTTATTCCAGTTTGCCATTACTAAAAAATTCATTGATGAAGTTGAGTTAGATGTAGTTCCACTTGACATCTCAGGAATCATTTTGGGAAGCCCATAATTGTATGATAGGAAAGCGATATTTTATCGCCATGAGAACAAATATCTTTTGCTCAAGGATGGAGTGGAGTATTTTTTGAGAGCCCATCGCAAAAGGTTAAGCATTTCTTTGGTTAATGCAGGGTAGATGAAGAGACTAGTAAATGCAAGTAAAAATTTTGTGCTTCTCATGATCAAGAAAAGAATTATACTTATTATGAATCTTTTGAAGGTTGTGATGATAAGTTAAAATATGATTTGTTTGATGTGGTAAGTAATCATGGCAAGATGTTTTAGGAACCAAAGGGGTTACCTCCCAAGAGGGGAATTCAGCATGAGATACAACTGCAGTAGGATGTTCCACTTACAAACATTGGCATGTATCACATGTCGATCATGGCTAGCATGGAAATCGAGAATAAAATTCAAGAATTGTTGAAAAAATGTATCATTCACCCATATACTTTGCCATGTGGTTCACCCATTGTCTTGGTGCCAAAGAAGGATGGGACTTGGCGCATGTGTGTGGATTCTTGTGCACTGAATAAAATAATGGGAAAGAATCGTTATCCACTCTCAAGAATTCATGATTTTCTTGATCAATTGAGGTATGAAAATTATTTCACTAAGTTAGACTTATGAAGTGGTTATCATCAAGTTAGAATAGCTAAAGAGGACATTTGGAAAACCACATTTAAAACTAAACAAGGATTGTTTGAGTGGCTTGTTATGCCTTTTGGTCTTACAAATGCTCTAGCTACTTTTATGAGAGTTATGAATGATGTATTGAGACCATTTCTAGATGATTTTGTCATTTTTTACTTAGATGATATACTCATATTCGACAAATCCATAGATGAACATGTCATGAATGTGAACAAAGTACTTGATGTATTGAGAAAATAATAGTTGTTTTTAAAGATGTCAAAGTGTGAATTTGGCAGAACTTATTTAGTGTATTTGGGACACATTGTTGGAGGAGGTGAATTGAAGATAGACCCCTCTAAGGTTGAGGTCATTGTGAATTGGCCCAAGCCCAATACAGTTACATAGGTAAGAAGCTTTCTAGGGGCATCATAATATTGGAGAAATTTACATTTTTCTTCCATTGCAACTTGTTGATGGTGATGGACCTGCCAACATTCAAGGGATCACCCCGGTATGAAGTACCAACTAGAACTCACACCGTTTGGTGTGGGAGTCCCATCCGGTGTGATGGTCTAGTTGCCATTGTCTTAAGGATTTTCCTCAACTCTTGCTTTTCAGCATAGGAGAGTGGTTCGCTTTGTCTTCGAGAAGTGAGGTTTGCATCCCTGGTAAGTGTAAGTGTACTTGTGTCAATGGTTCTTTCACTGTGAGGGGAAGAAGGTGAAGGTGGGTTATAGGTTGAAAGGGATCAGTCCCAACTCAGCTAGGAACACACAACACAAAAGGTCATACACAAATTCTAACGAATCAGTCCACTTAGATGCGGAAATCACAACATACAAGGTAAGATAACACATACATCACTCATGGATAAGTCCAAACGAGTGCAACAGTTGTTACAACAAGGTTCATGTGAAAGGTCTATCTGATGTCCCGCAGAGCAGTGGACGCAGACGAGACAACATCAACAGCATGTACAACACATTTCGATTAATATATTATGCATTACAACAAATGAATCAGTTTAGATGTAGAACACAGGTTAAAGCAACATGCATTACAAGCATTAAAGATCAGTCTTACAACAAATACAATACATGTGTGAAAATGTGTTGGCCTGTTAATAGGCTTCTAAATTAAGCGAAAGTTCCAAGACACATCATTACACCATACATAACTAACCCCATCAGTGGGGTGTTGGAGCCACTACTCACTCGTCAAAGAAAAGATTACAGACTCTCTTGGCTATGCGGGAGGAGTTGAGGTGAAAAGTCCTTTACATGTACAAATAAGGGGGTATTTATAGCCAAGGGTGAAATTGACCCTTGTGGTTGTTCGACTACCCTCATGACCATTTAACTTGCATGACTCTTCGACTTACATGACTCTTCGTTCAACAAGTGGGTCTCTTGGACTTCCACGTTACATCACATTGATTGATAACAAGCCAATATTGAGGACGTGGGTGACATTACTCATGACGTGACTCAACATGACTTGACATGACAATGCTAGTACATTCGTGCTACTACTGGAGTGCATGTCGAGTTATAGTGCTGCTGGGTGATGGATGTCTTCATGGTGTATCATAGCTTCACCTTCACATGGCGAAGTACGTGGAGTCTTCGATAGTCCTTGGTTCTCTTGATGAAGCTTTGGCATGTTATTCCGTGCTTGCATGTTGGAAGACTTGACAGGCTCATCTATTCACGAAGGTGCTTGTTCGTCGCATTCGTCTGCTTCGCATGCTTTGTTCATTCATTCGTTGGTTAACCTGTCATTCTGCATGTGCTCTCTTAGTTCATCCCATTCATCGTCTTGCCATGTTCATTTGTGTACCTGTACCTGCAGTCACTCATGACAAGATGACAGTAGATCCAAAACCTCCTAGTCTACCATGACACATGATCATTCGGGTGCAAGTGACCGGGAGAGGCAAAAAGGTTGTGATGCGGGATGATGGCTTCGAGAAATTGCTGATGAAAACTATGCAAGAGTCACTGAGAGATGGAGACAGGCGATATGAGTCGACAGTGAGTGTCTACAAGGTTTTGCTCGTTTGGGAGGCAAAATTGCACAAATTTTGGGAGGAACAGTCTGGGTTGCTGGAAGGTAAGGTAGACATGCTCTACACATTTTTCAGAATGAATGTGCAGCAAGGCTGGACAACCATATTTGTGCAATTTTCCAAAGGAACGGGTCGGGCTGCATGAAGGGTCAGCAAGCATGTATTGCTTAGTTTTTCTGGGGAACTACCCACGTCACTGGAAGCTAGAATTGCACAATTCCTAGAGGGAACTGCCAGTTGGTTGCTAGGGTCACTAGTAGGCAGAACTGCATAATTCCCAGAGGGAACTGCCAGTTGGCTACTCGGGAGACTGGAAGCAGAAAATATGCAATTCCTAGAGGGAACTGGGAGTCTACTACTCGGGTTTGTTGTCAAGGAAAACCGCACTGAGGCCGAGAGGCCAGCCTACTGATCATCTATGTGCAATTTCTGAGCTAAGATGACTAATGGGCAATGGAAGGCCTGCTCATGAACACTGCGAAATTTTTGAGATGAACAGTTGGTTGACTGTTGGGATGACTGACTGGGAAAATTGCATAATTTTCTGAGGGAGACAGGAACGGGCACTTGGTGTCTGTCTGGCCTGTCTACACAATTTCCTCAGTTAGTTGAGCAGGGGAGGTTAGTGGCCTCTGTGCAATTTTTGAGGGGAGTCAGTCCCGGGGTGACTATCGGGTCCGCTTGTCCAGGTGACCAGCACGAGAGTTGATTGGATTGCTTTTGGGCAACGCAACTTGAAAATACTAGGTTGGTGCTTCTGTGCTGTTCTGGTTGACAGTTGGTCGAGTCAAAAGTAGGGTGATGGTTCGGCTGTCAGTGAGGAGTCTGGTCGTCAGAACTTGACGAAGAAATGACCAAACCATCCAGACACACATGTTCAACATGACTAAGCGACGGTGCAAGTGACAACCGCAACACTCGTGATCGATCGTTCATTGATCAAGATGACGCTTGTGCGACAGTGAATGTGACTCCGTGTGTGAGTGCAGCAGATGCTTTCGTAGCGAATACAACAAGCACATATGAAGCGAAGAATTTAAGCATAACTAGAACATGGTCGCAAGCATGACTTAGACACCGACATGCAGAGACTTGAATGCAATTAACAAGCAAGGTGGATGTAAGGACTCACGCGAGCTCGCGGAATGAACCCGAGTGTGTGTAGTCATCAAGTGAACTCTTCAAGGGAGGCTCTAAAATTAGTGCAAGCCAAAATTTTGGAGGGTGGTTGTAGCCACTACAACACAGCTCCACTACATGCATTGACTAGTGTTAAGAAATCCCATTGGGGAGATGTACAACAGAAATCATTTGATGCTTTAAAACAAAAAATCAGTTCAACATCGATATTGGCTCTTGAGGGAGTTGTACCCTCACCTGTTGAACAACTGATAGTATAATTTGGGGTTCAAAAGGCTTCTAGTGGGCAAGGAATGATCAGGTGATCAATATCTATCTCAAAAATAAAAGTGCTCAGAATCGCTCAAAACCTGAACGAATGCATCCGTCACGGTGATACGATCCCAATGCAATTCATTTCACTCAAGATGGAACCCATATGAGGAAGATATTGTGTTCTGTTCGTTTTGCCAAAAAAAGAATTTTTGCAAAAAAAATGTACTATCATTGCACAGTCAATAGTCCATACTGTTGACATGGCAGGTGACTGGGTAGGGTCAAAGGTGGTTAATGGTCAACTAGGTTTTTCCAAGTGGCACGTTGTGGTTGGTCTACAGGTGTGGTGATTTGGCTTCATATTATTGGTCGGAGGATGGACCAATGAGGAGGGGACAAGTGGCAATCCCGGAGGCCACCACATGTCCCTCCCCAAAGGACTAGAATTATTGGCACGCAGTGTAAAATTTATGGGCAAGTCGGCGTAGTCGAACCCACGACCTCACCTGCACTAACTCCACGTCTTACGGTTACACTGCCACCATGAGTCTTAACCTATAACAGTTTCCATATGTATTTTCTTGTGATATATGTTGGCAGTTGGGGGGAGGAGGGAGCCAACCCCCTCCCATGTCAACACACAACAAAATCGAAGGCTATGAATAACCTTTGGCGTTAACACCAACCTAAACCTCATATGTGACCACACCATACTAACCCTGGCGGCTAATGGTTAGTAGAATCATGCAATTAGCACTAATCCAGATTAATGTTAATTAAACACAATTTATCCAATAGTTAATGCGTAGTTTAATTGGTGGCAAGTATGGCGGTCCGATAAATTCGGAGGCAACTCCAGTTTTAGCAGAGTTAACTGGAGTTCCTCTAGTTTCAGTGGAGTTTTACTAGGAGAAATTGATTTTGCCATAACTTTTGCAAAATTCGACCAAATTGGGATCAAGAAAAGGAATTCCTAGATGATTTTGATGTATTGAGCACATTGAAGTAGGTTTTAAGAGTAGTAGAGCATTGCAAACAACACGTTTTCCATTTTGAGCTAATACAGAGGCCTAAGCCATGGAAGCTAGACCAAGGAGATGTAGCCCAGGAGGGGTGAACTCCTTCATCAAAAAATTGTGTTAACTGTTCATTTTGATGGTTTGTTGTACATTTGTTTGCTATTGTTCAACACTTTCATGCTATTTTTCTCATGAATTTGACATAAATTTACCTGTTCATTCACAAACACCATAAAAGAAACCTATGCACATGAAGCAAATGATAAGAAAGTGTTTTTAATTCTGAAGTTGAAATTAGCACAGAAAAACTAGCATTCAACAACAGATCAAATGGAAGCACTTTGGGTCCGATGAAGCTACATGGGAGATGACTGATCAGATGCAGGCTATGTATCCTTCTCTATTCGCTAGTTGAGAGCATGTCTTTTGGTATATGTTTTGGTGTTGTGTCTGGTTATGTGTATATATTCATATATATTTAAATATCACATCGAGGTGTGTTATAAAGCTCCAATAAGTTGTATGTTGTTCATGATGTGTTGGTTATGTTTTAGCAGATGGATGTGATGTAAATTCTGGATCGAGATGTGTTATAAAGCTTCATGGGAAGCATGTGTTTTGCTAGTTTAAAAGTGTCATTGAACACCGTGGATAGTGTTCCCTAAAGGGGGAGGGTTCTGTAATAGCCCCAATTAAAAATCCATGTAATAAAGTTAATAAAGGAAAAAATAAAACCAAGGTCATGGGACACGTATTCCAAGATGAATGTTGGGAGAAAACATAGTGATGGTAATGGTTATGGAATTTGGAAAATGAATTGTATAAGGCTTTGGAAAGGAAAAGTTACATTAATTGGCATTTATTTATGAAAATAATGCAAAATAGGAGAAAAGGAAGGGGAAAGGTCATAGGTTGCATGTGAGGAGGAAAAAGAAGAAAAAATAATGGAAATTGAAGAAAATAGAGACCTCAACGATAAAAAGGATTCTGAGGATCAGTACACAGCCTTGGTCAGTACAAAATTTTGTCAGTTTTAGCTTGGAGCTATCTCTATTTACACACATAGTTTTCTTAGAGCATTCTTGGAGCACATTGGATCTAGAGTAAGAAGGCAAAGGAAAGTAGGAAAGTGCAAGATGACAACAAGATCAATAGTTACAACTGGATTACTTTGCAGGTACTACCAAGTTGCATGTATGGTTTACTTGCTAGTTTTGAAATGCATGGTGTATGCATGTGGTTATTTGTTTATGATCTGTCATTGGCATGGAGGATTTCCTGGATTTACAATGGTTTTTCCTAGCCTTTCCATTTCCTAGATAACCATGGTGTTGTGGGTTTTCCCTTTTGTTTTCTGATTGATGCTCATGTTCATTATGGCCGTGGGTTGAGTTATTAGTTCCTGGAGCCTTGGTTGGACAAACACTTTGGAATCCCTGTAACAACTTGGGTTGAGTTAGTAGTCCTGGAAGCCTTGGTTGGAAAAATGATTTTTATCCCTTGGTGGGCTGAGTTACTAGTCCTGGAGCCTTGGTTGGAAAAAACTTTGGAGCCCTGTGGTAGCTATGGGTTGAATTACTAGTCCTAGAGCCAGGTTAGAACAAATTCTCTAGAGCCCTGGACAACTTTGGTAGAGACCGATCTAGTGATGTTTAGTGATGTCCAACCATGAGGTCGAATCACTGGTTGAGGATTGATGTATTTTGGCATTTGGAAGCCCTAGTTCAGTTTTGTTCAGTTTATTGCATGAAATCCCACATCCATGCTTGGAATATGGCATGAGGGTGATTGGCTAAAAGAGAGATTTGGTTCAACCCAATCTATGGTCGGGTGGTACATGTAAGTCCTTGACATGGTTGGATTTTTCTTATGTTAATAAGAGCTCTTTTCCTCTTGTATTTTATGAGTAAATGTACTTGTTATTATGTGGCTTTAATGGATGTTCTATCATTGTTATAAGCATGGTTTTATGACAAACATGAGTTATGGCTCTCATCATGTTTTCGTTTATAAATGAAATGTTAATGAATGCATGACCTAATAGATTTTAATGCAACTATTATGAGAGGGCATTAGACCTTCTTAATGATTCTTAGATACGTATGAGATCCCTATGTTCAGATGTGTAATTATGACTTGTAGATTACATGTTCGTGATGTGTTTGACATAATGTCTTTCATGGTTAGGCCTGGTTAGGTCAAATTCTTGCCTAAGTTTGTATGAAAGGCTTTGTCCCTGTGTCATTTATATTTTCTGAAAGTTTCATTAAGTTCTTAGCAATGGTATGGAGAGTATCCCTCAAAAAGTGGCTCAGATCTTGTGGTCACTGGAAAATAACTGGGTGAAAAAGGTTGTAGTCACTCCCTTGTAGGCTTATGCATGCAACTAGATGGTTATAATCGAATTCAGGTAGTGTTATGCCAATGTTTGGGGGTCCGAATCAATGAAAAACTAGGTTAACTTACGGTTTGGGCGCCTAGGAGGGTGGTTTAGCTCTTGGGTGTCCTTTAGCACTTGAAGGAAGTCAATAAGGTTTTGGTGTGTCAATTCCACTTCCTTAATTTCACCTAGGAGGATGAGTCATATCATAGTAACTCCTCATCACATATTTACCTGGGTGGACTGGTGAACTTGGATAAGTGTGGGAGGAGGATGGTTACAAGGTACCTTTGAGATAATAAAGAAGCAAGGATATAATGCATGTAGACTCATTCTGCCACGATGCATGCACATTCAATTAGTGTTGAATGTAGAAAAATTTAAATTCAACGAGCCTTCCTTGTTGGATTGGGAAGAGGAATAGGTCCAATCTTCTATACATGATTAGGAATTAGAATCTCTGTAAGAGTTGAGTGAGGATATAGTTTTTCAAAAGAGATACATAAATTCAAGACATGGATGACGTGACCTTTGAATGATAAGGTTGAAAGGACAACTTACAAAAAAGGCTTGATAATAATCTGGGGAAACAATAGAGGAAAAATCTCCTCACCTCATTTAATAAAGATTTTGAGGTTCAAAATCCTCCAAAAATGGGGAGGCATGATTTAGATTACATTATTATATTAATTTTAATCCATATTAGTTCTTTCAAATGGAAAAAATGGAATTAGTTCACAAAACCATTTTTACTGGTTGGTCCTAGTCTGAAAAATAGGGGTTTGAAACTTTCTAGAAGAAATTTGAGGCATTAAATAACATTTTCGGGGAAAATAATTTTCACATAAGCGTTTCATCCCCTACCACCATTCTACACATATAGAACTTTCCATCAATGCAAGGATCACCTCAATTGGAGTATTGGATGTAATGAATTCTAGAAGTTGACCTTCCTATTTTGACTACCATAATTTGAAAGGATGTCAAATCAACTCCCATTGTTGATGGAAAAGGGGGTTAACCACATGCAAATGATGAATAAGAATCTAGAATAATTGATATTATAACTCTAGATAAGAGTTTAAGGAGTCAAAATTAACCACTAATAGGTTATTGAGGTGTGTTATAATTGGGCCATTAGGAGGAAAAGGGGTTCCATTCTATTTGAATGCATTTTTTTCCTTAGATGAATAGAGTATCTAAGAGTGGTTATAGAGAGAGAGAAAATAGAGAGGGTTTTGTATTATAAAAACCCATGGGGCACAAGTCTCACTCCTTTGTATTTGCATCCATTTACATTAGAGAAAGAGAGAGCAAAGCATCCTCACCTTTCAGTTGGGTTTTCTCTTGAAAGGGTTTCCTGGATTATATTTTATGTTCATTTGGGTTGGTGAGTCTAATTTTGTTGTTCTCTATTCTCCATAGTTTATCTATTGCATGAAAAACCAAAATACAATAGTTAATAAATCCAAAAATCTAAGGAAAAATTAACCTTAATAATGTAGATTTCATATTTTCAAATATATGATTTATCAAATTTGTTGTGATGAATTTTTTTAGTGGAATATCCATGCAAATTTACATTTCAAGTGTTTTCATATACATAGGTCAACATGTCCATCAATTTAAGTGCATAATGAAAATACACAATCCATAAGTACATGTAACTACTTAGGTCAAAATGGGTCACTACATACACACATCCTTTATGGAAATTCATTATTAAGATTTGGTTTAAAAAGTGAGGTGGGATCATGATGTATGGTCTTTGCGACCTCCTAGGGAGAAAACCTTGGGCTATACAAGTTCCACTGGAACTTAAAATGGTCCACCAAATGGTGTATGAGATGTCAAACCCTATGGTCCAATATGTGTAATTGTTCAACCATTATGGATCCCATGTCCAAGACATACAATTGCCCCTAATTTAGCTTGTGAGTTTCAATAGCAAAATAGTGTCATAAAATAGATACATGAAAAGCATCATGAGATTTATACAAGTGGGATGGTATTATGAGATGATGGTAAATTGATCCAATTCTCTCTTGAACCTTTAGCATTCCTATAAATTAAGTTGACAACATTATCCCTTTCCTAATTGAATGGTACTCCTGTTAGGTTGGCTACAAATAAAACTTGGTGCATCAACATAACTCTTATGTTTATCATGTGTCTGCTTTAACCATTATCTAATGTGAATAACTTACTCCATTTCTTGAATCAATTCAAGCCCTACTATTACCCATTCTTCTAACCTAAGTTCCCAACTTATCATTGTCCCACATGGATTTCCAAACAAAACTTGATAAGGAGGCACCACGACTAAAATGTGGTAACTTTTATTATAAGCAAACTTCGCCAAAGTTATTTACTTCTCCCAACAAGTTTGGTTATCCATATCATACACCTTAATAATGTCTTCCATAAATTGATTCACTACTTCTTCTTTTTTGTTACGTCCATTTCAAGATAATATGTTATGCCCATGTTGACATGAGTTCCCAAGTTTGACTATGAACTTGTCCAAGGCCTAGACATAAAAAAAGAGTCTCTATTTAACTTTTGGGTAATCCATGTAGATGGATGGATTCACCTATAAACATGCATGCCACATTAGTGAGATCATACATGTATTTGAATGGAATGAAATGGGTGTTTTTGGTCAATTTATCCACTATGATGAGGATGGAAATGTGTCATTGTGATGTAAATGGAAAAACAACATTGAAATCCATAGAAATTACTTCAACTTGGACATATAAATATCATGTGGTTGTAGAAGTCTTGTGGAGTGATGATGATCATTCTTCACTTGCTGACATTTGTGTTATGAAACCAACTCAAGAAAAGATAGAAAAGACAGATCAACGCCTTAGAATTCAACCTCTTCGAGGCGGCAACCTCCTTTACATTACATAAATGAACAATTCTTGGATGATACAAATGAAAAGACCTCCTTTCTATATATAGGAGTCCAAGGGGTCATAACATAATCAGAGCCGACATAACAATAATAATGTAAGGGCACAATAATAACAATAGTGGGCTTCTATGGGGCACAATAGTAACAATATAGGCACTACATGGGTACATCAATATAATAAGTGGGTTATACTAATAACAATAAGGGGTTACACTAGTAGTATAGGGGCCTAACATACCCCTCTCCTTCAAAAAGCATTGTCCTCAACGCTTCAGTAGTTCTTGATACTTTTGTATAAAATTCTTGTCCTCCCATGTGGAATATTCAGCGGGTAAGTTCTTCCACTTGATGAGATACTCTGAAATTGATCGATTTCGTAGCTGTCGGGTTCTTGTTTCTGTGACTGCTCCAGGTTCCAATATGATTTTTCCTTCCTCTTTAATTTCTGGCAATATTGTTTGAATTGGGATCTTTTGCAACTTTTGAATAAGTGGCCATACTTCTTCGTCCTTCTTCCATTCATCCCTTGCTTCGTTTATCCAATCTGGTTGGATAATATAAATAGCACAAAACAATGCTTCCACATCCTCATCCTTGAAGAGTCTTCCCATTCGGTAAGGTCGCCATTTTTTAAGTGCATGTTGTTTCGTTTGATTTTGCACTGAAGTGGTGTTATCCTTTAAAAGTTGGAGAACTTGTTGTTGATGTTCGATGTGATCTTTCACTGCTTGAACCTTTTTCTTCTTGATATGTCCTTCTATCTCTAGAGTTTGAGGAGTGGTAATTTCTTCCAATCCTTTACAAGATATGGTCGGATTTATTTCTTGATGCTCGATGTGATCTTTCACTTCTTGAACATTTTTGTTCTTTATATGTCCTTCTATCTTGATAGTTTGAGGAGTGGTAATTTCGAACAATGAATTACAAGATATGGTTGGATTCATTTCTTCTTTCTCAATGTGATCTTTCACTTCTTGTACCTTTTTCTTCTTGATATGTCCTTCTATCTTGAGAGTTTGAGGAGTGGTAATTCTTGCCAATGCTTTACAAGATATGGTCTGATTCATTTCTTCTTTCTCTGGGGTGGGGTCCTGGCGTATATCTTCTTCTTTTGTTGTTTCTTGATCCTTTTCTTCCTCCTCTTCATATTCTATGTAAAAGAATTTCTTCTCAGCACACTTATGACCTTTAGTGCATTTGCTATCACAATTGTAACAAAGCCCTTTTTCTCTTTTTTCTTCCAATTGTTGTGGTGTAACCCTTGTAGGTTGTGGAAGGCTAGGAGAAACAACACTTCCATCTTTATAGTTGTGAGGGGTACACTTCCTGGTTTCCATAATTTTGCTTTCCACTATGTCACGAAGCCCTTTTACTCTTTCCAATTGTTGTGGTGTTGCTCTAAAGAAGGTGTTGCTCTTTGTATCCTCGTGCTATCATTTCCTCCGTGAAAATTGACCATGTAACAAGTTGTTTACGAGAACAAAGCCCTTTGTACCATACAAATTGATCTGTTTCTAAATATGAAGATGCAATACATACCTTTTGTAACAGTTGTACACCATGTATATCAAAATATTGCTCCATCTGAAGTATCCAATTTACTGGATCCTTGCCATCAAACTTCCTCATCTTGCTTTTTCTTTATTTTAGGAGCTCTACCTTGAAACGACTGTAACTCTGTACTTTCGGATCTTTAAGTTCTGAAATTGTGATCTGTAGTAGCCCTCTGTGTCCTCTTTCCAATGCCACCAGTCTGATCCAAATTGGATTCTCCAAGAAAGAGTTATGCACAATCTCCCAAGATGACCTGATTATAGACCTTTCCAGAAGAGCGAACTTGTATAAAGTGCCACGTTTACAATTTTCGATATTTGGTTCTAAAAAAGATATACAAGAAACTATAGTCCGTCCTCTTTTTGTACCTTCTTACGAAATTTCAATCTGATACCCAGAGAGAAAGTTATGACGATTTTCCCCAGGTCACCTGTTTTGAATGTAATTCAGGAGTCTACAAAAAGACCAACTTCCTCAGATCATATCTCCGTAAATATCGCGCGAAAAGCTCTGAAATTCGGACCCAAGGTTCAACGCGATTTCTTCTCAAATGGGTTTTTTTTGCGACTTCTGAAACGTCACAGAAAAAAGTTATAGCGAAAATGCCACGATGACTTGTTTGGAGCAGCGAAACCCTAGAATCCAAAGCTCTGATACCAAATGTTATGAAACCAGCTCAAGAAAAGATAGATCAACGCCTTAGAATTCAGCCTCTTCGAGGGGGCAACCTCCTTTACATTACATAAATGAACAATTCTTGGATGATACAAATGAAAAGACCTCCTTTCTATATATAGGAGTCCAAGGGGTCATAACATAATCAGAGCCACATAACAATAATAATGTAAGGGCACAATAATAACAATAGTGGGCTTTTATGGGGCACAATAGTAACAATATGGGCACTACATGGGTACATCAATATAATAAGTGGGTTATACTAATAACAATAAGGGGTTACACTAGTAGTATAGGGGCCTAACAATTTGAGACGCTTAGTGACGAATTGGACTATGTGACTTTTCATGATTGCCCAAAAGGTAAGTAAATAAAGTAAACCACTCTCCATTGTTATTATCCTTATGATTGAACTAGATCCTTCCATCTAGATTCTTTCCTTGAGTTGGGAGGTTAGTGTAGTTGAGATATCCAAATATAATAATGAGTAAAAGATAGATAAGTAATTTTAACCAAGTTAGGAAATGGGTAGTAAAAATTGGGTTTCAATGTTTTGTATAATTTATAAACATCTTAAAGAGACAATAGACATCTAAGACTGAAAAGGGAAGTTGGAGAAAAATCAAGAGATCCCATTTGGATAAAATAAATCTAAACATATGGCACACACTTGGTTCAAAAGTCTCTACAATAAATGTGATTCCTTTGTTGCTTCCATCCATAGCATGTAAAGCAACAATGAATAGGAATAAAAAGGAAAACTTAAGGCTAACAAGTGTGATTTCTTATTCTTCACAACCTACAATTAATACTCCTTATAAATGTTTCTCTTATGAGAAATGTGTTAGTTTCGTTGGATTCAAATGTCTATGGGGAACTACACTTGAAAGGACTACATTCCCATAGTAATTATTGTAAGAGAAGATACAAAATAAACTTCTATTTAAGGAAAATAAGCTAAATAGGATGATGCTTGAAGTCATTTAGTCAAATAAAAAATATCAACATAACACATCATAAAATTGAATACTTAAATAAAATAATAGAATATTTTGGAACGAAATATTCTACAAATATAGAAAATAAGTGCTAAAAGGAAAGAAAGATGTGAAGCAAAATTTTCACCATTATAGCAGGAAGGAAATGGACCTTACCAATGGTAAGACCTTTAAAACAAAACAAAAAAACTCATGATAATATAGTTTCAATGTTGGATTCTTAGAGTGCATAAAAACATATTTCCTCCTTACATTTGATATATGAAGAGCTAAGTTATCTTTAAAAGTATTCTGTCTTGAATAGTTTTACTACTCATTAAGTGTGATCCCTCTCAAATTTGATATAGTGAAGGGCTACATATCTATGGAAGTAATCAAGACATGAGTCATTCTATTACTTATGACCAATTGATAAAACCACATGGGGTAAGTACATGGACATATGATGGAAAATTTTAGGTATTGCATGGATTTTATATATGACATTTCCCTTTTTAATTATACAAGTGTTATAGGATACATGTTATTTACTTATATGAATTTGGCGATGATTATTATTATTATTTATTGTGATTTGATTTATTAGATTTTAAAAAAGATAAAGAATTATTTGATTTGTTTTAGAATTTTATTTCAGTGCTAGAAAAGATTTAAAGGAAGTGTTCCAAAATCACCTTAGTTTTGATGAGTTAAATAGTTAGGAAGAACGATATCATAATAAATATTTTGAAGTTGTTATTTAATGTGGATGTACATAAGACATTCTAAGAGAAAGTGTTTTTCACCTTCAACCCTCTTAGTGTCACAAAGATGACAAATTCCTTCGACCCATGACATAATAAGAATTTTGACCACCTCACGTCTAAGTCATTCCGGAATCGCTGCGGCCCTGACCTAGCCGGCGCTGCGCAAAGCTTTTGGCCGTCCGGCCCCTGGCTGCTGCAGAGGGCCTGCACCCTCCTGCTATCTCGCAGATCTGCGCCTCAGAGGCTGCTGCGTCCCCGTGTTCAGGTTGAGGATCTCTTTAACGGAGAACATGGACTCCAATGGGGGCTCGGCTTCCCCCCCTGCGGAGGTCCTGGCATTCAAAGCAATGATCGAAGCCTGCTCGAAGAGAGCCCCATCGGTGGCTCAGCAAAAGTTCATCAAAAGGATGGATAAGATCCCCTCAGTTGCCCTTTCAGAGGAAGAGACGTGTAAAGCAGCACTAAACCTGGCAGAGAGAGGTCTTATTGGACAGTTCACAGGCCTCTGGCCTTCACCAAAGTCAGTAGAAGATTGGGCTCAGAGAAACTGGAGCCCCCTGATCAAGGAGGGCGTGAAAAGCTACTTCGTTGGGAAAGGATACTTCGTCTTTGTGTTCGATAATCCGGAAGATAGAAGCCTAATATTCAGAAATGGGCCATATTTTATGGGACCGCAAGGCCTGTACCTGAATAAATGGTCCCCAGACTTCGACCCTACCCAGGACGTCCCCTCAGCAGTTCCGGTATGGGTGAGACTTCCCCACTTGCCTCTCCACTGCTGGAACCAAAAATCCCTAGAAAACATCGGTAATGCATTGGGTAAATACATTGACAGAGCTGCAAGAAAAGATCAGTATTCATGCGCTCGAATATGTGTTGAAGTCGATCTGGAGGAGGGGTTACCGGAAGCAATCAAACTTACAGTAGCAGGCTGGGAGCACATCCAAGAACTGGACTATGAACAGCTTCCGTTCAAATGTAGACACTGCCATGAACATGGACATTTCGCGAAGCATTGTAAGAAGAAGGCAGAAGAGCAAACAGACAGACAAAAAGAGGAACAATGGACCCTAGTTCAGAAGACAACAAATCCAAAAAAAGGCCCAAGCAAAGGAAGGACAACAGGGATGACAAGCAGCTCAAAACCTATCCAGGAAGAGGAAACAGGGATGCCAAGCAGCTCAAAAATCATCCAAGAAGAGGAAGCAAATGTACAAGGGACATCAAGCGCACAGATCAACCCAATAGATCTGGAGCATGAAGACCTGGTGCATGTAGAAAGCCCCCCTCCAAGTAAAGAAAGTGAGAAAGAAAAGCAGATCGAAGCCACTCAGGGCAGTTCGCCCAACCCTTCATATGCAGATATAACAAGGAAAAAAGCAATAGAAAGTTCAGAAACTTCAGAAGATGAAGCCTACGAGCGTCCTACCAAAAGAGCTTTCAGGAAATCCCGGAAAGAAAAGAGAGAAGAAGAGGCCGAGAGACTTAAAACCCAAGGGAGCCAAGCAACCATAGAAATGACCATTGGGCGGAACACCAGGCCGAGACCTTCCAAGGGAGGTCCCACCCCCTCATCAGGTAAATAATGAAATTTGTCTCTTGGAACTGTAGAGGGTTGGGGAGCCCTGCAAAACTAGAAGCAGTTAAGGATCTTCTTAAATCTGAACCCACAGACATCCTCATGCTCCAAGAGACTAAAATTGAAGGGCATTCCCTTCTTGACACCAGTAGACTAAGATGGAATAAAAATACAGGCAAGGCAGTTAGTGCAAGGGGAACCTCCGGAGGATTGGCCACTCTTTGGTCAGATAGCACTTTCCAGCTCAATAAACACCATGAAACTCAGCACTGGATCTACACAGATTTGACGCACAAAGTAAGTAAGTTGAATGTCTTTCTCTTCAATTTATATGTTCCGGTAAATTATGCAGAAAAAAGAGAATGTTGGTATTCTTTATCAACTTACCTAGAACAACAGTCTCCAAACAATATTATCATTGCGGGTGACTTAAATATAGTTCTGAAGCCAAAGGAGAAGAGGGGAGGCTCCAGTTCCAGAGATCCCATGCTGGCCACGGTGGAGGAGATCGTACAGAACTGGGATCTCTTAGACTTCCCTCCAGTACATGGACTCTATACATGGTCGAATAATCGGGTCGGGTCGGAACAAATCTCTGCCCGGCTGGACAGATTTATGATCCAAAGCGGTCTCTTGTTGAACAAAAAGATCGCCAGCACCAAAATTCTGCCCAAATTGACCTCAGACCATAAGCCAATACAGCTGCTATTAGAGGACGAGGAAGATTTGGGCCCCATCATAGGTTCTACTAGCTACATATGGGAGCAGAAGATGAAGGCAACAAAACAGGCGTTGAAGGAGTGGATTAAAAAGCCTGCACCCAATCCAACCAATCAAAGGAAAGAGGCAACCCAGAGGTTGCACTCAATGCAAATGGAAATGGAGAATAAAGATATTACAGTTGAACTTCTGAATGAGGAAGTCAAAACACAACGCTCTACCTTTCAAGCCTTCCGAGCTGAAGAGGAGTATTGGAGATTAAAGTCTAGGAGCTTATGGCTAAAGGCAGGGGACCGGAACACTTCTTATTTCCACAAACAATACAGAGCTAGACTATCCCGGAACCATATAGCGGAAATTAAAACTATGGAGGGACAGTTCTGCAAAGGGTTTGATCAGGTGAAAGCAGCAGCTGAAGCACATTTTAGGAATTTATACAATATTGGAACTCAAGCTGAAGAAGTGGAAATCAATGACTTTCTTTCTAATATTCCCCAGCTTGTCAATGATGAAGAAAATACAGTCCTATGCAGACCTATCACAACCGAGGAAGTCATCCAAGTGATCTGGTCAATGGAAGCCGATAAGGCCCCTGGGCCCGATGGATTCTCTATACATTTTTATCAATCATGCTGGGAAATTATCAAATCTGACCTCCTCAAGATGATCAAAGGATTTATGACAAAAGCTAAAATAGGAGGAGGTATCAAATCCACCTTCCTAGCATTAATCCCAAAGGAATCCAATCCAGAAACCTTTGCAAGATTCAGACCAATATCGCTGTGTAACGCTTCTTACAAAATCATAGCCAAGCTCCTAGCAAATCGACTCAAGCCTTTGCTCAAAAAGTTGATCTCCAGCAACCAAGGTGGATTTGTAGAAGGCAGATATATTATGGACAATGTCATTCAGGTCCAAGAGACCATTCACTCAAGCAAACAACGGGGCGAGAAAGGTATGTTGATCAAACTCGATATGGCAAATGCATTCGATAGAGTAAATCGTTTGTTTCTATGTAAAGTCCTGCTCTCTTTTGGTTTCTCTGAGCACTTTGTCCAGCTTATCAAAGCTTGCATAGAAACCCCATGGATTGCCCCTCTCGTCAATGGACGCCCCACTAACTTCTTCCAAGCTCAAAGGGGCATTAGGCAGGGATGCCCTCTCTCTCCCTTCCTGTATATTCTCATGGCAGACTCTCTAAGCAGGAAGTTAGCAGTTGAAAAATCCGTCGGCTCCCTTCCGGGTCTCAAACCTTCTGAGGCTTCAACACCCTTAAATCATGCCCTCTTCGCGGATGATTCTCTGCTCCTCGGAGGTGTTTCTACCAGAATAGCGAAAGCATTTGACAATGTATTGAAAAGTTACTGCAGGGTGACTGGAGCTCTTATCAATGAGAGCAAAAGTGAAATATACAGTTGGAACGCGGAACAACAAGAGATCACCAGCATATCGAGGATACTCGGGTTCAAAGGCCAGGCCAAGTGGGACAGCTTCAGATATCTTGGCCTTCCCATTTCCTCTGGAGCGAACAAGAGATGTTTGTGGACTCATAT
Source organism: Pinus tabuliformis (assembly GCA_031772625.1). Taxonomy (NCBI): domain Eukaryota; kingdom Viridiplantae; phylum Streptophyta; class Pinopsida; order Pinales; family Pinaceae; genus Pinus; species Pinus tabuliformis. Next base: position 494,035,789 of record CM062814.1, on the reverse strand, counting down.
AATCAGCAAAATTAAAGCCAAAATCACAAACTGGGGCGGATATTGGTTAACAAAAGGAGGCAAATCCATTCTTATAAAAACGCAGCTGTCAGCTCTCCCCATATATCAATCAGCATTTCTCCTCGCGCCCAAATTCGTCACGGACCAGATAGCAACCCTGATCAGGAACTTCCTATGGCAAGGCGGGAAAGGAAACGAAAAAAAGTTGCACTTAGTTAAATGGGACACGGTCAAGAGGCCAATAGATGAGGGCGGTTTACAAATAAGGGACCCCTCCTTCATCAACAAATCGTTGGGAGGCAAACTGCTTTGGAAAATAGTAAGCGAACCCTCACATCCAATCAGCATAATATTACAGTCAAAATACTCAGACAAAGAAGCGATAAGAAAATTGCAAATACAGTCCACAGCGGCCAGCTCGCAGGTATGGAGGCTATGTTGCAAGAGCAGCGAATTCTTCAAAAAACATATGTACAGAATACCCGGAAATGGTAAGTCCACACAACTTTGGAAGGATCGAATTATGGGGAAAGATCCGCTGGCGGAAAGAGAGGATATTGCAGAGCTAAGAAATTGGCTGGAAAGAGCAGGAGTTAACAGAGTATACGATCTGGCAGTTTGGGACGATCGTGGAGATTGGTTAAAATGGGACTTCCACGGAGTCCCTGAGCGCCTAAAGGATCAACAGATCCAACTTGAGAACCTGTTAGAAGACGCCACCCCAGACAACAGATTCAAAAAGGATCGATGGGGTTGGGGAAAGTCTGGAAAATACACCTTAGCAGAGGGATATAAGTCTCTTCAGGGAAAAAGGATCAGCCATCATACTCCAGCCTTTTGGAAGCAGATTTGGGAGCCATTAGCGCTACCAAAAATAAATTTTTTCTTCTGGACCTTGGTACACAACAAGTTATTGACAGGGGACAATCTGACAAAAAGAAAGTTTGAAGGGCCCCATAGATGCGCTCTCTGTAGATGTCAGTCAGAAACTGCCCAGCACTTGTTTCTTGAATGCGCCTTTGCCAAGAAGGTGTGGGGACTTCTTCTCGACGAATTCCAGATCTCCCTTCCACAGCAAACCTCTGTCTCTGAGCTGTTCGCGACTTGGTGTGCTAGCTACCCCAAAGGCATCTTACCCAAGTCATTTTGGCGCAGGATATGGATAGCGTTGCCAAAGTTTGTTTGCTGGCAACTGTGGTTAACCAGAAATCAGAAGATCTTCAAAGAAACGCAATATTCCCCGCATCAGGTTGCAGCAAAAGCTAAGGCCCTTCTGTTGGAAGCGGCTCAGCAGCAATATAACAAAGAAGACCCCCTTCTTAGGCCAGAAGAAAAAAGGTGGCTAGCTATAGATCCGCTGCCCCGAAATTATAGAATCTCACCCCTGAAAGCAAACCTGGAATGGAGAAAAAGAGAGACTGATGACATCTTTCAAAGCTGGTGGAGGGCGCAAAAAGTAACTACCATTTTCTTTGACGGAGCGTCCAAAGGGAATCCTGGAGCAGCAGGTGCAGGCGGGGTTATCTACTTTGTGGAAGGGCCCTCCACTGTTTCCTTTGCATGGGGTCTCGGAGAGAAAACAAACAACCAAGCGGAGATTCTGGGGCTGCTAAAGGCATGTCACATTGCAAGAGAGAAAAGTGCTAAAGATATTCAAGTCTTCGGAGACTCAGAAATTTTAATCAAAAAATTAATCAGAGAGGAATACTTCAACAATGTAGGGCTCAACAAAGTATTGGATAGACTGAAGACGGTTCTACAGAGTTTTGACTCATGCAAATTTTATCATATACTCAGAAACTCCAACAAGGAAGCAGATAGTATGGCGAATTTGGGCAGCACTCTCACCAAAGGAATCTTAAATGTAAACGGGGAAATTCTTTTTCATCACTTGTGATCTGCTCCTTTCCAAAGGAAGCAAAAGTAGGATTTCAAATCTTGTAAGCAGGGCTGCCTAGGCAAAGTCCCTATCCATTTCTAACATATCAATAAAATCATCAACCGTTTCAGTTAAAAAAAAAAAAAAAGAATTTTGACCACCTCATTTCACTACATGGAGCTCATGAGAATTTGTTCCTATCTTAAAAAAGTTGGTTTTGTTCCTTAGACTAGTCAAAATAGAGATACTTTTGATCTTGTTGATTAGGGCTTATCTTATTGATTATGGCTCATCAACTTCTTATAGTATCTTAATTTTCATTTAGAAGCTAATTCTTTATTGCACCACAAGTTCTCCTTCAATTTAAGTATAATAGTATTTTAAATATTATCATTATTCTACTAAATAACCTATTTTTTAACCCCAAATATTTAGCCAAAAATTTTACATATATATTCATTCACACACGAGTTTTTGTTATTATAATTTAAGCATAAACTCAGTACTTTATAGCCCTTATCATTAGTGAACATTGAAATAAATCATTAATGAAAAAAGTGATATCAAAAAATATTTTCCCACATTTACAAATCTCATACCTTAGAAAAGAAAATCAAGAAATGTGTATCTCCACATTCATAGATAGCATAAGCTCTTAAAAAAAATCTTTCTCATATTTATAACTAATATTTCTGATAATCTTGTCTACCGAAATTACTATATCTCATTTAAAAAAAATTTGTTAACATAAATTTAAGGATATATCCAATAACATTAATAAAAATCACCTAATTTTTTATATTATATATATATAATAAGATTAACTGCAACTTAAAAAAGGACGAAACAAAACTAAGTTAAATCTAAAACGTGCATGGATATAAAAAATTTAAAACTACGAAATTATCAAAGACTAGTTTTCAATTAATATTAACCATTTATATATTTAATTGTAACCCAACCATTTTCTACGCGGCAATGCCATAACGTGTTAGCCATTCAATCTACTCGTTAGGTGTAAACAAAACCAATTTAAAATCTAATTAAAAAATAAAATTAACTTACTAATTAAAAAATATAAATTAATTTAAGTTTTGGAATGCATATAATGATTCACTTCGGCAAAAGCTTTTGACCTATGTGAAATAGTTTTTATTTAACGAGAGTTAACTGGATCTAGTGAAGATATAAATTAATTAGAATAGCAATTGTTTTTAAAGGTGCAAAAGTACATCAAAGGAATAAAATATATGTGAAATAGTTTTTATTTAACAAGATTAAGTGGGATCTAGTAAAGAGATAAATCAATTAGAATAGCAATTGTCTTTAAAGGTGTAAAAGTACACCGAAGGAATAAAATATTTGGGAATATCATCACGCCAAAAAAAAAACGCTTCTAAATCCATGCATATAAGATCTGCCGAAATTTCTAATGGAAGCACCATGAGGCGAGCCCCCTACTCACAACCTATGCATGAGCACAAAGTGTTGATAAACCTTGCCTCCGGTCTATCACGCCTGGTTATTTGTCTTTTCTCTGTCACACGATGACGCCTACCTCAGATTTTTATCAAGGCGTGAGATTGATCTCCGTCAAGGTCCTAAAGGTCAGCGACTCATTCCCTAGGCCGCATAATGGTTCCTCCTATAAGATTCTGCTAGTCTAGTCAACACTACTTCATGGTTATCGTAGTCAAGCATGATGCAAACAACATTTTAGCATTCTTCGTGCTACACAACAAATATTTTTTGACTTTTCACCATATCCCCTTCACCTTCTAGGCTAAAAATTTGAAAAGGAAATCACATTTGATCTAAACAAAAGTTTTGTGTTCGTGTACTACAAAATAAATAACGTTTTACTTTTCATGCTATATATGCCCTTCTCATTGTAGAGTCAAAAGATGAAATGAGAGTCCAACTGGATTGAAAGAAAAGTTCTAGTGTTTTTATGGAATTAGTATGGAAGATTCTTCCTGGACCGACAAAAACCTACTTTTCCATGGCCATAATAACTTTCTAATCCATTACACAAGTCTAAAGAGTGTCATCAAATTAGAATATTAAAGTTTGCAATTAGGGTTATTTTTATTAAATAGGTAAACACATTTTCAAAATGTGGGGAGCCATAAACCTCAACTCTAAAATAAACCTTCCATGGTTTTATTGAATTGGTTTGGAAGATTCTCCTAAAGCTTAAGCCACTCTAAAAGATGGCAACTGTGGACTTCTTGTTTGATATCTTCTTTAATTTCTTAAGATACTTTCTCATAATCCATATCTTTTTTATTTTGTTGGTTTGTATCATCCTCCATAAGATTTGTAATGACAAACCCAATTGAAGCTTTTGAGAAATAAAAGTAATAATTTTTTGGTATACCTAGAGTTAATTGGTTTTGCAAGTTATGTTTTTTTTTTTTTTTGACTTAGCTTAGATGGCTTTTCTTGTTTCAATTTTATATTTGCAACTAATCAAAATTTAAACTAAGAATAAATCTTAAAATAAAAAACTAATACATAAAAAAACTACTGGTTTTTATGATAGTGATGAATATAATAGTGACTTTCATGATAGTCGACTTTAAAATTACGAAGTTTATACTATTAAAATAACACTAATTAATAACTATCCACGATACCAAAAAACAACAAATGATAACTACCCACTATACTAAAAAACAACAAATAATAAATACCACTACATTGGGATGAGTGATAACTCAACTTTAAAAATAAACTAAACTCACAATTTCAATGTCCCTGAAACACCACAAGCAAAGCCATCCAAACAATCAAAAGACTAATTATATTACAACAAATGATAACTACCCATTACATTGAGATGAGTGAGAACTCAACTTTAAAGATAAACTATCTCACAATGCCTAAAACACCAAAAACAAAGCAAGCCAAACAATCAAAATGCTAATTACAATATAAATACAATGAAAATTGAAACATCCAAAATTTCACCATTGCCCATTAAAATCATGATACAAATCGTAATTTACTACTTTAACATGAATTTATATATTTATGGTTTAGAATTTAGAATTTAGATGATTAAATAAATTGTTTTTTTGTAACTCTAAACTTTTAAGTAATATATATAAATATATTAACTTACCCTAATAAAATGAATTTATATATTTATGGTTTAGAATTTAAAATTTGGATGGTTAAATAAATTGGTTTCTTTTTGTTTTTTTTCTAACGGGAAACTTTTAAATAACATAAATAAATATATTAACTTACTATAGTAAAATAAAAAAATAAAAAATCTATAAAAGGTAAAAATGAAAATCTAATATATTTTGAATTTATAACAAACTGGGAATTAATTATGATCAACAAAGTTAAAAGAATTAACTTATGTTTGATAAATGTAAGACATCCACGTAAAATTATAATAAAAGAGATGTCCTATATTTAGAATATCGTCAAGCAATTCTGAGACTCATGCTATCAAAAGATTTTTACTATTAAAAGACGTACATAATGCATACTACATTTTCGACAGATTTAATTTGTAGGTATTTGTTCTTGCCTCCAAGCCATTCAAAATTCAAGATTACACATAGGTTAAGTCGTTGTGAGGGGTAACACATGAAAATGCAAAATTCAAGATTACACATAGGTTAAGTCGTTGTGAGGGGTAACACATGAAAATGCAAACGGTAACATAACACATGAAAATGCAAACGGTAACATATTTTTTTTCAGTGAGAAAAAAGCATGATGATATATTATAGGCAAAATTTAGGCAAAATTTATATGATAGTACATAAAATTAACTATTTACAGATTGATAGTGAATCTTCCAGGTCACTTGATAATGAAAATATGGTGTTCTGATCACCATCCAAAACCTAAGATTGAAAAGATTAATACTCATTGTTAATGTCTCTCTCCCTGCAAAGAATTGGTCTCAACATTGTATTCTTCATAGGATCTACCCTTCCCTGTTTTTCAAACATTTTAGGAAGACTAATTTCTCCCATTCTAAGTTTTTTCTTCATATATTGGTGATTGATATTTGCAAGATCTGAACCGAACAATGATTGTAAATTGAATTCAGAAATAATGTGAAATCCCTGGTTAGGATTTGCAAGTAGCTTTCTCTAAGTTCAAACCATGGAGCGAGTTCCAAAAAATGATGGATCGTTGTTATTGTGGGCTTCAAGATAGCATATTCTTAGAATTAGACATTCCACATTTCTATGGTTGCATAACTCTTTCTTATCATAGGCACTTGGGCATTTACCCGGCGGTCAGGATGGACGTCTTTCCGCCTCCCCACCCGGGTTTAAACCCAGGCTGCATGCTTCCAGTTGTGCTGCAGCTATATGTTGACTATCTTGTTTAGCTGCTATACGGCATATTTGCATCAATCAAGTTTCTGTATACTATCTTGTTTCGCTGCTATGCAGCATATTTGTATCAATCAAGCTTCTGTATATATGTGTACATTGTGAATTCAATTTCACTTCTGTAAATATATGTAAATTGCGAATTTCGGGTTAATACAACTTCTTCTAGAAGGACTCACGCCCTCTCATTTAAAAAAAAAAAAAAAGTAACTCTTATCATCACACTACCTTCCTACAACATTCAACACCCTGCAATAGTCATAATTGTTATGATCTATTTCAATTGTTATTTATGTATGTTGAATTTACGTTTCTCTGATTTATATCAAGTTTCAAGTTTATTGAGAAGTGTTTTCAGCGAAAATCACATCATAATTTATGTATCTAGCATTTCGAACCAACAAGTGTGGTTTATTATGTATGTGTTTAATTTAGGTTAAGTGTGGTTTATTATGTATGTGTTTAATTTAGGTTTGTGTGATTTATATCAAGTTTTAAGTTTATTGAGAAGTATTTTCAGCGAAAATCACATCATAATTTATTTATCTAGCATTTAGAACCAACAAGTGTGGTTCATCCAGGTAACAAATTATATTCAATGTTTCATCCAAAACAAAAATTGAAATAATGTTTAATCCTAATCACACTAGTGGATCACTCGCAGTAAAAAAGTGTGAAATAATGTTTAATCCAAATCACACTAGAGAATGACTTGCTTTAAAAGAGTGTTTTTGTTTTCATTGTAGGTGGGCTTAAGACTAGAATTGCATGAAAGATATTTTCGCAAGTCAATGAATTAACCCCATAAAATTTCCAATATTTCTGTAGTGAAAGCATTCCAATAATTCAAGTAATTTGAATAATTTTTATAGTGAAAGCGAGCTAGTTAATTGTAATAATTCAAATAATTCTATCAAAATAGTTCCAATAATTGATTGTAATAATTCAAATAATTTTGTCAAAATAATTCCGATAAGTAACCCCAGAATGTGTCTTGTTTGAGCAAACTGTTCACCATGTAAATCTGCAAGCTCGAAAGGACAAAGCTATTTAACTCATTGAGTTGGCCAATTTTTGCTTTGTTGAATGGCCACTTTGACAGATGGTTGCACAATGTACATGCCCCACAATATATTTAACAACAGAGAGACATGTCAGACAATCGATTTTGAATAAACAGCTGAAGAGTGACCACGCTTGACAGATTGCAGAGTCAATTCTCTTAGTAAAGTCGATATTTTGCCTTACAAATAAATATTTAAATTATTTTAAAAACAAATAATTTAATATTGAATTTTAATTTTGAGAAATATATTTTATTATTTTTATAAATGATTACGCCGTTTTTATAATAAATCACGAGGATATATATGATTTTATTTTTAATTAGTTTTGAGATACAGCATTTAACTTATATACATATAATTAGAAAATAGATTATGAGCAGGGTTGGAATTTGGATTTCTCTTTACCCGTCATACAATTTTTTTTTGACGTTTTGGGTCCTTATCCTTCCGGTCAAGAAACGTTATATTAAAAATTTTGCCCTTCAAGAGTGATGTTCTCATAATAAATTAACCCTTCACTAATAAAGTTTTGATTAAAAAATTACCATTCAATAAATAATTATGTTGAAAATTTTCATATATTTATCGTAAGGAAAAAAAACCAAAATTTGAAAAAACTCAATTGTGGAGGTTTCAATAAAAAGTGTTGAACATTTGAAATTTGCTCATTTAAAGTATATAATCAGTCCAAGGTAAAATGCTTGATGGTTATCCATTTCGAATGGAAAAATAAGAAGAACAAGTAAAGACAAGGGTAATCAAATTAAGGAAGTTGTTATATATTGAAATCCTCATATCTATATTAATATTTATTTGAAGAAGAAGTAAAGACAAAGGCATATAAAATTAAGGAAGTTGTTATATGTTGAAATCTTCATATCTACATTAATATTTATTTGAACATTGATTTTGAATATTAATCTATATAGTTAAACTTTTAAATTTTCTTAGCATTTCAACATCTTAATAATATTGTTAAATCTTACATATAATTGTAATCTTAAATTTGAAATATTTTTTTTATAGAATTATCAACATTTTATTAGATCTTCATGTATATAAAAAAAACATAATATATAACAATTCCATATTTTTTGAACCACCCCCTATTTTTCCTAAAGCACATATAATTTAGGTTGATTATATTATTTTCTATATATTATTTATAAACAAAATATATATATATATATATATATATATATAATTTTAAATATATAATTTTAATAATAATTATTATTAATATTTTTTTAAAGTTTGGAAAAAATCAATTATTACAATTTTTATTAAATTAAAAAAATAATTAAAACAATAAAGTCAATATTAAAAATATATAAAACACTAATATATATAAAGTTCAAATCGAAATTCCAACCCTGCATGTGAACAACTACTATACCTTAAAATGCAAAGATCGTGATTCGTAGGTACTAGGCATAGAAGACATTTTCAGTGTCTAGAGTGAAGCGAATATCTTTCTTTTATTTTTACTTAAAATGATCTTTGCATCAATAACTTTTACTGTCGTAGGATGATGTATTTGTGACTGTAATTGCATTTGTGCAATACCATGCCATTTTACAGAAAGCAATGGATTATTTTTACAAGCTTAGCAATACAAGGCAACAGATCCAAGCTTATGTCTTTGATGGACTAGTCTTTTATGATGGTTCTGTTGCCCCTTTTTGAAAGGGATGTCACGGCTGAACAGATTAGAAGGAAAAAATAGTCTACAGCAGTTCATTCAAAGAACAACTGGTTTTTTTGTTGAAGGTAGGACGTTTTTGTTGGATAGAAAAAGCAGTCTTACAGTCCAAACAGAGATGCTGAAGCATATGCAAAGTAATTTTTTATTTCTTCAATAAAAGTTCGTTTTTTCTTCGAAAAAAAAAGAAAGTAAATTAATAATGTGTATTAATTAAATTTTGGGAGAGACTTGTAGACAGTGAAACAATCGACAATCATTTCATAAAAGAATTTAAATCTCCAAGAAACCATATTCTCCATAATGATAAACTCCTATTTAAAGAGCAGTGAGCAATTACACATATCCAAATCTCTTATGTAATTTATGAAATAAAAAATTAAAAGCTAGCAACAATCAGACGATAGACCCACAGTGTTTGAAGAATAAAAAATCAATCACTAACCTGAAGCACCAATTTGTAATTTCCTCCCAGTTTCCTTGGAGCCAATCTTGAGCTGGGCGACGGGCGTAAGTTTGAATGGGCAATGCGTTGAGAGAGAGTGTGAATCATGAACTCGATTGTACAAAGAAAACAAGCCCACATTCGTTGGGTTTGCTACTGTTGGAATCCGAAGATGAAAGAGGAAAGACAGGGAGACCATGCAGTGGCATGCACAGATCCCCGAAATCGTCCAGGGAAAGATTCTCCACTCGCGGGACAAGTGGGAATTGCCCATTCTCCACAAAAGACTAAATCTCTGGCGGAGCGAAAAATTCGCTGCTATTGGGGACGAGACTTCGTTTTTAAGAGAAGAAATTTCAGAAAAAATGGCTATGGCTGCTCCCACATGCTAATTTCGATTCCTCCCACATGCTAATTTGACAGCCTCTTGACATTTCCACAATTCATTGAGCTACTTGCCTCATGCAGCCAAGAGTTTCACGCTGCAGCTGAGAGTAAAGCATGATGTCAGGCGAAAAGGAGCTGCGCGAGAATAGGAAAAGGAAGGAAACAGTGTGTGTGACAGCCCTGCGAGATAAGGGAATGGCCTTTTTCAAAAAAATTCCAACCTTGACCGTAAGAACGTTTTGGAAAAAATTCCAAACATCAAAAATACGTTTTTTACTCTTCCGGGCACGTCACTCAAAACAGGCATGCACAAATTCTAGCAGTCAAATACGTTCAAAAAACCTTATGACGGACAAAATGCCCGTCAAATTCCATCCCTGATTATGAGGATATATATGATTTCATGTTTATTTAGAATTGACATTTAACAGGTAAATTATATACATATACTTATTTAGTTTTTAAATTTAGATAAAAATATTTTAATATTATTTATAAGTAAAAATTATTTAATAATATTTGATATTGAGATTTTTTTTTATGATTTCAATAATGTGAGTTTTTCATCAGTTTTAGTAGTATTTACTAGCAGATTGAAAATGTGAAACAAATCAAAAAATAATCTATGTTTGTGTCTCAAAAGGCTAAATAAGATAATAAATTAATATGTGTTTAAAAATTTTAATTATTTTTGGAAACCAATTCCAGTAATTTACCAACTGTAATCATTTTTTTAAATTACGGAAATTAACTGCACTTAATTAATTTCTTGTTGGGAGCTTCTATAGTGGTCCATTATTCATTTTCCAGTTCTCTACCATGATTTGTGGAACACTTGACACATAGCCAACAGAAGCTTAATAAAAACTTGGCTATAAATACTTTTGTTTAATCCCCAAACTCACAACTCAATCTCCTTCAACCTTACACTATCAAATCTAACTGTAGAGAGCTTGGAAATACCAAACAAGATTTCGGAATGATCTTCTCTCTTTATAAATCTTTTGCCTAACCTCCCCTCTCGCATTGCGTTCTCTCTCTATTCTTTTTGTGCTGTGGTGTGATCTTTGGAACGCCCCTTCTATTTCCGGAGCCCCTTCTATTTCTTATGTGCGCAGAGTCCAAGTTGTCCAAGTTGTCAGCGGGGGTGTAGTGTTGCAGAGTTTGTAATTGCAAATACAAGTAGTTGAAGGGTGCCACATGTGCATGAAAGAAAGATTATAGTGTATTAATCCGCAGGAAGGAGCTGATTTTACCCAGAACAACGTTGTGAAATGGAGCCGCAAATGATGTGCATGATATAAGTGTTGGCCCGGGTGCAGAAATTATTTGGTGTAAATCCTGAAGTGATCTCCAACAGCTATAAATTGTACATCGTATATTGAGAGCCGAGAAGCAGATCAAGGTTTTGATGAGCAAAGATTGAAGCTGTACCCCGTGCCAAAACGTGAGGGAGAAACAGTGAAGTGATCTCCAACAGCTATAAATTGTACATCGTATATTGAGAGCCGAGAAGCAGATCAAGGTTTTGATGAGCAAAGATTGAAGCTGTAACCCGTGCCAAAACGTGAGGGAGAAACAGTGAAAGATTGTAGTAACATGGGAGGTATTTTTTTTGGGCATTAAAGTTTATTCCGAATTAAAGTTCAGATTTAACATTGTTAAAGTTTTCGACTCTTTTTAAGTATTTATTCCCCATTATAAAATCGTTATTAATGCTATCATGATCGTCCAAACAAACAAACAGCTCAATTAATACTAAATCGGTCATATAAATTACTATAGTTCTAGCCAGGCCTACGGCAAAGACTAATAAGACTGTATTCCTAATAACTGCTCCAAACATAATTTCTTCACTAAAAAAAACTCTGTTATCCCTGCCGGATGACCTAGTCAATAGATCAGAAGCCTGTTCAGCGGATTCTAACCAATCCCTGCGGGAGGACCAGGGCAATAAGTGCAACCCTCCCTATGTATCTATATCTACAATTTTGTTTGGGTGTCAGCCTATACTTACTTATTTTCCAAATTTGTTGTTACGCTGATAATTATTTTTCCAGTATTAACAGTGATCTGATAATTTTTCGATGTTGCCAGTCTGATCTTGCCCTTCCCCAATGTACTTGCAGAGGTTTTTTCTGGTCCCTAATTACCTTCCACGGTTTCTTATTGTTTGTTATTATTTTTACTGGATAAGGCCATCGGTTTTTTTTTGATGTTGAAAAGATTTATGGAACTAAAATGAAAATTAATAATTCTGTGTTCATTATAATTCCTTTCGATTTAATTCTAAACACAGTCTGTGAGACGGAAACGAAGAAAACAAAAAACCTAAAGCAATGTCAACGCATCCTTTTTGGACTCTTTTTTTTTTTTTTTTTAACTTTGGATTTAGTGAAAGGCTGAAATAAAAAACTCGGCTGTGAAATGTTGAATTGAGTATCAATGTATAATGTTCATCCGTATTTTCTATATTATCTTTGGTTTTTAATGGCTGGTTCGAAAATCTTTGCTTAATTTATGTATTCATTTTAATAGGCATAATGTTAAAATTTAATTAACTATATTTTTAAATTGCTTTATCTTTTCAGAACTATAAAATTAAGTTTAAAGGTTAGATTTAAAATTACGAAGAATTAAATTCATGCATTTTTTTTGGAAAATAAAATTATATTTAATTGATTTGAGTTTTAAATTATTATATTAGTAAAATTTGATAAATAAACAAAAATTTATTATAATATTAAATTATTTTAATTAATTGATGATATAAATAAAATAAGAAAAAGGATAATTTGTTATAGAATTTGGAATTATAAATTAGATGTCTAACTATTTTAAAATCAACATTTTAGGTTTCAAGTTGTAGCTAGTTTTAAATAGAAATAATATAATTTTATAACAAATTTCCTTTTAGTTGTAAATGTACAAAACTTTAAAGCTTCGATTAATCTAGAACTTTAATTGGATTTTTAATAATATTAATCAATAAAAAAATTGACCAAATCCCCTAAAGACTATATATATATTATTTTCATCTTTTCATACTTTAAAGGATTTTTATTAAATATGTTATTATATTATTTTCATCTTTTCATACTTTAAAGGATTTTTATTAAATATGTTATTGGAAAGATAGTTTGTTTGTTGTAAAATTAATTAATTTTATTATTTTTTCATATCGCAAAAACATAGTTTAGAGTTTAGAGTTTCTTGGGTGAATAAATGTTTGGGTACATTGTTTCGTGGGATGGAAATATATAAAAAAATACATATTTTTTGAAAAATAAAGTGTTTTTATTTCTTTTTCTTAATGTCCCATCATCTAAATTCCAGAAAAAAGTTCATAATAATTAGAAACTTTTGGATAGTCACCTTACCTTTACCTTAATATTGAAGTATATTATACATCATATTCTACAACAACATTCATTATTTTTAATATATTAAAAATTTACAATATTATATTTAAAAAATACAAAATTACATTTTACTTTCAAAATGATATTTTTGAAATATAATAATATATTTGTTTTTATATTTTTTCATATATAATATATTAAAATAAACATAATATTTGTTTTTATACTTTTTAATAATATATTCATTTTTATTTTTGGGTTCATTTAAGCATTTCATTTTTAAATCTAAAAATTATAAATTCATTACTCTTCTTATTTTATTATATTTTTCTTCAACAAAATGAGTGGAATATATATAGATATAATTGTTAAATTTAAAAAAATATAAAATGTTGGTGAATCAATAATTTTGACCCTATTTAAAGTGTCTTTTTTGAAATTAGTCAAGTTGATTTACCCTTTTAATTTTTATTTGACATCTGTGGCTTACAAGTGAAGTGTGCTTAACGGAGAATATCATTTCCAGCATGAGGGACTACATTGGGTAGCAAAGTAATGAATATTGCAACATAGTTATCCAGTTCGGGCGAATGGCTCAAAAAAATCCAAATATGCATTGGTTCGATAAGCATAAGGACTACATTGGGTAGCAAAGGAATGAATAGTGCAACATAGTTACCAAGTTTGGGTGAATTGGCCCAAAAATAAGTTTGGGTGAATGGGCCAAAAGTCCAAATATTGATTGGTTGAATTCGATGAATCCGTTGATTTGTAAAATCCAATATGGTTTTGGTTTACAACAAATTCTATATTCAAAATATATTTAAATTCTATATTCAAAACATGGTAAAAATAAAAAGTTTTATATTAAAAAATTTGAAATCGATTTTATATTCAAAACACGGTAAAAAATAGAAACTTCTATATTACAAAATTTGAAACAGCGCTAAATTTTATATTTAAGAATAGATCAAAAAATCCAACACACACTTTTGGTATATTAACAAATCTTGGAGGATAGGAATGAGTAGTGTTTTTAGCATAAACTTATATATTACAAAATTTGAAACAAAGGTAAATTCTATATTTAAAAACATGTAAAAAGAATCTAAAACACACTTCTAGCATATTGACAAATGTTGGAGGATAGCATGATTAGTGTTCTAATTGAACTATTATGAAAATTTGATGGCATCAAATCTATATATAATTATATAAACTTTGAATTTAATAGTTTGATATTTCATTGCATCTCCGCCTTGATTTATTAGTTGATAATTTAGCCTTCATCTATTAAACTCAAGACCATTTGAAATCTTAAACTAATACATGCATTCTCTTTTCAAAACTTCTAAAACTCAAGGATGTCTCCACATTGAGCAAACCCATGCATGTAGGGCAATCTGAGCAATGCGGAACGAGTGTGGCTCTTGAAAGAGGTGACTTAGTAGTCTGAGAGTAGTCATTGATGCAACTCACAGATACATGAGTACGAGCAGTTCACAGATACATGAATACGAGCAGTAGGACCAGAGAAAAATTTCAACTTTGATGACCTACAGACAACCTTACACATCATACTGGACTGTAGAATAAGCCTCTGAACTTGATTACTCTTAATTTTAGAATAAACCTTTAGACTTAATTACTCTTAATTATCATAGAATGAGGAAAAAAAAATAATCAAGTATGATGCTTGTTAGGCTATCTATGTCCCCTACCGGACTCCTTGCCTGACTTAAGATTTAAAATCCCTCACGACAAGTGCTATGCTAGATGGTTTTTTAGATGCGACATAGAAAAAAATTTGAAAGTCGATCAAGCTTTCAACTATTTTTGAGATGCAGCATAGAAAGTATTTTGAAGGTCGATCAATCTTTCGTAAGTATATCACATATTTTTTTTATCATATTACATACGGCAAATGAGAATCAATCCTAACACAATATATTTCTGTGTGATTTAAAGTTAGTAAATTATCATTATTACATTTTTCATTCTATTTTGTAAACACAACTGTTTGCATATTGATTTTTTAGATTTATTTAAATTTTAGATCTATTTAAATTTTAAGATTTTAGATTTGTTAAGTGAGGAATAAATTTCTTAATGTGTAAATTTCTTTTTTTGACTGTAAAATTAATGGTTTGCACCTTTAGAGATTTGATTCATCGTGACCTTTGATAGATCTCAAAGCTCAGATCTATCTAGGTTGGTTTATCTTCAAATAATTATAGTAAACTCTAAGCTTTATAGATAATTAATGAATCTCGGTTGGTTTATCTTCAATCAGGTAAAGTAAGAGTACAAACACTCATGAAATTCAAATACCAGCCTAGATCCATCTTAACTCCATATCTACCCAGTGCACAGAGAGATCAAATATCTTTTCAGAAGTTTGTATCTCAAGAGATTGGATTTCACTTAGCCCTTGGTAAATCTTGAGATAAGATGCATTCATGATCATTTAATTTACCCCTTTAAATAGGTTATATTCCACGAATACCATGCGTCAATACCACAAGTTCTCAATACCATGGGTTTAAATAAATTATATTCCACCTGAATACCATGTGTCAATACCATGAGTTCTCAATACCATGGGTTCTCAATGCATGAGTCATTTTTATTTTATTTCTATAGGGTTATTTTTTTATTTTGTTATTTGTTATTTGTTATTTTATTTTGACCAAGTTAAAATGTTTACATTACAATAATCTTTTAATTTAATTTAATTTTTATTTTTATGTAATTTGACTTGGTCAAAATTTTAATAGTTGGTTTATGCTCAGGAAATTAAAAATTGTTAAAAAAGTGGATTTCCTACTTTTAGTTTTTCTATCATTCCTATAAATATTTTTTCAAACCCTTTTTCCAATAAAAGTAAGATCAATTATTTATCTATCTAATTTCTTAAAATAACACGCCTCTTTGAAGAGTAGGAAAATTAATTAGAATTTTATGCCTTTAAATAGACTACATTAAAGAATAATACCATGTGAAAAAACATAGGTAATATGATCCCGAAAACCATTAGTAATTTGATCGAATCAAAATGTTTAAATAGCGCAAACTTATATCCATACTCCAAAATGTTTAAATAACACAAGCCTAGATCCATACTTTGGATCTATCAAGCTTGGAGGGATCAAATCTCTCAAGGTGCAAACCTCTTTTGAGTGCAAAATTTGAAGAAAGGTTTGCACATCCGAGATTTTTTTTAGTTCAAAATGTTTTAATTAATTTTTTATTTTTTATTTTTACCTAATTTGATCAGGTCAAAATGTTTAGATAACATAATATATCTGGACATTACAACAACTCATCCATACTAGGATGGAGAGTGTCTCTTGGCCCAAAAATGTAATAGAATTAAATTTAAAAAAATATTTATAAAATATTGTGATTGTGAAATGAGAATGCATTTTGGGCGTGTGGTATTGATGAGCCATGGTATTGGCCAATAGTATGGTATAGTTAATAGTATCCATGGTAAAGTCAGGTGAGTATCCATAGTTAAAAGTCTTGTTGATTGTAAGTATTCTTTTTATTGTGAAATGAAGAATGGTTTTTGGGCATGTGGTGTTGATGAGCCATCGTATTGGCCCATGATATGGTATGGTTAATAATATCCATCATAAAGTAATGGTGAATCTCCATGGTTAAAATTCTTATTATAATGCAAGTATCAAGTGTTTTTTGTGCTTATTAATGAAATTTAAATATGGTTACAAAATTATTATTTTAATTTATACGGTGAAATGGATCTTAATTTATAACCACTATTTATATCTTAATATTTTCATGTGATAGAGATGTAGATATATTTAAAAAGTAATTATAATATTTTTTATTTTAAATTTAATAAAAAATATTATAGAATTAAATTCAAATAAAATATTTATAAAATATTTTGAGTGTGAAATGAGAGATAGTTTTTGGGCATGTTGTATTGATGAGCCATGGTATTGGCTCATGGTATTGTAAAGCCTATTTACAAGTTAATAATATCTATGGAAAAGTGGACATGAATATCTATGATTAAATATATTGTTATATTGTAAGTTTATGTGCTTATTAATTAAATTTAAATATGGGTACATAATAGTTATTCTATTTTATAAGGTAAAATGGATCTTAACCTATTGTGCTACTTATATATTTTGATGTAATATGTATATTATGATTTTTTTTAATCCAAAAAGTTATTAGTAATTTTATTAATAAAAGCAAAATTACAATGTACCAAATTTGAATTTTATTATTTTGATTTACTACGATAATCAGAGCTTTATCAAACTCTCTGAAAATCTAGTTTTTCATGATTGGTCCAAACATATTCATATCGAATATCATCATCTCAAAGATTTTGTATTGAGGTGGATTATGTTGTTGGGTATCAAACCCTCTGAAAATCAAGTTTTTCATGATCGGTCCAAACATATTGATATCAAATATCCTCATCTTATAGATTTTGTATTGATATTCGAGTTTCACAAATCAAATGTCCTCATCTTATAGATTTTGTATTGATATTCGAGTTTCACAAAGACAGGATCAGGGTAGCTGATATCAGGATCGTGGTAGCTGATAATCCATTTCTTATTGAGAAATGACAACAAGAAATTCCAGTTTACTATGTCCTTGAATTAAACTGTGAATTAAAATTGAATTCTATTCTCATAGCAACTTGTAAATAGTTAATTAAGTCTAATTGACTTAATTAGCTTAGGAATTTTGAGTTGGAAGTCTATCTGAAGTCATGCAAGTGTGATACCTAAGTTTTAGGGGTTCAGATTGAGTTTATTTGAGTTGTGATTAGGTAAATCAGTTTGACGGAGTTATAGACAGTTAAACTAGCTCTAACTGTTTGTGGAACTAGTAGAGGTCTAATAGTGAGTTGGTGCACTGGTGCATCCTAAGTGATACTCTAGCTAACTAAAGATTACTTCATGAGAAACTCATGCATGTCAGTTCAGAGAAAGACCCAGTTGAGACTAGAGTGCAGGGACAATGTACTATCAATTGTAGAATGATCCGAGTTGTACAAATCATGCATGCAATCCGAAGAGGACCTAGATTTGGATTTCACAATTATGGAAGAAGGAATTCCCAATTAAATATGGGCTATTCCTCTCAGGAACCGTGCAAAGAAATAGGGGCTCAACAGGCAGCAGAAACTAGCTAAGTGTTGGTCAAAGCGGGCTTGTGAGGCAGAGACTTGATCATACTTGTGCAAGAATTGTTCTAGTGAGAACAAGCATTGTATTTTCATCTTGGATTTCTGATTAATGCAATATTGTGTTATGTGCCATTGATTATCTTCCTCTAGGCGATTATTGTTTTCATCGAACATTGGTTTCTGTTGTTTAAAGGGTAAAGTATATTCTTGTCTTATGTTTTAGTACATTACATGAGTTGTGAATCTACAGGAAAATTTACATATCTTCTTTCTTTGCTTGAATAGGAGAACCAATCTTATGAACTCGGCTATGATATATGCTTATATAAAGATATTATTGTCTGATTCTTCGCTGACTGAGGAAACCCTACTGCAAAACCTTTAATATATGCAACACGTGTGAGGAAAAAGTAACCAAAATAGTGCCTAAATAGCTCATATTCCTCTCCTTCTTCTTGCGCTGGATGAGAGGCTTCTACTTCTCTTTTTCACACTTTCTATTGTACTTCAGATGCACGAACAAATTTAGTGCCTAGAATGAAATTCAAGCTTCCTAGAAATAATGATTTTCCCATGCAAATTAGCCGACATGACTTGGAGACAAGGTCGTCATTCCTTCCAAGGTCGTCATTCCTTTTGGAGATTATCTTTCTTTCATCTTGATTCAACTTGAGGGAGAGGTTTTGTGCTTACCTTGGAGGGATTTCATTCTTATTCTAATGACTCATACAAAATGTAATATGCCTAAGAAGGGTCCTTCATACATGACATTGACTCAATTTGACTTTTATGACTATATGAAAAAACCTAAAGGCTCACAATGGGAGCCATTACTAAAAATAAAATTCCTTTCTCATGAAACCCATGAGAAAAACAATACAATAATAATTTTATTTTTCTTCTTTTTATCAATTACATAAAATCAAAATTACATGTCATTATGAAGACCAACCCTAGTTACACTTTTCAACACTCCCTCTTAACTAGGGAGGTATTCATAATGGTACTTGGTAATTCTCAGTTTGAAAAATTTCTCATAAGAAGAGACTGATTGGTAACCCATTTGTATAGCATCATATCAACCAACATTGTCACATAGCAAGGCCTTGACTAAACTCTCTATCTCTCCACGAGATCTGAGCACAATGCTGATGAGACCAATGATGTATAAACACTCTCATCGTTATCTCTCTCAGAACATACCCCACCTGGGTTCTCAGGGTGTGGTCCAACAAGGCTATCCTTATCTTGGATTCCCAGTCCTCAAAGAATATCAGTCCTCTACAACTACTCTTATCTTGGATTCCCTAACACATCCTCAGAGAGCATCGGATGCCAAATGTTTACCCAATCCTCCATTATGTCTTCCCAAGTGAAGACAAGAATGATATGTCTATATCTTCCTCTTAATTAGGGCGGACATATCTATTCCAGTAAAGGAATGTACTCATTCCTACGGAAGGAATGTACCTAAGCTCCCTCTTGGATTAGGAATTTTGTTTCCAAGTTTCTACCAATTAAGAAACTTATTTCCAAGCTCCCTCTTAATTAGGGACCTATAATAGGTCCTTAGGTGGAGATGATGGGACAACAAACTATTTGAATAACTCCTCATGATGTCATTAACTTTTTTTCGTTATCTAGGAGTCTTCATGTTTGGGACTTCTTCATAGGGCACAAGCCATCCATCACTTTCATTCATGAGCTAGTCATGTCATCATCAGAAAGTGATCTAGCAGTTCATATCCGACCTTCCTTCATGCCACGCTGCCTATTTCATGCCATGTTTTCTTAAGGATCTTTCATCTTACTACATGGGCATTGGTGGTGGATGTTGGGTCCCTATACTACTAGTGTAAACGCTTATTGTTATTAGTGAAACCCCCTTTTTGTATTATTGTGCCCATATAGTCTCCATGTTGTTATTATTGTGGCCCTACAATATTATTGTTGTGTAGGCTCTGGTTGTATTGGGACTGCTTAGACTCCTATATATAGAAAGGAGGTCATTTCATTTGTATCATCCAAGAGTTGTTCATTTGTGTAATGTAAAGGAGGTTTCCCCCTCGAAGAGGCTGATTTCTAATTCGTTGATCTATCATTTCTATCTTTTTGTGAGCAAGTTTCATAACATTTGGTATCGAAGCTTTGGATTCTAGGGTTTTGCTGCTCCAAAACAGGTCATCGTGGAATTTTCGCTATAACGTTTTTTTGCGATGTTTCAGAAGCTAAAGAAAACCCATTTGAGCTGAAATCGCGATGATCCTTGGGACTGAATTTTAGATCTCCATATATTTTTGGAGATATGATCTGAGGAAGTTAGTGTTTTTGCAAGCTCCATAATTCCATCTCAAACAGGTCATTGTGGCATGTTCGCTATAATTTTTTGTTTACAAAGGTTTAGACACTAAAATTAACTACCATTTGAGCTCAAATATTACTTAAGCTTGGGCCCAAATTTAAGATCTTCTTTTGCTATATTTTCGTAGATATGGTTCAAGACATTTAAATTTTTTGCAGGCTCCCGAATTACATCCCAAACAGGTGATCTTGGAAAAATAGTCATAACTTTCTCTCTGAGTATCAGATTGAAATTTCGTAAGAAGTTATAAAAAGAGGATGGACTGCAGTTTTATGAGCATTATTTTTAGGTCCGAAGGTTGAAACAAGGAGATGTGGCACTTCATACAAGTTCTCTCTACTGAATATGTGTATAATCAGGTCATCTTGGGAGATTGAGCATAACGCTTTCTTGGAGAATCCAATTTCAATCAAACTGGTGGCATTAGTAATAGGACTCAGAGGGCTACCACAGTTCAAAACTTTAGACCTTGGAGATCTAAAATTTCAGAGATACATCAAATTTAATATCGAGCTCATATAAAGTGAAAAAAGGTGTGTAGTGTTTTTAAATTTTTGCGTAAGTCTGGTTTGAAAAATTAGTTTGAAGGAATTCAAAGGGCATAGTGAAGCATAATTATCATTAATTGATGCCCCGAAGAAATAAAATGGAAACAACTAGTAAGAAACCTGAAAGCTCTAGCATGACTCATGAAGAAGAGGAAGAAATGCAACATGATATATCAAAATTACGAGACCAAGTGCAACAAATTTCACTCTCACAAAAAGTAACAGAAGCTAAGATGGATGGTTTAAAGAAAGACGTGGAAGATAAGATGGATGGTTTAAAGAAAGGCGTGGAAGCTAAGATGGATGGTATGAAAGACAACATTGAAGATTGGAAGAAGGACATGGAAAGTTGGAAGGAAGGTTTGACAAAGTTGCTACAAGAAAGGTTTCCTAATGGCAAAAAGGTAGTAGAGCAAACTCAAAATGAGAACAAAATAAATGTTAATCATGATTCAAAGAATGACAACATTGAAGATTTTAAGAAAGACATGGAAGGTTTGAAGGAAGGTTTGACAAAGTTTCTGCAAGAAAGGCATCCTAATGGAGAAAAAGTAGTAGAGAAAACTCATGATGAGAACAAAAGAAATGTTAATCATGAGTTCATCGACTCTAATGTTAGAATAAAGACCCACCACATTCCAAAGATTGATATGAGGAATTTTGATGGCAAGGATCCTATAACATGGATACTACAGATGGAACAATATTTCGATCTCCATAATGTGAAAAGCACACAAAATGTATACATTGCAACTTTATATTTGGAACCTAATCAGTTTGTATGGTATCGATGGCATTGTTCCTGTAAACAAATTGTCACTTGGTGAATTTTTACGAACGAAATGATAACACATTATGAGGATACCAAAGAGAAACACCTTCTTTAGCCAATTGAGAAATCTCAAACAAAAGGGTTCAATGGCAAAACACATTGAGGACTTCCAAAAATTGAATATAAGGGTAAATGATATTCCAGAGAAACAAAGGATTGATGTCTTCATAGGGAATTTAAAGGATAACATTCAACATGAGGTGTCTTTGGGAACCTAATTCATTGGAGAATATATTCAGGTTGACAAGAAAAATGGAAAGAAAAATTATGGCAACAAGGAATCCTACCACTCACAAATATAAAGATGGAAGTGTTGTTGCCCCTAGCCTTCCACAACTTACAGGGTTGACACCACAAAAATTGGGAAAAAATAGAGAAAAAGGGCTTTGGTATAGCTGTGATAGCAAATACACTAAAGGTCATAAGTGTGCTGAGAAGAAATTATTTTACATAGATTGTGAAAAGGAGGAAGAAAAGGAACAAGAAATGTCAAAAGAAGAGGATATACACCAGGAACAAACCCTAGAGAAAGAAGAAATGAATTTGACCATATCCCGTAATGCATTGGCCATAATTACCACTCCTCAAATTATCAAGATAGAAGGACATATGAAGAAGAAAAAGGGAATAGTGTTGATTGATTTGGGTAGTACCCATAATTTTATTCATTGTAAGATAGCCAAGGAATTGAATTGCTTCCTATATTGAGCACCAGAGTGTCAAGTCATGGTTGCAAGTGGAGGAACCATAAATTGCTCTGGAAAGTGCCATAATATCAAGCTATCCATGGGAGAATATGTATTGAATAGCGCAATGCTTTCCATTCCAATGGGTGGTGCTGATGTTGTACTAGGAGTCTAATGGATACAATCCTTGGGTACAATAGCTTTTAATTTTCAAGAACTTTTCATGAATTTTTTTTTGGAAGGAAAGGAAGTTGAATTAAGGGGTATCGCATGGAAACCAGAAAAGATAATCAGCTCTAACGGAATGACAAAGCTTCTAAAGAAAGAACAACGAAGCGTAATTTCATAATTATGTTCGCTAGAGATTCCCATATCGAAATCATCTATTTATCTAGATCTCCAAAAAGTCTTGGACAATCATTCCAAGGTATTTGAGACTCCCAAAGGCCTCCCACCTATTCATGATCATGATCATGTTATTCATTTGATTCCAGGAAGTGTTCCTCCAAACATCAGACCTTACCTAATGGGAAGACACTTAAAGGTAAAAATGGATCATGATAGTATTAAATACTTTTTAAAACAAATATTATCTTCAGAAGAACATCAAAAATGGGTCACAAAGATGTTGGGTTATGAATTTGAAATCATCTACAAGAAAGGGAAGCAAAATTTTGTTGCAGATGCACTCTCAAGAAAGGATGAGGATGTGGAAGCATTGTTTTGTGCCATTTCTATTATCCAATTAGATTGGATAAATGAAGCAAATGATGAATGGAACAATGAAAAAGAAGTGTGGGCACTCATTCAAAAGTTGTAAAAGATCCCAGTTCAAAAAATATTGCCAGAACTTGAAAAAGAAGGAAAATTCATATTGGAACCCAAAGCAGTCACAGAAATCAGAAATCGACAGCTACGAAATCGATCAATTTCAGAGTATCTCATCAAGTGGAAGAACTTACTAATCAGAATCTAGATTAGGGGCAAAAATTAACTCAAAAATCAAAGTGCTCAGAATTAATCGAACGCTGAATGACTGTGCTCATCTGGGTGATACAATCCCAACGCAATTCGTTTTGTTCAAAAAAGAATTCGTATGAGGAAGTTAGAGCCCGCTGACCATTTCACCAAACAACAAATTTTTTTGCAGGTACTGCCTAGTTAGGAGTCCGTATTGATGATGTGATAGGTGACTAGGTAGGTGACATGGTCAAGTCAACACCCAATGAGGGCTCGCCAAGTGTCACTTGGTGATTTGTTTTCAAGTTGGTGATTTGGCGCAATTTCATTGGTTAGTTTTGGGCCAATGAGAGAATGCCACGTGGCAAACCCAGAGGCCGCCACATGGCACCTCCCAATAGCCTTGGCAAGCTCGGCACGCAAGGAGAATTTTTTTTTGGAGGCACTAGGGTTCGACCCTGCGACCTCCCCTCCACTAGCCACACACATGACCAACTCCACTACACATTAAGACTTAACATATGGTGGAATGCACGCATTGTTAAAGGTTAAGTGTCGAAGGTTTAGGGGTTAACCACTAGCAGTTAATGCTAACAGTTAATGCGCATGTGACCACCACTGTTAACCACTGGCATTTATGAAAGAGTCAGCCACTAATCCAGTGCTAAACTATGCTTAGCCTAAATAATCAAGCTTATCCCTTAATAAAAGGCGCTTAATATTAAATGGCGATTAGCACTAATTAATTGGACTTAAGTGCTAATTAAACATGCTTTACAGTTGGCGGAGATTTTGGTGGATTTCACCAAATTCGGAACCGCCCCCAATTTTACCGAGATTAACTAAAGTTTTCTAGAGTTGGAGGATATTTCTAGGGAAAACTGTTTCTCTCATAACATGGGCAGTTTTTGACCAAATTGAGATCAGAAAAAGGTGTTCTTAGATAGTTTCGACATTCTAAACACAATGGAATAGGTTTCAAAGGCAATGGGACAATTATGTATGTGATTTTTCCACATTTAATTTTTATGGAGCCTAGGGCCACCTGGGAGGAGGTCAAGCCTAGAACAATTGTGGTCCATTTACAGAGTTTGAAGAGTCATCATAGGGGTTTTGGGATGCTCTGAGTCCATTGAAGTAGATTTCAGGAGCTATAGAACATTGTAAAGTATACTTTTTTCCATTTTTAGCAAATACATAGGTCCAAGCCATGGAGACTGGACCAAGGAGATGTAGCCCAGGAGGGGTGAACTCCTTTATCAAAACATTGTGTTAAGTGTTTTTCTTGATGGTTTGCTATTCATTTGCTTACTGTTATTCAACACTTCATTTTTATGCTATTATGCTCATGATTTCACATAAAAATTGACATAAAATTTACCTGTTCCCAATCACTAACAACATAAGAGAACCCTGCACATGAAGAAATTGACAAGTATATTTTTATAAATTTGAAGTTGAAATTAGCACAACAAAACTAAAATTCAGCTACAGATCACTTACCCACTAAAGATTCCACATGGGAGGATGAGAATTTTATACAGAAGCATCCATAACTACTCAAGCGTTGAGGACAACACTTTTTGAAGGAAAGGGGCATGTTAGGTCCCTATACTACTAGTGTAAACCCTTATTGTTATTAGTGCAACCGCCTTTTGTATTATTGTTCCCATATAGTCCCCACATTGTTATTATTGTACCCCATAGAAGCCCACTATCATTATTGTTGTGGCCCTACACTATTATTTTTATGTAGGTTCTGATTGTATTGGGACTGCTTAGACTCCTAGATATAGAAAGGAGGTCTTGTCATTTGTATCATCCAAGAATTGTTCATTTCTGTAATGTAAAGGAGGTTCCCCCTCGAAGAGGCTGATTTCTAAGTCATTGATCTATCTTTTCTATCTTTTTGCGAGTTGTTTTCATAACAGTGGAAGATATCCATAACTCTTCCCTCGGCGGTCCTGCATAAGCCCA
This sequence comes from Pinus tabuliformis, assembly GCA_031772625.1. Lineage (NCBI taxonomy): Eukaryota > Viridiplantae > Streptophyta > Pinopsida > Pinales > Pinaceae > Pinus > Pinus tabuliformis. The sequence goes on along the minus strand of CM062814.1, from coordinate 494,010,030 downwards.
TCCAAATATTTGTTAAAAAATAAGAAATGAGCACTTAAATCAAAATTACCTTTGTGATGGTCTTTCATCATGACATCTTCTAGTTTGCATCAACATCTTGCATACATATTGATGCACCTCCCAAATATATATATATATATATATATATATATATATATATATATATATATATATATATATATATATATTGTCAAGGGACTCTTTATTTTTCCAGACTCCATTAGAATCTTCATATCTTTCAGGGAGATGTCCTAGTCAAATATTCTTGGTCTTTGGATGTTGATTTCCTTTTTCCATGATTGCATATCCCAGAATATCTTATTTCCTTTCTTCACACATTTCATTCCCAAGAACTTCCAATAAGAGTTCCTCCAAATAATGTCAATGAACTCATACTTCATATGATGACATATTATGTTGATTTCATCCAGTGAATGTGTGACCCATGCATTCCTGCATCCCTTCTAGGGAGGAGATCCTTCCTTTTGATTATGATCTCAATATAGAGAATTTATTCATGTTACCTACGACCATTGACATGACTCAACAATATCGAATGTAAGCATACATACCTCATTTTTCCTTTTGGTCATCTAGACTTCCTGTAGCAACTCCCTTGATTGAAAAAACTTCAATCCCTTGCTCTGCTTCTTTTATGTCATCCACCATCATCCCATAAATTCCACAAGTTTAGAATGCTTGATGAAACACTTACTTCCTCTCTTGACCAATGAACCTTTCGATGAAGATTCCATCAAATAATCTTGAGGATCTAGAGTATTCCCATCTAGCAGATGTTTCGTTTTGACTTATGTATGATGATATTTGACTTGGATGACCTTTTTCTTTTCCATAAGTGCCACTTATGTTTCCAATTAGGTTTCTAAGGGCTATATCCTTCTTTGTTGACTGCCATAGATTCCAACCATTTTTCATGCTTCTCTATGATGATGTCCGAAGCTCTTGCTTTCAATGCTTCTATGATGCCATGATGCATCTTCATTTTCTTAGTAAATCATAATAGTCATATATTTCAACAAAAGACTTAGGAACTTGAAAAGAACTTATGTGAGGAAGGCTATCTCGGTAATAGAGATCTCTTACTTCCTATTTTTTGGACTTCTTATTTTCAACTTCCTCTACTTCCCATATTCTTGACACTCATAGCATTGAATCTTAGTCATGTCATAGCATTGAATCTTCTTGTCATTGTAGCATAAGCTTGATTTTTCTCATCTGCTCCCACATTAGATTTGGCCTTTAGTGTATATTATTCAATCTTTCACATTGACCATATATACTGGAATGGAGTATTTTCTTTCTTCCCATAAATACTTGAAGTAAATTTACACCACTCCTCTATAATGCATTTAATACATTTGTAGTCATTTCTATATTAGACATGACTTCTCCCAAATCTTGTAGTTGATCCCTGATTTCATATATCCTCATAAAGTATAAGGCTATTACATATTCCATTGACATATTCATCTTGTAGAGTTCTTGTCTTAATGATATGACTTCTCCAATAGTTCTTACGGAATACAACTCTACTAGTTTGTCATATATTTCTTTTGAAGTTTCGAGTTTAAATACATATGGGATGAAGGGATCCTTGATGGATTCTATGAGAATCCTTTGAGACCTAACTACCCCTTTCATATACTTTGCATGATCTTGAGCATCTTCCTTTCCTGGTTTAGTGATAGTTATTTTGACATGTCCCATAACCTCATTTTGAATGAGATTTAGATCTGTCATTTTCTTCCATCCAAGATAGTTTGAAGCTCCAGCCAATTTGTTGATTTCCTTGCAAAAATGCATTTTGACAAATTCAGATGTGGACATAAATATAATTACTTGATAGGATGCTCCTTCTCCTTGATTATTCCTTGATGTTGATGATGATATAGAGAATAGAAAACTTCTCCTTGATGAAGATAGTTTTCTTCAATAATGATCCTTGATCTCACAGAGAGGGAGATCCCTTTTTGATGGTGAAGTCTTATTTGTGAAGATCAATGATCACTTCTTGATGATGTGTTCAATGGTAGGAATCTTGTTTCAATGAGAGAGATCGCCTTAGAGTATTAATGACAACGCCTTTTGACCTAACTTCCTTTGGATGAATAGTCTTCAAAACACTTCAACTTGATTCATAGATCTTTTCAACTTGAGTAGATGTAGGGTTTTGGCCTTCTTTTCTTGATGATCATCCCAATACTTCTTTATAGACTTCTTTGATCTAGGGTTTTGATGCTTTATTTGTAGATATTTACTTCAATATGATCTTCGCTTTGATGGCTTCCTTGAGATTTGATCCTTGAGTGCCCCTTGTTAAGATGCCCTTCCTTTTCTTTGTTACCTTAGTTCTGATACCATGTTGAGAAATCTAGGGCATTGACGTTAAGTGATTTCTCTTCAATTCTATAACTGCTTGTGAATGATTTTTATTTCTTAGATTAGGATCTTCTTTTATCTTATGTTATTATAGTTATTCTTCATAAAACAACTATCGATGCATAAACCATAAAGAGACAAGAGACACAAAATATAGGCTATCATCCAGGGCCAAAACCTCTCCTTCTTGAGAGGAAAAGCCGAACAAATTCTTCTTCTTATAGAGATTCCAATTGACGAATACGAAGACCAAGACCCCATACCATTTTTTCCACTCCAAGACTAAGCCACAAACCTTCCTTGATGAAATCCTTCTTGAAACAAACTTGTTGCTCTTTCCTTCTCCTATGGTCAATGCAAGTCAAACTGTCTACACTACTGCAATTTCGGTTTCATCCATAGATATGCAACCTCAACTTATCTTATACCCTTACAATTCTCACATGTGAGCTATTCGGAGGTATCTTCCTTCATCGCTTGACTAGGAGACTCAATCTTATGACCTTGTCTATGATATATGTTGAGATAAAGATATTCTTCTGTGCTTCTTTGCTGACCTTGGAAACCCAACCGCAAAACCTTTAATATATGCCACAAATGCAAGGAAAAGTTAACCAAACAGTGCCTAAATAGCTCTGATTCTTCTCCTTCTTCTTGTGCTTAATGAGAGGCTTCTACTTCTCTTTTTCACACTTTCTATTGTACTTCAAATGCATGACCAAATTCAATGCCTAGAATGAAAGTCGAGTTTCCTATAGATAGTAGTTTTCCCATGCAAATTAGCCGACATGACTTGGAGACAAGGATGACATGCCTTTTGGAGATTATCTTTCTTTCATCTTGAGATGACTTGAAGGAGAGGTCTTGTGCTTGTCTTGGAGGGCTTTCATGATTATTTTATTGACTCATACAAAATGTAACATGCCCAAGAAGGGTCCTTCATACATGATATTGACTCAATTTGACTTTTATGACTATATGGCAAAACCCAAAGGCTCACAATGGGAGCCATTACTAAAATTAAAATTCCTTTCTCATGAAACCCATAAGACAAGTAGTACAATAATAATTTTATTTTTCTTCTTTTCATAAATTACATAAAATCACAATTACATGTGTCATTATGACGACCAAATCTAGTTACATTTTTCAATAGAGAAGAGAAGACAATAGAAATAGATTGATTAGCATGACTAGCATGAAGATGGTCTCTTCTTGGTGAGAAAAAATGCCTCTCGAGTCCCTGTAAAGCCAGAGGGTGGATATGTTCTTTCTCTGGATTCCCTTGATGGTGTGGTGGGAGATTGTGTCCTTGGATTCCTGGAGGGAGGACCTATGAAGCCTTTCTAGTTGTGATTTTACAGTGGGTTCTAGATTCCCCAGGGTGGGTGGAACCATTGTGTTTAGGGTGGAGAATTACTTCTCTAGACTCCCTTGACATTCTAGGGTGGAGGCAATTTTCCTCTGGATTCCTTGCTTGTACTTTGGTGGAGAAGAAGCCTCTAAAGTCCCTAGGTGTTTTGATTGGATTCCATTGGGTAGATGAAGGGTGGAGACTTGCTTCTCTAGATTCCCTTGACATTCTCCATAATATCCACGTGGCTTAGAGGTGTGCAAAAGAGTGGCAAAGTGAGTTGATGGGATGAAAGTGTCGGGATGATGTGTCCCGGACACCCAATCCAAAAGGTATAAGGAGAGCATGGATGGGAGCACCAGGATAATGTGCAACAAGATGACGTGGTGGTCCAGCACAGTGGGAGGGTTCGGAAAGGTGGGTCCCCAACCTAACATCATGTATGCGTAAGGAAGCCATGGTGATTGCGTTGGAACCCAGAATACACTTTCAAAGGGTGCCTTGGTGTGTTTGGAAAATGGTCTTATTCTTTTCAAAGTTTACGTGAGCCATTGATTCGACAATGGGCAGGTTTGGGAAACCGCCCTTTCTGACACCCATACCCTTGTTAACCTATGGTCATGTTGACTCGACGAAATGTGTTGATTAGATGCGGGAGAATCATGGACCTTAAAATTAGATGGGCCTTAGTGGAAGCGCAAGTGCAAGAGTCATGGCAAGTTATTATTAGTCCATGGATCAATATATGGTGGGAACCTTTGGAGTGAGGCATGTGACATATATTATTTCTGCGCAAGGTATTAAGCCATCGACACACACACACACACACACACACACACACACACACACACACACACACACACACACACACTATGATTATGAGCCTTAGTTATGGGGTTGTGGGAAAAAGGGGTTAATTAAATTAATAATCTAAACCCCTTGCGTAGGAGAAGAGATAAGAAAAGTGAACCTAAGGAAACAATTTCTTTTTTAATCCCATTCCACTAACTTTAATTGAGGGGTTGGGTAAGAAGGTAACCTCCCCAATGGTATGCAAGTGGGATGGTGTTGTTACAGTTTTGTATATTTTATGTTATTGATTTTTCATTCAATCCGTTTGAAGCTATAAAAAAAAAATTCAAGCATAATGTTAAAAAAAATTAAATGAAAAATATCATATGAATTCGCAAATGTCAAACTCATATGCCATTGGATAGAGGAGAATCCAACATGATCAACTCCACCACCTAAGGACAAATAATGCCTTAGGTTCGCCAGGCTACAAAATGGTGTTGTAGAGAAATATGCAAAAGGGGAGTTAAAACTCTATTTTTTAGGCCCTCAATAGCTCGATTGAGAACTTGAAAAGATTGATCGAGTGCTTAACGTAAAATTTTGAATAGCTTGAACAAGCTCTTGACATGGTTAAATAATTATTGATCTATAGCTTGATCAAGCTATGATAGCCCAATCAAGGTATGATAGCTCGATCAAACCATTTCAACCATAAATCACCACCAACCGAAAACCAAACTATATTGATGACATTGATTAGGAGTCTACAGATCTAGTAGCTCAATCAAGCTATTGCTTGATCATGCTCCTACTTCCACCCAAAAAAAAAGAAAACAATACAAAGCTGAATGTTCATTCATAGCAAAATAACAGAGAACGTTCATTCATGGAAAGATAACACAATGTGGAAATTACATAAAAATTAACAACAAACATGGGAAATTGGAGAATTCGATCTCAAAAAGGAGACAAAGAGCCAAGAAAAGAGTAAGTGTTATAAAAAAACTAGAGAAAGGATGAGGAAAAGACGACATACATTGAGATAACAAGAAGATTATGCAATTCAACAAATTCATACAAATACATGTGTATTTTTGTGTCACTTCTCATAATGCCTACTCCATATTGTATGCCTTAGGAAATATGATTCAAGACAAGAAAAAAATGGAGAATGAAACAATAGAACTAAGATAAGACAAGCAATGAAAGTAATACCATGTATTTAAAAATTGAGATGCAACAACAACTAAAAAAATCACTTAGTTTGATTAATGGTTCATTGCAAATCGGAAACCACTTGAATTCATGCAAATTGTGAACCACCTTCGAATTGTAATGGTGAAGGTTAACCCAAAAAAACTAAGGATGTGATTTAACCAAAGAAAACCGTTATATTTCCATATATTATTTTACATGAATAACAATTCATGACAATATTTACAAGAGGGATTAGCAAAAAGGGTTGTCACATAGATGCTAAAAAACTTATAAACATTAGCTGGATTGAAGCTTGATATCCTTGTAAGAGTTAAAAGAGATAAAAGGTGTCAATATCTAGAAGGAGCAAGAGTATCCCTCCTAATGTGCATGTTGACAAGACATTATTTGTTAAAAACATATATCAACATTAAATATTCGTTACATCTGTCATCATAACATAATGGTTCCTTGGATCCTAAATGGTGATCCCTACCTTTGGAAACGTCACAAGTTTCTTCTTTCAATCCTCATGAAGGTTATGATAATTTGTTAGAAAATATGTTTTTTAATACATACCAAGTGTAGTGTAGATTCGTGCTTGTACAAAAAGGAGTCTATTATTGCATATCACTACAATACTCCACGCAAGACTCATGATTAATCAATATTAAATTATATATTATAAATGAAAAAGAAATAAATTAGCATGTTGAAGTATAAAAACCAATAGCTTGTAGGCTTGAATGTAAAAATACACAAGAGGTATTTTAATAATAATAATTTATTATATATATAAAATTTATAAGTTGATCAATGTTACAATGAGGACCTGCATTTATATACCTAAGCAGGGGTCCTTTAGTGAATGGGCATGTATTTTAGACATGCCTTTACACTTAATGACTATTTAACCTAATTAATATTCGATTATTTAACATTAATATTTATTTTATTTATTTACTTGTTGTGAATTATATTCATAACATAGCCCCTTCCTTCAGAAGCTTTGTCCTCAAAGCTATATTGCTGACAATTGTCTTTGTTGTTGTTGTCTTGGCATATGGAAGGTGGAAGGGCTCCGTCACTAGTGGCTTGCTAGTAACTCTATTTTGAGTCCAAGGTTGTCTTCCTTTTATTTATTATTTAAGATTTTTTTTAATAATTTAATTAATTAAAATTTATTAATTAAATAAATAAATTATAATATATTAGTTATAAATATAACTTTATATAATAGTTATAATTTTTCCGTAAAGTTTTTTTTGTTCTTTTTGTTTTGTTTTGTTTTTGTTTTTGTTTTTGTTTTTTTTTATGTTTTCTTCTTCTGATTTTTTTTAAAATATATATAGTCTTATTAAATTTAATGTATTAAAATTATATGTATAACTTATATCTATATATATATATATATATATATATATATATATAACTTGTAATTGAAACCATACGACTTTGGAAGGTTATGATGTTTGGCAGGTAATAAGGCAACGGGGAGTGGTGGAAATGCCAAGTATAGAGGGGGAAGACGGATGAAAGCACAAGAAAGGATGTTAGTTGAGAATTTTGTGCCTGACAACTTGGTCGAAGGCAGCGTGGACATCGAATACAATCCAGTCGGCGTGATGGGTTTCCGGCACCACCACCTTACGCACAGCCACCGCCGCTAGCATTTTGACCACGAAATGAGAAATGCTGACGTTGCCGTCCGATGCGAAGTAACCATTGCCCAAGTTGCAGAGAGTGACAAATTTTATGAAGAGGTCGTTCGCCTCCCCTATTCGGTCTGGATCTCCGCAGTCTTTGAGTAACGCGATGTGGGCGACAAGAATGGCATCGAAGGAGCACGCCGACAATGGCAGGTCGATGAAGAGGGTGGTGGAAAGTTCCGCCGCCACAAATGCCATGGTGGATATTCTGTAACCTTCCGCGTACTCGACTGCAACTGCTTCTTCGAAATCTTCCGCTGCTATGATATTGAAGACATTATCTAACAATAACGCATGACGCCTCAGCCATTCCAAATTATTATCTCCATTTTCTGCCATTTTGTTGAATTCCTTCCCTAAATATATATTTCCATCTGTATTTACATTCTGTGGCAAAAATAATATTATCCTCTTCTCGAACTCTAGGCCATTGCGAGCAACGAATTGTGCGGTCTTATCTACGATATTTCAAATGTCTGGCGGAGGATGGATGATTCTAATGGTTTTGGTGTGTGTGGACGCCGACGTAGGGGTGGATGACAGACTTAAGTTGCTGAGATTCTGAATTGTTCCATTATCTTTTGTATTGCCTTGGTTAGGAGATATAGATAGTGCTTGAAATTCCAGGTCCATCCCAAATTCAAACTCAATCTCTTTGGTTGTATCATTACCCTCTGATCTAGCAAGCTCCTCTTCTTCCAACAAAGTAACTTGATCATCTTCTTCTTGATCTATATCAGCTACATCAGAATCATTATCTTCATCTAGATCATTTTCCTTGTTATTGCTTTCCTTTCGACTAACTTCTGCATATGAATTTTCTAAACGCTGAAATGCTTCTTGAATTTTACTAAAATTCTCCATGAATTCAAGATGTGAACGTAATGGCATATTGTGCAGCGAACTACGCTCAAAGACTTGCATAATTATATTGTGCGCCATGGCTCTGATACCATTGAAGTATAAAAACCAATAGCTTGTAGGCTTGAATGTAAAAATACACAAGAGGTATTTTAATAATAATAATTTATTATATATATAAAATGTATAAGTTGATGAATGTTACAATGAGGACCCACATTTATATACCTAAGCTAGTGTCCTTTAGTGAATGGGCATGTCTTTTAGACATGCCTTTTCAGTTAAATTAATGACTATTTAACCTAATTAATATTTGATTATTTAATATTAATATTTATTTATTTTATTTACTTGTTATGAATTATATTCATAACACATGCTCATATTGATAATAGGCTATATGTTTACAATGTTAATGTTCTTAGACTGTGGCAATATAAATGTCGAATTTCATCTAGTTGTCTCTCAACATTAATCATGAAATATATTGCAAATTATGCTTCAAAACTAGAAAAGAGGTTATAAAAATGTCAAGATTTGATGAAAATAATTGAAAACATAAAAGACATTGGATATCCTTATTCACAGGTGCATAAAAAAGGTTCCTTGCAGAGACATATAGTTTTTAAAATCCTCTTACCCCTCGTGCCCTAGTTGATTGTTGTGCTAAAATTTCCATGTACATTCTCCAAAAAAAAACACTCAAATCACTTGTACCCCTCTTCACCACAAATGATAAAAATGCACATCCATTGTTGATAAGACCTTGAAGCATCTTCCTTATTCTCTAAATCCACTAAAACCTCTATCTCTTGATTTCTTTTTGTTTCCTTATCAAAAATTTCATTGGTCTTCTCATACTTCTCATCCCACACTTCTTCCACTTTTTGTTTGGAATTGTGAAATTCTCTATAGTTATGATAAGTTATTCCTTTAATAAAGTTCTTACTATTGTTTTATGGTAATTTTAGTTACATTTTTTAGAATGCTAAATGATATGATGCTTCTAACGAAGAAAAGTTTTTCCAACTAATTTTATCTTGAATAATGATTTTCAAATATTAACATACTTAAAAACTAGTTGAATATGTTCCTTCTTGTATGGAGTGTGTATTTATGTATTGTATGTTTTTTAATCACAAATTATCTTATAATTAAATTTGTATAAATATAGATATAGATATTTTTTTCTCTTGTGAAATCAACTTGGCCTTTCAATTAAAAAATCACTAGATTGATTTTTCAAGAATCTCCCATTCTTCCAAATTCAAAACATTCTCTATATCATTAAGTTACTAATAATTCCCTCAATATGTATTGAGATTTCAAGAATAGACTTTAATCTCTATTATTCTTTAGTTCAACAACCTTGCAAATTATTATACAATATCTTCTTCATCAACTTTGCTATCTTCATCCTCTTCTCATTTTTGAGCCACTCTCTTTGGCTTCTTTAGGTTTTTATTTACTCTCCAATTCTTCTAATTTTATTCCTAACACCTATTCTTTTTTAATCACTTTTATATTTCCTTCTCTTCTCACAATCCCTTTTATCTGGCATTGGATTTTCATGGAAATGTTTGGTAAATGAGACAATGAACACAAATATAATGTCATACTTGTTGTAGGGATCACCTTTAGTTTGAGATTTATATAGTCTTTTGAAGAAATGAAAAATTGTTGCTAAGAAGAACTAATTTTGAAAAAGGTCAAATGATTCACTTGGTAAATGTGACTTGTTGTGAAACCAAACAAAGCTTCAAACCTATTCACTAGTAAAATTTTGGGGTTATGGAACAACAGATCACCTTTATCGCACACCCTTCAATTCTATGCCCAAATGGTTAAGTTTTTTCATTTCTTAAACATGTGATGGGAGGAAAATTAAAAATATATTGTTGATTGTGGGACTAGATTACTTAAGAAATAGGTATAATGACTTTGCAACTCTTTTACAAATTGCATACCTTCAACAAGTTTGCAAATTTCTTATCCTTGACATAAAGTTGGATTACAAGAAAAATACCAAATAAGCCTTTTATAACTTTCAAACAAACTTTATAACCTAACTAAAATGATTATACACTTTTCATGATGATAACTCAAACGAAATACAATAAAAAAATACTATTGAACAATGTTTTCATCATTATAGAAACATTTCAAATTTTGAGGAAAAATTACTTGCACAAATGATAAGACTTTAATCCTTTTAATATTTTTTTCCCTCGAGCATATATAAGGGAAGATCCACGCGAAGGGATCATGTCCCATTGAATTATTAATAGAGCCCAACCCCGAGGGCGTCGAGAAGAACTGACCCCATGACCTCCCATTAGCGAGGTGCTTTAACAACGAGAACTCAACCGTTTGAGCTAACCCTTCAGGCTATTTAATCATTCTAATATACTTTTAGTCTCTAATAACCTTTTTATAAGATAATTTTTAACTTTTCATAAAAATGTTTAATAAATTTGGACATATTTATTTTATCTAAGATACTTGATTACCATTCTTGAAATATTATAATTTTCTACTCACCAAACACATCAATCCTAGTAGCCAATTCATTAAAAAAATATTTGGATGGTAGCTATAAATAAAGGCATCAAAACAATTTTGAATTGTGGTATCCCTTAAAGTGAAATTGTGATTTATGCCTAAGAAACAGATTTAAGCTATTTCAATGGATTGGTTTGATCAAAATTTATTTGTTCATATGGTTAATCTATAATGGTTTCATGTGACTTTTATTTGTTCAAGGCATCAACATGTATAAGTTGACTAAATATTAAGAAAATGCATATTAAAAGGTAAGTATACAGATATTTGAATGAATCTTTTTTAATATTTAATTATCAATTTACTTAATTCAATTTAGTTGGTATTGGAAATATAATGTTTCTCAAACCAATAATTTTCCTTCTCCCTATATGCTAACATAACATAATTAGTAAAATTAAGTGGCCCATATCTACACATATTTTCTTTTGCAAGGAACAAACATCACATAGTGTAATGAGGGGAACTGTAAAGGATCATCGCATATCCACATACTTGCAATTCAAACACTTCGTATGTCTACTATTCACCTTGCACACACCATCACTACACACACCAAATTCACTTAAACTTTGTGCAAAGGGTATCCTCTTTTGGAATATTTGCACATAATTTATTTTGAGTTTACATTCTGGCACACCTTAAGCAAAGCGAAGACTCTTTTAAAATCAAACCTAACTTGGACCAATTAAATTCCCCATAGGGGCCACAAAATAGTTTAATAGTTCAAGGTAAGACAACAGGGGTAGGAATCCCATAAGCGACCATGGTTGTTTTTCATTTAAAAACATAGAAGTTTTCTTTTAGGGTGCTTTTAAATCATACACCATCCAGTGAAAAAACTCATATTGAGAAGAAACTCATGAAGGGCGCAAGGCTTAGACGACATATTATCACGGGCCCCCTTGTTGTCTCCTGACACTTGGAAGGGGTTATGGATCCAAAGTTGACACCTAGAAGTTGAGATTCACTCATTCGCACCAAACATAGGTAACTTAGTGGCTAAATCTTAGGGAATATTTCCCTATAGGTAGTAGGTACGAGAGTACTCCACGTGACACGATTTTGGTTAGGCTACTGGAAGCATCACCAACTCTTTTGGGACATAGCCCTACTACCCCCTACTATAACCCTCTACATACCTTGGTTGGTTTTTGTTTGCTGGAAGCATTGCTAGTACTTTCAGGACGTGGCTCGAGTACCCTAATAGGAAATATTCACAAGGCCCAATTACTACTTAAGCAGAAGGACAGTAGGTCCTTTTAATATTTTTTTATCATATGAAAAACCTCACAAAACTTTCATTGTTGATTGTTTCACACATTGGAATTAAGGAGAAAATTAACCACTTATTTTTCATTTTGTATTATGCATGCGATTCATTTGATTTTCTAAAAGAAAATCTCGCTCACCATCTCTTCCCACACACTTAATAGGGAACCATAGGGGACCCAAGGGTTACCCATCACTCTAGGTGCCCAAAAGATGTCCCACCATTATTGGGTGGAGTGCCTGGTCTCTCACCATTACAGTGTAGAAATACCATAGAATACAAGACCAAGCCACCTTTTTTGGCACATCCATTATTAGAGCCACCTTATGGGGATCAATTCCTCTCAATTTACCCCCACCATCAGCCCTTAGGGAAGTAAAAACACTCTTTCGTAGGTACTCTAACCAACCCTGCTCTGCAATGTACTCCAACCAATACTACTATGTAGGGTACCAATACCACCCTGCAGGGTGTTAGCACTCCATAAATTTCTCTAGATTGAGGAGAGAAATCCCAGAGGTAACCACAAACCACTTTTAGGCTAAGGTCCATCCACCCTAGCCTTGGAGAGGGATCTATTGATATGTTCTTCTATCAATCAATTGAATGACTTAAGGGATTTGGGTTTTAGGCTGGTTATGATAATCAAGTGAAAAAGTTTTAAAAATTGTGGCTACAAGGTGAAAGAGAGATACCATTGGGCATGGAGTCAAAATAATAATTGAGTAACCAATCACAATCAATATACAAGTTTGAACTAGGGCGAGGTAGGAAGACTTCTAGATCTACAATTTTTTTTTGTAGTATGGTTGAGATGAAATGAGAGTGAGGATCCATTAAATATAAAGCATGCATAAATTAATCTTATATCTAACTTCAGAAGAAAACATAGAAATTGTTTGACAAGCATGAGCAAGTTAACAATGTAAAATATGCAACATAATTTTATTTCAAACAATTAAGAAGTAAAGGTACATGTGAAAACTAGAAGGGAATACATATCACAACGAGAGGCACATCACCATTATGTATGACACAAGAATCCTAGAACAAAACAGATGTACCAATCACTGCTTTAAAAAATTCTCCACTATTTACAAAGTTTTCTCTTTTCACTCCCTGAATCGCCTTTTACATGTTTTTACATCGTTCAATACAATAAGGAATTTGAAATTACCACTCTATGTGGTTGAATTCTCTTCACAAAAGTAGAATAGTCTAGATGCAATGCATATGTAGAAAAGTAGGAACCTACCATATCGAAACTGTCACAATTTAGAAACATCACTGATTTAAAACTTAAAATAGTTTAGAAACATAATGTTTTGAAAACCAACTAAACTAACTTATCCACACTTATCCAACCAATAAAATCACTTCTAGAAGGTCCCAAAATACAAATTTATGAAAATAACCATGAATGATAAACTTGCACAACATAGGGGACTTATATGTTTGTGCAACAGTGGGGACCAAATTTATGGAAAAATAGTGTTCAAAGACAAGCTCATATATCCCGAATCCTGATAGATTTTACATAACAGAAGGAAGTTTTTGTAAATGAGGGTGTCCTTGAGAGAAAACTCTCTCAGTTTCGAAATATTCTTCTCCAACTATTCACAATTTGCACCCAAACATCATAACTAAAACATGAAAAGCCAAAACCTGAAAAATAGATTGTAAATATGCATTTGACTCTTCCAATCTATGACACCTATGCAAAAACTGAAGGAAATTTTCGTTCTTTGGCCTATGCTTGGAAATAGCCTCTTTGATTTTTCCAAAATTCAGCTCCATTTGGTCGGAAATAGACTTTGAAAATTATGACAAAAAAAATCATTTTCGGAGCGACTGTTTGAACTCGACCTAAAACCTCTTCTTCGGATTTCTCAATGATCTCTTTCACTTTCAACTTGCTCCAGAGCTTAAATCAGACTTTGGATGAGATAAAATGAGAGAAGTTTCAAACAATTTTTATTTTTTAAGCCGCCCAAAGCCCTCTCATGTCATGATGATGAAATTTTAAATCATGGAGATATGAGAGATATAAACCACTAACAAACCCATGACATGACCCCTTCCACTCTAATAATGAACCCTCATGGACTATTGAACCTTTAAAAATTCGACCTTTACAAATATTTTGACCTTTTTACACAAGGGACTCTTTAGACTATGACACATAGTGACTCATAGGCTAAAATTGACAAACAAACCTCCAAAATGAAATAGTAAGATAGGAAAACACTTTGATTCCTAGGCTATATGACTGTAACATAGGGTACCAACACAAACACACAAGATCATTACATCATGGATAACACCAACAAGATACCATTTTCACTTCCTTAAATCTCTGAGATCTGACAAAACTCACAAATGATCCCATTGCCCATAATCAACAATGGCCCACCATGCCAACCAAGTTGCAATCGAATATCACTAAATTCGAAGGAAAACAAGGGGAATACCCAAACAATTATATCATGACGTTCCACCTATGATGTTTTCTTAAATAAACATGTGTGTCTAATATTAAATACTTATGATTCACTCACTTATGTATTTTGTATTCCGCTATGTAGGGATGGAAATTGATCAACCACATGAGGAACAAGATGTACCCTATCAAGCTAATCAACCATCAGAAGAATGGGTTGTGCTCTCTCAAGTTGATAGGATAACAAGGAGTTGCATTGGTTTGAGTGGAAGGTTTTTCAAAAAAATTGGATGCAAGCATGGTAGAGGACCTTGGGGAGCCTATTTCTAATCACATTATTAGAGAGCATGTTAGAAACATCGGTTGACAGTATTTCGAGAAACATTCAGTTGTTGCACAAGCTTAGATACTACATGAGTTGATCAAACATAAGAAACTAAAACATGTCGCAAATATTTAAGGTATTCAAGATGCTAAAAGTAGGAAGACACATATGAATGTCACTAAAAATATATCAAATACATTCTCTATATTTGGAAAATCAAGAAAACCCAATGTTTGAGCTACTCGTATGGAAATTACAACTGCTATTGTTTCACCAAGTACATCAATACAACAAAAGTTGGCAACAATGCCAAAATTGCTCCATGTCTCGAGAAAAAACATTACCCAAGCATACCAAATTTAGGTTTCGAGTAAATGAAAATGATGAAGCTGCTTGTTGGGCTCTTATCAGTAGGAAACCCTACCAAGACATGCTTACAACAAGAATCACACCATTTGGGGTAGAGTTTTGGGAGAGCTATTCTCATGTTATTCTAGATAGAAAGTATGTCATATGACATCACTGATCTAAAGTTGAGTATGTAGATCACGCTAAACACCAATGACAGAAGTTGCAGTGTTTGAGGAATTTCAGGAAAGCAATCCCCATGTCGAGATATCCATAAGGATGTTTCGAAATTTAAACCATGTTTTATTATGCCTAATACAATCCATGACATGTGTTGTTGTCGATATCACATTGAACTCCAACTTCATTATGGAACGTTCTGGGAATTTTTCAAGAATAACTGTCACGACGACCCTTCTCCTCTTACGGTGCATGATTTTGTTTCATCAATATTATGCAGAAGGGAGCCATAAGAGTTGTTATGCAAGAAAATATGTATAGGTGGGAGAAGATGCACTAAATGTGGTAATTTGACATTGTTCTGTAAGAACTTTCCTATTGATCCCAACTAGTCTGGGATGTTAGATGCCATGGTCACATGACAATGATATGAATATTCCATGGTAAATCAACCATCTTCTTCAACTTCGATGCTTAGGAGGATCAACTATGTTTAGTATGAGATTCCTATTTCAGAATTCATGGGGGTGTTTCAGAACAAGATTTGTAAATATGTCAAACACTCACACAGGTCTATGTGGAAAACTTATGAATTTAAGCATTCTCGTGAAGTATTCCAGCTAGGCACAATCTTATCAGTGGTAGAATTTGCCGAGAATTACCCATTTTCTCCTTAAACAGAGATCCAAAGTGATTAATATCACTCGGACCAAGTGTCCATATTCGTACATGTTCTTACAAACATGCACATTTTAATGTTGATGGTAGGGATAACACTAATGAGTCACGTGATGTGATTAAGGAGTATCAATTCTACATCAATGATGATCATGAGGTTGCATGACACATTATTTGGGCAAAATTGCTTTGGTCTGATTTATGAATCATTAAAAAACAATGACATATCATTTAGAAAGCATTGGATATGGTCAGATGGTTGTGCAGGGCAGTTCAAGTTAGCACACAATTTTTATTGTTTGAGTCGGCTAGACAAGGAGACAAAAATTTAGCATACTTGGAGCTATTTTGATCCATGACATGGAAAAGGTAAGCATGATGGTACAAGTGCTTGTGTGAAGTGAGAATTTAGGAGGTACCAAATGAGTCATGATGCAGATTAACTCAAATCATCACTAGATGTGGTCAACTAGTGCATATCCCATTTAGGACTTGAAAGTCACAGATCTATTAGACCCACATGTAGGTTCTTCTAGAATGTTGAACTTGGTGGCATGAATAGATCCATTCCTTGGTATTGTAATACTATAGAAGGTACAAGGGAATTACATTCAGTGCGAAGTAAAGACATGGGGGAAATAATTTCTATCGAGACAAGAAAACTCTCATGTTTTTGTGAGTTTTGTAGTGGTGTTGATGGATGTAGACTTGATCAATGTGAAAAACATGGGTACATGAAAGGATGGAAATATTTCCCTCTTAATCCAAAGGCACCTCATCCAATTCTGACATGGCAAGAGATGCACGCTGAAGAGGACATCGTTTCACTTGATCATGATCAAGTCTCTAATGTTGTAAGGGAATGTATGTCGCGTCTATCATTAACGATTTCATCTATAAATTGAAATCTTGGACGTATAACTAATACATATTTTTTATTTTGGTTGTAGGCAATGTATTTGCTATCATTGTCCCCTCAGGAAATGAAGAGAATGTGGTATACTATTTGATGCGATACATATAAGTAAGAAGCAAGTTGGTGCGACCGTATGAAAACATACATTTGACATAACAAATTTGTGACATGGTTGTGATGGGTGAATTTTTTGAAAAGGTTAAAAAACAGGGTGGCCACATTATTTATAAATATTTTATGCATGAATATGTATCTTGACAATACAATCATCTAATCATAACATCTCATATTAGTCTCACAGAAATCAAAACAAAGGTAGGTGAGCCAAGGAGATGGAAGATGACAGAATCTGACCATGAACATATTATGGAGACTTGCATTCATCCCACCCATTGACCAGATGAGTAGGTGATGCAAATGGCAGACCCTGAAGCCAAGTCTATAGAAGTCAAGTATAATATATTCTAGTATAAGAGGTTAACATATGAATTTTGTAATTTAGAAATGTGACAATTGAATAATTTTGTAATTTTGTAATTTTGAATGTGAATAAAATTAATAGAGAAATGTTTCCCTCTGATATTAGCTATTAGGAATAAAATCATAGAAAAACAAAATCAAAATGAATAAACCATATGAAAGTATATTTATAGATACCCCAGGAAAGGGCACCATGCACCCATACCCCTCTTGGTGCATCATTCCTACATATTTGTAACAAATGAAAGTATATTTACAGATAGGATGGATTCATAATGGTGTATATGTTATAAGCCTTAGGTTCCTTGAGGTGTTTAAGTTTCTAATTTTTTCAAATTTCAAGAAGGTTTTATTTTTAGGGATAAGATCCTTAAGTGAACCCCATAGATTTAGAATCAAGAGGGATCTAATATTTAATTAAAATTTAAATCAACAAGGAATTATATTTGGATTAAATTAAAATTTTCAATATATATTATTTTAAATTTTATGTTGAGCATGGAAGAAATTTTATAGATATAAACATCGTAGTGGGTTCTAGAAAAACCATTTTAGTAGAACAATAAAGTTGATATAATGTTAATTTACTTAACATGGAAATTGAACCATCTAGGTTATGAACAACATTGAAATATTTGTATGTTATTAATAAATGCCACGTGTCAATTTGATATAAAACATGGAAACAGTGACACACATGTTTCATATTGGATTGTAAAAAGTGCAACATATTTTAAAAGATGTAGATTGTAAACAACAAATAAGTTTTATTCAATTTTATAAGCTCTTGTATATAACCTCAAAAGAAATAAAATTGAATATATTCAATTTTATTTGTTGTTTACAATCTGCATCTTTTGAAATTGAATAAAGCTTATTTCAATCCTATTTGTGCTTTTTAATTGAACCTTAAGAAAGGGAATTGATTGAAATACTTGAATAACCAAGTAAATTTAGGAATGTTTATAAAATTATAGAAACATATCATTAATTGCTTTTTAGTATATTAATTCCAATACATATGACTTAGGTTTATATTTTTTTGTGGAAACATAAACAATATTAATTTGTTAAACTACTTTAACATTACCAATTCATGATGGTAGAATAAACACAATTATGGAAACCACATACTTCTAAGCATTACAATTTCTTATAACTAGTAGAATTTCAGATGTGTAGATATATTTTAGTTCATTTTAAGTATCATAGTGACTTGCATCATAGTAAGATTGTATTTATTTTCTTAGTCTATGAAACTGAAAATCAAAATGAATATTTTGTAAAATTTTACTTCTTGATTGTTATAGATTCCATATTCATGGCTTGATGGTGACTACATAATGCTTTTACATCTTTAATCTTGTAAATTCCATTTTCATGGCTTGATGGAGAGTCCTACATAATGCTTAAATGTTATACCATTGAGATTTTAGTTGATTACATATGGATTTTTTATAACCTTTTTTTTTTTCAATACCATGGAGAGAATTTCAGTCTCACATATAATTGAAAAATATTCACAAAATGGATGATAGAAGTCATTAAATACAAAGTAAAATTGTATTTTAAAATATAAATATTAGTGTTTTAATTAATTTTAAAATTGTTATCTCTTTTAACAAAAGTTATGCTATAGAATTTTTTTTAAACTAGCAAAATAATTAACATCCATAAACTGAAATTTAATGAACATCCATAAACAAGAATTAATAAACATCCATGAACTAAAATAATGAATGTATTAATAAATGTTGAAAATGAAAAAATAAAATCCTGATTTAATTTTCCTTTGAATTAAATTAGGAGAAAAATTGTAATTCCACATCACAAGAGAACTTGTACGAGTTAACTAAGTTAATTTGACATAGTTAGTTCAGTTAATTCGAGTTGAGGGTCTAACTTGAGTCATGTAGAGTGGCCCCTACTTTATAGGAGCCTTGGCTGAGTTTATTTTGAGTTGTAATTAATTAATTCAATTTAATTGAGTTAAAGTCAATTAAACTAGTTCCAACTAATGGAGGAACTAGTAGGAGGTCTAATAGTGGGGTGCTGCTTCATGTGTTCAACCAATTAACTGATAATTCATTAATAAATAACATATGCATGTGTGATCTATGAGTTACCCAGTTGAGATTGGAGTTCAAGGGTAGTGTACTGTCAATTGTATAATCAACCAAATTGTGCAGGTGGTGCATGCAATCATAGGAAGGCATATGATGGATTGCGCAATTCCAATTGAGGAATTTCCCTAATTAATAGGGGCTAATTCCCAAGGAAACAACACAAGGAAATAGGGACTTGGGCAAGAAGAAAATTGGTTAAGTATTGGCCAAGAATTGTTTAGAAAGCTATGAGACAGATAAAGATAATGCAGAGGTTTCTCGGACTTGAGAAAACATTGTAATCTTCTCATACTTTCTGACTATTGCAATATACATATATCACGGGTTTTTAGCTGTGGCATTCCCCAGGACATAATTATGTAATATGTTGATTGAATTATTTATCTTATATGCTTTGTGATTTAGCGATCGTTAATTGTTTTCACAGTTGGTAGAGTAGATTCAAGTCTATTGTTTTAGTAAATTATAATTAGCAGTTTGAACCTACAAGGAATTTCTACAATAAATTGTCCATATGAAAACATATACAAATTAAATTAAATAAACATCCATAAAATATAATAATAAGCATCCATAAACTGAAATAATGTTCATGTTTCCATAAACTGTCCATATGAAAATATACAAAGTCTGTATCACATGTGAAAGTGCCTTATGAAATGAGCTTGAAAATATACAAACTATGTGGTCTAAGTACCACTACCTCTATGTGACCGTGGTCAAACATGGTTTCCTGTTGTAGTGGCTACAACCAGCCCCCAAAATTTTGCCTTCACTTCATTTTGGAGCCTCCCTCCTAAAATCTTAGCAGCTTGTCTTGCACTACACAGGTACTTGTGCTTTCATTTGAATTTATCTTTCAATTTAAAACTTGTGTCGCTTACTTGCTTTGTTGTCTAACCATAAGCTGACCCCCACCCCCCCCATGACTTGGTTGCATCTAATTCTTGCATTGCCTTGGAAAATTGTGCAGTCTTAGAGGGCATCCAACCTTTCTCTCAGGAATTGCACAAAGCAGCCCAACAGTGAGCCTTGCTCTCAAGAATTGCGCAGGTCAACCCAGTAGTGAGCTTCGGCTCCAGAAATGCGTTGAACCAGCTGAAAATTTGTATTCATCTCAGAAATTCCATAGAGCATGAGAGGCAGCCAGAGCCACTAAATCCAGGAATTGTATAGAAGCATTCCCTCAGCTGTTGTCCGATGCATGTGCCAGCAAGTTACCCGGTTCCCTCGAGAACTGCGTGATTTCTCCATGCATGCATGGTAGCCATTCCTGAAAAAGAAAAAAAGAAAAAACAAAAAAAATTATTCCTAAAAAATAGGGATCTATTTTTAGCACTCGGAGTTACACTTGAGTTAATTTTAGAAAACTGTTGCCACTTGTCGCTTTTTCCTAGAATTTTGGCATGCAAATCATAAACCCTAAATCGATCAAATCTATTTAACAGACACTTCCAGAGCTCATTTTCACATTCGATCTTAGAGCTCTGGCATTCACGAGGCATCTAGGAACCTTTGGCACAATCGACACAATTTTCCAGGTAAGTTTTTCTTTTCAATTCTTTTGTTGCTTTTTTTGTCGTTTTTGTTTCCTCGGCTTGTGTGAGTGTTGTTTTGCATGTTTTATTGAATGAACACTAATGCTTTAGTTCTTTCTAACTTTCAGAAATGTTGTTTCAAGTTTTTCATTGCCTTTCTTAAGCGTCGCATGCATAACTCCGTTTTTTCACTAGCAGTCATTGTTGCGGCGACTCTCCCCACAAGATTTGTTGTTCTTTTGTTTGAAAGATTCTTGCATTTGTTTTGATTTAATTCATCAACATTCACTCAGATCTGCACAAACCTTCACACACACTTTCAGATCTACTCGTTTACAAGTTGCCATTGGGCAAATCTGGGCTACCTTGGCTTAGATTTAGCTCTTCCTAGCATGCACTGCACATTTCTGGAACTCAAGGCTTTGCCTTGTCTCTAGGAATTGCACAGAGGTTGTCAGTCACTAGCTCTAGCTGCGCTCTATGCAATTCCAAGAGATAGTCTTGATCCTTTCCCACTGGGAATGCGCAATGTGCAGTACCTGTCTAACATCAAGCCAGATTGAACTGCGCATTGCACAGTTCCTGTCCACAAAAAGCCACACTGGACTGCGCTCTGCGTAGTTCCAGTCATTAGTACCTCTCACTGGTAGCTGGGACTGCGCAATGTGCATATCTAGCTGACAGTCCCTCACCTCTGAGAGTCACAACTACACAATCTTTCCTAGTAGTTGCCCAGTTTGGTTCATGATTGATCCTTGAAGTGCTTTGTTTTTTTAAGCTGACATTTGTTTGGTGTGAGTGTCCACTCTGTCTCGAGGTACATCAGTTGTTGAGTAGCTTCTCAGCCATATAGGCATGATGATTTCCAAGAAAGCTGGATCAAGGGATACAGTAGAAGGTACTGGAGAAGTGGATTAACAAGTGCTAATGAACTTTCCCATCTATGTAGACACGCAATTGTTCGTAGAGAAGGACATGAAGATTACATGGTAGGAAATAAAGGACATATTTGCAAGTAGTTTCAAGGAAGATCTGGAAGATCGACAGGTCTATGCCAACATTCACAAGTCAGGCTTGTACAAGGTTGCATGCAAGTACC
Organism: Pinus tabuliformis; assembly: GCA_031772625.1. Classification (NCBI taxonomy): domain Eukaryota; kingdom Viridiplantae; phylum Streptophyta; class Pinopsida; order Pinales; family Pinaceae; genus Pinus; species Pinus tabuliformis. Next base: position 493,987,749 of record CM062814.1, on the reverse strand, counting down.
CCGCCTTCCCATGCACGTATATCATTCAATGGATTGTCTCACATACCGATCCCGAGACGATGACAATGAGAAGTACCAGTGGAACACAACTTTCCACCTTCAGGCCAGAAAACTACCATCAGATGTATCAGTTGTTGCAGCCGGTGAATCACATGGATGCACTTTTCTTCACTCCCAACAACAATGTGAAGACTAGAGACATCATGAAGCATTGGGTAAAAGAGCCATTTAAGTTCGGAGTGACACCCAACCAGGTCTAAAAGACGAAGTCACTCAGGAAGGCTTACCAACTCTTTGTCAACTTTGCATGTTGCTTGTATGTTCAAGAGAGAACGAAGACCTTCCCGTAGAGTTGGGTGGTTAAGTTGGATCAGTTAGAAAATGAAGGCAGGCTGTTTAACTAGTCATACATGTTGGCTCTTCAACTGAAAGTGCATGTGTCTAATGCCCGGAGTCCGCCTAAAGATGAACAAGCAATATTCTTTTTGTTTGCATACCTGCTTGATCCGATCTGTGCTTGGTAATGGTTCCCTGTCATCGGTTGCACATGGACTCCATCAGAGGATGATGTTAACATCTATTGCAAGTTTCTTTCTGAGTGCAACTATCGAGGAGTCATGGTGAAATTGTCTGACCACTTCATCACCTCGCTGTATAGGATGATCTTCAAATAGGATCCACCTTGCATTTCCCAAGAAGCGATGCAGGCATTGCTTAACATTGCATATTGGTATGCCTCACCCGATAACACCTTCATTAGGATGTTTGGCGGGGATAAGCCTCCACATGAGCTACAGGTTTTCCACGAACAAGTTGGTCATGCAAGAGGTTGTGTATCACATCTCCATAGGGTTATCAACATGACCGCATAGGAGGAAGAAGGAACCATGGCCTATTCTTCCTTTGTGTATTGGGTTGTACGAGATACACACCTTGAAGGATGTGGGTGACAAGGCCGATGACTTGAACAAGTTTGGGTTCGACACCAAGAGTTTCAATTTGTATGATCCCCACTGCATATCCAAGAACCAATGTGCGAAGGTGTATTACCCATGTATCCACAGGGCATGCCATTGGCCAGAGGAAGATCCTTGGAGGTATTGATACAACTCCTCTAGGCTCAATGAAATGGTCAACATAACTATGGAATGGAAAGCAACACTGCAGACAACACCACCATAAAAAGCAACAACAACAAGAACATTGAGCAACAAATCGATGCAAGACAAAGGCAAGAGGAAGATTGTCGAGAGTGCAAAGGTTGAGAAAACTTACAAGTTCAGAGAAGATCCTCTTGTTGAGAAAGTAGCTTTGGAGGTAGAGGCGACAGCGTGAAAGGAGAGTAGAACAAAGGAAGAGAGAGAAGCAAAGGTTGGAAGATGTAGAGAGGAAGTTGTAGGAAATAGAAAAGAATTTGAAAGCAGAGCAAGAGCTCAGGAGGAGAGAAATAGAAGAGAAGCAGAAATAGGAACAAGAGGAAAAACAAGGCACACTGACAGAGAAAACTGCGCCTATACACGTGATCATAATCTAGATTAGGGGCAAACGTTTGCTCAAAAATCAAAGTGTTAAAAATCGATCAAAAATTGAACGACCGTGTCTGTCTCAATGATACGATCCCAATGCAGCTCGTTTCACTCAAAACCAAGTTTGTATGAGGAAGTTAGAGCCCACTGACCGTTTCACCAAACAAATTTTTTTTTTGCAAGTACTGCCAATGAGCAGTCCGTACTGTTGAGGTGGCAGGTGACTGGGCAGGTGACGTGGGCAAGTCAACGGAGTCAATGCCCAATGAGGTCTCGCCAAATGTCACTATGTTATTGGTTTACAGCTTGGTGATGTGGCACATCTTGATTGTTCTTAGTGGACCAATGAGAGAATGCCACGTGGCACCTCCCAAAGGTCAAATGTCTAATGTGCATTTGGTCAAAAATTTGTTGGAGGCACTTGGGTTCAACCCCACAACCTCTCCTCCACTAACCACATGCCTTACCAACTGCGCTACAGATTAAGTCTTGTTATATAATGGAATGTGCTTATTGTTAAACGTAGCGCCAAGCATATGGGGAAAGGGGATAGCACTAAACACGCTTAGCGCGTTAATGATGATTATGGTCAATTAAACCATATTTATCCTTAATTTATGGCAGATTAACTAGGTAGGACCGCCATTTTCAGAACTGCCTCCAATTTTAGCGGAGCTGACTCGAGTTCCTCTAGTTTTAGCGAAGGTTTCCTAGGGAAAAACTGAAAAGACCATAACTTGATGGGACTTTGTCCAATTTTAAAAAATGAATAGTAATTTTTAGATGATTTGGATGTTCTAAAGATAATGGAACATGTTTTAGAGGCAATAGGAGACTTCTATATGTAATTTTTCTATGGGGAAGTTCAAGGAAGCCAAGGGCCACCAGGGAAGGAGGTCAAGCCCAGATCAACGAGAGTTCAATTGAAGATCTTGGAGAGTCATATTAGGGGTTTTTGGATGATTTGAGTCCATTGAAGCAAGTTTCAGGAGCTGTAGAGCACTGTAAACTATACTTTTTTCCATTTTGAGAAAATACAAAGGCCTAAGCCATGGAAGCTGGACCAAGGAGATGTAGCTCAGGAGGGGTGAACTCCTTTATCAAAACATTGAGTTAAGTGTTTCTCTTGATGGTTTGATGTTCATTTACTTGATTTTATTAAGAAATTTACTTTCATGCTATTATGCTCATGATTCTATCATAAAAATTGACATAAAATTTACCTGTTTCTAATCACAAACAACATAAGAGAACCCTGCACATGAAGCAATTGATAAGCATATTTTTATAAATATGAAGTTGAAATTAGCACAACAAAACTAACAATTAGCTACAGATCAAGTTGGTATCCAAGAATAGGTTTATTTTCTTGATTGTTTGAGATTTGTGCAAGGATAATTAACAATGTGCAAGTTTATGTGATGGCAGCTTTAACAAGTGATGTGTCTCATCTCTATTCCTTAGCAAGATTCTTTGATGAAGAGATGTTGCAGGAGTTTTTCATCATGAGAGATATGGTGCAAGAGATGATTTAAGATAGGAAGGATAACACTATACTTCAAGAATATTTGATGGACATGAAGGAGGAGAATCAAGAGCTTCTCGAAAAGATGCATGAGATGGATATTTTACTCTATGATGCCAAGGAAACCCTAGCCAAGTATGTGCATGAACATGAGGTATGCAATTCAATTTTATCATCAATTTCCTCTCAAAATTAATGTTTTGGTGCTTTTGAAAGACACGCTATAGGAATCGGGTCCAAATTATTGATGAAGATGGGCTATGAAGGTAAAGGGTTAGGCACACATGCACAAGGCATAATTGAGCCAATGTTGTTGAGGAAAGGCATAGGTATTTGGGTCTTGGTTATGGAAAACATGATGGAGAATGCTCCAAAGCCAAGGAGGCACATGAAGGTGTTCCAATAGGGAATTTCATTACATGTTCATACCCTCAAGCTTGTGAATGGATACCTACAAAAAGGACTGATCCGATCCATAATGATACACCCGAAAATACAACATTTTTGCTACTTGACCAACCATCGGGAGAGGCAAGTGCAACAGGTACACCAATCAATAGTAAAAATGAAATAGCAATTAATGCAAACATAGCCGGTGTTCATGAGGAATGAAAATTTTTTATACCCACTTTGCAAGAAGATGCTCATAAGCATTCAACTAGTGGAAATGGCAAACAAGAGGATGATGAAAGCTCTAATTTCCTTGAAACCATTGTTGGTATCCCGAAGAGAGTCACTACATCATCAAATTCACTTACTCAAGAAGGCGACAAAGGTGAATGTGCAAGGAATAAATCTGCCTTTAATCAAGTTTCTTTTGATAATGATAAACATGGTAAATCTTCACATAAGAATTGGAGAGAACTTACATGTTCTTTTTGTGTTTTGAGTAACCATAATGTTTCAAGATGTTGGAATAAAAAGGCCACATACAGGAAAATTTCAAAAAAAAAGCGACAGAAAACCAGAGGTCCGTTGGATAATGGAAACCATGTTGCAAAAAAGATGCAATTGTTTTGCACTCATTTCCATAAGAAGGTCATCTTGTAGGCAATTGTTGGACTTTGTATCCAACAACTCATCCACGAAATTTGAAGAAGGTGGAGAGAGATTTTGGCAAGAATGGAAAAGAAGATTCCATAATTGATGTGGGTCAAGATGATACACAAGATGATGTGCAACTGAAAGAAGTGCCATGTAAATGGTTTGGTAAGAGGTGGTTTGATTTCTTATCCAAATAAGGCTTGCATTTCTTTTGTTGATAGATGCAATTCTTTGCCTTAAAAATGCATTTCTTTGCCTTATCAATGCATTACTTTTCTATTGAAAGTATGCTGCGACTTGTATGATGTAAGATGTTTAAAGTGGAGTTCTGTTTGACTCACTTAAATGCAGCAAATAAGGCATTGATTTGTGGTTACAAATTTGTATGTCAATGCGTTTCTTTTGAATGCATTTTTGATGTTGCATATTTTTGCTGGGAAGGTGTGTAAAAGTGGGGTATGTTACTCACTTCATTTGAAACAAATTTGTCAATTCAGCTCTTTATGTACCCATACATGTTTTTGGGATTATTTTACTTGTCTTTGTACTTGAGGGACAGTTGAAGAATTGTACACATGCATGAGCGTTTGTGTGTGTGAACAATGAAATTATTGCGATTTTCATTGTGTTTGGATACATGGATGAGTGTTGACTTATGTCGATTGCTGTTACATGTATGTTATATCGACTTGGAAGAGTTGATTTTGTCTCCAAAGATGAAAGGGAGATGTTGACAGATTATTGATGAGATGTGAAATTCTTGTTGTTTATGCAAAGAATCGTCAAGTTGTTGTACATGCTTATGTTTGGCTCTCAAGTCAAGTCAATTGTTGGAGCATGTTTTGTCGACTTATGTTTGGTCAATGATGTTTTGTCGACTTGTGTTAGTTGATGGTTTGTACACCGAGATGAAAGAGTACATGGCGATGTTACATGATTTGACAATTGTTGCTTTGAAGGAGCAAAAAAAGAGGTCGTCGATTTGCATTTCTTGCATAGTGTGTTTTTCCATTTAATGGTTGTATTTGTGACAAGATGTCGCAATATTTTGGAAGGTCCGTGCTTGAGCAAGAGGTTCATGATTAGCCTTCATTCTCAAATCATGACATGAGCAACATTTCAATACTAGAGGATGATAGAGGCAAGAAGCGAAAGTGGACAAAATTCCAAAGAGTTTACAACCATTGTATACCATTTTATGTGTTTACGCAAGAAGCAAAAGAGATGGCGAATGCATTATTTCAGATGTGGAATTTGGAACCGTGGAAGTAAAAAAATGGTCATTTATTTTCTTGTTGTTAATGATATTAGAACTCATTGCTATAGTTCATTTAGATGGGCTTAACTTGGAAAACTGGTTTCCAAGGAGAAGCTTGCATCAAATGCATGTGTTGCAAAAGAGGAACATGATTCTCAGTGGGAAGGCCATCAGTTAGTTTTCCAGGAATCGAGGGATCACTTTGGTATAACAAGGTGTTTAATCAGCCAACAAGTGTTGGATTATGTTAGTAGCAAAAGGAGAACAATGGTTGAGGGACATAGCCATTTGCAATGCAAGGTATGTCAGTGCACCCAAGTGGTTGTCATGGAGGCTTTTCAAGTATAATCAGTTGATAGAACTTGGAAAGGAGAATAGTATTCAACTCTCATCATATAACCAATTTTTGTGGGTCTAAAATCTCATCAGTAGGAAGGAGTGATTGGAATCTAGATTAGGGGCAAAATTTTGGTCAAAAATCAAAGTATTCAAAATCAATCAAAACCTGAATGACCGCGTCCGTCGTGATGATACGATACCAACGCAACTCGTTTTACTCAAAACCGAGTTCATATGAGGAAGTTAGAGCCCACTGATCATTTCATCAAACAAACAAACAAAAAATGTAGGTACTGCCCAATCAATAGTTCGTACTGCTGACGTGATAGGTGACTAGGCAGGGGACATGGGAAAGTCAATGGAATCAATGCCCAATGAGGGCTTGCCATGTGTCACTATGTTATTCGTTTATAGCTTGGTGATGTGACGCATCATGATTGGTTCTTAGTGGACCAATGAGAGAATGCCACGTGGCAAGCTCAAAGGCCACCACATGGCACCTCCCAAAGGTCAAATGTCTAATGTGCATTTGGTAAAAAAATTATTTGAGGCATTAGGGTTCAACCCCGCAACCTACCCTCCACTAACCACATGCCTCACCAACTATGCTACACATTAAGTCTTGTTATATAATGGAATGCGCTTATTGTTAAACCGTAGCGTGAAGCATATAGGGAAAGGGGTGAGCACTAAACGTGCTTAGCACATCAATGATGCTTATGGTTAATTAAATCATATTTATCCTTAATTTAAGGTGGATAAACTTGACGGATATTTTGGCGGGACCGCCATTTCCAGAACTCCCTCTAGTTTTAGCAAAGGTTTCCTAGGGAAAAACTGAAAAGACCATAACTTGATGGGATTTCGACCAATTTTAAAAAATGAATAGTCATTTTTAGATGATTTGGATGTTCTAAAGACAATGGAATAGATTTCAGAGGAAATATAAGTCATTTTTATTTTTATTTTTATTTTTATAGGGTTATTTTGTTACTTTATTTTATTTTGACCAAGTTAAAATGTTTACATTACATTAATCTTTCAATTTAATTTAATTTTTATATGTTAAATAGGACATTACCTCTACCATATTAGGTTGGCCCCTTTGGGCACAAACGTATAGTTGGTTTATGCTGAGGCAATTAAAAATTGTTAAAAAAATGGTTTTCCTACTTTTTAGTTTTTCTATCCTTCTTATAAATATTTTTGCAAACCCTTTTAGTTTTTATATCCTTCCTATAAATACTTTTGCAAACCCTTTTTCCAATAAAAGTAAGAACAATTATTTATGTATCTAATTTCTTAAATAACACGCCTCTTTGGAGAGAAGGAAAATTAATTGGAATTTTATGCCTTTAAATAGGCTACATTAAAGAAGAATACCATGTGAAAAACCATAGGTAATTTGATCCGAAAAACCATTGGTAATTTGATCGAGTCATTTGTTTAAATAACACAAGCCTAGATCCATGGAAATAGAAGTAATTTTTATTTTTATTATTATTTTATTTTTATAGGGTTATTTTGTTATTTTTATTTTTATTTTATTTTGACCAAGTTAAAATGTTTACATTACATTAATCTTTTAGTTTAATTTAATTTTTATTTTTATGTAATTTGACTTAGTCAAAATGTTAAATAGGACATTACCTCTACCATATTAGGTTGGCCCCTCTGGGCACAAATCTATAGTTGGTTTATGCTGAGGCAATTGAAAATTGTTAAAAAAATGGTTTTCCTACTTTTTAGTTTTTCTATCCTTCCTATAAATATTTTTGCAAACCCTTTTTCCAATAAAAGTAAGAACAATTATTTATCTATCTAATTTCTTAAAATAACAAGCCTATTTGTGGAGAAGGAAAATCAATTAGAATTTTATGCCTTTAAATAGGCTACATTAAAGAAGAATACCATGTGAAAAAACATAGGTAATTTGATCCGAAAAACCATTGGTAATTTGATCGAGTCAAAATGTTTAAATAACACAAGCCTAGATCTATCAAGCGTGGATCAAATCTCTCAAGATGCAAACCTCTTTTGAGTGCAACATTTGAAGAAAACTTTGCACATCAAGAGATTTGATCCCTCTAGGAGCTTGATAGTGCAGTAGATTCAGAGTTAAAATGGATCTATTATTAATTTTATTTTTTAGTTCAAAATGTTTTGATTAATAATTTATTTTTTATTTTTATGTAATTTGATTTAGATAACATAATATAACTAGACATTACAACAACTCTTCCATACTGGGATGGAGAGTGTCTCTTGGCCCAAAAATGTAATAGAATTAAATTATATATATATATATATATATATAGTGAAATGAGAATGGATTTTGGGCATGTGGTATTGATAAGCCATGGTATGGTATAGTTAATAATATCCATGGTAAAGTCGGGTGAGTATCCATGGTTAAAAGTCTTGTTAATGGTAAGTATTATTTTTATTGTGAAATGAGGAATGGATTTTGGGCGTGTGGTATTGATGAGCCATCGTATTGGCCCATGATATGGTATGGTTAATAATATCTATTATAAAGTAATGGTGAATATCCATGGTTAAAATTCTTATTATAATGCAAGTATTAAGTTTTTTTGTGCTTATTAATGAAATTTAAAATAGTTACAAAATTATTATATGTATATGGTGAAATGGATCTTAATTTATAGCCACTATTTATATCTTATATATTTTTATGTGATAGAGATGTAGATATATCTTAAAAGTAATTATAATATTTTTTCTTTTAAATTTAATAAAAATTATTATAAAATTAAATTCAAATAAAATATTTTGAGTGTGAAATAAGAGATAGTTTTTGGGCATATTGTATTGATGAACCATGGTATTGTAACAAAGTATATTTACAAGTTAATAATATCTATGGTTAAACATATTTTTATATTGTAAATTTATGTGTTTATTAATTAAATTTAAATATAGTTACATAATAATTATTCTATTTTATAAAGTAAAATAGATTTTAACTTTTTGTGTTAGTTATATATTTTGATGTAATATGTATATTATGATTTTTTAATTGAACGTGAGCGATATCCCGCGCTATTAGCCTCCCCAGTTGGGATCGACCCACCAGCAATTCATGTTGCGCTGCCATCAATATAATGCAGCTATTGTAATATTCGGACAATATATATATTGTGAATATTGTATACCGAAGTTAATATGATGCTTCTTCAAAGAGTCTTACCCCCCTCATTTCTTTAAAAATATTATAATTTGTTTTATGATTTTTTAATCTAAAAAATTATTAGTAATTTTATTAATGAAAACAAAATTATATCTTATAAATTTACATCCTATAATTCATAAATTCAACCTATTAAACCGACATCTCGCTACAAGTGACATCGCTAAAAAAAAATTGCAGTACTGCGTAGTGAAATATATTTCCCCACCACATGCAAGCGTTGGTGGTAGAGGAGGAGGTCGTATTTGGGGTGTGGTGTCATTTGCTCTCGACCGGAAGTGTAAGGCCTTCGCGACTCGGGCAGGCGAGCGACGGGCGCGCGGCACGGCGGGCGCACACGGGTGCGACGAGCGGGCGGTTAACGCGACGGGCGGGCGCTCCTTGCACGACGAGCGGGCGCTCCGTGCACGATGAGCGGGCGGACGGTGCGACGGGCAGGCGCTCTTATGCGACGGTCATCCGAACCTTATGCGACGTTTGGAGCTAAGTGTGACGATACTTATGAGAGAGCACGACACTTAGTGCGAAAATGAATTGGAGCGAAAGGTTTATACCACGATTGGAGAGGCTTGCACGGTGGAGCAAAGCCGACATATACTTTAGTATTGTGTGGGCGTTATGACAGAGTTTAGGGGGTCGGCCTTAAGGCTGGACACCCCTTACACTTGAGCAGGCTAGTGTATATATTAGTGAACGCAGAGCCTCATTTGAACACACAACTTCGCATCTCTCTCTACGCATTGGATAGGGGTAAAAGGGAAGGCGCAGAAATAAGTAGAGTGCGCATAACTCGTGCGCTCTACCGTAGAAGTGCGCAGTTTTACCGGAAGACAAGTGTAGGCGTTGAGGTACGGTTTTGAGGTGGATTGTGCAGAACTTAAAGGAGGAGTTCTTGGTGTCTCGGGTGAGCACCCTCCTACCATATGAGGTTGGCACATGTATTGTAAAGGCTGTCTATGCCTTGGTTGTAAATATTTCTAAGTATAGACTTGGAAGTTTTGCCAAGTATACTTGATGATGTATTATTGATGAACTGTTATAATATATTATTGTTGGGTAGACTGTTCAGGAGTTGCCCCTCCCTTTATACTTGTGTGCAATTGTTGATGTTCTTGGTTAATTGCATTTGGATAATGAATAAGTATGGGCTTCATTAAGTATAAAGGATAAATGCATTTTACTTGGTTGCGAAACACAAACTAAGTAAGGACAAGTGAATTAGGCGTAGTCCATGTGCACGAGTATTGGTGAAAAGAAAGTGTTCGGTGGTGCCGCACCTCGCCGGCACGGTTGAAAGACCACCGTAGGCTCGGGGGCGTGACAGGTGGTATCAGAGCAAGGTTTCTCGTGTTGATGATAAGGTGCTGATCCCACTGCACTATCGTGACAGTTGGTATCAGAGCTAGTCTGAAGACTTGGAGAAATCTTGCAGGAAGCTGGGTGAAACAAGTGTGCATACGCTTGGAAATTTGACAAGTACTGCAGGTGAAGGAAACCGTTTCACACGAAGTGGAACAAGGGTTGGTTCTATTTGCAGGTAACTTGGTGAAGCTATTGAATGGTTGAAACTAGATTGCAAAAGAGCAAGAAGTTGTTAGAGATGGCAACTGAATCTCAGGCTGGGTCTAGTCATACGATGAAGGATACTACTCTTGGGTTCATTGAAAAGGTGATTGAAAAGATGGAGGCTTTGGAGACTTCTTGGGACAAGAAGATGAACTTGCTTGCTAAAGAGCAAGAGACCAACTTGAAGACCAAGGAAGAGCTTGAAGAACTCCGAACACAACATGATGAACTCCGAGCACAGTATGAGTACATTGATCTTATGTGTACACAACTTGAAGTAAGGGTCAAGGAGGTTGAAGAATCAAGGGATCAAGGTCTTGCAGAGATCGTGAACTTGAGGAAAACTCTTGACACGGCCAATGATGAGATAGTGGTGTTGAAGAAGGCAGTGAGGCACAACTCAGGTGGAGGAGTACCTCATATGAAGGTTAAGGAACCAGAATCTTATGATGGCACAAGGAATGCAAAGACTCTTGGAAACTTTCTATGGGACATGGAGCAATACTTGGAACAGTTGGGTCTATTTGATGATGAGACAAAGGTCAAGGTAGCTGCTCAGTTCTTAACAAAGGATGCTAAGATGTGGTGGCGAAGGAGGTTAGATCAGATTGCCAATGGCAGTGCTGATGACATTACTTCGTGGGATGACATGAAGAAGGCTTTGCAGACTCATTTCAGTCCTCAGGATGAAACATGGGAAGCAAGGACGAAGATTAAGTACATAAAACAAACCGGAAGCCTACAAGCATATCAGCGGGAGTTTGCAAGTGCAGCTCTAGAACTTCCTGACATGGCGGAGAGGGACAAGGTGTTTAACTTCATTATTGGGTTGAAACCTTGGGCACGCAATGAAGTGAAGAGGCAGAAGATTAGGACACTTGAAGAAGCTTTTGCTGCTGTTGACAGGTTGGTGGAACATTATGATGAAACTTCTGATGATAAGAAGAAGAAGTTTGAGAAACCGAAAGAGAAGAAGAAGGAAGATGCTTCGAAATCAGATGATAGTTCGAAGGCAAAGAAACCTTTGAAGTGTTGGATTTGTGCTGGTCCACATACGGTGAAGAATTGTCCTTCTAAACCAAAGGTGGCTGCTATTGCACAATCTGATGGAAAGAATGAAGGTGCTTCTGTAGGGATGATGCAGATACTTGGTGCTTCTGCTACTACGGAGGTGGTCTCTAGGAGAGATCCTGAAAGGAACAGATTGGAGTATGTTCAGATGAAGGTTGGAGGTGCTGATATACTCACTATGGTGGATAGTGGGGCTTCTCACAACTTCATGAGTGAAGATACTGCGAGAAGAATTGGACTGAAGTTTGTACCGGTGAAGGCACAAATGAAGACAGTGAATTCTCCTCCTATGGGAATTCTTGGTATAGCTGAGAAGGTGGACACTACACTTGGTGAATGGACTGGGAAGGTGGACTTCACTATAGTGCGGATTGATGACTATGAAGTTGTATTGGGGATGGAATTCATGAAACAATTTGAGGCTATGGTTGTACCACATTTGAGGAAGCTCTACATTTATGATGGAAGGGAAGATGTACCCATTGGTGTTCCAACCATTGGTGTGACAAAACCTGATCATAAATTAGGAGGAATGCAAATGGAGGATAAGGAGAAGGTGAACAAGCGGTTGTCCACTATTGAGGCAAAGCTTGTGGAGCAGTCATTGGTCATTAGATCACTCTCAGATAGCATCTTGGATTTGTCAAGAAGGCTAGAGCTGGTGGAGGATGATGATGTTGATGAGGTATATGTGAGGCCGAATATCCAGAAGGAAGACCGGGAGGCATATCTACAAAGGATGGAGATTGAGGATCCTGATAGATGGATTGAGTTGATTAGTGAGGGAGAGCCTTCAGGCTCTACTCCCTCTACATCTTCTTAAATGAAAAGAAGAAGATGGGGCTCATTGTTAGCTGCTCATGGCAGTGAGTCCTTAAACATGTTTGAGCAGGTATGGTTGATGGTGCAGGGATGGCTTGGCATCAAACATCATGACATGTTGCAGATGGATGGAGTTTCCATGGACCTGAGCATGGATTGTAGATTCTTGATGAGTCGAGGATGTGGCAGATGTTTGAGGAACAGTTGATGAGGACATAAGGATGTTCACTCTCATGGATTGGGCGTGATGGTTGGATTAGCTACCCAACTAGTTCAGACATGGGGTCGCGAAGTGTACAGAGATGTGTTGGCATTATGCTGGAGTATCATGACAGAGGTTCACATGATGACATATGGATCAAGATGACAGAGGTTGACACATGATTGAGGTGTGTTAGCACTTGTTGACATATTATGGGCAGTTTTGCACATGGTGATGATGATATGATGGAGTTGACACATTGTTGCGGTGGACATGTAGCTTGAGTTGGAAGGAGCAACCTTCCATGGTTAAGAGCAGCATGGGGAGATTGTGACAAGGTGGTCAAATGATCATGGACATCTAATATATGACATACATTAGTATGGAGTATCTTGGTGACAGTTGGTTGCTAAGGTGGAGCATGATGGAGACGGGATTCTACATATGTTGCAGGGATGTTTGCTTTATGTGGAGGAGTTGACATCATGGTTGATGATGGTCTTGGTGGAGAGCTACCGAGATGGTATGTTGTCGAGGACGACAACGATTTCAGGTGGAGGAGGATGTAAGGCCTTCGCGACTCGGGCAGGCGAGCGACGGGCGCGCGGCACGGCAGGCGCACACGGGTGCGACGAGCGGGCGGTTAACGCGACGGGCGGGCGCTCCTTGCACGACGAGCGGGCGCTCTGTGCACGACGAGCGGGCGCTCCGTGCACGACAAGCAGGCGGACGGTGCGACGGGCGGGCGCTCTTATGCGGCGGTCATCCGAACCTTATGCGACGTTTGGAGCTAAGTGCGACGATACTTATGAGAGAGCACGACACTTAGTGCGAAAATGAATTGGAGCGAAAGGTTTATACCACGATTGGAGAGGCTTGCACGGTGGAGCAAAGCCGACATATACTTTAGTATTGTGTGGGCGTTATGACAGAGTTTAGGGGGTCGGCCTTAAGGCTGGACACCCCTTACACTTGAGCAGGCTAGTGTATATATTAGTGAACGCAGAGCCTCATTTGAACACACAACTTCGCATCTCTCTCTACGCATTGGATAGGGGTAAAAGGGAAGGCGCAGAAATAAGTAGAGTGCGCATAACTCATGCGCTCTACCGTAGAAGTGTGCAGTTTTACCGGAAGACAAGTGTAGGCGTTGAGGTACGGTTTTGAGGTGGATTGTGCAGAACTTAAAGGAGGAGTTCTTGGTGTCTCGGGTGAGAACCCTCCTACCGTATGAGGTTGGCACATGTATTGTAAAGGCTGTCTATGCCTTGGTTGTAAATATTTCTAAGTATAGACTTGGAAGTTTTGCCAAGTATACTTGATGATGTACTATTGAAGAACTGTTATAATATATTATTGTTGGGCAGACTGTTCGGGAGTTGCCCCTCCCTTTATACTTGTGTGAAATTGTTGATGTTCTTGGTTAATTGCATTTGGATAATGAATAAGTATGGGCTTCATTAAGTATAAAGGATAAATGCATTTTACTTGGTTGCGAAACACAAACTAAGTAAGGACAAGTGAATTAGGTGTAGTCCATGTGCACGAGTATTGGTGAAAAGAAAGTGTTCGGTGGTGCCGCACCTCGCCGGCACGGTTGAAAGACCACCGTAGGCTCGGGGGCGTGACAGGAAGGATCCCATGATCAGCCTCGTGCTACTCAACAAACAAAAATGCAGTCTCATAACCAGCCACGTGCCTGGGTAGGCGGCCATGGCTGCCTCTTTGTTGTACGTGCCAGGGATTTCCTGGTAAGACACTCGTAACGATCCTTTATGACTATTTACTTTCCATTGTGTTTCTCTTATTAGTTTTAGTGTTTTCTCCAACATCGAGTGGCCATCATTCTTGAAGGGGTCTGGACAACTGTTGACCATGAATTTGGCATCGATAGAGAAGAAGTTTCCATTTGTGCACACTAGGTCGTGAGGTCGAATCTCCCTCAGCAACCTATTTCTTATTTTTACCTCGTGGATAAACAAAGATGGGATGGAATTGTTGGTTAGTCTTATGGTGCGTGGTCTGCTTAATGTTAAAATTAGGGAAGCAATGGGTCAATAATATTCGGAGCTATGGAGCAATAGTTTTATTAATGAAAAGGGTGAAGGAAATACATTTGGACATTATGAATTAAATTTTGTATAATTATTGAGGAGAACAGTATGATATATACAATTTATCATTTTGACCTATTTACATGATTTATATTAATGGTAATTCATGTCTAATATTTATGGTAAGTTGTTAAAAAAATTATGGAAGTTTTTTGTTTTTGTTTTTTTAATGGTTCATTGTTTAGTTATTCCAAGAAAAATGAATTAAGGTAGATAATTATATTACATAGTCAAAAATTTTGAGAATCAAACCTAAGTGGGAAGGAAGACAACAACTCATCAAGGTCACTCAACGTACCATTATATGAACAAACATGGTCCTTTATTAGCATATATGGAAGTCTTATATGCTAATAAAAGACCATGTTTCTTCATACAACAATAGTATAAAATAATGAAAGATCATAACAAGGACTCCTTGCATGCACAATGCAAAGGGGCTCATAAACATTGTGCATGGTATGGTATAGATGGTTGAGAATTAACTAACATGAAAGGTGCAATGACTTATATGCCAATAAATGAGACTTTGGAGTATTTTGTGCTTTGCTTCACAATAAAAATCTAATAATCACAAATTATATTTAGTTATAATAGAGATTACAAATATTTGTATGAGCGTTACACTTTGGTGGGAACAAATATTTGTGTGAGTGTTACACTTTGGTGGGAACATGAATATGCAACAAGGTGACCTATTGTAAGAAACCATAGGTTTACTACTTAATATATTACCTTTGAGCGTGTTTTTAAAGGTCATATCAATCAGTTTTTACATAGTAGGTGTTTTCATTCCTTGTATAAGTACATTTTAACTTCTTAGACTTGTATAAGTAAGATTTTCATTGTGAATTGTAATGCTTTTGATATAACAAGTTTGTGTTTGTATCTTTATTACTAAAATGTTATATAAGATAGAATTTATTTTACTTGTCATTATAACACATAATCACTAGTGAAATTGAAGTGCTCATGTAATTCTAACTAATGTTTGGCATGTAATGATATATTTTTCCATCTAAGTTGCGGCCATTATCTTATTTTTGCTTGTGCATGGTATTGATGAATGTCGTTTAAACTTTTGATCTTATCATTGTTTGTTGGTTTTGGACTATTACAATATATGGTGTATGCATGTTCCATGAATTAATAGTCACTTTTTATTTGATCATGATGAGTAATGATGATAAACACCTATGCTTCTAATTTTGATTTTCTTTAATGAAATTTGAATACACATGAATGATCTATTGATATAAAATTTAATGTCACTTATTTGAACAAGCATTATTTGCCTAAGTTGAAAAATATTATGCTTGAACACATTAATTTGATGCGCTATTATTTTCCTAGGCTGAAATATCTTATGCTTGAACACAATAATTTATAGACTATTCACATGTATTACCTTCTTTAGAGTGGATTTCAAATGCATATATAAAGAAGATTCCACTCTCATCCATCAAAAAAATAAGAATAGGGTGAAAAAAGTGGATAAGAAGATAAATGGCAATTTCAACAGTGTAAGGAATAATTATGAATATTTAATGTTAGAATTTTCTATGGTATTAAAAAAACATGAGGTTTTTATGCATTGTGTCCATTTCCATCCCTTCATGTCAACAAAACTTTTTCTAAAACTAGGTATTTGTCTACCTTTTACCTTTTTAATCTCCATTTGATATCTATGGGTTACACGTGGAGTGTGCTTAGCTTAGAATATCGTTTCAAGGATGAGGGACTACGTTGAGTAGCAAAGGAATGAATAATGCAGCATAGTTACCAAGTTTGGGTAGATTGGCTCAAAAAATAAATCCCAATATTCATTGGTTTGTGGGTTGTCCGAATATTCATTGCTTCGGTTTGATTCTTTGGTAATTATAAAATCCAATACAATTAGTTTTTGGTTTACAACCAATTCTATATTCAAAATATTGAAAAAAACAAAAAACAAAATTATATTACAAAATTTGAAACAAATTTTATAGGCAAAACATGGTAAAAATCAGAAACTTTTATATTACAAAATTTGAAACAAGATTAAATTCTATATTTAAAAAAGGGTCAAAAAAATTTAAGACACACCTCTCACATATTAAACAAATCTTAGAGAATAAGGATAAGTAGTGTTTTTAACTGAACTTTTATATTACAAAATTTGAAACAAAGATAAATTCTATATTTAAAAACATGTAAAAAAACTTAAATAATACCATTCGGGCAAGTGGCCATTACTTAAAGTCTTAATCTTACATTAACAATAGGTTTAACTAAAAACACTTAAAATGTCGGCTAAAATGATCTGGTAATCTCTTTCTTCCTTAAAGTTGGCTCACCCTCACGTTATTGGATGCAAAGCCCATAACATAACAGCTTCCGTTAAATTCTCTATTTTCGTTATATTCATAGACGCTGCAAGCGAAGGTCTTAACAGCGGGAATGGAATCGAAGGTGGCATATTCTGCCAAACCTCTTATTTTCGTTTCACCTGTTTTTACAAAGCCAACGGCTTTGGGGAATTGCTTATAAATTAACATAGATTCATCGAAAATCTCTTTGAAATACATATATATGTATAAAATAATTAAAGAGCTTTCAATTATTATCCGTATCTCCCATAAGTAACATATGAATTATTTTGATTTAATTGAAGTTTGATAAAATATTTTATATAATATGTAAAATTTAACAATATTGTATTAATTATTTAGTATTTTTATTTTAATAAGTTTTTAATATTTTTAATTTAATTATTATTAGTTATTGAGTGGATGGTAGAGATTTAATTTCCTTAAAATATTTCATATTATTGATAGTAATTTTTAGAAATCAAGGGTTAAAGTTTATTTTCAAATTAGTTATTTTTATTGATTTATGTCAATTACCGAAGCTATTAAAATTTTTACAAGAAAAGAGTTATTATTTTATTAAAATATAATGAATTCTCTTCATCTTAGAACTAGTAAAGGTACAAGGGTTTAATATAGGTTGATTCTAATTCGTGTAATGTGTACTCAAATATTTATTTATATATAATAAATAAAAGCTAAATATTTCCTTTTTTAAGATGTGGTTATGGAACTTCATGTTCAAAATCCATGACACCTATGATGTAGTGCTTCCCTATACAAGGAAAAAACACCTTAATTAAATTTGATTTAAACAAGCCATTTTAGGCATGGCTTTTTACACCATTCTTGATGCTAGCATATTAATAAATATGATAAGATTTACATTAAATTATATATTTTTAAGGGAGTAGGTTATAATGCAACTTTTTGGAGATTTCGGTCATCCGAAAAGCGCGCTTTCCCGGCACTAATTCGACATCGTCGGTTAGTCAACTGAGCTTGCCAGAACCCCTCTCTGTTACCGTCCGCTGTCGGTCAGTCAGCTGAGCTCGCTGGAACCCCTCTTTGTTATTGTCCATCGTCTCGCCTGTCGCCTGCATGTATTAATTCAGAGCACTCCTTATCACGCTCAATTTCAATTTTGAAATGCATTCCATCCCCTCCATCCCCTACTTGCAGCACCGAGCAACCTGTCGAGCACCCCACCAAGCATCTAGACAAGCACCCTGTCTAACACCCTATCCAATACCAAGCACTGAGCATTTCAACATCCCTTGCTTCCACGCACACCCAAAACCACAGAAATCTCCAATTCACCGAGCACTGAGCATTTCCGAAGATCATCCTCAACTGTGCTCGAGCACCCTGTCCACCACCGAGCATTATGTGGGGTCTAAAATGCGGATGCAAATTAGAGTTTCATTTACTATCAATTCGGGTAAGTAAACTTCGAGGATCATCCAATATATTTGGACTTAGAGACAAACTAAACTAAGCTAGGTGAAGAAATGCCAAAGCTTCCTTATAGGAGGTCTTTCATTGGGATCTCCAACATCTATTTAGTCATTTAACAAAATGAAATCTAAAGACATTGTGACAAGTGTAAGAAATATTAAAGCTCCCTTACAAGAGACTGTTCATTAATATTTCTAATCATCTTAATCAACAAACTATTTAAACTAATGAAATTAAAGCACTTAAACATAATTCTGATTGATTGCATGAAATATAAAGCTTTCTTACGAAAGACTATTCGTTTATATCTCAAACATATAAATCAGAAACTTAAACTAATGAAATCAAACATTAAATAACAAATCAGATTCATTGAAGGAAACATTAATACTTTCTTACAAAAGGTCATTCATTAATATTTCAAACATATGAACCAATAATTTAATCTAATGAAATTCACAAACAAACATAAAATGAAAGTTTACCAAAACAAAACAAGTATGCAAGTGAGGCAATGGGGGCCCTCCATAGCTCCACAAGCACACCTAGAAAGAAGTCAAATGTAGAAGAAAATCCAATCCAATTTATTTATCATCAATTGAAAATTGCAATTACAAGCTCCAAGTTCTACATTCTAAGAGGTTCTAAACTCTCTATTACAATGATTCTAAAATCTAAAATTACAAATGCAGGACTAAGTTTCTAAATTCTAAAAATTAAGATTACAAATGAAGGAGATAACACTCCTATTTATACAACAAGATGAGATATCAAACTCATAATGATGATCCACTATTCCCTATTCAAATCCACATATCTCTCAACCAATGGTCACACATAACCCTATCCTCCATGATCTTCTCCATGAGGTCCGTGATCTTATCCATGAGGTCCATGATCTTCTCAAATTCGAATTTGAACATAGAGTGCCACATAAGTGTGCCTTAGAAGCTTCCTTTGTACCTACACATGTCAACAAACTCATTCTAATGGTTAGGTATAAGTATATGGATATTATTTTCTAAAGTTTAACCACAAATTCACTTAAAAATACTAAGAATTAATAATGTTTTGGAAAACACAAAGGTAACCCATATAATGATGAAAGTGAAGCGAATGTAATGACATGGTGGTGGAATAGAGGTGAGAAAATGTGTGAATGGATAGAAAGTGGATGTTGAATGGAGTGAAAGTGCATGTATTTTAAGGATAATTCTTAGGCCCAACACATTAACACAACGAACTCCGCATCTTCAAACTAGGTATTTACACTCGCTTATGTAGGTCAAGCGGTATACTAAAATCTTAACAAACTTTCTTTAAGACCACTCATTTAATATAATTGCACAGGAATTAGATCACGTCTTATCAACAACAAGAATTCATGAACCCACGATATGCTCATTCATTTTGCAGTTTACTTTAAATTGGATCACAAACCAACCAAACTATATTCAGTTTTAGATTGAGTTTGTTATGTTATCCATTTCTCTTTTTTCTTGATTTTCTTGTCATAAATCCAAAAAGGAGTAGGCTGGGTCGATTTGATCACTTGAAAACACCTGATAATAGATCATCACCACAACTAGGTCGATTTGATCCCTTTGATTCAGATGTTGCAACGATCCTCTTAGGAGTGGGTGTGCCGGTCAAAATTCTTTCAGCTGAGAGAATAGAATCCATGTTAACCATGGATGAATTTGTTAACAAACCTCTAGATTCAGGGTCATTACTACTCTCAATATGCATGCCATACTGGAATGAATCTAGTCACCCAATTAGAGAACTTAAAAGTGATGGTAGTGTTGGATCTTACAACATTTTGTTGTTCAAGACTTACATGACATCCCCTCATCCCCTTGGTAATGTTGTTTCCTATGTAAATATTGCCTTCTTGGCTCAAATTTCACCCAATAAACCTTAGGGTAAATGAATGACAGAGAGCGTTTGATTTGATTTTGGTGTTTTTGGTGTGAGACATGCCATATGGGCTAAGAATGTGGAGGAATTCTCGGTTGGTAAAGTTATAACTTTAGTTGCTCTTTTGGAAGCAATTCAAATGCTTAAAGTGTCTTCATTCCTGTGGAAGACACTCCAAAATCAGCTTACAAGGAAAGTGTGGTTGTTGGTTTCCTTTTTTATTTCTTTCTCCCTCTAGTTAAAGATAAAGTAATTCCCTCTATTACTTTCCACCCAAATGGTATGGATGAATATTGTTGGTCAAGGTTGTCATTGATGTCAATATGGCATTGTTGGAGATGGAAAATATTCTTGTGCTACATGAATAACCTTGTTGCCCTAACCTCATGCAAACCTCAGGAGAAAACCCTAAGCATGAGATGATGCAAATTCCCTAGCTATATATCCCTATCTATATGATTTCAAGCCCTAAATTCTTGATGCAAGCCCTAGAACTAATGCTTGATATATGAAACCCTAACTATTGAAGATGCCCTAGTGATCTGATTTAGAATATTAGATTGTTGTGCTAAGATCCTCCTCAAATTAGAAACAAAATGTTATCCTTAAATTAGAAACAAAATGCTTTCATTGTGCTTAAGGATTCATGAATTTCTGTAAGTGAAATGATGAGTTTTATGTTAATTTTATGAGCAATTTAACATAAATAAGAGACTAAACATCAACATAAACATGTATAGAACATCATCAAAAACGCATTACAACGGGAACATGATAAAGGAGTTCATCCATCCTGGGCTACGTCTCCTTGGTCCAGCTTCCAGTGGCTTGGGTCACTCTATTATGCTCCAAAGTGTAAAATGATGTGTTTACAATGCTCAAATGCTTCTAAAACTTGCTCCCATGAGTCCAGAATTTCCAAAAATGGCTATCTAGCCTCTTTTTGCATCCAATTTGGTGGAAAACTGAAGAAGTTATGACCTCTCCTAGTTTT
The DNA here is from genome assembly GCA_031772625.1 of Pinus tabuliformis. Lineage (NCBI taxonomy): Eukaryota > Viridiplantae > Streptophyta > Pinopsida > Pinales > Pinaceae > Pinus > Pinus tabuliformis. The sequence goes on along the minus strand of CM062814.1, from coordinate 493,966,351 downwards.
CCCAATATTTGCTCCACAAATTGCACCATATTTAATATGATCTTACAAGTTTGCTCCAAAAAGCGCTAACAGGGTGAAAATTTTGCTGTGCAACGGCCATAAGCTATCGACACCGACAACTCCATCGCAAATTGCAATCAGTGAAAACCAACAGGTCTTATGGTTTGTGAACACGATGTGGGTGATATACGATTGTGATAAACGATAGAACCGATGGAACTATCAACTGAAACCCATAAGCTTATCGCAACTAGGATCCATCGCAAATTGCAATCAGTGGAGTCAGGTGGTAACATATAACAGACTTTGAACTGTGTGATATGTGATTTATGAAATGCAAGGCCAATGGCAGCCTGCCACTTGGCACTTAACCATTCGCTGAAGAGTCCTGCCACATCATCTTCTCCTGTCATCTGTCCAAGTCAAACCTGAACTTTGACTTGCTCTAATTTCTTCATATGAGCACGTATTCGAGTGTTGTTCACACCATTGGAATTAGGATGACGAGCACTTCGATCTGAAGCTAGGTTTATCGAGATTCTGCCACTTTGATTTCGAGCCTAATTTTGAGCACCAAATCACTCCTCCCCACTAGAAACCTTTTGGACCTCAAAATATCACATTCAATTGTCCAGCAGGTGAGGGTATTTTTCCCTCACCTTTCCAACCTCTATCCATTTGTCTTTTAAAGGATTTTTACAGTTGAGCCCCACTCGAAGATAATCGACACTTCCCCTTTTTTATGTCCTTGCTCTTCTATTAAGTATAGTGTCTTGTTGAAACTCATCAAGGAATTCTAGAGAAAATTATTCGATAGATGGAATTTAAATATTCTCTCCTTGATCTTCAATCAAAGGAGGCTCATACAACCTTAAATTCTCAACATTAACAACAACATAAATTTTCATATATGAAGTCAAATCCAACTTGAAGGCATTTTTACCAATCTTTTCCAAAATTCTGAATGGACCATAACTAATTGGTTTTATCTTTTTACCTTCTCCTTGGAACCTCTATTTGTTAATGTGAAGCCAAAATTCATCACCAACTTGGAACTTGTGATCTTGACGATGCTTGTCGTGCCTTAGTTTGTACTTGCCTTGGCTTTTCTCAAGTTGTTCTTGAACCTTTTGGTGTACTAATTGGATTTGTTCAATGAACTTTCTTGCTTTGTCTATCTCTCTATGACCTTCAATAGAAACATATTTGCCAAAAATAAAATCCAAAGGATATTTAGGCAAGTATCCCAAGCATGCCTCAAATGACGAAGTTTGAGTTGAAGAGTGCATGAATTGGTTGTAAGCATGATAGATATAATGCAAATGTTCATCCCACAACTTAGGATGCTTGTTGCAATACCCACGAAGAAGATGTATCACTGTTTTGTTCACCACTTCTGTTTAACCATCTGTTTGTGGATGAAAAGTTGTACTCTTTTTCATTTTGGTGTCCATGAATCCCCACAAGCTTGACCAAAAATTCACAAGAACGTGAGAATCTCGATCACTAACAATGGATATGGGCAATCCAAAATGCACCCAAACATTCTGAAAGAATAACTGAGCAGTTTGTTCAGCTGTAACTTTCTTTTTACATGGCATCAAAATACACATTTTGCTGAACCTATCCACAACTACATACAAATAATCATGACTTATTTTTGACAATGGAAGACCTCCTACAAAATCCATAGAAACACTCTCCCACGGTCGTGAAGGAATCAAAAGTGGTGTGTACAATCCTAACTTCCTATTGCTAGGCTTACTGATTGCACATAATGAACATCCTTTAATAAAACGAGACACACTTTCAAGCATACGAGGCCAATAACAATACCTCTGTAGATGTGCCACCGTCTTACTTACACTGAAATGACCAGCAATAAGAGAAGTATGTGCCTCTCTTATGATGTTAACTCTTTCTCCCTGTGGAATAAAAAGCTTGCCAAGATGGTACAACAAGTTATCATGCAAATGATAATCCAATTCCTCTACTTGGTTACCTTGACTCAATCTTGCATAAACATTTTGAAAGTCATTATCTAATGCATATTGCTCAATATAACTTTCATGTAAAACATAATTATGCTTGAGTAAAGTAGTTGCACTAACAATAGGCCTAGAAAGAATATCAAAAACTTTATTGTAGATACCTTTCTTATACCTGATTACCAAGTGGAATTGTTGAAGAAAACCCATCCATCAGAAGTTCCTTGATTGTTGCAACTTTGATTGTGATTTCAAGTATTGCAATGGTTGATGATTAGTGTGAATGACTGTTTCCTTACCCATCAAGTAGTGTTTCCATTTTTTCACACTTTGCACCAATGCATACAATTCATTGTCATATGTAGGATAGTTAATCATTGCACCATTAAAAGTTTCCGAATGAAAATATATAGCAATACCATGTTGCATGAGGACTACACCCATGGCGTAGTTGCTAGCATTAGTCTAAATCTCAAATGACTGTCTCAAGTCAGGAAGTGCAAGTACTGGAGATGTACTAATCTTTTCCTTCAATGCATCAAAGGCCTTTTATTGTTTTCCTCCCCACTGAAAAACCTTTTTCACACTTGTCAACGCATGCAAAGGAGTGGCTATAAGAGAAAAATTAGCAATGGATTTCCTCCAATATTGGGTTACTCCCAAAAAACTTCTTACCTCAGTAACTGTCTTGGGCCTTGGCCAATTCACAATGACATCAACTTTGGAGGGATTTATTTTCAACTCACCTCCTCCAACAATATGACCCAAGTAAACTAAAAAAGATTTTCCAAACTCACACTTTGACATCTTAAGATACAACTATTCTTTTTTTAAGATATCAAGTACTTTTATTACATGCATGGCATGTTCATCACGAGATTTACTAAAAATTAAGATGTCATCTAAGTAGACTATTAAAAACTCATCAAGAAATGGCCTCAACACATCATTCATCACATGCATGAATGTAGCAGGAGAATTACATAAACTCAAAGGCATAACTAGCCATTCAAACAATCCTTGTTTTGTTTTGAATGTTGTCTTCCAAATGTCTCCTTCAACTATTCTAATTTGATGGTAGCCACTTCTTAATTCCATCTTAGTAAAATACTTTGCATCTTTCAATTGATCAAGTAAATCATCTATTATAGGTAGTGGGTAACGGTTCTTTACTGTAATTTTGTTCAATGCACGAAAGTCCACACACATGCGCCATGTTCCATCCTTCTTTGGCACCAAGACAATAGGTGAACCACATGGCAAGGAAGATGGTCTAATGATCCCTTTATTCAAAAACTCTTGAATTTGCTTCTTAATTTCCGCACTTTCCATCACTGACATCTTGTACATGCCAATGTTAGGAAGAGGACAATCTTGTTGCAATTGTATCTCATGTTGGATTCCTCTCTTGGGAGGTAATCCCTTTGGTTCCTGAAACATCTCATCATATTGGTTAACTATGTCAACCAATTCAGACTTCAAATTTGAATCGCAACCTTTAAAAGCTTCATTATCAACATCATTCTTGGGTTTGCTTATTAGAAGCACAAAATTCTTGCTCGAATTCACAAGTATTTTCATCTGACATGCATTACCAAGTAAAAGATTTATTTTCTTGCAATGAGCTCTCACAATATATTCTACTCCATCTTTGAATAAATTATATTTTTTTCATGTTTATGGAATATAGATTTACTGTCATAAAGGTACAGGCTGCCCAAAACTATGCCACATATATCTAATAGCACAACATCAAGCTCCACTTCATCTATGAAATTTGCAGTAATGGTGAATTTCAACTTACACTTTATAGTAACCTGAAAATGCACATTGTCATACACCCATTCAAGTGGATATGGTTTACGATGTGGAACGGTTTCCAAGTTTAAACTTTTGGCAATTTTTTCAGAGATATGATTGGCTTGAGAGCCACTATCGAAAAGCGTATCAATCTTGTTGTGTTTTGAGACCACCCTTATGTGAAAAATTTATATTTTCCTCTTTTCATTTGGAGTTTCACTTTGTGAATTTAGAGAACTAGTGCTAGCAATGTATTCTTTTCCTTTTAACCCCATGGTTGTGATTTTAGTTTCATCACCCGAATCAGATCCCAAATCATGTTGATTGGTTACAATTGTCTTTTGTTTTCCCTTGTTGTTGTTTCTTTTTGGTCTCATTTTGGGATGAAGCTTCCAACGATGAGCTTCATCGTGACCCTCTTTGGAACAATGTTTGCATGTAAATTTCTCTCCTTCTTTTTTGATAGACGCATTTCTCTTTGCCTTCACTTTGAAAGACTTTTCTTTTCCTTTACTCTTAAATGGATTTTTACTACCTTCTTCTTGGGTGGTTTTCCCTCTTGCCTCAAGATGAGTGGCTTGCACACACACATCATCTAGATTATTGGTATTAAACATTAATATAGTATGTCTAAGGTAACTATGTAAATTCCCTATTTACTTCAGAAATGTGTCCTGTGATTATAAATCTACACCTAACATCAAAGACCTTTTTCTGAATTCTTGCACATTTTGACTATTAAGTTGTCTAAAGTTCTACCAATTCATGATGGATTTCTGCATATAAGCTAGAGGTATAATTGTCTTTTGATTGCAGAAATGAAATCATTCCCAAAAATTGAGATCTTACCGTGTTTTTTAATCTCCTCTCGGGTCTTTGATTCCCACCATACTAGTGTTGCACCCTACATTCTCAAGGAAGCTAACTGAATCTTTATGTCATCCTCTTGAAGGTTTTGAATCTTGCAATAGACCTCCAACTGACGAATCCAATTATGAATCTTCTCTACATTCACTTCGCCATTTACATGGGTAGCTCAAATTTAACATCAAGTGTTTAAAAAGGTGATTAACCATTTTCTTTTGAAGTATGATGATGAGTATGAGTAAGGGTTGTGTTAATGGAAGAGGGTGAAGATGCTTGTGAAGAAGAAGATGAAGAAGATGGAGGAGAGGGTGGAGTTTTGTCTCCATTTCCATTAACTCCTCCTTAAGAGCCTTCTCCTTTGGGAGGTTTAGAAATTTCCCCTTGCAACCTGGTATTCCTCTCTTCATAGAGGAACTTTATCATCTCTGTCATATCAAAGAAAACCTTTCTGAAGGTCTTCTCATCTTCTGTCATGTTTATAGGTTCTCTTTCATGAGACATGATCTCTTGAGTCTCAACTACAACTCGGGGCTGAACTAGTGTTGGAGAATGTGGCAACCTTGCTCTCCTTCCCCTTGACCCAACTTCAGGGCTTCCAACGAGCTTCCCTTCTCCTCTTTTGAGTTTTAACCTTGTAAGCATGAAATAAACTTGCAAACAGTTAAATCCTTATTTCACAAAGAAAACCTAGAGTTCTGATACCAAAATGATCTGATTTAGAATATTAGATTACTTTGTTAAGATCTTCCTCAGATTAGAAACAAAATGCTTTCATTGTGCTTAAGAATTCATGAATTTTTGCAAGTGAAATGATGAGTTTTTATGTTAATTTTATGAGCAATTTAACATAAATAAGAGACTAAATGACAACATAAACATGTATATAACATCATCAAAAAAAATTACAACAAGAACTTGATAAAGGAGCTCACCCCTCCTGGGCTACGTCTCATTGGTCTAGCTTCCAATGGCTCGAGCCTCTCTATTATGCTCAAAAGTGTGAAAAGATGTGTTTACAATGCTCAAATGCTTCTAAAATCTGCTCCCATGAGTCCATAAGGTCCAAAAATGGCTATCTAGCCTCTTTTTTCATCCAATTTGGTGGAAAACTGAACAAGTTATGACCTCTCCTAGTTTTCCTAATATTCGCTCCGCAAATTGCACCATTTTTGGCATGGTCCTACAATTTCACTCCAAAAAGCAGTAACTGGGTGAAAATTTTGCTGCGCGGCAGCCATAAGCTATCAACATCGGTAGCTCCATCACAAATCATAATTGGTGAGAACCAGCGGGTGTTATGGTTTGTGAACATGGCGTCAGTGATATGCGATTGTGATAAATGACGGACCCAACATAACTATCAACTGAAACCCACAATCTTATTGCATCCAGGATAATGAGACTTTGCACTATGCAATATGCGATTTGTGAAATGTGAGGCCAATGGCAGCCTAGAACTTGGCACTTCCCCATTCGCTGAAGAGTCCTGCCACGTCACCTTCTCCTGCCATCTATCCAAGTCAAACCTGAACTTTGACTTGCTCTAACTTCTTGATATGAGCTTGGATTCAAGTGTCGTTCACACCATTTGAATCAGGATGACGAGCACTTCGATCTGAAGCTAAGTTTATCGAGATTCTTCCACTTTGAGTTTAAGCTTAATTTTGAGCACCTGATCACTTATCAAAACCTTAATTATTAATATCTACTTGTTAATACAAACTAAAGACTATTTCCAAACCCTAACCCTAAGTTACTAAGTCCCAAATTATAAACACCATATACTATACAAGTATTGCCTATACACTTAAAAATATTAATTTGAGCCATACCCTAAGTTACTAAGTCCCAACACACGTTACATGATGGACACATATAAAATAACCTAGAAGCCTTTGCTTAAAAATGAAGAGGTAGTGTTGATAGATAATGGACCCCACCACAGCTAAATAATTCCTAAAACGTTGATTTGTAACAATACATATTTAAACAAATTACACATTAGACACTGGAAGTATGAGTTTCATATTAACGTTGAACGTGTTAATGTTTGTGGGCTCCACTAATTCAAGTCGGCTCCTCTTAAATAATGTGCTTATTCATTAAAATAAACCTTTGTTGGCTTCAACCATAGGATTACTCCACACGTAACAATTCGATCCATTACAAATATATATGTATTCTACGTGAAGATCATTTTGGGAGAAAATAGATCAACTCAGTGAAGATTTCAAAGAGAAGCAAAACGAAGACATAAAAGGGAGGACGCAAAGGAAAGGAAGGATGCAAGTCAAAATCAAGGACATAGAAAACAAGGGTGCAAATCGAAAAACTTGGACAAGCTAAATTTGATACCATGGATCTATACATATCGCAGATTCTTTTCTTGTTAATATTCTATGGTGATTGGGATTCATTAGGAAAAAAACACATTGCAACAAAATTCTTGACCCCTACTCCATAGTAGTAGACATAAGACAAAGACAAACCTCGTCCTATTTGATCTACAGTGGTTTTTGGACCTGCGTTTTCTTTCCTTAACCTGTGGAAGCTAAGTGGTATACCTTGAAAACAATATTGTACCTTGGACTTGTGGTTAATCACTTAGACCTGTGGTAACTCTGTTTTATTGAGAAAATTGTCATTGTAGAGTTCGGTTGAAGGCTCAAAATCACGAATCGATGGAGGATTAGTGATTGTGGAGCTCAAAACTATATGTGAACAATATCTTGTGGAGGATCGAGGGTCGGAATTATAAATCTGTGGTTAGTCACTTGTGGGTAACTTTGAAAAATAGTTGAAGCATATTTAGAAGACTTGTTTAAGCATCTTGAAGACACTCTTGAAGTAAAATCTACAACTCTTGTGGTAACAACAAAAAGAGGACAGAAGATAAAGTGTCTTCAATTCATTCTCTAGCACAACATGTGATCTAAGAGCTATAATGACTATTTACTCAAAATATATAGTGACAAAAAGCTTAGGGAGTTCTATATTGTAAACCTCATTTTGACCAGTTGTTTAATAGAACAAGAAGTTTGGATAAAAGTTTTGAAGCCTGATCAACATCCCTATTTTGGACAAGCCTGATTAACATCCCTATCATCGTTCCCATCTTCCAGATCACATAGAAGATTTTCAAATGAACTTAATCACCCTTCAGTTGTTGATTTCCTTTCGAATTCTATTTTCATAGATAAAGTAGATTCCGAGCGAAACTTGTCAAATATCGAAGAAACTATTTCTATCAATATTTCAACCAAACCTAAAGTTGTGGAAAACATTCATGTTGGAAAATCTTGTTCTCCACCAGAACTTGATATTTACTGTGCTCTCTTTTGTGAATTTCGAGATATATTTGCATGGTCATATGAGGAGATGCCAGGAATTGACTCTAGTATAGTTGAACACAAAATCAAAATGTATCCTGATGTCAAACCAATGCGAAAACACCTCCGTCTTATTCATCCAAAGAAGGCTGCTGCTATTAAAATAGAAGTTGAAAAACTTTTGCATGTTGGTTTCATTTACCCTGTTCCTCTTACTGATTGGGTTTCCAATATTGTTCATGTCATGAAGAAACAAGGGACAATACGAGTGTGCGTTGATTATAGGGATGTTAATCAGGCTTGTCCAAAAGACAATTATCCTACTCCCTTTATCGACCAGATTATTGATGAATGTGCCAGATGTGAAATATTTTCATTTATGGATGGTTTTTCCGGCTATAATCAGATCAATATCTGCCCAGAGGACCAATCTAAAACTGAATTTATTTGTCCATAGGGCACATTAGATTATATGAAACTCCCGATTGGTTTGAAGAACGCAGGGGAAACATTTCAGAGGGCAATGAATTATGCCTTCCATGACATCAAACATATTGTTCAACCATACCTTGACGATTTACCTGCTCATTCACGAAAGCGGTCTGATCACCTGCAGCATTTGAGAGCTATATTTTTACGGTGCCGACACTACAAAATACGACTTAATCCACACAAATGTGTGTTTTGTGTTGGTTCTGGTCGTTTGCTTGGATTCGTAGTGTCTAAGGAGGGAATTTGACTTGATCCACTTAAGGTTCAAGCAATCCTTGATTTTCCTCCACCTTCCAATCTACTACAGTTATAGAGACTCCAAGGGAAGGCTAACTTTCTGAGGAGGTTCATTCCCAATTACGCTGAAATGGCTAAAGGATTTACTCGTTTATTGAAAAAGGGGATACCCTTCCATTTGGATCAGGTTGTGCAAGCTTCATTTGATGCTCTTAAAGATACCTTCATTAGAGCCTCATTAATGTATTCCCTGAATTATCAAAACGACTACTTCCTGTATCTCGCTGCTGCAGATACAACCATTGGAATGGTTTTAGTCCAAGAAGAAGATGGGATTGAAAATCCTATATATTATTTGAGTCACAATCTCAATGATAAAGAAGTTAAGTACTCTTACGTCGAAAATTTAGCTCTAGCTGTTGTTCAAGCTATAAAGAGATTTCGCCACTATATCCTGCTTCGAAATACCACTGTCATTTCGGATTGCAAGCCTATGACATATATTTTGTCACGTCAATTGTTGGGGGGAAAATACTCAAAATGGATCATCATTTTGCAGGAGTTTTATTTAGAATTCATAAAATCCAAATCAAATAAATCTCTCGTCTCCGCCGAGCTTCTTTGCGACCTTCCCTCGAATACCATTGATTCAACATCAGAACCATCAATTCTGGATGAGTCTCTGTTCCTGATTTCATCATATGATGCATGGTATGGAGATATTCTGATTTATCTCCAGACCCAAACTTTCTGCCCTGATACCTCTCGCTCACAATAGTGACGTATATGATACCAAGTTAAAGATTATCTGATCATTGGCGACACTCTTTATTGTCGTGGTATTGATACGATTTTATGAAGGTGCGTCACTCATGAGGAAGTCGAGAAAGTTTTGAATGATTTCCATTCAGGTGCTTGTGGTGGACAGTTATCTGGTTATGCTACCGCGTAGATAATTCTCCGTGCTAGTTACTTCTGGCCTTCCATATTCAAAAATTGCATAATTTCTATCAAAAGTTGTCATGCATGCCAGATCTATGACCGTAAAGCAAGATTACCACCTGCACCATTGCATCCCGTTGTCGCTGTTGGACCATTTTCCAAATGGAACATTGACTTCATGACATGTAACCCCACCTCGGCTAAGGGACATGGGTATATTATAGTCATCTTTGACTATTTTACCAAATGGGCCAAGGTGATGCCAACATTAAACAATAGTGGTGAAATCACTGCTCTTCTCTTTTTCAACTACGTAGTTGCCCAGTTTGGTGTACCATAGGCTATAGTCACAAATCATGGGTCGCATTTTCGCAATCACATGATGGCTAAGTTAACTTCTAAGTTAGGACTTTCACATGATAGTTCTACTCCTTACTATTCACAAGCAAATGGACAAGTTGAGGCCATCAAAAAAGTCCTGAAGCGAATGCTTCAAAGAATGATAGGGGTTCATAAAAGAAACTGGCATTTAATCTTGTACTCTGCCTTGTGGGCATATCGAACCTTGGTGAGAAATGCAATTGGAATCACACCCTTTCAATTGGTGTATGGTCTGGAGGCAATCTTGCTGATACAAAGTGAAATTTCATCTCTCAAACTTGCAATTGACCTGTTACCCGACACTTTTGAAGAAGAAGCGCATTTCTTGGAACTTATCCATCTGGATGAAACCCGTCGTGAAGTCGCATTGGCTAACGAAGCGCATAAGAAATGAATCAAGGCGAAATATGATAAAAATGTCAAGCCTCACGTTTTCTTAGAAGGAGACCTGGTCTTTCTTTACGATCAAGAAGCTGATAAATTAGAAGCAGGAAAATTGGAACCGCTTTGGATGGGTCCTTATATTGTCAAGCATGTTTTGACAAAAGGTGCCTATGAGTTAGTGGATTATGATGGAATCCCATTGTCACAGCCTCGAAATGGGTTGTATCTCAAATGTTACTATGCTTAATTGAGTGTAGTAAAAATCATTGTATATATGATTTAATTACATGTGTGTGTGTCAGTGTGTCTTTTAGAGTTTTTATGTGGTTAAGTAATCTGCTTTGCATTTGTTGCAGATGTTGGAACCTTTGGAACCATTTTTTGGTTACGTTGATGGTGCTAGTTGTAGTACTCAGAACTTATCTTCTACAACATGGGCCATTTTCGCTCCAAGTGGCAAGTTAGTGAGTTTTCAAGGAATTTGTATCAGTTGATCGACTAACAATATCGTTGATTATAGCGCGTTGATCGAACTTCTCTTTGATGCCATTTCACTTGGCATTCGCCAAATCATCGTTAGGTTGGACTCACAACTCATCGTACTACAACTAACAAACATTTATATTGTCTGAAATCCAACAATTCTTCGTATGTTCCTTAGAGTTCATATTTTGGAAAGACATTTTGAGTACATTCAATATCAACAAATTTCCAGAAACTTTAACACATTAACCGACTCATTAGAAAACTATGTGTTAAACAGACATTTGTCACACTTGTAAAAGTAAATTTTCAATTCGCATCATTAGTTGAATAGGATTGCACATAACCATATATATAAAAACTATGAAAGTAAAAATAAATAGATGTTTTAAAAGTTTTTACAAAATCTGTGTCCAAGACATGTTTGGTCATTTGACCTAAAAATTCAAATGCATGCAAAAAACATCCTAAGTAGACCTAGTGATGCTCATGATAACAGGTCACAACTTGAGCTATCATGCACAAAAGACGTATCCAACAGCCTGGAACACCAATAGTATGGTGCTGCAGCCTCATAGGTAACTCCTCGATCCGAACATCCAGAATACCAAGGGTTAATCCATCTACATGATCCTACAACTTGGCTAGTGTCTCGGCTAAACCCAAATCCTGGAGAACTTCTCTCCCAATGTTTCTCTATGCTGGCCCACCTGCCTCCTGTTGGTGCCTCATAGGTCGAACAATACCCACATCTGCATGCATGAGAACAATTTTAGTTTAGTCTTGGAACATCAAAACACAAAAACATGTAGAAACTTATAAATCAAAAAACATTTTGGTCAAAAACAATTTAGCACCCACTGGTAGACTCAACTCTAGATCTCCACGAAAATCCATCCCTAAATATGGATGCTCCTCGATGACAATGAGTTGCCGATCGAGCCAACTGAATAATGTAGTGGTAAATGTAATCGATGACTGACCAACATGCCTAGCCATCAATTCGACCCACCGCTTCATCTGTGGATCTCTAGGACTAGCTACACCCAGTGTTACATACTGGGGTTGCATCAATGGAATTCTTTCTAAGGTAAAAGCAATTAAGAGTGATCCATAGCTAAATTTCTTTATCTTACCGCTCTTTACCTTTGTCAATTGTTCTTTCAGTGAAGAAAGTATTGCCTCACACCAGTTGAATAAAGTTGGTTGAAGACACTCAAGTGCATACTGAACATATGATCTGTTCACCAGATGAAGTGTCACACCGCCTGCCAACTTTGCGATGGTGAAAAGGATTGTTCTCAAAGGTAAATCATGAATATCCTTGATGATTATCTTTCCGTCCTTGCTAGGTTGTGTACATGGCCGACAAAATTGTCGAACATAGTCCGTCACTGACTCCCCTCCATGGGAAGCACCTGAAAGAGATATGGGGGCACCAAGTCTCGACAATCCTGTAAGGAAGTAAACATCATCGATCACAATAGGGACAAATTTGTCTCTTATGTGAAAATCATGATCTATTGGATCCCATGCATGAACTAGGAACTACAATAGTTCTGATTGTTGCCTCATTCCGGACAACTTAAAGTATTTGAGTAACCCATAGTTTTTGAGGGCCTCAACTATACCCGGATCATCTAGGGCAACCATGTATTTTTCTTCATGCTCTCTTTCTCACCAAGTAATAGACATTTTGATCCGATGAAAGCTTGAAATCAAACCATAAGCTTAGTTAGGATACTTTTCATGCAAAAAACTAAAGAAATTTTGGCTCAATTTGCTGAAACAAGTTTGAGAAACTCACCCAACATAGCCTAGGAAAGGAGACACTGTGCTTCAGTGTAGAATCCATTCTATTTGGGTAATCCCCAGTGCAGTTTTCAGCATGCTAGCCTGCACTGGTCCTAGGGCAAAAAATTTAAACCCCAGGGGCCCTAAAAACCCTAAAAAAATTGCATGAAATAGAAAAAGAATGACATGAAAAGAAAGAGGAGGGCTATATATCCTGCCTGATCCAGATGGCACGAGAAATGATCCACTAAATCTCTTACAATCAGCTAATGAAGATTGAAGTAAAAATAGGTTCAGAGCACAAACCGAATGGTAAATATCAAATGGTGAAAATAGCATGGTAAATTCTTATTTCTATGTTTATTTCATGAACATTAAATGAGTAAACTTTAGTATTAACCTATTTTTACCAATGAAACAGGTATGTTTAATCCGTTTGGTGTTGCTTTGAACAGATTTACACCTGACTTATATAATTTGACGTGCACGATCATGAATTGTACTTTGACCAGAGAGCATACTTTTATCTCTTTTTCGAGCTCTGTAAAACATCGAAAAAGGAACCCCCTTAGAGTCCTCTTTAAGCTCTTTTCAGATTCTCGAAATATGAAAATATTGTCGAGCGCTTGTCCTTTTCAGCTCGTTAATGGATTGGAAACGATATCTACTCAATATAAGTTTAACCCTTTTTCGGGCTGAGATAGATTATTTACGAAAAAGGAATACATTGACCGAACATGGACAATAGGTTCTCTCTTGTATTGTTTTATGCCATTTCGGACTTGAGAGACAAATCTACGAAAAAAACTTGTGGAGTTTTCTTTTTTTCCCTTTTCAAACTTTCTAAACATGAAAAGGACCGAGTTATCATTGTCGTTAGACTCGTTAAAACATCAAATAAAGACAAACTTGTCCATCATGACAAGACCGAGTTTCACCTTCGCTAGACTCGTTAAAACATCATATAGTGATGGATTCACCTGAAGGGTGGAATCATACGACAAGCATATGTTATCCTCCTCAAGCTTGATAAAAACAAAGAGGTACTGGTTCGCAATGTCTAGGGAAAATGGGAAAAGGAGTAAACCACTTTATGGCAGCAGGTTGCTCTTGAACATGACACTTTCACTTCATCATTGTGACTATTTGGGTTGGGTTATTTTCTTGATGGTCATCATACCTTGGTCTATCATACCATCCATTACTTTTGTTTTGGGTTAATGATGCCAATCCATTCAGTGTCGCCAACATGTTCAAGAGAAGTCACTCAGTTTAAAATTCATCCTTTGCAATACTCATAAACCTTCATTTTCATGACCATCATTCCTAAACCTTGTGTTGTTAGTCAAATTCTGTCTCCAAAATCATTACACTCATTTTGTGTCGTTGATGTGGGATACATCAAGGCCATCCTGTGACAAGTCGCTTCTTGTCGACATCAACACATTATCCAAGAAGTTGACTTAGAAACACCTCTTCAGTACCTTGAGGCTTGCATACATCAATGGAAAATTTCTTGCTTTTGACGATAGGTTTACATCACTGGCCTTTGACCAAAAGAATTTGTATGGTGTTCGACATCAAAACATCCATTCACACCATGCAGAATGTACTGCAGTACCTTGAGAATCATTATCATTATCGGTGATTTCTCTCATGTCTGTTATCATCTTACATCATTGGCTAGTAATCAGATGGTGTCTTCCCATGTTCGACTTCAGATCACATATTCGCATGGTTAGGCTCGTACTTGAGCGAACAATTGAATGAGATAGAAGGCCCTGGATCTAATTTCATCCATCCGGGCTATGATTTTAGGAAATGTACCAAATCATTCGTATAATGGCTTTACATTGATGGTCATCCTATCATGGGTCTATATCTATAGATGAATTCCTATGTACTTGTAATGAAAGATTATATGCTGAGCATGGGTATGCCTTCCCTCAGCAATTCATGAGAAAAAATCAAACTATCATGATATTATGTATTGCAATTGATGTAGGTAACCAACCACTTTGGAACCACCTCATCACATCGTAAATAATATCACTCGACATCATTATTTTTGAGTTCATGCTTTAGGGGGCAGTTGTTATAGATCGATTTGGGCACAGCACTCCCATCATTCAGATCAATACCATTAGGGCTCATCAAACCCTAATTTAGTTGCTACATGCCCTAGAGAAGTCAACATTTTGAATGCCTCCTTCCCTTAGAGTTTCTTCGCCTGAATCCCTCCAGAAATGTCTCCTTAAGGGACCAGTGTAGCCTTAGACAGGGATAAGTGTGCTTCAGTGCAGGTAGGCCCATGTCAGGGTGCTTTGTAGAGCACCTAGGCCCACTTTGACCTGCGCTGGGCGAGATTGAGCGAAATTTACATAGGTTTCTGGGAATATTCTTATCTTCTAGAAGATTCCCACACTTATCATCTCCTATGAGCTCCTCCTATCCTCTCATCCCTTCCTCCATGGAAACTAACTCTAAGTTTGGAAGGCCATTCAATACCCTCATTTATGACAAAACCTCCTCCATTTGCCTATAAATTGAGCACTCATCTAAGTGATCAGGGGCTAGACTTGAGAATTTGTAAGGATACAGTGTTGGTGTGAGAATTGAGAGTATAAGAAAGCGTTGTTATGCTACCAGAGTGTTGTGCTATTGATGTGATATTGGTTGGAACCCAAGTTGGAAGAGTGACAATGGATTGGACTTCATGGTTGTAATTCTTCCTTCTACTTAATAAAGCTATTTACACCTTTTTCCATATGCTTTTCTTGATATATGATGTTTATATGTGTGAATGTATCTGATTCCATTTACTTGTATTCGATAGATCTCTTGCTTTGATTGGTTATTTTTATTTTGTTTATGGTTGCAGGTACTTTTTGAGCGAGTTAAGTTCAAGAATGAGCGACGGGATTCAAACAAAGGAGACAAGAGGAAAGCAAAAGAACAAGTAGGTCATTTGAATCCCTTTGTCTTATTTATCATCTATAGAAAAAAGATAAGCACTTTAAATCCATTGTTCTAAGTACAACTACCTACCTAGGGAATTAGTATTTATCCGTAGATACCAAATTCCTCATAACGAAAACCCCTTATTGTTATTAGTGCAACCCCCTTATTGTATTATTGTGCCCATATAGTCCCAATGTTGTTATTATTGTGCCCCATAAAATCCCACTATTTTTATTGTTGTGCCCCAACAATATTATTGCTATGTAGGCTCTGATTGTGTTGGGACCCCTTAGACTCATATATATAGAAATGAGGTCTTGTCATTTGTATCATCGAAGAATTGTCCATTTCTGTAAATTAAAGAAGGTTTCCCCATCGAAGAGGTTGATTTTGAATTTTTTGATCTATCTTTCCTATCTTTTTGTGATTTGTTTTCATAACATTTGGTATCATAGCTTTGGGTTCTAGGGTTTTGCTGCTCCAAACAGGTCATCGTGGAATTTTCGCAATAACTTTTTTTCTTTGACGTTTCAGAATCTGAAATTAAAACTCATTTGTTCTGAAATATTGATAAACCTTGGGTCTGAATTCTAGATCTTTTCGCACTATATTTTCAAAGATATGATCCAAGGAAGTTAGGGTTTTTGCAGGATCCCGAATTACATCCCAAATAGGTGACCTTGGGAAAATCGTCATAAATTTCTCTCTGAGCATCGGATTGAAATTTCATAAGAAGTTATAGAAAGAGGACGGACTGTAGTTATCTTTGTATCGTTTTCAGGTCCAAAGGTTGAAATAGTGACACTGGAATTCCATACAAGTTCGCTCTACTAAAAAAGTATATAATTAGGTCATTTTAGGAGATTGGGCATAACTCTTTCTTGGAGAATCCAACTTCAATCAAACTAGTACCGTTGGAAAGAGGACACGAAGGGCTACCAAAGGATGTAATTTAAGACCTTTGAGATCTGAAATTCAGAGATACAACAGATTCAAGATTGAACTCGTAAAAGTAAGAAAAAGAATGACTTGAATCAAGAAAATAGAAACACCTAGTAAGAAAAATTGGAGGGATGCTTTGAAGAATGTGATCAAAGATATGATTCATAAGATAAATGGTATAGAAGAAACATTGAATGACAACATGGAAGATTTTAAGAAAGACATGGAATGTTTGAAGGAAGGTGGGACAAAGTCACTACAACAAAGGATTCCTAATGCCAAAAAGGTAGTAGAGGAAACTCATGATGAGAACAAAAGAAATGTTAATCATGATTTCATAGACTCTAACGTTGGATTGAATACCTACGATATTCCAAATATAGGTATGAGGAAATTTGATGGCAAGGATCTGGTCACTTGGATACTACAGATGGAGCAAAATTTTGATCTACATGGTGTGTAACTACGACAAAAGGCACGTATTGCATCTTTATATTTAAAACCGAATCGGTTTGTATGGTATAGAGGGATTTGTTCTCGTAAACTACTTATCACCTAATCATTTTTCATGGAGGAAATGATAGAACATTATGAGGATACAGAGAGAAACACGTTCTTTAGCCAATTGATAAATCTCAAACCAAAGGGTTCAATGGTAGAGCACATTGAGGACTTCCAAAAATTGAATATAAGGGTAAATGATATTCCAAAGAAGCATAGGATTGAATTCTTCATAGGAACTTTAAATGATAGCATCCAACATGAGGTTTTCCTTTGGGAACCTGATTCATTGGAGAAAGAATACAGGTTGGCAAGAAAAAATGAAAGCAAAATTATGGCAACAAGGAAGCCTACCTTTCATAACTATAAAGATGGAAGTGTTGTTGCTCCTAACCTTTCACCACCTACAAGGATGACACCAAAACAATTGGAATAAGTGTGCTGAGAAGAAATTAATTTACATAGATGGGGAAGAGAAGCAAGAAAAGGAAAAAGAAATGTTAAAAGAAGAGGATATACACCAAGAACCAATCCCAGAGAAAGAAGAAATGAATCTGACCATATCTTGTAATGCATTGATAGGAATTACCACTCCTCAAACTCTCAATATAGAAGGGCATATCAAGAAGAAAAAGGTAATAGTGTTGATTGATTCGGGTAGTACCCATAATTTTATTCATTGTAAGATAGCCAAGGAATTGAATTGCTTCCTATATCCAGCACCAAAGTGTCAAGTAATGGTTGCAAATGGAGGAACCATAAATTTCTCTGGAAAGTGCCATAATATCAAGCTATCCATGGGAGAATATGTAATGAATAGTTCAATGCTTATCATTCCAATGGGTGGTGATGATGTTGTACTAGGAGTTCAATGGCTACAATCTTTGGGTATGATAGCTTTTAATTTTCAAGAACTTTTTTTAATTTTTATTTGGAAGGAAAGGAATTTGAATTAAGGGGTATCGCAAGGAAGCCTGGAAATATAATCAGCTCTAACAACATGACAAAGCTTCTAAAGAAAGAACAACGGAGCGTAATTTCACAATTATGTTCATTAGAGGTTCCCACATCGAAATCATCTGTTTTCCAAATCTCCAAAAAGTTTTGGACAATCATTCCAAGGTATTTGAGACTCCCAAAGGCCTCCCACCTATTCATGATCATGATCATGATATTCATTTGATTCCAGGAAGTGTTCCCCCAAACATCAGGGCTTACAGATATCCATGTGCCCAAAAGAGTGAAATTGAATGTATGGTTGTAGATATGCTAGAGGTTGGTATAACTCAACCTAGTCAAAGTTCTTTCTCTGCTCCAGTGGTATTGGTACACAAGAAGGATGGATCATGGCGCATGTTTCTGGATTGTAGGGAGCTCAACAAGCTTACTATTAAAGATAAATTTCCCATTCATGTCATTGATGAATTATCAGATGAATTACATGGAGCAATTTACATCACCAAGTTGGATCTTCATTCAAGATACCATCAAATTAGAATGAATATTGAAGACATTCCAAAAACAACATTTAGAACTCATGAGGGTCATTATGAATTTTTGGTCATGCCTTTTGGCCTTACCAATGCACCTTCTACATTTCAAGGTTTGATGAATTCCATTTTCAAATGCTTCGTTAGAAAAAAAAATTTAGTATTTTTTGATGATATACTAATCTACAACAATTCTTGGAAGGATCATGTTCAACATGTTGACAAGATGCTCAAACTATTGGAGGAGGTTTCAATGGATTTTATCACAAGTTTACCCAAGTCCGAAGGAAAGAGTGTCATCATGGTGGTAGTTTATAGACTTACCAAGTATGCACACTTTTGTGCATTATCTCATCCATTTAAAGCCAGTACAATTGCTACTGCATTTATGGAAACAATTCAAAAGCTACAAGGAAACCCAAAGATTATTGTAAGCGATAGAGATCCCATTTTCATTGGAAATTTTTGGATAGAATTATTTTCTTGTTTGGGTACTCAATTAACTCATAGCTCATCTTATTATCCTCAATCTAATGGGGAAACGGAGATAGTGAACAAATGTTTGGAAGGATATATTCGTTTCTTTGTATCTGATAAATAAACACAATGGGTCAAGTGGTTGTCTCTGGTTGAATTGTGGTATACCACTTCATTCCATACTGCAACAAAAATGACCCCATTTATGGCACTTTATGGATATCATCCACTGTCCATCACATCATATTTAAAAGAAAATTCTAAGGTTAAAGCAGTGGAAGATCACATCGAGAATCAACAAAAAGTTCTCAAACTCTTAAAGGATAACCTCACTTTGGCATAGAATAGAATGAAATAACAGGAAAATAAACATTGCAACGAAATAATTTTGGATGTAGGTGACTGGGTATTTCTACGACTAAAACCATACAAACAAATGTCCCTCAAGCAAGCTAAGAAGGATAATAAATTATCACCATAATATTATGGTCTGTACAAGGTGTTACAAAATATTGGTATTATGGCATACAAATTGGAGCTTCCTGCATCTTCTCGAGTGCACCTAGTTTTCCATGTTTCAGGCTTAATGAAGGTTATAGGTGATAAGATCCCAGTTCAAACAATATTTCCAGAACTTGACGAGGAAGGAAAATCATAATGGAACCTGAAGTAGTCACAGAAACAAGAAATCAAAAGGTACGAAATCGATCAATTTCAAAGTATCTCATCAAGTGGAAGAACTTACCCACTGAAGATTCCACATGGGAGGATGAGAATTTTATACAGAAGCATCCATAACTACTCAAGCATTGAGGACAACACTTTTTGAAGGAGAGGGGCATGTTAGGTCCCTATACTACTAGTGTAACCCCTTATTGTTATTAGTGCAACCCCCTTATTGTATTATTGTGCCCATATAGTCCCCATGTTGTTATTATTGTGCCCCATAGAATCCCACTATTGTTATTGTTGTGCCCCTACAATATTATTGTTATGCAGGCTTTGATTGTATTGGGACCCGTTAGACTCCTATATATATAGAAAGGAGGTCTTGTCATTTGTATCATCGAAGAATTGTTTATTTGTCTAATTTAAAGGAGGTTGCCCCCTCTAAGAGGCTGATTTTGAAGCCGTTGATCTATCTTTCTATCTTTTTGTGAGTCGGTTTCATAACATGAAGCCATTCAAAGAACATAAAGAAATGACAAGGCACATGAGAATGAGAACAATATTACAAACCTAAATTGGACAAGATGTTGGAGCAACTCTTTGAAGTACTCTTGAAGGAGCATTGTTTTGAATATCCTTTTGGAGCACATTGATGACACCTTGGAGAATTTTGTGAAGATACTTTGAAACTGAACTTCAATATATTATTGGAGATCATGATGCATCGTTGATTTCATCATGACATGACTTTGAGATGTTGTTTGTGAACGATGAAGAGCAGTGGTGACACCTTCTAAGAGATCAAGGTTGTTATTTATGATGTAACGTGGAGACCAAAGAGAAGAAAAATATTAATAGGGCTAGTTGAAGAAGACATTGGGAGTCGTGCAGTATAACCAAATAAGAAGTCTTGGAGCCCAAGAGGTTAGAGCCTCAAAAAGACAAGGTTGGTGCCTTGGAGGACAGGGTTGGAGCCCTAGAGGATCAACTTCCTCAAGAAACAAGGTCAGAGCCTGAACGAGATATAGGGTTGGAGCCCTTGAGGTTGGTGCCTCAAAATTGACAAGGTTGGAGCCTTGGAAGTCCCAGTCGATGCTTGGAAAATACATGTTGGAGCATGGGAGATTGAAGATCGGTGTCTTCATCTAGGGTTGGATCCGTACATATATTGTACTTGATTTATTGTAAAGAAGAAATTAATAAAAACTTAATTCTTATTGTTCATTTTTTGTTCTAGATATAAGTGATCTAACTGGTAAAAGTAACAATTGAAAAGAAATATTGATTCATCCCCCCTCTCAGTATTTCCAACAAGTAGGTCCGTTAATTTGAATGATTCTTTGGAAGCAAACAGGGGCCTGAGTAGTATCGATTCCAATGCAAAGAAATTGTGTTGTAGAACAAAATGTATTACACTTGGGAAACAAATGATGGCGTTCCACAAATATTACTTTCCAATAGGCCAGCCTTCTGCAAAAGTTGGTGTTAATCTCCAGGCATCATGTAATTTTTTGTCCTCTACATTCCTGACTGTAGATGTCAACTACCTTGATTTTACATGATCCAAAATGGATCTTCAATAGAACCTCAAAGTCTAAGTCTTCAAACATGTTAAAAAAAATGCAAACAGAGTATGGTAGAGAAACAATGATAGAATGGTAGAAAAGCCAAATGCAGCAAGGAGCGAAGAAGCGCAACCTTAATGCCCCAGAGCCATTGGATCTACGAGATCAACAGACGAGATTGAATTGCATCAGAGAAAAGCCAAAGCGGAGTATAAAGGACCGTAGCCTTGAGGAATTGTGATAGCGATCAACACGATATAACGTGGGCTGTTGATCAAGTGCACAGATCAACGGTGGATATGACAACAGGATATATCGCATCGTAAATTCCAAAGGGAGGAATTAACAAAGGCTTGCAGGCTTAGCGATATGCGATGGCCGCATTATCACATCACAATGAACCATGGGGCAAGGACTAGACCCATAGACTTTAACACTTGCAATGAGCACTTTCATCATAGTTGTCAGATCGGCGAAAGGAATGGACGGTTGTGATTGAATTGGCGATCGGAACGATCAGGGTGATCGGTGATCGGAGATCGGGAGCACAACAGAGCAAGGGACCATTGAGGTAGTGATACCGTCGATGCGCCGATAGCTGATGGGGCCGATCAAAGCGATTGGGGATCGCAGATCGGCGAATCACAATGCCAAGGGACCATGCACTGAGCGAAAGGTGATATGCGACATGCCTAGACCCGACAATTTTATAAATGCAGGTTTAATGTTTTTGAGTTCCGGCTTAAAGCATTGCAGTCAGGTTTTTCTGTGTATTTCATGTATTTCTGTGTATTATTGAAAATGCTCTATTTCAGGACTTTATCACACAGAAAGGCCAGACGGTCAGGTTACCTGCGCCCGTCGACTGTAAAACTATTTCTATTATGAATATTGCTCCACGCTGTAAGCGTTATCCCTGTAACAGAGAACGTGTCATAAAGACCAACAAAGAGAGATGAAGCGACAGAGAGCAGAAAAGACAGAGCCAGAAGAGAAACGACAGGGCATTCCAAAGGATCCTTAGGAGGCAGCGTTACTTTATGGGCTTGAGAATCTCGATTGAAATCTCTATATAGGTATCCCATTGTTGTATTGAGGGAAGAAGTGGCTCAGAGACAAAGAGTCAGAGAAAACGCAACTACGAATAGTTGATCAGAGGCACTAAGAGGGAGAGTCTGTGTACTCTTTAAACTTAAGTTTTTCGAGTGAAATCCCTGTGCAGTATCATTGTTGTTGTGTTATGGCTCTGATTGAGCTCACATCTATAAACTCTATTTTTAAAGACATAATATAGTGGTCGACACTAAAAGCTGGACCAGGAGACGTAGCCAGGAAGTCTGGTGAACTCCTTGATTATTTACTGTGTTGAAGTGTTGGATTGTTATGTTTTCTGATTGTTAAATGTATGTATTATTCACAATATTTTCGATTCGTTGCACTAAGTAATATAGGAATTCCTGCACATGAGTCTGTAATACCTTAATATTGATTTAAGATCTCATTTTCAGATCAAGTGGTATCAGAGCATTTGGTTTTGTTAAGGTTAGACAACCTTGTGCTAGATTTTGAATGCTAACTAGATTAAAGCTCAGACTAGGAGAAAGAGAACTTGTTGAGGCTAATCTAGAGATTGGAAGAGTCTATTCTCAGAGGAAAATGACAGAAGAAACTCCATTGGGATCAGAATCTTAGTTCATGGACAGTTTTATGGCCATGCAAGCCATGGTGGAAGAGATGTATATGGAGTTTAAGAAGGGTCGAGGTGAAATCACTTCAACACCCAAACCAGACAAAGGAGCAGCGAAACCTTTTCTAGTTGCCCCTCCAGAAGGCAAAGGAAAAGGAGAAATGCCTTCTCCACCATCTCCTCCATCATCACCTTCATCACCCTCATCATATTCTTCGCATAAAACTAGCCCTGATAAGAAAAAGAAGAAAACTTCTTTGATTAAATTAGATGTGAAGTTCGATTTTCCAATTTATGATGGAGAACTCAATGCATAAAAGCTAGATAATTGGATAAGACAAATTGATGTATATTGTAGGGTACAAAATGTTGATTCAGAAAGGAAGAAGATTTAGTTGGCTAGCCTTCGACTTGGAGGAACTGTACTAATATGGTGAGAAGGCAAGACGCAAGCTGATATGCAAAAACATGGTAAAATCATTTCTACCTGGAATGAATTTGTTTCTCATATCAAAAAGCAATTCTATCCTTTAGCTTACATGCAACAGGAAATGATGAGTTTGCAAACTCTTCGTCAGTTGAAGGGTCAGAGTGTACAAAGTTATACTCAAGAATTCAAAAAGAGAGCTTTAACTCTAGGTATATAATTAGACTCACCTAAGACTTTATTGAAGTAGATAGGTGGTCTTCATAGCTATTTAAAGCATACCATTCTCATGTTTAATCCCACTAGCTTAGATGATGTATCAGTTCAAGCCACACATCTAGAAGCTAGAGGTAAGAATGTAAACCCAGAGGTTGAGGGAACATCTAAATATTCTGTAAGCAAGAGTAAGAAAAAGAAGAAACTGAAATGGAAGGAGAGGAAAGAAAACATTGTACAAAAGGATAAATATTCATGCACTCACTGCAAGAAAGAAGGACATGATGAGGCACACTGCTAGCTTTTGCATCCAGAATGGAAACCTAAGAAGTTCGGTGGAAGGAAGAAAAAGAATGTTGTTGCTATTCAGCAGGACTTGGGATCAGATTCAGGTGATGAAGCAACAGTTACAACCAAAAGTATTAAAGGTAAGGATTATGAAGCATCCACAAGTAATTCTGCACAATCTATTGATAATGAAAGTAATGAGAGGGAAAGAAATGAACTTTTTCGTATTAGAGTAATTTCCAAGCATAATAAGATTGATACTATGTTTGATAGTGGATCACAAGAAAATTTGATTTCTGAAACAATTGTAAAGAAGTTGGGATTACAAACAAAACCTCATGAGAAGCCATATCCATTAGGTTCAGTGTGTGATAAAACAAAGCTACAAGTAATGAGACAATGTAAACTTAGGTTTGCTATTGGATCTACATTTGTAGATGAGGTTGAGTTAGATATAGTTCCATTGGATATATGTGGTATTGTTTTGGGAAGTCAATACTTGTATGATAGGAAAGCTATTTTCTATAGAGCTGAAAATAAGTATCAACTCACTAAAGATGGAATGGAATATATTGTAAGAGCTCATAAACTCAAAGGTAACTATTCTCTCATAAATTCAGGACAGATGAAAAGAATTGTGAATTCAAGTAAGCAATTTTTACTAATGGTTGTAAAGGAAAAGGATCCTGAAAAATCTAATGTATTTGAAGGCTGTGATTCTAAACAGAAAGTTGATTTAGTTAAAGTTATTTAAGAGTATGATGTTCTATTTCAAGAACTAAAGGTCTGCCACCCAAGCAAGAAATAATACATGATATTTGTTTGCAGCAAGATGCTCCATTACCTAAAATTGGAATGTACAGGTTGTCAGCTTTATAGAATGCATAAATAAAGAAGCAGGTACAAGAGTTGCTCGATAAAGGGTTTATACGACCAAGCACATCACCATGTGGATCTCCAATCGTGCTGGTGAGAAAGAAAGATGGTTCGTGGAGAATGTGCATTGATTATAGAGCACTAAATAAAATAACGATCAAGAATCGTTATCCTCTTCCTCGTATTGATGATCTATTAGATCAATTGAAAGAAGAAATTTACTTTTCTAAGTTAGACTTGCGAAGTGGTTATCATCAGGTCAGAGTTGCAGAACAGGATGCATGGAAGACTACTTTCAAGACAAAGAAAGGGCTTTATGAATGGTTGGTTATGCCTTTTGGCTTAACTAATGCTCCTGCTACATTTATGGGAGTTATGAATGATGTACTTAGACTTTTATTGATGATTTTGTAATTGTTTATTTAGATGACATTCTTGTTTTTAGTAAGACATGGGAATACCATGTAAAGCACGTAAAGCAGACTTTAGATGTTTTAAAAAGAGAAAATCTCTATGTAAAACTGTCAAAATGTGAATTTGGTAGAACATCTTTAAATTATTTGGGTCATATTGTAGGGAGTGGTGAATTGAAGCTAGATCCCTCTAAGGTTGAAGTCATTGTGAACTGGCCTAAACCAAAATCTGCTACAAAGGTTAGGAGTTTCCTAGGGGCAACACAATACTGGAGAAAGTTTATTGCTAACTTTTCATTGATTGCAGCTCCATTACATGCTTTAACAGGATTGAAACAGGTGTTTCAGTGGGGAAGCAAATAGCAGAAAGCCTGCGACACCTTAAAAGAGAAAATCAATACAACACCAATACTAGCACTGCCAGATCTTCAACATCCATTTGAGATTGAGACAGATGCTAGTTACTATGCCATGGGAGCAGTGTTGATACAACATGGAAAACCCATATGCTATCATTCTGAGACATTTACTTCTGTAGTAGTTAATTATCCCACATATGATAAAGAATAATATGCATTAGTACAAAGTGTGAAAAAGTGGAAACATTACCTAATGGGTAAAGAAACAATCATACATATAGATCATCAACAACTTCAATATTTGCACTCACAAACTAAATTGCAGCAATCAAGACATTATAGGTGGATGGGTTTTTTACAGCAATTTCATCTTGTCATCAGATAAAAGAAGGGCATACACAATAAGGTTGCAGATATGTTTTCACGACCAATCATAAATGCATCTACTATACTTAAGCATAACTCAGTAATGCATGAAAGTTACATAATACATTGAACAATATGATCAAGATGTAGATTTTAAAGATGTATACGCAACTTTAAGTCATGGCAATAAAGTAGAATAATTGGATTATTATGTAAAGGACCAACTCTTATATCATTTTGGGAAGTTATGCATTCCACAAACTGAAATAGTTAACATAATCTGAGAAGCACATACTTCTCTAATATTAGGTCATTTTGGTGTAAGTAAAACAGTTACACAATTGCAAAGGTTTTGTTATTGGCCAAGAATGCATGAGACAATTTCTAGATATATCAAAGGGTGTACTATGTGTGCTACAAGCAAGCCTAGTAATAGAAAATTAGGCTTTTACACTCCACTTCCAATTCCTTCTCGTCCTTGGGAAAGTGTCTCCATGGACTTTGTTGGGGGATTGCCAAAATCTAGAAAAGGTCATGATTATTTGTATGTTGTTGTGGATAGGTTCAGTAAAATGTGTATTTTGATACCATGTAACAAGCAGGTTACAGTTGAACAAACAACAAAGTTGTTCTTTCAGAATGTATGGGTTCATTTTGGGTTACCCACTTCTATTGTATCTGATCAAGATTCTCGATTTGTTGGGAAGTTTTGGTGAAATCTATGGGAGTTGATGGACACCAGGTTGAAGAAGAGAACATCATTTCATCCACAAACAAATGGTCAGACAGAGGTGGTCAACAGGACAGTGATCCAGTTGCTCAGAGGCTATTGCAACAAGCATCCCAAGCTTTGGGATGAGCATTTGTGTTATGTGCAGCATGCTTAAGACTGTGCCAAACACTCTTCTACTAAGAGATCTCCTTTTGAGTGTTTTGGTCTTATACCAAAGTAACCCTTGGATTTTGTCTTTGGTAAAGACATAGCAGTTGATGGACACAGTGATGTGGACAAAGCAACCAAGTTCATTGAACAAATCCAGGAAATTCACCAGGCAGTACAGGAACAACTGGAAAGAAATCAAGTGAAGTACAAGGCAAGACATGACAAGCATCGAGTTGAGCATAGTTTCCAAGTTGGTGATCAAATCTTGATGTACATCAACAAAGAAAAAATGCAAGGTGAAGGTAAGAAGCTAAAACCAATAAGGTATGGACCTTTCAAGATACTTGATAAAATTGGTGAAAATGCTTTTCGCCTTGATTTGCCAGCTTATATGCAGATCTATTCAGTCGTTAATGCAGAAAACTTGAGATTGTATGAACCTTCATTGATTGAAGATCCTAAAGAGCAAAGTCAGTTGCCTTCTATTGAGGATCTGTTGCCTAAATATCTCAATGAGTTATAGGAAGACACAGTTCTGGACAGGAAGGTGAGAACTATGTGTCGAGGGGATGTTGAGTACCTGAGAGTAGGGCTCAAAGGTTCAAATCCAAGCAAAGCACGCTGGATAGAAGTTAAACAAATGAGGGAGTTGTATCCTCACTTGATCGATGCCTAAAAACCAACTTTTGGTGGTCCAAAAACTTTTTGGTGGGAAGGCGTGATCCAAAATGGATCTTGAATAGAACCTCTAAGTCTAAGTCTTCAAATATGTTAAAAAAAATGCAAACAAGTATGGCAGAGAAACAATGACAGAATGCCGAAAAACCCAAATGCAGCAAGGAGTGAAGAAGCACAGCCTTAATGCCCCAGAGCCATTAGATCTACGAGATCAACAGACGAGATTGAATCACATTGGAGAAAAGCCAAAGCAGAGTATAAAGGATCGTAGCCTTGAGGAATTGCGATAGCGATCAGCGCGATATAACATGGGTCGTTGATTGAGCACGCAGATCAATGGTGGATATGACAACAAGATATATCGCATCGCAAATTCCAAAGGGAGGACTTAACAAAGGCTTGCAGGCTTAGCGATATGCGATGGCCACATTATCGCATCGCAATGAACCATGGGGCAAGGACCGGACCCATAGACTTTAACACTTGCGATGAGCGCTTTCGTCATAGCCATCGGATCGGTGAAAGGAATGGATGGTTGTGATTGAATTGACAATTGGAACAATCAAGGTGATCGGTGATCGGAGATCGAGAGCGCAACAGAGCAAGGGACCATTGAGGTAGCGATACCACTGATGCGCTGATAGCCGATGGGGCTGATCGGAGTGATCAGGGATCACAGATTGGCGAATCACAATGCCAAGGGACCATGCACTAAGCGAAAGGCGATATGCGACATGCCCGGACCTGACGATTTTATAAATGCGGGTTTAATGTTTTTGAGTTTTGGCTTAAAGCATTGCGGTCGGGTTTTTCCGTGTATTTCATGTATTTTTGTGTATTATTGAAAATGCTCTATTTCGGGACTTTATCACACAAAAAGGCCAGACAGTCGGGTTACCCATGCCCGCCGACTGTAAAATTGTTTCTATTATGAATATTGCTCCACGTTGTAAGCGTTATCCCTATAACAGAGAACGTGTCATAAAGACCAGCAGAGAGAGATGAAGCGACAGAGAGTAGAAAAGACAGAGCCAGAAGAGAAATGACAGGGCATTCCAAAGGATCCTTGGGAGGCAACGTTACTTTCTGGGCTCGAGAATCTCGAGCGAAAGCTCTATATATGTATCCCATTGTTGTATTGAGGGAAGAAGTGGTTCAGAGACAGAGAGTCAGAGAAAACACAACTACGAACAATTGATCAGAGGCACTAAGAGGGAGAGTCTGTGTACTCTTTAAACTTGAGGTTTTCGAGTGAAATCCCTGTGTAATATCACTATTGTTGTGTTATGGCTCTGATTGAGCTCACACCTGTAAACTATGTTCTTGAAGACATAATATAGAGGTCGACACTAAAAGCTGGACCAAGAGACGTAGCCAGGAAGTCTGGTGAACTCCTTGATTATTCACTGTGTTGATGTGTTGAATTGTTATGTTTTCTGATTGTTAAATGTTTGTATTATTCACAATCTTTTTGATCCGTTGCACTAAGTAATACAGGAATTCCTACACATGAGTCTGTAATACCTTAATATTGATTTAAGATCTCATTTTCAAATCATTACATCATCATGTCTCAAGCCAAGCTGTTCGTGGTTTATATGAAATAATTTGGTACCAACAACAAATTCCATTATTCATATGCTTGTTAACGCTTGTGAAGAATCTAAAGTAAACTGTGGATGAAATTTTTACATAAAATGGTACTTTTTTTTGGCAAAAATGCTTCATATATTACAAAGACAACATTATGTACACTTACATGTTATGTATTTATAGGCTGATCATATATAATACCCCATTAATCCAATAATCTAACGCTGATAATATTGAATTGCGATCATTAATCCAAAAACCACAAATTTCTAATTATTCAAATCACGGTTTTAGTATCCCACGCTACTATCTCCCACTTGCCCTAATTGAGATCTAAAGCATAGGTCCCACGATGGTGATAACCTTATTCTCCTTGTGCTTTACTTTTCAAAATGACCTTGTACTTGGCCATTTAAGGTGCCTCTTATTGCTGCAACACATGTCTTGGGCGTTCTCTTATTGTTGTTCTAAAGTTGTTCCTATCGAGTTTAGGCAAAATATCTTTAAAGATAAATTCATATTGATTTAAAATCTCTTTTTGAAGGAGTCTAAATTCTTCTTTGATTTCACTTTTGAACATCTTTGAATTCCTCTATTTTGAAAGACAATACACCATTTCCCAGGTCCAAATAATGGAAAAATGCTTGCCATTTTATGTTCCAAGTGTTGTAGCACATGACAAAGTACATACATCGATTTTCTCAGTCTATGTGAGTGGGTATCAAAGAATTCCTACCATTGTTTTATTTTTATCATGAAAATCATGCATGGCATCATATGAAAGCTATGTTGTCTGCTTTCTGCATGACAGAGAAATGATAA
This sequence comes from Pinus tabuliformis, assembly GCA_031772625.1. Lineage (NCBI taxonomy): Eukaryota > Viridiplantae > Streptophyta > Pinopsida > Pinales > Pinaceae > Pinus > Pinus tabuliformis. The sequence continues at coordinate 493,936,441 of CM062814.1, read as the reverse complement.
TACCATAATAATTTTCATAACAAAACTTAGCACACTCCATCCTTAAAATGATGGAAACATTTGGCATCCCTAACAACAATTTCTCATTCTATAATTCTTGAAATGAACTTAATCGCGGTGTGGGAGTCACCACAGACGTGGAGATTCTTGACAATTCTAATTGGAATCCCACTGGGTGTGTTGATAATACCAAAAGCTATTGCTAGCTTTTCACTTTGATAACTCATAAAATCATCTTTATATTCATCCTCCACATCATGAAAAACAAAGTTTGTGTCAGGCACATACCTTGCCTTCTTAATCTTCTCAGATAGTGTTTCCAACATTGCATAAATCTCTTCTACTTATGGATGAGATCTATCTCCTACAATAAATGCATGCACCCTATTCTTTGCTTCAGTCCAGCTGCAACCTGGATTTTTTCTTATTCCCCTGTCTTTCATCATTTTCCTGAATCTAGCAACATCATCCCATTTTCTAGATGAATCATACATGTTTGACATCAGCACATAATTTGCAGCATTGCGTGGTTCCAACTTAATACAATATATGCCTAATCCCCAACAGAGCAACACACATCATCACATCATCTCACTGTGAGGATATTGTTGGAAATGGGATAAAGGAGAGATGTTACAGGTTATCTATTTACAGACTTCAAGCTTCCCATTAATCACGGTTTTAATGAAGCCCCGTTAGTGTAGATGAAACTATGGTGAAACTATGTTTTTTGTCAAGTATATTTAAATTTTGGCCTAGACCCTCATCCTACTACCATATCCACTTAGTAACATATGAGAGGTAACTAAGGAAACAACAATGCATGCAATTTTTTTATACTTTTGGCTTAGCTCATTTGTGAATAAATGACATTTATTTGTGCTAGCTTCATAAAACAATGACACCCTTGAGGTCCCTTTCTCTTAAATACATAATCTATTTGTGTGTGGCATTCAAGGTGTTTTTGATGTTTGTCCAAGCTTTGGCATCAACTGATTTGTAGAATGGTTGTCTTATAACTGTTGAGTATAGTTTTTTCCCTAGGTTCATTTAGACACAAATCTAGAAGTTTACATCCCAATATTTCTTTTTCTTTTGCAAATAGAAGAGTAGCAACGAGCATAGTTTGTGAATCCATTGCCACAATTTTTGCACTTTTCCCAAGAGAGAGGAAAGCCAAGGTGGGTTTGTAGTGCCATATTAGAGGGGAAATTTTTTTTTCTTCTAAATTCTTTTATTAGATACTATCAATGTTAGTTGGTACAAGTGGAGCAACTATTCTAGGGATGGGTTTGGGGTAGAAAAATAATGCCCACAAAGTTATAAATTGCAGTAATGATCCATTATGGCCATATAAATTATGTGTTTATTCTATTTTGGTTCATTATTTATTTTGTAATGACTTCACTAACCCCTTTCTTTTGTTTGAATGTTTGAATGTATAAGCCAGATGAATGCCTACTTGTCTAATATGAATTTATTATTACTTTATTTTCCAAGTCTTCTAAGTGTAGAGAATGGTTCAAAACTGGAATTTGTGCATCGAAGTGTCTTGTCATCCAAATCTTGGTCAAGCCACTATGAAATATGTGCTTCATAATGCGACAAGAAATCATGTACTGCATAGAAATATAGAAGTGCATGAGAGAACAACGAATAACGAAGGCTACTATATTGCCCTTGTTGAGGGGTTAAAGGAGGTGAAAATTTATGTTGTCAATGATATTACAATTTTCACAAACTCACAACTCATATGTAATCAAATCAACGACATCTATGAAGTTTGAAAACAGAATTTAAAGCCACTTTACAAGTGATAATGTGGATTTCTCAGTTTCAATATTTTAGCATACATTACCATGCAAACATTCATAAGTTTTCCACTAATATACTTTCGAGAGGAATGTCAAATGTAGATGGAAGTGTAAGAGATGACATCAAATCACCATCTATTGCAAGAGAATTCATTCATCAACATCAACATAGTTCCCTAATATGTGAATGTGTTCTTGTGATGTTTTTCCTTGGGGCTGTCATTTCGTTTTTCTTTCACTAAAGAAGAACCCATTGATATGTTATTTTTCCCCAACCTACAATGATTGGGGTCTTTTGTATGGTGACAAGTTTATGGAAAAATGTGTGACATTCCATGTATATGAACAAATGTAATATTTGCATGGTTTGTGATATAATAGTTGAATTTTTTTGAGGTTATTTACATTCATTGTGCTTGTAAATATCATTGTGGAAAATTTCATTGATTTCAAAATGAATTTTAAATGAATGGGTGGAGGTTAAAATCCAAGTCATAGGAACTTGATGCAATTCACAGGTGCTTATATTGTAATGCCCGTATGTTTATTTGTGTTGGATGTGTAGTCAAAACAATTTAGAAGGAAAGAATGCAACACATTTAGTTAAAGTTAAGTTTAGACTAAAACCTGTACAAATTTTCAGTAGATGTTCCACTTTGAATCATCTTGTTAATTATGTCATCACATGACTTTGAAAACAACAAAAAATGTTTTGTGTTATGTGTTTAACCAAATCAAGATTTGTCCCTAAGACGAGTTTACCAAATCCATGGCTCTTTTTTCCACTTGAGAAAGTATTAGATAAGGTGACATATTATATAATGATCCACTGAGATGAATGGTTTTGAGAAGTGGTTTTTTCTTCAAATTTAGTTTAGATGCCTTGTGAATATGTTGTATGTTAAGTAGATTTGAGGTTGCAGACTACACATGTCATGTTTAAATTGTTTGTATTTGTGGTGGTAATGGTTGCTAGTTGCCACATTTTTTTGAAAGAAGAAAACATGAAATGAGTAGTTTGACATTTGGCAAAGATGACCAGTTAGCAATTGAATTTGTTACTGTAGCTACTAATATTTGAGCTCCTTTGGGCATCCAAATGCAAATCTTGTTTGAAGTGAAAGACATTGCAGGCAACATTGTTCATGCAGTAACAACAAGAAATGTAATCATTGCAAGTCTAATTGTACTTGAAACAACTAGTTGGTTAGAAATGATTCAAAGAACTATAGAATGATATACTATTTATAAAGTCCATTTGAACCCAACAGATTTTGTTATGTATGTTCAAGGACACCTGTATCACTAGAGGTGAATACTCAAAAAGAAAAACTGAAGGATATCATAGAAAAAAATTTCAAGGCTAAATTGAGTCTCAATTCACCATTGATCATGCATGGTTCTACACTTCTTTTTGAGTCTAGCGATGACATTGAGGAAGATGCTGTTGCATATTATGCACAAAACTTAGAGAAGACATTAGCAAAATATCCATTTCCAATCACAAATAGTGTTATTCTTATAGTAGAGGACTACCATCAAGATTTATTGTGCAATATTAATATTAACCACAGAGCTGAATATCATGGTGATTAAAGTGGAGAAAAACTACTAATTGCAACTAAGAACCTAGCCATTCGACCACATCCTCGAGACTAATCAATTTTCTTTGAAATTGAGCTCCCCGATCACAAATAAGAGGCTCACCTGAACCAACAATAGAATTTGACAAACAAATTGTTAGTCACTAGGAAATTTCTGTGTGAAATATAACATTTTTCTTTGGTTAAAATGATGGAAAAAACAATTAAAATTATAGAAGCCCCCACATTTAACAGATATTTCAGATTTGAAATTCATGCCTTGCTAGGCCCTGGCCTTGTAGATCTCATTCATAGGCTACTCCTCATACATTCTACATTCTTTGGCACTTCTCATGTATATTTTAAGGGTTTGTTGTTATTTAACAAGATAATTTGCTAGCTTTTGCAATGCACTTTGAGTTTCATGATTGATCAATTCCTTTTGATTTTAGTCTCCCTCTCTATTTAGTGGCCCATAATTTAGCAAGCTAATACACATTTCAAATTGCACTTCATTGTTCTTTGGTTCAATGGATGCTTTTTCGTACGACTAAATCTAAATACTCCACTTATTTATGATATTTTAATGAAGTCACATCACATATATGTTTATCCATTTGGACAAGTTTAAATATTTTACATTTTTCGATTTTTTTTTTTAACAACGATCAATGGAATCTGAGTATATAATTGTTGCTGAAATTGCAATTATCTATTACTTAAATTTAATTTTTGAATGCATAATTTGATCCAACACTTTGAAAAACCCTCTTTTATTAAGATTGTGCAATCTCAACCATTGATATCTGCAATTTCAACAATTTTTCTAAAAATTTTACCAGATTTTAGGCAAAACTATTTGGAAAAATCTGCCAAAAAAGGTTTAAACTATTTACATTGAATTTATCATCCCTAAACATTCGTTAAATTATAAAATTGATATGCAAAATGGGCACACCTATCGATAAGGAGACCATTAGTGTTGAAGTGTGATGGCTTATTGTTAATGGGCCATCACTCTTCAACACCAATGATCCCCTGGGAGCACCCATGTTCCATATCAAAAAATGCTCACTAACTTGAATGAGCCATCACTCCTCGACACTAATGGTCCCCTCGACACATCCATGTTCCATATTAAAATCTTCTCACTAACTTTAGCCATTTCACCATTTCATGGAGGATATTTCTCACATATTCAAAGGTTTCCAATGGCATTACTTTCTGGACTTAACATACTCATGTATAAAAGGCCCCGTATAACATTAAAAATCATCTAACTTATGAAACAAAAAAGTCCATAAATTTGCTCTTTGCTTCATAGGTTTATCCTCATATATTCCCCTTTTGGAGGAGATCTTTGCTAGCCCCTGGAGAATGAAAGTGTCGAACCATACACATTTTCATTTCTCCTACTTGGCCAAATAGATCTAAAGAAGTGGTTTCCCCTATTTTATTCATTACAAGGGTTTAGCAATCAAAGAAAAGCACAAAGCCTTGGGATTGATAGCTAAAGGATAGAGGAAGCATGTCATGGTCTGAAATTTTAAAACTAAACAATGACCCAGTCAATTAGAAGGATCATAGAATCTAGGAAAAAAATTATGAAGCAGTGGATGGGGATGCTCCATGGAAACCTTTATTTTGACGCGATCCTTGGGGTCATTGCAAAATTTATGGTTGCATTATTGAGCAATCCTTTTGCATTTACTATGACCTAGTAAAACTATCCAACCTCAACCTTTCTATCATTAAGAAGGCATTATGGATTCATCCAAAAGAACCATTGTGAGTTTTGGCTCTACAACAGCCTGTAAAGAGAAGATGACAGTGAAAATACTTGAAAATTTTGTCCAAAAGGTCTATCACAAACTTCAAAGTAATGACCTTCCTGCTAATATTGAATTTATTAATTTTAGGTAGATAGTTTACACAATTTGTTCAAAGCAGGCACTATCATTGGGTATCATGTTGGGAGAGTGCCCCTCGAGATATTCATATGGAATTGGATTCGAGAGGTGTCATAAGCCACACCATTTTATCTGCCATGGAACTTGAACTGTTTTTCACCCTCAACAATACAAAATCTCTTTTATGGTCAACCTATTTAAAGAGCTCAAAGAATCCGTGCTCATCAAGATTAACAACTAGAACCATCCCAACTAATTTTCTACGTCAATTTTCTTAATGCCTGATTTCATTGTAAAGGAAAAGACCACTAAATCCATCAATGTCTTCTCATGATCCAAGCTAACCCAAAGGTGGCCATACTCACTCAAACCCCTCTTACCCCAAAATCTCTACAAGTAACCAATGCAGGTAAAGGTATGGAATAAAAAACATTTATACAAATAGAGGCAATGTCAAAGAAGAACAACCATGTACAATTTTCTGTTTATGTTACTTGTATGAGCACTAAGAAATATCTAAATTATGTTGCAATGTTTACTATTTAGTTTGTATTTTGTGTCTCTTATGACTTGTCACATCATTTTCATTAGGGAATATTTTAGAATGTTGTATGTTACATGGTAAAGCATGTGATGTTTATTCTATGGTTTTCCAAAACCATAGCACTTATGGGCTTCAAATATGTCAATTTCATTGACATGGATAAAATTAGAGTTATAAATTTAAACAGGGAATTCATATTTCGTAAATGCAACGATGGGCAATCAAAGCTAGTGTGGCATAGGAGGATGTCTTAAAATTCAGAGCTGATATGAAGATATATGCACACAATTCAAATGTCAAGGATCTTGAGTTTGTGTAGGTCTTTTTAAGCAATTTAATGTTGTACTAAATGGGTTGGACAATCTGGATGCTGGCATAAATGTTAATAAGCTTTGATTGGCTGCAGGAGTTCCCCTGGTAGAAAGTGGAAATGTTGGGTATTTAGGATAGGTCACTGTGCATGTTAAGGTTGAGACAAAGCATTACGAATGCCAACCAAATCTAGCACCAAAAACATATCCAGTTTGTACAATCACAAGTACTCCATCAAGTCTACTCTATATCCAAGTAGAAACTGATATTATATATACATGAGATGGAGCACACATCGTGCATCCACTTTAGTAGCATTACTCTTAATGAAATTTCTTACATCATGGATGCAAAAGCTATGTTACATTGCTAGTTGTACTGAATCACTTTGCAATGATGTCTATGTCATGTTCAGTTGGTTAAACGGACATGCATGTAATTTCATTTTTCTCTTGGAATCTTGCTAATATGGATTTATTCATATTATAAAGAAAATTTGGTTGATTTTTTATCAACCACGTAGGTCCATGAACCCAACACTCAACATTAAAAAAGGAGCAGAAATATTGTGCAGTAAGAGTAGGTTTAAGACCCTAAAACAAAATTTGATTCTTGATTTAACACTGAAATCCCTAATGCACCCTTGTGAATTGCTTTTTTCAAGGGCTCTTGGAGTGGATACATGAGATATGGATGCAAAATTTCAGCCTTGTTCAAGGAGGATTATTTACAGGAAGCCATGAGAACAGTAGCATCAATAATGGCAGAAGAAAAAGAGTGTTGAGTGATTGTCTTCTTCATTGTGTATGTGGCAACTCAGTTTATATAAGAAACAAATGGTTGTCAAACAATATTGTGTATATGAATCATACCAGGCAAGTGTGGTTCAATTGCAACAATTTAAAGTGTTTGGGGCACATATATATGCTAAATCATTAACAATTTAAACCTTTTGTCATGTCAAATTTTCATTATAAAAAAGTGTTGGAAATTACCCATTGAAGAAAGGGAGGACAAGCTCATAATCAACTCCACAAGCACTCGAATATTGGACCGTTGAAACACTTTATTTATATAGAAAAAGATGAAGAACATGTAAAAACTTGCAACTTATCACAATATGGAACAATTTGAAGCTCTCGTAACCCTATATGGGGAAACCAAGAAAACCCTAACAACCAACTCCTCCTAGCTACGAATCACACCTAACAAAATATGGTCACTCCACCAAGAATCCTCAACAACCTAGCATCATCAACTGCAATGACATTCATGAAATGAATGTTGCTATGTGGGAGATTAAAGAAGAAGAAGCTACAGTTTCTCTCACAACTTGTTTGAGAAAATTACAAGTTGGCTAAGCTTTATGTCTTTTCCTCAGCCTTGTCGGTTTATTCCATGTCCTCGTTCAATATGGAAACATTCAAACACCACATTAACATGGAGAACAACAAAGAGTGCACAATTTAAGATCAAACACATAGCAACAATACTAGAAAATCACCAATTTGAATTTTTTCAATGAGCCAATCATAGTCAGATGGAGGGCGACCCATTGAAGAAGTTTTTACATCTGTAAGATAACAACTCAGTTTCCATCAGAGAAAATAACATCATGTGAATTATTACAGACAACAAATTATAAATTACATCAATTAGGAGTCACATCAAATGCACCTTGACTGATGTGATAAATAGAGTGATGGTGGGTCTACCTATGTGCTTCAAGTGAAAACACAATATTGGGATGGTGCACCCCTACAAACATTCAAACACTACATTAACAACAAAAACAACAACCAGTGCACTCAGCTAAGAGAAAACACATAGAAACAAACCTGGCAAATCACCAATTTGTTTTTTGTCAATGAACCAATCATAGTCAAATGGAGGGTGATCAATTGAAGAAGATGTTGTATTTGTAAGATAACAATGCAATTTTGATCAAAGAAAATCATATCATGTGAAATAATACTGACATAAGAATACAAACTTCATCAATTAGGAGTCCCATAAAATGCACCTTGACTCATGTGATAAATAGATCGATGGTGCTTCTGTCTATGTGCTTCAAGTGAAGGAACAATATTGGGATGGTGCACCCCTACAAACACTCAAACACTACGTTAACAACATCAATAACAACCAGCACACACTATTAAGAGAAAATAAATAGAAACAAACCTGGAAAATCGCCAGTTTGCATTTTGTCAATGAGCCAATCATAGTCAGATGGAGGGCGATCCATTGAATAAGTTGTTGCATATGTAAGATAACAATGCAATTTCCATCAAAGCAAATATCATCATGTTAATTATTACAAGAATCAAATTATAAACTACATCAATTAGGACTCCCATCAAATGCACCTTGACTCATGTGATAAATAGAGAGATGGTGCCTCTGTCTATGTGCTTCAAGTGAAGGCACAATATTGGGATGGTGCACCCCTACAAACATTCAAACACTATGTTAACAACAAGAACAACAACAACCAGTGCACACAATTAAGATCAAACACATAGCAACAAACCTAGCAAATCACCAATTTGGGTGTTGTCAATGAGCCAATCATGTTCGGATGGAGGGAGATCCATTGAAGAAGTTGTTCTATTTGTAAGATAACAATGAAATTTCGATGAGATAAAATAATATCATGTGAAATAAAACCGACATCAGAATGCAGACTAAATCAATTAGGAGTCCCATCAACTGCACCATGACTCATGTGATAAATAGAGCGATGATGCTTTTGTCTATGTGCTTCAAATAAAGACACATTATTGGGATGGTGCACCCCCACAAACATTCAAACACTACGTTAACAAAAATAATTACAACTAGTGCACACAATTAAGAGAAAAAACATAACAACAAACCTGGAAAGTCACCAATTTGGGGGTTGTCAATGAGTCAATCATGTTCGGATGGATGGCGATCCATTTAGAAGTTGTTGTAACTGAAAGATAACAATGCAATTTCGATGAGAGAAAACAATATCATGTGAAATAATACCGACATCAGAATACAGAGTAAATCAATTTGGAGTCCCATCAAATGCACCTTGACTCATGTGCTAAATAAAGCAATGGTGCTTCTATCTATGTGCTTTAAGTGAAGGCACAATATTGGGATGGTGCACCCCTGCAAACATTCAAACACTACATTAACAACATCAACACCAACCAATGCACAAAATTAACAGAAAACACATAGAAACTCATCTCCCTATGGAACTTACTTGGGACAATAGAGGATGCATTGTTGGAGCGCGGATGACCTCGCTTGTTGAGGTGTTGAAAGTGAAATGGTTCATCTTCAGATGCAGGGACATCCAAATCAATATCCAAGATAACATATTTTCTACTTCTTTTATTTTTCTTTTTAGGGCTAAGTAAACTCTTCTTCCTCTTCAAAGATGACTCATAAGCACCCAACTCAAGGGTGAAATCATAATCCATAATATGAAGAACACTGGAATCATCCACCAAATTTTTAACCAAATAAATCAATTGTTTTGACTTGCTCAAAGTAGCAGGAGGACTATTCTGAAATAGGTCTATGTAGCCAAATAACTCCTCTCTAGCCAACTTAAGTTCTTCAACATTATCATAAACCATAATAGTTGTGCTAGCATATGCATGAAGGTTTGGTGCCTCTATACTTATCTCGGGAGAGACATTCGATGTATTAGGTGTGGTATGATCTAATAAAAGGGAAGGGGAATACAACGAATCTACCTTTATGGCATGCTTGCAAATGTTTCCACGAATAGACCATGGGCAATCGCAAGTGATAAATTTTGTGTGATGTCATATGATAAGATATTGCTTATCAGGTTTACCTTGACTCCTCACCCAATAAGCGTGAGATATGCTCTCATGAGGCCTGCAATAACTGTGTTGAATGATTCTAGCTTTTTCCATTGATGATTCAAGCTCCATCTCTTTCTTATGGTTGTTCAAATATCCTTCTTTTTTCATAATTTCCTTGAATCGATAACATGGGTCACATCTTTTATTAGAGTATAGAATAGCCAATCCATCCTACGAGAACATTTCTTTCATCTATCACATATAGAGGTTGTCTTGAGATAACCGTCGTATGACTCCACAAAATTATTTGTCTCCTGATTTGCATGAGGAAAATCTCGGCAGCCTTTAACCCAACATCCCTAAATGTAAAAACTCAATTAGTAAATATATCTTGTATTTATGAAACAAAAAACGTATGAATTAAAAAAATAGTATATGAACTTACGAATAGTGTCACCAGCAACCCAATTCTTGTGGAAATAGTCCAAAAACTTCTCCTCAAATTCAAATTTGGTGAAAAATCCATTGATTGCATTATCCACGTCATCATTAGAAAAAAATTTCATGATATAACCAAGTTCATTGAAAATCTCTTTTTCTTTTTTTGAACTACTGGCCAATCGATTAACATTCTTTAGCCATGCCTTCCTTACGTGCCAAATACACTAGATCACTTCACATCTGGTGATTCTCCTACCATATTTAATTCATTTTAAGTGAGAAATATTTAGAATGAATGCAGCTTGCAATGTCAAATAAGAATATTGATGTTAGCTCAAAGCAATGATTTCGGCCAACGCATCATCAACGATAAAGGCTTGAGCTTCCAGTCAGGACGAAGCTGAAAACACCTATGCATGAGGTTCTCTAGCCATACCACTATATCTTGTGATGTATTACGTGACATCACCACCCATGCAACTGTCACCCCACTTTTTTTCTCATATTAAAAAAAATGAAGTTAATTTTAAGTCATTAATCATATTGGATCATTATAACCAAAATTATTTTATTAAAGAAATCATTTGAAAAATACTCACCCCATATTTATTTGTACTAAATGTTGATTCCATGGCTATCAATCTATTGTGGGATAACTTGACCATAGTTTCCAACATCCATTTTTTTTGTATTCTAGCTATAAAAGGGATCTCTCCACCTTTGGGATTCTCGTAGAAGAAGAAATCATTATGGTGTTTTTCATACCAGAGATTCACACTGATTTCATATTTGCTATGAAATTGGTAATTTTCTTTTGTCAGATGATTATAGATGTTTACAATATCTTTTCTGCATAATAAAAATCCCTATCCCAAGTTGTGGCATCTATGTCAACATATTTCTTAATATGCATTTTACAAATAGAGTCAATTGGCACTTGAAGAGAAAATCAACTTTCTAAATAAGAGATCATATCCCTGGAAAGTATTGGCTTCCTCTGAGGACCATCATCACCTAAACTATAGCATTTTCCATGACAAGGTCATCCTTTCCTATCTTCATGGTCATACATGTTGTATGTTATTATTGCAGTGTCGGGATCTTGAACCATAACCTTGATAGTAAAATGGCATTGGCGACCCCTGTTTTTGACAATTGAATGCCTTGGTTTGGTTTTCCATTCTTCTCTCTTGTCCTCTGGACCATATCAGCAAGTATAACTACAAAATAAATTTTGAAATGTCAACACATATGAAAAATTATAAAGCATTGTTAATATCAACATGTAAACAAGGTTGTTCTAAAATACCTACAGTTCCCGTCGTAAGGAAACACTAGGCCCTGAGCTTGGAGGTTGTTATGAAACCAACTCAAGAAAAGATAGAAAAGATAGATCAACACCTTAGAATTCAGCCTCTTCGAGGGGGCAACCTCCTTTACATTACATAAATGAACAATTCTTGGATTATTCAAATGACAAAACCTCCTTTCTATATATAGGAGTCTAAGGAGTCACAATATAATCCAGCCGACCTAACAATAATAATATAAAGCCACAAAAATAACAATAGAGGGATTCTATGGGGCACAGTAATAACAATATGGGGGAAATAGGGGCACAACAATATTAATAAGGGGTATAACTACAATAGTAATGGGGTAATCACTAGTATTATAGGGACCCAACATGCCCCTCTCCTTCAAAAAAGTGTTGTCCTCAACGCTTGAGTAGTTCTGGATACTTCTGCATAAAATTCTCATCCTCCCATGTGGAATCTTCAGTGGATAAGTTCTTCCACTTGATAAGATACTCTGAAATTGAACTATTTCGTAGCTGTCGAGTTCGTGTTTCTGTGATTGCTTCCGGTTCCAATATAATTTTTCCTTCCTCGTCAAGTTCTGGCAATATTGTTTGAACTGGGAGCTTGTCGCCTATAACCTTCTTTAAACATGGAACATGGAAAACTAGGTGCAATCGAGAAGCTGCAGGAAGCTCCAATTTGTATGCCATAGTACCTATCTTTTGCAACACCTTGTACGGACCATAATACTTTGGTGATAATTTATTATCCTTCTTAGCTTACTTGAGGGACATTTGCTTATATGGTTGTAGTCGTAGGAATACCCAATCACCTACATCAAAACTTCTTTCACTGCGATGTTGGTCTACCTGTTGTTTCATTCTATTCTGTGCCAACACAAGGTTATCCTTTAAGAGTTGGAGGACTTGTTGTTGATGTTCGATGTGATGTTCCACTGCCTGAACCTTAGAAGTTTCTCTTAAATATGATGTGATGGATGGTGGTTGATACCCATAAAGTGCCATAAATGGGGTCATTTTTGTTGCTGTATGGAAGGAAGTGTTATACCACCATTCAGCCAGAGGCAACCATTTGACCCAATGTGTCTGTTTATCAGATACAAAGCAACGAAGATATCCTTCCAAAAATTTGTTTACTATCTCAGTTTGCCCATCAGATTGAGGATGATAAGATGAGCTATGAGCTAACTGAGTACCAAGACAAGAAAATAATTCTGTCCAAAAATTTCCAGTGAAAATGGGATCTTTGTCACTTACAATAATATTTGGGTTTCCATGTAGCTTTTGAATTGTTTCCATAAATGCAGTAGAAACTGTACTGGCTCTAAATGGATGTGATAATGCACAAAAGTGTGCATACTTGGTAAGTCTGTCAACTACCACCATGATGACACTCTTTCCCTCAGACTTGGGTAAACCTGTGATAAAATCCATTCAAACCTCCTCCCAACGTTGGCTTGGAATGGATAAAGGTTGTAATAGACCCGATGTATTAATTGTTTCAACTTTATTTTGTTTGCAAACCAAACATTCAGCCACAAACTTTTGAATATCTGATTTAAGGCCATCCCAAAAAAATTCCTTCTTAACCCTGTGGTAAGTTTTTAAAAATCCTGAGTGCCCTCCTAAGGGAGAAGTGTGCAATTCCATAAGAATCTTTTGTTTTAGCTGGGAATTCCTACAGAGGTATAAGCGATCTTTGTACCATAATGAATCATTTTGCCAGCTAAATGTATCAGACGTACTGGAATCTTGTTGTAACTTTCGAATAAGTGCCCACACTTCTTTGTCATTCTTCCATTCCTCCCTTGCTTCGTTTATCCAATCTGGTTGGATAATATAAATGGCACACAACAATGCTTCCACATCCTCATCCTTTCTTGAGAGTGCATTTGCCACCACATTTTTCTTCCCTTTTTTGTAGATGATTTCAAAGTCATAACCCAACATCTTTGTGACCCACTTTTGCTGCTCTTCAGAGGATAATCTTTGTTGTAAAAAGTATTTAAGGCTATCATGATCCATTTTTACCTTGAAGTGTCTACCCATTAGGTAGGGTTGCCATTTCTTAAGTGCATGGAGTATTGCCAACATTTCCTTCTCATAAATAGCTTTTCTTAAAAACTTTCCCTTGATTGGACGACTTTCAAAAGCAATGGGTCTTTCATCTTGCATTAGAACAGCACCAATTCCATTTCCTGAAGCATCACATTCCACAATAAAGGTTTTTGTGAAGTCCGGTGTAGCTAAAACCGGTGCTTGGCACATTGCCTCTTTAAGATGTTCAAAGGCCTTTGTTGCTTTCGGAGTCCATGAAAATGCATCCTTCTTCAATAATGTTGTTAGAGGTGCTGCTATTCTCCCATAATTCTTAACAAACTTGCGATAATACCCTGTCATCCCGAGAAATCCTCGCAGATGCTTTATGGATGTGGGGATTTTCCATTCCTTAATGGCTTTAATTTTGCTAGGGTCTACCTTAACTCCTTCATGAGATACAATATGACCCAAATATTCCACCTCCTGGACTCCAAAGAAACATTTGGATCTTTTTGCATATAATTGTTTCTCCTTCAATAGTTGTAGCACCTTGTCAACATGTTCAACATGATCCTTCCAAGACTTGCTGTAGATTAGTATTTCATCCAAAAATACTAACACAAATTTTCTAAGGAATGGTTTGAAAATTGAATTCATCAAACCTTGAAATGTTGAAGGTGCATTGGTAAGGCCAAAAGGCATGACCAAAAATTCATAATGACCCTCATGAGTTCTAAATGCTTTTTTTGGAATGTCTTCAGTCTTCATTCTGATTTGATGATATCCTGAACAAAGATCTAACTTGGTGAAGTAAATTGATCCATGAAATTCATCCAGTAATTCATCAATGACAGGAATGGGGAACTTATCTTTAATAGTGAGCTTGTTGAGCTCCCTATAATCTGGACACATGCGCCATGATCCATCCTTCTTGTGCACCAATACTCCTGGAGCAGAGAAAGAACTTTGACTTGGTTGAATTATACCAGCCTCTAGCATTTCTGCAACCATACGTTCAATTTCACTCTTTTGGACATAGGGATATCTGTACGGCCTGATGTTTGGAGGAACACTTCCTGGAATCAGATGAATAGCATGATCATGATCACGCATAGGTGGGAGACCTTTGGGAGTCTCAAATATCTTGGAATGATTGTCCAGGACTTTCTGGAGATCCGGAAAAATAGATGATTCCAATGTGGACACATCTAGCGAGCATAATTGTGTAATTACACCTCTTTGCTCCTTTTTTAGAAGCTTTGTCATACTATTAGAGCTGATTATCTTTCCTGGTTTCCTTGCGATACCCCTTAACTTAACTTCCTTTCCTTCCATAGAAAATTTGATGAAAAGTTCTTGAAAATTAAAAGCTATTGTACCCATGGATTGTAGCCATTGGACTCCTAGTACAACATCAGCACCTCCCATTGGAATGGAAAGCATTGGGCTAGTCAATACATATTCTCCCATGGATAGCTTGATATTATGGCACTTTCCAGAGAAATTTATTGTTCCTCCATTTGCAATCATCACTTGACACTTTGGTGCTGGATATAGGAAGCAATTCAATTCTTTTGCCACCTTACAATGAATAAAATTGTGGGTGCTTCTTGAATCAATCAACACTATTACCTTTTTCTTCTTGATTTGTCCTTCTATCTTGATGGTTTGAGGAGTGGTAATTCCCGCCAATGCATTACAAGATATGGTCGGATTTATTTGTTCTTTATCTAGGCTTTGTTCCTGGAGTATATCCTCTTCTTTTGACCTTTCTTGCTCCTTTTCTTCTTCCTCTTCACAATCTATGTAGAATAATTTCTTCTCAGCACACTTATCACCTTTAGTGTATTTGCTATCACAACGGTAACAAAGCCCTTTTGCTCTTTTTTCTTCCAATTTTTGTGGTGTCAACCTTATAGGTTGTGGAAGACTAGGGGCAACAACACTTCCGTCTTTATAGTTGTGAGTGGTATGCTTCTTGGTTGCCATAATTTTGCTTTCCATTTTTCTTGCTAACCTGAATGCCTTCTCTAATGAATCAAGTTCCCAAAGGTGAACATCATGTTGGATATTATCCTTTAAAGACCCTATGAACAAATCAATCCTATGCTCCTCTAGAATATCTTTTACCCTTATGTTCAATTTTTGGAACTCCTCAATGTGCTCCATTATTGAACCCTTTTGTTTGAGACTTATCAATTGGCTAAAAAAAGTGTTGCTTTTTGTATCCTCATAATGTGCTATCAATTCTTCCGTAAAAATTGCCCAAGTGATAAATGGTTTACGAGAGCAACGCCATTGATACCATACAAACTGATTTGGTTCCAAATATAAAGTTGTCATACGTACCTTTTGTGTGTTTTGCACATTATTGAGATCGAAGAATTGCTCCATCTGTAATATCCATGTGGTAGGATCCTTGCCATCAAACTTCCTCATATCGATTTTTGGAATATGGTGAGTCTTCAATCCAACATTAGCATCTATGGAATCATGATTAACATTTCTTTTGTTCTCATCATGAGTTTCCTTTAGTACCCTTTCACCCTTAGGGACCATTTCTTGTAGCAACTTATTCATATTTATCTTCAATTCATCCATGTCTGTCTTCAAATCTATCTTAAAATCATCCATCTTAGCTTCCACGTCAATCATATTAGCTTCTACGCCTTTCTTTAAACAGTCCATCTTAGCTTCTACACCTTTCTTTAAACCATCATCTTAGCTTCTACATCTTTCTTTAAACCATCCATCTTAGATTTTGTTCCTTTTTGTGCAAGGGAAAGTTGTTGCACTTGGTCTTGTAATTTTGATATATCATGTTGCATTTCTTCCTCTTCTTCATGAGTCATGCTAGAGCTTTTAGGTTCCTTACTAGGTGTTTGAATTTTCTTTCCTTGGGGCATGAGTTACCGATAATAATGCTCTACTATGCCCTTTGAATTCCTTCAAAATAAATTTTCAAACCAAGCTTAAGCAAAAATTTAAGAAAATCTACACACCTTTTTTCACTTTGTAGGAGCTCGATATTGCCTCTGATGTATCTCTGTACTTTCCAATCATATATTTCTGAATTTATGAGCTGTAGTAGCCCTCTGTGTCCTCTTTCCAATGCCACAAGTCTGACCTAAATTGGATTCTCCAAGGAAGAGTTATGTGAAATCTCCCACAGTGACTTGCTTATAGACTAGTTCAGTAGAGCGAACTTGTACGACGTGCCACAAGTCACTGTTTCGACCTTTGGATCTACAAAATGCATACGAGAAACTACAGTCCGTCCTCTTTCTATACCTTCTTACGAAATTTCAATCCGGTCTCCAGAGAGAAAGTTATGATGATTTTCCCCAGGTCACCTGTTTTGAATGTAATTCAGGAGTCTGCAAAAAGACCAACTTCCTCAAATCATATCTCCGCAAATGTCACACGAAAAGCTCTAAAATTCGGACCCAAGGTTCAGCGCGATTTCTTCTCAAATGGGTTTTTTTGCGACTTCTGAAACGTCACAGAAAAAAAGTTACAGCGAAAATTCCACAATGACCTGTTTGGAGCGGCGAAACCCTAGAATCCAAAGCTCTGATACCAAATGTTATGTAACCAACTCAAGAAAAGATATAAAAGATAGATCAACGCCTTAGAATTCAGCCTCTTCGAGGGGGAAACCTCCTTTACATTACATAAATGAACAATTCTTGGATGATTCAAATAACAAAACCTCCTTTCTATATATAGGAGTTTAAGGAGTCACAATATAATCCAGCCGACCTAACAATAATAATATAAAGCCACAAAAATAACAATAGAGGGATTCTATGGGGCATAGTAATAACAATATGGGGGCAATAGGGGCACAACAATATTAATAAAAGGTATAACTACAATAGTAATGGGGTAATCACTAGTATTATAGGGACCCAACAAAGGTTTTCTTTTTCGACACTGGAAGCTACATGGAGCATCTAGATTTGATGCCTCTTCTTGAATAAAATCAGTAATTCTTTGTGTGGAAATTTTTGCAACCCAGTCAATATTCATGTTCGTCTTGTATACTTTAGACCAAACTAAATATTTACTAGACAATATGATTTTCTCTTTACGGTATTTCACCTCAAGGCCCATGATAGTCTTCCATTTCTTTTCCATGTTGTCTCAAAGTCTGCAAAAATGTGGAAACATATTAGGAAGATGAATCTAAAAACTGAAGTTTTAAAAGAGAATAAAATAGCTGCATTTATAAGTAAAGTTTAAATATCAGAGCTTGGGAAGGGATCCATATCTACAATTATGGCTTGTGGGAGACATATCTACTTTCTCTAATGGAGAGTATGAAGATGAAATAAGGAGTTTGTTTCAAGAAGTATCCATTGTTGTGCAACTGATGTATAGCTTGAAGCAAAGCTTGTGGTGTTACCCTTAGATATTTGCTTCTAAAAATCCCTCATTGTTTTGGTTTGGACTTTGCATGCTCATTATATGTACGATTTGTCCATCAATTCAAAAATGCTAAAAAACCCCAAGGTAATCATGAATTGCGAGAACACTATGTTTTCAATGTGGGGTGTTGATCATATGGTGAATTCTAGTTTGAAATGCATAAAAAATGTGCTTTGATCAAATTTTATCCCACCCCAATATCAATGGTTGCAATCTTAATTTTTTCCCACCCCATTCTCAATGGTTGAAATCCCAAGGTGCAATTGGAGGACAACTTAACGAAGTGGCATTAACTAAGTTGAGAAGTTGAAGCTTGGATAACTTGAAGGAATGTGCCCTGGACCTAATTCTTCATTAGACTAGGCTTCTACCATATTTCTCTTGATATTATGCTTTTCATGTCAATAGTCTCCTCAATTAAACATTGATAGTAGTGCATCACTCTACAGGTAATGGACTTTGGAACATTAATTTGAATCTAAATTTTATTAGAATATTGTTATATTAATGGGCTAGTTTGTACACTAGGCTTAATGGTGCTTATGAAATGTACTAAAATTTCGAACTGATGTATTTGACAATTGGGCATTGTAGAACGATTACCACCATAGTGATACTACAACAATATATGACGTTGAGGAGAAGGTGATGATTTGAATTTATGCTTATGTGATTATTGATTAAAAATTGTGGGTTTATTGAAATTTTGGGAAAAATATTGCGGTGACGTTAAATGGCTTCAATAACTCTACATGGTTGATTTCTTAGTTGTGTTTTGCAGATTGGCCATGGACTGAGAGCTTCCATGGATGGAGATATTGATAGGAAGGATATGTTTGTGGCATCCAAACTTTGGTAGGTATTACATTTTAAAATTCTATATCTTTTCTACTTCACATTGTAAATTGATCTCCTAGTTAGCATATAGGACACTTTGAAACTATGATTAACCAACCTGCTTATAAACCAACATCCCTCGAATGTATCTAATGGGTTTTTCATTATCTTTTATGTTTTTTATTTGGGCAGGTGCATGAATATGTCTCCTGAAAAAGGCAATGCTTCTCTTGATAAGTCTCTTAATGATGTACAACTTGACTATCTTTATCTTTACCTAGTATGTAACCCTCATGCTTGAGGTGGTGTAATATTGTTTTACTCCATAGATTTCTCCTATCATTTACCTAGTGTGCTTGACTCACTTGGCTTATATATATATATATATAGATAGATATATATCTAGATAGATATATATATATATATATATATATATATATATATATATATATATATATATATATAGATATATATATATATATATATATATATATATAGGATGTATGTAATTGAATCAAAATATTGAGGATTTAACAAGGGAGCTGAGTATAACTAATGGTAAACAATAAGAATATTGAGAAGATAAACTTTAATGTACAATAAGTTTTCTGAAGGATTCTGTTATGATTGTCACAATTTTGTCTCGCAAGGTAAAAGCATTCTGCAAACAGAAGAATTATTGAATGAGCTTGCAACAATAATAGAGGATCAGACCGAAACAAATAAGATTCAAGAAGGGATGTTTGGTTGTATGTTACAGTAAACACATGTATACCAATTTTGTTTTCTTGATTGATTTATCGATTCACATTTATATATGTAAGGCTGTCATATACTATCTGATTATTGATGCTAACATCTGACATATTATTGAGTAGGAGGTTATCACTGTCCCACCCTTTATTGGTCTGGCTATACGAACTGAAGCTTGGAGTTTGGGAATATGATCGATTCAATAACAATGATCTTTCAATAGAGCAGATTGCAGTAACAGAATACCTAAAACTCAAGGAATGCCTCGTGGATGAGGAATGGTAAGGAACAACTATTTTTGTGTCTTTTTATTGGGGAAGTAAAATGACATCAAATACAACAAATTGCTCTTTTGCATTTTAAGGTGTTGGGAACAAAAGCATGCGTACACTGTGATAGTTCCAAAAGCCTATTGATATTTTTGGTTTTATTTTCAAATATATATATATATATATATAATGTCTAAATTCAGGCAGAAATAGGCATTGATATTAGTTTGACAGAGTAATGCATCTTAATTCTGATATTAGCGTTCATTGATATGTATGGATGATGCACACACATTTTTGGTGTTAGGACTTAGATGAAAAGGACATGAAAGATGCATATTAAACAATACTTATCTACCATGTCTCTTTTGTTTTATTACAATGTGAAAACTGAGAGTAGTAGTGGTAATGTTTCTACAGAACCAAGAATGACTACGCATTAGAATTGGACTTTGATCCCTTCAACGCATTAGTTCCTCATATGGCAAGGCCCTCATCAATTGATGATGGAGTTTGTTTTTTGAGCAGGCATTTGTCATGTTGACTCTTTCACCATGCACAAAGCATGCAACCCTTGTTGGATTTCTTACAAACACGATATTATTGCGATAAGGTAAAATAATGCAATCTTTGTTTCTATGTTATTGTCTTGACCAGAATCATTTGGGATAAAAGCAAGTCCAAGACAAGAATTACCTAGTTTCCATGCAGATTATATTTTATGCTTCTTAAATCTTATATACATAATGCATCTTGTACTTGTACTTCATATCATGGCAAGGTAAATTCTGCATTTTGAATTAGTATTCTCTTCTCTGATAACCAAGGGAATGCATTAGTTTTAAACATATTGGATAACCTTCACATGATTGTTTTGAACTTCACCATGCAATCAAATTTATTCCATTTCTAGAAGGCACAATTAACTAAAAGCTCAAAATTTGAGATTAAGGCCAATTTCACTAACGCTTGGAAGGAGAGGGACAATATCACTCCCCTTCTTACTCAACTGACCTAAGAGTTTCACTGAATTATTACTTTGTGTAAGTTGATTTAGATTTTGGGAACCTAAAAAACTAGTATTTTTATCATTGACCATGCTTTAGTGTATGGATTATTTGCTTTAATATATTTCCCTTGATTGGAAGAAACTTATGGTGAGCGATACGATAAATACAATGTCTCAAATCCAAACAACCTTGGTCAAGGTAGAGGAATTTATTTTTTCTGATCCTCGAAAGGACGCACTATATGAACAATTTAAGCACAGGTAATGAAACCCTTGAGATTTTGATAACTGAGAGTAACAAGGGCATCTATCATTGGTGGAATACATGTTTCCATAAAGACCAGATATAATCTTAAGCTAGCATTTGTATCGTTATATTCTTGGCACACAGTTTATTCCCAAAAAATCTCAACAATTATATTCTTTACTTCCTACAAAGTTCTTATTGGAAGTAACTACCAAAATGTAGTGAATTATTATAAATTTCAAGCTAAGGGGTCCTTTAATTCTTATGAAATTGAAAACTTTACAGTATGAGTTGTAGCAATTGATTTAACAATAAAAAATTCTAGAATGGCGGTATAAAAGTCAAATCAGTGGCACTAAAAAAAGTGTAGGTCCCCTCTTGTGCATAAAAGGAAGTTGGATGGTTTTGAATTGTTCGTAGGTGCTGATATACCTTACAAATTGGTTGAAGAGCTTTGTGACCATGAATGAGGTGGCCATATTTTTGGCAATTGTGAGGAATAAATTGGTTTTTTTGTTTGTGTTTTGTAACTGAGTTAAGTGTATACCAAAGTATTTCAAGCATGGATGGATTAAAGGACCCCAATCTGATCTCTAGAAACCAAATCAGTAATCTATGCTTCATTGAGTAAACAAGTAGGGGGTGCAATACATGGTTCCGCAATCAGTCGGTCTCCGCCTGTGTCGGTGCTCTGGGAAGACAGGGATGCAGGGGGTGTGCTCTAGGCAAGCAGTGTGTTGTAGGGGATTCCGATGGAGTCAGTCCTAAGTGTGAGGATACAAGGGAGTCAAATTCAAATTGAGCGCACCCCGAATTTGGCAAGTTAATGGTGCAATGACAAGTTAATGCATGCAAGCAGGATGGTAACGGATGATAACAGAGAGGGGTTCCAGCGAGCTCAAATTATTGACTGACGATGTCAAATCAGTGTCGGAAAAGTGCACTTTTTGCATGACCTGAACCTCTGAAAAGTCGCACTATAGCTTACTCCTTTTTAAAGATTTCCTTTAGATGATCAGGGGACTTTTAGGTAGAATGATATAAAATGTTTAATTAAAAAATTAAATGGGTTTAGTTTTTAATTTTTTCAACTAATTTACAGCTAGATCATAACTTAACCAAATTTTTTATATAACATAAAATATCTAAATTTTTGGTCAAGTTCATATTGAAATTCTGGCTTTGGGGATTCTTAAGATAACTACCACACAAAATTGCTTTAACTAATTATGATAAAATCCCACCTTAAATCGTGTTCAACCTAAGACGTTATTGGGTATCTTTTTATTTAGGAATGGTCATCCTTGACATAAAGACTTCTTAACTATGGTTAACTTACATGGTCACTTGTTATCGTGGGACCCACACGAGTTGTGCAAAAGAAACCATAAGTACTTATGGAAAGATGAGAAAGAAAGAAAGAAAGAGATTATTTTAACGTCTACTAGGATAAAGATGGCCTATGGGACAAAATTAATTCTCCATCTGGTTCTTTTATTCGACCCTTTTCCTGTGAAGTCTCACAATAAATGCTCCCAACTTCTTGACAAACCCATTGTTGAATAGATTACCCCAAGATCAAGTTGCCAGAATATCTGCATAACTTTCCCTACTGTCTTTGAAGGCCTTGCATTCTCAAGCTACAACATTGACATGAAAAACTGAATACCCATAATCAAGCCATTGATTACTCAGAAATGTGTGCAATGACCAAATCAAACAATGATTTAATACAACACAATAATAATAAGCAAAAAACCTAGAATTTAGTTAATAGTCTTTCAGTCTTACAGAGAGTAGTCGAGGCTAAAGTCATCTTTAACTATCAAGAAACCTATAGTCCTGAATGATTACAGTGCTTAAACAAATATTGAAGCACTATAATAGTGTAAGAGAGTTGTCTATGCCGTGGAACTGAGCATCAGAGCCTCTGTAAGAGAATAAACCGAGAACCTTTAATAATTGGGGTAAAATGGAATCTGGAAAGAAAAAGATGAACTTGTTAGTCCTTTGCTCACAATAATAGCTTAACCCTCTGAAAAAGATGGAAAAATGGGGTAGTAAACCCTAACATATCACATATAAAGCATGTAGTTAGATAAGAGACTTCAAAATATGTGAACCATAAATTAATGGTGTCGAGGAACATTTTACCTATAATATTCCCTATCCATCCATGCCATGTTTTCGAACCTGCTTAGAGGAGTAAGTACCCATAGAATTAATAAGTGGGCTATTCCTTTCTAAAACAATAATTTTATTGGAGTGAGATTTCTGTAGGACGAGTTTCAAAAGTTAGTACCCGACAAGATACATCTGGACTCGCACCTTTCCTCTTGCCATACCAGTGTTGAAGATCACTAAACCTGTAAGGGAAATATGACAGAGAGTGGTTCAAGGGTTGCAGGAGGGTCGAGGAACAAATCAAGAAGCTCAGTATTTTGAATTGAATCAGAGCAAGGTGTAATCACCTGAAGGAGAGAATCCATCCTCATTCAAAACTCTCACCGCCATGAACCAGTTGTAGAGCGTCAGAAACCCTAGCTCGCAGAGAGAAAATGAAACAATGGTCTTGAAACCTGGGAGAGAATTAGTTACCACAAGTAAACCCTGATTAACCTCGACCGACGGATGGCCTCAGAAAAAGGGGATGTTGGATATGGCTCTAGGTGCCCAGGTTGGGTAGAATCTTCTGGAATGCAGTACATTAAAACTTAATATTCCAAATGTGCCAAGTACTTAACATTGGAAGGGGTGAACTATTGCGATATCGAGTCATAAGTCTAAGTTGGTGGCATGGGTCTACAACCGAACTTTAGAAACTCTGCCCCAAGGGTTAATCAAAACAATTGTAGAAGGCTAACAACATTAACTATTTGAGGTATAGCTCAATAAAACTTCAATATAATATTTTGATGATGTATGAAAACATTTATGTGAATTCCATGTGTAACAAAACATTGGTAAATGTAATGTTTTTTTAATAATGGTGTGTCTTGAGTGCATGTGGGTTACAAGTCAAACCCTCATAAATTCTAATGATAATATATGAATGTTGCTAAATAATCCATATTCATGTTCAAATATAATAGAAATAATTTAATTTAAAATATCAAAAAGTTAAATGTTTAAATAATGTGAAATAATATAATTTAAAATATTAAAAAGATAAAATGTTCTTGATAAAATAAAAATAATAAAATAAATTTTCCATTTTTAATAAAATTAAATTTAAAATGAAATTACAAGTATTTTTATTTAATTATATTGCTTTTAAAATTTAAATAATTATGTAATCTTTAAAATAATTATTAAATAAAAAATCCAAATTTAATACAAATGATGAACTCCTTCCTAATCCATTATCACATTAAAACTTAATAATATAATTTAAAATAGATTAATTTAGTATTCTACGTATAAAGTGCTTATGTTTCTTATATCTATGTGTAACTTTTTTTTCTCTAATTTTTTTTAAGTATTGAATTCTTTTTTGGATTTTTTAGCTAAAAAAATTAAACTATTTTTTAAAATCATGATAAATCCATAATTCCTTTTAGTAAGTTTTTTTTTTTTTTTTTTTTTTTAATAAGTATAAATCTTTGTTGCAAGAAATAAATTAATTTTAAACATAATTATTCAGAAGTATAATACTTATTTTTTATTAAATATAAGGTAAAAAATAGATGTTGAAGAGGTGGTCATGTATCTTTGCAAATTACTTATATTGTATATATAATCATAATATTTCTAATAGTTATTTAGTTATATATATAAGTTTTATTTTGTGTGTTCATGATAATGTAATATTTGTAAAAGGATATTGTATACTAAGGACTTAATTATTTTTAATTAGTGATTTAATCATTATGATAGGTGTTTGTTAGGGTTTAGTTATTTTATTGATATAAATATAATTTCTAGGTCACTTATATGTTATGTATTTAAAAAATAAATCATTAATTTTAAAAATTAAAAAATTAATTATTTAGATAAGTGTGTATATTTTGGAATGGGTTTTCTCATAATTTTAATTTAATTATCCATAATTATTAGGTGGATAGTAGGGACACTTTGAACAGGCCTAGGGAGATGGCGAGGATGCCTCTTGTTCTGTCTATATACCAAAAGGAAATTAAAATATTCTAAAAGCAAATATGGTTCTATAATATATAGAATACATAGGAGTGGTTTAGAATGCATTGGACCATGGTCTGTGTATAGATTAGAGGAGAGTTTCAAGACAACCGGTCAATGTTTGATTGTCATCATACCCTTCTAGGAGTATGAAATGCAACACATCTGAGAGTTTCAATCACACACTCTAGATGGAAAATTGGGTGGTTTATATCCCAACCAAAAGAAAAACAAAAAAAAAAAATGTTGGAACTTGCATTATTCCACCATTCTTGATATCCTCGTTGAAGGAATTCTAATTTGCAATTTTAGAAGCTTTAATTTGTCATTGTATTTCATGCTTCGCTTGTATAACTTATACTTCTATGTTTTAATATCTCTTCCATTGCATTAAATAGAATTACAGGCTTATCTTCACAAACAAAGGTTGTAACATGCTGAAATAATGGAGTTAGCCTTGACTAACAATGCCATTTCTATGTTGCTAAATGACTCTATGGAGATTCAACCACAACTCCAAATAATTGGCATCAGCTATGTTACCTCATTAACAACTACATTCTCACTCTTCCAAATTACCCTCTCTGATGGAATGCATCAACACTAGACTCTACTACCAACTGCATATATTGGAAAAGTTGCATCTGAAGACATCCAAGTCAGCTTTATCATTCTACTTAAAAAAGTATCTTTCACTGTCTTTCAACACTCTTGTAAGGGCAAAAATTTGTCTTCAGTTTCCTTCGTACTTCTGTCTCTTTTTGCTCTTCCCGCATGACCTAAAAAAACTAATGAATAATAAATTAACTTCTTCCTTTTCCATTTGCGCAAGTTCCGTAAGAATTCTTGAGCTTGAGGTTGTAAAACATAGAGCGACACTCACAAAAGACCCATCAACACTACTACATGCAAAGGCAAGCACATCTCAAACTAGCTCTTAATTATCACAAGAAGGTATGCCCTCTATAATAACTCCAATGAATAGGGGCTAATTAATAGGGGTTAATTCCCAAGTGAACAACACAAATAAAAAGGGACTTGGGAAAGCTAAAAATTGGTTAAGTATTGGCGAAGGCTTGTCTAGGAAGCTATGAGACAGATAGATATAGTGCAGAGGTTGCTCGAGCTTGAGCAAAACATTGCAATTTTCTCATATTTTGTGACTAATGCAATATACATATAGCATGGGTTTTTAGCTGTGGTTTTCCCCAGGAAATCATTGGGTAATGTGTTGATTGAATTCTTTCTCTTGTATGCTTCGTGATTTCGTGATAGTTAATTATTTTCGCAGTTGGTAGAGTAGATTCAAGTCTATTGTTTTAGTAAATTACAATTAGAAGTTTGAATCTACAAGGAATTTCAATAATAAATTATCCATATGAAAATATATACAAATTACATTAAATGAACATCCATAAACTGTAATAAAAAGCATCCAGAAACTGAAATAATGTTCATGTATCCATAAACTGTCCATATGAAAATATATAATGTATCACATGTGAAAGTGCCCGATGAAATGAGCTTGAAAGTATACAAACTATTTGGTCTAAGTACGACTACCCCTATGTGACCTCTGGTCAAACGTGGTGTCCATAACCCGATACTGCGATGTTATACATTCAAATTCAAATCAATTAGATCATTATCTACAAAATAAACAATATAGAAATAAATGATTTTGAACCAAATTTGATTACATATGAATCTATTAACCTCTTTCTAGTCCAAATGAAATTAAGGTAGGATGGGGGTCTAATCAATCTCGGTATGGTGCTCCTATGCCCATGGCTCAACGATCAGGGCCTACATCAATGGACCCACATTGTGAATGCCTGTGTATCCAACATCCCACTCATTTTGCCACATCATTCGAGCTCAACACCACTCTGCATCTGGGCTTGTGTACACAATGACAAAGAGAAATTATAATTAGTCTACCAATTAATTAGCATGCATGTAATTTAAAAAAATAAAAGTTGAAATCCTAGAAATAAAAAAGTTTACCTCAACTGTCGGCCCATGTGGTTGTACATAGTGAGTCTCCTCCACATGAGTGTGATGAGATGGAGGAGACTCCATGGAAATATGCGCTAATGGAGGTTGTTATGGCCCTTAATTGTCCCCTCGGATGACCTCAAAATCTCATCGATATAGCCCTATGTCTACATGTTATCATGAACTTATTAATATAAATGTAATCTAATACAAACTTATTAAAATAAATAATGTATAATTTGATGATAAGAGTAAAAAATTCCATATATATATATATATGTATGTACCTAGTCTATGTCACGTGGGTCGTACACCCTCCAAGTGTCACGAATGGCATTATGACACATATGAAAATATGAAAATATCTATTCAGGGGGTAGAATCTCAAGCATTGAATCATCAAATAATGGAACTAGTGGGTCACGAGGTAATAATGGTGTTCTGCTCATCTCTCCATGCAATTTGACTTGTGTACTGGCCAATGTGGTCCACATTCTATCCACAATGGTATACCTAGTCTCAAAGCCAAGCTATGACGACTCCTATAGCTCTGTTAGAAATACCATGCTTTGAGATGGTAGTGGTAACAATGTCATAGGTGGTGGTACATGCATAAGGTACGTACAAGCCTCGACACGATCATAGCTATGACACCTACTATGTCCATAAAACTCAGAACCGGTGATGGTGTAATCTGGCCTCATATGTAGCACAAACTCCTCAAATACATGCTTTTAAAAGGAAATGGGGACTTGGTCATGGTGAGGGAACTAGCCCTAAGTTCCAGTGAATCGATCATAAACAAAAGGGGCCACATCAACGTTCTTGAAATATTTGAGTGGAATTAGACCAACATGTCTAAAAGGGGGTTCTAGAGGGATGTTAAACAACCCCCCACACACATCAATGTCCTTGGTGGTAGTTTTCACTACCTCCTAAGTATCTGGGCCTCAAACATCCTACCTCCTAATCCTATGTATGGCATGTAGAAGGTTGCTATGTGGGGCCACCCTCTGATAGGTCTGGATAAACATATTGATTCTCTCTAGCATCAAAGTCAAGCTATGTCTAGTAGGCGACTGAGCAGGGAGTGTACCCAACTCTCATGTAATCCATGCATGCTATGCCCTAACATCTTTGTGTGTGACAATGGCATCATCCCACGAGGGATTAACGTTGCACTATCATCCACAACTTCAGCCTGCTAAGGGTTTGCAAATCATAAATATAATTTAACATATATAACAAAATAAACATAATAACATATAAAATAAATTCAAACACATCAATTGAAGATGATTTAAAAATTAAAGACAATTTCAAGACATAAACATATAAAGTTTAAAGAGGATTTAAAAATGCAGGAGGTGTACCTTCGACGGGTGAAGATGGTCTACTCTCGGTATCATCATCAACAAAGACAAAAACACTACCTCTAACACTCCTAATAGCATCAGGAACCAAGATCTACTAGTGGATCGAGAACTCTGGTTGGACTACGTGAACTTTCCTGAGCCTGGCCATGTATCACTGATCTCCCCATACTCCGACGACCTGTGATGAGGGGCCATATGGGAGATGGCTCTATATAAATTTAGTCCGAAGGGGATTGATTATAAGAGTTATAGAGTTAATGAATAGAAGACAATCAAAGTATAGAGGAATAGAAGCAATATAGTTTTATTTGAAGTCTGTAAGAGTCATCTAACCCATATAAGCTTCCATTGTAGACTTCTAGAATTGAAACAAAACTATTACATATAATACATATAAACTAATCCAAGAGAAAATGTTGACTAAAAATTGTTGACAAAAAAACCATTTCTTAACTCAACTAGAATAATCTATTAGATATCATTTTGGGATTCAACTATGTTAAGTAAGTCATTCACGTATGACCATTTCCATGAGAGGTAGTTGTAACTGATGCTCACAGGGGTGAAGAAGTGGGATTGAAACTAGTGAAATGAATCACATAGTGTCAATCATCACTTTCGGGGCTTGCACCCGGTAACCAGGACTTCCCGGGAGGTCACCCATCCCAGATCGCCTCTAGCTCAAGCGCGCTTAACTTTAGATTTTCCCCACAATCAAGCCCACTTAGCTTGCTACCCCATTTGCAAAACCTTAGCAAGTATTGTGCCTCATGAACCATTCAAGAAGAGATCCCTTCACTCTTTTTGAATTTAAGTATTAAGGGGTTTACGCAGTGCATTATATTAGATGTCATTTTGGGATTCAACTGCGTTAAGTAAGTCATTCACGTATCACCATTTCCATGAGAGGTAGTCATAACTAACTAATTTCTCATGATTTTTGAATAGTTCACTTAGCACTCATTGCATCGGGTGATGCTCATAAGGATGAAGAAGTGGGATTGAAACTAGTGAAATGAATCACATAGCATCAATCATCACTTCCGGTAACGCTATATGAATTACATAGCTAAGTGGGATTGATTGTGGGGAAAACTCCATAGTTAAGCGTGCCTGAGCTAGAGGCGATCTGGGATGGGTGACCTACCGGGAAGTCCTGGTTACCGGTGCAAGCCCTGGAAGTGATGATTGATGCTATGTGATTCATTTCACTAGTTTCAATCCCACTTCTTCACCCTTGTGAGCATCACCCGATGCAATGAGTGCTAAGTGAAATATTCAAAAATCATGAGAAATTAGTCATGGAAGTGGTCATACGTGAATGACTTACTTAACACAATTGAATCCCAAAATGATATCTAACATAATGCACTGCGTAAACCCCTAATACTTAGAATAATCTAGCCTTCCTAAAATTTAAAGCCCCTTTTATGATAATTTAACAATCGAAGTATTGAGTTCCATGTAAACATAATCGAAAGAAGTGATCAAATCTAACTTGACAATTTTTCCCATTTCTAAATAATGCACTTTATTCATAGAGAATAAATATGTAAATATATGTAAAAATTTGAAATAAACATATTTGCAAAACTAATAAAATTTCATGCCAACCAAATACTCCATAAGACAAGTTCCTATAATGTTTGAATTTGACACGTGAGATGTAAGTAGGTGCAAGCGCATGAAGATAATGCTTTAATTTTTTTAGTTCTTTTGTTTATGGTAAACACACTACATAAAGAAACAATTTGGTACATTAGAAAAGAATCAAAATGTTTTATTCACTTTAAATTCACTTTTCATAATGGTTTTAATGTATGTATCAATGCATTGTTGAAACTTGACATTGCATAAGAGATGAAATTATCATTTTTTTTTTCATTTAGAAAATAATACATAAAATATAATTAATGATTTATTAAAGTATATATGTTGAATTTCATAATGCCTAAACCTCCCCCATTTCATATTGCATTGGATTGTGAATAATATAATTTACAATACAAATAAACTAAATCCATAATTTATTTTTTACCATTATATTATTCTCTAACTATCATATTTTTTTTTTATTAAAAAAAACCAACACAAAATATAATAAATATTTTATTAATAAAAATATATTAGGTTATATAGTTATGTTATATGTGTGCGTTATGTTATGTTATATTATAGTTATACATAGCTTTATGTTATGTTATATAATATGCTATATAGTTATGTCATTATATAGTTATATTATATTATGTTATATATGTATATATATTATATAATTAATTATTGTTAATAAAATTTAATTAAATAACAATTTTTTTAGAGTTAATATTATTTTAAGTAATTAATTTTTTAAAACAAATTACTATATTTATGATTAAAAATATTAATAATATAAATTAATTTAAATTTGAAATAAAATAAAATAAAATATATTCATGTTTAATAAATGGAGGTTTTCTATGAGCAATTATATTCATTATCTCAATCTTAAGCTCCTAATGACTTTGGTTGTAACGATCTCTAATCCAATAAAGTCACATTACACAGGTAGAGGTGCAGGAAGGTGAATATGCTTTCAATCTTTCTTCTCTTTTTCAAAATCCCCCATGTCAAAACGAGGAGCTTCCATTCTTGGATGATTTTCAATCTGCTAATCTTGGTAGTGAATCAAATGTAATCAATTCTTTCGTTCAATCTGTAGCCTTGGGAAATAATCATTTTGATGATGATGACTCTGTTGATGTATACAATCATGAATGCCCATGTGTATCAATTGGCCTTTTGGTTTCTCATGAAGATTTTACTTTAGATCTAGAATCTGATTTGGTTAAAGAAGATGTACTTAGAGAAACTTCTTCTTCATCTCACTATCCCTTGTGCTCTACCGTTTTCGATGCATCTTCTTGCGACAAATATCCTCCATGCTCTTTAAGTTCTTCATCCAATGAGTTATCTTCTTAATTGACACAAGACACTAAGATTATCCATGATGCAAATAAAAATAATTGAACCATTGAGTACTCTTTTCACCCCTCATCATCTATTCTCTTGCATGAAGATAACTCTTCAAATCAACTTTTTCATGAAATTTCCCCAATTCATTCATCTTTGAATTTGCGATCAAAAGAATATTTCGACTTGAGTAATCTGGTTGTTGAAGTGGAAGAATCTAGTTAAACCAGTGACAAATATGACTGTCATCTAGTGAGCAGTGGTCTTATTGAAACTAGTGATAGTAGTTATCCTCACACCATGCATGATCTAGTACAATCTTCAAAATGATATTTTACAATTCTGGAAAGTTCTGGGACCTGTGAGAGAGTCGAGGCACTTCAACTTCTGTTGATGTTTATGTCAAGATTTCGCGACTGTGGTAAGCCCCCCGAACTAAGCCAGATATGGTTTCTCCCACACAACCCTTTTCTTTGCATGGTTTCACTCGATGTATATTTCATTTTGAAAAATGTTTGGTATTTCAAGTATGACATTTCAAATTTTCAAGATTTTACTTCTCACCAGATTCAATAATCTTTTTCAATTTATTCATCTTCATGCAAATATCTCGCATCAAACCTAGGTTTGGAATGTGTAACTCTCATAGAGTCATGGAATTTTGAAGGTGACATTTTCAACGACTATATTTGGCTGAAAGAATCACACTTATTAGATTTATCTCTTAATAGTCAGCTCTTGGTTTTTCTTGCGAATGTTATATTGAAAATCTTCCCCTTCATCGGACCTAAAATCCTCTTGAGGAATAATGAATGCATGAGTTATCACACGAATCAAGTTCTTGTTTGCTCACCATGTCCTGACTGGTCTCACGTATTTGTTGTGCTGGCATCACTTTTAAATTAATTTCATGATTATGATGTTTGCACACTTTGTCACCAGTTATAGGAAAAAAATTTGTCATATTTAGTTTGCAAGGAACTTGGTTCGATTGTTCAGAGCATTCGAAGAATTGTTCAGATTGATTTATCTTCGTTTATTACAAACTGGGAATTTAATGCTTTAATCAGCTCATCTTATCATTATTCTATCTTTGATGACTGTCATTCATGTTATCATTTTCCCACCAGTATATCCAATGGTAGTTGTTTTACATCCTTCGGTCTTCATCATTAAACATCTCACTATTCGGATTTTTGTTGAGCAGTTGAGGCAATTCAGCCTCTATTGATGGTTATGTCAGATCCTAACTGTCTTGACATGACTGTTGAATATGATCATATCTATTTTCTCTCACAAAATTCTCGTTATAATACCATGCCTCTAATTGAAAATCCATATTTCCAAATATTTTAGGGTTTTCATGAGGATCATCATAAATTTTATGATCCAACCGCTGAATGTAATGGAGCAATCTTGCTCAGCAAGCTACATTGACATAAACATGTTTCGACCTTTTTGTTGGGCCTCCAAAATGTCTTCAAAATGACATCCACTTTCATCTTTATCACCACCATTTCACTCACATGTCACAACTTCATAACCATATAACCTTTCATTAGCCACCATTTTTCATAAATTTATGGGTTAGGATCCTTATTTACCAAAGTTATTTATTTTATGT
Source organism: Pinus tabuliformis (assembly GCA_031772625.1). Taxonomy (NCBI): domain Eukaryota; kingdom Viridiplantae; phylum Streptophyta; class Pinopsida; order Pinales; family Pinaceae; genus Pinus; species Pinus tabuliformis. Next base: position 493,903,028 of record CM062814.1, on the reverse strand, counting down.
GTTTAAAGTGAATTTATGATTAAAAACTAGGAAATTAACATGGTTTCATGTATCTATATAAGTGGCTTGAGTTTCATGACATGTGTAGGTCATTTGGAAGCTTCCAAGGCACCCTTATGTTGCCTCCAATGCTCAAATTCGAATTCCCTTCAAAGGAGATTTGGATATGTGTCCTATTTGGATTGTAACTCTATGAGGTGTCTCATCATTTCCTATTTGGATTAAAACTCTATGAGACACCTAGGGGATATGTGTCCCATTATGAGCTATTTAGTTGTAACTATATGAGATTTTAGTGGAACTTCATTAAATAGGGTAGCTTCTTATGTTTTTGTATAAACATGAGAGTCTTTTCCTTTGAAAGACGTGTAAAGTTGGGGAAATGCTTATGTTTTGAATATAAAATTTGGATTTGGCACCATGCTCATGAGTGATGTTCACTTTGATTTGGTTATGCTTGTATATGGAGCTTCTTCACTTGCCATCCTCATACACCATTAGAATGGCCATCTAATGATTGTGAGATTTAATTGCTTTTATAGATTAAAGTTCATTTGCTTTCTTAGTATTAGCTTTAGCACATATAGTGCACGCATTCTTCACAAGTTTATGAAACCCGCGGGTTGACAAATTAAATGATAGGCAATCACTTTGCCCCAACATTTTGGCGTCGTTGCCGGGGAAGTGTGCATAGGAACTAGCTTTCAGTCTAGAGTTCATATTTTTCATTTTTTCTAGATGCATGATTAAAGCATGTAGATGCATAAATCATTTAGTTGCATATCATTTTTTTCCAATACTAACCATTTATGGACAAAGGATCTAGAATGCAGCCTAAAGACTACATTGAGGAATGATATCAAGAAGTAGTTACACCACAATATTCATCAATTCTTCAAGAGATCCTTGCGGCAAATCGAAAGGTCAAGTCGATTTCACATATCCTTACAAAAAATCAAGTATATTTTTCAAGTTGGGATATGAGCATCTCAAAAATTCTAATTTGTAAATGGATTCATTGGAAGCACGAATATACTTAAAAAAAAAAGTTTTTGGGTAGGTAGGAAAAATAAAAATAATCTTTTATAGTTTTTAGGATAAATTTGATGTTTTGTGGTGCAGTAAGAACCACCCATCTACTAACCCTTGGTAGGAAAATTTGCAATAAAACAAATGGTTGAGAATAAGGAGCGCAAATGAAGATCACAAACGATAATTTAAGGTATGAGATCAAGCCTTTTTCATTTTATTTTTGCAAAATTTACAGAGAAATTGATTGATAAATCTTGACTATGCTCTCCTCCTGCAATTCGTGTGACCTGGAGGATTAGAAAGCAAAATTGTTTTGTTAGTATACATAATGCAATTATGTAGTTAATTTTTGTCTAATCATTTCATTCGATTTAGTTTTACAATAAACTTTAAAATAAAATAAAATAAAATAGAAATTGAAATTATATATATATATATATATATATATATATATATATATATATATATATATATATATATCTTTTATTTTGTTTAATGAAATATATATATGTATATTTTTAAATTTTTGAAAGTATAACATATAATTTTATTAACAAATCAATTAAAAAATACATAAAAAAAGAAAGCACACAAAAACAAAAACAAAACACATAAACAACATTTAAAAAAGCAAACACCCGACTGTGCTTTAAAAACTAAGATGCAGATAAAACAATCGTAAATAATTGTTGTGATCTTAAAAGAAATGTTACAAATGATGCCGATGAAAACGTACACAGCTCTTGAACAAGCCAAGTTATAAGCAGATTCCAATTCGTTGTTGTGATTAGGTCTTCATCAAAACCTGTCAATGAAAAATCTAATTGTGCAAATCATCTGAGCTTTAATTCAATGGAAAAATGTTAATTTGTATATTAGAATGGTGAGAGACAAATCCATTATTTTTGTGCAAGCAACAAGAGTTTCATTTGACATAGAAGGTGTTGTGGTATTTTAACAAATTCCACAGTATCATTTACTGACAAAGAATTTGCATCAAGAATCATGTTTGATTTGTTGGATTTGTTTGCTGGCTCTGTTTTATCCACTCGGTGACCACGTCTGATATCAAAGCCAACTTCAAAATGCACGTTCAACTGGGCTTCAAACGACCAGCCAGAGGACTCTCTAAGGCCTTTCCGAGAGTTGTCGAAGCTGTGGTTGCTCATAAAATCTCTACAAGAATTTCCCAAGACGATCAGGAACCAGTGGGCATAACCAACAGACCTGCAAATAAAAGAATTCAACCACGGAAATTACCTGAGCAGAGGAAATGCGTAACTACTGAAAAACGTCAATTTGTAAATGAAATTTCCGGCCAAATAAAAATGAATTTAAGAAAACCAAGACATGGGTTTTTTTGGGAACATGGTGAATTATACAACCCAAAAATGATTTCCTCAATTTCGTAACGGTTTGAGAGAAATCTGGGATTCTTCGGGACACTGTTTCACTAACTACGCGAGGAAAAAATAGATTTAATTAATGCACAAAGACAACAGTGCGGCCATGCAAGAATCAAATCTGATTTTTGGAATGCTATGGTGGTTTGAGGAATCAGGATTGTGATTTGCTGTCACTAAATCCATGGATTCACTGCCACAGAGGAAAAACAATTTCTAATTAAATACACAGTGAATTGTTTGAACACGGCACGGGTGTTCAAAACGTACACACATTTACTCCTCTCTCTTGAGTCTTATAAATCCGTTGGCTTTACATTCACTCTTGCTTGCTTATCCCACTCCACCAGTTCTTTCTCGATACTAAAACACTTGTTCAACATTCACTGAAGTTATGCCTTCTAAAGACGCATTGTTTGGACTCTTGAACAAGTAAAGAAATTTATCCAGTTTGCTAAAAGAGGACCGAGTTGGAATACAAAATCTGGGTTTGAAGTTACATGAAAATATTGACAAAGATGAATTTTTAAATTGAGTGAGTTGTAGTTAGTTTTTCCAATCTTTGAACAGATGGACAAATTTCTCATCAATTATTAAATTGAAGCCCTGTTTCACACTTCTTTTTCTCTTTAAAAAAAATAAAAATAAAATTATTTGCTAATTATTCTAAAAAAGGTATTGCAATTATCACTAGATTATGGTCCGGTAAACCACAACATTGTTTCTTGCTCTTTCAATTCATTTTTGGTTATTTATTGACTTGAGTTGTTTGTTCAGGATTTTAGCTACGGAAACTATGCACATTCTGCAGTTAATCAACAATTCTGCAGCTAAACATCGATTCTACAATTGATTCCATTCTATAGCTAATCGACAATTCTGCAGCTGGAAAATAATTCTGCAACTATGTATTTAACTCAATGATTTATTTCTCAAACAATGAATTCTAACTAGCAATTAATAATCAACATGTCATTTCATCTGCTTACATCATCTTTCCCTACAAAATCATGTTTCCATATCACATTTCACATGACAATTTTTATTGTTTTATAAAAATTTCAAAACAGTTTAACTCTCATACGACATCAGAATTCAATGATTCAAGCATTGTTGGAAAGATCTTGACGAGATCTACAAAATGAGGAAGCTATTATCATATTTTAAAACAGTAAACAATAAATAAATTGCTGGAAAGAAACAACAGGTAACTTGAGACACTACTTTCAACGCAAATATAAACTCTTTCGGTTTTCTTTCATGGATTTGTTTTATAGTACTGATTCTTATTTTTTTTAATGTAAATATCATTAACAGAGAGATTGATCAACTCTCTATTTCGATAACCTTACAATCTATTGGAGAAGAATTACTAGTTTTTTGTAGGTTCCAGGAGAAAGAACAGATGACCATAAGCAAATAGTGTCTCTCAAAGACCACATTTATTTCACAAAAAAATGATCAAAGGAGCAATAGAGATGAAGCATCAATGCATGAGCACATGCTGATGCATATCAAATCTAGAAGTTGCAAGCCTTTCAGATTTCAATGTTTCCATTGCATCCATACTCCTTCAGTCAATAAAACCTTCATCTCATTTCCTTTGCAATCGCATTGCATTTCACTTAGTGAGTCAATAAAATTCTTATCTCATATTTTCCTACCTTGCTTTCACTAACTCATAACCCATTTTCATAAAGACATTCAACTCGCTTACAAGAAATACTTTACAAAAATAAATAAAATTATCAAATGCAAAATTTAAGGACATATGATATAAGCCAAGCTCATTCAAAAGCAAAGACGTTGCAAGCAAATCAAAGGAATTAATGCAATATTTGCATGAGGACATGCAATTGCTCTAATTGTGGGGTATGTTGGGCCTCCAAAATGTCTTCAAAATGACATCCACTTTCATCTTTATCACCACCATTTCACTCACATGTCACAGCTTCATAACCATATAACCTTTCATTAGCCATCATTTTTCATAAATTTATGGGTTAGGATCCTTATTTACCAAAGTTATTTATTTTATGTGTTTAAAGTGAATTTATGATTAAAAACTAGGAAATTAACATGGTTTCATGTATCTATATATGTGGCTTGAGTTTCTTGACATGTGTAGGTCATTTGGAAGCTTCCAAGGCACCATTATGTGGCCTCCAATGCTCAAATTCGAATTCCCTTCAAAGGAGATTTGGATATGTGTCCTATTTGGATTGTAACTCTATGAGGTGTCTCATCATTTCCTATTTGGATTAGAACTTTATGAGACACCTAGGGGATATGTGTCCCATTATGAGCTATTTGGCTGTAACTATATGAGATTTTAGTGGAACTTCATTAAATAGGGTAGCTTCTTATGTTTTTGTATAAACAAGAGACTCTTTTCCTTTGAAAGACATGTGTAAAGTTGGGGAAATGCTTATGTTTTGAATATAAAATTTGGATTTGGCACCATGCTCATGAGTGATGTTCACTTTGATTTGGTTATGCTTGTATATGGAGCTTCTTCACTTGCCATCCTCATACACCATTGGAATGACCATCTAATGATTGTGAGATTTAATTGTTTTTATAGATTAAAGTTCATTTGCTTTCTTAATATTAGCTTTAGCACATACAGTGCACGCATGCTTCACAAGTTTACGAAACCCACGGTTTGACAAATTAAATGATAGGCAATCACTTTGCCCCAACATTTTGGCGTCATTGCCGGGGAAGTGTGCATAGGAACTAGCTTTCAGTCTAGAGTTCATATTTTTCATTTTTTCTAGATGCATGATTAAAGCATGTAGATGCATAAATCATTTAATTGCATATCATTTTTTTCCGATACTAACCATTTATGGACAAAGGATCTAGAATGCAACCTAAAGACTACATTGAGGAATGATATCAAGAAGCCGTTATGCCACAATATTCATCAATGCTTCAAGAGATCCTTGCGGTAAATCGAAAGGTCAAGTCGATTTCGCATATCCTTACAAACAATCATGTATATTTTTCAAGTTGGGATATGAGCATTTCAAAAGTTATAATTTGTAAATGGATTCATTGGAAGCACGAATATACTTAAAAAAAAAAATTAGATAGGTAGGAAAAATAAAAATATTTTTTTATAGTTTTTAGGATAAATTTGATGTTTTGTGGTGCAGTAAGAACCACCCATCTACTAACCCTTGGTAGGAAAATTTGCAATAAAACAAATGGTTGAAAATAAGGAGCGCAAATGAAGATCACAAACGATAATTTAGGGTATGAGATCAAGCCTTTTTCATTTTATTTTTGCAAAATTTATAGAGAAATTGATTGATAAATCTTGACTATGCTAACAAAATAAACAAAAAAAAAATCTCAAGTATGCTCTCCTCCTGCAATTCGTGTGACTTGGAGGATTAGAAAGAAAAATTGTTTTGTTAGTATACATAATGCAATTATGCAGTTAATTTTTGTCTAATCATTTCATTCAATTTAGTTTTACAATAAACTTTAAAATAAAATTAAAAAAATAGAAATTAAAATTAAAAATATATATATATATTTTATTTTGTTTAATGAAATATATATATATATATATATATATATATATATATATATATATATATATATTTTTTTTTTAAATTTTTGAAAGTATAACATATAATTTTATTAACAAATCAATTAAAAAATACATTAAAAAAAAGAAAGCACACAAAAACAAAAACAAAACAATTAAAAATAAAACAGAAAATATAACAAAACACATAAACAACATTTAAAAAAGCAAACAACCGACTGTACTTTAAAAACTAAGATGCAGATAAAACAATCGTAAATAATTGTTGTGATCTTAAAAGAATTGTTGCAAATGATGCCGGTGAAAACGTACACAGCTCTTGAACAAGCCAAGTTATAAGCAGATTCCAATCCGTTGTTGTGATTAGGTCTTCATCAAAACCTGTCAATGAAAAATCTAATTGCGCAAATCATCTGAGCTTTAGTTCGATGGGAAAATGTTGATTTGTATATTAGAATGGTGAGAGACAGATCCATTTTTTTGTGCAAGAAACACGAGTTTCATTTGACATAAAAGGTGCAGTGGTATTTTAAAAAATTGCACAGTATCATTTACCGACAAAGAATTTGCATCAAGAGTCATGTTTGATTTGTTGGATTTGTTTGTTGGCTCTGTTTTATCCACTCGGTGACCACGTCTGATATCAAAGCTAACTTCAAAATGTGCGTTCAACTAGGCTTCAAACGACCAGCCAAAGGACTCTCTAAGGCCTTTCCGAGAGTTTTCGAAGCTGTGGTTGCTCATAAAATCTCTACAAGAATTTCCCAAGACGATCAAGAACCAGTGGGCATAACCAACAGACCTGCAAATAAAAAATTTCAACCACGGCAATTACCTGAGCAGAGGAAATGTGTAACAACTGAAAAATGTTAATTTGTAAATGCAATTTCTGGCCAAATAAAAACGAATTTAAGAAAACCAAGACATGGGTTTTTTTGGGAACAGGGTGAATTAGATAACCTAAAAACAGTTTCCTCAATTTCATAACGGTTTGAGAGAAATCTGGGATTCTTCGGGACATTGTTTCACTAACTGCGCGAGGAAAAAATAGATTTAATTAATGCACAAAGACAACAGTGCGACCATGCAAGAATCAAATCCGATTTTTGGAATGCTATGGTGGTTTGAGGAATTGGGATTGTGATTTGCTGTCACTAAATCCATGGATTCGCTGCCACAAAGGAAAAACGGTTTCTAATTAAATACATAGTGAATTGTTTGAACATGGCACAGGTGTTCAAAACATACACGCATTTCCTCCTCTCTCTTGAGCCTTAGAAATTTTTTTCCGTTGTCTTTACATTCACTCTTTCTTTTTTATCCCACTCCACCAGTTCTTTCTCGATACTAAAACACTTGTTCAGCATTTACTGAAGTTATGCCTTCCAAAGACGCATTGCTTGGACTCTTGAACAAGTAAAGAAATTTATCCAGTTTGCTGAAAGAGGACCGAGTTGGAATACAAAATCTGGGTTTGAAGTTACATGAAAATATTGACAAAGATGAATGTTTAAATTGAGTGAATTGTAGTTAGTTTTTCCAATCTTGGAACAGATGGACAAATTTCTCATCAATTATTAAATTGAAGCCCTGTTTCACACTTCTTTTTCTCTTTAAAAAAAACAAAAATAAAATTATTTGCTAATTATTCTAAAAAAGGCATTGCAATTATCACTAGATTATGGTCCGGTAAACCACAACATTGTTTCTTGCTCTTTGAATTCATTTTTGGTTATTTACTGACTTGGGTTGTTTGTTCAGGATTTTAGCTACAGAAATTATGCACATTCTACAGTTAATCAACAATTCTGCAGCTAAACAACGATTCTACAACTGATTCCATTCTATAGCTAATCGACAATTCTACAGCTGGAAAATAATTCTGCAACTATGTATTTAACTCAATGATTTATTTGTCAAACAATGAATTCTAACGAGAAATTGATGATCAACATGTCATTTCATCTGCTTACATCATCTTTCCCTATAAAATCATGTTTCCATATCACATTTCACATGACAATTTTTATTGTTTCATAAAAATTTCAAAACAATTTAACTTTCTCATACGACATCGGAATTCAATGATTCAAGCATTGTTGGAAAGATCTTGACGAGATCTACAAAATGAGGAAGCTATTATCAGATTTTAAAACAGTAAAGAAAAAATAAATTGCTGAAAAGAAACAACAGGTAACTTGAGACACTACTTTCGACACAAGTATAAACTCTTTTGGTTTTCTTTCATGAACTTGTTTTATAGTACTGATTCTTATTTTTTTAAATGTAAATATCATTAACAGAGAGATTGATCACCTCTCTATTTTGATAACCTTACAATCCATTGGATAAGAATTACTAGTTTTTTGTAGGTTCCAGGAGAAAGAACAGATGACCATAAGCAAATAGTGTCTCTCAAAGACCACATTTATTTCACAAGAAAATGATCAAAGCAGCAATAGAGATGAAACATCAATGCATGAGCACATGTTGATGCATATCAAATCTAGAAGTTGCATGCCTTTCATATTTCAATTTTTCCATTGCATCCATACTCCTTCAATCAATAAAACCTTCATCTCATTTCCTTTGCAGTCGCATTGCATTTCACTTAGTCAGTCAATAAAATTCTTATCTCATATTTTCCTACCTTGCTTTCACTAACTCATAACCCATTTTCATAAAGACATTCAGCTCGCTTACAAGGAATACTTTGCAAAAATAAATAAAATTATCAAATGCAAAGTTTAAGGACATATGATATAAGCCAAGCTCATTCAAAAGCAAAGACATTGCAAGCAAATCAAAGGAATTAATGCAATATTTGCATGAGGACATGCAATTGCTCTAGTTGTGGGGTATGTTGGGCCTCCAAAATGTTTTCAAAATGACATCCACTTTCATCTTTATCACCACCATTTCACTCACACGTCACAACATCATAACTATATAACCTTTCATTAGCCACCATTTTTCATAAATATATGGATTGGGATCTTTATTTACCAAAGTTATTTATTTTGTGTGTTTAAAGTGAATTTATGATTAAAAGATAGGAAATTAACATGGTTTCATGTATCTATATATGTGGCTTGAGTTTCATGACATGTGTAGGTCATTTGGAAGCTTCCAAGGCACCTTTATGTGGCATCCAATTCTCAAATTCGAATTCCCTTCAAAGGAGATTTGGATATGTGTCCTATTTGGATTGTAACTCTATGAGGTGTCTCATCGTTTCCTATTTGGATTAAAACTCTATAAGACACCTAGGGGATATGTGTCTCATTATGAGCTATTTGGTTGTAACTATATGAGATTTTAGTGGAACTTTATTAAATAGGGTAGCTTCTTATGTTTTTGTATAAATAAGAGAGCCTTTTCCTTTGAAAGGCATGTGAAAAGTTAGGGAAATGCTCATGTTTTGAATATAGAATTTGGATTTGGCATCATGCTCATGAGTGATGTTCACTTTGATTTGGTTATGCTTGTATATGGAGCTTCTTCACTTGCCATCCTCATACACCATTGGAATGGCCATCTAATGATTGTGATATTTAATTGCTTTTATAGATTAAAATTCATTTGCTTTCTTAGTATTAGCTTTAGCATAACTGTGTAATCTTTGCTTTTTAAAAACATTTCAATAGGGAAGATTCATGTATTTTCTAATTGGATTAAGTTTGAGGCAAGGGCTCATAGTTATTTAGTTTCCTTTCATGTTCTGTTATTTATTTTCTTAGATCAAACCATCAATTCATTGTATAATTGAATTAAGGATCAGGCCAAGAAAGTGACTTCAAATTGGGTGGTTGAATGTTCAACTTATGCAATCATTGAGCTTTACTTTTTCATGCTTTTATATTTCCTTTTAAGATCTTCATTTAATTGCATTAACTGATATTCCTAAAAATCATTTCAAGAAATTGATTTAATCATATTTCAATATTGAATGGTTGAATATTGAACACATGCAATTACTGAGTTATTTTCTGCACACTTTACTTGTTTTTCTAGGACATTAGAAGTTAATGTATAAATAGTTGCTTACACCTCATCTTAAGAAGATAACACTTCATAATTTGATGTTGGAGTAACTAAGTATAAATTAGTTGTTTTTGATTTCATAGGTTAGTTGAATTTCATTTTTATTATTTGATTTCATAGATTAGATGAATTGGTTTTCGTTATTTTGTAGTTAGACTGATCTAAACTGAAAGACAATTTCTAGCACATATAGTGCACACATGCTTCACAAGTTTACGAAACCCCTGCGTTGACAAATTAAATGATAGGCAATCACTTTGCCCCAACACTTTTCTTGTTCTTGCTATGCAGGATGACACAAAAGAAGTTGCATTTGCAAGAAGTCTTCGAGGTTATCCTGATTATGCTTTCCATCGGAGAGGTAAAAATGTGCATTGGATGAAAGTAGTGGTTGTGACACACCTTTCTGCCCACAGGAAAGACCTTCAAAATTTTGTGCAAATTATTCAAGATCTCATCTTTTCTCTTGCACATTGCTTTATATATGTGTCAATTGATCATATATTTGAGATTGCAGGTCAGGAAAGATTACGGTGGCTACATTGGAAATTCCATTATACGTGAACCCAACCTTCTAGTTGTTAGGTTAGGAGAAGGATTAGTTGCATATTGGTTATCCTTCTCTTGCACCCATCCTGTGTTGTTTTGTTTAGTCTCTCTTGTCTTTTTTTCTTTTCTCTTGCATTATGATTTGGTTTAGTTTCTTTTGCTTGTCTTCTAGTTTTGTTTGCATGATATGTGTTGTATTTCCTTTCGTTTTGTTTCTTTTGTTTTTGTGTCTTATTAATTGTCTCATTTTGTTTTCATCATGTGAATAAGTTTTATGCCTGGATCTGTTTTGGCTTCTTAGTATGTGTGTGGCTACAGTCTAAAGAGTCTTGTGACCCTTCAAAATTTGGTTAACCTCCACTTTGTCTTCCTTGTGTCTATTATATGTTTTGCTCAATGAATTTCCGATGGAAAATACGATCCATCTATTTCCAACCATGAACTTATGTTTATTCAAGAAACCTTATGCATATGAAAGGTTATTTTTTCGGTGTTTTCATGCATATGCAATCAGTAGTGGAGGATTAGGGGAAAAATCTAAACGAGAAAACCTAAATTAGAGGTCTCTATATGCTTCTTTGAAGGAACAACCTCTTCTGCTCCTAATAAGTCGGGATCCCTCTTCTGCCCAAAAATGAATAAGTGTCGATGCATAATCCTCGTTAAATAAATAAATAAAGGTGAAAGAAGAGAAAGACTTCCTACGTAAAGAGGTGAAACAAGCAACTCTACCAGGGTAATGTCCAGGCTCGTTGGCAGCAGATAAATGTTTGTGTTCTTGCGTGACTCCGCAGGGTACTGTCTAGGCATGCTGGTAGTGGAGCAACACCAGAGATGAAAAATTATACTCTGAAAATATTAAGCTAGCGAGCTACACTACCCTTCGCAACTCAAAACATGGTGATATCATTGAATCTTATGTTTTGTTCAGCCAAAAAGGCATAAAGGGGACCGTGTCTATTCACAGTGTAAGTGGAGAAGCCAAAGTAATCTACATGATGAATCAATGCTCCCTGAAGAACCAAGGCCCCGCACAAAAGAATTTAACCGAGGCATAGAAGATGGAATTCTATTAGTGTGTCACCAAGTGTTGTAGTTGGTACAACACCCTCCAAAATTTTGGCTTACACTCAATTTCAGAGCCTTCCTTGGTCTTGCACATTATTGTCACAAACACCGAAACTCATTTCATGTAATTTCTTGAAGTATTTTTCTCCCATTTGCAAGTTGGGTAAATTGTCATATTTTCGCATGATTGGTTGTTGCACAATGTGTAGAAGCCTGTTCTGGTGGTTTCAAGGCTATATATTTGTGAATATGAGTTGTTATAACCATGTAAATATTTGTCACACTCATTCGTAAAGTTTTAAGCATTGTCGCACAAGTGTCGTCACGGTCATCGTAAAGCGTATCTTAAGTGTCACACTTGTCATAACTGGTCATAAAGTTGTCACACAGAGGGAAATGAATTGTTCATGTGTCCTGGGTGATCTATGTTGTTGTGTCTTCAAATATTCTAAGTGTGAGATCACAGTCGAAGTCTTATCATTGTTGACATTAGTCTAACTGGTCTTACACTTAGCCATTTCTAAGAAGTCTTCCTGACCAAGAAACTTGGTTGCACACAACCTACCTGAATTGTGCATTCAACAGTTTCAGTCCTCTAGCTATGACCTTTCCCCTTGACACTACGCAATGCATAGTTCCTTCCTTCCAAGACTATTGTATTGCGCATTTTCTGTGCTCAAGATCTGACCTTGGCCTCCAGAATTGCACAATCATTTCTCTCAGCCTGGCCCTAACTGCGTACTGCACAACCACAAGCCTCAATCTCCTTACCTGAGCCTCTGAACTTCCTAGTTCTGCAATTTCCTAGCCTCCCTTGTCTCCCAAAATTGCGCAATGTGTTCACTGAGTGTCCATCCCCTCAGCCTGCCTCACTAGCTCCCAGAACTACACAATTTTCTCTCTTAATCTAGCCTGAACTGTGTATTATGTAGTCTCAAGGCTTAAGATTCACCCCTAACTACCTGAGTTGCGCAATTGCACAGTTACTGAGCCTATTTCTCAGCTTATCACCTGGTTCTGACTAAGTTAGTGGATCAATATGAACCATCTTAGACTAGGGGGTTTTCAGACTAGTGTCGTCTCATCATGAGTGAATTGCAGATAGAAGTACGTTATCATGTTATGGCGAGATGATGAAGAAAGAGATGAAGGAGGAAAACATGCCGAAAGACACTCTTGTAGTTGAACATGCAAGTTGATCAATCACAAGAAAGAAAAGGGACATCAATTTGTGATCGCAACTCAAGACTTAAGATAATTGAAGATTCCTTATCACCAAGTCATATGGAGGTGAAAAGAATAACATTCTCAAGCATACACTCAACACAGAACAACAACAGTGGCTTGACACTACCACATCATCAAGAAGTCCATGCCGACAATGTCACGTCATGTCATGTCATGAGTTCTCATATGCCACATCATCATTGTGAATCATGTAAATGGTATTCAAAATGTATTGTAAAGTGGAATTCTAAAGGACACATATGGAATATAAAGATTCATGTAAGTTGAAAATTCATAGGAAGTAAAACAATCATGAGGGTAGACAAAGAGTCACAAGGAAGGGGAACATCACCCCTTGGTTATATATACTTTCTCATTGTATGAGCAAAGGACTTTTCACCTTAGCTCCACCTGCAAGGCATTAGAGAGACAAATCAATTCTTTTGATGAGCAAGGAGTGGCTTCAATGTGCCACTATTGGAGCTAGTGATGTTCATTGTATACATGTTTCTTGGAACTTTCACTTAATATAGGAAGCCTTATGGGCTAACACGTTCTTCATGCATGGATTATGGATATTTGTAAGGCTATTCTGTGAATGTTTGTAATTCATGTTTGCTTTCATATGTGCTAAATTAGTTGAACTATTTCAGTTATTTTGGTACTTAGAGAATGTGTTGTAATTGCTATGTTCATATTCACATCCTCGTGGACTATTTCGCTGCATATTAGAAAAATCTTCCTTGTTACATTCGTTGCAATGACCGTCACATCCACCATGAGTATTTTTCTTGATGTTGTATGGATCCTTCTTGTTTAGGTGTGTATCTACTATGGTGGTACTACTACATCTCTCTTAGAGGCTCACTTCTCCTCCCCTTCGCAGTGAATGAAATTTGACACACATACCATCGAACACTCACCAAGTGCACCCCCTTGCTTCTCGAAGGCTCATTCACATGCCTCTCTCTTGTTGACAACCAAAGCCAAGGCATATCTTTAAGAATACATGGCAACCAAGCTGATATTCCAGATGGGGCTCCTACTCCAAATGGTGTGAGGTCTAATTGGGACTTCACATCGAGGAGACCCCTTGGTTGACGGATTTCCAGCACCATCAACACATGAGTAGAACCTAACCTACTATGCATATAACACCATCACCTCTAAGTTTGAACGAATCCCGGGTTGATAATTTGAGTTGAGGAGCCCTTGGGAGTTGCAACACTCTTGGTGCAATACTAGGGCTCACCACAGTGGTTTGGGGACTAGCCATGAAAATGTGCCTCAGATCTGCATAGAGGAATGTGCAGCTAGTTTTGAGTAGTTGAAGTAATTGCTTACCAATGCTCCAGTTTTAAAATTTGTAGATCCGAATAAAGAGTTTGTGGTATGTATAGATGCTTGAAAAAGAGGACTTGGTGGGGGTTTGATGTAGGAAGGATAGGTAGTATGCTATGAGTCAAGGAAATTGAATGAGCATGAGAAGAACTATATGGCGCATAATCTTGAGTTGGCAGCAATCATTCATGCTTTGAATATGAGGAGGCACTATCTTCTTGGAAGATGATTCATCTTGAAGAGTGATCACAGTGGATTGGGATACTTATTTGACCAATCGAATCTGAATTCAAGACCAGCTAGGTGTTTGGCCATGATCAATGATTGTTAGGCCCCTATACTACTAGTGTAACCCCTTATTGTTATTAGTACAATCCCCTTATTAAATTGTTGTACCCATGTAGTCCCCCTATTGTTACTATCGTGCCCCATAGAAGCCCACTATTGTTATTATTGTGCCCTTACATTGTTATTGTTATGTCAGTTCTGATTATATTATGACCCCTTAGACTCCTATATATAGAAAGGAGGTCTTTTTATTTGTATCATCCAAGAATTGTTCATTTGTGTAATGTAAAGGAGGTTGCCCCCTCGAAGAGGCTGAATTCTAAGGCGTTGATCTATATTTTCTATCTTTTTGTGAGCTAGTTTCATAACATTTGGTATCAGAACTTAGGATTCTAGGATTTCGCTGCTCCAAACAGGGAATCATGGAACTTTCGCTATACCTTTTTTTCTCTGATGTTTCAGATGCTAAAAGAAACACCCATTTGGGTTGAAATCGTTTTAAACATTGGGGCCGAATTTCATAGATTTTCGTGCTATATTTGCGGAGATATGATCTGAGGAAGTTGGCCTTTTTGCAAACTCCCGAATTACATTCCAAATAGGTGACCTGGGGAAAATAGTCATAACCTTTGTTTTGAGCATTAGATTGAAATTTCATAAGAAGTTACAGCAAGAGGAAGGACTATAGTTTCTTGTATATATTTTTCAGATCCTAAGGTCAAAACAATGACACGTGGCACTTCATACAAGTTCGCTCTTCTGAAAAGGTATATAATTAGGTCATCTTGGGAGATTGTGCATAACTCTTTCTTGGAGAATCTAAATTCGATTAGACTAGTGGCATTGGAAAGAGGACGCAGAGGGCTACTGCAGATTGCAATTTCAAAACTTAAAGATTTGAAAGTGCAGAGTTACAATCATTGCAAGATCAAGCTCCTAAAATCAAGAAAAAGTGAGATGAGGAATTTTGATGGCAAGGCTCCGGTAAATTGGATACTACAGATGGAGAAATATTTTGATCGACATGGTGTACCACTATTACAAAAGTTATGTATTACATCTTCATATTTAGAACAAGATCAATTTTTATGGTATAAAGGGCTTTGTTCTCATAAACAACTTGTTACGTGGTCAATTTTCACGGATAAAATTATAGCACATTATGAGAATACAAAGAGAAACACCTTCTTTAGAGCAACACCACAACAATTGGAAGAAAAAATAGAAAAGGGGCTTTGTTACAAAGTGGAAAGAAAAATTATGGCAACAAGGAATTCTACCCCTCACAACTATAAAGATGGAAGTGTTGTTTCTCCTAGCCTTCCACAACCTACAAGGGTTACACCACAACAATTGGAAGAAAAAAGAGAAAAAGTGCTTTGTTACAATTGTGATAGAAAATGCACTAAAGGTCATAAGTGTGCTGAGAAGAAATTATTTTACATCGAGTATGAAGAGGAGAAATAAAAGGATCAAGAAACATCAAAAGAAGAGGATATACGCCAGGACCCAACCCCAGAGAAAGAAGAAATGAATCCGACCATATCTTGTAAAGCATTGGCAAGAATTACCACTCCTCAAACTCTCAAGATAGGAGGACATATCAAAAAGAAAAAGGTTCAAGTAGTGAAAGATCACATCGAGCATCAACAACAAGTTCTCCAACTTGTAAAGGATAATGCCACTTTGGTGAAAAATCGAATGCAACAACGGGTAGATAAACATCGTAGTGAAAAATGTTTTGAGTAGGTGATTGGGTATTTTTACTGCTACATCTCAAACAAGCTATTTATGAGAAGGAAATGTTGGCAATATTACATGCACTTAAGAAATGGCGACCTTACCAAATGGGAAGACACTTCAAGGTAAAAATGGATCATGATAGTCTTAAATACTTTTTGAAACAACTATTATCTCTAGAAGAACAGAAAGAATGGGTCACAAATATGTTGGGTTATGACTTTGACATCATCTATAGAAAACAGAAGCAAAATTTTGTTGCACATGCACTCTCAAGAAAGGATGAGGATGTGGAAGCATTGTTTTGTGCTATTTCTATTATCCAACCAGATTGGATAAACAAAGCAAGGGATGAATGGAAGAAGGATGAAGAAGTATGGCCACTCATTCAAAAATTGAAGAAAATACCAATTCAAACAATATTGCTAGAACTTGAAGAGGAAGGAAAAATAATATTGGAACTTGGAGCATTCACAGAAATAAGAACTTGACAGCTACGAAATCGATCAATTTCAGAGTATCTCATCAAGTGGAAGAACTTGCCCAATGAAGATTCCACATGGGAGGACAAGAATTTTATATAGAAGCATCAAGAACTACTAAAGCATTGAGGGCAACACTTTTTGAAGGAGAGGGGCATGTTAGGCCCCTATACTACTAGTGTAACCCCTTATTGTTATTAGTACAACCCCCTTATTATATTGTTGTACCCATGTAGTCCCCATATTGTTACTATTGTGCCCCATAGAAGCCGACTTTTGTTATTATTGTGCCCTTACATTATTATTGTTATGTCGGCTCTGATTATATTATGACCCCTTAGACTCCTATATATAGAAAGGAGGTATTTTCATTTGTATCATCCAAGAATTGTTCATTTGTGTAATGTAAAGGAGGTTTCCCCCTCAAAGAGGCTAAATTCTAAGGCGTTGATCTATCTTTTCTATCTTTTTGTGAGCTGGTTTCATAACAGTGATTTTGACTTCAAGATCAGGTACATCAAGGGTAAAGAGAGTAGGGTTGTAGAAGCTCTTAGCAGGAGAGTACAGTAACATCTATGATTTCATATGGGACATATTTATAGGATCAAATCTTGTAGGTAAGACAATAGGATGACAGGTACGGGGAGCTTAGGCACAAGTTACAACAACAGGGTATAGGTGAACATGATGTGGACTATCATCTCATGACATATGGTTTGGTGAGATTTAGGGACAAGATCTATGTGCTGGACAATAGTGAGCTCAAGAAACTTATCTTGAGGGAATTTCATGTTAAGTCGTATTCATGTCACCCACGATATCAGAAGACATTGAGAGCGGTGAAGAAGTTATACTATTGGCCAAATCTAAAGAAAGAGGTGGTAGAGTTTGTGGCTAGATGTTTTGATTATCAATAGGCAAAGGCAGAGTGTAAGCATCTAGGTGGGTTACTACAGCCGATTTTGATTCCAAAGTGGAAATGGGAGGTCATTTCTATGGATTTCACCATAGGTTTTCCAAGGACATCTAGACAACATGATTCTATTATGGTTGTGGTTAACAGGTTGACAAAGGCAACACACTTCATTCTAGTGATGTGTACTCATTCATCTAGTGAGGTAGCACATGTTTTCATCAGAGATATACTAAGGTTGCATGGTGTTCCAAAGAATATTGTGTCAAGACAGAGATGCTAAGTTCACTTCCAGGTTCTTGAAAGAGTTATTTTTAGGTTTGGGTATAGCGTTGGCCTTCAGTACAGCTTATCATCTACAAATAGATGGACAGACAAAGAGGGTCAACAAGATTTTGGAGGACATGTTGAGGATGTACTTTATGTATCAACAAAGAAAGTGGGAAGAGTATATTCCACTAGTGGATTTTGCATATAACAATGGGTATCTGAAATATTTGAAGATGAGTTCATTTGAGGCACTTTATGGGTGGAGTTGCAATACCCCTATCAATTGGAGTGATCTAGTGAACAAGGTATTTATTGGACTGAACATGTTGGCAGAGATCTAACAGGAAATGCAAGTAATAGGGAAAAATATAAAGATAGCACAAGATAGGAAGAAGAGTTATCCATATAAGCACAAGGTATTTAAGGAATTTTAGGTTAGAGGATTGGTGTACTTGTGCATCAAGCCTAAGAAGAGCTCCTTGAAGATAGGTTCATGTGCGAAGCTAGCACCTCGGTATTGTGGACCTTTCAATATTCTTGAGAGGACTAGACCAGTAGCCTACAGACTTGCACTGTCTCCGGTAGTGAAAGTGCATGATGTTTTCCATGTGTCATTGCTTAAGGAGTATGTGAAAGACGTTGATCATGTGACTGACTAGTCTGTATTGTAGGTGGAGCCAAAAGGATAATTCTAGCCGGAACCTCAGTGCATTTTGCAGTAAAAGATGCCCATGCTCCAGAATCGAGCAATCGAGAAATTTAAAGTGCAATGTAAGAACTTTGGGCCCGATGAAGCTATATGGGAGATGGATGATCAGACGCGGTGTATGTATCCTTCTCTATTCGCTGGTTGAGTGCATGTCTTTTGGTATATGTTTTGGTGTGGTGTTTGGTTATGTCTATATATGTATATGTATGTAAATATCACATCAAGGTGTGTTATAAAGCTCCAATAAGTTGTATGTTGTTCATGATGTGTTGGTTATGTTTTAGCATATGGATATGATATAAATGCTACATCGAGTTGTGTTATAAATCTCCATGGGCAACATATGTTTTGTTGGTTCAAAAGTGTCATTGAACACTAAGCACAATGTTCCCCAAAGGGGAGGGTTCTGTAATAGCCCCAGTTAAAAATCCAAGTAATAAAGTTAATTAAGGAAAAAATAAGACCAAGGTCATGGGACATGTATTCCAAGATGAATGTTGGGAAAAAAACATAGTGATGGGGATCAATGGTGATTAATTAATGGCTATGGAAATTGGCAAAGGAATTGGTAAAGGCTTTGGAAAGGCAAAGTGGCATTAATTGGAATTTATTTATGAAAATAATGGAAAATAGGAGAAAATGAAGGTGAAAGGTCACATGTTGCATGTGAGGAGGAAAAAGAAGGAAAAATAATGGAAATTGAAGAAAATAGAGGCCTAAATGATAAAAATGCCTCTGAGGGTCAGTACACAGCTTTGGTTAGTACAAATTTTTGTCAGTTTTAGGTTGAAGCTCTCTCTCTATACT
Organism: Pinus tabuliformis; assembly: GCA_031772625.1. NCBI lineage: Eukaryota > Viridiplantae > Streptophyta > Pinopsida > Pinales > Pinaceae > Pinus > Pinus tabuliformis. Next base: position 493,883,593 of record CM062814.1, on the reverse strand, counting down.
CTCTCTCTCTCACTCTTGCACACAAATTTTTCTTAGAGCATTCTTGGAGCACAATGGATCTAGAGAAAAGGAAAAGGAAAGAAGGAAAGTGCAAGAGGACAACAAGATCAACAGCTACAACTGGATTACTTTGCATATACTACCAAGTTTCATGTATGGTTTACTTGCTAGTTTTGAAATGCATGGTGTATGCATGTGGTTATTTGGTTAGGATCTGCCATTGGCATGGAGGATTGCCTAGATTGACAATGATTTTTCCTAGCCTTTCCATTTCCTGGATAATCATGGTGTTGTGGGTTTTTCTTTTTGTTTTTTGATTGGTGTTCATGTTTCTTATGGTTGTGGGTTGAGTTATTAGTTCCTAGAGCCTTGACTGGACAAATACTTTGGAAGCACTGTAACAACTTGGGTTGAGTTAGTAGTCTTGGAAGCCTTGGTTGGAAAAATTCTTTGGAGCCCTTGGTGGGTTGAGTTACTAGTCCTGGAGCCTTGGTTGGACAAACACTTTGGAGCCCTGTGGTAGTTGTGGGTTGAGTTCCTAGTACTAGAGCCAGGTTGTAACAAATGCTATGGAGCCTTGGACAACTTTGGTAGAGACCAATCTAGTGATGTTTAGTGATGTCCAACCGTGAGGTGGAATCACTAGTTGAGGATTGAGGTGGTCTAGCCTTTGGAAGCTCTAGTTTGGTTTTGTTTGGTTTATTCCATGAGATCCCACATCCATGCTTGGAATATGGCACGGGGATGATTGGCTGAAAGAGAGATTTGGTTCAGCCCAATCTATGGTCGAGTGGTACACAGAAGTCCCTGAATTGGTTGGATTTTGCTTATGTTAATAAGAGCTCTTTTCCTCTTGTATTTTATGAGTAAATGTACTTGTTATTATGTGGCTTTAATGGATATTCTATCATTTTTATAAGGATGGTTTTATGATAGACTTGAGTTATGGCTCTCATCATGTTTTTGTTAGTAAATTAAATGTTAATGAATGTATGACCTAATAGGTTTTAATGCAACTATTATGAGAGGGAATTAGACCTTCTTGATGATTCTTAGATAAGTATGAGATCCCTATGTTCAGATGTGTAATTATGACCTATATATTACATGTTCATGATGTGTTTGATAGAACGTATGTCATGGTTAGGCCTAGTTAGGTCAAGTTCTTGGCTAAGTTTGTGTGGAAGGCTTTGTCCTTGTGTCATTTATCTTTTCTGAAAGTTTTATTAAGTTCTTAGTAGTGGTTTGGAGACTATCCCTGAAAAAGTGCCTCAGATCTCACTGTCCCTGGCAAAAAACTGGGTGAAAAAGATTGTAGTCTCTCACTTGTAGGCTTATGCATGTGACTGGAGGGTTATGCCAACGTCTAGGAGTCTAGATCAGTGAAAAAGTAGGTTAACTTAGGGTTTGGTCACCTGGAAGGGTATTTTAGCTCTTGGGGGTCCTTTAGGACCAAAAAGAAGTCAATAAGGTTTTTGCTGTGTTGATTCCACTTCCTTAATTTCACCTAGGAGGATGATTCATATCATAGTAACTCCTCATCACATATTTACCCCGATGGACTGGTGAACTTGGGTAAGTGTGGGAGGAGGGTGATACAAGGTCTCTTTGAGATAATAAAGAAGAAATGGTATAATGCATATAGAATTCATTCTACCATGATACATGCACATTCAACTAGTATTGAATGTAGAAAAATTGAAATTCAACGAGCCTTCCTTGTTGGACCAGGAAGAGAAATAGGTCCAATCTTCATTACAAGATTGGGAATTAGAATCTCTGGTAGAGTTGAGAGAGGATATATTTTTGCAAAAGAGATACAAAACTACAATACATGGATGGCATGACCTTTGACTGATTAGGTTGAAAGGACAACTTACAAAAAAGGCTTGCTAATACTCTAGGGAAACAATAGAGGAAAATTTTCCTCACCTAATTTAGTAAAAAATTTGAGGATCAACATCCTCCAAAAATGGGGAGGCACAATTTATATTACATTATTATATTAATTTTTCTCCATATTGGTTCTTCCAAATGGAAAAATTGGAATTAGTTCACAAGACCATTTTTACTGGCAGGTCCTAGTTTGGAAAATAGGGGTTTGAAACTTTCCATAGGCAATTTAAGGCATTATATAACATTTTTGGGGAAACTAATTTTCACATAAGCATTTCATACCCTACTGCCATTCTACACATACATACCTTTCCATCAATGCAAGGATAACCTCATTTGGAGTGTGTATGTAATGACTTCTAGAAGTTGACCTTCCTATTTTGACTACCATAATTTGAGAGGACGCCAAATCAACTCCCATTGTTGATGGAAAAGGGGGCTAACCACAATACAATTATGAATAATACTCTAGAATAGTACATTGTAACTCTATATAAGAGTTGAAGGAGTCAAACTTAACCACTAATAGGCTATTGAGGTGTGTTATAATTGGGCCATTACGAGGAAAAGGGGTTCCACTCTATTTGAATGCATTTTGTTCCTTAGATGAATAGAGTATCTAAGAGGGGATATAGAGAGAGGGAAAATAGCAAGGGTTTTTGTATTATAAAAATCCATGGGGCACAAGTATCACTCCTTCGTATTTGCATCAATTTACATTAGAGAAAGAGAGAGCAAATCATCCTCACCTTTCAGTTGGGTTTTCTCTCGAAAGGGTTTCCTAGATTATATTTTATGTTCATTTTGGTCTATGAGTCTAATTTTGTTGTTCTCTATTATCCGTAGTTTATCTATTTATTGAATAACCAAAATACAATAGTTAACAAATCCATAAATCTAGGGAAAAATTAACCTTCATAATGTAGATGTCATATTTTCAAATATATGTTTTATCAAATTTGTTGTGATGAATTTTTTAGTGGAATATGATTCCCTACAAATTTACAAATCAAGTGTTTTGATATACATAGGTCAACATGTCCATCAATTTAAGTGCATAATGAAAATACATAGGCCATAAGTACATGTAACTACTTAGGTCAAAATGGGTCACTACATACACACATCCTTTGCGAAGCTTCATTATTAAGATTTGATTTAAAAAGTGAGGTGGGATCATGGTGTATGGTCTTTGCGACTTCTAAGGGAGAAAAACTTGGGATATACAAGTTCCACTGGAACTTAAAATGGTCCACCAAATGGTGTATGAGATGTCGAACCCTATGGTCCAATATGTGTAATTGTCCAACCATTATGGTTCCCATGTCCAAGACATATAATTCCCTCTAATTTAGATTGCAAGTTTCAATATCAAAATAGTATCACAAAATAGATACATGAAAAACATCATGAGATTTATGCAAGTGGGATGGTAAATTGATCTAATTCTCTCTCGAACCTTCAACATTCTTATAAATTAAGTTGACAACATTATCCCTTTCCTAACTTAATGGTACTCTTGTTAGGTTGGCTACAAGTAAAACTTGGTGCATCAACATAAATCTTATGTTTATCATGTGTCTCCTTTAACCATTGTCTAATGTGAATCACTTACTCCATTTCTCGAATCAATTCAAGCCCTACTATTACTCATTCTTCTAACCTTTCCCAACTTATCATTGTTCCACATGGATTTCCAAACAAAACTTGATAAGGAGGCACCCCGCTTAAAATGCAGTAACTTTTATTATAAGAAAAATTCACCAAAGGTATTTGTTTCTCCCAATAGGTTTGGTTATCCATAACATACATCCTACTTATGTCTTCCATAAATTGATTCACTTTTTCTATCTTGACATCCATTTCAGGAAAATATGTTATGCCCATGTTGACATGAGTTCCCAAGTTTGACTACGAACTTGTCCAAGGCCTGGACATAAAAAAAAGAGTCTCTATATAACTTTTGGGTAATCCATGTAGATGGATGACTTCACTTATAAACATGCATGCCACATCAGTGAGATCATACATGTATTTGAATGGAATGAAATGGGTGTTTTTGGTCAACTTATCCACTATGATGAGTATGACAATGTGTCATTGTGATGTAAATGGAAAACCCACATTGAAATCCATAGATATTACTTCAACTTGGACATATAAATATGATGTGGTTGTATAAGTCTTGCGGAGTGATGATGATCATTCTTCACTTGCTGGCATTTGAGACGCTTAGCGACGAATTAGACTATGTGACTTTTCATGATTGCCCAAAAAGTAAGTAAATAAAGTAAAACACTCTCCATTGTTATTATCCTTATGATTGAACTAGATCCTTCCATCTAAATTCTTTCCCTAATTTGGGAGGTTAGTGTAGTAGAGATATCCAAATATAATAATGAGTAAAAGATAAATAAGTAATTTTCACCAAGTTAGGAAATGGGTAGTAAAAATTGGATTTCAATGTTTTCTATAATTTCTAAACATCCTAAAGAGAAAATAGACATGTAAAACTAAAAAGGGAAGTTGGAGAAAAATAAAGAGATCCCATTTGGATAAAATAAATCTAAACATATAACACTTGCTTGGTTTAAAATTCTCTACCATAAATGTGATTCCTTTGTTGCTTCAATCCATAGCATGTAAAGCAACAATGAGTAGGAATAAAAAGGAAAACTTAAGAAAACAAGCTTGAGTTATTATTCTTCACAACCTACAATTAATACTCCTTATAAATGTTTCTCTTATGAGAAATGTGTTGGTTTGATTGGATTCAAATGTCTATGGGGAAATACACTTGAAAGGACTATATTCCCATGGTAATTATTATAAGAGAAGATACAAAATAAGCTTCTATTTAAGGAGAATAAGCTAAATAGGATGATGCTTGAAGTTATCTAGTCAAATAAAAATATAAACATACAATTGAATACTCAAATAGAATAATAGAATATTTGAAAACTAAATATTCTACAAATATAGAAGAATAACTGGTAAAATAAAAGAAAGATGTGAAGCTAAATTTACACAAGTATAGTGGGAAGGAAATGGACTTTACCAATGGTAAGACCTTTAATACAAAAAAAAAACACTCATGATAATATAGTTTCAATGTTGGATTCTTAGAGTGCATAAAAGCATATTTCCTCCTTAAATTTGATATATGAAGACCTAAGTTATCTTTAAAAGTATTATGTCTTGAATAGTTTTATTGCTCATTAAGTGTGATCCCTCCTAAATTTGATATAGTGAAGAGCTACTTATCTATGAAAGTAATCAAGACATGAGTCATTGTATTACTTATGACCAATTGATAAAACCACATGGGGTAAGTACATGGACATATGATGGAAAATTTTGGGTATTGCATGGATTTTTGTATATGACATTTCCCTTTTTAATTATACGTGTTGTAGGATACATGTTAATTATTTATATGAATTTGACGATGATTATTATTATTATTCACTGTGATTTGATTTATTAGATTTTAAAAAAGGTAAGGAATTATTTTATTTGTTTTAGAATTTTATTTCAGTGCTAGAAAAGACTTAAAGGAAGTGTTCCAAAATCACCTAAGTTTTGATGAGTTAAATAGTTAGGAAGACCAGTATCGTAATAAATATTTTGAAGTTGTTATTTAATGTGGATGTACATAAGACATTTTAAGAGAAAGTTCTTTTCACCTTCAACCCTCTTAGTGTCACAAAGATGAAAAATTCCTTCGACCCATGACATAACAGGAATTTTGACCACCTCATTTCACTACATGGAGCTCATAAGAATTTGTTCCTATCTTAAGAAAGCTAGTTTTGTTCCTTAGACTAGTCAAAATAGAGATACTTTTGATCTTGTTGATTAAGATTCATCACCTTCTTATAGTATCTTAATTTTCTTTTAGGAGATAATTCTTTATTGCACCACAAGTTCTCCTTAAATTTAAGTATAATAGTATTTTAAATATTATCATTATTCCACTAAGTAACCTATTCTTTAACCCTTATTATTTAGCCAAAACAATTGCATATATATTCACTCACACATGAATTTTCGTTATTATAATTTAGGCATGAACTCACTACTTTACAACCCTTATTGTTAGTGAACATTGAAATAGATCATTATTGAGAAAAATAATATCAAAAAATATTTTCCCACATTTATGGATCTCATACCTTGAAAGGAAAATCAAGAAATGTATCTCCACATTCATGAACAAGACCACCTAGCTAGCGTTCCCTGCAACTTAGTTTAATAAAATATTTTAATGTCATAATGTGTTGTATGTATTCCAAACAATAATAAAATTGTAAAATGAGGTATATGAATATTTTTTTAATTTTTTTTATTGAGTTTTTTAATATAATTAAACATTTTTTTTGTTAAATAAAGGTTTTATATATATATATATATATATATATATATATATATATATATATATATATATATATATATATATATATATATATATATATATATATATATATATATATATATATATATATATATATATATATTTGACATTGAAGAGAATGATAACAAGTTAATAATTATTTATTTAATATTGAATGATGACAATTTTTTATATAATGCTCATATTATAGTACACATGTCATGTCATTAGAGTATAGATTGATATAATGAGAATTGTACAAATTATACACATGTTATTTTTACATATTTTTTTGAAATTTATATTTTAAAAATTATTTTTTTGTAAATTAAAAAATAAAACCCATTAAAATTGTCTATTCAATACTTTACACCAATGAGAAAATAGAATTTTTGAATTTAACTACAAACCATTTTTGTTTATGGTACATAATAATTAATATATAATGTTATTTTTCAAATTATTTATAATTATTTATATTTATTGTACATAGTAATTAGTGATATAGTACATACTAATTAATAATAGAGTACACAAAAGTCTGTGCTAGTAGGTTCATGTATGGGTTCATGTAAGTCAGAATAAGTGGGAAAAGCATAGAAGAGACTCAGCAAGGCCTAGCAGCTGTGTTGCTGTTGCAAGCTTCATTGAAGCCCCCGCGTAAAATTGGTATTAGAGACAAAGCGTTTGGTTCAGGTTAGTACTCAAGAAAAACACTCTATATATTATAAATGGAGCCTTATAGAATATCTATTTCTTTTCGAGAGTTAGAAGAAAAAGAGACTTTTGCTGAAGAAAATCCCCTTAGAGATATGTTTGCATCTGCATCTAGTCGAGTATTAAACTCTGCTGAATTAGAATATGAAGAAACACAACCTTCTACTAGATGGCAGCGACCTAGTATAAATGCAACTGAAGTCTATTCAGACCTGTCTGCTTTTCTTTCAATAGATGCAAACATAATTTCTATTAAAGAAAGTTTAAGTCAGATTCAAGAAAACTCTGACTGTGTACAATCTATTCCTCTTTTAAACTCCAAAAAACTCCAGGATGAGGCAAAAAGACAAAAAAACTCGATATCTTCATTTGGGGTGCATACGCATTGGGATTCATGTTTTAATGCATCAAGGTCTAAACACATTTGTTCTAGCCACTATCTGAGATTTGACCCATAACAAATATACTGATTCATTGATAGGTGGGATAGTAGCTCCTCTGTCTAATGGCCCTGTTTATTTCAATTGTTATCCTAATTTCTCTATATATGTTTTCGATGAAACAATTGAAAGCATTCTTCAGTTACAAATCCAGACAACTGGGTTTGACATGGCCAAAAAGGGACACAATATTGTCATACAAACAAGGGGTTGCTTCTGTCATACAAACACCCTCTATCCTGCAGTCATACATGCCCCCAGCAAAGATTCAAAAGCAATTGTAGTGGTGTTAACAGATTCTAGAAAACAAAATATTGAACACCAAACTATAAGATGGGAAGATCTTACCTTCCCTGAACACTGGGTGGTATCCAATCCCAAGCCTCCAGCCATAAAGAAAATTACTTCTGCTGATATTAGAGAAGAACCTTCTTCTGCTATTCTTTCTTTCCCTCGAAGATCAACTATTGATAGGAGAAGAATAGACCAGATATGCAGAAGTTCACCATTGTACAAAAACCCTGAATTTGTAGATACAGCTTGTTCTAGCTCCAGTTCAAATTCTTGTAAACATATTTCGTTATTTGAGTTTGCACAAATAGTAAATTTTTCTTCACTTGAAGTAAAATGTCCAGAATGCCATTGCTCTGTAAATCTTAGCCATCTTGCTAAAATGGTCATGCATGAGAATCATCATCCTAGGATAGGAGAAGCTCCACCGTCTACTTTTGTAAATCCTTGTCCAAATCCTAAGTGTTCAGATATTCCATTTCCCCATGAGTCTGAGCATATTCTAATGATGCATGAGATAACTACTTTAGAAAATGAAGATCCAAGGTTAACAACAATCTTTAGCACAATGAGGCCAGCAAAGCCTAGATATGGGCTAGGATACTTAGAGCAAGCAAATGGCTTAATTCCAGATTCAAGATTTGGCAAAATACCAGATGACTGTAAGAAGCCTGTAGTCATGGAAATGCAGAAATTCTTTACCTTAATGGATGGATGTCCAAAGCACAAGATTGGTGCTAAATGGATGAAGGCTATGCTCAATTGGGACATATTTACCCATCCAAAGGCTGAAGAATTTGGTCTAAGTCATTCTATTGAAGATAAGATCAGACTGTCTCAAGAATGGAAACAGTTCATGGAAGATACCAATACCTGGATTTCATTATGTTCACGGATTCAGAAGAAATAGTCAGAAACAATCATGATGACTGATGATACTACAACTACATCATCCAAACATTTCTGGTCAGCATTAAATGGTGATAAGGTTGAAACTCCAACCACATTTCCTCCTTACAAAGGAATAGTCATAGGAGAAGGCCAACATTCTGCTAAAGCCATTCCACTAGTGTTAAAAGATGACAATGCTTTAGGCATTGATGGCAGAATACAAAAAGCTAGTGAACAACTAAACTGGACCAATACAGCTGTCACAGGGCTAGAGATGAATGTAGCTAAATCTGCAGAAGTGAAAGAACAGTTCAATACTATTCAATTGATATAAATAAATCAATCAATGATGTACAGTATTCCACATCGGTTGTCAGAGGTTATGTTAGAGAATCTCTGATGAAGTTAGAAAATGTAGAAGAAAAATTTGTAGAACATTTTGATTTTACTTCGGGAAGAATAAATGAATTGGTGGGAAAAGTTGATAAAATGTCTTTATCAAAAGAAGATAAACCTGTTCCATCCTCCTTTATATCATTAATAGAAACTTGAATAGTATTGAATTGTTCTTTCACTTCTGTAGATTTAGATACATTCATCTCTAGCCCTGTGATAGCTATATTGGTCCAGTTTAGCTGTTCACTAGCTTTTTGTATTCTGCCATCAATGCCTAAAGCATTGTCATCTCTTAACACTAGTGGAATGGCTTTAGTGGAATGGATTTACCTGAACCAAACGCTTTGGCTCTGATACCAATTTTACGCAGGGGCTTCAACGAAGCTTGCAACAGCAACACAGCTGCTAGGCCTTGCTAAGTCTCTTCTCTGCTTTTGCCACTTATTCTGACTCACATGAACCCATACATGAACCTACTAGCACATTTCTCTCTCTGACGACCTATTCAACGACATATTTGCCTTACACAGTCTAGCATCCCTTCTGTGCATTGGTGAACCTTTGGCGAACCTCAATACAAAATAACTCAAGCAGATACTACCTCAACAGCTCATTTATAATGCACGAGTAGTCAAATGTGGAATAAACAACACTCTCTTATATTAATTCAACAAATGGATTATAGAAGATTACAATCCATTCTTTCTTGAGATAGATTGTGTTCGCATTTACCAGACTTTTGCTACTCAACTAGGAGATAGCTTACTGGAGGCTACCTGGAGAGATCATAGACTCAGTCTTTGAACACTGAAACTAACACTCCCATAGACAGACTCTCTAAAGATTTGGCCACTTTAGGTTCTCACCTGTGTCGAACACATAGATGCGCAGGCTTCTCAGATCACCTAAGACTTTTGAGATCTCTTCATGATGCAAGCAGGTCAGACAATAGTTTGCAGTTGCAGAGTAGGAAAATCTCTCGACTCTTGAACACAACAAAAATCAAACACAACTCTGAATGCCTCGAATGAGCCTTACCCCTTTCTTATATAGGAAAAGGAGGGGACAAACATCCAACCCTCGGGCATACAAACTCAGTACTAATTATTCTGTCAGTCTGTGAGATGTGGCTCAAAGCGCACCAAAAGTCGGAGAAGTGCTCCGAGTCTCGTGACTGAAGAATATTTGTACTATATTTACATAGTGGAGATTATAGCGAATCCCAAGGAAAGCTTAAACTTTACAAAGTAGATACTTTTTGAACAACAAAAGTCCACGAGAAAACTGGTCACATTCAGTCCATGACTGGACACCATTATTACAATGTGGATGCTTTTAGGAAAAGCCCACGAGAACCAATTATGTATTGGGGCCACCAAGAGGTGTAATCCCTAGAAAGCGGATTCTAGGATATATAATCCCATCCCATGCTTTAGTATAGATTTGTCGGATGATCATGGGTTTGTTGAGTACATATTGATGTTTTATTTTAGTCATGACTAGCCATTCATCATGCCTAGCCATGAATTGTTGTAAAGTTGCATGGTCAGGATATTGAAATAAATCGCTGACCGATTTACAAGGTAGATGGAAACATTCTACAACATTTCTTTCAAAACACTTTTTACACTGCATCTGGAAGTAACTTTCATAAAAAACTGGATCGATTGCAGTTCTATTTACTCCATAATCTTTCCACCAGTCCCTTAACCATTCTTCTTGTTGGTTTCTCTGCATACTTCCTGTGGATCCAAATTTAAGCTTTGTATAATGAATTTCATTTTTCCCGTCGACATTTAAAATGTCCCACCATAATTTTTTATATCCAGCAAAGTTATAAATGGTGTCAGGAAAAATTAGATTAGGATCATTTCTTGGCCAGAGTGCAGTATTATCTCTCATGACTGGCTAGTTTGTATTTCTGGTTCTATTGATCGAGAAAAATCTATGATAAATTTTTCTTCTGTCTCCTCCTTCTGACCAAATCATTGAGATGTCATGGAAAGAACTTTGTAATGCTTCTTCTGCTTGGTGTGCTGCGGCCATACTGCTAGTGTACACCATGTCGTGTATCCAACGATTTCCTTTTGGAAATACTCGCCTTTCGGGAACAAGGTGTAGGATGTCAGTGTGTGGTTGAAGATCTGCATCTAAAACCTTTGTATTCCTTAGCTACCATGTAGGTTTCCAATTATTTTTGTATTCTTCCCAACTCTGATCTTCTCTAATTGTTCTCAAAACTTCTTGCTGCTGAGTTGGATCCCATTCTGTTACAATAATCATCACATGTTCTTGATGCTGGTTTTGAATATGTTCTCTGCTGAGAAAGTCTGGCAAACAATTTTCATCTCCTTTTATATGCTCAACTTCAAAATCGAAGTTAGCAAAGAGAGCTTGCCATCTTGCAAATTTTTCTTCTCCTGGCTTTTTGATGTCTTTGGTTAAGACTTTCTTGAGAGCTGATGCATCTGTTCTAAGGAGAAATGGCTTATTGACAAGATGTATTTCAAATTTATCTATACAGTTCCATGCTGCCTTAACTTCTTTTTCTATGGTAGAGTAATTTCTTTCAGCAAGATTCCATGTACCTGAAACAAATTGTACAATTTTCTCTTCATTATTTTTCTTTTGCTTCAGGATTCCTCCCCATCCGATGTTACTGGCATCAGATTCAACAATCTTATATGCTTCATCATCGGAGATGTGCAAAATAGGAAGGGATTTAACCTTGGCTTTTATATTTTTAACTGCTCTGGTGTGTGCTTCAGTCCAAGGTTCTGGATTCTTTCTAAGATGCTGATTCAACAAACTTCTATCTTTAGCACAGTCTTTATAGAAGTTGCTAACATAGTTTAAGCATCCAAGGAATCTTTGGAGCTGCGTCTTATCTGTAATAACATCTGGAAATTTGCTGGAAAATTCCAGAGCATGTTTTTGCAGAGAGATCTGGCCATTAAAAATTGTATGGCCAAGAAACTTAATTGAAGTTTGAAAGACTTCAATTTTCTTTTTGCTGAGAACAAGACCATTTCTTTTAATGGTATTTACAAAAATCTGTATGTGTCGAAAATGGTCCTGGACATTCTTGGAAAAAATAAGAATATCATCAATATATACAATTAACCAATCAAAGAAAGGTTTAAAAATGGAATCCATCACCTTTTGAAATTTGGATGGTGCATGTTTGAGACCAAAAGGCATCACATTCCACTCATAGTGCCCTGCTGGCACACTGAAAGCAGTCTTGAATTTATCTTCTTCTGAGATTGCAACTTGCCAAAATCTTGACTTTAAATCAAATTTGGAGAAAATTTTTGCACCTGCGATTCTACTGATAAGATCTCCCTTATGAGGGATCGGGTAAGTGTTGTCAGCTAAAATAGAGTTCAGAGGTTTATAATTGATTACCAGTCTTGGGATGCCTCTGATTTGTTCGGCTCTTTTGTTTACATAGAACCCATAGCAGTTCCAAGGGCTGTCTGACTCCCTGATTAGCTTCTTCTCCAACAATCTCTGTATTTCTTTTTCACATAGATCACGATACTCCTTATTCATAGGTATGGCTTTGCTTTTACATGGCCGCCCTGTATATTCTGCTTTATATGGTAGTTGTACTGAATATTGCTTTCGATGCCAAAAAGCATTAGGTTCTTCAGCACATCATTCTTTTTCAATCTGCTGTTTAATCTCAAAAAAAAATTTCTGGTTAGCTGGATGCTTTAGCTGTTGTGAAACTTGGATAGTGGATTTTAGATCTTTAAGATCTAACAATTTTGATTCAGCTTTGTCCAACTCTTTCATGGCTTGTACCATTGTTGAAACTCTGGGATTTGAGATGTAAGGCATCTCAATCCTTTTAGGAATGCCACTGGATGTTGGAAGTGTGATGAAATATCCACCTCTGTTTTTCTTCAAACGGATTGACCCATGTGGTTCTACTGCGGCCAGAAAGATATTGCCTAAAATGCAATCTACTGGGATGTCACCGACTGCAAATTTTAACTTTATACAATGATTATCAAAGCAGATTGAAGCCTTGGGTACTTCATAGTTGAGTGTTTTTCTGCCTAGACCAATCACTTTTCTTTGTGCAGACATCCAGTATTTAGCTGGAACAACTTTGGTGCTTAGTATATTAACATCTGCTCCTGAATCTATAAGAGTAGTTAAGCTAAACATTTCACCTTGAATACATATGTTAACCTGTACATGGTGTTGTTGATATTCTATTGCAAGTATCCTCATTTCTTGAAAACCAGTAGTAGGATCCTTTTTTCCCTCAAATATTTGAATATTTGATTCATGAAATTCTGGTGGATCGTATTCATCAAATGGATCTACTGCAATATTTTGTTTTCCTTTTTCTAACATTTCAACCTGAATCTTTAGTGCAGAAATTTCAGTTTTAAGGTTATGAATTTCTTTACTTACCTCCCCCAAGGTAAGTGCCCGAACCTTGTCCTGTTGTTTTTGCCTTTGAAAGGATTTTGCATTGCGTTCATATGAGGCATCAATGAATAGGGGCTTCTTTGAAGATCCTTTACTGTGACTGGAAGATTTTATCTGGTCCATAAAGGCTTCAGTAAGACGACTTTTCATCTCGCCATCTTCCATTGCTCTTATTTGTGACAAGATCTTTATTTCTTCTTCTTCTGTCTGAGCCATTAATACTTTTTCTTTTTGTGGTTTGTCCTCTGGTTCATCATCAGAAGAGTCATCAAAAGAGTCAGAATCTATGTTTGAAAAATTACATTGACATTCTTCAGAATCTGAACAATTACAAGCCTGAGCATGAAGATTCAATTCCTCATATTCTTCTTCTGATGTGTAGACAGAACTGGAACTAGAATATTCAGCAGAAGAATAAAGTAACTGTTGCTGTTGAATCTGAGGACGATCTCTGATCACTACATTTGGACAGTGATCTGTTTTATGTGTTCTAGACCCACATCTCATGCAAAGCATTGGGGTCTCTGTTTTTTCTGTTTTTACAATCTTTTTCTGTGATAGAGATTGAGACTTTTTACCTCTATCTTTCTTGGACTCTTCTCCTACTGGACATCTATTTGCAGTGTGTCTAGTTTTACCACAAAGCCAGCATGTTAATTTGTTCCATTGTTCTTGCTTAGCACTATGCAAGTGAATATCTGATGGCTTGTAGTAATGAGTCTTAGGGACATACCTGTAATATCCCTTTCTTTGTTGCTTCCTAGGCCGAGAAGATTGGCCTCTTTTATTGTAATGAAACTTGGTTGTCTTCTTTTCCTTTTTAGCTCTTTTCTTGATCTTTCTTCTTCTGACCAATGGATCATCAATAGATAATCCATATTTACTACAAATAGATTTACTATCTGGCATCTTAGACAGTTTTTCAAGAGATTTGTTAACTTTTGAGCTAGTACATAAGCCAACCAAAGCTTTTGTTATATTAGAATAAATCTGTCCCCATGTGTAAGATTCAAATGGAATTTGAAAAACTTCTTGCAGGCAAATGTAATCAACAAACCTTGAAGGTAAGGCTGCTAGATATACCTGCTTCCAGAGAAGATTCTTTGAATCTATGCGTTGCATCTAGTCTTGATGGAAGTCTTCAAATTGGGACATCTTATTGCACTTTAAGTTCATTAGGATGACTTCATGTTTATCAGCCATCTCTGCTTCTGATCCGCACCAGTGTTCTACAATCATGGAAGTTAATGCTCCAATCATGTTATTCTGAACAGTCCCATCAGAATTGTGTATAATATTTCCTTGCTCGTCTTTGAGCAATTGTTCTTCCATCTTGGTTACTAGATCTAGAGAAGACTCAGTCTCCCACCATCTTAGTAATGTCCCGGTAAAGCATTGGATTATTGTCTTACAGGCTTCTATTTCATTTTTCCCTCTTAAGCACATTAGCTTATATTCAGTGAACATCATGTCCACCATTTTCCTGATTTGACCAACACTAAGGTTAAGGAATTTAGACTTCTGTGATCCATAACATTGTTTAGATAATCTTCGGCAAAATCACATAACCAATCTTTTGTCGACGCGTTTCGAACCAACCAGTGTGGTTCATCGTCAGGACAAGTTGAAGAACCAATCTGGCCTAGCTTGCTTAAATAGAGGTGCAGAGACTCCAGGGTTAAAATTACCAACGGCTAATTTTGACCAATGACCCTAGTCAAATTAGTTAAATTAATATTTACCTATTTTATTATAGTTTTTTGTAACTTTTTTTATAAAGGCGTTAATTAAAAATATAAATAATAAATAAGTCTAATATTAATTAATTAATAAGAGAGTTCTAAGTAGTACCCTATCTAATAATCTAACGGTTATATCGCATTTATTTATTTCTACAAAGTAATAAACCCTAATAGGTATGGTAAGAATGGTAATAAATTTTTAGAATATATTATTTCTATCTATTATTTACATATAAAGGTTTATTCCAAAATTAATTTTAATAAGTTATATATGCTTATTAAATGATATATAATTCCAAATAAATTGTTAACTCTTAATTCTACCTAGAATTTTGCTCCTTATGGTAAAATTCAAATTAGGGTTATTAAAGACCAAACCAATATATCGTAAATATCTATAAGACCCCATGGTTAAATACTTAATATTTTAAGTTTAAATATACTCACACTAATACTATTAATAAAATACCTTACCCATAAACCTACCTTAATAATCCATATTTAATTTTGATGATAAATCTTTAATATTATGATATTAAATATTAATACTATTAATCTATCGTAATGATATTAAATATTAATACTATGATGATAATACTATCATAATATACCCATAAACATACCTTAATAATCCATATTTAATTTAATATTACGATATTAAATACTATTAATATATCTTATTGATATTAAATATTAATACTATGATGATAATACTATTAATCTAACATAATATACCCATAAACCCACTTTAAAGATCTCTAATTAAGTTTGATGATAAATATTTCAATAAAATTAATTACTCGACATAAGCTAAAGGCCAACTCAATTCTAGGAAAATAATAGAATACTAATGAAATAAGGAAAATCAGAATTTAATCAAAAGACCGCCC
Organism: Pinus tabuliformis; assembly: GCA_031772625.1. Lineage (NCBI taxonomy): Eukaryota > Viridiplantae > Streptophyta > Pinopsida > Pinales > Pinaceae > Pinus > Pinus tabuliformis. The sequence goes on along the minus strand of CM062814.1, from coordinate 493,867,488 downwards.
AAAAGAATGAAAAACAGGTTAAGGCTAATTCACCAGGAAGCCCGAAAGAGTAAAATACACCAAAATAATAGGATAAACATGCCAAAAGAGAAACAAGGAGGACAGAAACCTAGAGACAAAACACAAAGGAGAATGAGGAGGCTAGGAAGACAGGGCTGGGACCCAGCAACGGCTAATCTTCCAGCCATCATCCCTATTAAGATTGCTCGGCCTTTTCTCAATCTCCAGGGCCTCTCTAAATTTGCGATGGTGAAACTGCGGAATCTTGGCAATGACTTGAGCCTCCTCTATGCAAACATGATGCATAGTCTTCCCTGCATGCTCAGCCAGGGCCGAGGACTTGGTCCTACCATGTCTTAAGTCAGCCGAATGCTCGCTGATCCGCTGATTGATAGAACGACCAGTTTCACCAATATAGGGGGTCCCACAGGAACAAGGAATGATATAGACACCCTTCATGCTCTTAGGGTCAACCGGGTCTTTTACAGACCTGAGGGAGCCACGGATAGTATTGAGAGGTCTAAAAGTTGCGGATACATCAACTTTTCCATTCTTTACGGGAATCAGGAAAAAATGTGTGAGAATCTAGGAGCTTACCTTTGCCTCTTAAATCTGGAGCAGAATATTTGTTGTACTGGCTTTCCAAGGGCTCGTATATAGGAAGTACTTCTGCTTCCTTTTCTTCTTCTTTAAATAGAGAAGCCAAGGAGATGTGTTCATCTGAACTGGAGGCTCCAGCTTTATCTTTCTGTGGAGATGCAACTTCTTTAGGAAATAGATGGGGAAACCTGTCAACAGGTTTGACAAGGTCTTGTATTTTTATACTCCTTTTGTGCATAAAGGAGGATGGAACAGGTTTATCTTCTTTTGATAAAGACATTTTATCAACTTTTCCTGCCAATTCATTTATTCTTCCTGAAGTAGAATCAAAATGTTCTACAAATTTTTCTTCTACATTTTCTAACTTCATCAGAGATTCTCTAACATAACCTCTGACAACCGATGTGGAATATTGTACATCATTGATTGATTTATTTTTATCATTAATAGAAACTTGAATAGTATTGAACTGTTCTTTCACTTCTGCAGATTTAGTTACATTCATCTGTAGCCCTGTGACAACTGTATTGGTCCAGTTTAGCTGTTCACTAGATTTTTGTATTCTGCCATCAATGCCTAAAGCATTGTCATCTTTTAACACTAGTGGAATGGCTTTAGCAGAATGCTGGCCTTCTCCTATGACTATTCCTTTGTAAGGAGGAAATGTGGTTGGAGTTTCAACCTTATCACCATTTAATGCTAACTAGAAATGTTTGGATGATGTAGTTTCAGTATCATCAGTCATCATGATTGTTTCTGACTGTTTCTTCTGAATCCATGAATAGAATGAAATCCAGGTATTAGTATCTTCCATGAACTGTTTCCATTCTTGAGACAGTCTGATCTTATCTTCAACAGAATGACTTAGACCAAATTCTTCAGCCCTTGGATGGGTAAATATGTCCCAATTGAGCATAACCTTCATCCATTTACGAACAATCTTGTGCTTTGGACATCCATCCATTAAGGTAAAGAATTTCTGCATTTCCATGACTGCAGGCTTCTTACAGTCATCTGGTATTTTGCCAAATCTTGAATCTGGAATTAAGCCATTGGCTTGCTCTAAGTATCCTAGCCCATATCTAGGCTTTGCTGGCCTCATTGTGCTAAATATTGCTATTAACCTTGGATCTTCATTTTCTAAAGTAGTTATCTCATTCATCATTAGAATATGCTCAAACTCATGGGGAAATGGAATATCTGAACACTTAGGATTTGGACAAGGATTTACAGAAGTAGATGGTGGAGCTTCTCCTGTCTTAGGATGATGATTCTTATGCATGACCATTTCAGCAAGATGGCTAAGATTTACAGAGCAATGGAATTCTGGACATTTTACTTCAAGTGAATAAAAATTTACTATTTTTGCAAACTCAAATAACGAAATATGTTTACAAGAATTTTAACTGGAGCTAGAACAAGCTGTATCTACAAATTCAGGGTTTCTGTACAGTGGTGAACTTTTTCACATTTGGTCTATTCTTCTCCTATCAATAGTTGATCTTCGAGGGAAAGAAAGAATAGCAGAAGAAGGTTCTTCTCTAATATCAGTAGAAGTAATTTTCTTTATGGCTGGAGGCTTGGGATTGGATACCACCCAGTGTTCAGGGAAGGTAAGATCTTCCCATCTTATAGTTTGGTGTTCAATCTTTTGATTTCTAGAATCTATTAACACCACTACACTTGCTTTTGAATCTTTGTTGGGGGCATGTATGACTACAAGATAGAGGGTGTTTGTATGATGGAAGCAACCCCTTGTTTGTATGGCAATATTGTGTCTCTTTTTGGCCATGTCAAACCCAGTTGTCTAGATTTGTAACTGAAGAATGCTTTCAATTGCTTCATCAAAAACATATACATAGAAATTAGGATAACAATTGAAATAAACAGAGCCATTTGACAGAGGAGCTACTATCCCACCTATCAATGAATCAGTGTATTTGTTATGGGTCAGATCTCGAATAGTGGCTAGAACAAATGTGTTTAGACCCTGATGCATTAAAGCATGAATCACAATGTGTATGCACCCCAAATGAAGATACTGAGTTTTTAGTCTTTTTTCCTCGGCCTGGAGTTGTTTGGAGTTTAAAAGAGGAATAGATTGTACACAATCAGAGTTTTCTTGAATCTGACCTAAACTTCCTTTAATAGAAATTCTGGTTGCAACTATTAAATGAAAAGCAGACAAGTCTGAATAGACTTCAGATGCATTTATACTGGGTAGCTACCATCTAGCAGAAGGCTGTGTTTCTTCATATTCTAATTCAGCAGAATTTAATACTCGACTAGATGCAGATGCAAACATATCCCTAAGGGGATTTTCTTCAGCAGAAGACTCTTTTTCTTCTAACTCTCAGAAAGAAATAGATTTTCTGTAAGGCTCCATTTATAATATATAGAGTGTTTTTCTTGAGTACTAACCTGAACCAAACGCTTTGGCTCTGATACCAATTTTACGCAGGGGCTTCAATGAAGCTTGCAACAGCAACACAACTGCTAGGCCTTGCTGAGTCTCTTCTTTGCTTTTGCCACTTATTCTGACTTATTTCAGCCAATCATATTTGAGATAAATAGAAATAAATTTAATTAAAAAATAATAAATTTAATTTCATAATGTTAAACTTTGGATAGATTTTAAATTATTTTAGTAAAAAAAAAACTAATAACAAGTCAATGAAAAATTGAATGCGTTATATCCTGCCAATGACATGTATAATAAACTCAAACAAAAAATCTCATTCATGGATAGCATAAGCTTTTACAAAAGAAAATCTTAAAAAATACTTTCTCATATTTATAATTAATATTTCTAATAATCTTATCTACCTAAATTACTATATTTCGTTTAAAAAAGAAAAATTGTTAACATAAATTTAACGAAATATCCAATAACATTAATAAAAATCACCTAATTTTTTATATTAAAAAATAAATATAAATATATAAATATATAAATATCTATATATATATATATATCTATATATATATATATATATATATATATATATATATATATATATATATATATATATATATATATGAGAGAGAGATAAATTAACTGCAACTTAAAAAAGTACTAAACAAAACCAAGTTAAATCTAAAACATGCATGAAGATAAAAATTATAAAACTACGCAATTATTAAAGACTAGTTTTGAATGAATCTTAATCATTTATTTATTTAATTGTAATCCAACTATTTTCTACGGGAGTTGTCTTTAGTGTGATTTAAACTAGTTTTTTTACTGTATATATGGATTCAGCACTCTCGAAAACCCCTAGGGCACTTCGATTACATAGGATTATCCATCAAGCTTGTGATTTCAATAAATTCCTCCCAGATTTTAGAGAAATTACACTAAAAAAACCCCACCATAAAAGCTTCCAAAAAAACACACTAAAAACAACTCCTTCTCTATGTGCCCATGTCATAGCCTATTAGCCATTCAATCTATTGTCAGGTGTAAACCAAACAAATTTAAAATCTAATTATAAAATAAGATTAACGTTCGACGTCGCGGAGTCTCACGTCGTGGTGGTAATGCTGGCAATCGAGGCCCTGTATCTCATTTTGCTCCTCAGAACATCACTCCTTTAGCCTCTGCCACCCTGTCCTCCCCGCCTTCTGATCATTCTCGGCCTTCTCTGAACAGTTCCTTTCAAACCACCCATTTTAAGTTCAGGAGCAGGCTCAATAAGCCTTTGATTTCTGCCAATATTACTGTAATTCTTACGGAGGAGGAAGATGCGCCCAGCAGTTCGGACAACATTTCCATGTCTCAGTCTCAGTCTCAGAATGCAAGCGGATTTCAGGGTGAGATTGCTGGGGTAGTGCTCAACGCTGATAATATGCAGAACGAAGGTGAAATCCCGGAAGCCCCTCAACCCCAGCCAGCGTCTTCTCAGGATCAAGTACTTGCTTGTGAACCGGTGCATTTTACAGAAGGCATTCTGAATCTAGTAATTCCTCCAGATGGCGGTGTTCTGGAAGCTGAAGATAATAAAATGGTCACATGGATTGGCTCTCCTAGCCAGGTAAATAAGGACGCGACCGACTCTCATACTCATGATTAAAGAATTCTGGTTCAAAGGCTCTGTCAGCATTCTCGTCTATGATCTGTCGTTCTCAGGTTATGCATCTATGGTTTTTGTTACATCTGCTCATGCCTCTGGCACTGCTTTTGGTATAAGCACGAATCGCTATAGTCTTCAGTTCAGAAACAATTATGGCCTAGCTAGCCTGGTTTTTTATTCTTTTTGTAATGGTGGCTTCAAAAGATTGTCTCTCAGCAAACGCAGAGCTGCCACTGGAGCTGTTATGTCAACTATAGGTCTGGTTAGCTTTTTGTCTTTTAGCATTCTTCAATTCTTGCTTCAAAGTCTTTCAATTATGTAAGGTGATTGAAGAAAGCTATATGTTTAAGTTTCTTTGGTGGAGGGCTGGCTTCGGCCCCTCAGAGGTCTAGACCTCTCTGTAAATATTTTTATCCTTTTTTAATAGAAATAGTCTTTACTCAGAAAAAAAATAAAAATAAAAAATAAAAAATAAAAATAAAATAAAATAAATAAATAAATAAAAATAAAAATACATATATATATATATATATAAATTAAACTAACTTAAAAAATAAAAACAATTTAACTTTTGGAATGCATATAATGATTCACTCGAGCAAAGGTCCTCGGAAAACACCTATGTGAAATAGTCTTCAGTTAACACGAGCCCGCAAGATTAGGTAAAGAGATAATCAATTAGATTATTAAATTCAATCAAGCCAATGAAGTGAAATCGACATATATAAGAGCACGGCATATGTTATTATATATATGATGTATAAACTAAAAAAATATTTTAATTAGAAATTGTTTAAATAACAAAAAGAAAAAAGTTCTGATTTTGATTTGTTTAAATTTGTTATTATAAAATTTATTTATGGATATTTTGTTAAAATGAATATTTTATTAGTACTTGTCGTCTCGACATGGGAATATAGTGATTGGAAATGAGCAATTTGGCATTATTTCCCCTGTTTATTAGTCCCTGCTGAACTATAAACAAAGTTTTTAGACGTATATTGTTTTATCATGTTATTTAGCCTCTTCCCGAGGTCCGAAACTAATTTGAAGCTAAAAGAATAAATTATAACAAACTAAAATTATAACTTTTTTGTTTGTTTGACCTTTAAAATACTACCTAAACTAATGTTAGGCATTAGTCTAGGGCATTAGATGTTAGCTCAGCTGAGGCTCAGGAACATGCTTGTATATAAACATATAAGCAACCGGACATAGCACCTCGCCGACTATGGCGGTTGCATCTGCTATAGTTGTATTTCATTCTGCCATCTGTCAGTACATGTGCCGTGGCGTGGACAGGCAGGTTAAGGTGGGCTGGAAACCTCACATCTTGAAGACCGACCTTAGCGAATTGGACACTCAAATCTGGTCACTGAAAAACTGTCTTGAAACTGTGCGCTCGCAAGAAGAAAAAGGCTACCAAACCACCTCTCCCTTCGGTCCTTTGGTCTAACGGCCTCAGTTATCTTGCCTCTGCTGGCCACGATTTCCTTGGGGGTTCTTGTTGTGCAGGCCTCTGTTGTTTCTGTCTATCTTTGTTGCTAGTGAGGTTGTCTCTATTGTTGCTGATGTTGCCTTTGCTGCTGGTGAGGTTGTCTCTACTGTTGTTGATGTTGCCTTTGTTGTTGTTGCGTTGGTGGTTGTCTAGATGAAGAGTTGTCTCTGCTGTTGCTGATGTTGCCTTTGGTAACTGAGGCCCGAATTCACTTGGCCAGACCTTATTCATGCGTAGGGATGAGAAGTTGTGGACCTCGTTCTAGTTGTTGGGCTTATAATCATCCTTACCTGCTATACCGATTATCCCCGAAACTCTGTCCAAAAGAAAGAACTCTGTCCAAAAAAAAGAAATAAGCAATCGTAATGGCCTGCTTAACGACTATGAGACTCACTGATCGAACAAAGACGAGCTAGAGGTAGACCTGCTTTGATGCGCCTACTATTAATACCCGGATCAATTGCTTCAAGACAATCACACAGAATAAAGCTTCTAGTCCTAAGCTCTCGTTGGGTATCAATTAGAATCTGGCTAAGGACATGAAGAGAATAAGGGCTAACATCTTCTTATTCGAACTTTGTCGGTTGGAGCAACATCATGCATTTCTTGAACAAGCTCTTAAATAGAGTAAAGCACAGAACGGTTAAAACCTGAACAATGGAAAAAGTATTCTTCAAAATAGTAACGTACATTCTAACCCTCCCAGTCATTCTATAAGTAACGCTGCAATAATCGAAAAGAGGTATGCTTCTCCACTCTTCTATGCTAAGACTGGATGCAAAAATGCCAGGGCAGGTACGCTGAAACAACCGTTGTTGTTGCGATTTTAATAAGCTGGTTTTTTACGGTTTTTATTTTCTCTTACTACATGGTCGTCTTCCTCATAGACATGAAGACATGTTTCATTTTCCTCAGACGCATGAAGACAAGTTTCATCTATGAGCATGCCACGTTTCATTTTCTTTCTCTAACCACATAGTTTCCTCTGTGAGGTGTGAGTCCCCACTGTGGGTTTCAATCGTTGCCACTAACTCTATGGGCCTGCAACTATTTATTTTTATTGGCTTGGTCAATAGTACTGTACTCATTATCTCGTTCACCAGTTAAACCATCAGCAGGAGGAATAATAGGTAAGCCATGAGAAACAGAGGATAAATCAGAGCTCATTCCGGTCGCATAAGGAACATGGATATAAGCCCTTGATCCAGCTGACAAACCAGTTTAAGTAGTGGCCTAACTTATGGAGGAAGACGTATCTACTCTAGTTCTCCTTGGATTAGATCAATTGCCCTATAATCAGGAATGCATAAGTACCAATAACTTCTCGTGTGTGATGTCTTACCAACATAATAACATGTAATTGCAGTTACTCTGGCCTAGTGGGAAACTAATCTCTCTGGTCACTTTTTCGATCACTCATTTCTAGTCGTTGCAATTAGCTATCAGTAGAAAGAGGTAGGTTCAGTTAGCTTGCCTATGGAACGATCGATTAGGTGTAGGAATGACAGTAAGACACTCTTCCCTAAGTGTTTCGGAGCCACCTCTTTTTTTCGGATGCCCTACTTGAAAAGGTGCCTTGTGGCACTAAAATTGGTCTTTGGACAAGTGGACGGGCATCAAGAGATGCTTCTTAGATTCGCTAGTTGCTTCAATGCTTTTGGAAAACCCTTACAACCACCGGAGATTTACTGATTGAGGCTTTCTTTATAATAATGCATAGTTTAGGTATGCTTGTATTAATGGAGAGTTTCTAATAACTACTGATTCCCGAGCCGGAGATTTACTGATTGAGGCTTTCTTTATAATAATGCATAGTTTATGTATGCTTGTATTAATGGAGAGTTTCTAATAACTACGGATTCCCCAGCCATGAGGGAAGGTTAATAAGACGGGTTCGTAGGGTCTATGCTACCGAACGCTACGGCGGTCGAACGCCGGTTCAAGGGTAAATGTATAATAGTGTCGTAAAGGCAAAATGGTCTCAATCGAAGCCTTAGTTGGTGGTGGGCCCCAATATTGCATCAATATTGCTGCAACTCCTGGGACTCCCTTCTTTAATTTTATCAACCCGGTAGTTCGTAACAAACTTGGAAGCGACGGTGCTGTATGCACAAGTACTAGCTCTTGCCGCAGCTGTCACTTGGTCAGCTGGCACAAGTCCGCTAGGAGCTTAATCCAAGTTCTATGAGCTCTGAGAAGCTTTTTAACTGATGGACGAAAGCTAACTCAAAGAAGGCTAATCTAATTGCAGAAAGAAACTATAAAGCTGAAAGGAAACGTAAACCCTAGCAAACCCTAGTTTTACCGACTAACCCTACTGGTGCAAGAAAAATGATGAAAGCTACAGAAAGGGATGCCATTGACTCTTAGAAAGGTAAAATGCATATGACTAAGCTACTTCTGAAGTGACATCTGAAAAGAAACATCTTTTTGTATTTCTGAGTAAGTTGGCAGAATTATCATGCATGCGATTTGACTGTGCAGAGGTGGATTGGCAAGAGAAAATGCTTGGAGGAGGCCCGGAAGGTTCAGAGAGGGCCTAAGGGGTCCCTAACACCCTTCTAGAGAGTTTCACAGAGTTTGGCTATCAAGAAACCTCATTCGTGAGCTTCTACATGAAGTCTGCAGGGGTTCTACAGGATGTTTTGGAATTTCTACAGGATGTCTGTAATTTTTCTACAGGATGTTTAGAAATGGGATTTTGGAGGATGGATGGAGGAAGAAAGATGAAGGAGTGGGTATGGAGGTGAGATACGGGTGTGAGGATGTCCAGGACTTGGTGAATGAGGCTGAAGAGTGGCAAGGATGGTTGGATTTGTTCAAGGAGGAAAGGGGCAATGTTGCACAAAAATATGGGAATTAGGGCAAAGTGAGCAAATGGCGAACGTGAGGCAAGAATCCAAGTTGGAGGGTGGAGCAGATGGGATTGATGGAGTACAGGTAGATGGAGAGGTATTATAGGCGCTCTGCAAGTTATCCTTTTAATTAGATAAATGAGGACTTGGAAAATTAAGAAGCTAATTACTTTGACCTAATCTGACCTAGATAACAGCAAAGAAATGGAACAGAAGTCTATTTGCAATGAAACCATGTGAAATAACTATGCAACGAAGCAACTAAGAATCTGAACATGTAACCAACTTCTGCAAGTAAAAATCGAACACTAATGATTGCATGGCGAAGCAAAGACTGTGTTTTTGTTGGCAGCAAGGTCACCTTGATCCCAGCTCCTGATCCCACTGAGGGAGAGGTGAAATCAGAGGTGCTTGATGGCCTTTTTCTGAAGATCTTCCCTGTTATTAACCTATCAAATCAATCTGAACCTAAAAAGCTATTTGAATCATCAAAAACAACCTAAATAACAAAACAAGATTTAAATCTAAATAGCAGATTTTATTATAAGAATGCAGCAAAGACACATGAAAGTAAACAAAGGAGGTACTGGGCACTTGAGATGGGCCCAACCCCAAGAGCTACAGCGTCCTAAGAGAGATTTAGAGCTGGTGCAAAGCTGGATTCATCTTTATTGAGCAAGAAAAGAAGAGTTACTTCAAAAATTGTCCACAAGGGAAAGCTTGAAAATGTGTTGAAATGCAAAGCTAATCTACTGACTAAAATCGAACTACAAACTAGCTAAATTTTGCCTACCAAGTGACTAACTGAAATGAGGCCCTAAGCCCTCTTATTTATACAAATTGAGGACCCCAACAACCCTCCTAAACTTTAGGAACTTAGCTACCAAAACTTGTAGTTAACAGCACTTTTACTAGCACTTGCTCGGCTGCCCTTGTGATAATTGATTTGGTGGCCCTTGAACTCCGAGCTGATGGTGGAGAATTCAAGGTAAAGGCCCATAAATGAAGGGGACACCTTCCTACAAATCCTCTCCCTTGTTCTCCCACGAATTTGGCTGCCAAGTGCTCATTAAAACCTTTGATTTTTTCTCAAAATTGACTAAAAATCTGCACAAAGCACCCATTAGACTTGTTGGCATAATGACTAACCCAATTCACTCTATTAGCATAAATATAATCAAAAACATGCAATAAACTAATGAGAATGGTGGATTAAGTCGAATTAGGAGGTTGAATGAGCCCATATAATTATCCATTTTTGGGGCTCATCAGTTGGATCTATACTCGTATATAGAAATCGATAAGCGAGATTAATAAATGATTTTGCGTGCAGACCCTCACAGGCAAATTTATAATTTCTATTGCTGAGGTGTTGGCTTCGTTAGATCTCATCAAGATGATTTGAGGTTACATGTTCATAAGGGTATCAATGGTCGAGCTTGGAAGGCCTCCACAGGTGTCATAGATCTAATGGTTTATGTAGTATTGTCATCTGCTTGTCTCTTGGTACCTTTGTCCGTTGGTTTGTCTCGGGTTACTCATTTATTTCCGACGGGTAAGGTATCTGCTGCTAAGGAAGGCTCTCCCATCCCATGCATGCAAGGTAGGCTAGGTCGGGTTACTCCTTTATTTCTGACGGACAAGCCCGAGCTTGCTTGCATTCCCTGGGTGAACGTATAAATTCCATGGACTAGGCATGGCTAGATATGCATTAATCTTTCCTTCCCTTGCTTCCTTCCTACAGCCACCTGATCAGCTTCCTTCCCTTGTGAAGTCACATGAGAGCTATACAGGGAGGAGTATAGTAGTCACATGAGAGTTTCCCTTTATTGCATAATTAGGATTGTGTCGGTTCCGTTTATTTCTCTCTATCTCTTGTGAATCTCAACAGGATATGGTCTGATACTTGGTGAGTGCATTCCAGTCAACCCTTCAGACTCTATTGTTTTTTGTTGGACTTGCATTTGTTGTTCTAGTCTTTCTGTTTCTCTAAAGATATTGCTAAATATTTCTCTGTTCAACTCCTCCAACTTTGTTAACTGGAGTTTCTTATGTAAAATTAACAGTTTGGAGCCTTAATTTATGAGTTCCTGCCACCATTCCTTGATCCTTTGCATGAAATTCAGATGGGAAGGCCAAGTAATCTCAAATTTGAAGGGGATGTTGGCAATTGAACTTGCATCATGGATGGAATTACTAGTTGCTGATCAAACCTTGATGACAAAAATTACATGAAGAGCTCAACTTGCTTGAGTTCCTCTAGCTTAGGGCAGGGACTAGTTGCCTCGCAGCCCCTCTTGTTTTAGAATATTTTTATTGTTAAATCGTAAAATGTTAATTTTAAATATTTAGGGTTTTAATAATTTAAAATATTTTTTATTAAATTTTTTATTTTATTTTTTAAATTATTATTTTGAGTGATAAAAAAATAATTAAAATTTTAAATTGGTGGTTGAGCTAATATTAAAATTATTAAAGGTTGGTTTAATTAGTTGAGTTCTAGTTGTTAAAAGCACTTCATTAATGGGAGGTCGCTAGGTCAATTTTCTTAGATGCCTTTAAAGTGGATATTTTACCTCATAAATAAATATTTAAATTATTTAAAAAACAAATAACTTAATATTGAATTTTTAATTTTGAGAAATATATTTTATTATTTTTATAAATGATTATGTGGTTTTTATAATAGATTATGATGATATATATGATTTCGTTTTTAATTAGAAATGATATATAATAATTAAATTATATACATATACTTACTTAGACTTCTAATTATAATAGATTATGAGGATATACTTACATAGACTTCTAATTATAATAGATTATGAGGATATACATGATTTCATGTTTATTTAGAATTGACATTTAACATGTAAATTATATACATATACTTATTTAGACTTTAAATTTAGATAAAATATTTTAATATCACTTATAAGTAAAAATTATTTAATAATATTTGATATTGAGATTTTGTTTTATGATTTCAATAATGTCATTGATTCACATAGTATCCATGTAACTTTTTTAATTTTTGAAACCAATAGATTTAGTGTTTATTACACAATTTCTAGCTAGCGTTTGGAATGTTGAAACTAGTTGAAACTAGAAGGGACGGTGCTTCTAGTTTTGAGTAAACTCATTCAAGTACTATTGCTTCCATTTGATCCACTGCGAATATATACTCCACCATCATTGAGATGCTTATCAGTAATGCCATAGAGAACTATTAATAGTTGTTGGTAAAGGGGAATAAGGACAATAATTTGGGAAAATAACTTTAATGTAAAGAGAGTTCTTTTAATGAGGGAATGCGACACATTAGGTATTATATCAAATACTCCACCATCATCGAGATGCTTATCAATAATGCCATACAAAACTATTAATAGTTGTTGGTAAAGTGGAATAGGGACAATAATTTGGGAAAATAACTTTAATGTAAAGATCAAAGTTCTTTTAATGAGGGAATGCGACACATTAGGTATTATATCAAATACTCCACCATCATCGAAATGCTTATCAGTAATGCCATAGAAAACTATTAATAGTTGTTGGTAAAGAGGAATAAGGACAATAATTTGGGAAAATAACTTTAATGTAAAGAGCAAAGTTCTTTTAATAAAAGAATGAGACACATTAAGTATTATATCAAAGAGTGTAAAGTAAGTATTTGACAAATTACTTGCATGAAAGCATCTAAATTAAAAAATATTAAATAAACATTTTAAAAACAACAACATTTTCATATTATATATATATATATATATATATATATATATATATTTGAAAGCATCTATAAACAACTTACCCAGATAATCGAGTTAACAAAAATTATTAAACAATAACCAAATAAATAACTCTATCAATTGCGTTCATCTCACAAAAAAATATAATTTTAAAAAGAAGGTAGGGGGTCAACTCACTTAATACTATGCAGCGAACGCCAAAATTTCAGTCTCAACAATTATATGAAAGTTTGAGATAACCACAAGTTTGAGATAATCACATGTCAGCAAAAATGACAGAGAAGGAAATAATAATAGGAAATAATTATTATGAAAAAATAAAATTATTTTAATGTTCATAAAAGTCAAAGATAGTTTGTGAGATATAGTGTTTTTTCAATTGGTTGTTTAGTTTTTTCTCTCTGTGAAGCTTTATTATAAATGTTCTTAGTTTCTCAGAAAATCTCTCACTAAATAGATTATCCCAAGAGCTAGCTGCCATAATATCTGTATAATTTTCTTTGTTGTCTTTGAAGGCCTCAACATTCTAAATGAAAATTTCTACTTTTCGGGAAGAACAAAAAATATGTACTTTCTTCCCACACTTCTTTTGGCCTTTTCCATGGCCCTTAGTCTTTTATTGAGCAATAAGAATTTTGGCTCTCCAAACCTATTGACCTTTATGTAGATGATTATGAGTGAGATTAAACACTTTGAATTTTGGCTCTCCAAAAATATTGATCTCTATATGAATGATTATAACACTTTGAATTTTGGCTCTCTAGAAATATTATTGATGATTGATGATTATGAATTAGCCTCTAGGATCCAAATTTTTGAAAAATGTATCCAAATTATGACACATCCCTGTCTTTGTTGTTGGTCCCAATGTTGTGTCATATGAAAAGAGAGGAAGTTGCAAAGAAGAATCCTTCCAGGGCGCGCAAAGTGTTGGTCCCAATGTTGTGTCATATGAAAAGAGAGTAAGTTGCACGGAAGAATCCTTACAGGGCACGCAAAGAGAATGGCGTTCTCCCTCCTCGTCTTAACAGTGGTTCAGTGTATTTTCTCAAGTGGTTTTCAATTCGAATATTTGGCAATCTGTAGCAATGGACGAACAATTGTTACACTTCGGAGACCAGAGCACCGCTGACATGATAATACACTTAATTAGTACAGATGGAGGGGAGCATGGAAGAAATGCTCTGTATCTCCACTCTCAAATTCTGAAAAGTTCTGAATATTTTGCAACGTTGTTATGTGAGCGATGGTCGTCGGAGAGACCACCTATTGAAATGGAGCTAACAACTTCTCACAGCATCGAGATGTATATTAAATGTATTCAACTTATGTATTCTTCTCAATCAGGGAACCGTTTTCGTTTTTCTAGTGTGGACGAAGCCCTGTCTATTCTACCAATTGCTGCTGAACTCCTCCATAATAACTGCGTGGAGGAATGTATGAGATATTTGAATGCTGTTCGATGGAGTACTAGACAAGAAGTCAAACTTCGAGCCCTGCTGCTATCTTTGGAGATCAATACCTTGCCGGATTTAGCTACTAGACTCGGGATTAGCCAAATAAAATCAGATTATGGAGGATTACAGATGCTGGAACATTCTCTGAAAAGAATGTTGTCCGCCATTTCGAGTGGTTCATACGATCACAGCGAATATATTGAGGAATATATCGTAGGGTTCTTTGAGGCAAATGCATCCTTTGCAAAAATTTGTGGGTCTGCACTTCTGAAAGAATTTAGTACCAATATCGAACGCGCTAAGTCTGATAAGTATGCTATCCTTACTGCTTGTACTGCACTTTTATGGATTGTCAATGTGATTCAGCGATGTGATGGGCAATTGTTTGAAATATCGTTCAAATTATTTTGCGAAGATGCTGAACTTTCTATCGCAATAAATCGTTCTTACAGTGGATATTCTGGTAGTGTTAGTCCATATTCTGGTCTAAAGAAGCCAATTCTTGGTCTAAATACCCCACTTTTGGACCTAATTGATCGGATTCTAAATTGTCTGGGCAACGGCGAAATAATTACTTCTACATTATTTAGGGTTTCTTTTCTCACAAATTGGGTTCCTGTCATTGTTGCGCATCTCAATCACAAGAATCAATTAGAAAAAAGTATCATTGATGTTGCTGAAACCCTCTCTTCTGTTGAGCAAAGACGGATTTACAACATTTGGAAAGAAACTCTGAGCAAAACCCACACAGAAAACATTTGGAAAGAAACTCTGACCAAAACCCTCACAGAAACATTTAATTGCTGGGCCAAGAAAGTAGAGGATTCCATACTTCGCCAAAACTATTTTTTCATGTAAGTGGCTCTTAGGAGGATGTAGTCTAATAGTTGATTAAGTGTTGATTAGGTAGGGAAGTTTGGTCTATATAGTACAAGTTTAAACAGAATATATATGCCTAGCAACTGCTCCAGGCATAATTTCTTCACAAGCTCTCGTACAGAATGAACTAGTTAATAGATCTGAGCCTGTTCAGCGGATTCTAAGCAATACCTGCGGGAGGACCAGGGCAATGAGTGCAAGCCTCCCTATGTATCTATAAGTGGAACAATTTTCATATATCCACAGTTTTGTTTGGGTGTCAGCTTATACTTAGTTATTTTCCAAATTTGTTGTTACACTGATAATTATTTTTTCAGTATGAACAGATCATTTTTCGATGTTGCCAGTCTGCTTCTTGCCCTTCCCCCAATGTACCTGCAGAGGTTTTTTCTTGTACCTAATTACCTTCCACGGTTTCTTATCGTTTGTTATTATTTTCACTCGATAAGGCCATTGGTTTTTTTATGGAGGTTGAAAAGATTTATTGAATTAAAATGAAAAATAATAATCTTGTGTTTTTATCTGTTTTTTATATTTTTTTTTGTAAATATTGTTTTTTTTTTTATAGAAATGAAAGAAAACAAAAAACCTAATGTAATTTTTGAATTCAGATTTTTGTGATTTATATTATATTAAGAAGATCACATTATGTTATTAAAAAGAGTTTTTTAGTAGAAATCACATAAGAGAAAAATTTACCAACCATATATTCCTTTGAATTTAATAAAAAATTGAAATAAAAAACTCATGAAATGTTCAACGGAATATCAATGTGTAATGTTTATCGATAGTTTCTATATTATCTTGGGTTTCTAAGAGTAAGTTTAAAGTTCTTTAACTAATATATGTATACATTTTAATAGCACAATGTTAAAATTTAATTAACTATATTTTTAAATTGCATTAGTTTTTCAGATCTATAAAATTAAGTTTAAATGTTAGATTTATAATATCTTTCTGAAATATGATATATATATTATAATTTTTTATTTTAAATAAATGGTTTGGTATATATAAAAAAATGTAAGTTGATACATAATTTTTTTAAAAACATTATATTTTAAATTTTTATTTAATTTGTTTGGGTTTTAAATTTTTGTATTAGTAAAGTTTGATAAATAAATAGAATTATATTATTATTTTAAATAATTGATCATATAAATGAAATAAGAGAAAATAATAATTTTTTTTTTTTTTGGAGCTTTGATGGTGGCCAAAGGTTTTTCGAAGGGAAGGCTAGGGTTTGCAGGTTTTAGCTTAGCGAAGGAGGCTCTCTCGGTGATAACCTTCCTGTGACCGTCATTGGGGGTTTCTCCTTTCCTAGTGACGGTATTTTCATTTTTCCCGCATTTGAGCTCGAGATGCGGTCAACACAAGGTTTCTGACCGAGTATCATTAATTTATCCTTCCCTCCCGGTTTTTCCCTTAGTTTTTTACACAGACAGAGAGGAACAACCTTGTTTATTACTTGGGGTTTCTGTTAGAGGTTTATTTCATGACATTTAGGCTAGGCAGTTTGATGGATGTGGTGGATAGGGTTGGGTTTTGACTGTCGTCTCCGGGTGTTTGAAGTCTTCTGCTGGGGTTCATCTGTCGGGGGTTTCACCTGGTTATCTTGGAACGAGAATGGCTCATCCAACGATCTTTGATTTCATGCATGGATACGGAGTAGCTTGACTATTCATCCGACACCTTGGCCCCATCGGACATCTGGGTGGAAGAGAAACACACATCGAGTGTGTTGATGGAACCAAAAACATCCCCTCAACCGGATACGCAGGTCGCCAAACTACCCTCGCTTATGGAAGATATGGAGGCATCCCTTCAGGGTTTAGGGTTTTCTCAACTGGCTACAGTGAGCTCGGAAG
Organism: Pinus tabuliformis; assembly: GCA_031772625.1. NCBI lineage: Eukaryota > Viridiplantae > Streptophyta > Pinopsida > Pinales > Pinaceae > Pinus > Pinus tabuliformis. The sequence goes on along the minus strand of CM062814.1, from coordinate 493,850,506 downwards.
GCCTTTTCTCTCTGGGTGAAGGAACCAAATCGCCTTTTTTTTCTATTTTGTCTCCTTCGGAATTGCAAAACTCTGAATCTATCTTGGGTTGCACGTGTGTCATTACGACGGGGGTCTAGGATTTGGCACAGGCGTCGCAGGGTTCTTTTCCTCATTCCCACAAAGTTCTTGGGGCAACTCTAGATGGTTTTTCACTCCCAGTTACAGCCGTAGCCTCCCATCCATCGGGGTTTTTCGACAGCATCTCTAGGCAGGACTTAGGGCCAGAAGATAACAGGGCCTTGGATTCAGATGAAAACCCTCAAGCTGAGGGAACTCAACAACCTTTAAATCCTCAAACTAGTACTGGTGGAGAAAAAAGATCAAAGCTTTCTAAAATTCGGGAGCGTGTTCGGCTTCTAGTTTTTGGGGTTGGCATTAGCATGGACCAAGCGACGCTAACAGAGAGCACAGTCTTGGTAGGCAAATTCCGTGGATGGAATTATACCCCAGTAATACTAAAGAAATGGACAACATAGGTTTGGGCAAACCTGATGATGCAACTCCCTGTTGTCATCAAAATGTCTAGGTGCTAGTTTGCTCTTACTTTTTCACAACCGAAGCAGGTGGACTGGGTCTTGACCCGATACTGGCACATTGAAATGAATCATGTTCTGCTCAAGCGTTGGTCACCATTATTTGATCCAAAGAAAGGAAATATGGGGGTAGGTCCAATTTGGGTGCATCTCCCTGGCCTCCCTCCTCAATTTTGGGCAGAGGACATCTTCTGATGCATTGGTGATGACATGGGAGTTTATTTGGACCACGACCGTTCTTATCAAGACACAGGATGCATGGAAATCGAAAGAATTTTGGTACATTTAGACACCAGGGAAGGACTAGTGGAGAGCTATTGCCTTCAAATGGATGAGATAACCAGGTGGAAAATATTAGACTATGAGGGCATCCCTTTTCGTTGTAGGCAATGCCACGAGGTAGGACATTTGTACAAAGATTTCTCTCTGCTCTCTAGGAAACAACCAGACCCTTCGTGGTCTCTGGTTTCGATAAGCACCCAAACAATGGAGGTGGAGATAACCTCTCCGGTGGTCTTCCTGGTATTTAAGAGCCGAGTGGGGACGTGACTGGGGTAGCGCCTTCTCGTTTGGACTCCGGGACATTTGCAGCTCCAACCACCAGATCTTGCTCCAGAGAATCGATGTCGTTTTCGGGTACTCTTCCTCCCTCACCTTTGTCTTCTCATGATTGTATGTTTACTAGTAATGCTTCTGCTTCTGTATTAATTTTGGGTCTGGGTTCTGGGGTAAACAATCTATGTTCTATAAATTGTCCTGTGGTAACTGCCTACCCCCCCTCCACTCAACACCTCCCCGACCATCTCTCAGGACATCCCTACCTTGGCTCCCGGAGACAACCTTAGCTCTAGTGGTTCTCACCACTACAACCTGTGATCCTTACCCATCTCTCAGGCCTATTCTTTCAGCTTGGACGAGGACCCTCTCCCATCCTTTCCCTTGAAGCCCTCGAGGGACAGACAATCCCGTTTTTCCAAAGCCATCAGGAGGATTGGCATTGAGGTGGCCTCAGGAATTCAGTACCCCATTGATCGGGTCCTTAGAGCAAAAGGAAACCCGCAAAGGTTACCCCGTGAAGTGCCTCTCTTTCAATTGCAGGGGTTTGGCCAGCCCGGACAAGAAACTGGCACTAAAAAGGTTGTGTCATTCAAAACGTTTGGATGTAATTTTCCTGCAAGAAACTCTGGGGGAAGGGAGCTCTCTAAATAATGTGCTCCTAAAAATTCTTCCAGATTGGGCATTTCATTTCTTGGATGTCAAAGGATGATCGGGAGGTTGTGCCCTGGGGTATAACAAAAGAACGATAAGATTGGATAACATATGGGGAGGGGAGGGCTATCTAGGTGCTTATATCATCTCAACAGATATCAATACTCCCCTCAGGCTCATTAATGCATATGGTCCTTGCCACAACATGGAAATTTTTTGGGAAAGATTATTGGAAGCTGACTTCATGCAAGCTGGGAATCTGATCATCGATGGGGACCTAAATTTCTCCTTAGGGCTGGTAGAATCCCAGGGTAATAGAGCTCAGACTGACCCCTTAACAGCCTTCTTCGAAGGTTTGTTGGATTCACATGACCTTCTGAATATTGAAATAACAAAACTTTTACCCACTTGGAGGAATCGTAGAATTGGGATGGATGCTTTGGCTAGAAGACTGGACCGTTTCCTAATAAGGGATCCTCTCTTAGCCAGTCTGGATTGCATTCATCAATGGGTGGGATTGGGGGGCGGGGGGGGGAGGCTTGTCCAACCATTCCCTGATCTTCTTGGAGATTCGGGATGCAAACCACAAACCCCCTTCACCATTTAATTTAAATTCAACTTGGCTCTCTGAAGCATATTTCCATAGCCTAGTGAGAGAAAATTGGACTCACTGTAGCCCGGATATCAGAGCCCCCTCGGTTGAAATTATTGCAAACAACCTGGCCCGCTTAAAATCGAAAACCATCAATTGGGTGAGAAACAAGCAACGTTTAGATGAGTTTGAGCTGAAAAGGATTGAAGGGGTCCTTAATCAATTGGAAAACACAAGGCTTTCCAGTTATTCATCAACTGAGTCTAAGGAACATTTAATCAAACTGGAAACGGAAAATATCAGACTGCTGAGACAGGAAGAGGGAACTTGGCGTTTAAAAAGCAGAACAATCTGGTTAAAAGCAGGGGATGAGAATTCCAAGTTCTTTAAGCAATTTTCCCGAGGGAGAAAATCCATCAATACAATCTGGGAATTACGAGATAACTCAAGAAGGGAGGCTAGTACTTTCAATCAACTGGAAGATATGGGTATGCATCATTTCTCTCATATTTTCAAGGCACCCAAGGGAGCCACCCTCCCTAAGATTCAAAGCCCAAGTCCGGATGGGTGGCCTATGGAATTCTATAGTACCTTTATAGAACTCATTGGGTTGGGTCTCCTTTTGGCCATTGAGGATTGCAAAATTACTGGCAGAATGTATGAGGGGTTCAATTCTACCTACTTGGAACTCATCCCCAAAGTTGACAAGCCCGTTACTTATGACGATTTTCGACCTATATCCCTCTAAACTGCATCTACAAAATTATTTCCAAAATCATCGCTCTTCGTGTTAAACCTATATTATCCAGGATGATTTCTAAGGAGCAGTTTTCTTTCATCAGCTATTGTCAGATCCATGAAGCCATAGGTACCACTCAGGATGGCATTCACTCAATCAAGAAAATGAACAAAAAATACATTATTCTCAAGATCGACCTCTCCAAAGCCTTTGATCGAGTTAGCTGGTCTTATCTACACCTCATCCTCACTCATATTGGTTTCCCTCATTCCTTCATCAACTGGATCATGTGCTATATCTCTTCTGCTTCCTACAGTATTCTCATCAATGGGGTTGCTTCTAGCTTTTTCCATGCTGAACGTGGTCTGAGACAAGGATGCCCTCTTTCCCCCTGCTTTTTTTTTTAATCATGGAAGGTCTAAGCAGATTGATAAAAAAGGCTCGAGTTGTTGGTGAATTAGGGGGAGTCATGATTTCTGACATGATAACTCTCTCCCACCTTTTGTTTGTTGACGATGTTCTTATATTTTTAAATGGTTCTTTCAGTGATTCCTCTTGTTTCAAAAACATTCTATCACTATTTTGTAAAGCAACAGGCATGGAGCCTAATTATGGAAAATCCACCATCATTTGTGTGGCTTGCCTACAAAATGAGGAGAGGTATGTGTTACAACATTTCACTTTTGCGAGATAAGAGCTGCACTCCTGAAACCACATGGGTATCACATCGTTGATTGGTCTTGGCTCATTGCAAAAATTGAAAGCCGCATTAATATCTGGCAACAATGTTGGCTTTCTAGAGCTGGCAGACTTACTTTGATAAATTCGGTGCTGGAGGCCATCCCATTTTACTAGATGGCTCTCGACTGGATTCCCAAAGGTATTCTCAACAGGATACAACAAATTTGTTGCAGATTCCTATGGCGGGGTCAAAATTTTGGTAGGACGTTTGCCCGAGTTCGCTGGGAAAGGATTGGGAAGCCTAAAAAATGGGGTGGTTGGGGCATAAAGGACCTCCACAAATTTTCAAAAGCTCTGGCAGCCAAGATGGGTTGGCAAATCATTAAATCAGAGAGCTTATGGAAAGAAGTGGTCTATTTTAAATATATCCATCCCCTTTCAATTATTGATTGGATTCGCAAACCCTGTCAATCGTTACCTGGTGGTTCCATCATTTGGAAGGCCACTACCCAATCCGTAAGTATAATCAAGGACGAATTGGCGTGGAGGATTGGGACTGGTGAACAGGTCAGAATAGGCACTAATGCCTAGTTTGGAAGCGACAATGCTCACATTCTCCCAAGGGCTTTGAGACTTTTTATTTCAAGCGTCGACATCACTCAGATTGCGCAAATAGTCGAGGTAGGGCATCCTACTTGGGCGCGTAGCATTGGCTAGTCTCCAGGACCTTGAACCTCCCAGATAGATGGAGTAGAGTCTGGCACCGGTTGATTGGTGCACTGGAGGAAGAAAACATCAGACTATCTGCGCGAGAGGACAAACTCATTTGGGCCCCGGATCCTCATGGCAGGAACTCCCCAAATGCTGGTTATGAGACAATGATGAATGCACAAGACTTGGGAATCACCTGCTGGTGGTCGCGCCACCTTTGGAAACTAAAAGCCCCCCATAAAACGAAGTTGTTCATGTGGTGCATTCTCTCGAACAAGGTTCCAATGGAGTTAAACCTTATGAAGCAGGCTTTCTAAGGTCCCTCCAGATGTTGCCTTTGCCTTTCAAGCCCTGAGGACACGGACCATTTATTTCTGCACTGTTCCATCACTGCTCAAGTTTGGTCATCCACTACTATCTCTCTCAACTTGAAGAAAAAATGAGAGGGCCAAAATGTTGAGGAAGCATGGCTGTGTTGGTGGTCTGAGGATCCCTCCCAAAAAGCAAGAAACCTCCCTCTAATTGTTTGTTGGGGCATTTGGCTAAATAGGAACAACCATATATTTCAAAATGCTCAACTCAACTGGTCCATCACCTGTAATAACATTGCGGCCATTTACAACCTGATCCTTGAAGATACCGACTGTGAGCAAACCTAGGTCATCACTCCCGAAAGCATTGACAAAAGCTCTCCTTGGGCTTATTTTGATGGCTCGGCATAGGCTAGGGGCTGTTGGGGGGGGGAGGGGGGGGGGTGCAGTTCTCCACATAAACGAGCACCTCTCTTTCATAATCAAAGTGGGGTTGGGAAGGGGCACAAATAATTACGCTGGGCTAAACAGTCTTAGACATCTTCTCCTTTTTGCTATGGAACAAAATTCTCACAGGATTCAGATCTTTGGGGATTCACAACTTATCATAAACTGGATCAACGGGGCTTATCACTATCACTTGCACACACTTATGGATACACTAGATGATATCATTACTCTAAAATCACAGTTTGATTTTATTGTATGCTTTCACATATACAAGGAAATGAATGAGATTGTTGATCGTCTTTCCAAAGAGGCCACGCAACTGAACAAGGGGCAATGGGTAATCCAAGAATTTAGATATGGGGACTTCTTCCAGTTTTTTCATTGTATATTCATTGAGCTGGATGGGAAATTTTCGAAATAATCCTCACAATTATTCCATGTTTTTTTTATTTTTGTCTTACTCAGTTTTTATGGACTCCATTTGGATCATGTAAATGCCGTTTATATATTCTTTTGCTATTTTATGATGATCACTGTAAATATTGTAATGAACAATGACTATTCTGCTTCACCAGAGAATGCATCTCATACATGTTGAAGATACAACATGTAATTTTCTTAAGTTACTTAATGAAAATTGCGGTTTTTTTCTTGGAAACAAAAAAAGAAGAGAAAATAATAATTTGTCATAAAATTTGGAATTATAAATTAAATGCTTAATTATTTTAAAATCACTATTTTAAGTTTCAAGTTATAATTAGATTTAAGTAAAAATAATATAATCTCATAACAAATTTCTTTTTAGTTGTGAATGTAGAAAACTTTAAAGCTTCCATTAAACTAGAGCTTTAATTAGATTTTTAATAATATTAATTAATAAAAAATTTGCCAAATCCTGTGAAGGCACCACACACACACACACATATATATATTATTTTCATGTTTTTATACTTTGAAAGAATTCTTATTAAATATGTACTTGGAAAGAAAGTTTATTTGTTGTAAAATTAATTTATTCTATTATTTTTTCATATTGCAAAAACATAGCTTCAAGTTTCTTCTTTGAATAAATGGAAATATATAAAAATAATACATATTTTTTGAAAAATAAAGTTCTTCATTTCTTTAAAATTTTAAATATTTTGTATAGTTATTTTAAATGTTTTGTATAGTTACTTTAAATGTTTTGTATAGTTATTTTTTTTAGATCTTTACATTTTTTATTTTGGCCAACATGAGTAAAATTTCAATTTTGATGGCGGACAGACATCCTTACACATCATAATGTGGGCTGTAGAATGAGCCTCTAGGCTCAACCAATGTTAATTTTATTGGACACCCCATGCAAGACGGACACCCTTACACATCAATTGGACTGTAGAATAAGCCTCTAGACTCGATCACTGATAATTTTATTGAACACCCCATGCAAAATATGACTTAATCTATATAACATCCCAACACACCAATAATGTGGCTGACTTAGTCTATGTAACATCCCAAAACATTTGATGAGATTGATGATGTGCATATATTGTGGCATCCCAAACCTCCAATGATGTGCACAAGTGATGAGATGGACACATTAATAAAATTGCTCTCTTAACATCCAAAGTGGAATCTCTTTTAATGAAGAGGCTTAGGTTCATGTCAGCTTAACCTTTTCTAAGACCAGAGGTTAGAGGTTGGCATTGGGGCCAAGTGGCCATCACTTAAGTCTTAATCTTACATTAACAATAGGTTTAACTAAAAGTACTTAAAATGACGGCTAAAGGATCTGTTAATCTCTTTATGGGAATGGCCTTAAGTTGGCTCACCTTCATGTTATTGGATGCAAAGGCCATGCCATAACATAACATAACAGCTTCCGTTAAATTCTCTATTTTCGTTATAATCATAGATGCTGCAAGCCAAGCTCTTAACGGCGGGAATGGAATCGAAGGTGGCATATTCTGCTAAACATTCTGTCATACTCAGCTAAGCCTCCGTTGGTTCGCGACAACAACACAACAGCTAGGTCGTTTCACGTGTTTTTACTAAGCCAGCGGCTTTGGGGAATTGCTTATAAATTAACATAGATTCAGCGAAAATCTCTTTGAAATACATATATATGTATAAAATAATTTAAAGAGCATTGAATTATTATTAGTATATTATATCTCCCATTTGTAACATATGGATTCTTTTGATTTTGATTTAATTGGCGTTATATAAAATATTTTATATAATATTTAAATTTTAATAATATTATATTAATTATTTAGTTTTTTATTTTCATATGTTTTTAATATTTTTTATTTAATTATTATTAATTATTAAGTGGATGGTAGAGATTTAATTTCTATAGAATATTAGTAATAGTCACAAATTAAAGGTTAAGATTTATCTTCAAATTAGTTTTTTTTAATTGATTTATGTTAATTACCGAAGTCATAAAAAGTTTTACAAAAAAAAATTATTATTTTATTAAAATATAATGAATTCTCTTCATCTTGGAACTAGGAAAAGTGCAACGGTTTTATATAGGTTGATTCTGATTCATGTTACATGCACTCAAATATTTATCTATATATCATAAATAAAAACTAAATATATTTATTTTTAGGATGTGGTTATGGAACTTCATGTTCAAAATCCATGATACATATGATATAGTGCTTCCCTATACAGGGAACAAACACCTTAAATTAAATTTGATTTAAACAAGCCATTTTAGGCATGGCTTTCTACACTATTCTTGATGCTAGCATATTAATAAATATGATAAGATTTACATTAAATTATATTTTTTTAAAGGGAGTAGGCTATAGTGCGACTTTTTAGAGATTCCGTCCATCTGAAAAGTGCACTTTCCCGACACCGATTCGACATCGTCAGTCAGTCAACTGAGCTCACCGGAACCCCTCTTTGTTACCCTCCGCCGTCGATTAGTCAGTTGAACTCGCCAGAACCCCTCTCTGTTACCGTCCATCATCTCGCCTGTCACCTACATGCATTAATTCAGAGCACTCCTTATCACGCTCAATTTCAATTTTGAAATAATCGTCATCCCCTCCATCCCCTACTTACAGCGCTGAGCAACTTGTCGAGCACCCTGTCCAACACCCTATCCAACACCAAGCACGAAGCATTTCAACATCCCCTGCTTCCACATACACACAAAACCACAAAAATCCCAATTCACCGAGCACCGAGCATTTATGACGATCATCCTCAACTATGCTTGAGCACCCTATCCACCACCGAGCATCGACACAACGAACTCCACATCTTCAAACCAGATATTTACACTCGCTTATGTAGGTCAAGCAATATACTAAAATCTTAACGAACTTTCCTTAAGACCACTCATTCAATATAATTGCACAGGAAGTAGATCACGTCTTACCAGCGACAAGAATTCATGAACCCACGATCTACTAATTCATTTTGCAGTTTACTTTAAATTGGACCACAAACCAGCCAAACAGTATTCAATTTTAGATTGACTTTGCTCTACTATCCACTTCTCCTTTTTCTTGATTTTCTTGTCAGAAATCCAAAAAGGAGTAGGTTGGGCCAGTTTGATCACTTGAAAACACCTGATAATAGATCATCGCCAAAGATGGGCTGATTTGATCCCTCTGATTCAGATGTTGTAACCATCCTCTTGGGAGTGGGTACATCAGTCAAAATTATTTCAGCCGAGAGAATAGAATACATGTTAACCATGGAGGAATTCCTTAACAAACCTCTAGATTCAGGGTCATTACTACTATCAGTATGCATTCCATACTGGAATGAATCTAGTCACCCAATTAAAGAACTTAAGAGCGATGATAGTGTTGGACCTTACGACAATTTTTTGTTCAATACATTTAGGGCATCCCCTCGTCCCCTTGGTAACGCAGTTTCCTATGTAAATGTTGCCTTCTTGGCTAAAATTTCACCCAATAAATCTAAAGGTAAATGGATGATAGAGAGTGCTCGACTTGCTTTTGGTGCTTTCTATGTGAGACATGCGATAAGGGCTAAGAATGTGGGGGAATTCTTGGTTGGTAAAGTTATAACTTCAATTGTTCTTTTGGAAGCAATTCAAATGCTTAAAGTGTCTATCATTCCTTTGGAAGGCAATCCAAAATGAACTTATAGGCAAAGTGTGGTTGTTGGTTTCCTTTTTCATTTCTTTTTCCCTCTAGTTAAAGATAGAGTAATTCCCTCTATTACTTTCCACCCAAATGGTATGGATGAAATAAGTAGGTCCATTAATTTGAATGACTCTCTAGAATAAAACAGGGGCCTGAGTAGTATCGATTCTAGTGGAAAGAAATTGTGTTGTAAACCAAAATGTCTTACACTTGGGAAACAGATGATGGAGTTCCACAAAGATTACTATCCAGTAGGCCAACCTTCTGCAAAAGTTGGTGTTGAGCTCCAGGCATCATGTAATTTCATGTCCTTTGCATTCCCGATTGTAGATGTTAAATATCTTCATTTTACATCATCATGTCTCAAGTCAAGGTATTCATGGTTTATATGAAGGAATTTGATACCAAAAACATTTTCTCATGTTCATATGCTTGTTAACACTTGAGAAGAATCTAAAGCAAACTCTGGATGAACATTTTACATAAACTAGTACATTTTTTGGGCAAAAATGTTTCATATATTACAAAGACATTGTGTACACTTACATGTTATCTTTATAGGCTAATCATAGATAATTCCCCGTTAATCCAATAATCCAACACTGATAATTTTGAATTGCAATCATTAATCCAAAAATCACAAATTTCTAATTAATCAAATCATGGTTTTAGTATCCCATGCTACCATCTCCCACTTGCCCTAATTGAGCTCTAAAGAAAAGGTCCCACAATGGTGATCACCTTATTCTCCTTGTGCTTTACTTTGCAAAATGACCTTGTCCCTGGCAATTTGAGGCACCTCTTATTGCTACAACACATGTCTCGGGCATTCTCTTATTGTCTCTCTCAAGTTGTGCCTACCGACTTTAGGCAAAAACTCTTTAAGGATAAATTCATATTGATTTGAAATCTCTTTTTGAAGGAGTCTCAATTCTTCTTTGATTTCCCTTTTCAACATCTTTGAATTCCTCTGTTCTGAAAGACAACATACCATTTCCTGGGTCCATATAATGGCAAAATGATTTCCAGTTTATGTTCCAAGTGTTGTAGCACATGACATAGTACAAACATCAATTTTCTCAGTCTATGTGAGTGGGTATCAAAGAATTCCTACCATTGTTTCATTTTTATCAAAATCTAGTCCATGAAAATTCATGCATGGCATCATATGAAAACTATGTTGCCTACTTTTTGCATGACAGAGAAATGATAATAGCATAATAATTTTCATAACAAAACTTAGCACACTCCATCCTTAAAATGATGGAAACAGTTGGTATCCCTAACAACAATTTCTCATTCTATAATTCTTGAAATGAACTTAATGGCGATGTGGTAGTCACCATAGACATGAAGATTCTTGACAATTCTAATTGGAATCCTATTGGGTGTGCTGATAATACCAAAAGTTATCGCTAGCTTTTCATTGTGATAGCTGAGAAAATCGTCTTTATATTCATTTTCCACATCATGCAAAACAAAGTTTGAGTCAAGCACATACCTTGCCTTCTTAATCTGCTCAGATAGTGTTTCCAGCATTGCATAAATCTCTTCTACTTGTGGATGAGATCTATCTCCTACAATAAATGCATGCACCCTATTCTTTGCTTTAGTCCAGCTGCAACCTGGAATTTTTCTTATTCCCTTGTCTTTCATCATTTTCCTCACTCTAGCAACATCATCCCATTTTCCAGATGAAGCATACATGTTTGACATCAACACATAATTTGCAGCATTGTGTGGTTCCAACTTAATACAGTATCACACCCAATCCCCAACAGACCAACACACATCATCACATCATCTCACTGTGAGGATATTGTTGGAAATGTCATAAAGGAGAGATGTTACGGGTTATCTATTTATAGCTTCAAGCTTCGCATTAATCACGGTTTTAATGAAGCCCCGTTAGTCTAGATGAAATTATGATGAAACTATGTTGTTTGTCAAGTATATTTAAATTTTGGCCTGGACCCTCATCCTACTACCATATCCACTTAGTAGAAAATGAGAGGTAATTAAGGAAACAACAATGATGCAAATTCTTTTATACTTTTGGCTTAGCTGATTTGTGAATAAGTGACATTTATTTTGCTAGCTTCATAAAACAATGACAACCTTGAGTCCTTTTCTCTTCATTACATAATCTATTTGTGTGTGGCATTCAAGGTGTTTTTCATGTTTGTCCAAGCTTTGGCATCAACTCATTGGTAGAATGACTGGCTTATAACTGTTGAGTATAGTTTTTCCCTTGGCTCATTCAGACACAAATCTAGAAGGTCCCACCCCAGTATCTCGTTTTCTTTTGCAAATAGAAGAGTAGCAACGGGCATAGTTTTTGATCCATTGCCACAACTTTTGCACCTTGCCCAGGAAAGAGGAAAGCCAAGGTGGGTTTGTAGTGCCATATTAGAGGGGCATTTTTTTTTCTTCTTAATTCTTTTAGTAGATACTATCAATGTTAGCTGGTACAAGTGGAACAACTATTCTAGGGATGGGTTTGGGGTAGCAAAATAATGCCCACGAAGTTAGAAACTGCAGTAATGATCCATTATGGCCATATAAATTATGTGTTTATTCTATTTTGGTTCATTGTTTATTTTGTAATGACTTTACCAATCCCTTTCTTTTATTTGAATGTTTGAATGTATAAGAGAGATAAATGCCTACTTGTCTAATATGAATTTACTATTATTGTATTTTCCAGGTCTTCTAAGTGTAGAGAATGGTGCAAAAGTGGAAGTTGTTCATTGAAGTGTCTTGTTGTCGAAATCCCGGTCAAGCCACTATGAAATATGTTCTTCATAATGCAGCAAGAAATCATGTGTTGCATAGAAATATAGAAGTGCACGAGAGAACAACAGATAGTGAAGGCTACTATAGTGCCCTTGTTGAGGGGTTAAAGGAGGCGAAAAATTATGATGTTAATGATATTACAGTTTTCAAAAACTTACAGCTCATATGTAATCAAATCAACGACATCTATGAAGTTCGAAAAAAAAATTTAAAACCACTTTACAAGGAAGCGATAATGTGGATTTCTCAGTTTCAATATTTTAGCATACATTACCATGCAAACATTCATAAGTTGTCCACTGATATACTTTCCAAAGGAATGTCAACTGTAGATGGAAGTGTAAGAGATGACATCAGATCACCATCTATTGCAAGAGAAGTCATTGATTAGCATCAACATAGTTCCCCAATATGTGAATGTGTTCTTATGATCATTTTCCTTGGGGCTATCATTGCATTTTTCTTCCACTAAAGAAGAACGCATTGATATGTTATTTTTCCCCAACCTACAATGATTGGGGCATTTTGTATGAGTGACAAGTTTATGGACAAATGTGTGACCTTCTATGTATATGAACAAATGACATAATATTTGCATGGTTTGTGATATAATAGTTGAATGTTTTTGAGGTTATTTACACTCATTGTGCTTGTAAATATCATTGTGGAAAATTTCATTGATTTCAAAATGAATTTTAAATGAATGAGTGGAGGTTAAAATCCAAGTCAGAAGTACTTACTGCAATTCATAGGTGCTTGTATTGCAATGCCCATATGTTTATTTGTGTTGGATGTGCAGTAAAAAAAAATTATAAGGAAAGAATGCAACACATTTAATTAAAGTTAAGTTTAGACTAAAACCTGTACAAATTTTTAGTAGATGTTCCACTTTGAATCATCTTGTTAGTTATGTCATCACATGACTTTGAAAACAACAAAAAATATTTTGTGTTAGGTGTTTAACCAAATCAAGATTTGTCCCTAAGACGAGTTTACCAAATCCATGGCTCTTTTTTCCACCTGAGAAAGTATTAGATGAGGTGACATATTATATAATGATCCACTCAGATGAATGGTTTGGGAAGTGGTTTTCTCTTCAAATTTAGTTTAGATGCCTTGTGAATATGTTGTATGTTAAGTAGCTTTGAGGTTGCAGGCTACAAATCTCATGTTTAAATTGTTTGTATTTGTGGTGGTAATGGTTGCCAGTTGCCACATTTTTTTGAAAGAAGAAAACATGAGATGGGGAGTTTGACATTTGGCAAAGATGACCAGTTAGCAAGTGAATTTGTTACTGCGGCTGCTAATATTTGAGCTCCTTTGGGCATCCAAATGCATAGTTTGTTTCAAGTGAAAGACATTGCAGGCAACATTTTTCATGCAATAACAACAACAAATGTAATCATTGCAAGTCTAATTGTACTTGAAACAACTAGTTGCCCAAAAATGATTCAAAGAACTATATAATGATATATTGTTTACAAAATCCATCAAGGAAGATGCTTCTGATGCTAGTAGAGCCATTTGAACCCAACATATCTTGTTATGTATGTTCAAGGACACCTGTATCACTAGAGGTGAATACTCAACAAGAAACACTGAAGGATATCATAGAAAAACATTTCAAGGCTAAATTGGGTGTCAATTCACCATTGATCATGCATGGTTGTACACTTCTTTTTGAGTCTAGTGTTGATATTGAGGAAGATGTTGTTGCACATTATGAACAAAACTTAGAGAATACGTTAGAAAAATATCCATTTCCAATCACAAATGGTGTTGTTCTTATAGTAGAGGATTACCATCAAGATTTATTGTGCAATATTAATATTAACCACAAAGGTGAATATCATGCTGATGAAAGTGGAGAAAAACTACTAATTACAACTACAAAACCTAGCCATTGGACCACAACCTCGAGACTAATCAATTTTCTTTGAAATTGAGCTCCCAGATCACAAATAAGAGGCTCACCTGAACCAGCAATAGAATTTGACAAACAAATTGTTAATCACTAGGTAATTTATGTGTCAAATATAACATTTTTCTTTGGTTAAAATGATGAAAAAAATATTAAAATTGCAGAAGCCCCCACATTTAAGATATATTTCAGATTTGAAATTCATGCCCTGTTGGGCCCTAGCCTTGTAGATCTCATTCATAAGCTACTCCTCATATATTCTACGTTTCATGCCACTTATCATGTGTATTTTAAGGGTTTGTTGTTATTTAACAAGATAATTTGCTAGCTTTTGCAATGCACTTTGAGTTTCATGATTGATCAATTCCTTGTGCTAGTCTCCCTCTCTATTTAGTGGCCCATAATTTAGTAACCTAATACATATTTCAAGTTGCACTTCATTGTTCTTTAGTTGAATGGATGCTTTTTCATACGACTAAATCTAAATACTCCAATTATTTATGATATTTTAATGAAGTCACATCTCAGATATATTTATCCATTTGGACAAGTTTAAATATTTTACATTTTCAATTTTTTTTAGCAACTATCACTGGAATCTAGGTATATAATTGTTGTTCAAATTACAATTATCTATTACTTAAATTTAATTTTTGAATGCATAATTTGATTCAACACTTTGAAAAATCCCTCTTGTATTAAGATTGTGCAATCTCAACCACTGATATCTGCAATTTCAGCAATTATTCTAAAATTTTGACCAGATTTTAGGCAAAACTGTTTGGAAAAATCTGCCAAAAAAGGTTTAAACTATTTACATTGAATTTATCATCCCTGAACACTGGTTAAATTATAAAATTGATATGAAACATGGGCATGCCTATCTACAAGGATACCATTAGTGTTGAAGTGTGATGACTTATTGTTAATGAGCCATCACTCTTCAACACCAATGGTCCCCTAGGAGCACCCATGTTCCATATCAAAACCTGCTCACTAACTTTAATGAGCCATCACTCCTCGGCACTAATGGTCCCCTTGGCGCACCCATGTTCCATATCAAAATTTTCTCACTAACTTTGGCCATTTCACCACTTCATGGAGGATATTTCTCACATATTCAAAGGTTTCCAATGGCATTCATTTATGGACTTAACAGACTCATGTATAAAAGGTCCCCTATAACATGAAAAATCATCTAACTTATTAAACAGACAAGTCCATAAATGTACTCTTTGCTTCATAGGTTTCTCCTCATATATTCCCCTTTTGGAGGAGATCTTTGCTACCCCCTTGAGAATGAAGGTGTCCAACCCTACACATTTTCATTTCTCCTACTTGACCAGATAGATCTAAAGAAGTGGTTTGCCCTATTTTACTCATTACGAGGGTTAAGAAATTAAAAAAAAAAGCACAAAGCCTTGGGCTTGATAGCTAAAGGATAGATGAAGCATGGCATGGTTTGAAATTTTAAAAATAAACAATGAACCAGTTAATTAGAAAAATCATAGAATCTAGGAGAAAAATTATGAAGCAGTGGAGGGGGATATTCCATGGCAACTTTTATTCTGACATGTTCCTTCGTGTCATTGCAAAATTTATGGTTGAATTATTGTGCAATCCTTTTGCATTTACTATGACCTGGTCAAACTATCCAACCTCAACCTTTCTATCATAAAGAAGGCATTATGGACTCACCTGAAAGAGCCATTGTCAGTTTTGGCTCTACAACAGCCTGTAGAGAGAAGATGACAGTGAAAAATCCTTGAAAATTTTGTCCAAAAGGTCTATCACAAACTTCAAAGTAGTGATATTCCTTCTAATATTGAATTTATTAATTCTAGGTAGATATTTTACACAATTTGTTCAAGGCAGGCACTATCGTTGGGTATCATGTTGGGAGAGTGCCCCCTGAGATATTCTTATGGAATTGGATCTGAGAGGTGTCATAAGCCACAAAATTTTATCTGCCATGAAACTTGAACTGTTTTTCACCCTCAACAATGCAAACTCTGTTTTATGGTCAACCTATTTAAAGAGCTCAAAGAATCTGTGCTCATCAAGATTAACAACCAGAACCATCTCAACTAATTTTCCACGTCAATTTTCTTAATGCCTGATTTCATTGTCAAAGAAAAGACCACTAAATCCATCAATGTGTGCTCATGATCCAAGCTAACCCAAAGGTGGCCATACTCATTCAAACCCTTCTTACCGCCAAAGCTCTACAAGTAACCAATGCAGGTAAAGGTATGGAATAAAAAACATTTGTACATATAGAGGCAATGTCAAAGAAGAGCAGCCATGTACATTTTTATGTTTATGTTACTTGTATGAGCACTAAGAAATATCTAAATTTTGTTGTAGTGTTTACTATTTAGTTTTTATTTTGTGTCTTTTATGACATGTCACATCATTTTCATTAGGGAATATTTTAGAATGTTTTATGTTACATGGTAGAGCATGTGATGTTTATTCTATGCTTTTCCAAAACCCTCACGCTTATGGGCTTCAAATATGTTCATGTCATTGACATGAGTACAATTAGAGTTAGAAGTTTAAACATGGAATTTATATCTTGTAAATGCCACGATGGGCAATCAAAAGCTAGTGTTGCATGGGAGGATGTCTTAAAATTCAGACCTGATATGAAGATATTTGCACACCATGCCAATGTCAAGGATCTTGAGTTTGTGTAGATATTTTTAAGATGTTTAATGTCGTACTAAATGGGTTGGACAATACAGATGCCGGTAGACTTGCGAACAAGCTTTGATTGGCTGAAGGAGTTCCTCTGGTAGAAAGTGGAAATGTTGGGTATTTTGGACAGGTCATTGTGCATGTGAAGGGTGAAACAGAGTGTTACGAGTGCCAAACAAAGCCAACACCAAAAACATATCCAGTTTGTACAATCACAAGTACTCCATCAAGTCTACTCTAAATCCAAGCAGAAACTGATATTAGGATACATGAGATGGAGCACACATTGTGCATCCATTTTAGTAGCATTACTCTTAATGAAGTTGCTTACATCATGGATGCAAAAGCTATGTTACATTGTTAGTTGTATTGAATCACTTTGCAATGATGCCTATGTCATGTTCAGTTGGTTAAATGGACATGCATGTAATTTCGTTTTTCTCTTGGAACCTTGTTGATATTGATTTATTGATATTATAAATAAAATCTGGTTTATTTTTTATCAACCATGTAGGTCCATGAACCCAACACTCTATTTAAAAAGGAACATAAATATTGTGCAGTAAGAGTAGGTATAAGACCCTAAAATGAAATTTGATTCTTGATTTGACACTTAAATTCCTAATGCACCCTTGTGAATTGCTTTTTTTAACGACTCTTGGAGTGGATACATGAGATATGGATGCAAAATTTCAACCTTGTTCAAGGAGGATTATTTACAGGGAGCCATGAGAACATTAACATCAATAATGGCAGAAGGAAAAGAGTGTTGAGTGATTGTCTTCTTCATTATGTATGTGGCATCTTAGTTTATATAAGAAACAAATGGTTGTCAAATAATATTGTGTATATGAATCATACCAGGCAAGTGTGTTTCAATTGCAACAATTTAAAACGTTTGGGGCACATATATATGCTAAATCATTAACAATTTAAACCTTTTGTCATCTCAAATTGTCATTATAAAAAGTGTTGGAAATTACCCATTGAAGGGAAGACAAGCTCATAATCAAATCTGCAATTACTCGACTATTGGACCGCTGACTCACTTTATTTATATAGAAAAAGATGAAGTACATGTAAAAAATTGCAACTTATCACAAGATGGAACAATTTCAAGCTCTTATAACCCTATCTAGCGAAACCAAGAAATCCCTAACAACCAACTCCTCTTGGCTACGAATCACACCTAACGAAAGATGGTCACTCCACCAAGAATCCTCAACAACCTAGCATCATCAACTGCAATGACATTCATGACATGAATGTTTCTATGTGGGAGATTAAAGAAGAAGAAGTTGCAGTTTCTCTCACAACTTGTTTGAGAAGACTACAAGTTGGCTAAGCTTTATGTCTTTTCCTCAGCCCTGCCAGTTTATTCTGTGTCCTGGTTCAATATGCAAACATTCAAACACCACATTAACAAGGACAACAACAACGAGTGCACAATTTAAGAGCAAACACATAGCAACAAACCTGGAAAATCACCAATTTTCATTTTGTCAATGAGCCAATCATAGTCGGATGGAGGGTAACTGTAACACCACTTGTTGCACAATATTTACTTTTGTTTTTTTACCAAGCTTTTTCCAGAACTTAGAAACTTTTTATTTTACTTAACATAGTTGTTAAGAAGTTAAGGCTGGAAAAATCCATAGCATCATGACATTTTGTTTAAAGAAAGTGAACAATGTTTAATTAAGTGAAAACTAAATGGAAACAATTACCATAACTCCTTGAATAGTTAGAAATAGTTGCCATCTCTTCTCCCCAAAAGGGAGGGGAAAATAAGTAGGGGGGGCTGATGGAATTTTCCTTGAACTGGGCAGGAATAGCTAGTGGGCAAAGAGAACTATGGAAAATAGTCGAATTGGTGTGCGACTTGTGGCTAGACAATAGTCCTGAAGCACAAGATACTAGACTGTGTTAAGTCTAGTGACTGTCAGGAGCAGGAAGTGCTCGGAGGGGGACACTAGACATGATTGCCAGGTCCATGGTTGGGTGGAGAGGCCTTCCAAAAGGAATATTATTTGCACAATACTAAATTAATCATAAACAGATAAGTAATCGACTCTGTGCTTATTATTGCCAACTGGAAACACACACTTAGGTAGGAGCAGATACTTAAGTATATCAATATTCCTTGTTGTCTTTAAAATAGATAAGTACTGCTATGATTAACCTTTTCATATATTCTTCTATAATTATCATAGAAAGGTTTATTACATTTTTCTTCGTCCCAACATTACATTACGGGTAAAGGAAATAGAGGGTTACCATTCCTAATTCTGATGGAAATAATACAGTGCCATTGAGAAGTGCAAGAATAATACAGACTCTATTTTTATCGAATATATATATGTATAGAACTAAAAACTGTAATTAACTATTCACATAAGTGCTAAACCTCTGAACAATACTATCTATGTTATAGCAGAGTAGTCTAAAACAAGAGCTTGAAGTATAAATTCATTCCAGTCTTGAAACAAGAAATTTTGTTCATTATAGTTATGATATTATGAGTTTAGTTTCCGACTTCCCTATTATCTACCAGAACATATACTATGAAAGTAGAGTAAATTAAACATAACGCATTTGACAAAGAAAACCATAAGGAAATATAAATGCTAACAAAAATTCCAAACACATGAACGACCTTTAGTAGGAACTCATGGGTTCTTCCAGCTAAATAGATAATACAAATAAATGAATATATATATATATATATATATATATATATATATATATATATATATATATATATATATATATATATATATATATATATATATATATTCAAAAACTGAGAAAAGTGGAAGGATCGTTTCCACCCTTCGCCTTTTCATAGAAAGGGCCGAGACTCAACAAGTCATAACCACAAATATCAATATAAACCTACATTTCGAATGTAAAACAGAGTATCTTAAGTCAGGTAACGTATGCCATAAAATTTGTTATTGTTAAAATTATTACAATAAAAAATAAGGGATTATACATTAAGGTTTTGTGCAGTCCAAAATTGTGGATCAAAGGAACATTACAGGCTGTCTATGCGTCATGATATTCATCCATCCGAACAGGATAGGAATTGTGGGTTGCGGTGAGGGTTGGTCATGCCGTGAGCTGGCAAACCCTCCCACCATCTAAACTATACAACCCATAATTAAATCTAGTCATTATACAACAATTAAATGTGAATAAGCAAATCAATGTTGTTGGAGTGTTAAACAGACCAAACAGGAGGCATAGCAGAAGGCACACTGATTGGATATCAGGTACAGTTCCCTTCCAAAGGCGTTTCGGCTCCATTAACAAGGACAAATGGTTACTTGCAAGACCCACTTGAGGGTTAGAACTCTGGATTCACAAACCTTCACATTTTTTTATAAACACAATTTACTCTAGCATTACCTGAAGGGAATCGTTCGAGTTGAGGAAGCCTCGAAGACCTAAAAAAATAACAGAAACGTTAAACCAATATTCCAAACAAAGAAATTCTCACATAATTAATCCAGTATTAGGGCAAACTTGGAATTCTCTTGCAGAAGACCATCCTCGTTCGGACACCTTGGTCAAGGAAAGAAACGAGACAACCTCCATTGAGAATGCCTGCAACATTCTTCTATCACCAGGTGCCATTCATGGTAAAGGATAAAGATAAGAGAAAATGCAACTAAGGGTTAGCAGGCAGCTTTACCTTATCACCAAAAGTTCGCCTGAAGATGATGGTTCATTAAGCTCTAAGCCGACGGTTTTCCCCTGATGGCCAAAAAGATTAGCAAATAAAACCTTCATACCCATTACCGTTCACAGCTAGTTGCAGAGCTTCGAACAATTAGCGCCACGAGCAGAATGAAAGAAATACCCAGCCGACAAGCATTGAAAGGTTAGGGTTATCAAGTGAAAGGATTAAAGTCGTTGGATCCACCTACCATGGATCCAGTGGTGAATGGGCCTGCATTCAATACCCGAGCCCTTTGGCAGCGAGTCAGGCCTTGACATTAATTTGAAACTCCAAGTGACAGGCGGGAGAGCCATCACAACTCTCGAGATAATGACAGGTGGAGTCAAGCCCATGTGGCATGTAAGCAAATAGTACTAGATAAATCCGAGTGACATTATTCCAACTCCTTGATAACCTCAATCATGTCTATGCCCATAATATAGTTTAAACATATAAGAATCAACGTTAATATATGGATTGGGGTAATAATGGTTTATATGTGTTTATTGAAATATATATATATATATATATATTTATATATATAGTAGGATGTGTTACAAATGGTATCAGAGCCAGTTTTGCATACTGAGACTTCTGGGTTAAATACTACACAGAAAATTAGGTGCTAGCATGCTTATAATTATGCAATAAACAATTGAGTTGATAAATGTGAACATAGAGATAGAAGTCAACACCAACACACAGGCATGTAGAGGAGCCCCAGGATATCAAATCCGCCGGAGGTGCCTTACGTAGAGGCCAATCCAGATATATGGATACAACTGGGAGAGGAGTCTCGACAAGCTAATGATGTCCTGCTAGAAACAGTATAGCAGCTATGTACAGAAATGATAAATTTAAGGTCAGATAATGAACGCATGAGGTAGGAGCAAGAAAATATTCTCAAGAGTTTGTCCGACTGACATAATCAGCGAGGGCCAGACCCTATCACGAAGGACAGAGAAAGAACACCAACAACCCATCATGGTGAGGAAAATGCAGAATCAATAGAGGGACATAAGGAGGATGAAGAAGGGTGTTCGGATAATGTTTTAGACCAAAGAAAAACCAAAAAACAAAACATGGAATTATAGGGTGAGTTAAAAAAAAAACCATCATTGTTCAAAGGAGAATCTAAGGAGGCAGCCGAAGCATGGCTGATTGACATGGGAAAATATTTCAAATTAATGAATATACTGACAAACTCAAAGCACGATTAACAATTTATCAGTTATGGGGAAAGGCCACTCTCTGGTGGGAAGAAATCAAAACAGTGAGAAAGATTGATGAAGAACAAGTGACGTGGCAAGAATTCCAGAAACATTTTAAGGATAAATACTTGACTAAGCGTTATTATGACGAAAAAGCAAAGGAGTTCCATGAGCTAAGGTTGGGAACCTTGACTATGGATGAATATGTGAAGCGGTTCACCTCCTTGTTACGATATGTTCCATACATGCAGAAGAAAAAAAGGAAAAATTCAGCAGTTTATCAGCAGTCTGCCTAATTTTATGAAGGAAAAGTTGGAATTTGACTATCCTATATCAATGGACGATGTAGTGCGAAAAGCCCGTATCTGTTACCAACAGATGAAGCAGAAAAGTGAAGCACCCAAAGGAGTTTCAGGTAGAAGAATGAGGAAACTATCCCCAAACATATAGTAGAATGTAGGAAATGGTTAGAATAATCAGCAGAGAACCTTTGGAAAATTTACCAGGAATTTGCCTAAGTTTCTAGCATACCCCGAAAGCAAACAGACAAAGGGAATTAATAAGCCTGCAACTGACCAACCACCAAAGCCACCTCTACAATGTTGGGGCTGTGGGGAATCCCACTATTATAAGAACTGCCCGCACAAGTCTCGAACGGAACAACTTTCCAATATGCAAGAAGCCTCCACAATTGGAGATATAGTAAGGAGTATGCCCAGAATTAATGCCACTTTAGATGACCATCAATCATAATACCAACCCACCATGATCAAGTGCGAAGGTATGATTTCTAGTCAACCTATTTCTATTTTATTTGATCCAAGTGCTAGCCTAAGTTATATTAGTCCCAAGGTGGTAGAAAAATGTCAGCTGCCAAGCAGCAAATTTAAGAAATCTTGGCTAGTTCAACTAGCTACCTATTGATGCCTCGAAAATCACTGCAACAACAATGGGGGATAACCATCCGGTCCGGACCTTAAAGCACCTCTTTTTTCATTTGGTGTGGTGGCTCTGATTGGTTTAACTAGGTCCAGTTACCTTCTCCCTATTGCTATTGGTTTATGATGTATCTTTAACTACCAATAGACAGGGATATCAAATCACTTTTTCTTGCTTATCAGGCAAGCGAATAATCCTTAAGCTGATTTGGGTTCAGCCAAGCCACAACTAAAATTTTGCCTCTTTGAGAAGAGGACTTAAAAGAATGCAGAAATTAATATAAATGCAAGCTTATTCTATAATGCAAGCAAAATAAACCAATCTTAATCCTATCTTAATTAGGCAGATATAGATCTAACCCAACTAAGAGCAATATAATTAAAATATTGGGATTTAAATATGTCTTGTTTATAATGAATATCAAGTTAGTGAAGTAATTCAATTAACTGATATTATTTATACCAAAACACATCTTATTGAGACCTATTAACTGAAATAATAAACCAACAACATTCCAGGAAGTAGTTGACAAAAATGATATTGATTATCAAATCAGTAAATCTGATTATTAAACAATAATATGCAGAAATAGTTCATAACACATTACTATTTAATAAATCAGTTTTATAAGATAGATTTATAAACAAGTAGTTACTCAAAAATTAGAATTTAATCCATAAGAATAGAGATACATAATAACAACATTGAGACAAATTACCTATATTGACAAAAGTTCACAAACATGAATAAAATGACACATTCTTGTTATCATAGAAATCAAACTGATATTTGAAATAATAGTATTAGAAATACCAATTTATTGAATCCATTTTTCTGACCTTGGTCTCCAACAGTTCTTTACATTGCTTGAACTTCTGCCTTCAAAACTAGAGCCATAATAGTGCAAACTCTGCCCCTCATACATAATTCAAGATACAAAGGAAAAATCTTCAATAATCCTTAGATATGAGATTTTCTCTCCTCTCTCCTACAACTCTAAATTCCTATTACAGAAGTGTTTTTAGAAGTCCAAAATTGCAGACGAGAGCCGCCTTTTATTACATTCTTCAATCTATTATTTATACTATTTGCAAATGAATTCTTGAGAGGAAAGTTTGTTGAAGATAAATCTGTCAAATCCCATTTTATTTGCTCAAAATTCCAATCTTTAATTGTTGGATTCTTCTCATTGATTGAGATCCTTTTCTCCATATTTCTTCTACTGTTTTCCTGCAAAAAGAAATCAAAATGAATTAAGATGCAACAATAAAATCAAAATATCATTTCTGGCATTAAAATAAATCCAATCAAATTATATTTAAATAAATAATTGAAAATAAAATATAAACTCTCTATTGATGTCTGGGATGGTTTAATTGGCTAAGGATATTATTGATGAGTGAATCTGTAATTAGAAGAGGCTTGGGCAAATGAAAATGAAGAAAATAAAACTCAGAAAATTGATTTTGTTTTAGAAATTCGGAGCTTGATCTTCTGCCTAATTTTTGACCCAATAAATAACCAAATCTGTTAGTAAAACCTCCTCAGAAATGTTCTCCTTGATTTTATCTTTCCAATGAGCCATCCTAGGCCTCATTTGGCCAAGTAAAACTCAATCTATGGACCTCCAAAGTTGATGAGTCAAATCTGGCACAATTCTAGAATTTCTGTCGCTGGGCTAAAAAATCAAAATTCTAATTAAAAATTAAATCCTAAATTAAAATTTTAATTATCTAATAATTAATTCTAATTTAATTATTAATTATGAACTAAACTAATTAATTAATAAAATATTATTAATTAATCTAATTAATGTAATATAATTAACTATTTATAACCAATTAATATTAATCTAAATAATATTTTAATTTTAATTTATTTCAATTAATTATATTATATATAATAATTAATTTAAAAATTATTATTTAAATTAATAAATATTATTTATAATATTAAATAAATCCTACACTACTTCACTTCACTCACATTTCTTTATTCATTCACTAATCGTATGAGTGAGTTGAAACTTAAAACAAAAACCAAAGCTTATAAAAAGACTTTGGTTAATGCCTTAAGCCATTTAGTTTTCATAATCGACAATTGAGGATATGAGAGTATTGGCATCGGGAAAATGCTATTTCCAACCCCATAGCCTCATTAATGCGGGGCTACATGTGCAGGAGATAGCCACCTCGCGTTTAGATAATAAAAAAAAAACGGCGTAGTACCCACCTCGCGTGTTATAAACTCCTATCTCCTGTGCATGTAGCCCCGCATTAATGAGGCTATGGGGTTGGAAATAGGAGTTGCCTTGGCATCGTGGGTATGAAGGTATCATGGTTGTTTAAACTTGTCACAATGCAAAATCCCCGATGTGATGTAAACTCTCGATGTGATTAATTTGATTTTATATATATTAATTTTATATATTAAATTTTAATTTAATTAATTTAATTATATTTTATATAATAATTAATTTTATTAATTTGAGATTTAATATATAAAATTAATGTTTTGTTTTGATTTTATTTTAATTAAATTTAGTTATGAAATTATCTAAACTATAGCCATTTGGAAAATAAATAAAAAGAATAAAAATAAACTACAACCACTTGGATATTATGGGTTTTTAAGATTAATAATTGATTTGGAAATTGGAGTAAATTTCTTAAATCACGATGATTAATAATTTGGTTGTTTAAGTAAAAATGGAAAAATGTTAGTAAAAACTCACTAGGGATTAATATTTACAATAAATTCATTATTGAACTAATTTATTTACAAAATGCAATATTGTATATTTCATGCATTTTTAACTCAGGCTAGATAAATGATGAGACTTCAAAGGAGTGTCATTTATGAACCAGTTGACCAAATGAGGTGAAACAAGCATCAATGAAAAGCTTATAAAAAATCAATTTTATCAAAGCAATCAAAACAAGAATCGGAAAAATTAACAAAAGTGTAGGGCAATCAACTAAATAAAAATCTAAAAGGGTGTTTAGCCAAATTTTTTATAAAAAGAGTCCCCATTATTTGTGTTGAGCAAGTCAAAAATGGGGGGGGTTGAGTTTTTACCACAACAATGACGACACACTGGAGAAGAACCAGTTATTTCTGTTTGATATGAATAAGATTTTCCTAAAATTAAAGTAAAAATAATTAAAGAAGAGAGAATTATGTTTGAAATATTCGACTAGGTTCATTAATCTGAATAAAAGCCAGAATCATCAAACTATAAATTTTCTTAAAATTTCTCATAAATTAAAATATTTCAAAACTCTATATCAGTGTTTAATTAGTTGTAGAGATAAAGCAGGGGTCACTTTACAACTTAGCTTTTTAAAATATACTCATTTGTCACGGGTAGAGCCACTGCTGCCAGCAAACATTTATAGTCTCGACAGGGTTACCATTTAATCATTCAAAATCCTATCTCTTTAAGAATTATTGACCTAGAGATAAATTCATTTATATATGTTTATTTTTTTTATTTTTTAGTTCTTAAAAGTCATTGTCCTGGTTTTGTAGTCAGATAGTTAACAATGCCATTCACTGGTTATAATTAGACTGAACAAGCTGGCTCATGATGAGACCTCTTGTCTTATAATTGTTTGCAATCATAAGCCATTGCTTTGGTTTGTTTAGTAGTGTTGGTAATGTCAGCATATTTTTCCCCTATGATCATGGTAAGCAGGCTCATGATGAGACCTCTTATCTTTTAAGTTTAAATATATTTCTGGATTATACTCTAGAAAAATAAAACTATTTGGGACAGGGAGAATCATTGAATCTTTAAGAGTTAAGAATGAAAATTTCAGAGTTAAAAGTGCTTTATTGTAAAGTGTCTTTACTTGGTTAAAAATAACTTTTCTTGACTGATAATAGAACTTTGAAAGATTTTAATAAAATGTTGAAATCTCAAAATGATTTCAATTTTGATGAAAAGAAATTTCTCCAGATTTTATGATACTTTGCCAATTTCTCTTGATTGGTAATCTCTTCCTTAAGTATGTCTACCTTTATAATAAAAAAAATCAAACTTTACTAAGAGATTTAAGAAAAAGCTAATAGGTGACTATTAACATTTTTTCTCCATGTATGTTGACCATTGTTAGGTAACAAGTAGGCCTTCCATATAAATCATGACAAAGTCACCAAAATCAAAATTGAAAACCTAAGGAAAAGAATTTTTAAAGCAAAGTGAAAAAGAAATCAACAAACAAAAATAAAAATGAAGAAATTTTAAAAGTGGAAAGGAAAATCCAAGTTTCGAAAGATAAACTCAAACAAGAACGTTTATACCAATGTCTCAACAATATGAAGAAAAAGAAAATAATCGTGTAATCAATCCTTCTTATGTAGAGATTTAGGAAAATCATACCTTGCAGGGTTGTAAGTGTTTTAGGCTTTTTGGATAGCAGCGACGATAAAAGCATCATCTTAATCATTTTCTAATAAAAAAAGGATGCTTAAAGAAACAAACTAAAGGTTCAGAAACTTCCTGGTGTCGTTGTTTCGATGAAGATTATCACTGCTTGTTGAAATAAAGTCAAGAGAAGAGTATAGAACTTCAAAAATATGATCCGACAGAGGGTTGAAAGCTTTTATGAAGAGCTGCAAAACAGATTTATATATTAGAAAAACAAAACTGAAACTAAAGTAATGAAATGGAAATTAATGAAAGTGGGTACATGAATCTTACCGTTGCTTTTGATCTTACCTAAAAGGTATCAATTTCTCTAAACTAGCCGACTTCTTATTTTAATTAACATTAAAAATATGAAGAAGTCAAACTAACCAAAATCCTATAACCCAAAATCATTGTTTATTTTATTTACACTAAAGTAAGCAGTAAAATCTAAAAATGGAATGCTTGGTGCTCAAGGGAATTGAAATTAAAGAAATGCATTAGAAATGAGAATGAGAATTTGTAATAATGACTATTTCTTAAAATATTTTAAGTTTCATATATTTTAAGTTTTATAAATTGTCTAGAATCAAGACCAAATCCAAGATGATAAAATTTAAATATGAAAATAGAAGGGTCTTGAATTTCTTATTAAATTATGGAATTATATATTTAAAACTGAAACGTATGAGATATTGAAATGATTTGAATATGCTGCAAATTGATAATTCACTGCTTTCTTACCATAGTGGTTATCCAATCTCGCTTTTAAAATAACACATCGCCGTATCGAATGATTCATATCACATGTTTCTTCACCATGATTCAAGTTTAATTTGCAAGACTTCACATTTATTGCTATGCCATATATTGATTAAATGTTAATGGCTCAAAGACATGCATTGGAAGCTATCGCATTGGGAGATTGCAATGGAAAATTGCCGATATGAAAATATGTGATGAGAAGATGTGCGATGAGATGGAGTGATCACACCATTGAATAAATGTTATATTTAGCATCGGGGACAGTCATGTCGCAAATTGCATATCACACACCGCATCGCGTGATTTGTACTTTGCACATTGCACATTACGCATCGCAGATTCAGAATAGTGGTATGGCCATGCGATGAAGCAATTGACATATTCGGAATATCAGAGAATTGTCATCTAGGAAATGCCAATATGATTCTTTCGATATCAGTGATGCGATGGATGACATAGATAATCAATGATCGGCGAACTTTAAGTATAGAATGAAACACAATATAATTATTGCGATGCCGATATGCGATGAAGAGTAGACCCGATAACCTTATGATGGAATTTTAATAACATATCGGATCTGAGACATCAACCCTTTAAAATTATGCCCTTACTTTTATTGCGATTGAGTGGATGCAATATTTTATAAACTTGATTAGAATTTCATATCGGGTCCGGAATTATGTGATCATCGCAATATCTATAAAGTCGTTTTCGGAGATCGGAGATTCATGATAATGGAAGTATATTCAACTGCAAACCTCCGATATGCGAAATGCGATATAACATATGAGCAAGGTAATACATCGGAGATCTTTTATGAACAATTTGTTATCAAAAATGCTAAAAGCTACTTCCGATGAAATATTTCACTACAAATGGTTGTGATATGGAAGATGTGATATGGATGATAAGCGGGCTGAGAATATTGCAAACATTTTCACTGAAGTATCAGCAATATGAAAATCAAGTTGAATCCTATGATATTGCTTGAAATTTCAATTGGGTTTTCTGATGCTTAAAATCAAAGTTAAAAATGTTCAAATTCTAATGAATCACAAAATAAAATTTCCCTGAACTTGTTGCAAATTTGAAATGTGGTTGCTTCTTACTTCAAGTTTTGAAACAAATGAAAACCTGCAAATAAAAACAAAACAAAAATAAAAAATAAACTAAGGAAAAGAGAAACTAATAATAAATGAGAATGAACTTGTGAATGCGTACCTGTAAAGGAAATTCTCTGTAGTTTTTACCTCATGAATCTTCAAATTTTCTTTCGATTTATCAAAATTTTGCCTTTGTTCAAAATCATCTCATCATTTATTCTAAATTGGAGTGAGCAATCAGCCTAAATAAAATCTACTTATTCATGTTCAGGAAATATAAAATTTACCATAAACAAATATGAAAATAGTCTTCCCTTTTGCATTGAAACAGAAATTTATTACCTCTGCTCATTCCGAATTAACTTGAGAAAAATCTATATTGTTATAGTGACTGTTCAATAATGCATTTAGTAAATAAATATGATGTGTATTGCAGCATTAAATAATAAACTAAAGATCAAAATGAGATAAAACCACTAATTGTGGAAAAATGTCAAAACAGATTTGAATGTGTGCACATATAAAAATAGACATCTTTAAGGTCAGCTTAACAAATTTCGAGGAAGATAATATGAACTTCATATGATTACCACGAAAGGTTAGACTGACTAATAATGATTGAGTCAGAATTAAGTTTATCATAGATAGTCATACATTTCATGGGATAATTAGATCATGAAGCTTTTACAGGATGAATCTTTTAATACTTTCATCAATTTCAGCTGGCAGGAGATTAATCAAGCCGAGGACGCATGCTTTCTCACTTTTCGGGAAAAAATCCAGCGGCTCAAGGACAAAACGAAAGCATGGCAGATCGACAAAAAGCGCAGAGACTCACAAGACTTATTAAACATCAACGCACAACTAAACAGTCTTGCAGCAACTATTCAACAAAAAGGCATGTCTTTGGAATCAGCCTCCCTTATATGCACTCTCGAAAGAAAGAAAAAGGAACTTTTATTGAAAGAGGAAGCTTCATGG
The DNA here is from genome assembly GCA_031772625.1 of Pinus tabuliformis. Lineage (NCBI taxonomy): Eukaryota > Viridiplantae > Streptophyta > Pinopsida > Pinales > Pinaceae > Pinus > Pinus tabuliformis. The sequence goes on along the minus strand of CM062814.1, from coordinate 493,820,557 downwards.
AGGCTTAAAAGCCGTGCAATTTGGCTTCAGGCGGGGGACAGGAACTCCAGATTCTTTCATAATTATGCAAATGGTCGCAGATTAAAGAATGCCATATGGAAAATCCAGAAGGCTGAGGGGGAATGTATCTACACCCAACAAGAAATCTCAGAAGAAGCGACTAGATTTTTCAAGGAACAATATCAGAGGCAACAAAATGATCTAGCTGATTCACTATGGGCAGTGGAACATCTGCCGACCATGTTCGATGAGACAGCAAACGACGTCTTTTACAGACCGGTCACGGAGGCGGAGCTTTCAGAAACTATTAGGGGTTTCAAAAAAGACAAGAGTCCCGGTCCAGACGGTATGCCGGTGGAATTTTTCTCCCACTTCTTCGATCTGTTCAAGAATGACCTGCTAAGTATGGTAGATGCTTCTCGTCTTTCAGGCAGCATAAATAGTGCTCTTTCGGCCTCTTTCATCGCGCTGATCCCAAAACAAGCAAACCCCACAACTTTTGGCGATTTCAGGCCGATTGCCTTATGCAACTCGCTGTACAAGATAATATCCAAAATTATCGCTGAAAGATTGAAAAAAGTTCTAAATTCCCACATCTCACGGGATCAGCATGCTTTTCTGAAGGACCGCCTCATCATGGATGCTGTCGCAATGACACAGGAATGCTTCTCCGCTATTCTCTCGAGGAACATCGATGCTGCTGCTCTAAAAATTGATCTCAAGAAGGCATTTGATTGCGTTGATTGGAGCTTCCTCAGAATTCTCCTCGCCAAGATCGGGTTGAGGCCTCTAGCTATCAGCTGGATAATGTCATGTGTAGAAAGCGCTCATTTCTCTGTAATCATTAATGGAATCCCATCCACCTTCTTTCGGGCAGAGAGAGGTCTCCGCCAGGGGTGCCCCCTCTCTCCCCTTCTTTTTATATTAGTTATGAACTGCCTTAGTTCGCGCATCAATCTGGCTGTTCAGGATGGTCGATGTAAGCCGGTAAAGATTTGCAGAGATGTCTTCCTTTCCCATAATCTATTCGTCGACGACATTCTCATTTTTGCTATCTTGTGTAAATCTTCATGGATCTGCCTTTACCTGATCTTCTCGAGATTCCAAGGTGCTACTGGTCTTAAAATCAACTGCGCGAAATCCGTGTTATATCATAATGACACAAATTCGTCTTTGGCCATCTGGATTGCTGATAGGTTTCACATCAATCTGCGCTTGTTGAAGGATGGTTTCTCTTATTTGGGCTTTCGACTAAAGGCCTCGTCATATAGATGCCATGATTGGGCCTGGCTGGTCGATCGTTTCTACAGCAAGATCTCTTCATGGGAATTCCGCCTTCTATCCCTTGCTGGTCGTTACATCTTAGTCCGGGCGGTTCTCTCCCAGCTGGCAGTATACTGGAGCCACCTCTATATGCTCCCCTCCTCGGTTATCAAGAAGATGAAATCTATTGCCACAAACTTCTTATGGGGTGGACACTCCTTCTACTCAAAGATCCATCTCGTCAGCATGGATACCATTTCGCGTCCAAAAGAAAAAGGTGGGTGGGGTCTTCTCAACATGAAGATCTTCGGAGAAGCACTCATTTGCAAATCCCTCCACAGGGGGATCTTTGGAAGTAGTCCGTGGAGTTCCCTGATTAACAAAAAGTACCTGAAAGGTAGGAACCTGGCGTTCTGGCTCAGAAGATCTGCTCTTGGAATCAGGAGCGGGTCCCCCATTTGGCATAGCTTCAAAAAGATCCATCCCTTCTTCCTCAAAAATCTCAAATGGACTCTTTTCTCCGGCTCCTCTGTACTCATTGGCATTGACCCCACTCTCCATAATCTTGAGTCCATGATCCCTCCGCCGCTGCTTTCCTTCTTTCACTCTAGAGGGCTCTTTACCTGGAACCACCTCATACTCTCTTGGTCCTCCCACATGCCTGTCTGGAAATCTGATCTCCAGCTCGCCATCCCCCCCCCTCTTCGTCCCTTATGGTCTTCCTTTACATCTAGATTCTCTCACCGGGGGGTTCTCCAACTTGGCACCAAGGATGAACTCATATGGTCCACTAGCACCGCCATCCGCCCCATCACTGTCCGGAACCTCTACTCTGTCCTTTCTGCTGCTCTCCCCCCTCTCCCCTCCGTCTTCCCTCTCGTCCTTTGGAAGGCCCCCTGCCCTCTCAAATCCATTCTCTTCTCATGGCTCCTTTTCTCAAACAGGAATCTCATATGGGACGTTCTTCAGCGGAAAGGTTGGAGTGGGCCTGGTCGTTGTCAACTCTGTCTCGCTGCTTTGGAAACAAATCTACACACGTTCTTTCAGTGCTCGGTTTCCTCGGCTCTCTGGTATGAACTCTCTTGCATATATGATTTTCCTCACAAGCAGTTCTCTTTGATCCCGGAAGCCTTCTCCTGGTGGGCCTCCCAATGCTCTTCTCGGCAGGCGCTCTTCATTTTCACGTGTTGGAACATATGGAAGTGGCGGAACCGCCGCATTTTTCAGGGCTGTCACCTCCCTTTTCTTTCCATTCTTCCTATCATACAGGGGTCTTTACCTGATCTCTCCTAGTCTGAGTCTATCTTCAAGGCAGAGGTATTTTTTGTTTTTTTGTTTTCATTCAGAAGATCATGATTATCTTCACAGAATATCCTGCTACATGTCTCGACCGATATATGTTGATGTCTGTCTTTTCTATAGAATGTCATGATGCTATATGGTTCCGATCGTCTGCGATGGTCTTTCTCTCACCACCAATGATACAACATGTCGCCACATGGTTTCTCTGGAGTGCTTTTTTGGGACCATGCTTCATATCTGGAATGTGGCTTCTTGCCCTTTTGTACCTTGTTTATCATATCTTAATATCAATATATAATGTTTTTCCTTCTGAAGAAGCTTTTATATCCTCAAAACCTTTATCATATAAATTTCAAAAGAAAATCTTAGAAGGAAATCCCGAAATGAAGAAAAGTGGCTTTGAGGCGATTGATGCTAAGTGCAATCTCAATTGAATTTAATCAAGACATTATTCAAAAGAGGTAGAGTAGAGGTATTGTTGCAATAGATTTAAAAATGAAAGCAAAAATTAAAATTTTCTGATAGAAAGAAAATATTTTCACTGAACATGTATGAGAAATGCTAATTGTTTTGTTTTATTTTTTAATCTGCAAAACTATTGAAATAAAAAAATAAACAAACTAGATTAATTCTACTTCTACTCTAACTATATACATGAAAATGACTAGATATAGTCATATTTCCAATGTAATCATTTTTTGATTTTAATTCCTGCATGTATGTACAATTTAAATGTTAGTAATAAAAATACAAATCTAATTAAACTGAGGAAAATAAATCTGAAATCAGAATGTACAGTGATTGTTAGTAAGTTAATTAAAATCGCATTCTCTTGAAATTTCCTTTCCAATTGAATACCAATTGGATCATAGAAATCTTGATGGATTTCTATTAAGGATTGGGAAATATTCAAACGAAGAGATAACAAACCAAATTGTGGATATGAACTTTTACATTCAAAGGCCTGGAAGAAATTGTTAGTGTTATGTACAAATGTTAAACTATTAACAATCTTCCTTGAAAAAAAAAATTCCAATAATTTTCAAATAAGCTACTGAAAAATGGATGGAAATCTTTCAAATAAAATGGAAAATTATTAATTAAATTGAATTGCTGGCCAGATTGTAAAAATACATTTTCTTGTTGATATTGCTTTTGAGAAAATAGAAGTTTTTGATAGGAAATGAACATCGATTAACATTGACATGTTAACAACTTTTGATGTTCATGGTTATAACATGAAACTTCAATTTCCCAATAAGGTAATTCATCAATTGAGTGTTTGGTAGTAAAGTGCTCAATATGGTAGCGTAAAGTGTTAAAATTTTGAAAAATAAAATCAAAAAATAAATCTAAATTTAAACAAAATAAGTGAGGAAACAAAAATAAAATGAAATCATTATTTGTACAACTAATGTTACATCACAATTGGGATCGTTTTGAAATAATTTCTTTTTTCACAAAGATTGGCCATAACTATGGAATTTAGATAATTGTCAATTCCAACTTGTGAATTAGAAAGAGAATTATGATTATGAGTAAGAATTGGAGTTTGATCATGATATGAATCATAAATTGGAATGTTTTCTTGAATAGTGAAATCATAAAGATAATTTGCTGCTTTAGAATGAGGATTAGTTGGAATAATTTCTAAATTGAAATGTCCCTCATTCTTAGATGTTATTTGAATCTTCTCATGAGGATTCTCTTGAGAAAAATAGAAATCAACGTCCTCAATGTCAGAGTGATTATCATAAATGAATTCACAACATTCTCTAGAATTCCCTTCAATCTCATCGAATATATCCAAACAAGGAGAAACAAGAATTTCATGTTCATAAATGGTAAAAGAAATATCAATTATTGTCTCTATCTTGATAAAAATTTATTGGTAATTCATTTAAATCATCCTCTTTAATTTCAGAAATATTATTAATACCAAGAGAGGGAAAATTACCATCATTAAAAATATCAGGATAAAGAGAAAAATGTGAATCTGAAATAATGCATTTAAAAATGTTTCTGTTTGAGAATTCTTGTACATTATGCTCATTGTAAATTTCAGATTCTAAATCATCCCTTTGTGTGCTCATGCTTTCTTGAAGAAGGCTACTTTGCTGCTCTGATTTCAGCATTTGTTCGTCATGGAAAAATTCAGAAATTTGTACAGCAGTTTGCATTTTATTATTTACTTTGATTGCTACTTGCACTTGCTGATTTCCAATCTGATTTTCTGAATTTACCTCAAAGTAGCTTTCAGATTTCAAGGCGGCTCTTTCTCCAAAATTGTTGCTATTGTCTTTTTGTATTTGATCAGAAATATTTTCCAAGCTTTGTGAAACCTCTTCATCACAATTTATTTGCACATCCAAATTGGAATTCTCATTTATGTTGGAAGGGGATGGAACAAAGCTTGAACTAATTTCATATGGATTGGGAATGGGTGGAAGAGAACAAATATGTTCAAACCAGTGTAGTGATTCTTCTTCTATAGGTTTATCTTCGACTTTAAATCTTAAACAATTCAAATGAAATCGAATATTAACATCTTTAACAGACTCATTTTCAAACCTTCGTAGATATTCAATTTCATCACATACCTGTTCATAATCATAACCGTCAAATTTACAAATGAAAATTGTAACAAATTGATCTCAGCTGTGAATTGAGGAAACTGGAAGAGTTCTACACCAGTTTCTGGCTTTTGCCGCGAATGTGAGAGTAAAAATTCTGCATAAGATGCCTTCATCAATTCCTTGAAAATCATAATTTGAAACGTTTTGAATAAATTGAAGGACATGATTAAAATTAGAAGAATTTTTCTTACCATTAAATTTTACCTGAGACAGGAGTCTTATCACTTCGGGTGGAGTATTGGAAGATGCACGTCCATGGATACAACTCTAAATTGGAAGCTTAAAAGGAGCCATCATGATTTAAATAAAATGTTAAAATTGAAAAGACTCCAAAAGACAACAAGTTTCAGACCCTCATTCTAGCGCCAAAAATGTTGATGTCTCAAAAATCGCTGCAACAACAATGGGGGATAACCACCCAGTCTGGACCTTAAAGCATTTTCTTTTCCGTTTGGTGTGGTGGCTCCCAATGGTTTAACTAGGTCCAGTTACCTTCTCCCTATTTCTATTGGTTTATGATCTATTTTTAACTACCAATAGATAGGGATATCAGATCACTTCTTCTTGCTGATCATGCAAGAGAATGATCCTTAAGCTGATTTGGGTTCAGCCATGCCACAACTAAAACTTTGCCTCTTTGAAAAGAGGACTTAAAAGAATGCAGAAATTAATCTAAATGCAAGCTTATGCTATAATGCAAGCAAAATAAACTAATCTTAATCCTATCTTAATTAGGCAGATATAGATCTAACCCAACTAAGAGAAAGATAATTAAAGTATTGGGATTTAAATATGTCTTGTTTATAATGAATATCAAGTTAATGAAGTAGTTCAATTCACTGATATTATGGATACCAAAACACATCTTATTGATACCTATTAACTGAAACAATAAACCAACAACATTCCGGGAAGTAGTTTACAAAAATGATATTGATTATCAAATCAGTAAATCTAATTATTAAACAATAATATTCAGAAATATAAGATAGATTTATAAGCAAGTAGTTACTCAAAAATTAGAATTTAATCCATAAGAATAGAGATACATAATAATAACATTGAGACAAATTACCTATATTGACAAAAGTTCACAAACATGAATAAAATAATACATTCTTGTTATCATAGAAATCAAACTGATATTTGAAATAATAGTATTAGAAATACCAATTTATTGCATCCATTTTTCTGACCTTGGTCTCCAACAGTTCTTTACATTGCTTGAACTTCTGCCTTCAAAACTAGAGTCATAATAGTGCAAACTCTGCCCCTCATACATAATTCAAGATACAAAGGAAAAATCTTCAATAATCCTTAGATATGAGATTTTCTCTCCTCTCTCCTACAACTCTAAATTCCTGTTACAGAAGTGCTTTTAGAAATCCAAAATTGCAGACGGGAGCCGCCTTTTATTACATTCTTCAATCTATTATTTATACTATTTGCAAAGAAATTCTTGAGAGGGAAAGTTTGTTGAAGATAAATTTGTCAAATCCCATTTTATTTGCTCAAAATTCCAATCTTCAATTGCTAGAGCCTTCTCATTGATTGAGATCCTTTTCTCCATATTTCTTCTATTGTTTTTCTGCAAAAAGAAATCAAAATGAATTAAGATGCAACAATAAAATCAAAATATCATTTTTGGCATTAAAATAAATCCAATCAAATTCTATATAAATAAATAATCGTAAATAAAATATAAGCTCCGTATTGATGCTTGGGATGGTTTAATTGGCCAAGGATATTATTGATGAACGAATTTGTAATTAGAAGAGGCATGGGCAAATGAAAATGAAGAAAATAAAACTCAGAAAATTGATTTTGTTTTAGAAATTCAGAGCTTAATCTTCTGCTTGATTTTTGACCTAATAAATGACCAAATCTGTTAGTGAAACCTCCTCAGAAATGTTTTCCTTGATTTTATCTTTCCAATGAGTCGTCCTGGGTCTCATTTGGCCAAGTAAAACTCAATCTATGGGCCTCTAAAGTTGATGAGTCAAATCTGATAGAATTCTGGAATTTTTATTGCTTAGCTAGAAAATCAGAATTCTAATTAAAAATTAAATCCTAAATTAGAATTCTAATTATCTAATAATTAATTCTAATTTAATTATTAATTATGAACTAAACTAATTAATTAATAAAATATTATTAATTAATCTAACTAATTAATATAATTAACTATTTATATCCAATTAATATTAATCTAAATAATATTTTAAATTTAATTTATTTCAATTAATGATATTATATATAATAATTAATTTAAAAATTATTATTTAAATTAATAAATATTATTTCTAATATTAAATAAATCCTACACTACCTCACTTCACTTACCTTTCTTTATTCATTCACTCATCGTATGAGTGGGTTGAAACTTAAAACAGAAACCAAAGCTTATAAAAGGACTTTGGTTAATGCCTTAAGCCATTTTGTTTTCATGATCAGTAATCGGGGATATGAGGGTATCAACAATTTGCGTTGGGGCTATGAAGATATAGAGGTTGTTTAAAATTGTCACAATGTAAAATCCCCGATGCGATGTAAACTCCGGATGTGATTAATTTGATTTTATATATATTAATTTTATATATTAAATTTTAATTTAATTTAATTAATTATATTTTATATAATAATTAATTTTATTAATTCGAGATTTAATATATAAAATTAATGTTTTGTTTTGATTTTATTTTAATGAAATTTAGTTATGAAATTATCTAAACAACAGTCACTTGGAAAATAAATAAAAAAAATAAAAATAAACTACAACTACTTGGATATTATGAGTTTTTAAGATTAGTAATTGATTTGGAAATTGGAGTAAATTTCTTAAATCCCGATGCTTAATAATTTGGCTGCTTAAATAAAAATGGAAAAATGTTGGTAAAAACTCACTAGGGATTAATATTTACAATAAATTCATTATTGAACTAATTTATTTACAAAATGCAATATTGTACATTTCATGCATTTTTAACCCATGCTAGATAAATGATGAGACTTCAAATGAGTGTCATTTACAAACCAGTTGACCAAATGAGGCGAAACAAGTGTCAATGGGAAGCTTATAAAAAATCAATTTTAACAAATCAATCAAAACAAAAGTCGGAAAAATTAACAAAAGCGTAGGGCAATCAACTAAATAAAAATCCAAAAAAGTGTTTAGCCAAAATTTTTATAGAAAGGATCCCCATTATTTGAGTTGAGCAAGTCAAAAATGGGGGGGTTGTGTTTTTACCACAACACCACCAAAACTAAGAGAAAGGTTTCTGCTAAAATGGAAAATTGCTCGATCGTAGTTTCAGGACAACTCATTCATATTAATATAAATATATTTCCATTGGGCTCCTACGATGTATTAATAGGAATGGACTGGTTAGAAGGACGTTGGTCCTTAGTGGATTGTAAAGAAAAATCTGTGAACTACCTTACAAAGTTGGGGCAAAGGAAGGATATCCAAGGAATCAAGACAAGCATGAAGTTACGCCCCATCACTGCTAACTAGCTTGGGAAATGCATTAGAAAGGGCTGTTAGATTTACGCTGTCCAGGTAGGATACTCTAATGACAGAAACAAGAAGGCTTCCTTAGAAAACATTCCTGTAATTCGGGATTTTGTGGATGTATTTCCTGAAACTATTCTTGGGTTACCCCCTAGACGTGATATCGATTTTACTATGGAAGTCATACTTGGAGCAGCCCCTATTTTAAAAGCTCCTTACCGCATGAGCGTCCCTGAGTTAAGAGAACTCAAAATGCAGGTTTAGGAACTTTTAGAGAAAAGGTACATTCACCCTAGTGTATCGCCATGGGCAGCCCCTGTGTTGTTTGTGCGAAATAAGGATGGGACTTTAAGGTTATGCATCGACTATCGTCGGATAAACAAACTTACTATCAAAAATAGATATCCTCTACCTTGTATTGACGACTTATTTGACCAAGTGCAAGGGGCCAGTGTATTCTCTAAGATTGATCTAAGATCCAATTACCACCAGATCCGAATAAAGGACGAGGACATTTGTAAGAATGCCTTCCGAACTCACTATGGTCATTACGAGTTCGTAGTATTGCCTTTCGGCCTTACCAACGCCCCAACCACATTCATGAGCCTGATGCACAACATATTTCAGCCTTTCCTAGATAAATTTGTGTTGATTTTTATTGATGATATATTAATTTATTCAAAAAATCAGGAAGAGCACGAAAAACACTTAAGAATAGTTTTGCAGATTTTGTGAGACAATCAGCTGTATGCTAAGTATAGCAAGTGCGATTTTTACAAGGACAAGATTCAGTATTTGGGCCATGTTATATCAGCTGAGGGTATAGCAGTAGATCCAGAGAATATCAAAACTATAATGGAATGGACAACCCTGAAAAATGTTGCAGATATTAGATCTTTTTTGGGCGTAGCAAGCTATTACCGCCGATTCATTAATTTCTTTTCAAAAATAGCTTTTCCTATGACCTCGCTACAGAAAAAGAGGCATGCCTTTCGTTGGATAAAAGAATTCCAGTAGAGTTTTGAGCAGCTGAAGGAGTTGCTTACCGCTACACTAGTGTTAAAAGTAGAAGATCTAGAAAAATCACTCATAGTTTGCATAGATGCAAGTAAGGAAGGGGTTGGTGGAGTATTAAATCAAGAAGGAAATGCCATAGCGTATGAATCATGTAAATTGAAAGACTATGAGCAACGATACTCTGCTTACGATTTAGAGTTAACAGCAGTTGTACACGCACTTAAAATGTGGCAACACTACCTTCTAGGAAATAAATTTCTGCCATTAATCGATCATAGCAGTTTAACAATTTTTTTTAATCAGTCAAGTTTAAATTCTTGGCAAGCCAAGTGGACAACATTTTTGAGCGAATTTGACTTCGATATGAAGCACCTTAAAGCTAAATAAAACTGAGTGGCTGATGCATTAAAAAGGAAAATGCATTGCGTCTATGAAATACAACTCAGTCAAATACAATCTAACCTTCCTGAAATTATCAAGGAAGCATCCCTCAAAGATCCTGAATACACTTTTCTTTCATAGCAAGCAATAGAGGATCGGAAAAAGGGAAAACAATCTGACTATGATATAACTTTTGACGAATTGTTAACATTCAGGAACAAAATTTATATTCCCAACCAAAATTCTGTCAAGCAATTATTACTGGATGAATTTCACAGGAAGCCTTATGTCGCTCACCTAGGATACCAGAAACTTTTGACAGCTATCCAGAAAAGTTACTTCTGGCCAGGTTTAAGAAAAGATGTTGCAGAATACTTATCCAAGTGTTTGGAGTGTCAGTTGGTGAAGGCAGAGCATCAGCATCCCGCTGGTCTATTGCAATTGTTACCCATTCCCGAATGGAAATGGGAGACGATCACTCTAGATTTTATTACAGGACTACCCCGCACCAAGAAGCAGCATGACTCAATTATGGTGGTAGTGGACAAGTTAAGCAAAACAACCCATTTTGTACCTGTGAAATCCACCTACAAGACTGTAGAAATCGTGGACATATTCATGAGGGAAATCTTCCGATTACATACCCCGGGTAGTGATTTCTAACAGGGATGTAAAATTTACATCCGCATTTTGAAAAACCCTCTTCACTGGGTTGGGTACCCAGATTCAATTCAGTACCGCCTACATTTTGCAAACAGATTTCCAAATGGAACGAGTGAACCAAGTCCTGGAAGATATGTTAAGGATGTTCGTTATGCAGCAACCACACAAGTGGGAGGACTACCTCCATTTAGTAGAGTTCACGTATAACAATGGCCATCATGAGTCTTTGGGGGTGAGCCCTTTTGAAGTATTGTATGGAAGGAAGTGTCGGGTACCCATAGGTTGGAATAACCCGGTTAATAATTTAGCATTGGGTCATGATATGTTAGCTGAAATGGAGGCCACAATGAAAATGGTTTGCCAGAATTTAAAAACCGCTCAGGATAGGCAAAAAGTTTATGTTGATAAAAAGAGGACTCATAAAGAATTCCAGTTAGGAGATCATGTATACTTAAAAGTTAAACCTCGAAAAAACACCTTACAGTGGAGGGGTTACGTCAAGTTGGCACCTCAGTATTGTGGACCATTCCAAATACTGGAACGGATTAGACCAGTGGCATACAAATTAGCACTCCCTGGCCACATCCGTGTTCACAATGTTTTCCATGTATCCTTGCTAAAAAAATATGTATACAACTGTCAGCATATAATTAACTGGGAAAATATACAAGTAATAAAACAAGTGAATATGTGACATTAAAATTTGTTGTTTGGTGCAATTCTAATAGCCAATTGTAAATTGTGCAGGTCAAGCCCGAGGGAGAGTTCTTGGTAGAGCCTCTTCATATTCTAGATCGGAGAGAAACCACCTTACGGAAGTGAACCATCCCCGAGGTTAAAGTGCAATGGAAGCACTTTGGCCTGGAGGAGGCCACTTGGGAAGAAGAAGAGATCATGCTGCAGGCCTATCCGACATTATTTTCTTAAAAGAACATTGGGGACGATGTTCCTCATAAAGGGGGAGAGTTGTAACACCCCTTGTTGCACAATATTTAATTTTTTTTTTACCAAGCTTTACGTAGAGCTTAGAAACTTTTTATTTTACTTAACATAGTTGTTAAGAAGTTAAGGCTGGAAAAAGCCAGAGCATCATGACATTTTGTTTAAAGAAAGTGAACAATGTTTAATTAAGGGAAAAATAAATGGAAACAGTTACCATAACTCCTTAAACAATTAGAAACATTTTCCATCTCTTCTCCCCAAAAGGGAGGGGAAAAGAAGCAGGGGGGGTGATGGAATTTTCCTTGAGCTGGGCAGTAATAGCCAGTGGGAAAAAAAAACTATGGCAAATAGTGGAATTGATGTGCGACTTGCAACTGAACAATAGTCCCGAAGCCCAAGTTACCAGACTATGTTAAGTCTAGTGACTGTCAGGAGCAGGAAGTGCTCGGAGGGGGACACTCGACGGGATTACCAGGTCCATGGTTAGGTGGAGAGGCCTTCCAGAAGGAATATTATTTGCACAATACTAAATTAATCATAAACAGATAAGTAATCGACTCTGTGCTTATTATTGCCAACTGGAAACACATATTTAGTTAGGAGCAAATACTTAAGTATATCAGTATTCCTTGTTGTCTTTAAAATAGATAAGTACTGCTATGATTAACCTTTTCGTATATTCTTCTATAATTATCATAGAAAGGTTTATTACATTTTTCTTCGCCCCAACATTACATTACAGGTAAAGGAAATACAGGGTTACCATTCCTAATTCTGATGGAAATAATACAATGCCATTGAGAAATGCAAGAATGATACAGACTCTATTTTTATCGAATATATATATGTATAGAACTAAAAACTGTAATTAATTGTTCACATCAGTGCTAAGCCTCTGAACAATACTATCTATGTTCTAGCAGAGCAGTCTAAAACCAGAGCTTGAAGTATAAACTCATTCCAGTCTTGAAACAAGAAATTATATTCATTAAAGTTTGAGATTATGAGTTTAGTTTCCAACTTCCCTATTATCTACTAGAACATCTACTATGAAAGTAGAGTAAATTAAACATAACGCATTTGACAGATAAAATCATAAGGAAATATAAATTCTAACAAAATTTCCAAACACATGAATGACCTTCAGTAGGAACTCATGGGTTCTTCCAGCTAAACGGATAATACAAATAAATGAATATATATATATATATATTCAAAAACTGAGAAAAGTGGAAGGACCATTTCTAGCCTCTGCCTTTCTGCAGAAAGGGATAAGACTCAACGAGTCATAACCACAAATATAAATATAAACCTACATTTTGAATGTAAAACATAGTATCTTAAGTCAGGCAACGTATGCCATAAAATTCATTACTGTTAAAATAATTACAATAAAAAAATAAGGGATTATACATTAAGGTTTCACACAGCCTAAAATTATGGATCAAAGAAACATTACAGCCTATCTATGCGTCATGATATTCATCCATCCAAACAGGATAGGAATTACGGGTTGCGGTGAGGGTTGGCCGTGTCGTGAGCCAAGAAACCCTCCCACCATCTAAACTATACAACCCATAATTAAATATAGTCATTATACAACAATTAGTAGTGAATAACCAGATCAATGTCATTGGAGTGTTAAACAGACCAACTGGAGGCATAGCAGAAGGCACACTGTTAGGCTATCAGGTATAGTTCCCTTCCAAAGGCATTTCAGTCCCTTTAGCAAGGAAAAATGGTTACTTGCAAGATCCACTAGAGGGTTAGAACTCACAAACCTTCACATTTTTTTATAAACACAATTTACTCTAGCATTACCTGAAGGGAATCATTCTGATTGAGAAAGCCTCGAAGACCTAACAAAACAACAGAAACGTTAAACCAATATTCCAAACAAAAAATTCTCACATAGTTAATCCAGTGATAGGGAAAACCTGGAATTCTCTCGCAGAAGACCATCCTCATTCGGACACCTTGGCTGAGGGAAGAAACGAGACAACCTCCACTGAGAATGCCTACAACATTCTTCTGTCACTGGGTGCCATTCATTGTAAAGGAGAAAGATAAGAGAAAAGGAAACTAAGGGTTAGCAGGCAGCCTTACCTTATCACCAAAAGTTTGCCTGAAGATGACGGTTCATTAAGCTCTGAGCCGATGGCTTTCCCCTGATAGCCGATAATATTAGCGGATAAAACCTTCATACCCATTACCATTCACAGCTAGTTGTAGAGCTTTGAACCATTAGCGCCGCGAGCAGAATGAAAGCAATACCCAACCGATAAGCATTGAAAGGTTAGGGTTATCAAGTGAAAGGCATAGAGTCATTGGATCCACCTACCATGGATCCGGCGATGAATGGGCCTGCATTCAAATACCCGAGCCCTTTAGCAACAGGCCAGACCTCGGCATCAATTCGAAACCCCAAGTGACAGGTGGGAGAGCCATCACAACTCTCGAGATGATGACAGGTGGAGTCAAGCCCATGTGACATGTAAGAAAATCATACCAGATAAATCCAAGTGACATTATTCCATCTCCTCAATAACCTCAATCATGTCTATGTCCATAATATAGTTTAAACATATAAGAACTCGCGTTAATATGTGGATTGGGGTAATAATGGTTTATATGTGTTTATTCAAAGATTTTTTTTTTTTTTTTTATATATATAGTAGGATGTGTTACAAACCCATTGAAGAAGTTGTTGCATCTGTAAGATAACAATGCAGTTTCCATCAAAGCAAATAACATCATGTGAAATATTACAGGCATCAAATTATAAATTACATCAATTAGGAGTCCCATCAAATGCACCTTGACTTAGGTGAAATAGAGTGATGGTGGGTCTATCTATGTGCTTCAAGTGAAAACAGAATATTGGAATGGTGTACCCCTACAAACATTCAAACAATACATTAACCACAACAACAACAACCAGTGCACACAGTTAAGAGCAAACACATAGAAACAAACCTGGGAAATCACCAATTTATGTTTTGTAAATGAGCCAATAATAGTCAGATGGAGGGCGATCAATTGAAGAAGGTGTTGTATTTGTGAGATAACAATGCAATTTTGATCAGAGAAAATCATATCATGTGAAATAATAACGACATCAGAATACAAACTTCATCAATTAGGAGTCCCATAAAATGCACCTTGACTCATGTGATAAATAGAGCGATGGTGCTTTTGTCTATGTGCTTCAAGTGAAGGCACAGTATTGGGATGGTGCACCCCTGCAAACACTAAAATACTACAATAACAACATCAACAACAACCACTGCACACATTTAAGAGAAAACAAATAGCAACAAACCTAGCAAAACACCAGTTTGTGTTTTGTGAATGAGCCAATCATAGTCGTATGAAGGGATATCCATTGAAGAAGTTGTTGCATATGTAAGATAACAATGTAGTTTCCATCAGAGAAAAGAACATCATGTGAATTATTAAAAGAATCAAATTATAAACTACATCAATTAGGAGTCCCATCAAATGCGCCTTGACTCATGTGATAAATAGAGAGATGGTGCTTCTGTTTAAGTACTTTAAGTGAAGGAACATTATTGGGATGGTACATCCCTGAAAACATTCAAACACTATGTTAATAACAACAACAACAACTAGTGCACACAATTAAGAGCAAATACATAGCAACAAACTTGGCAAATCACCAATTTGGGTGTTTTCAATGAGCCAATCATGTTCGGATGGAGGGAGATCCATTGAAGAAGTTGTTGTATCTGTAATATAACAATGAAATTTCTATGAGAGAAAATAATATCATGTGAAATAATACTGGCATCAGAATGCAGACTAAATCAATTAAGATTCCCATCAAATGCACCTTGATTCATGTGATAAATAGAGAGATGGTCCTTTTGTCTATGTGCTTCAAGTGAAGGAATATTATTGGGATGGTGCACCCCTGAAAACATTCAAACACTACATTAACAAAAATAACAACAACCAGTGCACATAGTTAAGAGAAAAAACACATAGAAACAAACCTGGAAAATCACCATTTTGGGTGTTGTTAATGAGCCAATCATTTTCGAATGGAGAGCGATCCATTGAAGAAGTTGTTGTATCTGAAAGATAACAATGCAATTTCGATGAGAGAAAATAATATCATGTGAAATAATACTGACATCAAAATATAGACTAAATCAATTAGGAGTCCCATCAAATGCACCTTGACTCATGTGCTAAATAAAGCGATGGTGCTTCTATCTATGTGCTTCAAGTGAAGGCACAATATTGGGATGGTGCACCCATGCAAACATTCAAACACTACAGTAACAACATCAACAACAACCAGTGCATGAAATTAAGAACAAACACATAGAAACTCATCTCTCTATGGAACTTACTTGGGACAGTAGAGGATGCATTGTTGAAGCGAGGATAACCTCGCTTGTTGAGGTGTTGAAACTAAAATGGTTCATCTTCAGATGCTGGGACATTCAAATCAATATCCAAGATGCCGTTTTTTTCGCTTCTTTTATTTTTCTTTTTAGGGCTAAGTAAACTCTTCTTCCTCTTCAAAGATGACTCATAAGCACCTAACCCAAGGGTGGAGTCATAATCCATAATATGAAGAACATTGGCATCATCCACCAAATTTTTAACCAAATCAATCAATTGTTTTGTCTTGCTCAAAATAGAAGGACTATTCTGAAATAGGTCTAGGTAGCCAAATAACTCCTCTCTAGCCAACATAAGTTCTTCAACATTGTCATCAACCATAATAGTTGTGCTAGCATTTGCATGAAGTTTTGGTGCCTCTATACTTATCTCATGAGATACATTCAATGTATTAGTTGTGGTATGATCCAATAAAAGGTTTGAATCCATTGAGGGGCAATACAACGAATCTACATTTATGGCATGCTTGCAAATGTTGCCATGAATAGACCATGGACAATCACAAGTGATAAAGTTTGTGCGATGCCATATGATAAGATATTTCTTATCAGGTTTTCTTTGACTCCTAACCTAATAAGCGTGAGATATGCTCTAATGAGGCCTGCAATCACTGTCTGAAATTCTTCTAGCCTTTTCCATTGATGATTCAAGCTACATCTCTTTTTTGTGGTTGTTAAAATATCCTTCTTTTTCAGAATTTCCTTGAATTGATAACATGGCTCATATTTTGTATTAGAGTATAGAATAGCCAATCCATCCTACGAGAACATTTCTTTCATTTAGCACATAGAAAGGTTATCTTGAGATAACCATGGTATGACTCCACAACATTATTTATCTCCTGATTTGCATGAGGAAAATCTTGGCAACCTTTAACCCAACATCCCTAAATGTGAAAACTCAATTAGTAAATATATCCTTTATTTATGAAACAAAAAACGTATGAATTAAAAAAAATAGTATGCAAACTTACGAATATTGTCACCAACAACCCAATTCTTATGGAAATAGTCTAAAAACTTCTCCTCAATTTCAATTTTGGTGAAAAAACCATTGATTGCATTATCCACTTCATCATTAGAACAATTTTTCATGATATAACCAAGTCCATTGAACTTCTCTTTTGCTTTTTCTGAACTACTGGCCAACCAATTAACATTCTTTAGTCATGCCTTCCTTACGTTCCAATTACACTAAATCACTTCACATCTAGTCATTCTCCTGCCATATTTAATTCATTTTAAGTGAGCAATATTTATAATGAATGCAACTTGAAATGTCAAATACGAATATTGATGTTACGTCAAAGAAATGATTTCAGCCAATGCATCATCAACCATAAATGCATTGACCTTCCAGACAGGACGAAGCTGAAAACACCTATGCATGAGGTGCTCTAGCCATACCACTATATCTTGTGATGTATTACATGACATCACCACCCATGCAACTGGCACCCCACTTTGTTTCTCATTAAACATTGTGAGCATGTACAACTGATATTGTCATATTAAAAAAATGAAGTTAATTTTAAGTCATTAATCATATTGAATCATTATAACCAAAATGATTTTATTAAAGAAATCATTTGAAAAATACTCACCCCATATTTATTTGTACTTAATGTTGAGTCCATGGCTATCAATCTATTGTGGGATAACTTGACCATAGTTTCCAACATCTATTTTGTTTGTATTCTAGCTATAAAAGGGATCTCTCCACCATTGGGCTTCTAGTAGAAGAAGAAATCATTATGGTGTTTTTCATAACAGAGATTCAAACTCATTTCATATTTGCCATGTAGTTGGTAATTTTCTTTTGTTAGACGATTATATATGTTTACAATATCTTTTCAGCGTAAGAAAAATCCCCTATCTCGAGTTGTGGCATCTATGTCAACATAATTCTTAATATGCATTTTACAAACAGAGTCAATTGGCACTTGAAGAAAAAAACAACTTTCTAAATAAGAAATCATATCCTTGGAAACTCTTGGCTTCCTTTAAGGACCATCATCACCTAAACTGTCATGTTTTCCATGACAAGGTCATCCTTTCCCATCTTCATGATCATACATGTTTTATGTTATTATTGTAGTGTCGGGATCTTGAACCATAACCTTGATAATAAAATGGCATTGGCAACCCCTCTTTTTTACAATTGAATGCCTTGGTTTGGTTTTCCATTATTCTCTCTTGTCTTCTAGACCATATGAGCAAGTATAACTACAAAATAAATTTTGAAATGTCAACACATATGAAAAATGATAAAGCACTGTTAATATCAACATGTAAACAAGGCTTTTCTAAAATACTTACAGTTCCCATCGTAAGGCAACACTAGGCCTTGAGCTTGGAGGTTTACCTTTTCGATGTTGGAAGCTACATGGAGCATCTAGATTCGATGCCTCTCCTTGATTAAAATCAGTAATTCTTTGTGTAGGAATTTTCGCAACCCAGTCAATATTCATGCTCGTCTTTTATACTTCAGACCAAACTAAATCTTTACTAGAAAATATGATTTTCTCTTTAGGGTCTTGCATCTCAAGGCCCATGATAGTATTCCATTTATTTTCCATGTTGTCTCAAAGTATGCAATAAATGTGGAAACATATTAGGAATCTGAATCTAAAAACTGAAGTTTTAAAAGAGAGTAAATAGTTTCATTTATAAGTAAAGTTTAAATAGCAAAGCCTAGGAAGGGATCCATATCTGCAATTATGGCTTGTGGGAGACATATCTACTTTCTCTAGTGGGGAGTATGAAGATGAAATAAGGATTTTGTTTCAATAAGTATCCATTTTTGTGCAACTAATGTATACCTTGATGCAAAGTTTGCAGTGTTACCCTTAGATATATGCTTGTAAAAGTCCCTTATTGTGTTGGTTTGGACTCTTCATGCTCATTATATGTACAAATTGTCCATCAATTCAAAGACGCTAAAAATCCCCAAGGTAATCATGAATAGCGAGAACACTATTTTTTCAATGTGGGGTGTTGATCATATGGTGAATTCTAGTTTGAAATGCATAAAAAATGTCCTTTGTTCAAATTTTATCCCACCTCAATATCAATGGTTGCAATCCTAATTTTATCCCACCCCAATCTCAATGGTTTCAATCCCAAGGTGCAATTGGAGGGCAACTTAACAAAGTGGCATTAATTAAGTTGAGAAGATGAAGCATGGATAACTTGAAAGAATGTGTCCTGGACCTGATTCTTCATTAGACTAGGCTTCTACCATATTTCTCTTGAGATTATGCTTTTCTTGTCAATGGTCTCCTCAATTAAACATTGATAGTAGTGCCTCACTCTACAGGTAATGGACTTTGGAACATTACTTTGAGTCTAAAGTTTATTAGAATATTATGCTATTAATGGGCTAGTTTGTACATTGGGCTTAATGATGCTTATGAAATGTACTCAAATTTCTAACTGATGTATTTGACAATTGGGTGTTGGAAAACGATTATCGCCATAGTGATATTGCAGCAATATACAACGTTGAGGAGGAGGTGATGATTTGACTTTATGATTATGTGATTATTGACTAAAAATTATGGTTTTATTGAAATTTTGGGAAAATTATTGCGCTGACATTAAACTGCTTCAATAACTCTGCATGACTGATTTCTTAGTTGTGATTTGTAGATTGGCCATGGACCGAGAGCCACCATGGATGCAAGAATTGATAGGAAGGATATGTTTGTGGTATCCAGACTTTGGTAGGTATTACATTTTAACATTTTATATCTTTTCTACTTCACATTGTAAATTGATCTCCCAGTTATCATATAGGACACTTTGAAGCTATGATTAACCAACCTACTTCTAAACCAACAGCCCTCACCTATATCTAATGGGTTTTTCATTATCTTTTCTCTTTTCTATTTGGGCAGGTGCAAGAATATGTCTCTTGACAAAGTCAGGGCTGCTCTTGATAAGTCTCTTAATGATCTACAACTTGATTATCTTGATCTTTACCTGGTATGTAACCCTCATGCTTGAGGTGGTGTAATATTATTTTACTCCATAGATTTCCCCTGTCATTTACCTGGTGTGTTGACCCACTTGGCATATATATATATATATATATATATATATATATATATATATATATATATATATATATATAGGATGTCTGTAATTGAATCAAAACATTGAGGATTTAACGAGGGAGCTGAGTATAACTAATGGTAAACAGTAGGAATATTGAGAAGAGAAACGTTAATGTACAATAATTTTTCTGAAGGATTCTGTGATGATTGTCACAAGTTTGTCTCGCAAGATAAAAGGATACGAAAATAGAAGAATTTTTGAACGAGCTTCCAACAATAATAGAGGATCGGAACACAAGAAATAAGATTCAAGAAGTGATGTTTGGTCGTATGTTATAGTCAACACAGGTATACCAACAACCCTCACCTATATCTAATGGGTTTTTCATTATCTTTTCTCTTTTTTATTTGGGCAGGTACAAGAATATGTCTCTTGACAAAGTCAGGGCTGCTCTTGATAAGTCTCTTAATGATCTACAACTTGATTATCTTGATCTTTACCTGGTATGTAACCCTCCTACTTGAGGTGGTGTAATATTGTTTTACTCCATAGATTTCCCTGCCATTTACCTGGTGTGTTTGACCCACTTGGCATATATATATATATATATATATATATATATATATATATATATATATATATATGATGTCTGTAATTGAATCAAAATATTGATGATTTAACGAGGGAGCTGAGTATAACTAATGGTAAACAGTAGGAATATTGAGAAGAGAAACTTTAATGTACAATAATTTTTCTGAAGGATTCTGTGATGATTGTCACAAGTTTGTCTCGCAAGATAAAAAAGGATATGCAAACAGAAGAATTTTTGAACGAGCTTCCAACAATAATAGAGGATCAGAATGCAAGAAATAAGATTCAAGAAGTGATGTTTGGTCGTATGTTATAGTCAACACAGGTATACCAATTTCATTTTCTTGATTGATTTGTCCATTCACATTTATATATGTAAGGTTGTTATATACTACCTAATTATTGATGCTAACATCTGACATATCATTGAGCAGGAGGTTGTCACTGTCCCACCCTTTATTGGTATGGTTATACGAATCATTAGGGGAATTTTGAGGTCTGAATGGGCCTAATAAGGAAACTATAAAATAATAGTGGAAATAATAAAATAAGATTAGATTACATCATCAATTTTTAGAGGTAAAAAAGAAAAAACTATTTTTTCAACTTGTATTTTCAACTTATCTCCCTGGGTTTACTCAAATTTTGAGCGGGAACACTTTTTGGATGCAAAATTTGATTCCTCATCCAAGGAGTACCATGTTACATACTTTTTATGGACCCTGCTACACGAAAAATGAGAAATACATGAAAAACGTGATTGCAATCATGTTTTTTTCATGTATTTCTCACTTTTCATGTTGCAAGGACCATCGAAAGTATGTAACATGGGTGCTCCTTGGATGAAGAATTAAATTTTGCATCCAACAAGTAGTCCCGTTCAAAATTTGAGTAAAACATTTGGGAGATAAGTTGGAAAAGTAGTTTTATTATTTTTTAATCTTTTTACTTTTTTACCCCAAAAATGGTGAATCATCCCCAATGGTTAACAACATCATCTTGAATCATATTGGTTCTTATAAAGTTTATTTTGGTTGTACATTTTTCTTAGGATGCCCATTTTAGACCTCAAAAGTTCCCTAATGAAAGCCTGGAGTTTGGGAATATGATTGAGTCAATGTCAATGATATTTCATTATATATATATATATATATATATATATATATATATATATAATGTCCAAATTCAGGTAGAAGTAGGCATTGATATCAATTTGGCAGAGTATTACACCGTAATTTTGATATTGGCATTCATTGATATGAATGGATGATGCACACACATTTTTGGTGTTAGGACTTAATGTCCAAATTCAGGTAGAAGTAGGCATTGATATCAGTTTGGCAGAGTATTGCACCGTAATTTTGAAATTGGCATTCATTGATATGAATGGATGATACACACACATTTTTGGTGTTAGGGCTTAGATGAAAAGGACATGAACAATGAATATGAAACAATACTTTCTCGTATCTTTTGTTTTATTACAATGCCAAAACTAAGAGTAGTAGTGGTAATGTATCTATAGGCCCAAGAACGACTATGCATTGGAATTGGACTTTGAGCCCTTCAATGCATTAGTTCCTCATATGGAAATGCCCTCATCAATTGGTGATGGAGTTTGTTTTTGAGCAGGCATCTGTCATGATGACTCTTTCACCATGCATTAAGCATGCAACCCTTGTTGGATTTCCTACAAGCGTGAAATTATTGCGGCGAGGTAAAATAATGCAATCTTTGTTTCTATGTTATTTTCTTGGCTAGAATCATTTGTGATAAAAGCAGGTCCAGGACAAGAATTACATGATTTCCATGCAGGTTATACTTTAAGCTACTTAAATCTTATATACAGAATGTATCTTGTACTTGTACTTCATATCATGGCAAGGCAAATTCTGCATTTTGAATCATTTTTGAATTAGTATTTTGTTCTTCGATAACCAAAGGATTGCATTAGTTTTAAACATATTGGATAACCTTCACATGATTGTTTTGAAATTCACCACGCAATCAAACTTATTCCATTTCTAGAAGGCGCAATTAACTAAAAGCTCAAAATTTGAGATTAAGTCCAATTTCATTAGCTTGGAAGGAGAGGGACAATATCAATCCCCTGCTTACACAACTGACCTAAGAGTTTCACTAAATTATTACTTTGTGTAAGTTGATTCAGATTTTGGGAACTTGAAAAACTATTGTTTCTATCATTGACCATATTTTAGTGTATGGATTGTTTGCTTTAATCTATTTCCCTTGATTGGCAGAAACTTATGGTGAGCCATACGATAAATACATTGTCTCAGCTCCAAACAGCTTTGGACAAGGTCGAGGAAATTTTGTTTGATCTCCAAAAGGATGCACCATATGAAGAATTTGAGCACAAGTAATGAAAACCTTGAGCTTCCGACAACTGAGAGTAACAAGGGAATCTATGATTGGTGGAATATAGGTTTTCATAAAGACCAAATATAATCTTAAGCTAGTATTTGTATCATTATATTCTTGGCACACAGTTTATTCCCAAAAAATCTCAACAATTGTATTCTTTGCTTCCTGCAAAGTTCTTATTGGAAGTAAATACCAAAAAGTAGTGAATTATTATAAATTTCAAGCTAAGGGGTCCTTTAATTCTTATGAAACTGAAACCTTTACAGTATGAGTTGTAGAAATTGATTTAACAATAAAAAATTCTAGAATGGCAGTATACAAGTTAAATTGATGGCACTGAAAAAAGTTTAGGTCTCCTCTTGTAAAAAAAAGGAAGTTGGATGGTTCTGAATTGTTCGTATGTGCTGACAGACCTTACAAATAGGTTGAAGATCTTTGTGACCATGAATGAGGTGGCCATGTATTTGGAAATTGTGAGGAATAAAATGGTTTTTTTATTTTCTATTTGTAACTGATTTCAATGTACACTAAAGTATTTCAAGCATGGACGGATTAAAGGACCCCAATATGATTTCTAGAAACCAAATCAGCAATCCATGCTTCATTGCGTAAACAAGCAAGGGGTGCAATACCTGGTTCCGCAGTCAGTCGGTCTCCACCTGTGTCGGTGCTCTAGGCAGGCAGGGATGCATGGGGTGTGCTCTTGGAAAGCAGTGTGCTGCAGGGGATTTCGGTCGAGTCAGTATTGAGTGCAGGGATGCAGGGGAGTTGAATTCAAATTGAGCGTGACCCCAAAGTTGGCAAGTTAATGGTGCGATGATGAGTTAATGCATGCAGGCGAGACGATAACAGATGATAACAGAGAGGGGTTCCAGTGAGCTTAGTTGACTCATTGAGAATGTCAAATCCGTGCCGGAAAAGTGCGCTTTTCAGATGACCTGAATCTCTAAAAAGTCGCACTACAACCTACTCCTTTTTAAAGATTTCCTTTAGATGCTCAGGGGACTTTTAGGTAGAATGATATAAAATGTTTAATTGAAAAATTAAATGGGTTTAATTTTGATTTTTTTCAAAAAATTTATAGCTAGATTATAACCTAACCAAATTTTTTATACAACAGAAAATATCTAAATTTTCGGTCAAGTTCATATTGAAATTCTAGCTTTGGGGATTTTTAAGATAACTCCAACACAAATTGTTTTGACTAATTATGATAAAATCCTAGCTTAAAATGTGTTCAACCTAAGACGTTATTTGGTATAATTTTATTTAGGAATGGTCATCCTTGACATAAAGGATTTTTAACTATGGTTAACTTACATGGTCACTCGTTATAGTGGGACCCACACAAGTTGTGCAAAGGAAACCGTAAGTACTTTTGGAAAGATGAGAAATAAAAAAGAAAGAAATTATTTTAACCTCTACTAGGCTAAATATGGCCTATGGGACAAATTACTTCTCCATCTGGTTCTTGTATTCGACCCTTTTCTTGTGAAGCCTCACAATAAATGCTCCCAACTTCTCGAAAAACCCATTTTTGAATAGATTACCCCAAGAGCTAGTTGCCAGAATATCTGCATGACTTTCCCTATTGTCTTTGAAGGCCTCACATTCTCAAGCTACAATATTGACATGAAAAAATGAATACCCAGAATCAAGCCTTTCATTACTCAGAAATGTGTACAATGACCGAATCAAACAGTGATTTAATACAACACAATAATTATAAGGAGAATCCCAGAATTTAATTAATAGTCTTACAGTCTTACAAAGAGTAGTCGAGGCTACAGTCACCATTAACTCTCAAGAAACCTATAGTCCTGAATGATTACAGGGCTTAAGAAAATATTGAAGCGCTATAATAGTGTAGGAGGGTTGCTTATGCTGTGGAACTGAGCATCAGAGCCTCGGTAAGAGAGTAAACCAAGAACCCTTAATAATTGGGGTAAAATGGAATCTAGAAAGAAACGATGAACCTGTGAGTCCTTCGCTCACAGCCAGAGCTTAACCCTCTGAAAAATATGGAAAATGGCATAGTAAACCCTAGCATATGACATATAAAGCATGTAGTTAGATAAGAGACTTCAAAATATGTGAACCATAAATTAACGGTGCAGGGGAAACATCTTACCTGTAATATTCCCTGTCGAGTCATGCCATGTTTTCGAACCTACTCAGAGGAGTAAGTACCGAGAGAATTACTAAGCAGGCTCTTCCTTTCTAAAACAACAATTCTATTAAAGTGATATTTCTGTAGGACGAGTTTCAAAAGTTAGTACCTAATAAGATATATCTAGACTCGCACCTTTCTTCTTGTCATACTAGTGATGAAGATGACTGAACCTGTAAGGGAAATATGACAGAGAATGGGTCAAGGGTTGTAGGAGGGCTGAGGAACAAATCAAAAAGCTCAGTATTTTGAATTCAATCGGAGAAAAGTGTAATAACCTAAAGGAGAGAAGCCACCCTTGTTCAAAACTCTCACCACCATGAACAAGTTGCAGAGTGCCAGAAACCCTAGCCCGCAGAGAGAAAATGAAACAATGGTCTCGGAACCCGGGAGGGAATTAGTTACCACAAGTAAACCCTAATTAACCTTGAATTACAGATAGCCTCGAAAAAAGGGGACAATGGATATGGCTCCAGGGGCCTAGGTTTGGTAGAATGTTATGGAATGCAATACATTAAAACTTAATATGCTAAATGTGCCACGTACTTAACATTGGAAGGGGTGAACTATTGCGATATCGGGTCGTAAGTCTAAGTCGGTGGCATGGGTTTACAGCCGAACTTTAGAAACTCTACCCTAAGGATTAATCAAAACAACTGTATAAGGCTAACAACATTAACTATCTGAGGAATATCTCATATAAAACTTTAATATAATATTTTGATGTTGTATGAAAACATTTATGTCGATTCTATGTGTAACAAAGCATTGGTAAATGTAATTTTTTTTAACAATGGTGTGTCTTGAGTGCATGTGGGTTACAAGCCAAGCCCTCATAAATTCTAATAATAACATATGAATGTTGCTAGATAATCCAGATTCATGTTCAAATATAATAGAAATAATTTAATTTAAGATATCAAGAAGTTAAATATTTAAATAGTGTGGAATAATATTATTTTTTATATTATTAAGATAAAATGTTCTTGATAAAATAAAAATGATAATTTTTTTTTTAATAAAACTAAATTTAAAATGAAATTACATTACTTTTATTTAATTATATTGATTTTAAAATTTATAAAATTATATAATCTTTCAAAAAAAAACAAAAACAAACAAACAAACAAACAAACAAATAAATTTAATACGAATGATGAACTCCTTCCTAATCCATTATCATATTAAAAATTAATAATATAACATAAAATAGATTAAATTAGTATTCTATATATAAAGTGCTTATGTTTCTTATATCTATGGGTAACTCTTTTCTTCTCTAAAAAAAATCTGAAGTATTGAATTCTTTTTTGGGATTTTTTTAGCTCAAAAAAATTGAACTATTTTTTTAAATCATGATAAATGCATAATTTATTGGAGTAACTCTGGCTTCTTCTTTTTTTAATTGAAAAGTATAAATCTTTGTTACGAGAAATAAATAAATTAAGTATAATAATTATTCATTATTAAATATAAGTTAGAAAATAGATGTGGAAGAGGTGGTCATGTATCTTTGCAAATTAATTATATTGTATATATAATTATAATATTTTTAATAGTTACATATTTATATATATAATTTTAGTTTGTGTATTCCTGATAATGTGATATTTGTAAAAGGATATTGTATACTTAAAAACTTAATTATTTTTAATTAGTGGTTTAATCATTATGATAGGTGTTTGTTAGGTTTAGTTATTTTGTTGATATAACTATGAATTTTAGGCTACTTATAAGTCATGCATTTAAAAAATAAATTATTAATTTTAAAAATTAAAAGATTAATTATTTAGATAAGCGTGTATATTTTGGAATGGGTTTTCAGAATTTTAATATAATTATCCATAATTATCAGGTGGATGTTAGGGACACTTTGAACAGACCTAGGGAGCTGGCAAGGATGCATCTTGTTCTATATACAGACCAAAAGGAAATTGAAATATTCTAAAAGCAAAGATGGTTATATAATATATAGAATACATATGAGTGGTTGGAGTGCATTGGACCGTGGTTTGTGTATAGATTAGAGGGAGTTTCAAGACAACTAGTCAATGTTTAATCGTTATCATACCCTTCTAGGAGTACGAAATGCAACACATCCCAGAGTTTGAATCACACACTCTAGATGGAAAATTGGGTGGTTTATATCCCAAGCAAAAGAAAAACAAAAACAAAAAACGTTGGAACTTGCGTTATGCCACTATTCCTGATATCCTTGCTGAAGGAATTCTAATTTGCAATCCTAGAAGCTTTAATTTGCCATTGTATTTCATTTTTTTCTTGTCTAACTTATAGTTATATGTTTTAATATCTCTTCCACTGCATTAAATAGAATTACATGTTTGTCTTCACAAACAAATATTGTAATGCGTTGAAATAATGGAGTTGGCTTTGACTAACATTGCCATTTCTATGTTGTTGAATGACTCTATGGAGATCCAACCACTACTCCAAATAATTGACATTGACTCTATTACTCATTAAGAACTACATCCTCACATTTCCACATTAACCTTTATGATGGAATGCATCAACACTAGACTCTGCTACCAGTTGCATATACTGGAAAAGTTGCATCTGAAGACATCCAAGTCGACTTGATAATTCTACTTAAAAAGTATCTTGCACTATCTTTCAACACTCTTCGTAAGGCCTAAAACTTGTTTTCAGTTTCCTTCATACTTATGTCTATTTTTTATTTTCCCGCATCACCCAAAAAAACTATTGAATACTAAATTAACTTCTTCTTCGTCCATTTGCACAAGTTCCATAAGAGTTCTTGAGCTTGAGGCTGTAAAACATAGAGTGACACTTACTAAAGACCCATCAACACTACTACATGCAAAGGAAAGCACATCCCAAATTAGCTCTTAATTATCACAAGAAGGTCTTCCCTCTATAATAACTCCAACGAATAGGGGCTAATTCCCAAGTAAACAATGCAAATAAATAGGGACTTGAGCAAGCAAAACATTGGTTAAGTATTGGCCAAGGATTGTCTAGGAAGCTATGAGACAGATAGAGATAGTGCAAAGGTTTCTCGAGCTTTAGCAAAGCATTGCAATCTTCTCATATTTTCTGACTAATGCAATATACAGATAACATGGGTTTTTAGCTGTGGCTTTCCCCAGGAAATCATTTTATATTGTGTTGATTGAATTCTTTCTGTTGTATGCTTCGTGATTTCACGATCGTTAATTATTTTCGCAGTTGGTAGAGTATATTCAAGTCTATTATTTTAGTACATTACAATTAGCAATTTGAATCTACAAGGAATTTCTATAATAAATTATCCATATGAAAATATACACAAATTACATTAAATGAACATTCATAAATTGTAATAATAAGCATCCAGAAACTGTAATAATGTTCATGTATCCAAAAACTGTCCATATGAAATATAAAAAGTATGTTTCACATGTGAAAGTGCCCTATGAAATGAGCTTGAAAATATACAAACTATGTGGTCTAAGCACCACTACCCCTATGTGACCTCTGGTCAAACATGGTGTCCATAACCCGATACTGCAATATAACACATTCAAATTCAAATTAATTAGATCATTATTTACAAAATAAACAATATAGAAATAAATGATTTTGAACCAAATTTGATTACATATGAATCTATTGACCTCTCTCTAGTCCAAATGAAATTAAGGTAGGATGGGGGTCTAATCAATATGGGTATGGTGCTCATGTGCCTATGGCTCAACAATTAGGGCCCACGTCAATGGACCCACATCGTGAATGCCTATGTATCCAACATCCCACTCATGTTGCCACATCATTCTACCTCAACACCACTTTGCATCTGGGCTTGTGAACAAAATGATAAAGACAATTATAATTAGTCTACCAATTAATTAGCATGCATGTAATTTAAAAGAAAAGAAAATGTTGAAATCTTAGCAATAAAAAAGTTTACCTCAACTGTTGGCCCATGTGGTTGTACATAGTGACTCTCCTCCACATGAGTGTGATGAGGTGGAGGAGACTCCATGGAAACATGCAATGATGGAGGTTGTTATGGTCCTCAACTATCCCCTTAGATGACCTCAAAATATCATCAATATAACCCAGTGTCTACATGTTATCATGAACTTATTAATATAAATGTAATCTAATACAAACTTATTAAAATAAATAATGTATAATTTGATGATAAGAGTAAAAAATTCCATCTATATATATATATATATATATATATATATAAAAATTCCATCTATATATATATATATATATATATATATATATATATATATATATATATATATATATATATATATATATATATATATATATATATATATATATGTACCTAGCCCATGTCACATGGGTCGTACACCCTCCAAGTGTCACGAATGGCATCATGACACATATGTGCATGTGAAAAAACCTAGTCAGGGGGTAGAATCTCAGGCACTGGATCATTGAATAATGGAACTGGCAGGTCATGATGCCATAATGGTGTTTTGCTCATCTCTCCATGCATTGTGACTCGCACACTGGCCAATGTGGTCCACATTCTGTCAACAATGCTATACCTAGTCTCAAAGTTGAGTTATGACGACTCCTATAGCTCTGTCGGAAATACCATGCTTCGAGATGGTAGTGGCAACAATCTCAGAGGTGGTGGTACATGCACAAGGTATGTATGAGCCTTGACACAGTCATAGTTGTGTCCCTTAGTGGGTCCATAAAACTCAAAACCGGTATTGGTGTAATCTGGCCTCATATGTAGCACAAACTCCTCATATACATGTTTTGAAAAGTAAAGGGGGACTTGGTCATGGTGGGGGAACTGGACCTAAGCTCTAGTGAATCGATTATAAACAAAAGGGGCGACATCAAAATTCTTAAAATATTTGCATGGCATTAGGCCAACATGTCTAGAACGGGGGTTTAGAGGGATGTTAAACAACCCCCCACACACATCAATGCCCTTGGTGGCAATTTTCACTGCCTCCTAAGCATCTGGCCCTCAAACCTCTTGCATCCTAATCCTATGTATGGCATGTAGGAGGTTTCTATGTGGGTCCAACCTCTGGTAGGTCTAGATCAACCTATTGATTCTCTCTAGCATCAAAGGCAAGCTATGTATAGTAGGCGACCAAGCAGGGAGTGTACCCAAATCTCATGTAATCCATGCATGCTAGGCCCTAACATCTTCGAGTGTGACAGTAGCATCATCCCACAAGGGATTAATGTTGCAATATCATCAATATATTTGGCCTATTAAGGGTCTGCAAATCATAAATATAACTTAACATATATAACAAAATAAACATAATAACATATAAAATAAATTCAAACACATCAATTGAAGACGATTTAAAAATTAAAGACAATTTCAAGACATAAACACATAACGTTTAAAGAGGATTTAAAAATGCAGGAGGTGTACCTGTGACAGGTGAAGATGGTCCACTCTCGGTATCATTGTCAACAAAGATAGAAACACTACCTCTAACACTCCTACTAGCTTCAGAACCAAAATCTACTAGTGGAACACAAACTCTGGTTGGGCTATGTGAACTTTCATGAGCTTGACCATGTATCACTGATCTCCCCACACTTCGACAACCTGCGGTTAGGGGATGAATGGGAGATGGCTCTATATAAATTTAGTTGGAAGGGGATTGATAATAAGAGGTATAGAGTTAATGAATAGAATACAATCAAAGTATAGAGGAATAGAAACAATATAAGTTTATTTGAAGTATGTAAGAGTTGTCTAAGCCATATAAGCTTCCATCATAGACTTTTAAAATTGAAACAAAACTATTACATATAATACAGATAAACCAATCCAAGAGAAAATGTTGACTAAATAATGTTGACAAAAAACCCATTTCTAAACTCAACTAGAATAATCTAGCCTTCCTAAAATTTAGAGTCCATTTTTTGATAATTTATCAACCGAAGTATTGAGTTCCATGTAAACATAATCAAAAGAAGTGATCAAATCTAACTTGACACTTTTTCCCATTTCTAAATAATGCACTTTATTCATAGAGTATAAATATGTAAATATATGTAAAAATTTGAAATAAGCCTATTTGCAAAACTAATATAATTTCATGCCAACCAAATACTCCATAAGACGAGTTCTTATAATATTTGAATTTGACATATGACATGTAACTAGGTGCAAGCGCATGAAGATAATGCTTTAATGCTTTTAATTCTTTTGTTTCTGGTACAACGCACTACATAATGAAACAATATGGTACATTAGAAAAGAATCAAAATGCTTTTATTCACTTTAAATGCACTTTTCATAATGATTTTAATGTATGTATCAATGCATTATTGAAACTTGATGTTGCATAAGAGATGAAATTATCATGATTTTTTTTTTTCATTTCAAAAATAATACATAAAATATCCTTATTGATTTATTAAAGTATATATGTTGAATTTCATAATCCCTGAGCCTCCACCATTTCATATTGCATTGGATTGTAGGCAATATAATTTACAATACAAATAAATTAAATCCATAATTTAATTTTTACCATTATATTATTCTCTAACTATCATAATTTTATTTTATTTTATTAATAAAAACCAACACAAAATATAATAAATATTTTATCAGTAAAAATATATTGGGTTATATAATTATATATAGCTATGTCATATGTGTGTTATGTTATAGTTATAGTTATATATAGCTTTATGTTATGTTATATAATATGCTATATAGTTATGTTATTATATAGTTAAATATATAGTTATATTGTATTATGTTTTTTTTTTTCTCAGTAAAAACTAATTCTATTAAGAGAACGTATGGTACAAAAGAGATTACAAACAAGAGAAGCAAGAACACAGGCAGCCGGAAAGGATAGGCTATCCACCTCGGCTCCTAAGAGAGAAAGAGAAGAGAGCAGGGATGAGCGAGAAGAAACAAGAGGAACAGAGGAGCAAGAACAGAACAGAGGACTCTACCCAACATGTGTAGAATCAACTATTCGACATTTTTTCCCTTTCTTTTTACCAACTTTGACCCAATCAAGAGGATTTTGCTGAGCTGGCATGATTTGCAAACTGAGATGTGCTGACGGAGAGGTCTCCTTGTCTGAATCCGAGGTGGAGGATTCATGATTCCTTTTCTGTGAGACTGGTGGGACGGACGCATCCACAGGACCAGTCGAGGGCGGATCCTGTGCCGACGCTTCTGCCAAACCTTCCTTATTCTCTTCCTCTTCATCCGAGCTGAAGTCAAAATCGTCCATGGGGGGAGGATCGTGTGGCTTCCAGCTTTTGGATTTCTGCTTAGGATTGGTTTTCTTCTTTTGGGCTGGCATCGTGGGACAAGAGCTCTGAAGGTGACCTGTATGATGGCAGTTTCGGCAGCGAAAGGCTGTGTTTTCGTAATCCAAAGTTTGAGTCCAATGGAAGTCTCCGATTTTGAGATTGATCTGGTCCGGGAGACCTTTACTCATGTCTATTTCTGCACAAATTCTGGCAAAGGTGTATAAGCCCTTTTCCCCTCTAGAGATGTCTGTGTCTAAAAAGCGGCCTAGAGAGTTGCCAATCCCTTGGAATACAGCAAAGTGCCATAGATGCGCCGGGAGGTTTGGAAGTCTGACCCAGATGGGGAGTTTGGTGATGACTGCTGTAGAGGGATCGAAATCTGGGAACCAAGGGGTGAGGAATAAACCAGCTGCACCCCAGAACCATGGGCCATCAGTTAAGGCTTTTTGATAGTCCTCAACGAAAGCAAACACTACAATGAAGAAGCCCTTTGAGCATAACAGAACCTTGCAGTTGTTGGTCCAGTTAGAGTGAATCCATTGAAAGAGGTCTGCTGTGCGTGGCCATAGCCCATTAAACCTGCAAATAATGCCATGTTCTGCAAAGTGTTGGGTTTGCTCATCCAGCGTTGGGTGTTTTATTTCAATGGAGGGGGTTTCCTCCAGTTTATCCACCAGGAAAGGCTTGGGAGCCTGAACAGGTGGAGCTGTTCTCTTAGACGACTTAGCATGGACAGCGTCCTTGTATGAGAATGCCTCAGCTGAGGATGGCTGTCCTACAGCTCCTCCTCTCAAACGAAGGGTTAAAGCAATGGAGGCATTTCTCTTAATGCTGTAAAAAGACAGGGGGCAAAGATCCTCGAGTTGTTTACCTTCGTGGAGAAGTCGCTGTGCTGCAGAGGGAATCCCCAGCTTGAGTTCCAGAGCCTGCTTGAGGTCTTGCACTTGATCCGACGCTCTCACCCATTGTAGCAGAGTTTTGCCTGAGATAAGCTTGATCAGGATCTGAAATGAGGCAGAGAGACCAGAGTTCTGCTTGCCTCTGCAGATCTGAGATGAGAGGAGGCTGAAATTTTGAAGGGCCTTCTTTTCCTGTGTTTGCCGCAGGGGATTGTGAAGAGAAGAGGAGAGAGTCCTAGGGTCGTCGAGTCTGTCATTGCTATCCGCCCAAGAGGGCTTCCAGATGCTCCGTCCAAGCTGATCCAAGAAGGTTAAAGATTTCTGAAGGTCCAATACAGAGTATTCACTGTACTGGGGGGACAAAGAAGAAGCTAATGGAAATGAGCGACCTTCCAGGGTGAAAAATTCCTTCCCAAGAGCCGCCTGGGGAAAACTGAGAGCACGTTCTGCTAATTTGTTCTTGGCCAATGCCTCTGCAGTCTGATGGGGGCAGCTGTAGCCAGATGCAGCGGCAGAGGGCTGAGAACTGGCGGCCCCAAAGTCCATAGCAGAATAAATCAGCGGGAGGGGAGCTCTCGAAAGCTGCCTGAAGACATGCGGAACAACAATAATCGCATAGACCTGCCGTCCCTGACAGAGATACGCTTCTCCAGCATCGGCAGGGCCGAGCAGGGGCCCGACGGCGGCCGAAGGAGAGGCGGCGGCTGCATAGCTTCTAGGGTTCATCTTCGGGGTCCGTCGGAAATATCTTTACTATTACTCGTTATATTGTATTATGTTATATATGTATATATATTATATAATTAATTATTGTTAATACAATTTAATTAAATAACCAAATTTTCTTTGTTTTGCACTTTTAAAGTTAATATTTTAAAACAAATTACTATATTTATGATTAAAAATATTAATAATATAAATTAATTTAAAATTAAAATAAAATAATAAAATAATTTCATGTTTGATAAATGTATTTTTTCCATGAGCAATTATAGTCATTATCTCAATCTTCATATCCTAATGACTTTGGTTGTCACGATCTCTAATCCAATAAAGTCACATTACACAGGTAGAGGAGCATGAAGGTGAAGATGCATTCAATCTTTCTTCTCTTTTTCAAAATCCTCCATGTCAAAATGATGTACTTCCATTCTTGGATGATTTTCAATCTACTAATCTCAATAGTGAATCAAATGTAATCAATTAGTTCAATCAATCCATAGCCTTAGGAAACAATCATTCTGATGATGATGACTCTATTGATATATAAATCATGAATGCCTGTGTGTATCAACTGGTCTTTTGGTTTCTCATGAAGATTTCACTTTAGACCTAGAATATGATTCGGTCAAAGAAGATGTGCTTAGAGAAACTACCTCTTCATATCATTATACCTTATGCCCTACCATCTGTGATGCATCTACTTGTGACAGAGATACTCCATGCCCTTTAACTTCTTCAACCAATGAGTTATCTTCTTAATTGACACAAGACACTGAGATTATCCATGAAGCAAATAAAAAAAATTGAATCATTGAGTACTCTTTTCACCCCTCATCATCTATTCTCTTACATGAAGACAACTCTTCAAATCAACTTGCTCATGAAATTTCCCCGATTCATTCATCTTCAAATTTGCAATCAAAAGAATATTTTGACTTGAGTAATCTAGTTGTTGGCATGGAATAATTTGGTCAAACCAATGACAAATATGGCTTCCATCCAATGAGCAATGGTCTTATTGAAACTAGTGCTAGTATATGTCCTCACACCATGCATGATCTGGTAGAATCTTCAAAATGATATTTTACAATTCTGGGAAGTTCTAGGACCTGTAAGAGAGTCAAGGCACTTCAACTTCCATTGATGGTTATGTCAAGATTTCACGACTCTGGTAAGCCTCACAGACTAAGCCAGATCTGGTTTCTCACGGACAACCCTTTTCTCTACATGGTTTCACTCTATGTATATTTCTTTTTGAAAAATGTTTGGTATTTCAAGTATGATATTTCAAATTTTCAAGATTTTACTTCTAACCAGATTCAAGAATATTTTTCAATTTATTCATCTACATGCAAATCTCTCGCATCAAAACTGGGTTTGGAATTTGTAACTCTCATAGAGTCATGGAATTGCGAAGGTGATCATTTCAAAGACTATATTTGGCTAAAGGAATCATGCCTATCAGATTCATCTCTTTATAGTCAGCTCCCGGTATTTCTTGCAAATGTTATATTGTAAACCTTCCCTTTCATCGCACCTAAAATCCTCTTGAGTAATAATGAATGCACAAGTTATCACACGAATCAAGTTCTTGTTCGTTCACCATGTCCTGATTGGTCTCATGTATTTGTTGTGTTGGCATCGCTTTTAAATTATTTTCATGATTACGATGATTGCCAAGTTTGTCACTAGTTATAGGAAAACAATTTGTCACATTTGGTTTGCAAGGAACTTGGTTCGATTATTTAGAGCATTCGAAGAACTATTCAAATTGATTTATCTTCGTTTATTATAAACTGGGAATCTGATTCTTTAATCAGCCCATCCGATCATTATTTGTCTTTGATGACTGTCATTCATGTTATCATTTTCCCACCAGTATATCCAATGGAATTTGTTTTACATCCTTCGATCTTCATCATTAAACATCTCAATATTTGGATTTTTGTCAAGCGGTTGAGGCACTTCAATCTCTACTGATGGTTATGTTAGGTCCTAACTGTCTTGACATGACTGCTAAATATGATCAGCTCTATTTTCCCTCACAAGATTCTGTTTATAATCCCGTGCCTCTAATTGAAAATCCATCTTTTCAAATATTTCAAGGTTTTCAAGAGGATCATCATGAATTTTATGATCCAACCACTGAATGTTTGGAGAAATCTTCCTCGGCAAGCTACATTGACATAAACAAGTCTCAACCTTTTCTTGTTCTTGCTAAGCAGAGTGACAAAAAAGAAGGTGCATTTGCAAGAAGTCTTTGAGTTTTGTCTGATTATGCTTTCCGTGAGAGAGGTAAGAATGTGAATTGGATGAAAGTAGTGGCTGCGATACATCTTTCTGCCCACAGGCAAGACCTTCAAGTTTTTGTGCAAATTATTCAAGACCTGTTTTTTTCTCTTGCATATTGCTTTATATCTATTTTAATCGATTGTATCTTTGTGATTTCAGTTCAGGAAAGATTATGATGGCTACATTGGAAATTCCATTATGCGTGACCCCAACCTTCTAGTTGTTAGGTTAGGAGTAGTATTAGTTTCATCTTGGTTTTCCTTCTCTTGCACCCATCCCGTGTTGTTCTGTTTAATCTCTCTTGTCTTTTCTTTCTTTTCTCTTGCATTATGCTCTGGTTAAGATTCATTTTCTTGTATTCTAGTTTTGTTTCCATGTTATGTGTTGTATTTCCTTTCGTTTTGTTTCTTTTGTTTTTCTTTCTTATTGATTGTCTCCTTTTATTTTCATCATGTGAATAAGTGTTGTGCCTGTACCTGTTTTGGCTTCTTAGTATGTGTGTGGTTGAATTCTAAAGAGTCTTGTGACACTTCAACATTTGGTTAATGTCCAGTCCGTCTTCCTTGTCTCTGTTATATCTTTAGGTCAATGAATTTTCGATGGAAAATACAATCCCTCCGTAAGGATTTTTTTTTCCAACCGTGAACCTATGTCTATTCAGGAAACCTTATACATACGATTAGTTTTTTTTTCTTCGGTGTTTTCATTCTTATCCAATCAGTAGAGGAGGATAAGGGAAAAAATCTAAATGAGAAAACCTAAATTAGATGTCTCTATATGCTTCTGTGAAGGAATAACCTCTTCTTCTCTTAATAAGTCAGGATCCCTCTTCCACCCAAAAATGAATAAGTGTTGATGCATAATCCTCTTTAAATAAAAAAGTAAAGGTGAAAGAAGAGAAATGCTTCCAGCGCAGAAAGGTGAAACAAGAAACTTTGTCGGGGTATTGTCCAAGCTCGTTGGAAATGGAGCAATGTTTGCGTTCCTACATGACTCCGCCAGGGTATTGTCCAGGCATGTTGGTAGCGGAGCAACACTAGAGATGAAAAATTATACTATGAAAATATTAAGCTCACGAGCTACATTACCCTTCCCAACTCAAAACATTGTGATATCACTGAATCTTATGTTGTGTTCAACCAAGAAGGCATAAAGGGGACCATGTCTATTTACGGTGTAAGTGGGGAGGCCAAAGCAATCTGCACGATGAATCAATACTCCCTGAAGAACCAAGGCCTCGCACATAAGAATTTAACTGAGGTAGAGAAGATGGAATTCTACCAGTGCGTTGCCAAGTGTTGAGCTACTACAACTACCCTCCAAAATTTTGGCTTACACTCAATTTCAGAGCCTTCCTTGGTCTTGCACATTATTGTCACAAACACCGAAACTCATTTCATGTACTTTCTTGAGGTATTTTTCTCCCCCTTGCAAGTTGGGTAAATTGTCGTCTTTTCGCATGATTGGTTGTTGCACAATGTGTAGAAGCCCGTTATGGTGGTTTCAAGGATCTATATTTGTGAATATGGGTTGTTATAACAATGTAAATATTTGTCACACTCATTCGTAAAGTTTTAAGCACTATCGCACAAGTGTCGTCATGGTCATCGCAAAGTGTACCTTAAGTGTCACACTTGTCATAATTGGTCATAAAGTTGTCGCACAGAGGGAACTGAACTGTTCATGTGTCTTGGGTGATCTATGTTGTTGTGTCATCAAGTATTCTAAGTGTGAGATCACAATTGAAGTCTTATCATTGTTCAAATCAGTCTAACTGGTCTTACACTTAGCCATTTATGATAACTCTTCTTGACCAAGCAACCTGGCTTCACCCAGCCTCCCTAAACTATGCATTGGACAATTTCATTCCTGTAGCTATGAACTTAGCCCTTGACACTATGCAATGCATAGTTCCTACCTCCCAAGACTACTGTATTGTGCAGTTTTTGTGCTCAAGCTCTGGCCTTGGCCTCCATAATTGTGCAATCCTTTCTCTCAGCTTGGCCCTAACTGTGTATTGCGCAACCACAAGCCTCAATCTCATTACCTAAGCCTCTGAAATTCCTAGTTGCACAATTTCCTAGCCTCCCTTGTCTCCCAGAACTACACAATGTGTTCACTTAGTGTCCATCCCCTCAACCTCCCTCACTAGCTCCCAGAATTACAAAAATTTCTCCCTTAGTCTAGCCTAAATTGCTTATTGTTAAGTCTCAAGGCTCAAGCTTCACCCCTAACTACCTGAGCTATGCAATTGCACAATTACTGATCCTATTTCCCAACTTGTCACCTGGTTCCGGCTTAGTCAGAGGTTAATTATGCATCATCTTAGACTAGGGGGTTTTCAAACTGATGTCATCTCATCATGAGTGAATTGCAAATACAAGTACCTTACCATGTTATGGTGAGATGATGAAGAAGGAGATGAAGGAGGGAAACTAATGTAGGGGCATAAGGCTTGAAGACAAAAGGCTTCGATTTTATTCCAAAAATCCAAAAAAGTTTACAAGCAAAGGAGTAGGATCCTTTAGCTGTCAGTTTACAAAGCTTTCTAGATAGGATTTGAGCTAGAATTTAGGGATTTGAGTGATTTTGTAATTAATTCAAGTAGTTTAGACTTGGTTGAGATTCTCGAGGAGAATATCATGCATATTAGGTATTGTCTAGGATTAGGCATATTCAATCCATTTATTGAGGATCTGATTGTTGAATGTAAGGTATTTATGTAAGTTTTGAAGCATTGTAATGGGATTTGGCTGGATCTGGCTATGGAGAATTAGACTGTAAAAATTGAATTATCTTTGTGTCTATGTGTATTCTGCGCATAAATGGTCAATCTTGGAGGGTTGAATTCCTTCGAAAATTCTCTAAGTTCTGTTGATTTTCAGTTTAGTCCTTTAAATTTAGAGGTTGGTATAATCATGTGTTATCGCATTTAAATCTTTATTTCTGTGTATTAAGATAGCCAGGATATGTTTAAAAGAAATATAGTTTAGACACAGTCTATACTTGGTGAATCAAAGGAAAACCCGACAAAAGTCATGAAAACCCTTTGGAAATGACCTGAACCTTCCAACCAGTTGGCACATATCTAACGGTGGCCGCGTGCTCACAAGCGCGAATGTTAACCCAGAAAACCAGACACGAGAAATTATTTAACTGAGTTAATAACTCATTTAATCTGGACCATCTGCTTGAAGGAGGCTTATCCAACAACAATCGCGTGGTTAACATGCACGGGGTTTAATTTGGAAATCGGACGCGATATGGTATGAATTGCGATTTAATCCATTGAAGTTTGGATTGATCATAGCTGTTTGCTATGAAATGATCAGATTCAACGGATATCGCGTTAAAAAGTACATGGAATTTAATCTAAATTTCAGACCTGAGAAGTTTATGAACGACAGTGTTATTTTCTTTCAGTTCCATCGTAAGTGAAATTCTTCCATATTTCGGGTAACTGTAACAATTCTGCTGTTTTAGCAGAATAACTACATTTGGAGGTGGATGACTGAAACTCCAAAGGAAATCCGAGAAGAACTTCCACCTACGCTTGAAGATATCGTTTCTATATTTGAACGATTATCCCTTACACCTGCAAATAGACTATTGACACCTAATCGTCACGATTGGGTGAATAACTGAAATTGATGTAAATAAATAATAGAAAATATGAAGAGTCACCGGGAGACGAAATGAACAGTCTCTCCCTCATGTATATAATAAAGACCAACCTGAATGAATATCATGAATTGTTTTGAGGAGTTACCTCCTGGTCTTACATGGTATCAGAGCCAGCGCCATTTTCAGCTTCCCTCTGCTTTGTAACTCCCTATTCTACCTATGGTATTTGGAATCCCATGTAGACTGGCTAGCCTGGCAGCTTTGATGCTTCCACTAGCCTGAACGCATCATTATTCCCCTGCGACTCACTATTATTCTCTGCTATGCTACTCCTGTCGCTGCTCCACCTACATACAAAATGCTCAGCCTTGCTACGCTTTCCCCACCAGTTTCCATACCCATACAAACCTAGCACCCTCACGGTTTGCTTCATCTGATTACCACCTGCACTTTTGTTAGGTGCATTTTCTGGATTATAACTCACCCCATCATGAAATGGAGAACCTGGTGTTGCAATTGAAGTTGACGCTGAGCTTGAACGCACCATACCACTCCTAGAGCTATGTATGGGTTCTATTTGCAATATTAGGAGACGGCCTTTAGAACTTTCAGCTCCATACTCCACACCATACACACTGCTATCTGCTCTCATACGCACTGCTATCTTCTCTCAACACTCACACCATACGCACTGTCATTTGCTGCCTTACTCAACTCCAGTGTTTGATGCACTTAAAGAACCAACCTGTACGTGGTCGTGGTCATAGTGAATGGTGTCTGAGCATGAAAATTTAGGTAAAGAATTTGGTGTGATGAGCATGAAGTGGTGGCTGACTGTGCTCAATTCTACGTTGCCTCGGTGTGCTGATAAACTAAGAGCGATGGCTCACTATGTTCAAGCTTGCGTAATTGTGGTATGTTGCAGCGTAACTGTGTTGGACTGGTATGTTGCAGCATAACGGCACTCCCTTGTGCTACTGCCCATATACTGACTCTCGTTAGATTCTTCAACTGGCGGTGATCGTCGTCCCTACCTTCCATTACAGGGATTAGAGAATCATATAGTAGTTGCGAACGGAAGCCATCCTCCCGTGACATCACACCTATCCGCTCCGCTGTCTCATTCCCCAAAATACTACGCTGTCTCATTCCCAAAATACTACACTATCCTCTGTCCACATCCGTTTTAATACTCCTATTTTAATATATCATAGTGAGTTTTTTTTTTACACATTACCAACAGAGGTGCAAATTCTTATAGTCTATTGGCAGAAGAAGTAAATTTTTTTTACAGTATATTGCCAAAAGTATTTTTTTTACAGTACATAGATTTTACAATGCATTCAATCATATCTATTGTGGGAGTAGTTCTCACTCGTAAGGAGAACTATCCTGAGTGGTCCCGGAAGATAAAAAACACCCTCATTTTCAATGAGTTGTGGAAAGGAGTGTGTTTTGGAGATGGAGACAAAGAGCTAGAACAGTCTACCTTAGACAAGGAGTTCACCATTTGGAAAAATAAGAACAGCAAAGCCTATGCATTAATTGCATCATTTGTAAGTGAAGAGGTGAGTCACCACATTTTTCCATTTTCAAATGCTTTTGAAGCCTTACAAAAACTGAAGGAACTCTACGACTCACACTCTGCACTTGAAGTTGTTCAACTTATGATTAAACTCTTCACTCTTGAATTACAAAATAATGATCCTCTTGCTCTTGCATCTGAAGTAAAATATATAATGCATGATATCAAAGCCACTAAGGTTGAATTGGATATTCCTCTTATCTCTTTTCTCAAGGCACGTTATCCTACTTACTCCAATTATCTTGAGTCATTGCAAGCAAATGGAAATCTCAAAGATATTACCTTTGACTCTCTTGTGAAAAAATTTGCTGAAAGAGGGAAAGCTTTTGGAAAGAAGACAACCCCTGAATCTTCTGAAGAAGCTTTGTGCCTTGCTCATAAAGAAAATAATCTTGCCCAAGATTCTTCCAAAGGAAGAGGTGGTCAAAGAGGAAGAGGAAGATATTTCAGAGGTGGGGGGGCAGACACTCTCAAGGAGAAAAGTCATATTTGCATTGCATACGATGCAAAAGAAATGGATCACATGATGCCTCCACATGCAAGTTACCTTAGGACAAAATTGAGCAGCAAAGAAACCAACCCAAAGGTAAAACTAATGACACAGACAAAGGTAAAGCACTTGAATACGCTCATTATGTTGTGGCACAATGTAATATTGGAGTAAATGAAGACTTATTTAATGCTTCACTTGCTTCTTGGAAAAATGATTGGTTGCTTGATTCAGGAGAAACTTGCCACATGACTCATAGAAAAGATTTTTTAGAAGAATTTACTGACAATGTTGATGGAGCAGTATACTTTGCAGACCAATCAAAACTCAAGCCATCAGGGCTTGGCACAATTAGGATTAAATTGTCTGGTCTTCTAGACTTTCTTCTGCATCATGTTCTATATCTCCCACAGCTGAAGAGAAACTTGTTGTCCTTGGTCCGCATTTGGCAGCAAGGTCACTCCATTCATATGTTTGATG
Organism: Pinus tabuliformis; assembly: GCA_031772625.1. Lineage (NCBI taxonomy): Eukaryota > Viridiplantae > Streptophyta > Pinopsida > Pinales > Pinaceae > Pinus > Pinus tabuliformis. Next base: position 493,777,842 of record CM062814.1, on the reverse strand, counting down.
GCAAGGTTGAGGTGAGAAAAGCATCTGACCACTCACTTGTCATGAGGGGGATAGAAGAAGAAAGGCTTCTCAAGCTGTAGGGTACCTCTGCTCGTGCACAACATTTCTCATGCAATTCTCATTATGAAGAAGGTACACTTCCATCAAGTTTATTATGGCATGCTATATTTGGACATTTGAACTATGATAGCCTCTGCTTGTTGAAGAAAAATGGTGTTACTGGTTTGCCTACAATTCCTAGGAAACTTAAGCAATGTGATGCGTGTATTCTAGGAAAGCATAGCAAATAGTCTTTTCATGATTCACATTCAAGAGCACATAGAAAACTTGAACTCATTCATTCAGATATATTTTGTCTAATGCCTGTTCCTTTTGCAAATGGAAATAAATATATGATGACATTTACTAATGACTACACCAGAATGTGTTGGGTTTATTTATTGACGAACAAATCTGATGCTTTTCAAACATTCAAGAACTTTCATACATGGATTGAAATTGATGCACAATCTCATATTGGCTCTATTCGCACTGATAATGGAAAAGAATACACTTCAAATGAATTTGAAAACTATCTTCGCCAACATGGGATCAAACATCAAACAATTGTGCCTTATAATCCCCAACAGAACGGTGTAGCTAAAAGAATGAATAGGACAATCTTAAATATGGTGCGCTCCATGGTGTTTTTCAAAAATGTAAAATTGATGTTTTGGGATGATGCAGTTCTATGTGTTGTATATATAAAGAATAGATGTCCATCTAATGCTATCAGAAACAAGACTCCCTATGAAATGTGGTATGGGCACATTCCTTCGGTAAAGCATCTCAGGGTCTTTGGTTCCACCTGTTATGCCTTGATACCAAAGGTACATAGAATCAAACTTGGTGCAAGAAGTTGTAAGTGTATCTTCCTAGGGTATTCAAACACCTCCAAAGCATACCGTCTCTATGATGAAGTCAATAAAAATTTTGTTGTATCTATAGATGTAATCTTTCTTGAAACATCCAAAATTGACAATGTTGTTGAGCGGAAACTTGATCACTTGGATAGATTGACAAATGCAAAATCATTTCAAGAATTTCATAATCAAATTCCACATCTTGAAGGGGGGATTCCTATACTAGATCAAGCTATGGAATCTTCTTCTGAATCACTCTCTCCCCCGCATGAAACTCCAACAACGAATGATACTTTAAGTGATGTGATTAATAGAATTGGGAGACTCAATCTTGATTCAGTCCCAACTCAATCAACAGAGCAGCCCGGACCATCTGAGAAAGGTCCCCCAAAGTGGCTGACAAAGACACTTGAAAGTGTTCATCCTGATGAGGTTGGAAAGGCTAGAACTAGAAATTCAAACGGAAAAATGGAGGTGATGTAGATGACTCTGATTCACCTGTTGATATGGATGTTTCTTATGATTGTGAATTGAATTTGTCTACAGATTTTGAACCAACTTCCTTCAAAGAAGTTGCTTCTCATGATGAATGGAAAGAAGTGATGCAAAAGGAGTATGATGCCCTGATAAAGAATGGCACTTGGAAGTTGTTTGATCCTCCATTAGGAACTAAACCAATTTGCTGCAAGTGGGTCTACAAAAACAAGTATAAAGCTGATGGCTCACTTGATAAGCACAAAGCTAGGCTTGTGGAAAAAGGTTTTGCATAGAAGGAAGGGATCGATTATGAGGAGACTTTTGCCCCCACAACAAAATGGGATACCATCTGGACACTCTTTGCCCTAGCATCTCAGAACGGTTGGAAAGTCCATAAAATGGATGTAAAAATTGCTTTCTTGAATGGAGATCTAAAAGAGAATGTTTTTATGTCCCAACCTGAAGGATTTGCTGTGAAAGGACATGAACATAAAGTATGAAAACTTGTGAAATCCTTGTATGGCCTCAAACAAGCACCGCGAGCCTGGTATGAAAAACTAACTGAGCATCTTCTGAAACTCAATTTCAAACATTATGATCTTAATGATGCAACTTTATTTGTCAAGAAAGTTGGCAAAATAGTTGTATATCTTGTGGTATATGTAGATGATCTTTTGATGACAGGGAAAAATGAAAGCTACATTGCATCCATAAAGAAGGAATTGAGGAAAGGTTTTGAAATGACTGATTTGGGCTATGTTCATTACTATCTATTGAAGTAACTCAACATCCGAAGTCCATATTCCTTTCTCAAAAGAAGTACATTGGAGATCTGTTGAACAGGTTTGGCATGACAGAATGCAATCCTCTTACTACTCCAATGGAATAAAACTTAAAGCTCACATCCATTGAAGGAAAAGAATTTGAGGATGCAACAAAGTATAGACAGCTTGTAGGAAGTCTCAACTACCTAACTACTACCAGACCAGACATTTCGTTTGCTGTTGGAATCTCTCCAGGTTTATACAAAAGCCTTGTGAGAGACATTGGTCTGCTGCAAAAAGAGTTCTAAGGTACTTGAAGGGAACTCAAGACTTTGGAATCAAGTATATACAGGTGGACGACTTTAGCTTGATTGGATATTATGATTTAGACTTCGATGGAGATAAAGAAATTGGGGTATCTACTTCAGGTTATGCTATGAATCTTGGATCAGGAGCTGTCTCCTGGAGATCACACAAATAATCAGTTCCAGCAAATTCCACAACAAAGGCAGAATATGTGGTAGCAGTTGAGGCAACAAAAGAAATTGTGTTTCTCAGGAAAATTCTTGAAGATTTGCATGTAAAACAAGTACAATCGACTCTACTCATGATTAACAATACCTTGGCAATAAAGTTGGCCAAGAAACCAAAGTTCCATGATAGAATGAAGCACATCAATACAAAATATCATCTGATTCGACATCATGTTTAGGCCAAAACAATCCATCTCCGCCATTGTTCCACTAATGAGCAAATTGCAGAAATCTTCACCAAAGCGCTTGGAAGAGAAAAGCTTGAAAGATTCAGAATGATGCTTGGACTCACCAACATCCCTTCAGATTAAGGGGGGAATGTTGACACCTAATCATCAAGATTGGGCGAATAACTGAAATTGATGTAAATAAATAATAGAAAATATGAAGAGTCACTGGGATATGAAATGAACAGTCTCTCCCTCATGTATATAATAAAGACCAACCTAAATGAATATCATGAATTGTTTTGAGGAGTTTCCTCCTAGTCTGACACAGACCACCAAAAACATGCTGAAATGCACTCTTGTAGTTGAACATGCAATTTGACCAATCACAAGAAAGAAAAGGGACATCAATTTGTGACCGCAACTCAAGACTTAATATCATTGAAGATTCATTCTCACCAAGTCATACAGAGGTGAAAAGAAGAGCATTCTCAAGCATACACTCAGCACACAACAACAATAGTGGCTTGACACTACCACATCATCAAGCAGTCCATGTCAGCAGTGTCATGTTATGTCATGTCATGGGTTCTCATATGCCACATTGTCATTGCGAATCATGTAAATGGTATTCAAAATGTATTGTAAAGTGGAATTATGAAGGACACACATGGAATATAAAGAGTCATGTAAGTTGAAAATTCATAGGAAGTATAACAGTCATGATGATAGTCAAAGAGTCACAAGGAAGAGGAAAAGCACCCCTTGGTTATATATACTTTCTCATTGTATGAGCAAAGGACTTTTCACCTTGGCTCCACTTGCAAGGCATTAGAGAGGCATATCAGTTCTTTTGAGGAGCAAGGAGTGGCTCCAATGCATCATTATTGGAGCTAGTGATGTTCATTGTATACATGTTTCTTGGAACTTTCACTTAATATAAGAAACCTTATGGGCCAACATGTTCTTCATGCATGGATTATGGATATTTGTAAGACTATTATGTGAATGTTTGTAATTCATGTTTGATTTCATATGTGCTAAAGTAGTTGAACTATTTCGGTACTTATCATATTGAGAATGTGTTGTAATTGCTATGATCGTATTCACATCCTTGTGGACTATTCCACTGGATATTAGACATATCTTCCTTGTTACATTGGTTGCAATGACCGTCACATCCCTGTGGAGTATTTTTCTTGATGTTGTATGGATACTTCTTGTTTATGTGTGTCTCTAATAGGGTGGTACTACTACTTCTCTCTTAGAGGCTCACTTCTCCTCCCCTTCACAGTGAATGAAATTTGACACACATACCATTGAACACTCACCAAACACACCCCTTTGATTTTTGAAGGCTCATTCACTCTCCTCTCTGTTTCTAACAACGAGAGCCAAGGCATATCTTTAAGAATACATGGTAACCAAGATGATTTTCTGGATGACGCTCCTACTCCAAATGATGTGAGGTCTAATTGGCACTTCACATCAAGGAGGCCCCTTGGTTGACGGATTTCCAGCACCATCAACACATGCATAGAACCTAACCTACTATGCATATAACACTATCACCTCTAAGTTTGTACGAACCCCGGGTTGATAATTTGAGTTAAGGAGCCCTTGGGAGTTGCAACACTCTTGGTGCAATACTAGGGCTCACCAAAGTGGTTTGGAGACTAGCCATGAAAAAGTGCCTCAGATCTGCATAGAGAAATGTGTAGCCAATTTTGAGCAATTGAGAAGTTTCTTACCAACCCTCCAGTTTTAAATATTACAGATCTAGATAAAGAGTTTTTGGTATGTATAGATACTTGAAAAATAGGACTCAGTAGGGTTTTGATGTAGGAAGGATAGGTAGTATGCTATGAGTCAAGGAAATTGAATGAGCATGAGTAGAACTATGTGGCACATAATCTTGAGTTGGCAACAATCATTCATGCTTTGAATATGCGGAGGCACTATCTTCTTGGTAGATGATTCATATTGATGAGTGATCACAGTGGATTGAGATAATTATTTGACCAATCGAATCTGAATGCAAGACAAGCTAGGTGGTTGGCCATGATTAGTGAGTTTGACTTCGAGATCAGGTACATCAAGGGTAAAGAGAGTAGGGTTGTAGATTCTCTTAGCAGGAGAGTATAGGTAAATCACATAACATCTATGATTTCAGATGGGATATATTTATAGGATCAGATCTTGCAGGCAAGACAATAGTAGGATAGGTATGGGGAGCTTAGGCACATGTTACAATAGCAGGGTATAGGTGAACATGATATGGACTGTCATCTCACGACATATGGTTTGGTGAGATTTAGGGATAAGATCTATGTGTTGGAAAATAGTGAGCTCAAGAAGCTTATCTTGATGGAATTTCATGTTAAGTCTTATTCAGGTCCCTGCGATATCAAAAGACATTGAGAGTGGTGAAGAAGTTCTACTACTGGCCAAATCCAAAGAAAGAGGTGGTAGAGTTTGTAGCTAGATGTTTTGATTATCAACAGGCAAAGGTAGAGTGTAAGAATCTAGGTGGGTTACTATAGTCGATTATGATTCCAAAGTGGAAATGGGAGGTCATTTCTATGGATTTCATCATAGGTTTTCTGAGGACATCTAGACAACATGATTCTATTATGGTTGTGGTTGACAGGTTGAAAATGGAAACACAATTCATTCCATTGAAGTGTACTCATTCATCTAGTGAGTAGAACATGTTTTCATCAGAGATATATTGAGGTTGGATGGTGTTCCAAAGAAGATTTTGTCAAGACAGAGATGCTAAGTTCACTTCTAGGTTCTTGAAAGAGTCATTTGAAGGTTTGGGTATAGAGTTGGCCTTCAATACAACTTATCATCTGCAAACAGATGGATAGATAGGGAGGGTCAACAAGATTTTTGAGGACATGTTGAGGATGTACTTTATGCATCAACAAAGAAGGTGAGAAGAGTATATTCCATCGTTGGAGTTTGCATATAACAATGGGAATCAGAAATATTTGAAGATGAGTTCATTTGAGGAACTTTGTGGGTGGAGTTGAAATACTCCTATCAGTTGGAGTGATCAAGTGAATAAGGTATTTATTGGACTGAACATGTTGGAAGAGATCTAATAGGAAATGAAAATAATCAAGAAAAATCTAAAGGTAGCACAAGATAGGAAGAAGTGTTATCCATATTAGCATAGGGTATTTAAGGAATTTTAGGTTGGAGAATAGGTGTACTTTTGCATCAAACCCAAGATGAGCTCCTTGAGGATAGGGTCATGTGCGAAGCTCGCACCTCAGTATTGTGGACCTTTCAATATTCTTGAGAGGACTGGACAAGTAGCCTACCGACTTGCACTGCCTCCAACAGTGAAAGTGCCTGATGTTTTCCATGTGTCATTGCTTAAGAAGTATGTGAAAGACGTTGATCATGTGATTGACTAATCTATATTTTAGGTGGATCTAGAAGGACAATTCCAACCGAAACCTCAATGCATTTTGCAGCAAAAGATGCCCATGCTCCAAAATCGAGCAATCGAGCAAGTTAAAGTGTAATGTAAGCACTTTGGGCTTGATGAAGCTACATGGGAGATGGCTGATTAGATGCGGGCTATGTATCCTTCTCTATTTACTAGTTGAGCACATGTATTTTGGTATCTGTTTTGGTGTTCTGTTTGGTTATGTCTATATATGCATATGTATGTAAATATCACATCGAGGTGTGTTATAAAGTTGTAATAAGTTGTATATTGTTCATGATGTGTTGGTTATGTTTTAGCATATGGATATGATGTAAATGCTACATTGATTTGTTTTATAAAGCTCCATGGGTAGCATATGTTTTGTTGGTTTAAAAGTGTCGTTGAACACCGAGGACAGTGTTCCCCCAAGGGGAGGGTTCTGTAATAGCCCAAGTTAAAAATCCAAGTAATAAATTTAATAAAGGAAAAAATAAGACCAAGGTCATGGGACGCATATTCCAGGCTGAATGTTGGGAAAAAACGTGGTGGTGGGGATCAGTGGTGATTAATTAATGGCTATGGAAATTGACAAACGAATTGGTAAAGTCTTTGGAAAGGAAAAGTGACATTAATTGGAATTTCTTTATGAAAATAATGGAAAATAGGAGGAAATGAAGGTGAAAGGTCACAGGTTGCATGTGAGGAGGAAAAAGAAGGAGAAATAATGGAAATTGAAGAAAATAGAGGCCTCAATGATAAAAATGCTTCTGAGGATCAGTACAAAACTTTGGTCAGTACAACTTTTTTTCACTTTTCGCTTGGAGCTCTCTCTCTCTCACTCTTGCACACAAAGTTTTCTTAGAGAATTCTTAGAGCACATTGGATCTAGAGAAAGAAGGCAAAGGAAAGAAGGAAAGTTCAAGAGGACAACAAGATCGACAACTACAACTGGATTACTTTGTAGGTACTACCAAGTTGCATGTATGGTTTACTTGCTAGTTTTGAAATGCATGGTGTATGCATGTGGTTATTTGGTTAGGATTTGTCATTGGCATGGAGGATTGCCTGGATTGACAATGGTTTTTCCTAGCCTTTCCATTTCCTAGATAACCATGGTGTTGTGGATTTTCCTTTTTTTTTATCAGTGCTCATGTTCCTTATAGCCATGGGTTGAGTTATTAGTTCCTGGAGCCTTGGTTAGACAAACACTTTGGAAGCCCTGCAACAACTTGGGTTGAGTTAGTAGTCCTAGAAACCTTGGTTGGAAAAGTGATTTGGATCCCTTGTTGGGTTGAGTTACTAGTCTTGGAGCCCTGGTTGGAAAAACACTTTGGAGCCCTATGGTAGTTGTGGGTTGAGTTCCTAGTCCTGGAGCTAGGTTGGAACAAATTCTCTGTATCCTTGGACAACTTTTGTAGAGACTGATCTGGTGATGTTTAGTGATGTCCAACCGTGAGGTGGAATCACTGTTTGAGGATTGAGGTGGTTTCACTTCTGGAAACCCTAGTTCGTTTTTTTTGGTTTATTCCATGAGATCCCACATCCATGCTTGGAATATTGTGCGGGGGTGATTGGATGAAAGAGAGATTTGGTTTAGCCCAATCTATGGTCGGTTGGTAGATGGAAGTCCCTGACTTGGTTGGATTTTTCTTATGTTAATAAAATCTCTTTTCCTCTTGTATTTTATGAGTAAATGTACTTGTTATTATGTGGCTTTCATGTATGTTCTATCATAGTTATAAGCATGGTTTTATGACAAACTTGAGTTATGGCTCTCATGATGTTTTTGTTAGTAAATGAAATGTTAATGAATGAATGACCTAATAGATTTTAATGCAACTATTTAGAGAGGGAATTAGACCTTCTTGATGATTCTTAGATAAGTATGAGATCCCTATGTTCATATGTGTAATTATGACCTGTAGATTACATGTTCATGATGTGTTTGACAATATATCTATCATGGTTAGGCCTGGTTAGGTCAATTTCTTGTCTAATTTTGTATGGAAGGCTTTGTCCCTGTGTCATTTATCTTTTCTAAAAGTTTCTTTAAGTTCTTAGTGGTGGTCTGGGGACTATCCCTAAAAAAGTGCCTAAGATCTTGTGGTCGTTGGAAAAAAACTCGGTGAAAAATACTGTAGTCTGTCCCTTGTAGGCTTATGCGTGTGACTGGAGGGTTATAGTCGAATTCAAGTAGTGTTATGCCAACGTCTAGGAGTCTAGATCAATTAAAATGCAGGTTAACTCAAGGTTTGGGCACCTGGAAGAGTAGTATAGTTCTTGGGGGTCCTTTAGCACCAAAAGGAAGTCAGTAAGGTTTTGGTGTGTCGATTCCACTTCCTTATTTTCACCTAGGAGGATGAGTCATATCATAGTAACTCCTCATCACATATTTACCCTGGTGGACTGGTGAACTTGGGTAAGTGTGGGAGGAGGGTGGTTACAAGGTCCCTTTGAGATAATAAAGAAGCAAGGATATAATGCATATGGAATCATTCTAACAAGATACATGCACATTCAATTAGTGTTGAATGTAGAAAAAGTGAAATTCAACGAGCCTTCCTTGTTGGATCGGGAAGAGGAATAGGTCCAACCTTCTATACAAGATTGGGAATTAGAATCTCTGGTAGAGTTGAGAGAGGATATAGTTTTGCAAAAGAGATACAAAACTACAAGACGAGGATAACATGACCTTTGATTGATTAGGTTGAAAGGACAACTTACAAAAAAGGCTTGATAATACTCTAGGGAAACAATAGAGAAAAATTTTCCCCACCTCATTTAGTACAAATTTTGAGGATCAAAATCCTCCAAACATTGGGAGGCACGATTTAGATTACATTATTATATTAATTTTAATCCATATTGGTCCTTTCAAATGGAAAAATTGGAATTAGTTCACAAGACCATTTTTACTAGCAGGTCCTAGTTTGGAAAACATGAGTTTGAAACTTTCTGGAAGCAATTTAAGGCATTAAATAGCATTTTTGGGGAAAATATTTTTCACATAAGCGTTTCATCCCCTACCACCATTCTACACATATATACCTTTCCATCAATGCAAGGATCACCTCGATTGGAGTCTGTATGTAATGACTTCTAGAAGTTGACCTTCCTATTTTGACTACCATAATTTGAGAGGATGCCAAATCAACTCCCATTGTTGATGGAAAAGGGGACTAACCACGTGAAAATTATGAATAAGACTCTAGAATATTTGATATTGTAACTCTATATAAGAGTTGAAGGAGTCAAACTTAACCGTTAATAGGCTATTGAGGTGTGCTATAATTGGGCCATTAGGAGGAAAAGGTGTTCCATTCTATTTGAATGCATTTTGTTCCTTAGATGAATAGAGTATCTAAGAGTGGATATATAGAGAGAGAAAATAGAGAGGGTTTTTGTATTATAAAAATCCATGGGGAAAAAGTCTCACTCCTTCGTATTTGCATCCATTTACACTAGAGAAAGAGAGAGCAAAGCATCCTCACCTTTCAGTTGGGTTTTCTCTCGAAAGGGTTTCCAAGATTATATTTTATGTTCATTTTGGTATATGAGTCTAATTTTGTTGTTCTATATTATCCATAGTTTATCTATTGCATGAATAACCAAAATACAATAGATAAAAAATCTAGAAATCTAAGGAAAAATTAACCTTCATAATATAGATTTCATATTTTCAAATATATGTTTTATCAAATTTGTTGTGTTGAATTTTCTAGTGGAATATCCATGCAAATTTACAAATCAAGTGTTTTGATATACATAGGTCAACATGTCCATCAATTTAAGTGCATGATAAAAATACACGAACCATAAGTACATGTACCTACTTAGGTCAAAATGGGTCACTACGTACACACATCCTTTGTGAAACTTCATTATTAAGATTTGGTTAAAAAATTGAGGTGGGATCATGATGTATGGTCTTTGCAACCTCCTAGGGAGACAAACTTGGGCTATACAAGTTCCACTGGAACTTAAAAGGTCCACAAAATGGTGTATGAGATGTCAAACCCTATGGTCCAATATGTGTAATTGTTCAACCATTATGGTTCCCATGTCCAAGACATACAGTTCCCCCTAATTTAGCTCGTGAGTTTCAATAGAAAAATAGGGTCATAAAATAGATACACGAAAAGCATCATGAGATTTATGCATGTGGGATGGTATTATGAGATGATGGTAAATTGATCCAATTCTCTCTCGAACCTTCAACATTCTTATAAATTAAGTTGACAACATTATCCCTTTCCTAACTAAATGGTACTCTTGTTAGGTTGGCTACAAATAAAACTTGGTGCATCAACATAAATCTTATGTTTATCACATGTCTCCTTTAACCATTGTCTAACGTGAATCACTTACTCCATTTCTTGAATCAATTCAAGCCTTACTTTTACTCATTCTTCTAACCTTTCCCAACTTATCATTGTCCCACATGGATTTCCAAACAAAACTTGATAAGGAGGCACCTCGATTAAAATGTGGTAACTTTTATTATAAGCAAACTTTGCCAAAGGTATTTACTTCTCCCAATAGGTTTTGTTATCCATAACATACATCCTAATCATGTCTTCCATAAATTGATTCACTTTTTCTATTTTGACGTCCATTTCGGGATAATATGTTACGGCCATGTTGACATGAGTTCCCAAGTTTGACTCAAACTTGTCCAAGGCTTGGACATAAAAAAGAGTCTCTATATAACTTTTGGGTAATCCATGTAGATGGATGACTTCACTTATAAACATGCATGCCACATCAGTGAGATCATACATGTATTTGAATGGAATGAAATGGGTGTTTTTGGTCAGCTTATCCATTATGATGAGTATGGAAATGTGTCATTGTGATGTAAATTGAAAACCCACAGTGAAATCCATAGAAATTACTTCAACTTGGACATATAAATATGATGTGGTTTTATAAGTCTTATAGAGTGATGATGATCATTCTTCACTTGTTGACATTTGAGATGCCTAGCGACGAATTGGATTATGTGACTTTTCATGATTGCCCAAAAAGTAAGTAAATAAAGTAAAGCTCTCTCCATTGTTATTATCCTTATGATTGAACTGGATCCTTCCATCTAGATTCTTTCCTTGAGTTGAGATATCCAAATATAATAATGAGTAAAAGATAGAAAAGTAATTTTCACCAAGTTAGGAAATGGGTAGTAAAAATTGGTTTTCAATGTTTTCTATAATTTCTAAACATCCTAAAGAGACAATAGACATGTAAGACTAAAAAGGGAAGTTGGAGAAAAATCAAAAGATCCCATTTGAATAAAATAAATCTAAATGTATGGCACAAGCTTGGTTTAAAAGTCTCTACCATAAATGTGATTCCTTTGTTGCTTCCATCCATAACATGTAAAGCAACAATGAGTAGGAATACAAAAGAAAACTTAAGAAAACAAGTGTGAGTTCTTATTCTTCACAACCTACAATTAATACTCTTTATAAATGTTTCTCTTATGAGAAATGTGTTAGTTTGATTGGATTCAAATGTCTATGGGGAAATACACTTGGAAAAACTATATTCCCATAGTAATTATTATAAGAGAAAATACAAAATAAGCTTCTACTTAAGGAAAATAAGCTAAATAGGATGATGCATGAAGTCATCTAGTCAAATAAAAATATCAACATAAAACATCATAAAATTGAATACTTAAATAGAATAATAGAATATTTGAAAACTAAATATTCTACAAATATAGAAGTGCAAAAGGAAAGAAAGATGTGAAGCTAAATTTACACAAGTATGGTGGGAAGGAAATAGACTTTACCAATGGTAAGACCTTTAAAAAAAACAAAAAAAACACTCATGACATTATAGTTTCAATGTTGGATTCTTAGAGTCCATAAAAGCATATTTCCTCCTTAAATTTGATATATGAAGAGCTAAGTTATCTTTAAAAGTATTCCGTCTTGAATAGTTTTATTGCTCATTAAGTGTGATCCCTCCCAAATTTGATATAGTGAAGAGCTACTTATCTATGAAAGTAATCAAGACACAAGTCATTGTATTACTTATGGCCAATTGATAAAACCACATGGGGTAAGTACATGGACATATGATGGAAAACTTTGGGTATTGCATGGATTTTATATATGACATTTCTCTTTTTAATTATACAAGTGTTGTAGGATACATGTTAATTACTTATATGAATTTGATGATGATTATTAATATTATTATTATGTACTGTGATTTGATTTATTAGATTTTAAAAAAGATAAGGAATTATTTGATTTGTTTTAGAATTTTATTTCAGTGCTAGAAAATATTTAAAGGAAGTGTTCCAAAATCACCTTAGTTTTGAAGAGTTAAATAGTTAGTAAGACCAATATTGTACTAACTATTTTGAGGTTGTTATTTAATGTGGATGTACATAAGACATTTTAAGAGAAAGTGCTTTTCACCTTCAACCCTCTTAGTGTCACAAAGATGACAAATTCCTTCAACCCATGACATAATAGGAATTTTGACCACCTCATTTCATTACATGGAGCTCATGAGAATTTGTTCCTATCTTAAAAAAGTTGGTTTTGTTCCTTAGACTAGTCAAAATAGAGATACTTTTGATCTTGTTGATTATGGTTCATCACCTTCTTATAGTATCTTAATTTTCATTTAGGAGCTAATTCTTTATTGCACCACAAGTTCTCCTTAAATTTAAGTATAATAGTATTTTAAATATTATCAGTATTCCACTAAATAACCTATTCTTTAACCCCAATTATTTAGTCAAAAAAATTACATATATATTCACTCACACACAAGTTTTTGTTATTATAATTGAGACACAAATTCACTACTTTACAACCCTTATCCTTGATGAACATTGAAATGAATCATTATTGAGGAAAGTGATATTGAAAGATATTTTCCCACATTTATAGATCTCATACCCTGAGAGAAAAATCAAGAGATGTATCTCCTCATTCATGGATAGCATAAGCTTTAAAAAAAAATCTTAAAAAATACTCCCTCATATTTGTAACTAATATTTCTCATAATCTTGTCTACCTAAATTACTATATCTCATTAAAAAAAAAAATTAACATAAATTTAGCGAAATATCCAATAACATTAATAAAAATCAACTAATTTTTTATATTAAAATATGCATACAAAAATATATAATAAAGTTAACTGCAACTTAAAAGAGACGAAACAAAACTAAGTTAAATCTAAAACGTGCATGAATATAAAAATTTTAAAACTACGAAATTATGAAAGACTAGTTTGCAGTTAGTCTTAACCATTTATTTATTTAATTGCGACCCAACCATTTTCTACGTGCCCATGCCATAACGTGTTAGCCATTCAATCTACTCGTTAGTAAACAAAACCAATTTAAAATCTAAATTAAGTTGACTTAAAAAATATAAACAATTTAAGTTTTGGAATGCATTTAAGTTTCACTCGAGCAAAGGCCCTCAGAAAACACCTATCCCTGTGGCCACATTTCTGGCATGTCGTACCATCTCGGCCATCTGGTCCGGTTTATGGCAAGATATTTAATGAAGATGGTAAGTTTAAGAGTGCTTTCAGTGTCCCAGCAAAACACTATGAATGGAACGCCATGCCTTTTGGACAAAGCATGCCCTCTCCAAATTCCAGAAGGTTATGGATAATATTTTCAAGCCATATTTTGATTGGTTACTAGTATACATTGATGATATACTTATATTTTTTAAAAATGTCCATGATCACTGTTAGCACTGCTATACAAAAGGATAAAAATGGATCTAAAAAAAACACTCCCAAAGTTTGCAAATCTACTTAAAATCGTGCCAAGGGATCCATGCATGCTGTTGAAATCTTTAATTTTGGTCAAAGGTCATCCGCTGATTAAAATAGTTGCAAGAGGAGAGTCCCTGGAGGGTCGGCAATGCACTATCGGGAGGCGGAAAAGCTACAAAACCATGAAAAAACCCACAAGCACGAGCTTAAACGATGGTGGCACAGCAGCCGTTAAATCTGGCCGGTCAACGGTCCAGATCTAATCGGCGGATCGCAATCGGCATAGGCAGGCAGTGTCAATCCACATGGAGAGGAGAGGCATTGTGATCGCGATCAACGATTAAATGTGAACCGTCAACCGCACGCATAGATCAATGGCCCACATCGCATCGGCGAGTCGCATCGTCGAGGAGCTATGCTATTTACGGAAAGGGGCTAAGGCATTAAGCAATCAGCGATTGCGACCGGATCGCATCGCTTTATCGCATTGCTGTATCAATTGGCACATCGCATCAGCAGAGGCAAATCGGCGCAGACAGTGTGCATTGAGCAATTGTGACCGGCGATGCAATATGAACTGTCGATCGCGCGCGTAGATCGACGGCCCACGTTACATCACCAGATTGCTATTGGTGGAAACCAAAGGGAGCCTTGGAGCCTTGCAATATGATAAGACCCGTACCCGATGGGTTTCTGGAATGAAATTGTTTAAATATTTAAAGTCCAGAGGGAGGCCTTTTTCATGTTTTCTCCCATGCTTTTCAAGTATTTCTAGGAACGAGGGAATGAAGGGAACATGCCGTCTGCAATAGGTGACAGCGACCCAAGGGCAGACCCGATAGAGAATTAAACCATACTTGAGGACTTTTGGAATCCAAAAGAAGCATATTTGGTGGGATTTCTCATAGTTGCATCATTTCTCTGTTATAGCAGAAAGCAGTACCCATTTGTATTTAGAAGATAACAGAGGCAGAGAAACAATCATGGGTATTGACAGTGCCGCTCAACCATTTCATGCTCCCGAAAGGACGCAGGTGGCCAGTATTCAGCACTCTGCGCAGTTAATCTTCAATTACTGCATTCAACAAGCAGGATGGCCGAGAAGGAAAAGGACATGCTTCGAGCCGTTCACAACATTTATTAGTTATGGAGCTTGTTTCATATTACACTCTACCGGCTCAAGAAGGACAGCAGAATATCCGAGAATGTCAAATTCATTCGCAGACACAATCAAATTGCAGCACAGACCCATATTAGATAGTTAAAGCGGTTGGTGGTCCATTATGACCCCTCCACGCATGGAACAACAGAGCATTTTTGTAAAGAAACTCTATATATACCCAAAAAAGAGATGTAATGAGGGTTGATGAGTGTGAGGTGAGTGTTAGTGTGTTGTAAGCTTCAACTTCTGGAGACTGTATCTACTTTGAGACCTGCAGCGTTTGGTCTTCATTTCCAACTAATACAAGCTTCTTTTGCTGTCAATTGCTCATTTTCCACTTCTCCTTCTTGTTCTAGGTTGTGTCTGTTTTGCAGTTGTTTATGTACTGTTGATTTTTAGCAATAGAGGGGCTATCATCCCACCTCTATGTTAGAATTTGGCATGTATCATTGAGTTTGCTTGCAAGTTCTGTTGTTGTAATACTAGAGAGATGTCATCCTGTCTGTGTATTAGAAATTAGGTTTACAGACCTTTAAACTGGTTGCAGCCAGCCATTACAGGGTCTTGTGCATCTGCTGGTGTGGTCAGCGTTCTCCATCATCACACTTTGTTTAAACTGTGAGTAATTGGTGGTTGAAAGCCTTGTAGTCTGGTGGTGTTCACCCATGTCTGGGGTCAATCTTAGTAGGAGTGGTTATCTGGCTTGAATATACAACATTTCTTTCATTCATCCATCATTTTATCCAACATTTTGTTGAATTTATAATGTTCTCGAGCATCACTGATATACAACCTAGGTGAGTTTCTTGGGGTGATAACATTAATTGGCACTGTTGCCGGGGAGAGGAGAATCGAAGTTCAGCTTCCCTGGGAAAACGACATAGCTTCAAGCTTTGATGACAGACAAGGTTTGGACACAGTATTTTAGTTGTAATCATCTGTCTGGTGACTCCTCTGGAGGAAAACCATCCTTTGGCGACTCCACATTGAAGTTCTGGCTCAGTTTATGAGACACACTCGAAGAAATCCTCAAAATCTCTAGTTGAACCAGTGCCTGAACCTGAAAGGATTGCTAAATCGAAGAAAGCTTCATAGAAAGGGGCATTAGGATCAGGTAAGCCTAAGAAATCTAATCCATCTCTGAGAGATAAAGTTGTTGTTGAAGATTTACAGTTTGAAGATTTAGAGGTCAACACCATTACTAAAGAAAAACCTTCAGAGATTAGTTTAGCCCCTTGTTCAGTGAGTTTCCCTTTGAATCTTAGTCCAAAGAAAGCTTCCCATTCAATCCAGAACATCCCTTTTTCATTGCCATCCATCACATTACTTCCTACTCCTTCATCTGTTAGTATTCTTCCAAATATCTCAGTCATGGCAGGACAGCAAGCACCCACGAGGATAGAAAGAATTGTTGCTACTAGATATGGACCTTTCGTCTTGCCTGTTCCATTGAATCCCATGCCTGTGGGATAATATCAGAAGTATATGCCCAAATTCATTGGTACAGAGGGAGTAACAGCAGAAGAACACCTTGAAGCTTTCTATAGTTATGTTGATAACTTAGATATAAGTCAAAACGATGTGTGGATGAGAGTTTTTGTCCAGAGCCTTGATGGAGAAGCTAGGAAGTGGTTTAGAGAATTTCCCCAGAGATCTATAACAGATACAGAAGCATTAGATGATGTGTTTTTGAAGCAATGGGGAGATAAGAAGGACTTGCTGTATTATCATACTGAGTTTGGTAACCTGAAGAGGGAAAATGGGGAATCTTTGCCTGATTTTAATAAAAGATTCAATTGAATGTATAGTAAGATACTAGCTGAGGTAAATCCTACCCCCGCCTCTGCCAAACTCACTTATGCCAATGCGTTTGACTTCGATTTCTGCTTGTTACTGAGAGAAAGGAGATGTGCCACTCTAGCAGACATGCAGGATGCAGCCCTGGAAGTAGAATCTAATATCATGGCTACAGAAAAGTTAAAAATTCAAGCTGACAAAAGAAGACAGAGAAGTCAGCCTTCTACTTCTTCTGCATCATCTTCAGAACCTAAATTAGAAAAAATGACTAAGATGATTGAGTCATTGGCAGCTGAAATTTCTAAGCTAAATTTTGAGCAGAATTTAGGAAAAACTAGGCAGCAAAACACATTTTCTCCAAGGAATACAAATCCATTCAGAAGAGCAAATGAATAGTTACAAATTATTCAGAGGGGTGAAGAGTCAAAAGAAGAATAGAAAGTTAAAGCTCCTTTCCAAAATGTAGTCATGGAGGAGGAACAATTCGAAGATGAGGATGATATTCATTGCATGGAAGATAAAGGCAGTGCTGCCTTTTTAACAATAGCTGCATACGAAGAGTCATTGCTGCAGGACCAAATGAGTAGAGAATGGGACACAGAGGCTGTTCTGCAGACTGGTGAACAACAAAGGTATAATCTAAGATCACAAGCAAACAATGTCAAGGAGAATCCTACCCAAAGAGCTGTTGTCCAAACAGAGTCACAGAATATCAGGCAGAGAAGACCAACAGCTGACCCAGTCATCCTCAAAGCCCCAGTTCAAGAGGTAAGAGGCTCTGATAAGTTACCTTCTTCTTTCAGCTTCAAATCAGAATTCCAGAAGTTAGAAATATATGTTCCTCTGGTAGAGTTGGTAAAGATTGAAAGGTTTAGAAAGCCTATCCTTGAAGCCCTTGAGCTAGAAACCAAACAAACCTCCACTGACTCTGTTAATTTGCAAGATGATAAGCCTGCCATTGTGCTCAGCCCCATGATTGAACCTACTGATAATAATTCTCCATCTTTTTATGTCTCCTTGACCATTCATGATAAAATCCTTCACAATTGTCTGCTAGACACAGGGGCCATCCACAATTTGATGCCTAAAGCTGTCATGGAAGAGTTGGGCCTTGATATCACTAGACCCTATCATGATTTGTTTTCTTTTGATTCAAGGAAGGTGAAATGTCTTGGATTGATTAAAGATCTGGCCATTACCTTAACTCAACTGCCTATGAAGAGCATGATGATGGATATTGTGGTAGCAGATGTGCCTCCCAAGTTTGGCATGTTGTTGTCCAAAGGGTGGATTAAGAGACTAGGTGGGACACTCCAGAATGATCTATCTTATGCAACTGTCCCAGTTTTTGGAGGTGAAAGCAAGAGATTGTACAGAGAAGCACAGCTAGCATATATTATCAGTGATGAGAGGAATCCTACAAATCATCCTATATATGCAGTGGACACTGATTTTGGAGCATGCATTCTCCAAATTGAAGAATCTCAGAAGGCTGTAATGCAGCTCAGGAAACCAATTGTTCAGGCCAAGAAACAACAAGAAGGTTAGCTTTGGGAGATGTTCTTTGATGGAGCGTGTTCCAGGGAGACTGCAGGAGCAGGGGTGGTGCTAGTTTCTCCAGAGAAAGAAAGTATTCAGCTGTCTTTCAAGCTGGTTTTTCAAGTGACCAACAATATAGCAGAATATGAGGCTTTGTTGTTGGGCCTTAACGCAGCAAAAGATGAAGGAATCAAGAGCATAAAGGTGTTTGGAGATGCTGATTTGATAATTCAGCAAGTTAATAAAACCTTTAAGGCAAAGCACCCAAGGCTGAAAGCGTACAGAGATGAGGTATGGAGAATCAGAGACTCTTTTGATTCTTTCTGTATTTCATATATCCCTAGAGCCCAAAATCAGCTTGTTGATTCCCTAGCTGTGTCTGCTAGTCTATTTATTCCTCCTATGCCTCCCAGACTAGTTTATGAAGTCCAAATGAAGTACAGACCGTCCTTGCCCGATAATGTCCACCATTGGAAAGTTTTTGATGATGATGATGAGATTAATAGATTTCTTCAAGTCATTGATGAATTTTTTGAGATGCAAATTGACCAAGGAAATGAAGCTTTGTTAGAAAATCCCAAGTCCCAGCTTAGAAATAAAATTGGTAAAGACAACATTGTCCAGCTTCCTAGTAACCATATTCCTAAAGGCCTAATTCCTCTTGAAAGACTGTTTGACCAAAATGATGTGCCTTACAAAGCTGCCCAAAAAGAAGATCAGTCAGCAGTATGTAAGCATAATATAGGAAGTCCAGGTTAACCCAAATTTATAAATTTGTCTACTCATTTGTCAGTTGATCAAAGTGTTGAATACTGCAATTTAATGAGGCAATTTGCAGATGTGTTTGCCTGGGAATATAGTGACCTGAAAACGTATGATAAGAATATAATTCAACATAAAATCCCTCTAGAAAAAGACACTGTTCCTTTCAAACAGAAGCTGAGACCAATAAATCCCATGCTTCTTCCATTGATTGAAAAAGAAATTAAAAAATTGTTGGCTGCTAAGATCATAGTGCCTCTCAGATATTCAAAATGGGTAGCCAATTTGGTGGTGGTGAGGAAGAAGAGCGGTGAAATCAGACTGTGTGTTGATTTCAGAAATCTGAACAAGTGCTCAAAGAAAGACAACTACCCTCTGCCCAAGATGGAGCATTTGTTGCAGAAGGTCTCAGGAGCAAAAGTGATGTCATTTTTAGATGGATTTTCAGGCTTCAATCAGATTGTTGTGCACCCAGATGACCAAGAAAAGACTGCATTTACCACTCCTTGGGGCACTTTTATGTATGCCAAAATGCCTTTTGGATTGATGAACGCTGGAGCCACCTTTCAAAGAGCTATGGATATAGTATTTGAGGGAGAGAAGGACAAATTTGTGCTGATCTACCTTGATGATATAACAGTTTATTCCAGCAACCATCAAAATCATTTGCAGCATTTGAAAAAAGTGTTCTTGAAGTGTAGGAGGCTTGGAATATCAGTCAATTCCAAAAAATCACAATTTTCTTTGAATGAAGGCAAGTTGTTGGGACATATTGTGTCTGTTGCAGGGGTTCATATTGACCCAGAAAGATTCAAAGCAATTCAGGCTTTGACTGTCCCTAGATCAAAGAAGCATATACAGTCTTTTCTGGGCAAAATTAATTTTTTCAGGAGGTTTATTCCAAATTTTGCTGAGCTGGTAAAGCATGTCACCTCCATGTTGAAGAAATGAGCAGAGGTAAAATGGACCGAAACAGTAAGAAAATCATTTGATTCCATCAAGAAAGCCATTATGGAAGCTCCCGTATTAATAAGTCTTGACTACATTAAGGAGTTCCATGTGTTTTCATTTGCTTCTGAAGACACCATCGCAGCTGTTCTATTACAGCAAGAGGAAGAAGGTTCAGAACATCTAGTGGCATTTTTCAGCAAGAATTTGAGGGACGTTGAACTAAGGTATGATATTATAGAGAAACAGGAATATGCTCTTATTAAATCTTTAAAGGCTTTCAGAGTTTATATCTTGCATTCAAAAATACTTGCATATGTGCCTTCCGCTACAACAAAATATGTCCTAACCCAATCTGATGCTGATGGAATAAGGGGAAGGTGGATTGCTAAATTGATAGAATTTAATATAGAGCTGAAGCCCACCAAGCTGGTCAGAGGTAAGGGGCTTGCCAAGTTATTGGCTAAAGAAAATTGCAGGTCCTTAGATGTTGATTTCCTATGCACAATTGTAGAAAATGGTCATGCAAAAAAAGAGGAAAATGTGGCTGAAACAGTGAAAGAACAGTCAATGCCCGAGAATCTAGCTTCATGTAGCTAGTATGCTGAAATAATTAACTTCTTGCTGAAGCTAGAGAACCCTTCAGGATTTACTCAAAGTCAAGCTAGAACTTTAAAACTTAGAGCAGAAAAATATTGTATTATGGAAAATCTGCTCTATTGGAGGGATCCATCAGGGATATTCCTAACGTGTCTGGACAAATATCAGTCAAAGGAAGTGATGCAGTAGTTTCATTCCAGCATGTGTGGAGGGCGCCATTATTGGAAGACCACGACCCATAAAATTCTCAGAGCTGGGTATTATTGGCCCACTTTATTTTCTGATGTTTTTGTTTTTGTTAGATCTTGTGACAGGTGCCAAAGGTTTGAAGGAAAGCAGTAGCTAAAATCCTTGCCCCTAAAACCAATTCAAGCAAAAAGACCTTTTCAGCAGTGGGTTTTGGATTTCATTGGAGAAATCAATCCACATTCTAGTGGCCAGCATAGGTGGATATTAGTTGCCATTGATTATTTCACAAAGTGGATTGAAGCAGTGCCTACAAGGAAGGCTGACCATAATGTGGTCATAAAATTTTTAACAGAAAATATTTTTAGCAAATTTGGTTGTCCACACAAACTAGTCACAGATAATGCAGCAGCCTTCAGAGCAAAAGAAGTGGTGGAAATGTGTAATTCAATGGGCATTAAACTGGTTCATTCCACCTCATATTACCCTCAAGGCAATGGTCTAGCAGAATCTTCCAACAAGAGTCTAATAAGGATAATTAAGAAGCTGTTGGAGGATAACAAGAAGAATTGGGATTCCAAGCTCAAATACGCACTTTGGGCTGACAAAGTGACCATCAAAAGATCCACAGGGAATTCTCCATTCAAGTTGGTGTATGGCACAGAGGCAGTATTTCCGATTCAACTTACCCTCCCTGTGGCAAAATTCCTTCAAGAAGAGCAGGATGAGGAAGAAGACATGGCAAGAAGGATCATGGATTTGGCAGATTTACATTAGATTAGAGAACAGCTGGTTGAAAAGGTTGCAGCACATCAGAAAAAGATCAAGGATATTTTTGATAGGAAGACAAAAGCAAATAATTTTCAGGTTGGAGACTTGGTCCTACAATGGGATGCACTGAAGGAAAATAAAGGCAATCATGGAAAGTTTGATGCTTTCTGGACAGGCCCTTTTATTATTTCACAGATTCAAGGGAGCCACACCTTCATATTGAAAAGTATGAGGGGAGAAGTAGTTTTTGATGGCCCAATTAATGGGCGTTTTCTCAAAATTTATGTGGTTTAAGGTCTTTTGGCCTTAAAAATTGTAAATATTTTGTTTTATCAGTTGTAGTGTAGGATCAGTCAGACTCCATGCCCAATGGAACACTAGGAATTTTTCTAATTTGTTTTTCGTCAGGAAGGCATTGATCTGCAGGTTCTTGAGACCTCATAGGGAGGATCTCATCCCCAAAAGGAGCCAGTGTTAGCGCTGCTATACAAAAGGATAAAAATGGATCCAAAAAAAACACTCCCAAAGTCTGCAAATCTGCTTAAAATCGTGCTAAGGGATCCATACATGCTGTTGAAATCTCTAATTTTGGTTAAAGGTCATCCACCGATCGAAATAGTTGCAAGAGGAGAGCCCTTGGAGGGTCGGCAATACACTATCGGGAGGCAAAAACACTACAAAACCATGAAAAAACCCACAAGCACAGGCTTAAACGATGGTGGCACAGCAGTCGTTAGATCTGGCCGGTCAACGGTCCAGATCTAATTAGTGGATCGCAATCGACATAGGCAGGCAGTGTCAATCGACGTGGAGAGGAGAGGCATTGCGATCGCGAGCAGTGATTAAATGTGAACCGTCGATCTCGCGCATAGATCAACGGCCCACATTGCATCAGTGGGTCGCATCGGCGAGGAGCCATGTTATTTCCAGGGGCCACACCCCTAGGGGACTAATGGTTCTCGTGGGCTTGTCCTTAAAGCTTCCACAGTGTAATAATGATGTCTAGTCACAAGCCTGAATGTGACCAGTTTTCTTGTGGGCTTTTCTGTTTAAAAGTATCCACTATGTAAAAGTTATTTACAGTACAATGTTTTACGTGGGATTTGTTCAAATCTCCCATGGTGTAACTTAGTACGAAGATTCTTTAGTCATGAGACTCGGAGCACTTCTCTGAATTTTGGTGAGCTTTGAGCCACATCTCTTCGACTGATGAAAGATAGTATTGAATCTATCTTCTTGACTGTCAGATGTTTGTCCCCTCATTTTCCTATATAAGGAAGGACTAAGGCTCATTCTGGGCATTTGGAGTGTGAGTGTGATTTTGGTTATGTTTTTGAGTTTTTGAGTCCGAGGAGGAAGTTCTTGCTTCCATCTCTTTAGAGTCAGATCTGAGAAGCCTGCGCATCAGAGTGAGAGCTCTGGTGAGAACCTAAAGTGGCCAGATTCTTAGGTTTTTGAAGTCTGTATGTTCTCGAAAGAATTCAAGTTCTAAGACAGAGTTTGTGAAAGGCCAAGAAGCCTTCAGATAGCTTCTTGCTTGACAAGTCGCAACATCTGATAAATGCCTAAACAGTCTATCTCTGGAAAGGAGCTTCAGAAATTCTCTCTGAATTTGTAAAGAAACTTCTACATAAATATATGAGTATCCATTTTT
The DNA here is from genome assembly GCA_031772625.1 of Pinus tabuliformis. Classification (NCBI taxonomy): domain Eukaryota; kingdom Viridiplantae; phylum Streptophyta; class Pinopsida; order Pinales; family Pinaceae; genus Pinus; species Pinus tabuliformis. Next base: position 493,754,377 of record CM062814.1, on the reverse strand, counting down.
TGAGCATGATACATTCCTCTTGAGTACATTTTTCTTTTTCATGTGATAAAATTGTTTGTTGAGGTAGTATCTGTGAGACAAGAGGTTTGCTTGAGGTTCGCCGAGGTCTGAGGAACACCAGTCCGTTAAAGGTAGGAGGCCATGTGAAGGACACTAGAGTGTGAAAGTCTAAAGGTTTGTGTACAGGTTCGTGTATTTATCACAGAGAAGAGACTCAACAAGAGCAAGCTTCGCGTTTGAACCTTTACACAAACCTTATATTATTAGATTATTAGATTAGGTAAATATATAAATCAATTAGATTATTAAATTTAATAATTAGATTATAATAGATTATGACAATATACATGATTTCATGTTTATTTAGAATTGACATTTAACATGTAAATTATATACATATAGTTATTTAGACTTTAAATTTAGATAAAATATTTTAATATCACTTATAAGTAAAAAATATTTAATAATATTTGATATTGAGATTTTGTTTTATGATTTTAATAATGTTATTTATTCATATAGTATCTATGTAATTTTTTTGATCTTTTGAAACCAATAGATTTAGTGTTTATTATACAATTTCTAATTAGTGTTTGGAATGTTGAAACTAGAAGGGATGTTGCTTCTAGTTTTGAGTAAATTGATTCAAGTACTATTGCTTCCACTTGATCCATTGGGAATGTATATTCCACTATCATTGAGATGCTCATTAGTAATGCCATAGAGAACTATTAATAGTTGTTGGTAAAGGGGAATAGGGACAAGAATTTGGGAAAATAACTTTAATGTAAAGAACAAAGTTGACTTTTAATGAGAGAATGCGACACATTAGGTATTATATCAAAGGGTGTAAGGTAAGTATTTGACAAATTACTAGCATGCCAAGTGTATGTCCACCAATTTCTTGAAGAAGTGTTTGCCAAAATTACTACTCAACTTGTGTTTACTAAAGAGGAGAAAACATTATTGATAACCAACTTGAGGGTTTTTAGCAATGTTCCACCAAGTTTCGGGACGAGGAGGCGAGGGAGCAGCGATAGGCAGGAGCTGCCTATGCAAAAGATCCCCACCAATTTTTAGGAAAAGTGGGGGGGACGTCGGGGTCTTAAAATTTTATAAATATAAAATATAACTCGATGAATCATATAACTGAAACAAATATAAAACTAAAAGCATGATCATTGATATCATTATCATATATCATACACCATCCATGTAATTTTGTAATTGTACAGTGTAACTACTAGTCTACTAACTTACTAACAATGCACAATGAAAATAAATTATAAAATTATAAATGTTTAAAGTTTTAAACTTTAAACTTTAAACCAGATTGATGTTCCACTTCCAACTATGAACATTGAATATTGAATAATATAAAAGTCAAGTCTGATACATGAGCGACAACATTTCGTTCAATGAAGGAGTAGACAGAAGGTTGCTTGTCGATGGCGATAATGTTCAGTTCAACAAAGGAGAAAATAGAAAATGAAATGTGAAATGAACATAATGTAAACCCTTCACGATGGGTCAATAAATATTAAAAACTATGATTTTTTGTTTCATAAAAAAATTTACGAATTTTTTCTATGGAAACAACCCCTCAAGGCCCCTTAAGACCCCTTTCACCTAGGAAATGACCCCAATTGGAGGAAACGACCCCTCTCAAGTTTCCTCGTGTACCCTATTTTTTGGGAGCGTGGGGAAACATCCCCCTCTCGTCCCCAAGTTCCCGGAGCGCTTGGGAGCTAGGAAACTTGACCCCCAAGTGGAGGGACGCGACCCCATGGAACACTAGTTTTTAGTTTAGTGTTGGATATACTTTCTATTTACAAGGTGTTCGATGAAAAGTTTGTCCACTACCCAGATATAAGGGTGGGGTAGGTGGAAATATCCACTAGAACATATTATATTTTAAGGAAATATTGGGTAAAACATATTATATTATATAACATAATACAATATGCTTTACTTTATATTTCTCGTTAGTTCCATCTTTAGCCTCATAACAAAGGTATGTTTGCATTATTTTGTTGTAAACCTTTTTTTTTTGTAAACTTGGTAGGTCTCTATTTGTATTCCTTTTTCAAAAAACTTTTATCAACCATTTACTACAGGTGGCTTACCTGCCCGAAGGAAACCAAATAGCCACCTGTCAGTATTAAACCCTGTCCAAAACTTAAAGAGGTTTATTGCTATCCATCTAACATCACAATTTTGACTTTATATACTGCTATTCTTGGAACATAATTTAAACTGAAACATATTACTGTATTTCATCAAAAAAGAAAAAGGACTTTTCTATCACACTGGTTCTCTGTTTCAATCCTCATCCGAGGATATTACTGGGGTTGGCGCCTTAGCGCTTGATCCTAGCATCTCGTTCTTCTACTCTATCCTCCACTTCAGGTCTTTGAGAGTCCGTTTAATTCTACCCAGGGCCAGATTGTTTCAGTAGGTTTGGATTTGAATTGTCGCTATCTCCCTGAGTAGTTCCACCTTGACTGGGTCCTTTTCATTATTCTTCTCCTGCTCCTCTACTCTTTCGTCTACCATTTGCTCCCGATGCCGTGTCATAGCCCTTGCCACCACATTTTTCATTACCTAGTACTGTTGGATAGTCTGTTGGAACAGGGAATGTCTTCCCCAAGTGTTCCCCAGGTCCGGCACCATACTTTCCCATTCTTCCATGGGGATATCTTGGTGCTTGATACTATCATTTAATTCTCTCTCCCAACTCGCTATCTAGGCTCTAATTTCCGGTGGATTCCCAACCATGTAGGCATCGATGATTTTCTTCATTTGTTCTCCACCTGGTTTCCTGCCTCTTTTCTTCGTCGTTCCACTTGTGCCTTCCTCCATTTTAGTTACTCTCTGTCCTTTCCTAGGGGCCATTTTGTTCTCTGTCTGAAAATAACTGACATTTTCCTAGTGTTCTCTGTTTTGGTCACTATCCTTTTCCGAGTATGTTACTATACCTATCACACAATCAAAGCATATATCAAAGTTATAATAATGAATCCTTGCAATTTCCCAATTGCTTAGTTTCCTTCCCTTTCCTGGGTGTACTACTCCCATCAAGTTTTTGGTCTGCTGAGTTTTAGAGCCAGTCCTTTTTATAGCCAGGGTTGGAAATTTTCGTGGGTTTCTTCCCTTTTGGCACCCCTGGCTTCTATTTGTACCCTGCCCTTCCAACTTAGGTAGCCACATGGGTTCTTTCTTGGTTGTAGATCGGTTTTGTTTCCCTCTTCCCATGAATCTCTCGGTCTTATCTACAAATTTCCTGAAAGCAGAGCTCCTACCCTCCTCCCTATATTGTAGGATTTCCTAGATCCCTCCAACCCTTAGGATTTTTCTCTCCCAGGTTTCTTCCCATTTTTCTTCTGGGTCGCTCCCATCATTCCTACATTCCTGACCAAGGTCAAGTTATTCCCAGGAAAGCTACAGGCTTCTAACCCCGTGTGGACCTCCGCCTTCTTGGAATCATGACCCTTCCTCCCACTCTCCCTCCCCGGGGAATTCAGGTGTTCTGCGGGGATGATTTTGCCCATGTCATGGGAAGTTTTGATACTCTTTGATATAGTCATATGCATTTTCCAAGTTAGTCTTCCTAGATTCCTACTAAGAATATTTTTGAACTTAACAGGAGTATGGAACGAGAGGGCAACATACCAACTTGCTGATATGTTTTGCCTTCCTTCGACCACCCGCATCTTCTCTCTTATGCCACCTTCCTTCTCGTCAGCTTTCCTCGTCTTCGTTTGCATGCACTTTGCTGTTTTCTTATTTTCGTTGATTTTTATCCCTCTCTTCCTCCTGTCCCTTATCTTAACCGCCACCTGTCGGGCTTTGTTACTGGCACGGATCCCTTCACCTTTGTCTCGGGATGCTGCCCTTCCGTCCTTTCTACCATTGCCTCTCATTAATCCTTGCTTTCTCCTAGCTGCTCTTGCCGTGTTACGACTGTCCATGTTCTGCCACTTGGTGTCATACTTTTGCCCGCCCGCCTGCTCTCTGCCCTGCCCTCCTCACTGTCATTCTCCATAGTCACCTCCCTCGTACTCTCGGGAGGTGTACCTTCTCTGCCCTGCTCCATCCTCTGCCAGATTGCCTGTCTACTCACTTCATTCCTCGTTTTTTTCCTTTCCCTTGTCTGTCCTCCTCCTTCCCTTTCTTGGCTACTCCTCCCTGACCGCGGTAGATTTTCTATGGTATTCATATCTCTTGCTTTATCTTTTTCAAGGAGTTGCTTCAGGTTTGCCATCTCCTCCGTCTGCATTAGCTCGACCGCATTTGTATCCAACGGCATTCCCCTGTTCCTGTAGCCCCAATTCGCCAGACTGTCAGTTGGTTCATTTCCCTTCCTTCTCACATGGGTGGGAAGGATGTAGGCTATCTGTTTTAGTAGTTTGATTATCTCCTTCACCAACCAGGTGGTTCTCTAGCTGCTACTAATTTTTTCTGCTGGTGTTCCTTGCTAAAGCTGCTTAACTATGTCCACTACCAGTTTCGCATCTCCTTCTACCTAAAGCTTGTGGTATTCCTCTCGTATGGAAATTTCTAGCCCTCTTTTCAAAGCATGAAGCTCTGATTCGTTATTTGTTGCGTGTCCGTAGTCCATCGCGTAGATCATGTGTGTTTTTCCCCTGTCGTCTTTGAATACTCCACCAATCCCTGCTTCTCCTGGGTTTCCTTTCACAGTCCCATCAAAATTCAACTTAATGAACCCCTGTTGAGGATTTTTGTAGTGCTTAACCTCTTCCACCTCATTATTGTGTTGCTTCCTTGCTATTATGTTTGTCATACTAGGCTTTAGTTGCAGTCATGTCATTATTCTTGTCTCTGTTTGATTCGTTTTTCAATCCTCCTCATACCACCTCTCTATGAGGATGGTCTCTCTTATATTTTGGATGATTTAGTTCCATACCCCGTTCTTTGCTCTGCCGTCCTCCTTGAAGATCAGGTGGTTCCTCTTTTTCCAGATGTTCCATAGGACGAATCCTAAAGACAGGTTCCACGCTATGTTCAGGATTAGGTTTTGGTAAGGTTTGTTTCTCCAATGTTCTATCATTATTTTCATGCTGTTTATGTCTCCGTCACTGATTTCAAAGAGCTACTAATGATGTTTCCATAGGTTGCTGCTAATCATACATTCGTTGGTTAGATGTTCCATGGGTTCTTCCTATTCTTGACAAAGGGCACATCGCGATGGACCATGCATTCCTTTTTTCCTTAGCTGGTCCCATGTTAGCGCTCTCCTGTGGCTTAATATCCAGGTAAAGAATGTCACCTTCAGCCATGTTTTCATTTTCCATATGTTTTTCCATTTTTTGTTTCTGTTTGTTTGTTGTATCCTACTTTTAAATAGTATCCCTCTGCTATAGTGAACATACCTTTGATTCTGTTTCCCCACCTCAGTGTGTCCATCTCTTCTTTAATTGTTACTTTCCTTGATTCCATTTCCTTTTCATATATTTCCCAATTAGCTTCTACAGGTGCTTCTTGCCAGTTTTCCTTTTGTTTCCACTTCCTCCAATAGTTGTCCGACCTTGGGCTCCAGTAATTACATACTATGTCGCCCTCTGTTTGGATGGTGAACTGATATATCTCTTAGAGTAGGGGCTGTTGGTTAAGTTTTCCTCTCTGTTGCCGCGCCTCTTCCCAGAATTTCGCTTTGTCCCCTTCTCTTACTTCCCAGAAGCTATGATCTCTGATCATTTCCTTGTTGGCTCTTGCCAAGTTCCAGATTATCGAACCCTTCCTCTCAGTTTGGCTTCTCAATTTACCTTTTGGGGACCTGGGCGTCTCGTATTTTTTCTCCCACAATTTTCTCCATAGGTCGTCGCCTCCCTGTATCCAGCACCACCACAATTTTCACCCATTACCTGGTTTAGGATGTATGGGTCTCCCAGGCCTAATCCTCCTTTTGTTGATTTACTTAACTAATTCCAGGATAGCAGTGCCCATTTTTTTATCTTACTTGACCCTTTCCAATGGAACTTTTTAAGCATATCTATCATTTTCTAGTAGATTGTTTTGGGTGCAGCTTGGCTGGTCAGTTGATAAATCGGTATGGATTGGAGCACCGATTTGAGCAGGATTATGCGGCTCAAGATGTTCAGTGCCCTGAATGTCCAATTTTTCATTCTCTTTTGCATCTTGCCTATCAATATTCCCCAATTAACCACTCTGTTCTGTTGGTCATTTAACAAGATACCTAAGTACTTTGTAGGAAATTTCCCAACTCTGAACCCCATGATTCTTGCTAGGAAATCTTGGGAGGAAGCTTGTGTATTGAAGAAATAGATTTCCAATTTTTCTTTACTTATTTCTGTCCCCGAGGCCTTAGTAAATTCCGTGAGAATTCCCATTATTTGTTTTGCTTTTTTTAGTGTTTCTTGACCATATAAGATAACTTCATCAACAAATTGTTGGTGGGTTAGAGGTAGGTCATTTCCCCATAGTCGTAATCCTTGCAGTTGTTCGCAATGCACTTTATCTCTTATTAGTCTTCCTAGTCCATCCGCTGCAAGAATGAACATAAACGGGGATAACAGGTATCCCTGCCTGAGTCCTTTGGTTGGATTGAAGGCTTCTGTTGGTGACCCATTTAATAGGATTGACATAACTGACATGTTGATCATTGACATTACCCAGTTTACCCACTTGTCCTCAAAGTCGTATGCCTTTAGGATTTGTTGGAGGTATCCCCAACTGAGTCTATCATACGCTTTAGCTAGATCTAGTTTTATCAACATCCCTTTTGTTTTTGAAGTCTTCAATGAGTGGATTGCTTCTTTTGCTACTACTATGCCATCAATTATCTGTATGCCGTTGACAAATCTCGTCTGTTCCTGGGATATCAATTCTGGTAGTATTGGTTTTATTCTATTCACCATTATAGTGGCTAGGATCTTATATATGACGTTGCAGAGCGCTATTGGCTGGAACCCATGTGGTTCTTCTGATTTCTCTGCCTTTGGTATCAGAGCTATGAAGGTAGCATTTAAGGCCGGGTGCATTCTTTTGGTGCAACAATATTCTTCTATTGCATTCACTATATCCTGACTCATAAAGTTCCACGTGGCTTGATAGAATTCTGCAGTGAAGCCATCCAACCCTGGTGCTTTATTCTTTTCCATCTTCTTTATTACCTCTTCCACTTCTTCTTTCATTATTACCCTTAGAAGTGCCAAGTTCTGGTCTCTATTCACCAATTTAGGGATATGTTGATTGATTCTTTCAATGTCAGTGTCCCTTTTGATACTGGGTTCTGTCAGGATCTCTTTGAAATGTTGTACCATCAAATTTTCCATTTCTGCTTTCTGTATTATCCTGTTGCCCTGGTTGTCTTTTAGGGAGAATATTCTGTTTTGCTGTCGGTGTTGCAGCATTGCCTTATGGAAGAATTTTGTGTTTCTTTCCCCTTCTTTTAACCATTGGATTCTTGATTTTTGTTTCCATAAGATCTCCTCTTGTTTTCTTCTTTCCTCCAGTTTATTTAGCACTAGTCCTTCTTCTTCTACCAATTTGTCACTTCTCCCTTCATCTATGATTTTCTGTTGGATTCTTTTCATCATTATCTAGAGCATTTCTTGTTCCTTTTGGATATTTCCAAATTCCTCTTTGTTCCACTTCTTTATCTTTTCTTTTAGATCTTTTAATCTGAGTTAGAGAGTATGCATTTTATTTCTTCCTTCCATCCCAGTCTCTGTCTCCTCCCACCCAGTTCTTCATTTTTTCTATGAAGTTGGGATCTCTCAACCAAAATGCCTCGAACCTAAAAGGTCTATTTTGGTTCTGCTAGTTCATGGCAATTTCTAATTTGATGGGCCAATGATCCAACCCTAGTTATGGGAGAATTGATGCTTCATAGAAGATATCTTTTCCTAGGAAGTGTTCTGATGCTAGGAATCTGTCTAGCCTTAATGTGATTTGTCTACTCCCTCCTCGTCGATTGTTCCATGTGTATTTTCCATTTATTGTTGGTATATTGACCGTCTTCAGTTCTACCTAAGGTCCTTGAATTTCTCCATTTCTGGCTCTTCCCTTTGCAGTCCTCCTTTCTTCTCATCTTTTGATGTTGTCATGTTAAAGTCACCTGCTATCAACCACAACTTTTCTTTATGCAGGTTTCCTAACTGCTGTAGTTGGATGATGAAGCTTCCTCTTTCTACTGGTATATGCGGCCCATACATTGCTAATACTAGGAACCACTCTTTATTTCCTATTAACCTGAACTTCCTCTTGAGTATTCTTTTCATACCTATCTAGTAGTCTGCTAAGATTTCTGTGGGGTTCCAGATTATTGCGATGCCTCCTGCACTACCTTTCGCATCTATGGTCATACATTCATATTTCGGTTTGATTTTGTTCAATATTTCCTCCATTTTCCTTCCTAAGATTTTTGTTTATTGTACCAACATTAGTTGGGGTTTTTCTTTTCTTAGCCTATCCGCTAAGTGTCTCTGCTTGCCTTTCCTATTCCAGCCTCTTATATTCCAGGATGTGATTATCATTGGTGTACTTGATTTCGCTGATGGAATATCGTCGAGAGTGGCACTACTCTTCTAGTGTTCACTAGCATTTCTCCCATGATTTGAATTGATTCCTGTATATTCCTCCTGCCTCTTTTTTTCCCGCCTTTTGTTTTACTTTGTTGGTCTTGAGTATTATCTTGTTGGAGGCCTAATTGTTCTACCATTTCCAATTTTCCCTGTCCCTATTTCACTTGGTACTGTTGGAACATTTCTCTATAGATTCTTGTTTCCTCTTCTGGAATGAATCTTTCATCTAGGTGTCGCCATTCATCTAGAAGTTTCCACAGTACTTCTTCTTCTATGATTAGTTCTTCTCCTCTGTTTGTGTCAATTTCCATCTCTGCGTTTTCCATTTTCTCCCATGCTTCCTTTTCCTCCTTTTCTATTGGTTCACTTTGTGCCTTTCTATTAGTCTCTGATTTTCCTTGACTTATGTTGCTTTCCTTTCCTTTTTCTCCCTGATAACCCATTGTTTGGGTCTCATTGTCTTCTTCTTCTTCTTGTAGGATTTCAAAGCTATTTGTGTTGCTTGGTTGGGTTTGTTTTCCTTTCCTTCCTTCACTGGGATTCTCTCTTGTATATCTTCTTTTGCTTTTTACTTCCTGGAACCCTTCCTGATCTTCTTGATTTTTCCTCTGTTGTTTGTTTCTCCACTCCTCTTCTTCTATTGTGAGTGGGCATTCCTTGAACAGGTGTCCATACTCATGACATCTTCTACATCGGAAGGGTATGTGCTCATAGTCTAGGGTTTGTTGCCATACTTCCTCATGATACTCTAACTTGACTGTATCTGGAATAGGGTCAGCTATATTCATATAGACACAAATTCTAGCATATGAGGTGTATCTTCCCTTTTTTGTGGTTTCAACTATTTTAACAAAGCTGCCTATTGTATTTCCTATTCCCTCTAAGATTTCAGGATCCTAGAAGTCCATTGGTAATCCGAATAGTCTTACCCATACCAGGGCTGCTAGGAATTTTTCTTTATCTGGGTTATAACATTCCTCCCAGTATCTCATAAATAGTCCCACATTATAATGGAAGTATGGACCATTTTCAAACACTTTTTCTTTATCTTGTAGGTTCGAGAAAATTACCGTAAAGAAGCCTTTTGCTCCCAGATTTAGCTCGATATGGCCTCGGGGTTGCCATTTTTGTTGGATCCATCTGGTGAGGTCCTTTTCCATTGGCCAAACTCCGATGAATTTGTAGATTAGCGCATGATCTTTCATGTAGCTTCTGTATCGCTCCAGTTTGTTCATTGGGATTATGAATCTTGGTTTCTCCGCCGCACATGGTAAACACTTGCCTCTGCTTCCTGCCTGCCATCGAGCTCTAAGGACAGGTCTTGGTTTTCTTGTTTCTTTCACCTAGTTGTTGTTGTTCTAACCTTCCCCTGCTGCTGCATCTCGATAGGAGGGGATCTCTCCCCTCCTTCCTTCCTCTGTCATTACTGTTGGTTCTTGTTTTCAGTGTCTGTTGCTTATTGTATTTTTTGGTTCCCGCACCGCCTACCTCATGGCCGCCTGACCATTAGGGTTTTTTCACTTCAAAGCTCTCTTGTTCCCATTTTATTTTATTGTAAACTTTGATTTCAATGTAGCATTTCATATTATGTTCAAGTCCCTTATTGGGAGCACTCTAAGTTTGTGGGTGCATTATGAAAGTTCGATATCAGTTTTAAAGATGAAGTTTGAGCTATCATAGGCATTATTGTGGCTAATAAATATTTACTCTATAGGGGAGAAACAACTTATGAAGACAATTCATTATATATCTATTGCACTTTTGGAGTTACAATTCATTGGAGGAATAGTTCTAGGGTGCTATGAGTTTCAAAACCAATGTCTTTTAGGAATGGAGTGGAAAACAATTCTACTATTCCAAATACCTTGAATCCTTCTTTGTTTGTAGTGCTTATATAATATATCAAATTAAATAAGTGCCTTGAGTAAAGATTTCAACATCCAAGGTTACTTAAAATTTGTTTCATTTAGGAAAATCTCTAGTTATTTGTCAATTTTATAGATATTGATATCCTATGATAGCTTTCTGCTAATAAATCCACTCAACTATAATAAAGAAATGTAAGATATCTCTTCCTTTCAAACATTTATTTTTCATAACTCCTCTAATTTGATTCTAATTTTTTAATAATTACTCAAATACCAATTTATATTCATCTCCAAAATTTACCATTACAATTTTAATATTTATTAATTTTCAATATTTTAACATTTACATAATATTACATTTTAAATAAAGTAAAGTGAAATTATACATATAAACTTGTCTTTGTGTCGAAATAAGTTATATTTTAAATTTTTAAATAAAATATCTTAAATTAAAATATTAACAAGCAACCAAAAAATATATTAAATAAACATTTATAAAACAACATTCTCATATTAAATATATATATATTCGAAAGCATCTATAAACAACTTACCCAGATAATCGAGTTAACAAAAATTATTAAACAATAACGAAGTAAATAACTCTATCAATTGCTTTCATCATATAATTTTAAAAAGAAGGTATGACTTCAACTTGCCAAAATTTCAGTCTTAACAATTATATGAAAGTTTGAGAAAGTTTGAGATAACCACATGTCAGGAAAAAGGATAGAAAATCAAATATTATGAAAAAAAATTACTTTAATGTTTACCCCGTTAAAGACAGTTTATGGGAGAGATCGCTTTTTTAATTAGTTGATATATTTGATTTTTTATGGGAGAGATCGCTTTTTTAATTAGTTGATATATTTGAATTTTTTTTATGAATGAAGCTTTATTATAATTGTTTTTGAAGGTTTTTTATTTTAAATAAAATGTTTTTTTATTTTTCGGAAAAACAAAAAATACATACTTTTTTTTCCAATTTTTCTTTTGGCAAAATACATACTTTTTCCTCCAACACTTTTTTTTGGCCTTTTTCAGCGCCCTGTTTCACAACAGAGTGAATAATAATTAGTCCTTCATTAAGCAATACAAATTTTGGCTCTCCAAAAATATTGACCCCTAAATGATTCTGAGTGAAATTTATAGTATCCAAAATTTTGAAAAACTTATCCAAATATTATGACATCCCTGTCTTTATTGGTCCAATGTTCTGTCATATGAAAAGAGAGGAAGTTGCAAGGAAGAATACGCAAAGTGTTGGCTTGGGGTTTCCATGTCCCGCCATTGATGGAACCGTCATATGAAAAGAGAGGAAGTTGCACGGAAGAATCCTTCCAGAGCACGCAAAGAGAATGGCGGTGTCCCTGCTCGTTTTAACTGTGCTTCATACTATTTTGTCAAGTGGTTTTCAATTCGAATATTTGGCAATCTATGGCAATGGAAGAACAATTCTTACAATTCGGGACAAGAGCACCGCTGACATGACATTACATTTAATTAGTACAGATGGACGGGAGCATGGAAGAAATGCTCTGTATCTCCACTCTCAAATTCTGAAAAGTTCTGAATATTTTGCAACGTTGTTATGTGAGCGATGGTCGTCGGAGAGACCACCTATTGAAATGGAGCTAACAACTTTTCACAGCATCGAGATGTATATTAAATGTATTCAACTTATGTATTCTTCTCAATCAGGGAACCGTTTTGGTTTTTCTAGTGTGGACGAAGCCCTCTGTATTCTACCAATTGCTGCTGAACTCCTCTTTAATAACTGCGTGGAGGAATGTATGAGATATTTGAATGTTGTTCGATGGACTACTAAACAAGAAGTCAAACTTCGAGCCCTGCTACTATCTTTGGAGATCAATACCTTGCCGGATTTAGCTACTAGACTCGGGATTAGCCAAATAAAATCAGATTATGGAGGATTACAGATGCTGGAACATTCTCTGAAAAGAATGTTGTCCACCATTTCTAGTGGTTCATACGATCAGAGCGAATACATTGAGGAATATATCGTAGGGTTCTTTGAGGCAAATGCATCCTTCGCAAAAATTTGTGGGTCTGCACTTCTGAAAGAATTTAGTACCAATATTGAACGCGCTAAATCCGATAAGTATGCTATCCGTACTGCTTGTACTGCACTTTTATGGATTGTCAATGTGATTCAGCGATGTGATGGGCAATTGTTTGAAATATTGTTCAAATTATTTTGCGAAGATACTGAACTTCCTATCGCATTAAATCGTTCTTACAGTGGATATTCTGGTAGTGTTAGTCCATATTCTGGTCTAAAGAAGCCCATTCTTGGTCTAAATACTCCACTTTTGGATCTAATTGATCGGTTTCTAAATTGTATGGGCAACGGCGAAATAATTACTTCTACATTATTTAGGGTTTCTTTTCTCACAGATTGGGTTCCTGTCATTGCTGCGCATCTCAATCACAAGAATAAATTGGAAAAAGGTATAATTGATGTTGCTGAAACCCTCCCTCCTGTTGAGCAAAGACGGATTTACAACATTTCGAAAGAAACTCTGACCAAAACCCACACAGAAACATTTAATTGCTGGGCCAAGAAAGTAGAGGATGCCATTCTTCGCCGCAACTACTTTTTTATGTAAGTGGTTTTTTTAGTCCTGAGGATGTGGTCGGATAGTTAAGTAGGAAAGTTTGGTCTCCACATGTTGGTCCAATATGTTCCTTCTCGATCAGTCACATTGGTTGATTTGGACGGTATATTCCCCATATGTTTCTTTGACGGTGCAGCTTGAGGGGGAAGATGTGGCTGTGGTGTATATCTTCGTATTGATGCCTCTTCTCTATATCATTTTTTCTGGTCGGGTGGGTTTGGAGACAATTGCAAGGCAGAGATGATTGTTTTATGAGGTGCTCTTCAATGTGTCTCTTGGATAGGCATTGAGAAGATGGTCTGGTGGGTTTGGAGACAATTGATTGCTTTATGAGGTTCTCTTCAATGTGTCTCTTGGATAGGCATTGAGATGAGGTTCTCTTCAATGTGTCTCTTGGATAGGCATTGAGAAGGTTGTGATCATTGGCGATTCCCTCTCTACAATTCAGTGGATGCAGGGTAGGAGTGATCTGGATGTCCCTCTTCTATGCAATTGGATGCAACGAAACCTGAAGTCTTCCTTACCTGATGTGTCATTTCAGCATGTATACGGGGAACAAAACCTAGAGGGGGACACTCTTTCCAAGCTGGGTGTGGCTCTTTCCGATGGTCATATGGTTTATGAATATAGAGTCGATGGTATCATTTGTGGCTATTTTGAGATCTGAAGTAGAGACGTTCCGATCTTTTTTTGCCCTTTTCAGAACTTCAGTTTTTTCCAGAAATTTTGTATTATTTGTTTATCCCTGTTTTGTTATGTTTTTGCTGATGTTCTTATGGCATATCAATGGTCTGCTTTTGGTTATATCCTGGAGTTTACAATCCAGTTTGGACAAGGACTGCAATAGAACTATGCTAATGTAAAACAATCTTCACTTCTAATGAAGACATGTTTCTGTTTTTTTCCTCCAAAAAAACAAAGACTGTTATGCCTAACCGCTGCTCCAAACATAATTTATTGCTCCAAACATAGTGAATAAATTTATTCACTAGAAAAAACACTCTGTTATCCCTACTGGATGACCTAATCAATAGATCTGAAGCCTGTTCAGCGGATTCTAAGCAATCCCTGCGGGAGGACCAGGGGCAATAAGTGCAAGCCTCCCTATGTATCTGTAAGTGAAACAATTTCGATATATCCACAGTTTTATTTGGGTGTCAGCTTATACATAGTTAATTTCCAAATTTGTTGTTACACTGATAATTATTTTTTCAGTATCAACAGTGATCTGATCATTTTTCGATGTTGCCAGTTTGATTCTTGCCCTGCCCCCAATGTACTTGCAGAGGTTTTTTCTGGTCCCTAATTACCTTCCACGGTTTCTTATTGTTTGTTATTATTTTCACAGGATAAGGCCATCGGTTTTTTTTGGATGTTAGAAAAGATTTATAGAAAACTAAAATAATTTTGTGTTCATTATAATTCCTTTTGATTTCATTATAAACACTTTTGGTTGGACAGAAATGAAAGAAAACAAAAAAACCTAAAGCATTGTCACCGCATCCCCTTTTGGATTTTTTTTTTTTTACTTTTGATTTAGTGAAAGGTTGAAATCAAAAACTCTGTTGTGAAATGTTGAATGGAGTATCAATGTATAATGTTCATCCGTAGTTTCTATATTATCTTTGGTTTTTAATAGTTGTTTTGAAAATCTTTGCTTAATATATGTATTCATTTTAATAGGCATAATGTTAAAATTTAATTAACTATATTTTTAAATTGTGTTATCTTTTCAGATCTATAAAATGAAGTTCGTTAGATTTATAATTCCATGATGTTTTTGAAATATATATATATATAAAATAATTTTTTATTTTAAATAAATGTTTTTTAATATAGAAAAATTATGAAGAATTAAATAATAAAATTATATTTAATTGATTTGAGTTTTAAATGATTGTATTAGTAAAATTTGATAAATGAATCAAAGTTTATTATAATATTAAATTATTTTAATTAATTGATGATATAAATAAAATAAGAGAAAAGATAATTTGTTATAGAATTTGGAATTATAAATTAAATGTCTAACTATTTTAAAATCGACATTTTAGGTTTCAAGTTGTGGCTAGCTTTAAATAGAAATATTATAATCTCATAACAAATTTCCTTTTAGTTGTAAATGTACAAAACTTTAAAGCTTCTATTAATCTAGAATTTTAATTGGATTTTTAATAATATTAATCAATAAAAAATTGACCAAATCCCCTAAAGACTATATACATATATAAATTTATTTTATTATTTTTTCATATTGCAAAAACATAGTTTAGAGTTTTTTGTTTGAATAAATGTCTTCTTACATTGTTTCTTAAGATGGAAATATATAAAAATAATACATATTTTTTGAGAAATAAAGTTTTTCATTTCTTTTCTTAACTAAAGATCCAAATTCTAAAAGAAGATTCATAATAATTAGAAGCTTTTGGATAGTCACCTTACCTTTCCCTTTTATTATCATTTTGAAGCATATTATACATCATATTCTACAATAACATTCATTGTTTTTAATATATTAAAAATTTACAATATTATATTTAAAAAATACAAAGTTACATTTTACTTTCAAAATGATATATTTGGAATATAATATTTGTTTTTATATTTTTTCATATATAATATATTCGAATATAATATAATATTTGTTTTTATATATATATATTTTTTTCATATATAATATATTCATTTTTATTTTTGGATTCATTTAACCATTTTATTTTTAATTCTAAAAATTATGAATTCAATATTCTTCTTATTTTATTATATTTTTCTTTAATAAAACAAATGGAATATATATATATATATATATATATATATATATATATATATATATATATATATTTGTTAAATTTTAAAAAATATAAAATGTTGATGAATCAATGACTTTGGCCCTATTTAAAGTGTCTTTTTTGAAATTAGTCAAGTTTATTTACCCTTTTAATCTTTAATCTTTATTTGACATCTGTGGCTTATAATTGAAGTGTGCTTAGCAGAGAATATCCTTTACAGCATGAGGGACTACATTGGGTAGCAAAGGAATGAATAGTGCAACATAGTTACCAAGTTCGGCGAATTGGCCCAAAAATCCAAATATTTATTGGTTGGATTCGATTCATCCGTTGATTTGTAAAACCCAATAATGTTTTGGTTTACAAGAAATTCTATATTCAAAACATGGTAAAAAATAAAAAGTTTTATATTACAAAATTTGAAATGGATTTTATATTTAAAACATAGTAAAAAAAAGAAACTTCTATATTACAAAATTCGAAACGGAGCTAAATTCTATATTTAAGAACAGGTCAAAAAGTCCAAGACACACTTCTCGCATATTAACAAATTTTGGAGGATAGGAATGAGCAGTGTTTTTAACATAAACTTATATATTACAAAATTTGAAACAAAGGTAAACTATATATTTAAAAACATGTAAAAAGAATCTAAAACACACTTCTAGCATATTGACAAATGTTGGAGGATAGCGATGATTAGTGTTGTAGTTGAACTATCATTGTTATGGAATTTAAATAGAAACTTTTTTTTACAATTTATAATAAAAAAATATGATTAGTGTTGTAGTTGAACTATCATTGTTATGGAATTTAAATAGAAGTTTTTTTTTACAATTTATAATAAAAAAATATTTTGTTAATATTATTCTTCATTATTATTGAATAAATTTGGTTTTGATAGAGATTCGTTAAATGTTAAATTTGTTTAGAAAATCTGACAATTCTAGTATCAAATTTTTATATAATTATCTAAACTTTGAATTTAATAACCTGATATTTCATTGTATCTCCACCTTGATTTATTAGTTGATAATTTACCATTTATCTATTAAACTCATGGCCATTCGAAATCTTAAACTAATGCATGCACTCTTTTCAGAAATGAAGATGTTTTTTATATTTTCAAATTTTATATGGATTCGCCAAAACAGAGTGACATAAATTTCCTAGTATGTAGAGATTACTTGAACTCTATTTTTAATATTTAGTATTCCATTTTTTACATAGGATTCTAGTTTTGAGTTTTCATTCCTAGATTTTACTTTACATGATTTCCACAATTTATCTTTCATTTTTTTTTATCATTCTAAATAAAATGAGTTGTAATATCTTATTGAAGAAAAATAGTTAGTAAACATGACTATTCTTGTGAGAAAATATTTAATGATTTTTCTGTGAGAAAAGATTTAATAACTCTTTTTAAGCATTTGAATATAATGTGAAATGTCTGTTACTTTCCATTTTTTAAATTTTAGAAAAAAAAAGTGTCTATATTTTGAATTTTAACGTTCAATTTGACTTACAATTTAAATTTGATAACCATGTAGTGCAGAGAAATGAAGGCGTGCTGTTTGAAGAAGTGAAGGAAGTGCAATTGAAGAAGTGAAATCTGTAGTAATTCTTTGTGGAAAATGAAGGGATTGAGAACCATGTAGTTCAGAGAAATGAAGGCGTGCTGTTTGAAGAAGTGAAGGAAGTGCAATTGAAGAAGTGAAATCTGTAGTAATTCTTTGTGGAAAATGAAGGGATTGGGATTCTTTGTGAAAAATCCATCTGTACGAGCCTCTCCCTTCCTCTGCAGATATTCTCCCTTCCTGCGGGTTGACAACTTCCTCGTGAAGATGTCTCACGGGTTAGGAGTGCGAGATAGTATGGAACCGGCCTCTTTTCTCCAAAATTATCCCAATCTCCAAAATTATCCCAATTCCAACCCGGCGTTGCCCTTCTGGAAATATGTGGGAGCAAAAAACTCGAGTATCACGCTTGTTAGGCTATCTATGTCCCCTACCAGACTCCTTGCCTGCTTTTAAATCTAAAAATCCCTCACGACAAGTGCTATACTCAATGGGTTTTTAGATGCAACCTAGAAATAAATTTGAAGGTCGATCAAGCTTTCAACTATTTTTGAGATGCAGCATAGAAATTTTTTTGAAGGTCGATCAATCTTTCGTAAGTATATCACATATTTTGATTATCACATTGCATGAGGTAAATGAGAATCCATCCTTAACACAATATTTGTGTGATTTAAAGTTAGTACATTATCATTATCATATTTTTCATTCTATTTTGTAAACACAACCGTGTGTACATAGATTTTTCTAGATTTATTTAAATTTTAGATCTGTCAAGTGAGGATCAAATTTCCCAAGGTGTAAATTTCTTTTTTAGTGCAAAATTAAAAGTTTGCATCTCTAGAGATTTGATTCTTCTCGGCCTTTGATAGACCTTGAAGTTTGGATCCATATAGGTTCCATCTAGATTGGTTCAGTGAAAGTACAAACACTCATGAAATTCAAATACCATCCTAGATCCATCTTAACTCCATATCTACCAAGTGCACAGAGAGATCAAATATCTTTTTAAAAGTTTGTATCTCAAGAGATTGGATCTCTCTTAGCTCTTGATAAATCTTGAGATAAGATGGATTCAGGATCATTTAATTTACCCCTTTAAATAGGTTATATTCCACCTGAATACCATGAGTTCTCAATACCATGGGTTCTCAATATATGAGTCATTTTTATTTTATTTTTATAGGGTTATTTTTTATTTTATTTTATTTTGACCAAGTTAAAATGTTTACATTACATTAATCTTTTGATTTAATTTAATTTTTATTTTTATGTAATTTGACTTCGTCAAAATGTTAAATAGGACATTATCTCTACCATACTAGGTTGGCCCTCTCGCCACAAATGTATAGTTGATTTATGCTCATGCAATTAAAAATTGATAAAAAAATGGTTTTCCTACCTTTTAGCTTTTCTATCTTTCATATAAATATTTTTTCAAACCCATTTTCCAATAAAAGTAAGATCAATTATCTATCTATCTAATTTCTTAAAATAACACTCCTCTTTGGAGAGAAGGAAAATTAATTAGAATTTTATGACTTTAAATAGGCTACATTAAAGAAGAACACCATGTGAAAAACCATATGTAATTTGATCGAATCAAAATGTTTAAATAGCACAAACCTATATCCATACTCCAAAATGTTTAAATAACACAAGCCTTGATCCATACTGATCTATTAAACCTAGAGGGATCAAATCTTTCAAGGTGCAAACCTCTTTTGAGTGCAAAATTTGAAGAATGGTTTGCACATCCAAAGATTTATTTTTTAGTTCAAAATGTTTTAATTAATATTTTATTTTTTATTTTTATGTAATTTGATCTAGTCAAAATGTTTAGATAACATAATATAACTCGACATTCCAACAACTCGTCCATATTGGGATGGAGAGTGTCTCTTGCCCAAAAATATAATAGAATTAAATTAAAAAAAATTATAAAATATTTTGATTGTGAAATGAGAATGGATTTTGGGCATGTGGTATTGATGAGCTATGGTATTAGCCAATGGTATGGTATAGTTAATAGTATCCATGGTAAAGTCGGGTGAGCATCCATGGTTAAAAGTCTTGTTAATTGTAAGTATTCTTTTTATTGTGGAATGAGGAATGGTTTTTGGGCATGTGGTTTTGATGTGCCATCGTATTGGCCCATGATATGGTATGGTTAATAATATCCATCATAAAGTAATGGTGAATATCCATGGTTAAAATTCTTATTATAATGCAAGTATTAAGTTTTTTTTGTGCTTATTAATGAAATTTAAATATGGTTACAAAATTATTATTTTAATTTATATGGTGAAATGGATCTTAATTTATAGCTACTATTTATATCTTATATATTTTCATGTGATAGAAATGTAGATATATCTCAAAAGTAATTATAATATTTTTCTTTTAAATTTAATAAAAAATATTATAAAATTAAATTCAAATAAAATATCTATAAAATATTTTGAGTGTGAAATGAGAGATGGTTTTTGGGCATGTTGTATTGATGAGCCATGGTATTGGCTCATGGTATTGTAACAAAACCTATTTACAAGTTAATAATATCTATGGCATAATAATTAATCTATTTTATAAGGTAAAATGGATATTAATTTATTGTGCTACTTATATATTTTGATGTAATATGTATATTATGATTTTTTTTAATCTAAAAAGTCATTAGTAATTTTATTAATAAAAGCAAAATTACAATGTACCAAATTTGAATTTATTATTTTGATTTACTGCGATAATCAGAGTTGTATCCAACTCTCTGAAAATCCAGTTTTTCATGATCGGTCCAAACATTTTGTATTGAGGTGGATTATGTTGTGGGAGTAGGTTCCCATGGAGGAGCAAGATGCAGACATTTGGACAAAGACATTGTCAAGATGTAAATTCGTGTTTCACAAAGACAAGATTGGGGTAGCTGATAATCCCTTTCTTATTGAGAGAGAGTGTTGAGAAATGACAACAAGAAATTCCAGTTTACTATGTCCTTGAATTAAACTGTGAATTAAAATCAAATTCTATTCTCATAGCAACTTGTAAATAGTTAATTAAGTTTAATTGAATTAATTAGCTTAGGAATTTCGAGTTGGAAGTCTATCAAAAATCATGTACGTGTGATACCTAAGTTTTAGGGGTTTAGATTGAGTTCATTTGAGTTATGATTAGATAAATCATTTTGACTGAGTTATAGACAGTTAAACTAGCTCTAACTATTTATGGAACTAGTAGAGGTCTAGTAGTGAGTTGGTGCACTAGTGCATCCTAAGTGATACTCCAACTAACTGAAGATTCCTTCATGAGAAACTCATGCATGTCAGTTCAGAGAAAGACCCAATTGAGACTAGAGTGCAGGGACAATGTACTATCAGTTGTAGAATGATTCGAGTTGTACAAATCATGCATGCAATCAAAAGAGGACCTAGATTTGGATTGCACAGTTATGGAAGAAGGAATTCCCAATTAAATATGGGTTATTCCTCTCAGGGACCGTGCAAAGAAATAGGGGCTCAACAGGTAGCATAAATTGGCTAAGTGTTGGTTAGTGCAGACTTGTGAGGCAGAGACTTGATCATACTTGTGCAGGAATTGTTCTAGTGAGAATAAGCATTGTATTTTCATCTTGGATTTCTGATTAATGCAATATAGATAGTAGGGGTTTTGAGCTGTGGCTTTCCCTGGATAAATATTGTGTTATGTGCCATTGATTATCTTCCTCTTAGCGATTATTCTTTTCATCGATCATTGGTTTCTATTGTTTAGAGAGTAGAGTAGATTCTTGTCTTGTGTTTTAGTACATTACATGAGCTATGAATCTACAAGAAAATCTACATATCTTCCTTCTTCGCTTGACTAGGAGAACCAATCTTATGAACTCAGTTGTGATATATGATTATATAAAGATATTATTGTTTGCTTCTTCGCTGACTGAGGAAACCCTACTGCAAAACCTTTAATATATGCGACACATGTGAGGAAAAAGTAACCAAAACAGTGCCCAAATAGCTCATATTCCTCTCCTTTTTCTTGTGCTGGATGAGAGGCTTCTAGTTCTCTTTTTCGCACTTTCTGTTGTACTTCAGATGCATGAACAAATTTAGTGCCTAGAATGAAATTCAAGCTTCCTATAAATAATAGTTTTCCCATGCAAATTAGCCAACATGACTTGAAGACAAGGTCGTCATTCCTTTTGGAGATTATCTTTCTTTCATCTTGATTCGACTTGAAGGAGAGGTATTGTGCTTACCTTGGAGGGATTTCATTCTTATTTTAATGACTCATACAAAATGTAACATGCCCAAGAAGGGTCCTTCATACATGACATTGACTCAATTTGACTTTTATGACTATATGACAAAACCTAAAGGCTCACAATGGGAGCCATTACTAAAAATAAAATTGCTTTTTCATGAAACCCATGAGACAAACATTACAATAATAATTTTTTTTCTTCTTCTTTTCATCAATTACGTAAAATCAAAATTACATGTCATTATGAAGACCAAACCTAGTTACACTATTCAACACTCCCTCTTAACTAGGGAGGTATTCATAATGGTACTTGGTAATTCTCAATTTGAAAAATTTCTCATAAGAAGAGATGGATTGGTAACCCATTTGTATAGCATCATATCAACCAACATTGTCACATAGCAAGGCCTTGACTAAAATATCTATCTCTCCACGAGATCTAAGCCCAATGCAAGTGAGACCAATGATGTATAGACACTCTCATCGTTGTTTCTCTCGGAACATACCCCACCTGGGTTCTCAAGGTGTGGTCCAACAAGACTATCGTTATCTTGGATTCCCATTCCTCAAAGAATATAGGTCCTCTACAGCTACTCTTATCTTGGATGCCCTAACACATCCTCAAAGAGCATCGGATACCAGTGTAAAAATTTTGAATAATTTAACACATATTCAATGGAGATTATCCTGATCATGTACTATTGCGGAACCCATACACAATACATAAGCTCCTCTACGTTGATCAACAATATAGCAGCATCAATAACAATAAAACATCAAGAGCATTCACACATTAACAGAGTATGTATCCCGGGGAAAGCATCTCGCTAAAAACCCCAACTATCTGTATATTAATGATTGAGTCATGTAACATTACACAGCATAATACTTCTCACAAGTATCTCCACCTCTGTTACACACAATACAGCTCAGATCTGATCTCCAAATCTCTTCCACTGCTTGCCTGCCTCCACTGCTCAATACCTGCTCAAGAACTGATGAGAATGGCTTACCAAACTCATTTTTCACCTGCAAAATAGTCACTCACACTTTTTTGGACGTGAGCACAAGCTATAATGTGGGCAAATACGTGGGCAAACTCATTGGCATACTCAATCCCTTGATTGTGCAAGATCTGGTGCACAACTATAGTCACAACTGATAGCAATCTGATTCTCTACCACCTGTCCCTGTTGAACTGAACATGCACTGACATGCAACTGAGTTAACTGATGTATTCATTAGTTGTATTATGAGTTAATAACTTGTGAATTAATTAATAACTAATTCACCCAACTCGTCTCTAGTCTATTTGCCAGTTAGACTAAATACAACCAGTTTAACAAAGCTAAACTGAACACAACTCCATCAACTCCACCAAACTCAATTGATTGAGTTCTAACTGAAGTCATGCATGCAACAACTCAACTGACTCATAAGAAAAGCGTATTTCCTTCTGACAGCTGCATGTGCCACCTCTGTAGCTCAAATTGAAGTGCTCCAAGAGAATAAGATTAAGTTTATAGTCCAAATATTATTGTGAGATAATAATATTTGAATTTTCTATTTTTGACTTTGATCACTCACACTGTGATCACTCACACTTTCATAAAAAATAGAAGTCCATATATTTTTTCCCAACTTGATCAATCATCCATAAACAACACCCTGCAATCCATAGACATGATCCATATGTCTAAAAATAGACATAGTCTAAAAATAGACTTGCGCCAAAAATAGCCTGCGGGCCCACTTAGTGAAGGCGACTCTTTTCACTAAGCTCCATCATCTTGTTGCAATCTCAACACTCCCTCTCGACAAGATATGGATTATCAACAACCCCTATCTTGCCTTGGTGGTACTCGAATTTGCTCCTTGTGAGAGCCTTCGTCAGAATATCAGCATCCTGATCCTCCGTTGGAATGTACGAAAGTAACATGATCCTCCGCTGCACACAATCTCTGATATGATGGTACCTGATGTCAATATGTTTAGATCTATCATGAAATATAGGATTAGCCGAGAGTTTAATGCAACTCTGGTTATCACAGTAAATCACAGTAGGATCCAAATGAGAACCGAACAAACCAACTAGGATCTTCCTCATCCATATAGCCTCGCATGCAGCCAAACTTGCTGCCATATACTCGGCCTCCGCTGAACTGAGTGCCACGGATCTCTGTTTCCTGCTATACCAAGAAACTGCTGTCGATCCAATACTGAAGACCCCTCCTGATGTGCTCTTTCTGTTTGTTGGGCTCCCTGCCCAATCTGCATCCGTGAAGCTACATAGCTTCACCTCATCCTCCTATCTGTACCACAAACCATATCCCAATGTGCCTCTCAAGTAGTGCAATACATGCTTGCTCGCCTTCCAGAAGAGCTTGGTAGGCTTAACCATAGCTTGTGAAAGCTGGTTAACTGCATAGCATATATCAGGTCGTGTATTAACCAAATACATCAGCGACCCCACCAACTGTCGATAAACAGTGGCATCCACTTCTTCTCCCGAAGTGGCATCCTCCTTCCTCCAACCTCCAGGAAGAGGAGTATCAACAGGCTTGCAACCATGCATGTTGAACTTCTCTAGTATCTCCCGAGCATACTTGCCCTGAGAAACAAACAGTCCACCACTGCGCTGCCATATTTCCAATCCCAAGAAATAGTGAAGGAGGCCCAAATCCTTCATCTCAAACTCTGTAGCAAGATCCTTCTTGCATGACAGTATCAACAACTCATCACCCGTTAGAATCAAATCATCAACATACAGTACAATGATAAGCAACTTACCCTCCACCACAATCTGGTATAGGTTAGGATCCGCATCGCTCTTGGAGAATCCAAGTCCTGTGAAATAGCTGTCTATCCGTGTGTACCAAGCACGTGGTGCTTGCTTCAACCCATACAGTGCTCTCTTGAGCCTGCACACCTGCGACTCGCTGCTGAAGACTTCAAAGCCTTCGGGTTGCTCAATGTACACCTCCTCCTCAATGACTCCGTTGAGGAACGCAGTCTTCACATCCATCTGATGAATGTGCCATCCCATCTTCGCTGAGAGAGCAAGAATCGTCCGTATGGAAGAATACCTTGCGACAGGTGCAAAGGTCTCCTCATAATCGATCCCCTCAATCTGTGAAAAGCCTCGGGCAACAAATCTTGCCTTGTACTTATCTACACTCCCGTCAGCTGCCTGCTTAACTTTGTAGATCCATCTCGAACCCACCACTGATTTCCCTTCCGGTCTAGGAACAATCTCCCATGCACTGTTTCTGACAATAGAATCATACTCTTCCACCATGGCGTCTACCCATGCCGGATCCTCCACAGCTTCCTCGAAAGAGGATGGCTCAGTCACAACACACTTGCTCATAAGAGCCATGTATCCAGTGTACCGATCAGGTGACTGTCTCTGCCTGCGTTGGGTTGTAGGTGGTCCTACAACTTTCTCTGCATCTTGAGCCAGCCGCTCAGCTTCTGTCAAGCGCTTTCGCCCTCTGATGGTTGGCGCTGCATGAGTGGTCTCTTCCACTCCATGAACCTCGTCCTGTGGCTGATCCACGTCCTGAAGCTCATCCTTAGGAACTAATAGCTCCTCATCTGCATGCAAGTGTAGCTCCCTCTCAAGCGAACACTTCATGGCTTTCTCCTCCTGAAATTTTATATC
The DNA here is from genome assembly GCA_031772625.1 of Pinus tabuliformis. Classification (NCBI taxonomy): domain Eukaryota; kingdom Viridiplantae; phylum Streptophyta; class Pinopsida; order Pinales; family Pinaceae; genus Pinus; species Pinus tabuliformis. Next base: position 493,729,016 of record CM062814.1, on the reverse strand, counting down.
CCGTCGCACAACAGTTTTACCACTGTCTGGCAAATACACACGATAGTTGTGGGGCGTATCAGTGTACCCCACAAATATCCCAACCTCTGCAGTCGGCTCCAACTTCTTCCTGGCATCCTTCGTCACATGCATGTAAACGTTAGCACCAAAAATCCTCAAATGAGAAAGATCAGGCTTCTTACCAGAATAAGCCTCCTCGGGTGTACTCATGCCAAGTATCCTATGAGGACAACGGTTCTGCACATAAACTGTTGTATTGCATGCTTCCGCCCACAAGTGAAGGGGTAGGCCCTGATCATGCAACATTGCCCGTGCAGCACCCACAATCGTTCTGTTCTTTCGCTCAGCTACCCCGTTCTGCTGTGGGTTATGGGGAGCTATGAGCTCTCTACGAATCCCTTCTGTCTTGCAGAAATCCTTGAACTTGTCCGAGATGTATTCACCACCATTATCGCTCCTAAGAGCCTTCACCTTCTTCCCCGACTCCTTCTCGACCAGTGCTTTGAATTCACAGAACTTTGAATATGTCTCGCTCTTCTTCTGCATGAAGAAGATCCAGCACTTACGAGAGAAATCATCAACAAAAATCACATAATACCTGTGTTTTTCTGTCGAAGCAACTGAGAAAGGTCCACACACGTCTGTGTGAATTCTCTCAAGGATCGTTGTGGTGCGACTATCCTTCTCGTGAAAGGTGGCTTTCACAAACTTCCCCAAAGTACACCCCTTGCACTGATCTGACTGCGCAAGTGTGCCTTTAGGAAGCCCTGTAGTGAGCTGCTGCAGTATCTTCAAGGCTCCATGGTGAAGGTGACCCAATCTCCTGTGCCACAACTCGCCATCATCCCGGCTCACCAATCCTTCTGCCTTGCATGCCATTGCTGCGCATCCATCTACATGCAACTGATAAAGGTTCCTCACTCGAACCCCTATCTTCGGGGTCTCACCAGTTGTCTTGCTGCGCAGGAAGGCCTTTCCCTCGCTGAAAACAACATCATACCCCTTGTCTTCTAACATCGCCACTGAGATGAGATTCTTCTTCAATCCTGGAACATGCATGACTTCCTTCAATACAAAGGGTTTACCAGACTCCCCCTCAAAGGAAATGGTACCGATACCGGTCGCACTGTATCTACCATCATCGCCCATCTCGATGTGCACTCCAAGATCCTTGTCCTCCAGATCAGAGAACAAATCTCTATCTCCCGTCATGTGAAAAGACACACCACTGTCCAAGAACCACACTGATCCCATCACACTTGAAACCAAGCATGCGATCAATGAAAAATCAGGCTCAAACTGAGAAGCTAAGGCCTCTCCCCCTGCAGATCCAACAGCTTGCTTGTTCTTCTTCTTCTGCGGACAATTTGTGGCATAGTGTCCGTGCTGGTGACAGTGAAAACACTTCACCTTGGACATATCCTGCTTCTTGCCTTTCGCACCGGAATGAGAAGCTTTCTTGTTCTTCGCCTTCTTTGCTTTGGCAGCCAAAGCGCAATTCTCTTCATCAGATACCTTTGATGAAGATCCATTCTCACCTTTATTGTTTCTGAGTTTATCCTTGAGCGCCAGGTCGCTCTTGCTTTGGAATAACATTTGCAATCCGTTGAAAGACATTGCTGCGTTGTCACCAAGAAAACACTGCTGCAAATTCGAATTCCACCAGCAACCAACTCAACCGCCTCGGATCTAAGATTCGTGAGAACACAATATTTCTCGTACAGAGATTAACTGTATGGGCATTCACCGGATATATCACCTTCCAAAGGAAGGATGAATCTAGAGGCTACCTGGCCCGATTACAAACTCTGCCTGAAGAAATAGAATGTAGACACTTCCTGAATAGTAGATCTGATGATCAACAGCTCTGATACCATGTAGAAATTTTGAATAATTTAACACATATTCAATGGAGATTATCCTGATCATGTACTATTGCGAAACCCATACACAATACATAAGCTCCTCTATGTTGATCAACAATATAGCAGCATCAATAACAATAAAACATCAAGAGCATTCACACATTAACACAGTATGTATCCCGGGGAAAGCATCTCGCTAAAAACCCCAACTATCTGTATATTAATGATTGAGTCATGTAACATTACACAGCATAATACTTCTCACAAGTATCTCCACCTCTGTTACACACAATACAGCTCAAATCTGATCTCCAAATCTCTTCCACTGCTTGCCTGCCTCCACTGCTCAATACCTGCTCAAGAACTGATGAGAATGGCTTACCAAACTCGTTTTTCACCTGCAAAATAGTCACTCACACTTTGTTGGATGTGAGCACAAGCTATAATGTGGGCAAATACGTGGGAAAACTCATTGGCATACTCAATCCCTTGATTGTGCAAGATCTGGTGCACAACTATAGTCACAACTGATAGCAATCTGATTCTCTACCACCTGTCCCTGTTGAACTGAACATGCACTGACATGCAACTGAGTTAACTGATGTATTCATTAGTTGTATTATGAGTTAATAACTTGTGAATTAATTAATAACTAATTCGCCCAACTCATCTCTAGTCTATTTGCCAGTTAGACTAAATACCACCAGTTTAACAAAGCTAAACTGAACACAACTCCATCAACTCCACAATCAACTCCACCAAACTCAACTGATTGAGTTCTAACTGAAGTCATGCATGCAACAACTCAACTGACTCATAAGAAAAGCGTATTTCCTTCTGACAGCTGCATGTGCCACCTCTGTAGCTCAAACTGAAGTGCTCCAAGAGAATAAGATTAAGTTTATAGTCCAAATATTATTGTGAGATAATAATATTTGACTTTTCTATTTTTGACTTTGATCACTCACACTGTGATCACTCACACTGTGATCACTCACACTTTCATCAAAAATAGAAGTCCATCTATTTTTTCCCAACTTGATCAATCATCCATAAACAACAACCTGCAATCCATAGACATGATCCATATGTCTAAAAATAGACATAGTCTAAAAATAGACTTGCGCCAAAAATAGCCTGCGGGCCCACTTAGTGAAGGCGACTCTTTTCACTAAGCTCCATCATCTTGTTGCAATCTCAACAACCAGATGTTTACCCAATCCTCCATTATGTCTTCCCAAGTGAAGACAATAATGAAGTGTCTATATCTCCCTCTTAATTAGGGAGGACATATCTATTCCAGTAAATGAATGTACCTAAGCTCCCTCTTGGATTAGGAATTTTGTTTCCAAGTTTCTACCAAGTAAGAAACGTATTTCCATTCTCCCTCTTAATTAGGGACCTATAATAGCTCCTCAGTTGGAGATGCTGGGACAACCAACTATTTGAATAACTCCTCCTCACGATGTCATGAACTTTTTTCGTTATCTAGGAGTCTTCATGTTTGGGACTTCTTCATAGGGCACAAACCATCCATCACTTTAATCCATGAGTCAATCATGTCATCATCAGAAAGTGATCCAGCAGTTCATATCCAACCTTCCTTCGTGCCACGCTTCCTATTTCATGCCATGTTTTCTTAAGGATCTTTCATCCTACTACATGGGCATCGGTGGTGAATGTTAGGTCCCTATACTACTAGTGTAAACCCTTATTGCTATTAGTGAAACCCCCTTATTGTATTATTGTGCCCATATAGTCCCCATGTTGTTATTATTGTACCCCATAGAAGCCCACTATTGTTATTGTTGTGGCCCTACAATATTATTGTTATGTAGGCTCTGATAGTATTGGGACCGCTTAGACTCCTATATATAGAAAGGATGTTTTTTAATTTGTATCATCCAAGAATTGTTCATTTGTGTAATGTAAAGGAGGTTTCCCCCTCGAAGAGGTTGATTTCTAATTCATTGATCTATCGTTTCTATGTTTTTGTGAGATGGTTTCATAACATTTGGTATTAGAGCTTTGGATTCTAGGGTTTCGCTGCTCCAAAATAGGTCATCGTGGAATTTTCGCTATAAATTTTTTCTGCGATGTTTCAGAAGCTTAAAAAAAACCCATTTGAGCCAAAATCTCAATGATCCTTGGGACCGAATTTCAAATCTTGTCTCCTTATATTTTTGGATATATGATATGAGGAAGTTAGCATTTCTTCAGGCTCCAAAATTCCATCTCAAATAGGTTATCATGACATGTTCGCTATAATTTTTTTTTACGAAGGTTTAGACACTAAAATTAACTCCCATTTGAGCTGAAATGTTAGTTAAGCTCGGGCCCAAATTTAAGATCTTCTTTCGCTATATTTTCAGAGATATGGTTCAAGACATTTAGGGTTTTTGCAGGCTCCCGAATTACATCCCAAACATGTGATGTTGGGAAAATAGTCATAACTTTCTCTCTGAATATCAGATTGAAATTCTGTAAGAAGTTACAAAAAGGGGACAGACTGTAGTTTTCTGAGCATTGTTTTCAGGTTCGAAGGTTGAAACAATGAGACATGGCACTTCATACAAGTTCTCTCTACTGAAAAAGTGTATAATCAGGCCATCTTGGGAGATTGAGCATAACGTTTTCTTGGAGAATTCAATTTTGATCAGACTGGTGGCGTTGGTAATGCGACTTAGAGGGCTACCACAATTCACAATTTCAGACCTTGGAGATCCAAAATTTCAGAGATATATCAGATTCAATATCGAGCTCCTACAAAGTGAAAAAAGGTGTGTAGTTTTTTTAAATTTTGCATAAGTCTGGTTTGAAAAATTAGTTTGAAGGAATTCAAAGGGCATAGTGAAGCATAATTATCATTAATTGATGCCCCAAAGAAATAAAATGGAAACAACTAGTAAGAAACTTGGAAGCACTGGCATGACTCATGAAGAAGAGGAAGAAATGCAACATGATATATCAAAATTACAAGACCAAGTGCAACAAATTTCACTCTCACAAAAAGTAACAGAAGTTAAGATGGATGGTTTAAAGAAAGACGTGGAAGATAAGATGGATGGTTTAAAGAAAGGCATGGAAGCTAAGATGGATGGTATGAAAGACAACATTGAAGATTGGAAGAAGGACATGGAAAGTTGGAAGGAATGTTTGATAGAGTTGTACAAGAAAAGTTTCCTAATGGCGAAAAGGTAGTAGAGAAAAGTCAAAATGAGAACAAAATAAATGTTAATCATGATTCAAAGAATGACAACATTGAAGATTTGAAGAAAGACGTGGAAGGTTTGAAGGAAGGTTTGACAAAGTTGCTACAAGAAAGGATTCCTAATGGCGAAAAGGTAGTAGAGAAAACTCATGATGAGAATAAAAGAAATGTTAATCATGATTTCATAGACTTTAACGTTGGAATAAAGACCCACCACATTCCAAAGATAGATATGAGGAATTTTGATGGCAAGGATACCATAACATGGATACTACAGATGGAAAAATATTTCGATCTCCATAATGTGCAAAACACACAAAATGTACGCATTGCAACTTTATATTTGGAACCCAATCTGTTTGCATGTTATCGATGACACTGCTCCCATAAACAAATTGTCACTTGGTCAATTTTTACAGATGAAATGATAGCACATTATGAGGATACAAAGAGAAACACCTTCTTTAGCCAATTGATAAATCTCAAACAAAAGGGTTCAATGGCAGAGCACATTGAGGACTTCCAAAAATTGAATATAAGGGTAAATGATATTCCAGAGAAGCAGAGGATTGATTTCTTCATAGGGAATTTAAAGGATAACATTCAACATGAGGTGCATCTTTGGGAACCTAATTCATTGGAGAAGACAATCAGGTTGGCAAGAAAAATGGAAAGCAAAATTGTGGCAACAAGGAATCCTACCACTCATAAATATAAAGATGGAAGTGTTGTTGCCCCTAGCCTTCCACAACCTACAAGGTTGACACCACAACAATTGGAAGAAATTAAAAAAAAAGGGCTTTATTATAGTTGTGATAGCAAATACACTAAAGGTCATAAGTGTGCCGAGAAGAAATTATTTTACATAGATTGTGAAGAGGAGGAAGAAAAGGAACAAGAAACGTCAAAAGAAGAGGATATACACCAAGAACAAACCCTAGAGAAAGAAGAAATGAATCCGACCATATCTTGTAATGCATTGGCCGGAATTATGACTCCTCAAACTATCAAGATATAAGGACATATCAAGAAGAAAAAGTTAATAGTGTTGATTGATTCGGGAAGTACCCATAATTTTATTCATTGTAAGATAGCCAAGGAATTGAATTTATTCCTATATCCAACACTAGAGTGTCAAGTGATGGTTGCAAGTGGAGGAACCATAAATTGCTCTGGAAAGTGCCATAATATCAAGCTATCCATGGGAGAATATGTATTGAATAGCCAAATGCTTTCCATTCCAATATGTGGTGCTGATGTTGTACTAGGAGCTTAATGGCTACAATCCTTGGGTACAATAGCTTTTAATTTTCAAGAACTTTTCATGAATTTTTTTTTTCAGAAGGAAAGGAAGTTGAATCAAGGGGTATTGCACGGAAACTAGGAAATATAATCAGCTCTAACGGAATGACAAAGCTTCTAAAGAAAGAACAATGAGGCATAATTTCACAATTATGTTTGCTAGAGGTTCCCATATCGAAATCATCTATTTCTCTAGATATTCAAAAAGTCTTGGACGATCATTCCAAGGTATTTGAGACTCCCAAAAGCCTCCCACCTATTCGTGATCATGTTCATGTTATTCATTTGATTTGAGGAAGTGTTCCTCCAAACATCAGACCTTACCTAATGGGAAGACACTTCAAGGTAAAAATTCATCATGGTAGTCTTAAATGCTTTTTAGAACAAAGATTATCTTCAGAAGAACATAAAAAATGGGTCACAAAGATGTTGGGTTATGACTTTGAAATCATCTACAAAAAACAAAAGCAAAATATTGTTGCAAATGCACTCTCAAGAAAGGATGAGGATGTGGAAGCATTGTTTTGTGCCATTTCTATTATCCAACTAGATTGGATAAACGAAACAAAGGATGAATGGAACAATGATGAAGAAGTTTGAGCACTCACTCAAAAGTTGCAAAATATTCCAGTTCAAACAATATTTCCAGAACTTGACGAAGAAGGAAAATTCATATTGGAACCCAAAGCAATCATAAAAGAAAGAAATTGACAGCTACGAAATCGATCAATTACAGAGTAGATCATCAAGTGGAAGAACTTACTGATCGAAATCTAGATTAGGGGCAAAAATTAGCTCAAAAATAAAATTTCTTGGAATCAATCGAAAGCTGAACGACTACATTTGTCTTGGTGATATGATCCCAACTTAACTCGTTTCGTTCAAAGTAGAATTCATATGAGGAAGTTAGAGCCTGCTAACTATTTCACCAAACAACAAATTTTTTTGCAGGTACTACCCAGTCAGCAGTCTGTACTGTTGACATAACAGGTGACTAGGTAGGCGACATGGTCAATTCAATGCCCAATGAGGGGTTTCCAAGTGTCACTAGGTGATTGGTTTTCAAGTTGGTGATTTGGTGCAATTTCATTGGTTAATTTGGGCCAATGAGAGAATGCCACATGGCAAACCCAGAGGCTGCCACATGGCACCTCCCAATAGCCTTGGTAGGCTTAGCGCGCAAAGGAGAAAAAATTGTTGGAGGCGCTGGGGTTTGATCTTGCGACCTCCCCTCCACTAGCCACAAATTACATTACCAACTCCAATACACATTAAGACTTAACATATGGTGGAATGCACACATTATTAAAGGTTAAGCATCAAAGGTTTAGGGGTTAACCACTAGCAGTTAATGCTAATAGTTAATGAGCATGTGACCACCAATGTTAACCACTAACATTTACGAAACAGTCAACGACTAATCTAGTGCTAAACTGTGTTTAGCCTAATTAATTAGGCTCATCCCTTAATAAAAGGCACTTAATATTAAACGATGATTAGTGCTAATTAACTGCACTTAAGCGATAATTAAACATGATTTACAGTTGGCGAAGATTTTGGTGGATTCTGCCAAATTTGGAATCGCCCCCAATTTTAGCAGGATTAACTAAAGTTTTCTAGATTTGGAGGATATTTCTAAGGAAAAACTATTTCTCTCATAACATGGGAAATTTTCGACCAAATTGAGATCAGAAAAGGGTGTTCTTAGGTAATTTCAACATTTTGGACAAAATGGAATAGGTTTAAAAGGCAATGGGGCAATTATGTATGTTATTTTTCTACATTGAATTTTTATGGAGCCTAGGGCCATCAGGGAGGAGGTCAAGCCCAGAAAAATTGTGGTCCATTTATAGAGTTTGAAGAGTCATCTTAGGGGTTTTGGGATGCTATGAGTCCATTGAAGCAGATTTCAGGAGATGGAGAACATTGTAAACTATACCTTTTCCCATTCTGAGCAAATATAGAGGTCAAAGCCATGGAGACTGGACTAAGGAGATGTAGCCCAGGAAGGGTGAACTCCTTTATCAAAACATTGTGTTAAGTGTTTTTCTTGATGGTTTTTTGTTCATTTGCTTACTGTTGTTCAACACTTAATTTTTATGCTATTCTTCTCATGATTTCACATAAAAATTGACATAAAATTTACCTATTCCCAATCACTAACAACATAAGAGAAATCTGCACATGAAGAAATTGACAAGCATACTTTTATAAATCTAAAGTTGAAATTAGCACAACAAAACTAAAATTCAGCTACAGATCACTTACCCACTGAAGATTCCACATGGGAGGATGAGAATTTTATACAGAAGCATCCAAAACTACTCAAGCATTGAGGACAACACTTTTTGAAGGAGAGGGGCATGTTAGGTCCCTATACTACTAGTGTAAACCCTTATTGTTATTAGTGAAACCCCCTTATTGTATTATTGTGCCCATATATTTCCCATGTTGTTATTATTGTACCCCATAGAAGCCCATTATTGTTATTGTTGTGGCCCTACAATATTATTTTTATTTAGGCACTGACTGTATTGGGGCCTCTTAGACTCCTATATATATAAAGGAGGTCTTGTCATTTGTATCATCGAAGAATTGTTCACTTCTGTAATGTAAAGGAGGTTTCCCTGCTCAAAGAGGCTGATTTCTAAGTCATTGATCTATCTTTTCTATCTTTTTGTGAGTTGGTTTCATAATAGTGGAAGATATCCCTAGCCGTATCTTGTAGGTACAAATCCTTGGTGTTGGCGTGCTAAGCACCTCCCATTGAAACTCAGGTGACGGGAGGGTACCCGAGCCAAATTTAAACCCCTAATTTTTTTGGAGAATTTGGTATCTACGGATAAATACTAATTCCCTAGATAAGTAGTTGTATCTAGAACAACAGTTTAAAGTGTTTTAGACTTTTCCTATAAGCAATATATAAGATGAGAAGATATAAGACCTACTTTTAGTTCCGCTTTCCTCTCGTCTCCCTTGTATCGATCCTATTGCTCCTTCTCATACTTAATCCGCTTGAGAAGCACCCTGTAAACACAACAGAAAACAAAGAACCGTTCAAATCATACGTTATATTGAATATAAGTGAAAGGAATCAGATACAATTCACGCATATAAGCATTATGAAACAATACAAACATATGGGAAAAATGTTCAAACACTTTATTAGATAGAAGAAAGGATTACAACCATCGGTGTTTGATTCAAAGCCATTCCTCTAGCTTGGATCCCATCCACATCACATCAAAAGCATGACAAACTTGTAGCATTACAATACTTGCTTCAAAACCAAATCTCATAGCAACATTATCTCCTTACAATTCAACATAATCCATCCCCTGATCACTTAGATGAGTGGGCAATTTATAGGAAGATGAAGGAGTTTTTGTCATAAATGGTGGCATTAAATGGCCTTCCATACTTAGAATTAGTTTCATGGAGGAATGGATGAGAGGATAAGATGCACCTTAACTCATTCCTCATCCATTTTCAAGCTCATAGGAGTTGATAAGTGAGGGAACCTTCTAGATGGCTCCAAAAGATAAGAATATTCCCCAAACCCTATGTGAATTTTGCTCATTCACGCCCAGTGCGGGTGAAAGGAAGCCTAAGTGCTCTGCAGAGCACCCTGGCAATGGATTCAACTACTCTGCAATGCACCTTCATAAGGGCTTACCTACATTGGTCCCTCTAGAGGCTATTTCTAGATGTCTTCAAGTCATGAAACTGTCTAGGAATGAGGCATTCAAAGGGGTGACTTGTTTAGGGCATGTAGCAACTAAAATTAGGGTTTGATGAGCCCTAAAACACTGATTTGGATGTTGGGATTTGATGTGCCCAAATGGATCTGTAACAACTCCCTCCTAAAGCATGAAGTCAGAAAAATGCCAATGTCGAATGAAATGCTTTACGATGTGATGAGGAGGTATCAAAGTGGAAGGTGACCTGTATCAATTACAATACATATATCATGATATTTGATTTTACATGAATTACTGAGTGAAGGCATACCCATGCTCAACTTATAAACTTTCATTACATGTACATAAACAGTCATCTACAGATATAGACCCATGATCAGAATGACCATAAATGTAAAGCCATTGTACATATTATTTAGTAATCCTGAAATCGTAGCCTGGATGGATGAAACTAGATCCGGAGTCTTCTATCTCGTTCAATCGTTTGCTCAAGTATGAGTCTAACCATGTGAATATGTGATTTGAAGTCAAACATGGGAAGACACCATCTGATTACCAGCCAATGATGTAAGCTATTAACAGATGCGAGAGAAATCACTGATAATGATAATGATCCTCAAGAAACTGCAGTGCATTCTGCATGGTGCGAATGGATGATTTGATGTCGAACACCATACAAATTCTTTGAGTCGAAGGCCATTGATGTATGCTTATCACCGGAAGCGAGAAACCTGCCATTGATGTATGCAAGCCTCAAGGTACTGGAAGGGTGTTTCTAAGTCAACTTCTTGGATAATGTGCTGATGTTGACAAGAAGCGACTCGTCGCAGGAGGTCCTTGATGTATCCCACATCAATAACACGAAACGAGTGTAGTGATTTTTGAGATGGAATTTGACTAACGACACAAGGTTCAGGAATGATGGTCATGAAAATGAAGGTTTATGGTATTGCAAAGGATGAATTTTGACTGAATGACTTCTCTTGAACGTGTCAACGACACTAAAGTGAATTGGTAGCATTGACCCAAAACAAAGTGATGGATGATATGATAGACCAACGGTGTGATAACCATCAAGCTAATAACCCAACCCAAATAGTCACGGTGATGGAGTGAAAGTGTCATGTTCAAGAGCGACTTGCTACCATAAAGTGGTTTTCCCCTTTTTCCCATTTTCCCCAGTCATTGCTGACCAGTACCTCTTTATTTTTATGAAGCTTGAGGAGGATAACATACACTTGTTGTATAATTTCACCTTTGGGTGAATCCATCACTATTTGATGTTTTAACAAGTCTAGCGAAGGTGAAACTCGGTCTTGTCTAGATGGACAAGTTTGTCACTATTTGATGTTTTAACGAGTTTAACGACAAAGATAACTCGGTTCTTTTCATGTTTAGAGAGTTTGAAAAGAGACAAAAATAAAACTCCACAAGTTCTTTTTTGTAAATTAATCTCTCAAGCCCGAAAAAGCGTAAAATAATGCAAGAGAGATATCATTTCCAATCCATTAATGCGCTGGAAAGGAAAAGCACTCGGCAATATTTTCATGTTTAAAGAGTTTGAAAAAAGCTTAAAGAGGACTCCAAAGGGGTTCCTTTTTAATTTTTAACAGATCTCAAGAAAGAGATAAAATTGTGCTCTGCTTTGAGGAACGAGTGGTGTCTAGGGTAGCAAATGGTTCTGGTGATGTTGGAACTTCTCAAAACATGTTGATTTATGTGAAGACGCTAGCTAATAAGACCAATCATTACAATTGTTCCTCAAAAAAGGGTAAAACAACCAAGTGAAAGCGTATGATCAGCCAAAGGGATGGTGACGATGGGATGAAAACAACCAAGGCTCATCTGACGAAAGAGGTTGATAGATGGAAAAGATGAGGGTTAAAAATGGAAATGCGTTCATTTTTACACAAGCTTGAACCATAGGGAACTATTCTTGGATTCAGTTTCATTTTTACACAAGCTTGAAACGAAAAACCATGCTTGAATTCAATTTCATTTTTACACAAGCTTAAAATGAAGAACTATGCTTGAATTTAGTTTCATTTTTACACAAGCTTGAAACAAAGAACTATGCTTGAGATTAGTTTACATGCCCCCAGCATGATGAAAGGGAGAGTCTCCTGTAACCAGATGGAAGTTGTTGCGGTGAAGCAGGACGGTTATCCAACACCTTTTTGGCTTCGTCCAGTAGAGAAAAAGGTGAATGGGGTGATTCCCTTCACATAACCTACAGGGAAACTTAACTTTACCACTAGGTGCATGCCCCACAAGCTTCATTACATTCACCTAAGTAGACTACTCGTGGCTATTAGGTGGATGGAATGAAGGTCTTTTACAAGATCAAGTGAAAGACTCGACTGGGATTTTACGAGATATAATCAAAGACTCGACTTGGAACTTTGCTCCAGGGGACCTTGTTTCATTTTTTAATGAGCTTGACACAAGACAAGGAACTCAACTCATTTTCCTTGTTTTATTTTTTAACGAGCTTGACACAAGACAGGGAACTATGCTCATACTCCTTGTTTCATTTTTTAACGAGGTTTACACAAGACAAGGAACTCTCCTCATGGACCTGTTTCATTTTTTAATGAGGTTGACATAGTAAAAGAACTATCCTCATAGACCCTTGTTTCATTTTTTAACGAGGTTTACACAAGACTAGGTACTGTCCTCGTATCCTTGGTTTCATTTTTTAACGAGGTTGACACAAGACAAGGAACTAGCCTCATATCCTTGGTTCCATTTTTTAACGAGGTAAACACAAGACAAGGAACTATCCTCATGGGAGTTGTTTCATTTTTTAATGAGGTTGACACAGTAAAAGAACTATCCTCATAGACCCTGATCATGACTCATGATAGGAGGTCATGACTTCTAAGAGGTTCTCATTTGATGGGAGAACAATGCTTTGGAAGGAGAGATCTGGTTCCAATGCCCCCATTACATAATGTACAACATCACTGAATTGATCGTCAGTTGATGTAGGCATGGAATGGATTGCCACATAATTAACCCGTGGCGGGGACGATACCATTGGTAAAAAAGGACCATTTAAGGAAGATGGTTGACTGGAGCCATATTTGGATCGGGAAATGAAATTTGGTCAACGGTGACAATTTTTCCCTCATGCAGGAAACACATCACTCGAAAGAGTGTGGAAACAATAGCTCCCATGTCATAAACATAGTCGCGCCCTAGAATTAAGTTGTAATCTAAAGGGTCTGGGACTACCATCACATTCAAATAAACAATTTTTCCTCCCAAAGTAATAGGCAACTAAGGGAGGATCCCGAATGTTTGACTGGTCCCTCTGTTAAAAGCCAACAGATTCTGGGTAACAGGCACAAGTGGCGGTGAACTGAGCGCTTGCCAAGTAGTTGAGGAAAGGATACTCACAGACGCACCTTCATCTATAATAGTGCCAAATAAAATCATATTACAAACCTATATTATGATCTGGAAAGGCACATAAGAAGGAAGACGAAATCCTGATAGTCGGTTCCAAACAAAGGAAGTGACTAGACTACTTGGAGGGGGTACCGTAGAAATGGGAGAATTAACCCTTTGAGTTACGAGAGCGGGAGGATTTTCCTCCTGTCTTGATGGAATAGGAGGACTACCCCCAAGCTCATTAGAATCTGAAGAAACAAAAATAACTTGAGTGGTATCATATTCACTCTCTTCGGGAAAGGTGCGATTAGCTGAAGGTGAAATCGGGTCAACTGTTACCTTGACCTATTGATTTGGATTGGGTATAGACTCATAGGATTCACTTTCAGAGAGAGTGAGTTTGACCGACGACTGATTTGAGTCAGTCAATTCATCAACTAGTGAAGGATTAAGGGAGAGTTTCCTGTAACTAGATGGAAATTGCTACGGAGAAGTAGGACAATTATCCAGCACTTTTTTGGCTTCATCCAGATAGGGCAAAGGTGAATGGGGTGATTCCCTTCACATAACCTATAGGGAAACTTAACTTTACCCTTTTTTCCATGAACTTTACTACCACTAGTTGATGGTGTGTCACTAGCATGATCTCTAGAAGTTGATGACATAGGATGTTGTGAACGAGAAGACCATTCTTCTAAGATCTGTGGAATATCAGGACAATTTTGAAGAAGATGGTCTCCTGCACAAAGTTTGCATGGATATCAAACTTTGTGAGGCTTGATGGACGGTTTCTCATCATATGTTGCACTCAAAGCAATGGTTGCTTGGTTGGCTCTCTGCTGAATTTGCTTCTTCTTCTTCTTCTTCCCTTTCTTCTTCTTCTTAGCCACCTGGTTACTAGTACCAATACTTTCACTAGGCGAAGAGGAAGAAGGGGAGGAAGAAACAACTGAGGAAGAAGACAAAGGGTCAACTTTAGGATCAACTGGAGGTTGATTTTGTCCAGTTGGAGGTGTACTTGATTGCGAAGAAATCACGACATTTTGAACCAAGGAGGTTGAAAACAACCATACTGGCAAGCCAATGGTAAATCCCATAAGGGACAATGTAGCCATATAAGGAGCACCAATATTTCCGAAAGGAGGAAAAGGACTAGGATTCCCATCAAAAGGAATTCCTTGATCAGTGGACTCCAAATTTGTCGCCATATGTTTCAACCTAAGATCAACTAAGGAGTGAGCGTGGAGGATGTTATCTGCGGTCAATTAAATTTATTTTAATCAAAGTAACATAACAAAAGAAAAGAGGGATAATTTAGGCAAAAAGGTTTACCATGCAACTGTGAACTTCTGAATGCCTCTTGGCGAACCAAGAAGTACAGGCAAGCAATCTCCCCGAATGTTGTGTCGGTGTATCACAGTGTACAAGGCGGCCGACTCTGTTACCTAAGGATGGATAACAGCCTAGTGTTGTCCTCCCATATATACCCAAAAGTACGTGGAGGCCCAGTCCGTATAAGCGTTGTCTAATGCAAAACCACACAGTGAGAGCATTCCCATATACTTTATGTACTGTAACACCGCCCTATATACTTGAAGGTATGTGGACAAGCTACGATATACTCACGTACGTGGAATGAGGTATCACACTCGGGATGTATTTCATACAAGTTAGCGACAGCTGCTTTGTTTTACGACGCTAGAACATATCTCTAGCCTAGAACCACTAATTGATTTTTGTTAGGTGACAATGCTCCATTAGGTAAATTCAGATAAATTTTAAGTTGATCTTCTTTAGAATTTGCCTTTCAAGGATCACCACGTGATGTATGTTTGCAATTCACAAAATGCAACTAATATGATAAGCATTATTTCCATTCAATTTAACAATGAAAATCCTTAGCTAGTAGGGATAGAGCAATCAGATTTTTGACAAAGAGTAAAGAGCACAACTAATGCAATTTCCCTAGCTATTCCTTTCAAGCATTCACAAACTACAATATGAACGATGCAAGTTTTTATTTTCGAATCCCTTAATGTTATGATGAAAGAAAAGGAAATATGCACATACAATCAATCAATATTTAATAAGAATGAAGACTTTGACGACATTTCTATTTCAAAGGAAAAGAAGACTTTACGACACTTTATTTCGAACAAAGATTAATCAATTATATTCTAATTTTGATTATGGATCGATAATGACAAAGAAAACATTTAAGAAACATTAATCAATCAAGTCAAAGTAGGGCTAGACAAGGAGATAAAACTTGTTTTTTGAGCCATGACATTCATTGATCAATCAACAAGCAAACAAGCAGAGAAAAGTTGGCAAAAAACACATTCCAAAGGTGAAAATTTTCCCTAAGGTGGATCAGCGCAGGTCAAAGAGGGCCTAAATACACTGCAGAGAACTATCTCTCACTTAAGGGTGCTCTGCAGAGCACTATCCTTGTTAGTGCCTAAATCTACCTAAGGCTGAAGGAAGACAGGTCTAGGGTAACATCAAACCACGCTTAACCTGGTAGCTAGCCCTACCAAGTCGGGAGAGGGCTCTCTCCTTGTCAATCTCAATTAGGATATTGGCAATTAGGGCTTGAGATGATTGAATTTAATGTAGATTTTAGGCTAGGTATAGTAGCTTAGAGGATTTGATTGGATTTGTTTCGGGTCGAAAACAGCAAGAGAAAGGGTGATTGGACTATGGAATCGATGTCAGTTTCTGCCGGCAAACCTGGGGCAAATTAAGTGCCATGTTCAGCCAAGTGAAGATTGTAAATGTGAGAAGTATGAGGGAGAAAGCCCGCTTCCCTGCAGGCATTAGACAAAGGATGAATCTGCAATAGCAAATTTAGATGAAAGAGAATCACGAGGTTGCTCAATAGAGCATCTAGCCAAGGATGAATTCTGCTAAGACAACCATGACAACTAACAGAAAAATCATCATGAAAGGAGCATCATTACGGATGAATTCCTAACATATCACTTAGATAATGCTGAAACAAAGTAGAAAAACATAGTGTGTAAATGAATTTATGAGAAAAAACATATTGAACA
The DNA here is from genome assembly GCA_031772625.1 of Pinus tabuliformis. Taxonomy (NCBI): domain Eukaryota; kingdom Viridiplantae; phylum Streptophyta; class Pinopsida; order Pinales; family Pinaceae; genus Pinus; species Pinus tabuliformis. Next base: position 493,712,485 of record CM062814.1, on the reverse strand, counting down.
TTTAAGCACCGTGATGAATCCCAGGTCTAAAGTGCAGAAAACTGGTTTATTAAAATAATATTCAAGAAAATTTTACATAATGCCAAGTAGCCTCTCTACTACCAAAATTGAACCTCTACACTATGAAATTCACACAATATATACATTTTCTCATCCTTGTACTAAGAGAATTGAACTCAACCATTTTTTTCAAAATAGAATCAATCACATTAAACTTGGACCGAATTTCTAAAAATAGGTGTTGAAGATGAACTCGTATCTCCTAAACCATAGCACCTGTTACAAAAATGAAAGAGGTTTTCATAGATAAGGTCATGTTGGAGAAAAACCTCTCTCAAATTTTGGAAATTCGTTTCCAGTTTCTCATAATATGTGCCAAAAAAGCATCTCTAAAATAGAAAATCATTAAAAATTTAAATATGTGAAAATGAGCTGTAAAGATCTAGTCACATATCCAAATTCACGATACCTGTGAATAAACTAAAAGAGGTTTTTTTTATATGGAGCGTGGTTAACAAAAAACTCCTTCGGTTTTTCAAAATTACTTTCCATCTGTTGTAAAATTGCACCGCACTAAAATGACTAAAACAGTAAAATAAATGAAAATTTTGCTTTGTTTTAATGTAGGCTCCAAATATCACTGCATATCTCCCACATAGTAATGCCTGTGCATAAACTGAAGGAGTTTTTTGTTATTTGGTATGTGATGGACAAAATCCTCTTTCACTTTTGTAAAATTCCTGTCCAAACTAATTTTGTTGTAAACTTGTCCTTGTGTGCAGTAACTGACTTCAAAACATGCATAACCAAGAATCAATCATTCATTTTGATCATATCTTCTAATCTGGGAGCCAGTTACGGGAGTGTGATATACTGTTGGAAATATTTTTTCAGAGCTTCTTCTGATGGAAACACTTATGACATGTTTTGTGTTGAATATCATGTGCAAAACATCTAACCAAACCAAACCTAGTAAGAGCTCATGTTGATCCCTGGTGACAGACTGCGAAGACTGGAACTAACAGTCCCCTAACCAAGCCTGCGCTGATTCTTGAGAGGCCACTCAAGAGTCATCTAACCTCAATTTTTGACCAAAATTCAATGCAAAAGCACTGAAATACAATCAATGAACACAAGTAGGGTCTACAAGAATGTCCTAGGAGGTGAATAAGCTACTAGGAAGGATGGTCTTCCCTAGCAGAGTCGCCAATTTGTTTTGGAGAATTTGGTATCTACAGATAAATACTAATTCCCTAGATAAGTAGCTGTATCTAGAACAACAGTTTAAAGTGTTTTAGACTTTACCTATAAGAAATAGATAAGATGAGAAGATAGAAGACCTACTTGTAGTATTGAGAATTGCAACAAGAAATGCTAAAAATAGCATTCAAAATATTCCAATTTTATTTTGTCCTTGAATTGAAATTCGAATTTAGTCTCACTAGCTGTTTGAAAAATAATTAATTAATTCATCTTGGATTAATTAGTTGGAGAAATTCAAGCTAGAAGTCTTTGTGAAGTCATGCAACAGTTATCCCTTAAATTAAGGAGATTATCCCTTAATTAAGGAGATAAGGATGAGTTATAATTGAGTTGTAATTAGTTAGCTCAGTTAACTGAGTTATGTGCAGTTAAATTAGTTCCAAACAGTTTGAGGAACTAATTGTGAGTTCAGTCAGTTAATGCATGCATGCATCCAACTAGTGTACTCTAGATAACTGAAGATTCTCTCATCAGTAACTCATGCATGTCTATTCAGAGAAAGACCCAGTTGAGCTAAATGTCAAGGATAGGTTACTATTAGTTGCATGAGTTTTCCTATAAAGGAAACTCATCCATACAGAAGGAATATGGTTCCTTGAGGATTGCGCAGTTTTACAAGGTGTGAGGTCAGTGTGAGTGATCAATGTTACACTTGGTAATAGGAGGATCACCCAGGAGAAACAATGCAAGGAAATAGGAGGCTTGGAGGGTAGGGGAGAAGGTTTGTGAGAAGCCTTGTTTGCCTGTGAGCATCCAGGAGGATTGTACTGAGAGCTGGCTAGCTATGGGATCTAAGGCTTTGTGTAATTCTGATATATTTCCACCTTGTATGATAATACAGATAGTGGGGGTTTTAGTTGAGGCTTTCCCTTGAGTATTCTTCTGTGTTTCATGTGCATTGATTTTTCTTTTGGTTATATGTGTTCCGCTTGATCTTGCTCAAATCTATTAAGCTTCCCCAATTTTGCTTGTAGAAGTAGATTAAAGTATTTTTCTTTAGTTATATTGCATTATCAAGTTAATCTATAGTCAAAATTTCTGCATGGTATCAGAGAAAAGGTTATCAGAGCTGTTAACAATATACTGAGAAGCGAATTCGAAGTTTGAAGTTCAGGGTTACAGGTGCAAATCAAATTCATCTTACTTCAAGGTTGGTCAATATAGTTCTATGGCTTGAGACTCGAGTATGCCTTGGATGGCAGCTCGAATTACATAGCATGGAAAGATCACATGGAGGCTCTATTAGAAGACAACAACTTGAAGGATTTCATTGATCAAGAAATCCCAAAGCCAGGCTCAACTAATGCACAAGAGTTCGCTGAATGGAAAAAGTGTGTGGCGAGGGCGAGACAGATCATCCTGGAGGGAGTTTGAGACCATATTGTCTCAAGTCTCCATGGGAAGAATACTCCATATTCAATGTGGAAGACATTGAAGGACCTCTACCAGAACAATAGCGATGAGAGGAAATTGGCGCTTAAGGATAAGCTTCGAAGAATCAAGATGGAGAATTGTGATACTATTTCCACATATCTGAACAAGATCACCACTTGTAGATATGAGCTTAGCAGTGTGGGAATAACTACTATTGATGATGATATGGTGAGCCTCGCTTTCCTTAGCCTTCCAAAGAGCTGGAATAGCTACCAGGACTCTGTGAATGGAAGGGAGAAATTGTCAGATTAGGAACGACTGTGGTCAGATCTCATGCAGGAGGAGATCAAGAGGAGCACACGAGATGGTTCTTCATCCAAGGATGATGAAGAAAATCTGGCCTTAGAAAGTAAGGCAAGGAAAGGGAATGGGTAGGCATCCCATTCCGAATCGAATTTTTCTCATGGAGGGAAGAAGGTTGACAAGTCTAAAGTGAGATGCTTTAATTATCACGAGATGGGTCATTATGCGACTAATTGCCCATCGAAGAAGTCCAAGAAGGGATCCTCAGAAGGATATGAAGGTGAGGCATTAGCCTCTCAATTCGAAATGGACTTCACCCTCATCACATGCATGGTGTCATCGACGATGGGTTGTGGTTGGTTTCTTGACAGTGGAGCCTCATTCCACATGATCGGTGATAAAAGTTTATTCAGTACCTTGAAGGAGAAAGACCTCAAGATGCGCATAGAGATGGGTGACGATGAAAGGTATAGTGTTTCAGGAGTGGTAACGGTTTCTTTTAAGAGGGAGCATGGATCTCTTATCACCTTGATCGATGTGAAGTATGTGCTTGGACTAAAGAAGAATTTGGTATCAATCACGATGTTGGAGGAAAAAGGCTATGATGTTGTCTTCAGTAAGGGAAAGGTTTTTCTTAGACACATCACCACGGGACAGGTGAAACAGATCGGTTCATGAGTTCAGAACCTGTATGCTCTTGAGGTTCAAGATGCATGCAAAGCCTTGAGGAGCAAGGCCAACGTTAGAGACTTGGTGGTTGAGAGGGAGAGTAAATTACCTCTCAACATGCAGCCCCAAAAGAAATCTCAGACAATTGTGGAGGAGCCTCAATTGGAGATGCTGAGAGGAGACCAAGTGGAGGCATCCACTCATGCAGAGACCTCCAGTAGAGGAAATTTTGAGCCAAGTGGGTTGAGGGATCACATGCAGCCAAACCTCCAGGTGTGAGGTGGGGCGATGTGAAGTGATAGTCCCAAGAAGGCTGAAACTGGGCAGGGTTCATTGAGAGGTTTTATCTCATGGATTGTACCTTGCTACGAGAGCCCAAAGTACATAGTAGCAGGAGGGATCAGAAGGATTGATGCAATTAGAGACTTTGATGACAGATGCATCATATTGATTCAGGTTGGATATTTTTTTGTTTCTAGAGTTGCTGGAGCAACAAAACTAGGGAGAAGTGTTGCATGCAGAACATTCCAAAGGTTTAGGATTGGGATCGAGTTGAATTCCTTTCTTGTTGAGAAGAAGTGTTGAGAATAACAACAAGAAATGCTAAAAATAACATTCAAAATATTCCAATTTTAATTTGTCCTTGAATTAAAATTCGAATTTAGTCTCACCAGCTATTTGAAAAATAATTAATTAATTCATCTTGGATTAATTAGTTGGAGAAATTCAAGCTAGAAGTCTTTGTGAAGTCATGCAATAGTTATCCCTTAATTAAGGAGATAAGGATGAGTTATAATTGAGTTGTAATTAGTTAGCTTAGTTAACTGAGTTATGTCTAGTTAAATTAGTTCCAAATAGTTTGAGGAACTAATTATGAGTTCAGTCTATTAATGCATGCATGCATCCAACTAGTGTACCCCAGATAACTGAATATTCTCTCATCAGTAACTCATGCATGTCTATTCAGAGAAATACCCAGTTGAGCTAAATGTCAAGGACAAGTTACTATCAGTTGCATGAATTTTCCTCTAAAGGAAACTCATCCATGTAGAAGGAATAGGGTTCCTTGAGGATTGCACAGTTTTACACGGTGTGAGATCAGTGTGAGTGTTCAGTGTTACACTTGGTAATAGGAGGATCACCCAGGAGAAATAGCGCAAGGAAATAGGAGACTTGGAGGGAAGGGGAGAAGGTTTGTAAGAAGTCTTGTTTGCCTGTGAGCATCCAGGAGGTTTGTACTGAGAGTTGGCTAGCTGTGGGAGCTAAGGCTTTGTGTAATTCTGACATATTTCCACCTTGTATGATAATACAGATAGCTGAGGCTTTCCCCTGAGTATTCTTCCGCGTTTCATGTGCATTGATTCTTCTTCTAGTTATATGTGTTCCACTTAATCTTGCTCAAATCTATTAAGCTTCTACAAGTTTTCTTGTAGAAGTAGATTAAAGTATTTTGCTTCAGTTATATTGCATTATCAGGTTAATCTACAGTCAGAATTTCTACATGTAGTTCTGCTTTCCTCTCGTCTCCCTTGTATAGATCTTGTCGCTCCTTCCCTTTAATCCACTTGAGAAGTACCCTGTAAACACAACAGAAAACAAAGAATCAATCAAAGCATACGATCTATTGAATATAAGTGAAAGGAATCAGATACAGTTCACACATATAAGCATTACGAAACAATACAAACATATGGGAAAAAGGTTCAAACACTTTATTAGATAGAAGAAGGAATTACAACCATTTGTGTCTGATTCAAAACCATTCCTCCAACTTGGATACCATCCACATCACATCAAAAGCATGACAAATTTGTAGCATTACAATACTTGCTTCAAAGCCAAATCTCATAGTAGCATTATCTCCTTACAATTCAACATAATCCAGCCCCTAATCACTTAGATGAGTGGTCAATTTATAGGAAGATGAAGGAGCTTTTTTCATAAATGGTGGCATTGAATGGCCTTCCATACTTACAATTAGTTCCATGGAGGAAGGGATGAGAGGATAGGATGCACCTTAACTCATTCCTCATCCATTTTCGAGCTCATAGGATTTGATAAGTGAGTGAAACTTCTAGATGACTCTAAAATATAAGAATATTCCCCAAACCCTATGTGAATTTTGCTCATTCTCGCCCAGTGTAGGTGAAAGGAAGCCTAAGTGCTCTATAGAGCACGCTGCTAGTGGACTCACCTGCTCTGCAACGCACCTTCATAAGGGTTTACCTGCACTGGTCCCTCTAGAGGCTATTTCTGTATGTCTTCAAGTCATGGAACTGTCTGGGAAGGAGGCATTCAAAGGGGTGACTTGTTTAGGACATGTAGCAACTAAAATTAGGGTTTGATGAGCCCTAAAACACTGATCTGGATGTTGGGATTTGATGTGCCCAAATGGATCTGTAACACTAATGAGGGGACACCTTGACTTTGTTTAAACCTTCCAACTGTGATTCCAGGGCAAGTTACAACTTTTCCCTCGGTAGTCCTGCATAAGCCCATCCAAATATTTGTTAAAAAATAAGAAATGAACACTTAAATCAAAATTACCTTTGTGATGGTCTTTCATCATGACATCTTCTAGTTTGCATCAGCATCCTGCATACATATTGACGCACCCCCCAAAGATATATATATATATATATATATATATATATATATATATATATATATATATATATATATATATATATATAGATATAGATATATATTCAAGGGTCTCTTTATTTTTCCAGACTCCATTAGAATCTTCATATCTTTCAGGGAGATGTCCTAGTCAAATATTCTTGGTCTTTGGGTGTTAACTTCCTTTTTCCATGGTTGCATATCACAGAGTATCTTCTTTCCTTTCTTCACACATTTCATTCCCAGGAACTTCCAATAAGAGTTCCTCCAAATAATGTCAATGAACTCATACTTCATATGATGACATATTATGCTGATTTCATCTAGTGAATGTGTGACCCATGCATTCCTACATCCCTTCGAGGGAGGAGATCCTTCCTTTTGATTGTGATCTCAATATATATAATTGATCCATGTTACCTACAACCATTGACATGACTCAACAATATCGAATGTAAGCATACATACCTCATTTTTCCTTTGGGTCATCTAGCCTTCCTGTAGCAACTCCCTTGATTGAAAAAATTTCAATCCCTTACTCTACTTCTTTTATGTCATCCACTATCATCCCATGAATTCCACAAGTTTAGAATGCTTGACGAAACATTTACTTCCACTCTTGATCAATGAACCTTTTGATGAAGATTCCATCAAATAATCTTGAGGATCTAGAGTATTCCCATCTAGAAGATGTTTCCTTTTGACTGATGTATGATGATATTTGACTTGGATGACCTTTTTCTTTTCCATAAGTGCCACTTATGTTTCCAATGAGGTTTCCAAGGGTTATATCCTTGATTTTTGACTGCCATAGATTACAACCATCTTTCATGCTTCTATACTATGATGTCCGTAGCTCTTGCTTTCAATGCTTCTATGATGCCATGATGCATCTTCATTTTCTTAGTAAATCATAATAGTCATATCTTTCAACAGAAGACTTAGGAACTTGAAAAGAACTTATGTGAGGAAGTCTATCTCAGTAATATAGATCTCTTACATCCTCTTTCTTGGACTTCTTCTTTTCAACTTCCTCTACTTCTTTGGTGATATGGGCTTCTTCTCTCCCTCTTTTGTTATTGTCCTTCTTGGTATTAGGAAAGTATTTTTTGTAGTTCCCATATTCTTGACACTCATAGCATTGAATCTTAGTCATGTCCTTCTTTTTCCAAGAACCAAACTTCCCAAATTTTCCTTTTCTTCTTGTCATTATGGCATAAGATTGATTTTTCTAATCTGCTCCCACATTAGATTTGGCCTTTAGTGTAGATTATTCAATATTTCACATTGACCATAGATACTGGAATGGAGTATATTATTTCTTCCCATAAATACTTGAAGTAAATTTACACCACTCCTCTGGTAATGCATTTAATACAACTGTAGTCATTTCTATATTAGACATGACTTCTCCTAGATCTTGTAGTTGATCCATGATTTCATATATCCTCATAAAGTATGAGGCTATTCCATATTACGCTGACATATTCATCTTGTAGACATCTTGTCTTAATGATATGACTTCTCCAGTAGTTCTTACGGAATACAACTCTACCAGTTTGTCATAGATTTATTTTGAAGTTTCGAGTTTAAATACATATGGGATGAGGGATCCTTGATGGATTATATGAGAATTTTGAGACCTAACTACCCCTTTCATATACTTTGCACGAGCTTGAGCATCTTCCTTTCCTGGTTTAGTGATAGATCCTTTGACATGTCCCATAACCTCATTTTGAATGAGATTTAGATATGTCCTTTTCTTCCATCCAAGATAGTTTGAAGCTCCAACCAATTTGTTGCTTTCCTTGCAAAAATGCATTTTGAAAAATTCAGTTGTGGACATAAATATAATTACTTGATAGGATGCTCCTTCTCCTTGCTTATTCCTTGATGTTTATGATGATATAAAGAATAGAAAACTTCTCCTTGATGAAGATAGTTTTCTTCAATAATGATCCTTGATCTGATAGAGAGGGAGATCCCTTTTTGATGGTGATGTCTTATTTGTGAAGATCAATGATCACTTGTTGATGATGTATTCAATGGTAGGAATATTGTTTCAATGAGAGAGAGAGATTGCCTTAGAGTATTCATGACAACACCTTTTGACCTAACTTCCTTTGGATGAATAGTTTCAAAACACTTCAACTTGATTCATAGATCTTTTCAACTTGAGTATATGTAGGGTTTTGGCCTTCTTTTCTTGATGATCATCCCAATACTTATTTGATCTAGGGTTTTGATGCTTTCTTTGTAGATCTTGACTTCAAGATGATCTTCACTTTGACGCCTTCCTTGAGATTTGATCCTTGAGTGCCCCTTGTTAAGATGCCCTTCCTTTTCTTTGTTACCTTAGCTCTGATACCATGTTGAGAAATCTAGGGCATTGAGGTTAAGTTATTTCTCTTCAATTTTATAACTTCTTGTGAATGCTTTTTACTTCTTAGATTAGGATATTCTTTTATCTTATGTTATTATAGTTATTCTTCATAAAACAACTATAAATGCATAAACCATAAAGAGACAAGAGACACAGAATATAGGCTATCATCTAGGGCCAAAACCTCTCCTTATTGAGTGGAATACCCAAACAAATTCTTCTTCTTATAGAGATTCCAATTGACGAATACCAAGACCAAGACCCTAGACCATTTTTTCCACTCCAAGACCAAGTCACAAACCTTCCTTGATGAAATCCTTCTTGTTGTTCTTTCCTTCTCCTATGGTCAACACAAGTCAAACTGTCTGCACTATTGCAATTTCGGTTTCATCCATAGATATACAACCTCAACTTATCTTATACCCTTGCAATTCTCACGTGTGAGCTATTTAGAGGTATCTTCCTTCTTCGCTTGACTAGGAGACTCAATCTTATGACCTCGTCTGTGATATATGTTGAGATAAAGATATTCTTCTGTGATTCTTTGCTGACCTTGGAAACCCTACTGCAAAACCTTTAACATATGCCACATATACGAGGAAAAGTTAACCAAAACAGTGCCTAAATAGCTCTGATTCTTCTCCTTCTTCTTGTGCTAAATGAGAAGCTTCTACTTCTCTTTTTCACACTTTCTATTGTACTTCAAACGCATGACCAAATTCAGTGCCTAGAATGAAAGTTGAGTTTCCTATAAATAGTAGTTTTCCCATGCAAATTAGCAAACATGACTTAGAGACAAGGACAACATGGCTTTTGGAGATTATATTTCTTTCATCTTGAGATGACTTGAAGGAGTGGTCTTGTGATTGTCTTGGATGGCTTTCATGATTATTTTAATGACTCATACAAAATGTAACATGCTCAAGAAGGGTCCTTCATACATGATATTGACTCAAGTTAACTTTTATTACGAGATGACAAAACCTAAAGGCTCATAATGGGAGCCATTACTAAAAATAAAATTCCTTTCTCATGAAACCCATGAGACAAGCATTACAATAATAATTTTACTTTTCTTCTTTTCATAAATTACATAAAATCACAATTACATGTGTCATTATGAAGACCGAACCTAGTTACATTTTTCAATAGTGAAGAGAATACAATGGCAATAGATTGATTGGCATGACTAGCATGAAGATGGTCCTTTCTTGGTGAGGAAAAATGCCTCTCGAGTCCCTATAAATCGAGAGGGTTGATATGTTCTTTCTCTGGATTCCCTTGATGGTTTGTGTGGAAGATTGTGTCCTTAGATTCTTGGAGGGAGGACCTATGAAGCCTTTCTACCTGTGATTTTACAGTGGGTTCTAGATTACCCAGGGTGGGTGGAACCATTGTGTTTAGGGTGGATAATTTCTTCTCTAGACTCCCTTGATATTCTAGGGTGGAGGCAGCTGGCCTTTGGATTCCCTTCTTGTGCTTCGGTGGAGAAGAAGCCTCTAGATTCCCTAGGTGTTTTGATTGGATTCCATTGGGTAGATGAAGGGTGGAGACTTTCTTCTCTAGATTCCCTTAACATTCTTGGGTGGAGGAAGTTGGCCTTTGGATTCCCTGTCGTGCTTGGGTGGAGAAGAATTCTCTTGATTCCCTTTGTTTTGATTGGATGCCATTAGGTAGTTGGAGGGTGGAGGCAGTTGGCCTCTGTATTACCTGTATATTACTAGACTACTGAGTGGCTGGTGGGTGGAGATGGAGGTCCTATGGAGTCCCTGTTTCAATTGACAGTTGGTGTTTCACTCCTTTGTGCAAGCCCCTTAGTCTCTAGAATCTCGCTCGAGGGTGACAATTTCAAGTGAGCTTCGCTGCAGCTATCTATGGTTGGGTGGAGAGTCCTTGTCCCAGAATCAATTTCCCAAAATATTCCATGATAAGTGTTCTTATGCATTTGCAATAATAAGGAATGTGTTTTATATTTATGGATTGAAATGTTATGCTATGTGAAATGCTTGACTATGTTTTTAATAACACATAATAAATAACATACGGTGTAAGGTATGAAAGTATTGAAATGGTACGTGAGTATATAAACTAAAACATGGCAACACTTGACATAAATATCTCTTTTTATTAATGTAGAATGATAACATTAGAGACTTCCTGTTTGATAGGGTCTAAATATATATATATATATATATATATATATATATATATATATATATATATATATATATATATATATATATACTAGCTACAACTTGTGCTACAATTTATAAGGAAATGTGTTGATGCCAAGGATTGCCTCCTCTCTTAACTTTAATAACCTATGATCTTACATAAGGGGATATTTAGACTGTTGATATAAATGCCCTGTTGTGGGGCTACATTACTCATTGACCTAGGTTTGGTCCAAAGGACCTATGTGAATTCTGAGCAGCATCTCAAATTGGAGAGGATGTGGCCACTTATTTCCTGGATGGCTAATAGTAGCCTTCATGTTCGAGGTGCAGTATCACGCCCATAAGGGAAAGTTAGTGCGTCACAACTAATAGCCAAATGCCCTTGAAACCCATGAATGGAGACATAGATCTTCTTGCAAGGTTGCTTTGAGGCATGATGCTTTTGGCATGTACCAGGAGAGGTGGAGGCCCTTCAGGAGTCCACTACAAGTCCTTAGCTATGTCTCGCCAAAATTCCACCAGTGCCTTCATTTTTTGAATTCCTTATCCCTATGTGGGAAATTCTTGAAGGTTGATAAATTCACCATTAAGAACCTACCCATAGGATGCATGCCTATATTTGATCCCTCAAAAGGATTTTCTCATCCCTTCGAAGAATGTTAATATTCGTGTGGCCTTCATGGTGCCTCATGAATATCATGGACTTGGGAAGAGCGACTCTATATTAAGCTTAGGAGGATAACACTAGTAGCTGCCTTAATAAGTCATAGTGGCCATTGTGGAGCGCCGATATAGATATAGATGATTGCATATCTTCTACAACTGAGCCATAAGTAAACCCATTCTGGAATGACGAAGTTGCACAGATTAGCATTGCAATGGAGCTAGGAGGGGATTTGTACTTATAGATTAATTGAAAAATTTTATCCTCCAATATGAGGAAAATCTAGTTGTGGAAGTTCTTGATTGGTGTTCTAAAATCTGCCTTATCGCTATTGGACAAATGAATATGACATGTACCAAAGGAAATATCTTGAAGGTATGTTCTTGTAGCACAAAGGTACAAAATGGATGAGTGGGAGCTAGGCCAGTGGGACTCACAACTTGGAGGAAGGGAGTGTTCATTGGTTGGGATGGATCCAAAAGGACAATTCATCCTTGAGGCCATATCCTAGAAATGTGCAAGGGTTTTGTTAAAAGGAGTGCCAAGGAGTTGGGACCAAGATGATGTGTCCCGGTGGTCCCCACCCCAGAGGTACGAAAGGGGATAATGCTTGGGAAATGTTGGGATAGTTTACCGAGGTGAGATGGTGTGAGATGATGTGGCGCTGTAACCCATGGGCCAATCGGAAGCAAGGGCCATGCAGAGAAATGAACCACTGGCCATATGTCTCGGAGGGTCGGCCCTGGATTACTAAGAGACGAATGGTATAGGAGCGTACCTGGATGGTATGTGTCAGGATGATGTGTCACCACAACCACATGGGACAATAAGAAGTGATGGTATGCGGAAGGGAATGGTCCATAATCTCCATGTGGCTCAGAGGTGCACATAAGAGTGACAAAGTGAGTTGATGGGATGAAAGCATCAGGATGATGTGTCCCGGAGGTCCCATCCCAAAGGTATAATGAGAGCATGGATGGGAGCACCGAGATAAGGTGCAAAAAGATGACATGGTGGTCCAACATCGTGGGAGGGTCCGGAAAGGTGGGTCCCCAACCTGACATTATGTATGTGTAAGGAATCCATGGTGGTTGCAATGGAACCTAGAATACGCTTCTGAGGGGTGCCTTGGTGTGTTTGGAAAATGGTCTTAATTTTTTCAAAGTTTACATGAGCCATTGATTCAACAATGGGCAGGTTTGGAAAACCGCCCTTTCTGACACCCCTACCCTTTTTAACCTACGGCCATGTTGACCTGATGAAAGGCGTTGATTAGGTGTGAGAGAATCATGGACCGTAAAATTAGATCCCCTTGTGTAGGAGAAGAGATAAGAAAAGGGAACCTAAGGAAACAATTTCTTTTTTAATCTCATTCCACTAACTTTAATTGAGGGGTTGGGTAAGCAGGTAACCTCCCCAATGGTAAGCAAGCGGGATGGTGTTGTTACAGTTTTGCATATTTTATGTTATTGATTTTTCATTCAACCTGTTTGAAGCTATCAAAAAAAAAATCAAGAAAAGCGTTTAAAAAATTAAATGAAAAATATCATATGAATTTGCAAATGTCAAAATCATATGCCATTGGATAGAGGAGAATCCAAAATGATCAACTCCACCATCTAAGGACAAATAATGCCTCAGGTCCGCCAGGCTATAAAATAGTGTGGTAGAAAAACTGCAGAAGGGGAGTTAAAACTCTATTTTTTAGGCCCTCAATAGCTCGATTGAGAACTTGAAAAGATTGATTGAGTGCTTAAGGTAAAATTTTGAATAGCTTGATCGAGCTCTTGACATGGTTATATAATAGCTTTATCGATCTATAGCTTGATCAAGCTATGATATCTCGATCAAACCATTTCAACCATAATTTACCACCGACCGAAAATCCAACTATATTGATGACGATTAGGAGTCTACAGATCTAGTAGCTCAATCAAGCTATTGCTTGATCATGCTCCTACTTCCACCCAGAAAAAAAAATAAAAAAAAATAAATAAAATAAAATAAAAATAAAAAATAAAAAAAATAAAAAAAAAATAAAAATAAAAATAAAAAAAAATAAAAAATAAAAATAAAAAAAAATAAAAAAATAAAAAATAAAAAATAAAAAATAAAAAATAAAAAAATAAAAAAATACAGAGCCAAATGTTCATTCATAGAAAAATAATAGAGAACGTTCATTCATGGAAAAATAACACAATGCGGAAATTACATAAAAATTGAGAACAAACATGGGAAATTGGAGAATTCGATCTCAAAAAGGAGAGAAAGTGCCAAGAAGAGAGGAAGTGTCATAAAAATTCTAGAGAAAGGATGAGGAAAATACGACATACATTAAGATAACAAGAAGATTATGCAATTCAACAAATTCATACAAATTCAGGTGAATTTTTGTATCATTTCTCATCATGCCTGCTCCATATTGTATGCCTTAGGAAATATGATTCAAGACAAGAAAAAAATTGAGAATGAAACAATAAATCTAAGATAAAACAAGCAATGAAAGTAATACCATGTATTTAAAAATTGAGATGCAACAACAACTAAAAAAATCACTTAGAGTGATTAATGGTTCATTGCAAATCGAAAACCACTTGAATTCATGCAAATTGTGAACCACCTTCAAATTGTAATGGTGGAGGTTAACCCAAAGAAACTAAGAATGTGATTTAACCAAAGAAAAATGTTATATTTCCATATATTATTTTACATTAATAACAATTCATGACAATATTTACAAGAGGGCTTAGCAAAAAGGGTTGTCACATAGATGCTAAAAAACCTATAAACATTAGCTTGATTGAAGCTTGATATCCTTGTAAGAGTTAAAAGAGATAAAAGGTGTCAATATCTAGAAGGAGCAAGAGTATCCCTCCTTCTAATGTGCATGTTGACAAGACATTATTTGTTAAAAACATATATCAACATTAAATATTCATGACATCCGTCATCATAACATAATGGTTCCTTGAATCCTAAATGGTGATCCCTACCTTTGAAAACCTCACAAGTTTCTTCTTTCAATCCTTGTGAAGGTTATGAGAATTGGTTAGAAAATATGCTTTTTAATACATACAAAGTGTAGTGTAGATTTGTGCTTGCACAAAAAGGAGTCTATTATTGCATATCACTACAATACTCCATGCAAGACTCATGATTAATCAATATTAAATTATATATTATAAATGAAAAAGAAATAAATTAGCATGTTCGCATTGGTAATAGGCTAAACGTTTACAATGTTAATGTTCTTAGACTGTGGCAATATAAATGTCGAATTTCATCTAGTTGTTTCTCAACATTAATGGTCAAATATATTGCAAATTATGCTTCAAAACTAGAAAAGAGGTTATAAAAATGTCAATATTTGATGAAAATAATTGAAAACATAAAAGACATTGGATATCCTTATTCACACATGCATAAAAAAGATTCCTTGTAGAAACATATAGTTTTTAAAATCCTCTTACCCCTCCTTGTGCCCTAGTTGATTGTTGTGCTAAAATTTCCATGTACATTCTCCCAAAAAAAGCACTCAAATCACTTGTGCCACTCTTCACCACAAATGATACAATGCACATCCATTGTTGATAGGACTTTGAAGCATCTTCCTTGTTCTCTCAATCCACTAAAACCTCTATCTCTTGATTTCTTTTTGTTTCCTTATCAACAATTTCATTTGTCTTCTCATACTTCTTATCCCACACTTCTTTCACTCTTTGTTTGGAATTGTGAAATTCTCTATAGTTATGATAAGTTATTCCTTTAAGAAATTTCTTACCTTTTTTTTTTAATGGTAATTTTAGTTACACTTTTTATAATGCTAAATGATATGATGCTTCTAATGAAGAAAAGTTTTTCCAACTAATTTGATCTTGAATAATGATTTTCAAATATTAACATACTTAAAAACTAGTTGAATATGTTCCTTCTTGTATGGAGTGTGTATTTATGTATTGTATGCTTTTTTTAATCATAAATTATCTTATAATTAAATTTGTAAAAATATAGATATAGATATGTATTTTCTCTGGTGAAATCAACTTGGCCCTTCAATTAAAAAATCACTAGCTTGATTTTTCAAGAATCTCCCATTCTCCCAAGTTCAAAATATTCTCCATATCATTAAGTTACTAATAATTCCCTCAATATGTATTGAGATTTCCTATATAAGAATAGACTTTAATCTCTATTAGTCTTTAGTTCAACAAACTTGCAAATTATTACACAATATCTTCTTCATCAACTTTGCTATATTCATCCCCTTCTCATTTTTGGGCCACTCTCTTTGGCTTCTTTAGGTTTTATTTACTCTCCAATTCTTCTAATTTTATTCCTAACACCTATGCCTTTTTTAATCACTTTTCTCTTTCCTTCTCTTCTCACAATCCCTTTTACTTGGCATTGGATTTTCATGGAAATGTTTAGTGAATGAGAATGAACACAAATATAATATCATACTTGTCGTAGGGATCACTTTTAGTTTGACATTTATATAGTCTTTTGAAGAAATGAAAAATTGTTGCTAAGAAGAACTAATTTTGAAAAAGATCAATGATTCACTTGGTAAATGTGACTTGTTGTGAAACCCAACAAAGCTTCAAACCCATTCACTACTAAAATTTTGTGGTTATAGAGCAATAGATCACCTTTATCACACACCCTTCAATTCTATGCCCAAATGGTTAAGTTTTTTGATTTCTTAAACATGTGACGGGAGGAAATTGAAAATATATTATTGTTTGTGGGACTAGATTACCTAAGAAATAGGTATATTGACTTTGCAACTCTTTTACAAATTGCATACCTTCAACTAGTTTGCAAATTTCTTATCCTTTACATAAAGTTTGAATACAAACAAATACTAAGTAAGCATTTTATAACTTTCAAACAAAATTATCACGGATTATCACGGACCCCCTTGTTGTCTCCCGACACTTGGAAGGGGTTATGGATCCAAAGTTGACACCTAGAAGCTGAGATTCACTCATTCCCACTAGACATAGGTAACTTAGTGGCTAAATCTTAGGGGATATTTCCCGATAGGTAGCAGGTACGAGAGTACTCCACGTGAGGCAATTTGGGTTAGGCTACTGGAAGCGTCACCAACTCTTTTGGGACGTAGCCCTACCATCCCCTACTATAACCCTCTACATACCTTGGTTGGTTTTTGGTTGTTGGAAGCATTGCTAGTACTTTCAAGACGTGGCCCAAGTACCCTAATATAAAATCTTCACAAGGCCCAATTAATACTTAAGAAGAAGGATGTTAGGTCCTTTTAATATTTTTTTCTCATATGAAAAACCTCACAAATTTTTTTTTGTTGATTATTTCACACATTAGAATTAAGGAGAAAATTAACTATTTATTTTTCATTTTGTATTATGTATGTGATTCATTTGATTTTTTAAAATAAAACCCCCCTCACCATCTCTTCCCACACACTTAATAGGGAACCATAGGGGACCCAAGGTTACCCATCACTGTAGGTGCCCAGAAGATCTCCCACCATTATTGGGTGGAGTGCTTGGTCTCTCACCATTACGATGTAGAAACACCATAGAATATAAGACCAAGCCACCATGTTTGGCACATCCATTATTAGAGCCACCTTATGGGGATCAATTCCTCTCAATTTACCCCCACCACCAGCGCTCAGGGAAGTACAAACACTGTTCCGTAGGGTACTCTAACCAACCCCGCTCTGTAAGGTACTCCAACCAATACTAGTCTGCAGTGTACCAATACCACCTTGCAGGGTGTTAGAACTCCGTAAATTTCTCTAGGCTGAGGAGAGAAATCCTAGAGGTAACCACAAACCAATTTTAAGCTAAGGTCCATCCTCCCTAGCCTTGGAGAGGGATCTCTCACTATGTTCTTCTATCAAGCAATTGAATGACTTAAGGGATTTGGGTTTTAGGCTGGTTATGATAATCAATTGAAAAAGTTTTTATAATTGTGGCTAGAAGGTGAAAGAGAGATTCCATTGGGCATGGAGTCAAAATAATAATTGAGTAACCAATCACAATCAACATACCAGTTTGAACTAGGGCAAGGTAGGAAGAATTATGGATTTAAAAAATTGTTGTAGTATGGCTGAGATGAAATGAGAGTGAAGATCCATTAAATATAAAGCATGCATAAATTAATCTTATATCTAATTGATCTAGGTGGATCTTTAGATACAATGGCATGGAAAACCTCAAAAATCAAAGTGCTCATAATGAAGTTGACCCAGGACCAGAGCATAGATCTCGTCGTCTTGATTCCAATGATGCAAATGGCACTTCAATCCGAGTCCAAATGATGAAGTTATTGTGAAAAGAAGGTTGCTTTGTTCCCTAGGAAAATGAGGCATTTTCCTTTAAAAATGGACTTTTAAGCCTTAAAAGGGAATCACATTGGAAATCGTGCAAAGGGTGGATATTAATACCCCCGATCAGTGATTGTCGAAATATCGGATTGGAGGAAGGCAATATATATCGGCGATATCGAAACCAGGCAAGGGCCAACTTGCGATTGCGATCAACAATATAAAGCGATTAGATCAGCGTGATCGTTATCGGCGATCGGTAGACCAGACCCCAGGCCATTGTATGAGAGGGATGCCGATGCGATCAGCCGACGCCGATATCAGCGATCGGCGATCGGTGGTCTGCAATCCTCGTTAACAAAACTAGTTACAAAGCGATGTGCCAATTGCGATATCGGGCCCGGACCTGATAAGTATATATGCCCGATTTAATAAATTTGAGGTTTGGGCCTTAAGGATTTGGTCAGATTTTTAGTGTATTACAGTGGCTTTCGTGTATTATCACTTGGAACGTTAAAAGCTATCTTTGGGCTTTGTTGCACCCGCTGACCCTTCCATTCAAATGGCCTCTATCTTATGCCAAAACAACCCTGATTTAAGAGGGATTTGTCCTAACAGAGACATTATATAAGCCTGATAGATGGAGAAAATCAGGAGGAGAGGATTGTCAGCACGTTGTTCGAGGCAGGAGAGCTTTCAGGTGGCTGATAATGCATTTTGTCTATTTTGGACAAGCTTTAGATGTTTTCAGCCCCTCTCAACACCATAGACGCATTGGTGCTGCCCACTTCTCCATATGAGTTCTCCTTTTCTCAGCCATCTTCCAGAATGGAGGTTTAAGACTCTTTTGATGTATCAGATGATTGCATTCTCTTCTTTTTATGCCATTTAATATAAAGGCCTCCCCATTGACAGAGCAGGGCCTGGAGACGTAGTCCGAGTTGGACGAACTCCGTTATCAAGTCTTTGTGTCTTCCTTCATGCTTTTTATGCGTTTCTTCTTCTTTTCTTGTGTGCACATTATGATTCTATGTTAAGCTGAAATTTTTACATGTGATTATTTTCATACATCTATAAATGAAAGTATCCTGGATAAAGTGGTATTAGAGCAGGTCTTTTTAGATGTGAATTTCATGTTTGTATGCTAACAAGAGACAGACTTCGAAGAGGCGAAGGGGAATTATAGCCTTTCGATCCCGAAGTGGGGCATGCACATCGAAGGACAAACATGGCAGAAGATGAAGCTCATCTTGAAGAGGAGCACAATTTCCGCAAGAATTTCTATTCAATGGCAAAGAATATCAGTCAGTTGGTTTTAAGGCTGGAGAAAGCAGAGGAGAGAAACCCAGAAGGACAAGGTTCAACACATGGGAATGGTGGAGAAGAACCCCCTCCTTCTCCTTCCGGGAGTGAAGGTTCTCCTTCCTCTCACCACCATAATCATAGAAATTCAAAGGATGCATCTAAGAAGCCTTTCTTTATATTAGATGTTAAATTTGATCTTCCCATGTTTAATGGTGAAAGAAATGTAGAAAAGCTTAATAATTGGATTAGGCAGATTGAGGTCTACTGCAAGATTTAGCAGATTGTGAAGGATGAGGCAAATATTCAGCTAGCCTCTCTACAGCTGAGCAGCACCGCTCTCGTTTGGTGGGAGAGAAGATTACAAAGCAGTAAGAATGTGGATAAACTCTTTTCCTCATGGCCTGATTTTATTTCTGCGTTAAAGGATCAGTTTTATCCCTTAGGATACAAGCAAAAATCTTTGATGAATTGGCAATATTTAAGGCAAGGAAAAGGTCAGGATGTTCAGAGTTTTACAGAGGAGTTTAGAAAGA
The DNA here is from genome assembly GCA_031772625.1 of Pinus tabuliformis. NCBI lineage: Eukaryota > Viridiplantae > Streptophyta > Pinopsida > Pinales > Pinaceae > Pinus > Pinus tabuliformis. The sequence continues at coordinate 493,692,879 of CM062814.1, read as the reverse complement.
AAGCACTAAATTTGGGTATTACACTTGATACACCTGAAGTTGTAACTAAGTATATTGGCTCATTGCATAGCTATATTAGGCATTCATTGTTGTTGTTTGAACCAACCACTATTGACTCAGCCAGCGTAAAGGCAATTCATATTGAGAGCAGGGGAAAAAATGAAAAGGATGATCAGTCCAGAAAGCCACCATTCAAACCTCCCAATGGTAAATCAAAAGCGAAATGGAAAGGAAAGGAGAAGAAAATGGCAGTAGCCAAAGAGGGAGAATGGCCGTATTGCAATCATTGCAAAAAGGAAGGCCACGATGATGATCACTGTTGGAAACAACACCCAGAAAAGTGTCCAAAGAAGTATGGAGGAAAAGGGAAGCAGAAGACAGTGGCAACGGTGCAGCAAGACCTTGGATCGGATTCTGGAGATGAAGCATTGATCACAACAGTGGGAGAAAAAGGTACTCTTACACCTCATGTTAATTCTGAATCACATGAAGGCACCAGTTCTGTAAATGAGTCCCTTCCTAATGATCAAAAGAGAATTGAACTATTTCATATTAGAGTTGTTGTAAATCACACCAAAGTTGAAACTTTGTTTGATACTCGATCCCAAGCAAACTTAATTGTAGAATCCCTGGTAAAGAAACTTGGCTTAGAAACAAAACCACACCCGAAACCTTACCCGCTTGGATGGATACATGATAAAGCAAAACTGAATGTAACCAAATAGTGTAAGGTCAAATTTGTAATTGCTTCTAAGCTAGTAGACAAAGTAGAACTGGATGTAATACCACCGGATATTTGTTGCATGGTGTTAGGGAGCCCATACCTGTATGATAGAAAGGCAGTCTTCTTTCGTCATGAAAACAAATACCAAATCACAAAAGATGGGGTAGAATATATAGTAAGGGCTCATCAAAATAAAATCAATGCCAACCTTGTAAGTGCTGGACAAATGAAAAGACTGGTGAATTCCAGTAAGGGTTGCATGCTTATGGTTGTAAGGGAATTCGCTGATGCTTTCCAGGGCTGTGATCAAGAACATAAAAAGGAATTATCTAAATTAATTTCTAATTATGATGAGTTGTTTCAGGAACCGAAGGGATTACCTCCGAAGAGAGAAATCCAACATGAAATCCATTTGCAGCATGATGCTCCTTTGCCAAATATTGGCATGTACAGGATGTCGGCTATTGAGATGGAGGAAATCAAGAAACAAGTGCAGGAATTGCTGGACCAAGGGGTCATCAGGCCGAACACCTCTTCGTGTGGCTTAGCGATTGTTTTAGTGCCAAAGAAAGATGGCACATGGAGGATGTGCATGGATTACTGCGCACTAAACAAAATTACGGCGAAAAATCGTTACCCCCTTCCATGCATAGATGATTTATTAAATCAATTAAAAAATGTTGTTTATTTCACCAAGTTGTATTTGCGCAGTGGTTATCACCAGGTCCGAATCATAGAACAGGGCGTGTGGAAAACCGCCTTCAAGACCAAACAAGGGCTGTTCGAATGGATGGTGATGCCATTCAGACTTTGCAATGCTCCAACCACTTTTATGAGGGTCATGAATGCTCTCTTTCGGCCTTTCATTAATGAATTTGTTCTTGTATATTTAGATGATATACTTGTCTTTAGTAAGAGTTGGGATGAGCAGGTTTGTCATGTAAAGAAAGTGCTTGATGTACTGAAAAAAGAAAAACTCTTTGTAAAATTGTCAAAGTGTGAGTTTGGGAAAACCTCTTTGGGTTACCTAGGTCATATTGTTGGTCATGGTCAGTTAAAAATTGATCCCTCTAAAGTTGAAGCAATTGTAAATTGACCTAAGCCTACTAGTGTAACCAAGGTCCGTAGCTTTTTAGGTGCAGTCCAGTATTGGAGGAGATTTATTGCTAATTTCTCTATTATTGCAGCACCTTTGCACACATTAACAAGTGTGAAACAGGTCTTCCAATGGGGAGGAAGAGAGCAGAAGTCAAACGAAACATTGAAGGAAAATATTAGCACCGCGCCAGTCTTAGCCTTACCCGATCTCCAACAACCATTCGAGATAGAAATTGATGCCAACGGTTATACCATGGAACCTGTACTGATGCAACATAAGAAGCTGATTTGTTACCATTCTGAGAAGTTTTCTGAAGCTGTGATAAACTATCCCACTTATGACAAGGAGCTTTATGCCTTGGTTCAGAGTGTGAAAAAGTGGAAACACTACCTAATTGGAAAGGAGACCATCATCCATACGGATCATCAGCCCTTGTAGTACCTTCAGTCACAAACCAAGTTACAACAATCTCGTCATTTCAGGTGTATGGGTTTTCTTCAATAGTTTCATTTGGTAATAAAGTATAAGAAGGGAACTAGCAATAAAGTGGTCGATATGCTATCTCGCCCTCCTATTTCTACTTTTATTATTTTGCATAATGCTTCGTTGTCTTTTGAGAGTTATGCTGAACAATATGCTAACAATGATGACTTTAAGGAGATTTATGCAAACTTAACCCATGGTTCACAGGTGGAAAACTATCACTTCTAGGGGAAACTGTTGTATCACCTTGGTAAATTGTATATTCCCACAGGGGAAAGAGTACATGTAATTCGAGAGGCCCACACCTCTCTTGTGTCTGGACACTTTGGTGTCGAAAAGACTTTATGTCATGTACAAAGATTTTGTTTTTGGCCTCATATGAAAAACATTGTGACTCGCTATGTAAAGGGGTGTGTGATGTGTTCTGTTTCAAAGCCCTCTAATAGAAAACTTGGGCTCTACACACCACTCCCTATTTCGAGTCGTCCATGGGAAAGTGTGTCAATGGACTTTGTAGGAGGTTTACCTTTGTCTAAAAAGAGTCACGACTATTTGTATGTTGTCATTGACCATTTTAGCAAGATGTGTATTCTTATGCCTTGTAAAAAGCAGATTATTGTAGAGCAGACTGCTTCTCTTTTCTTTCAGCATGTTTGGGTCCATTTTGGATTACCCACATCTATTGTGTCAGATCGGGACTCTCGCTTTCTCGGAGAGTTTTGGACTAGTTTGTGGAAGAGGATGGACACCAAATTGAAAAGAAGCACGACATTTCATCCACATACTGACGGACAGATAGAGGTTGTAAACCATACCATGGTACACTTGTTACGAGGCTATTGTGGGAAACATCCCAAGTTGTGGGATGAACATCTCCCCTATGTACAACATTCCTACAATCGAGCAGTGCATTCATCTATGCAACGTTCACCATTTGAGACATGCTTTGGTTCCCTGCCAAAGGACCCTTTTGATATGGTCTTTGGAAGGGAAGATGGCTCCATTGGACATAATGATAGGGACAAAGCTCAACAGTTCATTCAGTGAATCCAATTGATTCACCAAGCAGTACAAGAGTAGTTGGAGAAAAGTCAAGCCCATTACAAGGCTCGACATGATAAACACCGAGTCGACCACCAATTCCAAGTGGGCGACAAAGTGTGGTTCCACATCAGCAAGGACAGGATGAAGGGAGAAGGGAAGAAGTTGCGACCCATCCGGTATGGTCCATTCACCATATTGGAGAAGATTGGAAACAATGCCTTTCGTCTTGATTTGCCGGTGTATATGCAGATGTACTCAGTAGTGAATGTAGAGAACCTAAAGTTGTATGAACCACCATTGATCATGGACACAGATGAGGTGGACACAGTTCCTACAGTCGATGATTCTGCACCAGAATATCTCGATGAGTTACCAGAGGACATCATCCTTGACAAAAGGATGAGGACTTCATAGTGAGGAGATATGGAATACCTTCGAGTGGGTTTTAAGGGAATGCACCCCAACAAGGCCAAATGGCTAGAGAAGGAAAAGGTGAGGGAACATTTCCCTCACTTGCTAATTGACTAGTGAAAGCTTTTGGCAGCCCAAGAGCTCCTCAATGGGGAGGATTGATCCAGGTGGATCTTCAGATACAATGGCATCAAAAACCTCAAAAATCAAAGTGCTCAGAATGAATTTGACCCAGGACCAGAGTGTAGATCTCGTCGTCTTGATTCCAACGGCGTGAACGACACTTCAATCCGATTCCGGATGATGAAGTTATCAGCAAAAGAAGGTTGCTTTGTTCCCTAGGAAAATGGGGCATTTTCCTTTAAAAATGGACTTTTAAGCCTTAAAAGGGAATCACATTGGAAATCGTGCAGAGGGCAGACCTTAAGACCCCTAATTAGCGATTGCCAAAATATCGAATCCGAGGAAGGCAATATATATCAGCGATATCGGAACCAGGCAGGGGCCGACTTGCGATTGCGATCAGCAATATAAAGCGATCAGATCGGCGGGATCGTTATCAGCGATCGACAGACCAGAACCCCGAGCCGTTGTATGAGCGGGATGCCGATATCGGCGATCGGTGATTGGCAATCCCGGTTAACGGGACTAGTGACAAAGTGATGTGCCGATTGCGATATCGGGCCCGGACCCGATAATTATATATGCCCAATTTAATAAATTTCAGGTCCGGGTCTTAAGGATTTGGTTGGATTTTTAGTGTATTATGGGGGTTTTCATGTATTGTCACTTGGAATGATAAAAGCTATCTTTGGGCTTTGTTGCACCCGCCGACCTTTCCATTCAAACGACCTTTATCTTATGCCAAAACAACCTCGATTTAAGAGGGATTTGTCCTAGCAGAGACATTATAAAATCGCGATAGATGGAAAAAATGGGGAGGAGAGGATTTTCAACACGCTGTTCGAGGCAGGAGAGCTTTGAGGTGGCCGATAGTGCATTTTGTCTGTTTTGGACAAGTTTTAGATGTTTTCAGCCCCTCTCAATGCCACAGACACATTGGTGCTGCCCACTTCTCCATATGAGTTCTCCTTTTCTCAGCCATATTCCAGAATGGAGGTATAAGCCTATTTTGATGTATCAGATGATTGCATTCTCTTCTTGTTATGTCAATTAATATAAAGGCCTCCCCATTGACAGAGTAGGGCCCGAAGACGTAGTCCGAGTTGGATGAACTCCGTTATCAAGTCTTTGTGTCTACCTTCATGATTTTTATGTGTTTCTTCTTCTTTTCTTGTGTGCACATTATGATTATGTGTTAAGCTGCAATTTTTACATGTGATTCTTTTCATACATTTATAAGTGAAAGTATCCTGGATTACTAACTTCAGAAGAAAACATAGAAATTGTTTGACAAGCATGAGCAAGTTAAAAATGTAAAATATGCAACATAATTTTATTTCAAGCAATTAAGAAGCAAAGGTACATGTGAAAACGAGAAGGGAATACATATCACAACGAGAGGCACATCACCATTATTTCTGACACAAGAATCATGGAACAAAATAGATGTACTTATCACTGCTTTAAAACTTTCTCCACTGTTTACAAAGTTTTCTCTTTTCACTCCCCGAATCCCCTTTTACGTGTCTTTACATCATTCAATACAATAAGGAATTTGAAATTACCACTCTATGTGGTCGAATTCACTTCACAAATGTATAATAGTCTAGATGCAATGCATCTGTAGAAAAGTAGGAACCTACCATATCGAAATTGTCACAATTTAGAAACATCACTGATTTAAAACTTAAAATATTTTAGAAACATAATGTCTGGAAAATCAACTAATCTAACTTATCCACACTTATCCAACTAGAAAAATCACTTCTAGAAGGTCCCAAAATATAAATTTACGAAAATAACCATGAATGATAAACTTGCACAGCATAGGGGATTGATATGTTTGCGCAACAGTGGGGACCAAATTTATGGAAAAATAATGTTCAAAGACAAGCTCATATATCCCGAATCCTGACGGATTTTACATAACAGAAAGAGGTTCTTGTAGATGAGGGTGTCCTTGAGAGAAAACTCTCTTAATTACGAAATATTCTTCTCCAACTATTCACAATTTGCACCCAAACATCATAACTAAAATAGGAAAAGCCAAAACCTGAAAAATAGATTGTAAAGATGCATTTGACTATTCCAATCTATGACAGCTGTGCAAAAAATGAAGGAAATTTTCATTCTTTGGCCCATGCTTGGAAATAGCCTCTTTGATTTTTCCAAAATTCAGCTCCATTTGGTCAGAAATATATTTTGGAAATCATGACAAAAGAAATCAGTTTCGTAGCAAATTCACGACGACTATTTGAACTCGACCTGAAACCTCTCCTTTAGATTTCTCAAAGATGTCTTTCACTTTCAACTTGCTCCAGAGCTTAACCAAACTTTGGATGAGATAAAATGAGATAATTTTCAAACAAATTTTAATTTTTAATCCGCCCAAAGCCCTCTCATGTCATGATGATGAAATTTTAAATCATGGAGGTATGAGAGATATAAACCACCAACAAACCCATGACATGACCCCTTCCACTCTAATAATGACCCCTCATGGACTATTGAACCTTTAAAAATAAATTTGACCTTTACAAATATTTTGACCTTTTTACACAAGGGACTCTTTAGACTATGACGCATAGTGACTCATAGGCTAAAATTGACAAAAAAACCTCCAAAATGAAATAGTAAGGTAGGAAAACACTTTTATTCCTAGACTATATGACCCTCACATAGGGTACCAACACACAAAGCCATTACATCATGGATAACACCAACAAGATACCATTTTCACTTCCTTAAATCTCTCAAATTTGACAAAACTCACAAATGATCCCATTGCCCATAATCAACAATGGCCCCCCATGCCAACCAAGTTGCGATCAAATATCACTGAATTCGAAGGAAAACAAGGGGAATACCCTACCAATTATATCATGACGTTCCACCTATGGTGTTTTCTTAAATAAACATGTGTATCTAACATTAAATATTTATGATTCACTACTTATGTATTTTGTATTCCGCTATGCAAGGATGGAAATTGATCAACCACATGAGGAACAAGATGTACCCTATCAAGTTGATCAACAATCAGAAGAATGGGTTGTGCTCTCTCAAGTTGATAGGATAAGGAGGAGTTGCATTGGTTTAAGTGGAAGGTTTGCAGAAAATTTGGATGCAAGCACGAGAGAGGACCTTGGAGAGCCTATTTCTAATCACACTATTCGAGAGCATCTTAGAAACATCGTTGACAATATTTCAAGAAACATTCAATTGTTTCACAAGCTTAGATACTGCATGAGTTGATCAAACATAAGAAATTAAAACATGCCACAAATATTTTAGGTATTCAAGATGCTAAAAGTAGGAAGACACATATGAATGTCACTAAAAATATATCAAAGACATTCTCTATATTTGGAAAATCAAGAAAACCCAATGTTTGAGCTACTCGTATGGAAATTACAACTGCTATTGTTGCACCAAGTACATCAAGACAACAAAAGTTGGAAACAATGCCAAAATTGCTCCATGTCTCAAGAAAAAATTACACAAGCATACCAAATTAGGGATTGAGTAAATGAAAATGATGAAGTTGCTTATTGTGTTCTTATCACTAGGAAACCCTACCAAGACATGCTTACAACAAGAATCACACCATTTGTGGTAGATTTTTGGGAGAGCCATTCTCATGTTATTCCAGATAGAAAGTATGTCATATGACATCACCTATCTAAAGTTGAGTATGTAGATCACGCTAAAAACTTTGTATAAATGATAGAGGTTGCATTATTCGAGGAATTTTAGGAAAACAATCAGGAAAACTCCAACTTCATTATGACACATTTTGGGAATTTTGCAAGAAGAACTATCACGACAACCCTCCTCCTCTTACGGTGCATGATTTTGTTTCATCAATATTATGCAAAAGGGAGACATAAGAGTTGTTTTACAAGAAAATATGTATAGGTGGGAGAAGATGCACTAAATGTGGTAATTTGACATTGTTATGTAAGAACTTTCCTATTGATCCCAACCAGTCTGGGATGTTAGATGCCATGGTCACATGACAACAATATGAATATTCCATGGTAAATCAACCATCTCCTTCAACTCCAATGCTTAGAAGGATCAACTATGTTTAGGATGACATTCCTATTTCAGAATTCATGGGGGTGTTTCAGAACTAGATTTGTAAATATGTCAAACACTCGCACATGCCTATGTGGCAAACTTACAAATTTAAGCATTCTCGTGAAGTATTCCAGCTAGGCACAATCTTATCAATGGTATAATTTGTCAAGAATTACACATTTTATCCTTAGACAAAGATCCAAATTGATTACTATCACTTGTACCAAGTGTCCATATTCGTACATGTTCTGTACAAACATGCACATTTTAATGTTGATGGTAGGGATAACACTAATGAGTTACATGATGTGATTAAGGAGTATCACTTCCACATCAATGATGATCATGAGGTTGCATGACACATTATTTGTGAAACATTGCTTTGGTCTGATTTATGAATCATTCAAAAAGAATGACATATCATTAAGAAAGCATTGGATATGGCCAGATGGTTGTGCAGGACAGTTCAAGTTAGCACACAATTTTTATTGGTTGAGTCGGCTAGACAAGGAGACAAAAATTCAGCATACTTGGAGCTATTTTGATCTAGGACATGGAAAAGGTAAGCATGATGGTACAAGTGCTTGTGTGAAGTGAGCATTTAGGAGGTATGAAATGTGTCATGATGCAGATTAACTCAAATCATCACTAGATGTGGTCAACTAGTGCATATCCCTTTTAGGACTTGAAAGTCACAGATCTATTAGACCCATATGTAGGTTCTTCTAGAATGTTGAACTTGGTGGCATGAATAGATCTATTCCTTAGTATTGTAATACTATAGAAGGTACAACAGAATTACATTCAGTGCAAAGTAAAGACATGGGGGAAATATTTTCTATCGAGACAAGAAAACTCACATATTTTTCTGAGTTTTGTAGTGGTGTTGATGGATGTGGACTTGATCAATGTGAAAAACACGGGTACATGAAAGGATGGAAATATGTCCCTCTTAATCCAAAGGCACCACATCCAATTCTGACATGGCAAGAGATGCACGTTGAAGAGGAAATTGTTTCACTTGATCATGATCAAGTGTCTAATGTTGTAAGGGAAGGTATGTCCCGTCTATTATTAATGATTTCATCTATAAATTGAAATATTGGACGTATAACTAATACATATTTTTTATTTTGGTTGTAGGCGATGTATTCGCTATCATTGTCCCCTCAGGAAATGAAGAGAATGTGGTATACTATTTGATGTGATGCATATAAGTAAGAAGTAGGTCGGTGCGACCGTATGAAAACATACATTTGACATACCAAATTTGTGACATGGTTGTGATGGGCCATCTTTTTGAAAAGGTTAAAAAACAGGGTGGCCACATTATTTATAAATATTTTATACATGAATATGTATCTTGACAATACAATCATCTAATCATAACATCTCAGATTAGTCTCACAAAAATCAAAGCAAAGGTAGGTTAGCTAAGGAGATGGAAGATGACAGAATCTGACCATGAACATATTATGGAGACTTGCATTCATATCACCCATTGACCAGATGAGTAGGTGATGCAAATGGCAGGCCCTGAAGCCAAGTCTATAGAAGTCAAGTGTAATCTATTCTAGTATAAGAGGTTAACATATGAATTTTGTAATTTAGAAATGTGACAATTGAATAATTTTGTAATTTTGTATGTGAATAAAATTCATAGAGAAATGTTTCCCTCTGATATTAGCTATTAGGAATAAAAGCATAGAAAAACAAAATCAAAATGAATATGGGAATGTTCAACATAGAATGAAACCATATGAAAGTATATTTATAGATACCCCATGAAAGGGCACCATGCACCCATACCCCTCTTGGTGCACCATTCCTATATATTTATAACAAACGAAAGTATATTTACAAATAGGATGGATTCATAATGGTGTATATGTTATAAGCTTTAAGTTCCTTGAGGTGGTTAAGTTTCTATTTTTTTTCCAAATTTCAAGAAGGTTTTATTTTTAGGGATAAGATCCTTAAGTGAACCCCATAGACTTAGAATCAAGAGGGATCTAATATTTAATTTAAATTTAAATCAACAAGGATTTACATTTAGATTAAATTAAAATTTTCGATATATATTATTTTAAATTTCATGTTGAGCATGGAAGAAATTTTATAGATATAAACATCGTAATGGGTTCTAGAAAAACCATTTCAGTAGAACAATAAAGTTGATATAATGTTAATGTACTTAACATGGAAATTCAACCATCTATGTTGTGAACAACATTGAAATACTTGTATGTTATTAATAAATACCATGTGTCAATTTGATATAAAGCATGGAAACAATTACACACATGTTTCATATTGGATTTTAACAGATATATATATATATATCGATATCTATATATATATATATATATATATATATATATATATATATATATATATATATATATATATAAGCTCTTGTAGATAACCTCAAAAGAAATAAAATTGAACAAAACTTATTTGTTGTTGTTGTTTTTTTTTGTTTTGTTTTTGTTTTTGTTTTTTTGTTTTTTTCTTTTTTATGTTGTGGTTCACGGACACCCTGGTCAACAGGTGGTGCTACGTCCACGGAAAAATCTGGGTTGGTCGACCCCAAAGGGAATCTAGCCCCGTGGCCCACTAGCAAGGCCTGACCCCAAGGGCTTCGAGGAGATTGGACCCTGGACTTCCCAATGGCGAGGCACTGATTTTGACCAACTGAGCTAACCCTTGGGGCTTAAAAAACTTATTTGTTGTTTACAATCTACATCTTTTAAAATTGAATAAAGCTTATTTCAATCCTATTTGTGCTTTTTAATTGAACCTTAAGATAAGGAATTGATTGAAATACTTGAACAACCAAGTAAATTTAGGAATGTTTATAAAATTATAGAAACATTCATTAACTGTTTTTTAGTATATTAAATTCCAATACATATGACTTAGTTTTATATTTTTTTGTGGAAACGTAAAAAATATTAATTTGTTAAAATACTTTAACATTACCAAATCATGATGGTAGAATAAACACAATTATGGAAACCACATACTTCTAAGCATTAAAATTGCTTATAATTACTAGAATTTCAAATGTGTAGATATATTTTAGTTCATTTTAAGTATCGTAGTGACTTGCATCATAGTAAGATTGTATTTATTTTCTTAGTCTATGAAACTAGAAATCAAAAAGAATATTTTGTAAAATTTTACTTCTTGATTGTTATAGATTCTATATTCATGGCTTGATGGTGACTACATAATGCTTTTACATCTTTAGTCTTGTAAATTCCATTTTCATGGCTTGATGGAGAGTCCTACATAATGCTTAAATGTTATACCATTGAGTTTTTAGTTGATTACATATGGATTTTTTATAACCTTTTTTTTTCAATACCATGGAGAGAATTTCAGTCTCACATATAATTGAAAAATATTCACAAAATGGATGATAAAAGTCATTAAATACAAAGTAAAATTGTATTTTAGAATATAAATATTAGTGTTTTAATTAATTAATTTTAAATTGTTATCTCTTTTAACAAAAGTTATGCTATAGATTTCTTTTAAACTAGCGAAATAATTAACATCCATAAACTGAAATTTAATGAACATCCATAAACAAGAATTAATAAACATCCATGAACTAAAATAATGAATGTATCAATAAATGTTAAAAATGGAAAAATAAAATCCTGATTTAATTTTCCTTTGAATTAAATTAGGAGAAAAATTGTAATTCCACATCACAAGAGAAATTGTACGGGTTAACTAAGTTAATTTGACTTAGTTAGTTCAATTAATTTGAGTTGAGGGTCTAACTTGAGTCATGTAGAGTGGCCCCTACTTTATAGGAGCCCTGGTTGAATTTATTTTGAGTTGTAATTAATTAATTCAGTTTAACTGAGTTAAAGTCAATTAAACTAGTTCCAACTAATGGAGGAACTAGTAGGAGGTCTAATAGTGGGGTGTTGGATTAATAGGTGCCAATGAACTTTCCCATCTATGCGGACACACAACTATTTGCAGAGAAGGACATGAAAATTACATGGTAGGAAATAAAGGACATATTTGTAGGCAGTTTCAAGCAAGATCTGGAAGATCGACATGTTTATGTCAACATTCACAAGTCAGGCTTGTATAGGGTTGCATGCAAGTACCCCGCCTTCCCATGCACGCATATCATTCAATGGATTTTCTCACATACCGATCCTGAGATGATGACACTGAGCAGTACTAGTGGAACACAACTTTCCATCTTCAAGTTAGAAAACTACCATTAGATGTATCAGTTTTTGCAGCCGGTGAATCACATGAATGCACTTTTCTTCACTCCCCAAAACAATGTGAACACTATAAACATCATGAAGCTTTGGGTAAAAGAGCCATTTAAGTTCAGAGTGACACCCAACCAAGTCTAAAAGACAAAGTCACTTAGGAAGGCTTACCAACTCTTCGTCATCTTTGCATGCTGCTTGTATGTTCAAGAGAGAACGAAGACCTTCCTGCAGAGTTGGGTGGTTAAGTTGGATCAGTTAGAAAATGAAGGAAGGCAATTTAATTGGTCATACATGTTGGCTCTTCAGCTGAAAGTGCATGTGTCTGATGCCTGGAGTCCACCTAAGGATGAAGAAGCAAGATTCTTTATGTCTACTTACCTTATTGATCTGACCTGTTCCCAAAAACAGTTCCCTGTCATCGGTTGCACATGGACTCCATCAGAGGATGATGTGAACATCTATTGCAAGTTTCTCTCTGAGTGTAGCTACCGAGGAGTCATGGCGAGGTTGTCTCACCACTTCATCACCCTGCTGTACAAGATGATCTTCGAACAGGATCCACCTTGCATGTCCCAAGAAGCAATGCAGGCATTGCTTAACATTGCATATTGGTATGCCTCACCAAATAACACCTCCTTCAAGATGTTTGGCACGGAGAAGCCTCCGCATGAGCTACCAAGGTTTTCCACGAACAAGATGGTCATGTAAGAGGTTGTGTATCACATCTCCATAGGGTTATCAGCAGGACTACATAGGAGGAAGATGGAACCGTGGCCTGCTCTCCCTTTGCGTATTGGGTTGTACGAGATATGTACCTTGAAGGATGTGGATGACAAGGCTTAGGACTTGACGAAGTTTGGGTTCAACACCAAGAGTTTCAATTCGTATGATCCCCACTGCATATCCAAGAACCAATGTGCGAAGGTGTATTACCCATGTATCCACTGGGCATGCCATTGGCTAGAGGAAGATCCTTAGAGGTATTGATACAACTCCTCTAGGCTCAATGAACTGGTCAACATAACTATGGAATGGAAAGCAGCACTACAAGCAACAACACCAAAAAAAGCAACAACAAAAACAACACTGAGCAACAAATCGACGCAAGAGAAAGGCAAGAGGAATATTGTAAGATAATCTTCGGCAAAATCACATAACGAATCCTTTTGTCGACGCATTTCGAACCAACTAGTGTGGTTCATCGTCAGGACAAGTTGTTTCTCAACTTGTCCTGACGATGAACCACACTGGTTGGTTCGAAACGCGTCGACAAAAGTATTCGTTATGTGATTTTGCCGAAGATTATCTTACAATATTATGGATCACAGAAGTCTAAATTCCTCAAGAGGAATATTGTTGAGAGTGCAAAGGTTGAGAAAAGCTACAATTTTAGAGAAGATCATCATGTTGAGAAGGTAGCTTTGGAGGTAGAGGCGAAGAAGCGATAGCATGAAAGGAGAGTAGAACAGAGGAAGAGAGAGAAGAAAAGGTTGGAAGATGCAAAGAGGAAGTTGTAGGAAACATAAAATAAGTTGAAAGCAGAGCAAGAGATCAAGAGGAGAGAAATAGAAGAGAAGCAGAAACAGGAACAAGAGGAAAGACAAGGCGCACTGACAGAGAAAACTATGCCTATGCACGTGATCGGAATCTGGATTAGGGGCAAAAATTTGCTAAAAAATCAAAGTGTTCAAAATCGATCAAAACTTAAACGAACGTGTCCGTCTCAATGATACGATCCCAACGCAACTTGTTTCATTCAAAACCAAGTTTGTATGAGGAAGTTAGAGGCCACTGACCGTTTCAGCAAACAACAAAAGTTTTTGCAGGTACTGCCAATCAGCAGTCTGTACTGTTGATGTGGCAGGTGATTGGGCTAGTGATGTGGGCAAGTCAATAGAGTCAATTCCCAATGAGGGCTTGCCAAGTGTCACTATGTTATTGGTTTGCAGCTTGGTGATGTGGTGCATCGTGATTGGTTCTTAGTGGACTAATGAGAGAATGCCACGTGGCAAGCCTGAAGGCCGCCATGTGGCACCTCCCAAAGGTCAAATGTCTAATGTGTATTTGGTCAAAAATTTGTTGGAGGCACTAAGGTTCAACCCCACAACCTCCCCTCCACTAACCACATGCCTTACCAACTGCACTGCACATTAAGTCATGTTATATAATGGAATGCACTTATTGTTAAATCGTAGCGCCAAGCATATGGGGAAACGGGCCAACACTAAACTTGCTTAGCATATTAATGATGATTATGGTTAATTAAACCATATTTATGATTCATTTATGGTAGACTAACTTGGCGGATATTTTTGCGGGACCTCCATTTTCGGAACTGCCTCCAATTTTAGCGGAGCTAACTGGAGTTCCTCCAATTTTTGCGGAGGTTTCCTAGGGAAAAACTGAAAAGACCATAACTTGATGGGATTTTGTCCAATTTTAAAAAATGAATAGTAATTTTCAGATGATTTGTATGTTTTAAAGATAATGGAACAAGTTTTAGAGGCAATAGGAGACTTCTATACGTGAATTTTCTACAGGGAAGTTCAAGGAAACCAAGGGCAACCATGGAAGGAGGTCAAGCCCAGATCAACGAGAGTTCAATTGAGGATCTTGGAGAGTCATATTAGGGGTTTTTGGATGCTATGGGTCCATTGAAGCAGGTTTCAGGCACTGTAGAGCATTGTAAACTATACTTTTGTTCCATTTTGAGCAAATACAGAGGCCTAAGCCATGGAAGTTGGACCAAGGAGATGTAGCCTAGGAGGGGTGAAATCCTTTATCAAAACATTGTGTTAAGTGTTGTTCTTGATGTTTTGATGTTCATTTACTTGATTTTATTGAGAACTTTACTTTCATGCTATTATGTTCATGATTCTATCATAAAACTTGACACAAAATTTACTTGTTTCCAATCACAAACAACATAAGAGAACCCTGCACATGAAGCAATTAACAAGCATATTTTTATAAATCTGAATTTGAAATTAGCACAAAAAAACTAACATTTTGCTACAGATCAAGTTGGTATCAGAGTATAGGTTTATTTTCTTGATTGCTTGAGATTTGTGCAAGGAGAATTAAAAGTGTGCAAGTTTATGTGATGACATCTTCAACAAGTGATGTGTCTAATATCTATTCCTTAGCAAGATTCATTGATGAAGAGATGTTGTAGGTGTTTTTCATCATGAGAGATATGGTGCAAGAGATGACTTAAGATAGGAAGGATAACACTATACTTCAAGAAGACTTTATGGCCATGAAGGAGGAGAAGCAAGATCTTCTTGAAAAGATGCATGAGATGGATATTTTACTCTATGATGCTAAGGAAACCCTAGCCAAGTATGTGCATGAACATGAGGTATGCAATTCAAGTTTATCATCAGTGTCCTCTGAAAATTAATGTTTTGTGCTTTTTAAAGACACAATAGAGGAATATGGTCCAAATTATTGATTAAGATGGGCTATGAAGGTAAAGGGTTAGGCACACATGCACAAGGCATAGTTGAGCCAATTGTTGTTGAGGAAAGGCCTAGGTATTTGGGTCTTGGTTATGGACATCGTGATGGAGAATGATCCAAAGCCAAGGTGGCACATGAAGGTGTTCCAAGAGGGAATTTCATTACATGTTCATACCCTCAAGCTTGTGAAGTTTGTGTTCATGAGGAATGAAAAAGTTCTATACCCACTTTGCAAGAAGATGCTCATAAGCATGCAACTAGTGGAAATGGAATACCAGAGGATGATGAAAGCTCTAAGTTCCTTGAAACCATTGTTGGTATCCTAAAGAGAGCCACTACACCATCAAATTCACCTACTCAAGAAGGCGACAAAGGTGAATGTGCAAGATATAAATATGCCTTTAATCAAGTTTCTTTTGATTATGATAAACATGGTAAATCTTCACATAAGAATTGGAGAGAATTTACATGTTCTTTTTGTGGTTCGAATAACTATAATATTTCAATATGCTGGAATAAAAAGGCCACATACATGAAACTTTCAAAGCAAAAGCAATAGAAAACCAGAGGTCCATTGGATAATGGAAACCATGTTGCAAAGAAGATGAAATTGTTTTGCACTCATTGCCATAAGCAAGGTCATCTTGTAGACAACTGTTGGACTTTGTATCCAACAATTCATCCATGACATTTGAAGAAGGTGGAGAGAGATTTTGCCAAGAATGGAAAAGAAGATTCCATAATTGATGTGGGTCAAGATGATTCACAATATGATGTGCAGCTGAAAGAAATTCCATGGAAATGGTTTGGTAAGAGGTGGTTTGATTTCTTATCCAAATAAGGCTTGCATTTCTTTTGTTGATAGATGCAATTCTTTGCCTTATGAATGCATTCTTTTTCTGTTGAAAGTATGTTGCAATATGTTAAAAGTGGAGTTCTATTTGACTCACTTAAATGTAGCAAAGAAAGCAATTTGTGGTTACAAATTTGTATGTGAATGCGTTTCTTTTGAATGCATTCTTGATGTTGCATATCTTTGCCAGGAAGGTGTGTGAAAGTGGGGTATGTTACTCACTTCATTTGAAACAAATATGTCAATTCAGCTCTTTATGTACCCATACATGTTTTTGGGCTTATTGTACTTGTGTTTGTACTTGAGGGAGAGTTGAATAATTTTACACATGCATGAGAGTTTGTGTGTGTGTGAATAGTGGAATTGTTGCTAGTTTCATTGTGTTTGGATACATGGATGAGTGTCGACTTGTGTCGATTGTTGTTACATGTATGCTATATCGACTTGGAAGAGTTGATTTTATCTCCAAAGATGAAAGGGAGATGTTGAAGAATTATTGCATGAGATGTGAAATTCTTGTTGTTTATGCAAAGAATCGTCAAGTTGTTGTACATGCTTATGTTTGGCTCTCAAGTCAAGTCAATTTTTGGAGCATGTGTTGTCGACTTGTGTTAGTTGATGGTTTGTACACCAAGATGCAAGAGTACATGGCGATGTTACATGATGTGACAATTGTTGCTTTGAAGGAGCAAAAGAAGAGGTCATCGATTTTCATTTCTTGCATAATGTGTTTTTCCTTTTAATGGTTGTATTTGTGACCAGATGTCGCAAGATTTTGGAAGGTCCATGCTTGAGCAATAGGTTCATGATTAGCCTTCATTCTCAAATCAAGACATGAGAAACATGTCAATACTGGAGGATGATATAGGCAAGAAGTGAAAGTGGACAAAATGCCAAAGAGTTTGCAACCATTGTAGACCATTTTATGTGTTGATGCAAAGAAGCGAAAGAGATGGCGAATGCATTCTTCCAGATGTGGAATTTGGAACCGTGGAGGTAAAAGAATGGTCATTTATTTTCATGTTGCTAATGATATTGGAACTCATTGCTGTAGTTCACTTAGATGGACTTAACTTCGAAAAGTGGTTTCCAAGGAGAAGCTTGCATCAAATGCATGTGTTGCAAAAGAGGAACATGATTCTCAGTGGGAAGGCCATCAGTCAGTTTTCCAAACACCGAGGAATCACTTTGGTATAGTAGGGTGTTTAATCAGTCAACAAGTAGCCAACAAGTGTTGGATTGGGTCAGCAACAAAAGGAGAACAATGGTTGAGGGACATAGTCATTTGCAATGCAAGGCATGTCAGTGTACCCAAGTGGTTGTCATGGAGACTTTTCAAGTATAATCAGTTGATAGAACTTGGGAAGGAGAAGAGTATTCAACTCTCATCAAATAACCAACTTTTGTGGGTCCAAAAGCTTGTTAGTGGGAAGGAGTGATTGGAATCTGGATTAGGGGCAAAAATTTGCTCAAAAATCAAAGTGTTCAAAATCGATCAAAACCTGAACGACTGCATCTGTCTCGGTGATACAATCCCAACGCAACTTGTTTCACTCAAAACAGAGTTCATATGAGGAAGTTAGAGCCTGCTGACCATTTCACCAAACAAACAAACAAAATTACAGGTACTGCCCAATCAGTAGTTTGTCCTGCTGACATGGCAGGCGTCTGGGTAGGTGATGTGGGAAAACCAATGGAGTCAACGCCCAATGAGTGCTCTCTAAGTGTCACTATGTTATTGGTTTGAATATTGGTGATGTGAAGCATCGTGATTGGTTCTTAGTGGATCAATGAGAGAATGCCACGTGGCAAGCTCTGAGGTCTCCACGTGGCACCTCCCAAAGTTCAAATGTCTAATGTGCATTTGGTAAAAAAATTGTTGGTGGAGTTAGGATTCAACCCCTCGACCTCCCCTCCAAGAAACCACATGCCTTACCAACTGCACTACACATTAAGTCTTGTTATATAATGGAATGCACTTATTATTAAACTGCAGCGCCAAGCATATAAGAAAAGGGGCCAACATTGAATGCGCTTAGTGAATTAATGATGCTTATGGTTAATTAAACCATATTTATCCTTAATTTATGGTGGATTAACTTGGTGGATATTTTGGCGGGACAACTATTTTCGGAACTCCCTCCAGTTTTAGCAGAGCTAATTGGAGTTCCTCTAGTTTTAGTGGCGGTTTCCTAGGGAAAAACTGAAAAGACCATAACTTGATGGGATTTCGACCAATTTTAAAAAATGAATAGTCATTTTTAGATGATTTAGATGTTCTAAAGATAATGGAACATGTTTCAGATGAAATAGAAGACTTTTATACATGATTTTTCTACGGGGAAGTTCAAGGAAGCTTAGGACCACCAGAGAAGGAGGTCAAGCCTAGATCAGCCAGATTTCAATTAAGGAGCTTGGAGAGTCATACTAGGGGTTTTGTATGCTCTGAGTCCATTGAAGCAGGTTTCAGGAATTGTAGAGCATTGTAAACTGTACTTTTTTCCATTTTGAGCAAATACAGACGCCCAAGCCATGGAAGTTAGACCAAGGAGATGTAGCCCAGGAAGGGTGAACTCCTTTATCAAAACATTGTGTTAAGTGTTGTTATTGATGGTTTTCTGTTCATTTACTTGTTGTTGTTCGTCACTTTACTTTAATGTTATTCTGGTCATGATTCTATCATAAAACTTGACATAAAATTTACTTGTTTCCAATCGCAAACAACATAAGAGAACCCTGCACATGAAGTAATTGAAAAGCATATTTTTATAAATCTAAAGTTGAAATTAGCACAAAAAAACTAACATTTAGCTACAGATCAATAGGTTGAGACAGTAAAGCAACCAACAGATGAAGAAGAGGGTGAGAAAGTGCATGTTCGAGAATTTGCTCAGCAGGTTGAGCATATGGTTAAGGGAACGAAGATGGAGACAGAACAAGAGCCACACAACCAAGACATTGATCTCATGCCAAGAGCATCTAAGGTCGCACCCCAATCTCCACCATCTCCAAAATCACAAACGGTCTCGAGCGAGAAAGGAGAGGTTGTTCTCCTTGATGATGATCCGAAGATGGATGTGTACAATCTATCATTCGACAAATCACAACACAGTATTGTACAGGCATGTACAAAGCAGCTCCCGGATGATCACACATCACCTAGGCACATAGAGGAAAGGTTGATTGTGTCATATGTCAAAAAACATCCAGCTGCCATGGTCGAGGCTTCTAAGGCTTATGCAGAAGCCACAAGTTCGACGGTCAAGTTCTTGATATAAAAGAATGATCAGATGGTGAAAGACTTGCGAGAGGATAGGAAGAGAATAGAGCAGTCCACAGGATCCGCTATGGTAGAAATGAAGAAATCAATACTTACAGAGATACCAACTTTGGAGAATAACATGTAGACACTGTATAACAGATTTTTCACCGTGCACAAAACAATTTTCCATCTATACGGTTTTCAGCAGTAGTGCGAGAAGACAACCCAAACTCTCAAGGACATCTATGCTACTATTGCACATGTACAAGAATGGACAATGAGGTACAAGAGACCCCACTTTACTTCCACAAGATGATGAAGCTGCAACCAGAGCTAGACAAAGCATGGATTCATATGTGGATCCGAAACTATGAGCAACTCCCTCTGCTCATCACCAGCGTTGAGGCTTCCTATGCATGGTTGTACAGGAGTCTGGATGTCATAGTGAGGACACACAGGATCCCTTCCATTGGAACCCTCACTCAAGCCATGAGGAAGAATCAAGTCATGTTGGAGGTCGATGGGTACATAGAGAAGTTGATGTGTGAAGCCACCAGTGATGACTTGCAGCTAAGCACAGAGAACATGCAAAAGTACATCAGTGGTCCAACCACACTCAGGACAGTGTTGTGCATGCTTCAGGATGAGTTGGACAGAGGTTTCATAACCATATACTTGGAAGCTATGGAGGCAAGAGTATGCTTCGATAAATACATCACCTAATAGTATAGGGACATGATAGCACAGTACCAAGCTTGGTATCAGTTCGTCACTGAAGACCACCACGAGGAGGTTACTGAGTTGGTCTTTCCCCAAGACCCCGAGTGATGTTGTTTATCTTGTTAGGCTGACTCAAGCCTATTTTTGTCCCACATGGGTATATGTGGAAATTGTATTATTGTAAATATGTTGTAAGTTAAATTCCAAGTGTCACTAGTGGAATGTGAATAGTCACTATGTAATCTAAAGATTCATGGGGGTAGTCCAAGAGTCAAAGGGGAATGTCAAGGGTCACCCCACCCTTTGCTATATATAGAACCTCATAACTCATAGTACAAGCTTTTGGGAGCCAAGATTTTGGCTAGGCATTACTTAGAGGAGGCTTGGAGAGTATTGTAACAATCCTTGGCTTCTCCACATCGTAGAGCGAGTGCATCTCTTTGGAGGAGCAGACAATGTTGAATGTAATGTTCCACTATTGGGGCTAGTGGCTTTCAATGGTGTATGTATGTATGGAACTTTCACTTAATATATATAATACAGGCAACACGTTTTCATGCATATGTTGTTATTGTAGTCTGACTATTCTAGTTACTTTAGCAATGTATGTTATTTAACTTACACATTTGTGTATGAACTATTTTGCATGCAATTGTATGAATCTTGTTTGTTTGAATAACCTTCTCTCATAGTTGCATAAGATGGACCCTACTCTTGTCTCAATCCACTAGAATAGGGGTGATGGAGCATTATTATTCAACAAAATGATTCTCTAGTAATAGAAAAAAATTGCATAGGTCTCAAAATTCTTTTATAGCTATGCTAACCTTTATTCAAACATATGCACCGTCTCCTTCAAGTGTAAATTCTCCTCTTTAATCTCTGCATTGATCACCATTGTATCTTCCAATCCCTCTCTCTTCCACATTGACTTTGCTTTCTCCTTGAGTACTAATAGCTTTATCAAGGTCAAAGATTCAAATACTTTGATTGGTATGACTTGTGAATGTGGTACTTATGGCCCTCACACCTCACCAACTTGGATCTTCTACAAAAATTAAATTTTGTGCCTATTTAAGGAATTATGTAGAAATCTTTGTCTTGATAATGGATTCCAAGACTCCTATTCTCTTTGCATGAATGGCATGGTCTAGCATATATAGAAACTTGTATTCTAGTTTTTCTTCGAGTTCTTAGTTGTGTGAATATAATATTAATATGGACTCCCAACCAAATCAACATCGATGCTTGATGTACAAACCAATAGACAAATTCTAACATAAATGAAAATAAATAGTGCAACTCATCAAAACTCAGTTGGATTGTTTGCAATTTTATTTACTAATATTAGTTTCTTCTAACATTTATTCTTTGATTTGGTTTGAATTATGTGTTCATTCCTAATACCTCAAGGTTGAGTTCATCAACTACATAACTGTAAATAAATTCTACCATGCATATAAAGTCAACTAACATGATACTACTATGATTTTTGTTCCCACAACACTATGGTTATCATTAAATAGATGATAAACAATAATGATTAACATGGCTCAATATAGTACTTACTGATGTAATGGTTAAAACATCGCTCAATCTTACACTTCTAATGTCAATGATCAAATAAATGAACCACCATATCTATTGTGAAATTAGACACCAAAATTCAAATTAAGTTCTCTTCCAAATGAAACTCACAACTATATTTAATTTAAGTACATAAAGACAATGGAAACAATTCTCATTACCACTCTATCAAAAACAAAAAGATACCTAGGCATTTATTTAGAAGTAGAAAATAAGTCTCAAAACAAAATTTTTAAAGCATAAAATAATCATAAAATCAGTGTTTACCCTAAAGAATAGGTGTAGCTTGATGGTTAAAAACATGTATTCTAAAAGCATACATATAGATATACTTATGTGAGTTTTAATCAGCTTAATGTTATTAACAATATTTTAGTTTTTTTTGTGTGTGGTAGAAATCAAGTAATACAATTTTGGATGAGATTTTAATTTCTTGTTGTTTAAAATAAGTTTCCAAATACATAAATAAATTCAAACCCATCTAAGTCATTCTTATTATACAAATAAAAATCTCAAATTACTAAATCTCTATCAAATTTTATGCATATTACAATACTCAAATTGCTATTCTAAAAATTCTCCATCCAATTCATACCAAACCAGTAGAAAAATACCAAACTCATAAAAAAACACAATCATAAATTAAAATATACGGTGACAATCTGCAACCATTTGTATGTCTTAGATTTAAATGTATAACTATGTGACAATCTGCAACCATTTGTATGTCTCATATTTAAATATATAACTTAAGAAAAACACAATCATACCAAACCTATAGAAAAGTACCGAACTCATAAAAAAAACACAATCATAAATTGAAATCTACGGTGACAATCTGCAACCATTTGTATGTCTTAGAATTAAATATTTAACAATGTGACAACCTGCAACCATTTGTATGTCTTGGATTTAAATATATAACTATATGCATTAATAATTCTAAGGATCCAAGACTGCAAAAAAAAAATACCAGTCATGTAGTGGAAACGAACATAAAACCCATTAATGGAAGCAAGAAGATTGCAGAGTGAAGGGCAAAATGAGAGAAGAAGAAGCTGAAGGGATTACAAATTCTATAAGAGTATACATAAATTTCTAAATTCAAGCACGCCCAATTACAAATTCAAAATGAATGATGCATGGATGGCACTGATGGCATGAGATGGATGCAGGATGCTTGGCCACTGCAAATAGAGACGATAACAGACAATGCCGTTACGAAGGGTGAACACGGCAGAAGCACGAATACCGAGTGCTAGAGATGGGACGTTGGGAAAGCTGAAAAGTCGAAGACAAGGTCGAATACGGTTTCTGATGCATAGCATGGATATGTATGGTGATGGCAGCTATTGGGCACATTAAAGGCTAGTTATTTGTTTCCGTCTAATAGTGCTTCAGACTATTTTCTCAAGTGGTTTTCAATTCAAATATTTGGCAATGTATAGCAATGGAACAATAGTTGTTAGCAGTAAATCGACGCAAGACAAAGGTAAGAGGAAGATCGTCGAGAGTGAAAAGGTTGAGCAAAACTACAAGTTGAGAGAAGATCCTCTTGTTGAGAAAGTAACTTTAAAGGTAGAGGCGAAGAGGCGATAGCGTGAAAGGAGAGTAGAACAGAGGAAGAGAGAGAAGACAAGGTTGGAAGATGCAGAGAGGAAGTTGTAGGAAATAGAAAAGAAGCTGAAATCAGAGCAAGAGCTCAAGAGGAGAGAAGGAGAAGAGAAACAGAAAGAAGAACAAGAGGAAAGACAAGGCGTAATGACAAAGAAAACTGCGCATATATAGGTTGAGACAGCAGAGTAGCCAACAGATGAAGAAGAGGGTGAGCAGGCGCAGGTTCGGGAATTTACTTAGCAGGTTGAGCATATGGCTACGGCAACGAAGACGGAGACGGAACATGAGCTACCAAACCAAGGCATTGATATCATGTCGAGAGCATCCGAGGTCACACCACAATCTTCGCCACCTCCAGAATCACAACTGGTCCCGAGCAAGCAAGGAGAGGTTGTTCTCTTTGATGATGATCTGGAGATGGATGTGTACAATCTATCATTCGACAAGTCACAACACAAGAATGTACATATACATACAAAGAAGCTCCCGGATGATCACACATCACCTACGCACATAGAGGAAAGGGTGATTGTGTCAGATGTCAGAAGACATCTAGCTACCATGGTTGAGGCTTCTAAGGCTTATGCATAAGCCATGAGTTTGACGTACAAGTTCTTAATAACAAAGAATGATTGGATTGTGAAGGAATTGCAAGAGGCCAGGAAGAGAACAGAGCAGTCCGTAGGATCCTCTATTGCAGAAATGAAGAAAGAAATACTTGCAGAGATATCAACTTTGGAGAACACCATGTGGACACTGTATAACAGATTTATCACCGTGCACAAAAAAGTTTTACATCTATACAGTTTTCAGCAGTAGTGCGCAAAGATAACCCAAACTCTCAAGAATATCCATGCTTCTATTGCACATGTAAAAGAATGGGCAATGAGGTACAAGGGGGCCCCACTTTACTTGCACAAGATGATGGAGCCGCAAGAAGAGCTAGACAAGGCACAAATTCAGATGTTGATCTGGAACTATGAGCAACTCCTTCTACTCACCGGCTTTGAGGCTTCCTATGCATAGTTGTACAGGAATCTGGATGTCATAATGATGAAACACGAGATCCCATCCATTGCAACCCTCACTCAAGCCATGAGAAGAATCAAGTCATGCTGGAGGTCGAAGGGTACATAGAGCAGTTGATGCACAAAGCCACTACTGATGACTTGCAGCTGAGCACAGAGAACATGCAGGAGTACATCAGTGGTTCAACCACACTCAGGATAGTGTTGCGCATGCTTCAGGATGAGTTGGACAAAGGTTTTAGAACCATATACCCAGAAGCCATGGAGGCAAGAGTCCGCTTCGATAAATACATCACCTAACAATACGGGGACATGATAGCACAATGCCAAACTTGGTATCAGTTCGTCACCGAAGACCACCATGAGGAGGTTACTGAGTTGGTCTTTCCCCAATACCTCGAGTGATGATGTTTGTCTTGTTAGGCTGAATCAATCCTATTCTTTTCCCACATGGGTATATGTGGAAATTTTATTATTGTAAATATGTTGTACGGGAAATTCCAAGTGTCTCTAGTGGAATGTGAACAATCACTATGTAATGTGAAGATTCATAAGGGTAGTCCAAGAGTCAAAGGGGAATGTCAAGGGTCACCCCACCCTTTTCTATATATAGAACCTCATAACTCATAGTACAAGCTTTTGGGAGCCAAGATTTTGGCTAGGCATTGCTTAGAGGAGGCTTGGAGAGTATTGTGACAAGCCTTGGCTTCTCCACATCGTAGAGCGAGTACATCTCTATGGAGGAGCAGACGGTATTGACTGTAATGTTCCACTATTGGGTCTAGAGGCTTTCAATGGTGCATGTATGGATGGAACTTTCACTTAATACATATAACAAAGGCAACACGTTTTCATGCATATGTTGTTATTGTAGTTCAACTATTCTGGTTACTTTAGCAATGTATGTTATTTACCTTACGCATTTGTGTATGAACTATTTTGTATGCAATTGTATGAATCTTATTTGTTTGAATCACCTTCTCTCCTAGTTGCATAAGATGGACTCTACTCTTGTTCCAATCCACTAGAATAGGGGTGACAGAGCATTGTTATCCAATAAAATGATTCTCTAGTAATAGAAAAAAATTGCATAGGTCTAAAAATTCTTTTATAGCTATGCTAACCTTTATTCAAACATATGCACCTTCTCCTTCAAGTGTCGATTCTCCTCTTTAATCTCTGCATTGATGGCCAGTGTATCTTCCAATCCCTCTCTCTTCCACATTGACTTTGCTTTCTCCTTGAGTACTAACAGCTTTATCAAGGTCAAAGATTCAAATACTTTGATTGGTATGACTTGTGAATGTGGTACTTATGGCCCTCACACCTCACCAACTTGGATCTTCTACAAAAATTAAATTTTGTGCCTATTTAAGGAATTATGTAGAAATCTTTGCATGAATTCCAAGGCTCCTATTCTCTTTGCATGAATGACATGGCATAGCATATATAGAAACTTGTATTCTAGTTTTTCTTCGAGTTCTTAGTTTTGTGACTATAATATTAATATGGACTCCCAACCAAATCAACATTGATGCTAGATGCATGATGTACAAACCAATAGACAAATTCTATCATCAATGAAAATAAATAGTGCAACTCATCAAAATTCAGTTGGATTGTTTGCAATTTTATTTACTAACTAAGATTAGTTTCTTCTAACATTTATTCTTTGATTTGGTTTCAATTATGTGTTCATTCCTAATACCTCAAGGTTGAGTTCATCAACTACATAACTCTAAATAAATTCACCACAAGCATAGTAATACTACCATGCATATAAAGTCAACTAACATGATACTACTATGATTTTTGTTCCCACAACACTATGGTTATCATTAACTAGATGATAAACAATAATGATTAACATGGCTCAATATAGTACTTCTAATGTAATGGTTAAAACATGGCTCAATCTAACACTTCTAATGTCAATGATCAAATGAATGAACCACCATGTCTATTGTGAAATTAGACAACAAAATTCAAATTAAGTTCTCTTCCAATTGAAACTCATAACTATATTTAATTTAAGTACATAAAGACAGTGAAAAAAATTCCCATTACCACTCTATCAAAAACATAAAGATAACTAGGTGTTTATTTAGATAAGTCTCAAAACAAAATTTTGAAATTATAAAATAATCATAAAATCAGTGTTTACCCTAAAGAATAGGTGTAGTTTTATGGTTAAAAAAATATACTCTAAAAGCATACATATAGACATACTTATATAATTGGCTTAATGTTACTAACAAATATTTTAGCTTTTTTTGTGTGATAGAAATCAAGTAATACAATTTTGAATGAGATTTTAATTTCTCGTTATTTAAAATAAGTTTCCAAATACATAAATAAATTCAAACCAATAAAAAAGTTTTTAAATCATTCTTACTATACAATTAAAAAATCTCATATTGCAATACTCATATTACTATTCTAAAAAATCTTTATCAAATGTCATACCAAATCGGTAGAAAAATACCAAACTGATTAAAAAAACCACAATCATACCAAACCTGTAGAAAAATACCAAACTCATAAAAAAAAAACACAATCATAAATTAAAATATACGATGACAATCTGCGACCATTTGTATGATTTAGATTTAAATATAAAACTATGTGACAATCTGCAACCATTTGTATGTCTTGGATTTAAATATATAACTATATGCAACTATTAATCATGTAGTGGAAACAGACATAAAACCCAAATCTTGGAGGATAGAGATGAGTATTGTTTTTAAAATGCTTAGGTTCCCAAAATCTGGAGGCAGTGAGTCTGGTAGGTGACATAGATGCCCTAGCAGACGTTATATTCTGATTATCACATTACATACGGTAAATGAGAATCAATCCTAACACAATATATTTCTGTGTTTTAAAGTTAGTCCATTATCATTATCACATTTTTCATTCTGTTTTGTAAACACAATTATTTGCATATAGATTTTTTTATATTCATTTAAATTTTAGATCTGTCAAGTGAGGATCAAATTTTCTAAGGTGTAAACCTCTTTTTTTAGTGTAAAATTAAAAGTTTGCATCTCCAGAGATTTGATTCATCTCGGCCTTTGATAGATTCTGAAGCTCAGATCCATCTAGGATGGTTTATCTTCAAATAATTATAGTAAACTCTAAGCTTTATAGATAGTTAATGAATCTCGGTTGGTTTATCTTCAATCAGGGAAAGTAAGAGTACAAACGCTCATGAAATTCAAATACCAGCTTAGATCCATCTTAATTCCGTATCTACCCAGTGCACAGAGAGATCAAATATCTTTTCAGAAGTTTGTATCTCAAGAGATTGGATCTCTCTTAGCGCTTGGTAAATCTCGAGACAAGATGGATTCAAGATCATTTAATTTACCCCTTTAAATAGGTTATATTCCACGTGAATACCATGAGTTCTCAATATATGAATCATTTTTTTTATAGGGTTATATTTTATTTTGTTATTTTTATTTTTGTTTTATTTTGACCAAGTTAAAATGTTTACATTACATTAATCTTTTAATTTAATTTAATTTTTATTTTTATGTAATTTGACTTGGTCAAAATGTTAAATAGGACATTACCTCTACCATACTAGGTTGGCCCCTCTCCGCACAAATGTACAATTGGTTTATGCTCAGGGAATTAAAAATTGTTAAAAAGGTGGTTTTTCTACTTCTAGTTTTTCTATCTTTCCTATAAATATTTTTTCAAACCCTTTTTCCAATAAAAGTAAGATCAATTATTTATCTATCTAATTTCTTAAAATAACACGCCTCTTTGGAGAGAAGGAAAATTAATTAGAATTTTATGCCTTTAAATAGGCTACATTAAAGAAGAATACCATGTGAAAAACCATTAGTAATTTCATCCCGAAAACCATTGGTAATTTTATCGAATCAAAATGTTTAAATAGCCCAAACCTATATCCATACTCCAAAATGTTTAAATAACACAAGCCTAGATCCATACTTTGGATCTGTCAAGCCTAGAGGGATCAAATCTCTCAAGGTGCAAACCTCTTTTGAGTGCAAAATTTGAAGAAAGGTTTGCACATCCAGAGATTTATTTTTTAGTTCAAAATGTTTTAATTAATATTTTATTTTTTATTTTTACGTAATTTGATCAGGTCAAAATGTTTAGATAACAAAATATCACTGGACATTACAACAACTCATCCACACTGGGATGGAGAGCGTCTCTTGGCCCAAATATGTAATAGAATTAAATTAAAAAAAATATTTATAAAATATTGTGATTGTGAAATGAGAATGGATTTTGGGCATGTGGTATTGATGAGCCATGGTATTGGCCAATGGTATGGTATAGTTAATAGTATCCATGGTAAAGTTGGGTGAGTATCCATAGTTAAAAGTCTTGTTAATTGTAAGTATTCTTTTTATTGTGAAATGAGGAATGGTTTTTGGGCATGTGGTATTGATGAGCCATCGTATTGGCCCATGATATGGTATGGTTAATAATATCCATCATAAAGTAATAGTGAATATCCATGGTTAAAATTCTTATTATAATGCAAGTATCAAGTTTTTTTTGTGCTTATTAATGAAATTTAAATATGGTTACAAAATTATTATTTTAATTTATATGGTGAAATGGATCTTAATTTATAGCCACTATTTATATGTTATATATTTTCATGTGATAGAGATGTAGATATATTTTAAAAGTAATTATAATATTTTTCTTTTAAATTTAATAAAAAAATATTATAGAAATAAATTCAAATAAAATATTTATAAAATATTTTGAGTGTGAAATGACAGATAGTTTTTGGGCATGTTATATTGATAAGCCATGGTATTGGCTCATGGTCTTGTAAAGCCTATTTACAAGTTAATGATATATATGGAAAAGTGGACGTGAATATCTATGATTAAACATATTGTTATATTGTAAGTTTGTGTGCTTATTAATTAAATTTAAATATGGGTACATAATAATTATTCTATTTTATAAGGTAAAATGGATCTTAACTTATTGTGCTACTTATATATTTTGATGTAATATGTATATTATGATTTTTTTTTAATCCAAAAAGTTATTAGTAATTTTATTAATAAAAACAAAATTACAATGTACCAAATTTGAATTTTATTATTTTGATTTACTACCATAATCAGAGTTGTATCAAACTCTCTGAAAATCTAGTTTTTCATGATCGGTCCAAACATATTCATATAGTATATCATCATCTCAGAGATTTTGTATTGAGGTGGATTATGTTGTCGAGTATCAAACCCTCTAAAAATCCAATTTTTCATGATCAGTCCAAACATATTGATATCAAATATCCTCATCTCAGAGATTTTGTATTGATATCGAATATCATCATCTCAGAGATTTTGTATTGAGGTGGATTATGTTGTTGGAGTAGATTCCCACAGGGGAGCAAGATGCAGACATTTTGACAAAGGCATTGTCAAGATGTAAATTCGAGTTTCACAAAGACAGGATCGGGGTAGCTGATAATCCATTTCTTATTGAGAGGGAGTGTTGAGAAATGACAACAAGAAATTCCAGTTTACTATGTCCTTGAATTAAACTGTGAATTAAAATCGAATTATATTCTCATAGCAACTTGTAAATAGTTAATTAAGTTTAATTGACTTAATTAGCATAGGGATTTTGAGTTGGAAGTCTATATGAAGTCATGCAAGTGTGATAGCTAATTTTTAGGGGTTCAGATTGAGTTTATTTGAGTTGTCATTAGGTAAATCAGTTTGACGGAGTTATAGACAATTAAACTAGTTCTAACTGTTTGTGGAACTAGTAGAGGTCTAGTAGTGAGTTGGTGCACTGGTGCATCCTCAGTGCTACTCTAGCTAACTGAAGATTCCCTCATGAGAAACTCATGCATGTCAGTTCAGAGAAAGACCCAGTTGAGACTAGAGTGCAGGGACAATGTACTATCAATTGTAGAATGATCTGAGTTGTACAAATCATGCATGCAATCAAAAGAGGACCTAGATTTGGATTGCGCAGTTATGGAAGAAGGAATTCCCAATTAAATATGGGCTATTCCTCTCAAGAACTGTGCAAAGAAATAGGGGCTCAACAGGCAGCAGAAACTGGCTAAGTGTTGGTTAGTGTGGGCTTGTGAGGCAGAGACTTGATCATACTTGTGCAGGAATTGTTCTAGTGAGAACAAGCATTGTATTTCCATCTTGGATTTCTGATTAATGCAATATAGATAGTAAGGGTTTTGAGATGTGGCTTTCCCCAGATAAATATTCTATTATGTGCCATTGATTATCTTCCTCTTGGCGATTATTATCTTCATTGATCATTTGTTTCTGTTGTTTAAAGAGTAGAGTAGGTTCTTGTCTTGTGTTTTAATACATTACATGAGCTGTGAATCTACAGGAAAATCTACATATCTTCCTTCTTCGCTTGACTAGGAGAACCAATCTTATGAACTCAGCTGTGATATATGCTTACATAAAGATATTATTGTTTGATTCTTCACTGATTGAGGAAACCCTACTGCAAAACCTTTAATATATGCGACATGTGTGAGGAAAAAGTAACCAAAACAGTGCCTAAATAGCTCATATTCCTCTCCTTCTTCTTGCGCTAGATGAGAGGCTTCTACTTCTCTTTTTCGCACTTTCTATTGTACTTCATATGCATGAACAAATTTAGTGCCTATAATGAAATTCAAGCTTCGTATAAATAATAATTTTCCCATGCAAATTAGCTGTTATGACTTGGAGGCAAGGTCGTCATTCCTTTTGGAGATTATCTTTCTTTCATCTTGATTCGAATTGAAGGAGAGGTCTTGTGCTTACCTTGGAGGGATTTCATTCTTATTTTAATGATTCATACAAAATGTAACATGCCCAAGAAGGGTCCTTCATACATGACATTGACTCAATTTGACTTTTATGACTATATGACAAAACCTAAAGGCTCACAATGGGAGCCATTACTAAAAATAAAATTCCTTTTCTCATGAAACCCATGAGACAAACATTAAAATAATAATTTTATTTTTCTTCTTTTCATTAATTACATAAAATCAAAATTACATGTCATTATGAAGACCAAACCTAGTTACACTTTTCAACACTCCCTCCTAACTAGGGAGGTATTCATAATGGTACTTGGTAATTCTCAATTTGAAAAATTTCTCATAAGAAGAGACTAATTTGTAACCCATTTGTATAGCATCATATCAACCAACATTGTTCACATAGCAAGGCCTTGACTAAAATCTCTATCTATCCACGAGATCTGAGCACAATGTTGGTGAGACCAATGATGTATAGACACTCTCATCGTTGTCTCTCTTGGAACATACCCCACCTAGGTTCTTAGGGTGTGGTTCAACAAGACTATCCTTATCTTGGATTCCCAGTCCTCAAAGAATATTAGTCATCTACAACTACTCTTATCTTGGATGCCTTAACACATCCTCAAAGAGAATTGGATGCCAGATGTTTACCCAATCCTCCATTATGTCTTCCCAAGTGAAGACAAGAATGATGTGTCGATATCTCCCTCTTAATTAGGGAGGACATATCTATTCCAGTAAAGAAATGTACCTAAGCTCCCTCTTGGAATAGGAATTTGTTTCCAAGTTTCTACCAAGTAAGAAACTTATTTCCAGGCTCCCTCTTAATTAGGGACCTATAATAGGTCCTCAAGTGGAGATGATGGGACAACCAAATATTTGAATAACTCCTCACGATGTCATGAACTTTTTTTCATTATCTAGGAGTCTTCATGTTTGGGACTTCTTCATAGGGCACAAACCATCCATCACTTTCATCCATTAGCCAGTCATGTCATCATCAGAAAGTGATCTAGCAGTTCATATCTGACCTTCCTTCATGCCACGCTGCCTATTTCAAGAGTTGTAGAACATTGTAAACTATACGTTTTTCCATTTTTAGCAAATACATAGGTCAAAGCCATGGAGACTAGACCAAGGAGATGTAGCCCAGGAGGATGTTGATTTCCTTTTTCCATGGTTGCATATCCCAGAATATTTTCTTTCCTTTATTCACACATTTCATTCATAGGAACTTCCAATAAGAGTTCCTCCAAATAATGTCAATGAACTCATACTTCATATGATGACATATTATGTTGATTTCATCTAGTGAATGTGTGACCCATGCATTCCTGCATCCCTTCGAGGGAGGAGATCCTTCCTTTTTATTATGATATCAATATAGAGAATTGATCCATGTTACCTACGACCATTGACATGACTCAACAATATCGAATGTAAGCATACATACCTCATTTTTCCTTTTGGTCATCTAGACTTCCTGTAGCAACTCCCTTGATTGAAAAAACTTCAATCCCTTGCTCTGCATCTTTTATGTCATCCACCATCATCCCATGAATTCCACAAGTTTAGAATGCTTAATGAAACACTTACTTCCTCTCTTGATCAATGAACCCTTCAATGAAAATTCCATCAAATAATCTTGAGGATCTAGAGTATTCCCATCTAGTAGATGTTTCCTTTTGACTTATGTATGATGATATTTGACTTGGGTGACCTTTTTCTTTTCCATAAGTGCCACTTATGTTCCCAATGAGGTTTCCAAGAGCTATATCCTTTGTTGTTGACTGCCATAGATTCCGACCATCTTTCATGCTTCTCTATGATGATGTCCGGAGCTCTTGCTTTCAATGCTTCTATGATGCCATGATGCATCTTCGTTTTCTTAGTAAATCATAATAGTCATATCTTTCAATAGAAGACTTATGAACTTGAAAAGAACTTATGTGAGGAAGGCTATCTTGGTAATAGAGATCTCTTACTTCCTCTTTCTTAGACTTCTTATTTTCAAATTGCTCTACTTCTTTGGTGATATGGGCTTCTTCTCTCCCTATTTTGTTATTGTCCTTCTTGGTATTAGGAAAATATATTTTGTAGTTCCCATATTATTGACACTCATAGCGTTGAATCTTAGTCATGTCCTTCTTTTTCCGAGAACCAAACTTCCCAAATTTTCCTTTTCTTCTGTCATTGTAGCATAAGCTTGATTTTTCTCATCTGCTCCCAAATTAGATTTGGCCTTTTGTGTAGATTATTCAATCTTTCACACTGACCCTATATACTGGAATGGAGTATTTTCTTTCTTCCCATAAATACTTGAAGTAAATTTACACGACTCCTCTATAATGCATTTAATACAACTATAGTCATTTCTATATTAGACATGACTTCTCCTAGATCTTGTAGTTGATCCTTGATTTCATATATCCTCATAAAGTATAAGGTTATTCCATATTCCATTGACATATTTATCTTGTAGAGTTTTTGTCTTAGTGATATGACTTCTCCAACATGTTAGCCTGCTGTTGCAACAGGGTTTCATCTTTCATGATTGACATTTTTACATGCCAAATATGTCATACTTTGCAGGCTGCAGTGTTCCATATTTCCAGAAGAAGCCAAAGAAGAAAGCCATGAAGTGTGCTAGTCCAAATGCCATTGCTGATTCCAATTTTGATGAGTTGTTCCAGTTTTGAAGAGTTTTCATTTAAGGAAGGTCCAAACAGTCTAATCTTGGCCTTCCTAGGTTTCAATTTCCTGTTTTAGAATATAGAGAAATGTGTCTGTCCAAACAGTTTAATCTTGGCAGATTTGTAGATAGGTAGAGAATCAAAGGGACCCAAATGTTTAATCTAGGCCCTGGCAGAAATAAGTGTAGAGCTAGATAGGAAACATTAAAAAGAAAAATTGTAAATCTGGGTCTGCAAGTCTAAGTGCACCCAAACCAAAAAAAGAAGAAAAAATGTTAGGTGAGTAGGCTGGGTAGGTAGCTGAGAGGTTGCAGAAAGATGACTTATGATCAATTTTGTGTTACTAAGTGTATATTTTTCCGGATCACAGTGCAGGCAGTTTTCATTCAAAGGAGCTCAAAGGTGGACATCACTAACTCCCCCTTCTTCTAATTCCCTAAGTCACTTACTAATTTCCCCAAAGAGGTCAAGATCTGCTTGATTCCTCTTAGTTCCATCATCCTCCGCATCAGATTGCCTTGGTGAAGATCTGCTTCACTCAAGGATTTTATTTCTTTTCAAAATCTTTTCCCCAAAATTAGCCCAAGGTCCCTAACCTTGGCGCCTGCTTATCATCTCCATATTAACTACTAACTCTAGTATATAACTCCCTATCAGTTTTCCCCCTTCCCCTACTAAAACTTTGTATATAAAAATCCCCTTATGTAAATATCCCCTCCCTGGCAATATAGCCATATTTTTATAAGTCCGGGAAAAAATGGTCCACCTGGGGCTGTTTTTAGCCCATCCGAGTCATAACAGGGGTTAGATGACACCTGGTCATGCTAACAACCTCTTCCCTAGCCCTAAAACCCTCAAAAATCCCTCTATTCCACCCCTAACCCAAAGTTTGTACATAAAATATTAATCGCGCTCATTTTAAACCCATGTTTCACCCCTTACCCTAAGTCCCGAACGCAAATACATTAACCCGCCCATATAACTTCAAACCCCGCCTTTCCCTAAGTCTAAATCCCCGCGCGCAAATATTAAAATCAGAATATTCCTGGATATTCCCCGCCCATATACCTCCGCCGCCTCACCATCGCTGCCAGCCGTTGGATCGTCCGCCCCGCAGATCTACGGCTGATGGGCCCTCCCATCCCCGAACCGCCCGAAGCTTAGCATCCAGGAGATGGGCAGTATTACCGTCGTACTACCACCACGCGTCAAGCTCTCGGGTGTGGCGGAGCCCCTCCCTCCAAAACCACCCAAGCGCTAAGGCGGTGCGCCCAAAACCGCTTACCGCCATTTCCCTTGTGACGTCACCCACTTGTGTCACCTCACTGCCTAGTCAACATAACACGTCATCCGCCTGCGTGGCCTCCTGCCACTGTACCGCCGAGTCACCTGCCACGTGTCCTGCCACATCATCAGAGCCGCCATACCTGCCACGTCATCATGCTGACATCATCGCTGACGTCACCCGCCGTACGAGGTCCCATCGCTGACGTCATGCTGACGTCATCATCACTTTTTGGCGCGAAGGAGCAAAAATCGCACTTCGGAGCCCCGGAATCAGTTTCTGAGGCAGTTTTTGATGAGCGATTTGCGTAAATCGCTCATCGTTGGATTTTTTAGGCCGAAATGGGGAATCTTTTCATTTTGCAGCCCTAGGAAGCCCGAAAGGCGCTGAAGGACCCATTTTTCTTCGCGAAGCTTGCCGGAAGGAGCAGAAGACAGTTCTCGAGGAAGCAGAGGCTGAACAGCGGCCATTAATTTGTGATTAGACCCACAGCAAAGGAAAACAATGGCCCAGTTTATTGTCAAAGAGTATCAGAGGAAAAAGAAGAGCCAAAGAGTATCAGTCAAGATTTTTTAGGGGCTCGAAGCACTTGAATATTGATGAGCCCCCCAGAAAGTCAAATCAAGAAGCGTAAGCCCACCCTTGCCCTCAAATCACAGTTAAAGCTTTAAATGCAGACCGACAACAAAGAAGCAGAAACCCATACACATTTACTGCAGAAAACACTGCACCAAGCCGCCAAGGACTACATCATTTACTCAGTTTTTGATAAGGCAGCCCTGAGCGCAGCCCGAGATATTTTTTGCATTTATTTCTGGATAGGATTAGGTCAAGTAATCATCTTTCTTTCAGAACTGTTTAGGTCAAGTTGTAATAAAAGCAGTTGTAGAGAGTTTTTCCCTATATATACCGCCCTCTACATTGTTACAAGAGTTGGACAATTGAGAATTTTCACTAGAGACTCGCCTTGTATACCTGGGTTTTTCTATAATCAAAGATTGCTGAAAGCTTGGAGAGCAAACTGTCTGTTGTAAATGAATGTTTTTGGAGATATGAAGATGGAATTCTTGTGCTGCAGTCTAAAGCAATAAGTGCATCTTACCTCTGTTTATTGTTTACCACTATCTAGATAGCAGAAAGAAAGAATAGCTTAGAATTTGTTTAAGTACACTCTATGCTCAATTTCTGTTGTTTCTTTATGTTTTCCTCTGAATGAATTGGTTATGAATGTGAATTCCCCCGGGCTCATATTTACCTCAATTCACATGTGCTAGCCAATTATCTAGGGATTCTTTACTTCCCCTAGGTAGAGCTCTGTTACCCCCATCTGTTAAGCCGATTGAGAGATTCTTAGCTGCCTCTCATTGCTTAGCATTCTTTCCATCACTTAAACCTGAAATACTGTTTCATGTGCAGCTATCTGGCTCCACTTTCCCTCTCCTGTGACTGAAGAAGTGCACCAGCAATTCTCTTCCTCGACTCCACGCCCAATGGTTTGAAACTCCCAGCCAATGCCTTGCCTCTCTGTCTGAAGACATCAATTTTCCCACCAAAAACAAAACAAAAACCCTTTGAACCCAAAACCTAGCCTAAAATCCTTTTCAACAAAGCTAAATATAAAAGAGAGAGCCCTCTCTGATTGCAGGTTGGCTAGAACCTGCAGTCCAAAGTTGGTCTGTGGTTACCTTGGCCGTATCCTTTTCCGAAGCTTAAGGACAACCTAAGTGATAACATAATGGCGACTCCACTGGGGAACTTCCTCAGATAGTTTCACGAAGAAGGTAAGAAAGCTCCGCTGAGACCATAAATCAAACTTTCCAATTGTTGTTTATCTCTTAAAACTACAGATGAATCCTAAATGTCAGCCAGGAAGCCTTTGAAACTGTTTTTTGCTTTGCATTAACAGGAGCAAATAAATGCTGCTTCAGTCAATCTTCATGCTAGTTTTAAGTTACAAATAAGCTGTCCCAAATTTTAATTAGTCCCTTGTTGATTACAAAAACATTCTCAGGAAAAATACCCAAAAAACAATTCGGAAGCTGGCTCCCAAGAAAAATCCACGATATACAAGGTCAAATCCAGATCCCAACCCTCCAGCTGTTTTTGAAAACCCTAACCTAATCTCGAAAATCCTTAGGAAGCAAGAAAGACCAGAAAATTTTGCTGATTTGAGCCCTGAAACAGCTTACCCTAGCTGTATTCCGACTCCTGTCAAGGTTTTGTTCCAGTCAACCCCTATTTCCCTTCTTTCATCATCTACATCCTGTAGTACTTCTTCCACACCTTCATTCACTGCACATACTAACGCTACTGTTGTTTCCAGCGTTCCAGTCACTCCTGTGATCCCCGTTACTCCAGTTGTTCCATTTATCCCCGTTGTTCCACTTATAGCTGCCAATATGGCTAATAGATATGCACCCTTGCAATTAGCTACTAATGCTGGGGCTTTACCTCAAGAGTACCAATCTAAAATCACATATTTTGATAGCACTGGTCCTTTCACAGCCATTCAGCATACCAAAAAGATGCAAGAGTATTTTGAAAACTACGAGATAGATGATGATAGTGTAAGAATGAGAATTTTTGTTCAGAGTTTAACAGGTGATGTAAGAACTTGGTTCAGATCACTTGCTGCAAATTCCATAACCACCCCAGATGAGCTTTACCAATCCTTTACCAACAGATGGGAGAAAAAGAAAGACCCCTTGCACATACTAGCTGAATATGATACGATCAAACGAGGTCCTCAAGAGACTGTTTTGGAGTATTGTGCAAGATTCAATAATGTATATAACGCAATACCACAGAACTTAAGGCCTCCACCTGACCTTGCCTTGTACAAATTTCCCGATGGATTCGACCCGGATATGGCATACCAGTTAAAAGAAAGAGCTCCTCAAACCCTTGCGGACATGCAAAATGTTGCTGTTAGTGTAGAAGCCAATTTAATTGCCAAAAGAAACAGAACTAGAATGGAAAGAAGAACCACCTTTAAGGAAGAACCCTCGGCTTTTGATCAAAAGCTTGATGCTATCATCAGTGGGCTGCAAAGGCTGGGAGAAAGAGTAGAAAATGTTGAGAGAAAAGCATCATGGGAAGGACAACAGTCCAATACCATAAGGAACCCAAATTTTAGGAAAATGCAGAACACAAATGCTGGTAGACCCACCCGAGACCATGATATAAGACCCCATTTTCAAGATAACTATGTTGAAGGATCTACTTCTGGTGAACCCATAGAGGACACTCACATGAACTTAATGGATCTAAAGGGTGAGGATCAAACTGTCCTATCCCAAGAAGACAAAAATGAACCCGATTACAATCAGTTTCAGACTAAATCTGGTGAGTCTTTTGATTTTAAATAGGGTTATGATACTGCTGTGTATGAAGTACACAAACAATATAAGCTGAGAACTAGGACCATTGACATTTCCGAACCTAGCAAAACAAAGGATGGCAAACAGCCCAACAAGATCAAAGGCAAGGCTGTCATAACAGAACCAGTTGATATACCTGTTCCAAACCCGCATCAAGTGACGGTAGAAGACATAACAGAAATACAGTCTTCCAAAGATCAGCCTTTGCCACCTCCTTCCTCGAAAGAAAGCTCGAACAGGGTTCCCAAAAACTTTCCTGAAGTTGAAAAACCGCAAGCTAAAACTTCCCATAGCAGTGATAAACAAGAGCGAAACGCAGACAATTCAAATGAAACAGAAAAAACTGCCATTATCAACACCAAGACTCCATTGGAAAAACCATTTAATTTAGAGGCAGAAATAGCGAAGTTGAAGATATCCATTCCCCTCTCAGAACTGGCCAAACACGATGTCTATAGGCAACAAATTCAAAGATCACTTCAAATGCCAGAAGTTAAGGATGATGTAAATGTTTTAGATGACACCCCAGAGCTGCTGTTTGGCCCAAAATTTAATGGAAAATCAACACATGGACCTGTCCCGCCCTTTTATGTTAGTTTGCATATACATGACAAAGTTTTGCACAATGCTATGTTTGACTCAGGGGCATCGCACAATCTTATGCCCTAAGCAGTTATGGAAAAACTGAATCTTGATATTACAAGACCTTGCAAAGATTTATACTCATTTGAATCAAGTCAAGTGAAATGTCTAGGCCTCATCAAAGACTTGTGCGTCTCCTTAGTCCAATATCCCAACAAGACCATCCATATGGATGTAGTGGTTGCTGACATTCCACCAAAGTACGGTAAGCTCCTATCAAGATCATGGGGAGCAAAGCTCCAAGTATCCCTTCAATTAGACCTTTCCTATGCCACCATTTCAGTCTTTGGGCAACCAAAGAGACTGTATAGAGAAACGCTCATGAAATATGTGGTAAGTAGTGAGAGCAAGCATGAAAATTTTCCCATTTACTCAATCCACTCTGATATGGATTCCTTTATTTTGTTTAATGATGATACAAATGTTTCAATTGATAATGAGCCCTTCGCTCTAGAGCAACAAGCACACATCAACAAAGAGTCGGTTGCACATACCCACGAAACTATCGCAGCAGTCAATGCAACCAGCCTACCAAAAGAAATTCCCCAAACAGAAATTTTAAAACTGCCCAATCCTAAAACAGCTCAATCTCTTGATACTGACCATAAGCAAGAAATCACTTGGTATTTAGAGTTTGATGGCTCTGTTAACAAGTTAGGAGCAGGGGCAGGTGTCTGGATTCACAATACATATAACAACCATGCAGAAGGTCACGCCTACAGACTGAATTTCAAATGCACAAATAACATGGCAGAATATGAGGCTCTGCTGCTAGGCCTTAAACTCCTTAAAGGTCTAGGAGCTGCAAAAGTGTCTATTTTAGGAGACTCTGATTTAATCATACAAAAGATGAAAGGCAATTTTGTAACCAATGACAATAGAATGAGAGCCTATAGGACCGCTGCTACTAATATACTCCAGGCATTCACTGAATTCAAGCTTGACAAGATTTCCAGAAATCACAACATTCATGCACACAGCCTAGCCACCTTTGCTAGTACATGCAAACTTCCTTTTGACCCAAACCATCACTTCACAGCTGAAATAAAACATAGGCCCGCAGTCCCAAATAACATTAGAGACTGGAAAGTATTCGAAAACGATGCCCAGATTAACAATTTCCTCACCCTTGAGCATGAGTTTTTGAATATTAACATTGACATGGATGCTATGACAGATCCAGAACACCAAACAACTGAAAATCAGCAAGATGTAACAGGCGCAACAGTCAAGCAAATCCTAAAACCAACTATTTTTTACGAAGAAAACATAGAACAGCTGAAACGAATACACTTGGAAGATATAGCCAAAACAGAGGCAGAGATCATTGACTTAAAGGATAATTTTCTGCCTGTTGGCCTAACCCCATTAGAAGAAATGTTTGATGCAAATGACGTGCCAAGAAAGCCAAAATTGCAGCCCATAAACACTGATATAGAGGAACACAACATTGGGACAGCGGAAAAGCCAAAAATGATTAAACTGTCCAAAAATTTACCACCTGATCAAAAGCCCAAGTACATTGACTTATTCAAAGAGTTCCAAGATGTATTTGCTTGGAGCTATGAGGATTTGAAATCCTATGACACCTCGGTGATCCAACACACCATTCCTTTAAAACTAAACCAGAAACCCTTCAAGCGGAAACTTAGAAGAATTAACCCTATGCTTCTTCCCCCGATTGAGAAGGAAGTAAAGAGGATGTTTGAAGCAGGCATCATAGCACCCATCAGATTTTCTGAATGGGTGTCCAATCTTGTTCCTACGAGAAAAAAGACAGGTGAAATTAGACTTTGTGTAGATCTCAGAAATTTAAACCAAGTCTCCCTAAAAGACCATTACCCTTTGCCTAAAATGGACCACATCCTACAAAGGGTAGTGGGATCATCTAGAATCTCCTTGCTAGATGGTTTTTCGGGTTTCAACCAAATACTTGTTCACCCAGACGACCAAGACAAAACAGCTTTTACCACACCCTGGGGAACATTTAAGTATGTAAAGATGCCATTTGGTCTTAAAAACGCTGGTGCTACCTTTCAACGTGCAATGGATATTGCTTTCGCCAAAGAAATACATGACTTCCTAGTTGTCTACCTTGATGACTTAACCCCGTTTTCCAAATCTAATGAAGAACAACTCAAGCATCTCAGGCAAATTTTCATGACATGTAGGAAATATGGCATTTCCTTGAACCCCAAGAAGTATCTGTTTGGCCTTGAAGAAGGTAAATTACTTGGCCACATCATATCAAAGGATGGGATCAGAATTGATCCCGAAAGAATACAAGCCATCCTCCAAATCCCATTTCCAAGAAACATTAAAGAGCTACAATCATTCCTTGGGAAAATCAACTTCTTGAGAAGATTTATTCCAAATCTAGCTGAACTGATAAGATTTTTAAGCAATATGTTAAAGAAGGATGCCAAAGTAAAATGGTCTCTTGAAACCAAGCAAGCATTTGAGAGTATCAAATCAGCCTTAACACAAACCCCTGTCCTAACTAGCCCATAATTTGACAAATATTTTATCATATTTTCATTTGCATCTGACCACACAATAGCAGCTGTCCTGCTACAAAAGGATGAACAAGGAGCTGAAAAACCAATAGCTTTTTTTAGTTGAGCCTTAAGAGACGCTCCTTTGAAATACACAATAATGGAAAAGCAGACCTACGCACTTGTTAAGGCCATCAAGGATTTCAGAGTGTACATTTTATATTCACATGTGATTGCTTATGTCCCACATGCTGCTGTAAAGGACATATTGACTCAAGAGGGATTAGAAGGCAAAAGAGGCAAGTGGATTGCGAACATCCTTGAATATGACATAGAAATAAAACCAACCAAGCTGATAAAAGGACAAGGTTTAGCTAAACTAATGTCCGAAACAAACTTCCAAGCCTTAGACATTAACCAGCTGGACAATGAACCGGAGCTGGCAACTCCACAGATCAGTGAAATCTTTTTACAATCCCCATGGTACGCTGATATATGCTTTGTATTGTTAAACCTGTGTGCTCCCCCAGGATTGTCCAGAACCAAGAAAAGATTTTTGAAAATGAAGGCTTTAAAGTTTTGTGTTATAGATGGTGCATTATTTTGGAGAAATCATGAAGGTATATTGCTTAATTGTTTAACCATGAATGAAACTAACAATGTCATGAAAGAATTCCATGCAGGTGACTGTGGAGGACATCTATATTGGAAGTCCACTGCTGATAAAATTTTAAGGGCTGGTTTCTGTTGGCCCTCTCTTTTTGCAGATGTAAAGAAGTTTGCCATGTCATGTCACAAATGCCAAATTTTTGAGGGCAAGAGAAAGCTGTTACCCCTGCCCCTTAAACCCATCTCAACCGAACAACCTTTTCAACAATGGGGTCTTGACTTCATTGGAGAAATCCATCCCTCTTCCTCAGGCCAGCACAAATGGATCCTAACAGCCACTGACTATTTCACTAAGTGGGTTGAAGCCATTCCCTGTAGACAAGCCAATGACACCATCATTATCCAATTCCTTGAGTGCAATATCCTTTCCAGATTTGGCTGCCCTAAGAAAATCATCACTGACAATGCCGCTGCCTTTAAGTCCAAAAAAATGATCAATTTCTGCCACAGATTTCATATTACCTTGGGCCACTCCACAGCCTATTACCCTCAAGGTAATGGCTTGGCCGAATCATCTAACAAAAGCCTCATCAACATCATAAAGAAAGTGCTGGAAGAAAACAAGAAGAACTGGCACAAAAAACTGGTAAATGCCCTATGGGCAGACAGACTTTCAAGCAAAAGATCAATTGGGATGAGCCCTTATGAGTTAGTATATGACATGGAGGCTAGATTTCCTTCATCCCTGGGCATTCCTACTATCAAACTGTTACAAGAAATTCAGGCTGAACCAAATGACATTCAGAGAAGAATCAATCAGACCATTCATCTTCAGCAAACCAGAGAACAGGTTTATGACAAAACACAAATTTTGCAGGAAAAGCTTAAAAAGATGTTTGATATGAGAGCTAAGGCTAAGGATTTCAATGTTGGTGAAAAAGTTCTAAGATGGGACTGAAGAAGGGAAGACAAGGGCAAACATTCCAAGTTTGATTTTCTATGGAGAGGTCCATTGGTTATTTCTGTTGTTCAAGGAAATAACACTTATTTTCTCAAATCTGTAGAGGATTGTTTTGCAGAAGAAGGCCCTATCAATGGCCGTATGCTGAAACATTACCATGATCCCTTTTAAGGGACACAATGCAGTTTTGTATATATCTTTGTACAGTCTTATTTGTATATATCAGCACTCTGTTTTTATTTTGTATAAGCAGACCGACTGTTTAAAAAGTAGCAGTAAATTTGGGAAGGCACAGCCAAAACAAGTGTTCCAGTTTTAAAACCTCTGTCTTTGCACCAATTTCAGCAAAACAACAAAAGGAAGACTGTCACATTACAAGCAATTCACGGTAGAAAATAACTATTTGCAGTCATTGTGCATAATTATCAAGCACGCAAAAGAAATCAGGCGATGCTGTACAGTTCACAGTAATTTAGTTGAGGAGTAGGTTGTTCATAGTTCAAAGTTTATATTTTTAGCAGCTAGAACAAATGTTTCCAGTCTACAGCAACAAAC
This sequence comes from Pinus tabuliformis, assembly GCA_031772625.1. Taxonomy (NCBI): domain Eukaryota; kingdom Viridiplantae; phylum Streptophyta; class Pinopsida; order Pinales; family Pinaceae; genus Pinus; species Pinus tabuliformis. The sequence continues at coordinate 493,648,700 of CM062814.1, read as the reverse complement.
AGAAGATCAAGGCAGTCTGACCTGCTGTTCTTGGCTTTTCACAAGGAAAAGCCATCCCCAAGTGGAGCCACTGTTAGCCTCCTGTTGCAACAGGGTTTCATCTTTCATGATTGACATTTTTACATGCCAAATATGTCATACTTTGCAAGCTGCAGTGTTCCATATTTCCAGAAGAAGCCAAAGAAGAAAGCCATGAAGTGTGCTAGTCCAAATGCCACTGCTGATTCCAATTTTGATGAGTTGTTCCAGTTTTGAAGAGTTTTCATTTAAGGAAGGTCCAAACAGTCTAATCTTGGCCTTCCTAGGTTTCAATTTCCTGTTTTAGAATATAGAGAAATGTGTCTATCCAAACAGTTTAATCTTGGCAGATTTGTAGATAGGTAGAGAATCAAAGGGACCCAACTGTTTAATCTAGGCCCTGGCAGAAATAAGTGTAGAGCTAGATAGGAAACATTAAAAAGAAAATTTTTAAATCTGGGTCTACAAGTCTAAGTGCACCCAAACCAAAAAAAGAAGAAAAAATGTTAGGTGAGTAGGCTGGGTAGGTAGCTGGGAGGTTGCAGAAAGATGACTTATGATCAATTTTGTGTTACTAAGTGTATATTTTTCTGGATCACAGTGCAGGCAGTTTTCATTCAAAGGAGCTCAAAGGTGGACATCACTAACTCCTCCTTCTTCTAATTCCCTAAGTCACTTACTAATTTCCCCAAAGAGGTCAAGATCTGCTTGATTCCTCTTAGTTCCATCATCCTCCGCATTAGATTGCCTTGGTGAAAATCTGCTTCACTCAAGGATTTTATTTCTTTTCAAAATCCTTTCCCCAAAATTAGCCCAAGGTCCCTGACCTTGGCGCCTGCTTATCATCTCCATATTAACTACTAACTCTAGTATATAACTCCCTATCAGTTTTCCCCCTTCCCCTACTAAAACTTTGTATATAAAAATCCCCTTATGTAAATATCCCCTCCCTGGCAATATAGCCATATTTTTATAAGTCTAGGAAAAAATGGTCCACCTGGGGCTGTTTTTAGCCCATCCGAGTCACAACAGGGGTTAGATGACACCTGGTCATGCTAACAGCCTCTTCCATATCCCTAAAACCCTCAAAAATCCCTCTATTCCACCCCTAACCCAAAGTTTGTACATAAAATATTAATCGCGCTCATTTTAAACCCATGTTTCACCCCTTACCCTAAGTCCCGAACGCAAATACATTAACCTGCCCATATAACTTCAAATCCCGCCTTTCCCTAAGTCTAAACCCCTGCATGCAAATATTAAAATCGGAATATTCCTGGATATTCCCCGCCCATATACCTCCGCCGCCTCACCATCGCCGCCAGCCATTGGATCGTCTGCCCCACAGATCTACGGCTGACAGGCCCTCCCATCCCCGAACCGCCCGAAGCTTAGCGTCCGGGAGATGGGCGGTATTACCGCCGTACTCCCGCCACGCGTCAAGCTCTCGGGTGTGGCGGAGCCCCTCCCTCCAAAACCACCCAGGTGCTAAGGCGGTGCGCCCAAAACCGCTTACCGCCATTTCCCTTGTGACGTCAACCACCTGCGTCACCTCCCTGCCCAGTCAACATAACACGTCATCCGCCTGCATGGCCTCCTGCCACTGTACCGCCGAGTCACCTGCCACGTGTCCTACCACATCATCAGAGCCGCCATACCTGCCACGTCATCATGCTGACATCATCGCTGACGTCACCCACCGTACGAGGTCCCATCGCTGACATCATGCTGACATCATGCTCACGTCATCATCACTTTTTGGCGCAAAGGAGTAAAAATCGCACTTCGGAGCCCCAGAATCGGTTTCTGAGGCAGTTTTTGATGAGCGATTTGCGCCTACTCATCGTTGGTTTTTTTAGGCCGAAATGGGGAATCTTTAGGGAATCTTTTCATTTTGCAGCCCCAGGAAGCCCAAAAGGCACCGAAGGACCCATTTTTCTTCGCGAAGCTTGTTGGAAGGAGCAGAAGACAGTTCTCGAGGAAGCAGAGGCCGAACAACGGCCATTAATTTGTGATTAGACCCACAACAAAGGAAAACAGCGGCCCAGTTTATTGTCAAAGAGTATCATAGGAAAAAGAAGAGCCAAAGAGTATCAGTGAAGATTTTTTAGGGGCTCGAAGCACCTAAACATTGATGAGCCCCCCAGAAAGTCAAATCAAGAAGCGTAAGCCCACCCTTGCCCTCAAATCACAGTTAAAGCTTTAAATGCAGACCGACAGCAAAGAAGCAGAAACCCATACACATTTATTGCAGAAAACACTGCACCAAGCCACCAAGGACTACATCATTTACTCAGTTTTTGATAAGGCAGCCCTGAGCGCAGCCCGAGATATTTTTTGCATTTATTTCTGGATAGGATTAGGTCAAGTAATCATCTTTCTTTCAGACCTGTTTAGGTCAAGTTGTAATAAAAGCAGTTGTAGAGAGTTTTTCCCTATATATACCGCCCCCTACATTGTCACAAGAGTTGGACAATTGAGAATTTTCACTAGAGACTCGCCTTGTATACCTGGGTTTTTCTATAATCAAAGATTGCTGAAAGCTTGGAGAGCAAACTGTCTGTTGTAAATGAATGTTTTTGGAGATATGAAGATGGAATTCTTGTGCTGCAGTCTGAAGTAATAAGTGCATCTTACCTCTATTTATTGTTTACCACTATCTAGATAGCAGAAAGAAAGAATAGCTTAGAATTTGTTTAAGTACACTCTATGCTCAATTTCTGTTGTTTCTTTATGTTTTCCTCTGAATGAATTGGTTATGAATGTGAATTCCCCCGGGCTCATATTTACCTCAATTCACCTGTGCTAGCCAATTATCTAGGGATTCTTTACTGCCCCTAGGTAGAGCTCTGTTACCCCCATCTGTTAAGCCGATTGAGAGATTCTTAACTGCCTCTCATTGCTTAGCATTCTTTCCATCACTTAAACCTGAAATATTGTTTCATGCGCAGCTATCTGGCTCCACTTTCCCTCTCCTATGACTGAAGAAGTGCACCAAAAGTTCTCCTCCTCGACTCCATGCCCAATGGTTTGAAACTCCCAGCCTATGCCTTGCCTCTCTGTCTGAAGACATCAATTTTCCCACCAAAAACAAAACAAAAACCCTCTGAACCCAAAACCTAGCCTAAAATCCTTTTTAGCAAAGCTAAATATAAAAGAGAGAGCCCTCTCTGATTGCAGGTTGGCTAGAACCTGCAGTCCAAAGTTGGTCTGTGGTTACCTCAGCCGTATCCTTTTCCGGAGCTTAAGGACAACCTGAGTGATAACACAACAATTCTTACGGAATACAACTCTACCAGTTTGTCATAGATTTCTTTTCGAAGTTTTGAGTTTAAATACATATGGGGTGAAGGGATCCTTGATGGATTCTATGAGAATCCTTTGAGACCTAACTACCCCTTTCATATACTTTGCATGATCTTGAGAATCTTCCTTTCCTGGTTTAGTGATAGATCCTTTGACATGTCCCATAACCTCATTTTGAATGAGATTTAGATATGTCCTTTTCTTCCATCCAAGATAGTTTGAAGCTCCAACCAATTTGTTGCTTTCCTTGAAAAAATGCATTTTGACAAATTCAGATGTGGACATAAATATAATTACTTGATAGGATGCTCCTTCTCCTTACTTATTCCTTGATGTTGATGATGATATAGAGAATAGAAAACCTCTCCTTGATGAAGATAGTTTTCTTCAATAATGATCCTTGATCTCACAGAGAGGGAGATCCCTTTTTGATGGTGAAGTCTTATTTGTGAAGATTAATGATCACTTCTGGATGATGTGTTCAATGGTAGGAATCTTGTTTCAATGAGAGAGAGATTGCCTTAGAGTATTCATGACAACGCCTTTTGACCTAACTTCCTTTGGATGAATAGTCTTCAAAACACTTCAACTTGATTCATAGATCTTTTCAACTTAAGTAGATGTAGGGTTTTGTCCTTCTTTTCTTGATGATCATCCCAATACTTCTTTGTAGACTTCTTTGATCTAGGGTTTTGATGCTTTCTTTGTAGATCTTTACTTCAATATGATCTTCGTTTTGAAGCTTTCCCTGAGATTTGATCCTTGAGTTCCCCTTGTTAAGATGTCCTTCCTTTTCTTTGTTACCTTAGCTCTCATACCATGTTGAGAAATATAGGGCATCGAGGTTAAGTGATTTCTCTTCAATTTTATAACTGCTTGTGAATGATTTTTACTTCTTAGATTAGGATCTTCTTTTATCTTATGCTATTATAGTTATTCTTCATAAAACAACTATCAAAGCATAAACCATAAAGAGACAAGAGACACAGAATATAGGCTATCATCTAGGGCCAAAACCGCTCCTTGATATGAAAACTTGAACAAATTCTTCTTCATATAGAGATTCCAATTGACGAATACCATGACCAAGACCCTATACCATTTTTTCCACTCCAAGACCAAGCCACAAACCTTCCTTGATGAAATCCTTCTTGAAACAAACTTGTTGCTCTTTCCTTCTCCTATGGTCACCGCAAGTCAAACTGTCTACACTACTGCAATTTCGGTTTCATCCACAAATATGAAACCTTGACTTATCTTATACCCTTAAAATTCTCACGTGTGAGCTATTTAGAGGTATCTTCCTTCTTCGCTTTAGACTCAATCTTATGACCTTGTCTATGATATATGTTGATATAAAGATATTCTTTTGTGCTTCTTTTCTGACCTTGGAAACCCAACTGCAAAACCTTTAATATATGCCACATATGCGAGTAAAAGTTAACCAAAACAGTGCCTAAATAGCTCTGATTCTTCTAATTATTCTTGTGCTTAATGAGAGGCTTTTACTTCTCTTTTTCACACTTTCTGTTGTACTTCAAACGCATGACCAAATTCAGTGCCTAGAATGAAAGTCGAGTTTCCTATAAATAGTAGTTTTCCCATGCAAATTAACTGAGATGACTTGGAGACAAGGACGACATGCCTTTTGGAGATTATCTTTCTTTCATCTTGATATGACTTGAAGGAGAGGTCTTGTGCTTGTCTTGGAGGGCTTTCATGATTATTTTAATGACTCATACAAAATGTAACATGCCCAAGAAAGGTCCTTCATACATGATAATGACTCAATTTGACTTTTATGACTATATGACAAAACCTAAAGGCTCACAATGGGAGCCATTACTAAAAACAAAATTCCTTTCTCATGAAACCCATGAGACAAGCATTACAATAATAATTTTATTTTTCTTCTTTTCATAAACTACATAAAAACATAATTACATGTGTCATTATGAAGACCGAACCTAGTTACATTTTTCAATAGAGATGAGAAGACAATGGCAATAGATTGATTAGCATGACTAGCATGAAGATTGTCTCTTCTTGGTGATAAAAAATGCCTCTCGAGTCCCTGTAAAGCCAGATGGTGGATATTTTCTTTCTCTAGATTCCCTTGATGGTGTGGGTGGAAGATTGTGTCCTTGGATTCCTGGAGGGAGGACCTATGAAGCCTTTCTAACTGTGATTTTACAATGGGTTCTAGATTCCCCAGGGTGGGTGGAACCATTGTGTTTATGGTGGAGAATTACTTCTCTAGACTCCCTTGACATTCTAGGGTGGAGGCAGTTTTCCTCTGGATTCCCTGCTAGTGCTTTGGTGGAGAAGAAGCCTCTAGATTCCCTAGGTTTTTTGATTGGATTCCATTGGGTAGATGAAGGGTGGACACTTGCCTCTCTATATTCCCTTGACATTCTCCACAATATCCACATGGCTCAGAGGTGCGCAAAAGAGTGACAAAGTGAGTTGATGGGATGAAAGCGTCAGGATCATGTGTCCCGGACACCCGATCCAAAATGTATAAGGAGAGCATGGATGGGAGCATCGAGATAACGTGCAACAAGATGTCGTGGTGGTCCAGTGCCGTGGGAGGGTCTAGAAAGGTGGGTCCCCAACCTGACATCATGTATGCGTAAGGAAGCCATGGTGGTTGCGTTGGAACCCAGAATAAACTTTCTAGGGGTGCCTTGGTGTGTTTGGAAAATGGTCTTAATTTTTTCAGAGTTTACGTGAGCCATTGATTCGACAATGGGCAGGTTTGGAAAACTACCATTTCGACAATGGGCAGGTTTGGAAAACTACCATTTCTGACACCCCTACCCTTGTTAACCTATGGTCATGTTGACCCGACGAAATGAATCGATTAGATGCAGGAGAATCATGGACCGTAAAATTAGATGGGCCTTAGTGGAAGCACAAGTGCAAGAGTCATGGCAAGTTATTATTAGCCCAAGGATCAATATGTGGTGGGACCCTTTGGAGGGAGGCATGCGACATATATTATTTCTGTGCAAGTTATTAAGCCATCGATACACACACACACGCACACACACACACACTATGATTATGAGCCTTGGTTATGGGGTTGTGGGAAAAAGGGGTTAATTAAATTAATAATCTAAACCCCTTGTGTAGGAGAAGAGATAAGAAAAGTGAACCTAAGGAAACAATTTCTTTTTTAATCCCATTCCACTAACTTTACTTGAGGGGTTGGGTAAGCAAGTAACCTCCCCAATGGTAAGCAAGTGGGATGGTGTTGTTACAGTTTTGTATATTTTATGTTATTGATTTTTTTTCAACCCATTTGAAGCTATCAAAAAAAAATTCAAGCATAACGTTTCAAAAAATTAAATGAAAAATATCATATGAATTCGCAAATGTCAAAATCATATGCCATTGGATAGAGGATAATCCAACATGATCAACTCCACAACCTAAGGACAAATAATGCCTTAGGTTCACAAGGCTACAAAATGGTGTTGTAGAGAAATCTGCAGAAGGGGAGTTAAAACTCTATTTTTTAGGCCCTCAATAGCTCGATTGAGAACTTGAAAAGATTGATCGAGTGCTTAAGGTAAAATTTTGAATAGCTTGATCGAGCTCTTGACATGGTTAAATAATAGCTTTATCAATCTATAGCTTGATCAAGCTATAATATCTCAATCAAGCTATGATAGCTCGATCAAACCATTTCAACCATAAATCACCACCAATCGAAAACCAAACTATATTGATGACATTGATTAGGAGTCTACAAATCTAATAGCTTAATCAAGCTATTGCTTGATCATGCTCCTAATTCCACCCAAAAAAAAGAAAACAATACAGAGCTGAATGTTCATTCATATAAAAATAACAGAGAACGTTCATTCATGGAAAAATAACGCAATGTGGAAATTACATAAAAATTGACAACAAACATGGGAAATTGGAGAATTCGATCTCAAAAAGGAGAGAAAGTGCCAAGAAAAGAGGAAGTGTTATAAAAAAGCTAGAAAAAGGATGAGGAAAAAATGACATACATTGAGATAATAAGAAGATTATGCAATTCAATAAATTCATACAAATACAGATGCATTTTTTTATAATTTCTCATAATGCCTACTCCATATTGTATGCCTTAGGAAATATAATTCAAGACAAGAAAAAAATGGAGAATGAAACAATAGAACTAAGATAAAACAAGAAATGAAAGTAATATCATGTATTTAAAAATTGAGATGCAACAACAACTAAAAAAAAATCACTTAGTGTGATTAATGGTTCATTGCAAATCGGAAACCACTTGAATTCATGCAAATTGTGAACCACCTTCGAATTGTAATGGTGAAGGTTAACCCAAAAAAACTAAGGATGTGATTTAACCAAAGAAAATTGTTATATTTCCGTATATTATTTTACATGAATAACAATTCATGACAATATTTGCAAGAAGGATTAGCAAAAAGGGTTGTCACATAGATGCTAAAAAACCTATAAACATTAGTTGGATTGAAGTTTGATATCCTTGTAAGAGTTAAATGAGATAAAAGGTGTCAATATCTAGAAGGGGCAAGAGTATCCCTCCTTCTAATGTGCGTGTTGACAAGACATTATTTGTTAAAAACATATATCAACATTAAATGTTCGTGACATCTGTCATCATAACATAATGGTTCCTTGGATCCTAAATGGTGATCCATACCTTTGGAAACCTCACAAGTTTCTTCTTTCAATCCTCATGAAGGTTATGAGAATTTGTTAGAAAATATGATTTTTAATACATACAAAGTGTAGTGTAGATTCGTGCTTGCACAAAAAGGAGTCTATTATTGCATATCACTACAATACTCCACACAAGACTCATGATTATTCAATATTAAATTATATATTATAAATGAAAAAGAAATAAATTAGCATGTTGAAGCATAAAAACCGATAGCTTGTAAGCTTGAATGTAAAAATACACAAGAGGTATTTTAATAATAAAATTGATTATATATATAAAATATATAAGTTGATAAATGTTACAATGAGGACCCACATTTATATACCTAAGCAGGTGTCCTTCAGTGAATGGGCATGTATTTTAGACATGCCTTTTCACTTAACTTAATGACTATTTAACCTAATTAATATTTGATTATTTAATATTAATATTTATTTTATTTATTGACTTGTTATGAATTATATTCATAACATAGCCCCTTCCTTCAGAAGCTTTGTCCTCAAAGTTATATTGCTGGCAATTGTCTTTGTTTTTGTCGTCTCGACATATTGAAGGTGGAAGGGCTCCGTCACTGGTGGCTCGCTAGTAACTCTATTTTGAGTCCAAGGTTGTCTTCCCCTTTTTTTTTAAAGATTTTTTTTTAATAATTTAATTAATTAAATATATTAATTAAATAAAATAATTATAATATATTAGTTATAAATACAACTTTATATAATAGTTATAATTTTTCCGTAAAGTTTTTGTTTTTTTTTTTGTTTTGTTTTGTTTTTTTTTTTTTTTTACGTCTTCTTCTTCTTATTTTTTTTTAAATATATATAGTCTTATTAAATTTAATATATTAAAATTATATGTATAACTTGAATATATATATCTATATATATCTATATATCTATATATATATATATATATATATATATATATATATATATATATATATATATATATATATATATATATATATATATAGATATATATATATATATAACTTGTAATTGAAACCATACGACTGTGGAAGGTTATGACATTTGGCAGGTAATAAGGCAGCGGGTAGTGGTGGTAACACCAAGTATAGAAGGGGAAGACGGACGTAAGCAAAAGAAAGGATGTCGGCTGAGAATTTTGTGCCTGACAACGTGGTCGAAGGTAGTGTGGACATCGACGAAAGCTTGTATTAACATATATACATATTGAAACATGTGAACTGTCTTGTTCTTCTTCCCTTGTGATGTAATCTAGCAACACGTCGAATACAATGCAATCGACATGATGGGTTTCCAACACCACCACCTTGTGCGTAGCCACTGCCGCTAGCATTTCAACCATGAAATGAGCAATGTTGGCGTTGCCGCCTGATGCGAAGTAACCGTTGCCCAAGTTGCAGAGAGCGACGGATTTTATGAAGAGGTCGATCACCTCCCCTATTCGGTCTGGATCTCTGCAGTTTTTGAGCAATGTGATGTGGGCGACGAGAATGGCATCAGAGGAGCACGCCAACAATGGCAGGTCGGCGAAGAGGGTGGTGGAAAGTTCCACTACCACAAATGCCATGGTGGACATTCTGTAACCTTCCGCGTACTCGACCACAACTGCTTCTTTGAAATCTTCCACTGCTATGATATTGAAGACATTATCTAACAATAACGCATGGCGCCTCAAACATTCCAAATTATTATCTCCATTTTCTGCCATTTTGTTGAATTCCTCCGCTAAATATATATTGCCATCTATATTTACATACTATGGCAAAAATAATAGTGTCCTCTTCTCAAACTCTGGGCCATTGCGAGCAACGAACTATGTGGTCTTATCTCTCAACATTAATCATGAAATATATTACAAATTATGCTTCAAAACTAGAAAAGATGTTATAAAAATGTCAAGATTTGATGAAAATAATTGAAAACATAAAAGACATTGGATATCCTTATTCACACGTGCATAAAAAAGGTTCCTTGTAGAAACATATAGATTTTAAAATCCTCTTACCCCTCCTTGTGCCCTAGTTGATTGTTGTGCTAAAATTTCCATGTACATTCTCCAAAAAAAAACGCTCAAATCACTTGTGCCCCTCTTCACCACAAATGATAAAAATGCACATCCATTGTTGATAAGACCTTGAAGCATCTTCCTTCTTCTCTCAATCCACTAAAACCTCTATCTCTTGATTTCTTCTTGTTTCCTTATCAAAAATTTCATTGGTCTTCTCATTCTTCTCATCCCACACTTCTTTCACTTTTTGTTTGGAATTGTGAAATTCTCTATAGTTATCATAAGTTATTCCTTTAATAAAGTTCTTACTTTTGTCTTATGGTAATTTTAGTTACACTTTTTAGAATGCTAAATGATATGATGCTTCTAATGAAGAAAAGTTTTTCCAACTAATTTTATCTTGAATAATGATTTTCATTTATTAACATACTTAAAAACTAGTTGAATATGTTCCTTCTTGTATGGAGTGTGTGTTTATGTATTGTATGTTTTTTTAATCATAAATTATCTTATAATTAAATTTGTATAAATATAGATATAGATATTTTTTTCTCTTGTGAAATCAACTTGGCCCTTCAATTAAAAAATCACTAGATTGATTTTTCAAGAATCTCCCATTCTCCCAAGTTCAAAACATTCACTATATCATTAAGTTACTAATAATTCCCTCAATATGTATTGAGATTTCCTATATAAGAATAGAATTTAATCTCTATTAGTCTTTAGTTCAACAACCTTGCAAATTATTACACAATATCTTCTTCATCAACTTTGCTATCATCATCCTCTTCTCATTTTTGAGCCACTCTCTTTGGCTTTTTTAGGTTTTATTTACTCTCCAATTCTTCTAATTTTATTCCTAACACCTATTCTTTTTTAATCACTTTTCTATTTCCTTCTCTTCTCACAATCCCTTTTACTTGGCATTGTATTTTCATGGAAATGTTTGATGAATGAGACAATGAATACAAATATAATGTCATACTTGTTGTAGGGATCACTTTTAGTTCGAGATTTATATAGTCTTTTGAAGAAATGAAAAATTGTTGGTAAGAAGAACTAATTTTGAAAAATATCAAATGATTCACTTGGTAAATGTGACTTCTTGTGAAACCAAACAAAGCTTCAAACCTATTCACTAGTAACATTTTGTGGTTATAGAACAATAGATCACCTTTATCACACACCCTTCAATTCTATGCCCAAATGGTTAAGTTTTTTCATTTCTTAAACATGTGATGGGAGGAAAATTAAAAATATATTATTGATTGTGGGACTAGATTACTTAAGAAATAGGTATATTGACTTTGCAACTCTTTTACAAATTGCATACCTTCAACTAGTTTGAAAATTTCTTATCCTTGACATAAAGTTGGATTACAAACAAATACTAAGTAAGCCTTTTATAACTTTCAAACATACTTTATAACCTAACTAAAATGATTATACACTTTTCATGATGATAACTCAAATGAAATACAATAAAAAAATACTATTTAGCAATGTTTCCATCATTATAGAAACATTTCAAATTTTGAGGAAAAATTACCTGCACAAATGATAAGACTTTAATCCTTTTAATAATCCCCCCCCTGAGGATATATCAGGGAAGATCCACGTGAAGGGATCATGTCCCATCGAACTATTAACAGAGCCTAACACCGAGGGCGTCGAGAAGAACTGACCCCATGGCCTCCCACTAGCGAGGTGCTTTAACAACAAAAACTCGACCGATTGAGATACTTGATTACCATTCTTGAAATATTATAATTTTCTACTCGCCAAATGCATCAATCCTAGTAGCCAATTCATTAAAAAAATATTTGGATGGTAGTTATAAATAAAGGAATCAAAACAAATTTTGAATTGTGGTATCCCTTAAAGTTAAATTGTGATTTATGCCTAAGAAACAAATTTGAGCTATTTCAATGGATTGGTTTGATCAAAATTTATTTGTTCATATGGTTAATCTATAATCATTTCATGTGACTTCGATTTGTTCAAGGCATCAACATGTATAAGTTGAGTAAATATTAAGAAAATTCATATTAAAAGGTAAGTATACAGATATTTGAATGATTCTTTTTTAATATTTAATTATCAAGTTACTTAATTCAATTTAATTGGTATTGGAAATATAATGTTTCTCAAACCAATAATTTTCCTTCTCCCTATATGCTAACATAACATAATTAGTAAAATTAAGTGGTCCATTATCTACACATCTTTTCTTTTGCAAGGAACAAACATCACATAGTGTAATTAGGGGAACTATAAAGGATCATCGCATATCCACATACTTGCAATTCAAACATTTTGTATGTCTACTATTCACCTTGCACACACCATCACTACACACACCAAATTCACTTAAACTTTGTGCAAAGGGTATTCTATTTTGGAATATTTGCACTTAATTTATTTTGAGTTTGCATTCTGGCACACCTTAAGCAAAGCGAAGACTCTTTTAAAATCAAACCTAACTTGGACCAATTAAATTCCCCATAGGTGCCACAAAATAGTTTAATAGTTCAAGGTAAGACAATAGGGGTAGGAATCTGTTACAGGGAAAAGTGTCTATATAGAACTGCTCTATCCCACTAAGGTGTGACAACTGCCTTAGAAACAAACAGAGAAAAGCTACTTATGTTTTTCCTTTATGAATTATAGATAGAGAGGAATAGAAAGACCAACCTCTGTCTTGCGCTAATCCCTCGATTCGATTCCTCTCTTCTTTGATAGTCCCCAGCTACCTGCTCCCTTGCACGCCCAGCTTCAGGAAGTACCTGTAAGATCACAGAAGCATATCATTATACAAAGACATGGATCTATATTCATAAACAATCTAGGATCAGATGTAAATTGACCATACAAATGTAACAAGCATCAGTGATACAACAACATGGAGGAAAACTCAAATAGCTTTTATTGATAAACAAGAAAAGGTCTAGGAGGAGTTACAACCAGTTGTTCCGACCCAGCATCAACCTCCCAGCAAAGAAGCCCCTCTTCACCTCAAACAAAGCTTAGATCACCCAACAATCTGATGTTTGTCTCTAGAAACCAATAGCAATTCCTTACAATATGCAAAATTCCAGCCTCCTGGATCTCTGGGATGAGGGATCCATATATAGATATCTGTAAGGAGGATGAGTCAGCTTGTGATTTGATTAGTGTCTCCTCTCTGATAGTTCTTGCTTCCACTTGGAGACTGAGGGCCTATTACTCATCCTTGGTCGAATTCAGTGAGGCAAGTGTCACAAGAGAAGATTTTGGAAGCTTCCATTGCCTCTCCACCTCGCGGAATGACACTGCCATTTGTCATTTCTCGCCCATCGCACCCCCAGAAGGGACTTTTGAAATGCAATTCACCCTCATAGTGTATTTGGGTGAGATGCAACGCACCTAGCCAGTGGAGCAACTGTAATGATCCTGTTTTGACCAATTCTGAGTAGTTTTTCATGGAGAACTTCTGCGAGAAGCTGTAATCTGTTGACCTTGTTCCTTTAGGGGTTAGAACAACACTTTTAGGGACTTAGGAGCCCTTGGTTTATGGACATTTCATGCTTGGAGTTGTAGGGCACAAAAGTGTCTATAACAGTTGCCCCCTAAAGTATGAGGTCGTTAACCTTTTGGTGTCGAGTGAAATGCTTTATTATGAGGATCCGAAGTTCTTTCAATGCTGGGAGGAGACCTGTAATAAGATACAATACAATACATTATCTTCATAATATTTTCATGATCTAGCTGAGGTGGGCATTCCCATGCTCAGCTTTATAAATTCATTTTAATGTACATAGGACAGACAATCGTCTGAGTGTAGACTGATGATTCTGATAGAGCCATCATCCTTTTGAGTGGATGATTATCTGTGCAGCAATGATGTACATTTAATGTCTTTATTTCCCCTGAATATATATCGCAGCCTGGATGGATGAAACTAGATCCGGGGTCTTCAATCTCGTTCTATCTTCACTCAAAGTACAAGTCGATCCATGTGAGAAATGTTCTGAAGTCGAACATGGAAAGACATCGCTTGATTACCAGTCAATGATGTAAACTGTTAACAAGCGCGAGAGGAATCACCGATAATGATAATGACCCTCAAGGTACTGCAGTACAATTCATGTGGTGTGAATAAAGGACTTGGTGTCGAACACCACACAAAATCTTTCGGTCGAATGTCATTGATGTAAACCTGTCGCCGGAAGTGAGAAACTTGCCATTGAGGCATGCAAGCTTCAAAGTACTGAATGGGGTGTTCCTAGATCAACTTCTTGGATAATGAGCTGATGTCGACAAGAAGTGATCCATCACAGGAGGGCCTTAATGAATCCCACATCAATGACACTGAACGGAGTAAATGATTTTAATGGAGGTGAAAACGATCTGGTGATATAAGGTTCAGGGTGGCGGTCATGAAAGAATGGAGTATAATGTATGGTAGTGGGTGAGACACAGGTGAATTCTCTGAATGACTTCTCTTGAACATATCGGCAACACTGATGTGATGGATTGGTAGCATTAACCCCAAATGTGGATGGTATGGTGTGACCATGGTGATGTGACCGGTGAATGAAACAACCCAACCCGACTCGGACACGGAGCGAAAGTGTCATGTTCAAGAGCGACTTGCTACCAACAAAGTTTCTTTGAGTTTTCTTCCCAATTTTTCCCCAGTCATTGCTGACCAGTACCTCTTTATTTTTTTCAAGCTTGAGGAGGATAACATATGGTTGTTCTATAACTTGCCCTTCAGGCAAACCCATCGCTATGTTTTAACGAGCCTAGCGATAGTGAAACTCGTTCTCGTCTATAGACAAGTTTGTCGTTATTAATCTTTTTAACGAGTTTAACGACAAAGATAACTCGGTCCTTTTCAATTTTAGAGAGTCTGAAAAGGAACGTAAAGGTAACTCCAAAATTCCTTTTTCGTCATCTAATCCCTTAAGTCTGAAAAAGTATAAAACAATACAGAAGGGATGGATTTTTGATACTTTAACGAGCCAAACAAAACAAGCGCTCGATCTTTTTGTGTAATAATCCCTCAGGTCCAAAAAGATTAAAATCTAGAGGAGGGATAGCACTTCCTGTCCTTTAACGAGCTGGAGAGGCCAATGGCTTGGCAATCTTTTCATATTTTACGAGTCAGTTGAAAAGAGCTTAAAGGAGACTCGTCTTTTGAGGAACGAGTGATAAAACGGGTAGCAGCTGATTCCAGGTAAGGTTTGGAATTTTCCAATCACGGCAGTGTCACAAGGATGGCTAGTGAAATCACTCTTCGCAGCTGTTCCTCAAAATGGGTAAACAATCAAATGGAGGTGAATGATCGGCCAATGAAAAAGTGGAGGTGACGGTGCAAACACGACCAAGGCTTTAACGGTTGAAGTACTACATTCACAATGGTTATTTACCGGGGGATAGTTCTTTTTTTAACGAGCTTAAACGTGGGTGGAAACATTTGCTCATGTCTTATGTTTATTTTTTAACGAGCTTGAACTATGTGCTAAAACTGCTCGATCAATCCAGTCGTGTGATAAGAATGTCTCATATAAAAATGACAACTTTTAGAGTTTTGCCCCACATCCTTTCTTTATGCAAGTTAGGAGACGACCAATCCTACGAGTTTAAAGGGTTAGAGGTCCTAAAAATTTAAAAAATAAATAGTCGCTCTTCGCTTGCATGCCAAAAGGCTTGCATGCCCCCAGGTATAAAACAGAGTTTCAAGGTTACCCCTTCTTTAGTCCGTTAAAACATTTGTTTTACCGAGAGAGGCCTACCTCTTACAGGTTACCAAAGATTGTTCTATTTACAGCGTAAACAAAACACTTCTTCGGCGATGTCTACCGAGATAAACAAAGGTGAGCGGCGATGCCCGCCAACTCACATAACTTTGACAAGAGAATCTTGTTCTAGAATAACCCCCTCTTCCAATCACGGACGGGGGTACAGACTAGTCATATTCTCCCGTGGAAACCTACCCTATACCCGAAGTTTTCCTGTCGAAGTAGATCAGGGTGCATGCCCCCTGGGATTCAGTCATGTCCCCTTGAATCACTCGCGCTCATCAGGTGGACGGACTGGGGATTGAGACATTTCTTGCGTGAAAAGACCATTTAGGGATGGTGTATGACTATTTGCTCTGTATGATCCGGGAAATGAAAGCTGGTCTACAAGCTTGACCACTCTTCCTTCGTGCGGAAAACACATTACTCTAAAGAGTGAGGAGACAATTGCTCCCATGCAATAAATATAGTCTCGTCCAAGGAGTAGATTGTAATCCAGGGGTCCTTGAGCTACCATTACGTTCATCTGAACGGTTTTCCCTCTCAGTGTTATGGGCACATTGGGAAGGATCCCTAACGGTCGACTGGTTCCTTTATCAAAGCCTGTCAGATTTCTCATCTCAGGCAAAAGTGATGGCGAACCAAGCGCTTTCCAAGCAATTGAGGAAAGGATACTCACAGAAGCCCCCTCATCTATGATGGTACCAGCCATAACCATTCTATATATTTGAACAATAATTCGGAATGGTATACTAGCTGGTAAACGGGGTCTGCTTAGTTGATTCCAGTCGAAGGAGACAGCTAGGTTGCTTGGAGGTGGGACCGAATAGATGACCGGGTACGACTCTGACGAACTTCCTTCCTGCGGTAAAGGAACGGGTAGATCGCCCCCATGTTCGTTGGAGTCTGTGCTTATGAAAATAATTTGGACAGTGTCATCCTTGTTCTCTTCAGTGACTGTATCATCTGAAGATGGAACCTCTGAAGGCAAGACTGGGTCAACTGCCACCTCGACCTTTTGACTTTCATCTTGTATGGATTCAGATGGTTTATCTTCAATGATAGGTGCTTCGGCCGACCACCTGAGCGGGCCAGCCGGATTTTCAACTAGTGACGGACTCGGCAAGAGTTTTTTATATCCAGGAGGAAGTCGTAACGGTGAAACCAGACGATCGTCCAAAACTCTTTTAGCTTCATCTAAGAAGGGACAACGGTGGACGGCATGATCGCCTTCGCACAGTTTACAAGGAAATCTATATTTTCCTTTTTGTCCTGGGGCTTCACTTTCACTAGTTGATGGTGTGTTTTCAACATGATCATCAGAGGTTGATGACACCGGGCTGTGCAAACGAGGAGACTAGTCCCTTAAGATCTGAGGGATGCAAGGACAATCTCTGTGATAGTGGTCTCCTTTGCAAATGACACATGGCAATTTAGGCCTGGTCGGTGCAGTGTGTGGATTTTCGCTAGACGACACTCGTTTGCCCCCATTTGCTTTTGGTTCCTTCTTCTTCTTCTCTTTCTTCTTCTTTTCCTTCTTCTCCTTAGGTACTTGAATTTTGGCTTTACCAGCCCCATCAAGCGAAGAGGAAGGAGGAGGGGAAGAATTAGAGGAAGTAGAAGGTTGGTGGGTAACTCTGGACTCGTCTAATTGCTGATTCGATTGTTCAGGAATTGTGGTGTTCTGAACGACAGAGGTTGAGAAGAGCCATACAGGTAAACCAATTGTCAGTTCTGGAAGCGACAATGTGGCCATATGGGGTGTACCAACATCTCCCCAAGAGGAGAAGGGACTAGGATTTCCTCCAAGGGGAATTCCTTGGTTGGTGGATTCCATTTTCTCAACCCAAGATCAACGTAGGAAAGGGGTAATGAATATTCCGTTTAAAATAAATTTTAGACGCTTTGACACAACTTGTTTTTTCAGTTTTTAAGAGTCGAGAAAAAACAAAAGATGACTCTAGTCGCCTTCGATTTTTAATGAGCCTGAAGTGACAAGTGCTTAGATGGACCTTTTCCGTTAAGGAGTCTGAAAAGGAACGAAAGGGACTGCTCTGGAAGTCTAGGTAGAGGGAGTACCAAACCAATCGCAAAACTGCAGAATACTTTTTACGGTACGGCAGTCAATCTTCCCGAATGTTGTGTTCAATGCATTGCGATCAATAGGGTGGCAGACACGGCTTCCTATGGATAAAGGATTTAAGCCTATAGGGGTCTCCCAAAATATACTCGACGGTACGTGGGAGCACAAGTTCGTACTGGCACTTATCGTCTCAAAGTGGAGGAATCACCCAACCATCAGTGAGAACAACAGTTACCGGGTTTTACGACATCAGAATACATCTCTAGCCTAGACCTCTAAATGTTGTGTGTTAAGTTCCAAAGCGTTGTTAGATTCATTGAATTTATTTTAAGTTGATCTTGTTTATGAAGTTTGCCTTTCGGGTTCACCACGAGATGTAGATGTAATTCCTAAAATGCAATCTAAGATGATAAACAAACTTTTTATCTCTTTTATGCAATGAAAATCCTAGCTACTAGGGAAAAGAAAGACAGAATCTTTTCACAAAGAGCAAAGAGCACACTGTAAATTCACTTTCCTAAATCAAGCCAAACAGACTGTCTATATGCAAATGCACATGCATGTATTTGTTTTTCGACTTTCTTAGTATATGGATGCTAAAAAGAAAGTTGATGCACAAATCTGAATTTCTTTTCAAGCGACAAATATAAACAAGCTTCTTTTCGAAATAAAAAATGGAGATGATTACGACACCTTACGATTTTGAAATGAACACTCGTTCTTGACACTAGAAAATTACAAATTCAGACCAAAAGCAATAGTAACAGGATAATCAACCATCAACAACAATCAAACTCTTTCCTACGATTGAAATCGACACTTGCGACAGTTTCAAATCAAAGGGCGACAGTACGATTATGTTACTTTTGCAAAGGAGAACTGTAAACGACTCAACAAACACACAAAAACATCTACAGTTCTTTTGTACAAAGGAGGCGGAATAACAACAAGGAAAAGGGGTTTCAAATAGACATATACTGATCACAGGCAGCAAAATTCAGGAATAGAACTGGAAAGAATGATCCACAGAAACCACAACTGCACAGAGCTAGTCTGATCAGCGCACCTGTAACACAGAGAATCTGAAATGCAATGCAGGTTGCCCACTTGGGAAGTGCGCTGAAATTCAGAATCTCTGAACAGTACCTGCGCTGGGCCAGAAACGAGACTCAGTAGGGGTTCCGGGTCACAGTTTTCAGTTCAGTTCTTGGTTTTTGGCCGAGTAAAAAGCAATCAGTAATGCAACAATCAGGGGTAGATCTAAGGAGGATCTAAGAGCTATCACAAGGGCAATCAGATAGTTTGTAAATCAGTTGTTTAAATCATAAACAGATCCAGTGGATGGATTGAAGCAGCAGTTATCTACTTTGCATTTGATATGGAAAATGCAGTTCGAATGCTACTTATAAGTTTATGAAACAAACAACAAAGAATGATAAACAAACAAACTAATTATCTCCCCAGTGGAGTCGCCATTTTGTTACAGGGAAAAGTGTCTATATAGAATTGCTCTATCCCACTAAGGTGTGACAGCTACCTTAGAAACAAACAGAGAAAAGCTACTTATGTTTTTCCTTTATGAATTACAGATAGAGAGGAATAGAAAGACCAACCTCTGTCTTGCGCTAATCCCTCGATTCGATTCCTCTCTTCTTTGATAGTCCCCAACTACCTGCTCCCTTGCACGCCCAGCTTCAGGAAGTACTTGTAAGATCACAGAAGCATAGCACTATACAAAAACATGGATCTATATTCATAAACAATCAAGGATCAGATGCAAATTGACCATACAAATGTAACAAGCATCAATGATACAACAGCATGGAGGAAAACTCAAATAGCTTTTATTGATAAACAAGAAAAGGTCCAGGAGGAGTTACAACCAATTGTTCCGACCCAGCATCAACCTCTCAGCAAAGAAGCCCCTCTTCACCTCAAACAAAGCGTAGATCACCCAACAATCTGATGTTTGTCTCTAGAAACCAACAACAATTCCTTACAATATGCAAAATTCCAGCCTCCTGGATCTCTGGGATGAGGGATCCATATATAGATATCTGTAAGGAGGATGAGTCAGCTTGTGATTAGATTAATGTCTCCTCTCTGATAGTTCTTGCTTCCACTTGGAGACTGAGGGCCTCTTACTCATCCTTGGTCGAATTCAGTGAGGCAAGTGTCACAGGAGAACATTCTGGAAGCTTCCATTGCCTCTCCACCTCGCGGAATGACACTGCCATTTGTCATTTCTCACCCATCGCACCCTATAGAAGGGACTTTTGAAATGCAACGCACCCTCATAGTGTATTTGGGTGAGATGCAACGCACCTAGCCAGTGGAGCAGCTACAATGATCCTGTTTTGACCAATTCTGAGTAGTTTTTCATGGAGAACTTCTGGGAGAAGTTGTAATCTGTTGACCTTGTTCCTTTAGGGGTTAGAAAAACAATTTTAGGGACTTAGGAGCCCTTGGTTTACGGACATTTCATGCTTGGAGTTGTAGGGCACAAAAATGTCTATAACAGAATCCCATAAGCGACCGTGGTTGTTTTTCATTTAAAAACATAGAAGTTTTCTTTTAGGGTGCTTTTAAATCCTACACCATCCAGTGAAAAAACTCATATTGAGAAGAAACTTGTGAAGGGCGCAAGGCTTAGACGGAAGATTATCACGGGCCCCCTTGTTGTCCCCTGACACTTGGAAGGGGTTATGGATCCAAAGTTGACACCTAGAAGATGAGATTCACTCATTCCCACTAGACATAGGTAACTTAGTGGCTAAATCTTAGGGAATATTTCCCCATAGGTAGTGGGTACGAGAGTACTCCATGTGAGGCGATTTTGGATAGGCTATTGGAAGCGTCACCAACTCTTTTGGGACATAGCCCTACTACCATTACGGTGTAGAAGAGCCACCTTGTTTGGCACATCCATTATTAGAGCCACCTTATGGGGATCAATTCCTCTCAATTTACCCCCACCACTAGCCCTCAGGGAAGTACAAATACTCTTCCATAGGGTACTCTAACCAACCCTGCTCTGCAAGGTACTCCAACCAATATTACTCTTCAGGGTACTAATACCACCCTGCAAGGTGTTAGCACTCCATAAATTTCCCCAGATTGAGGAGAGAAATCCCAGAGGTAACCAAAAACCACTTTTAGGCTAAGGTCCATCCACCCTAGCCTTGGAGAGGGATTTCTCTCTATGTTCTTCTATCAATCAATTGAATGACTTAAGGGATTTTGGTTTTAGGCTGGTTATGATAATCAAGTGAAAAAGTTTTTAAAATTGTGGCTACAAGGTGAAAGAGAGATTCCATTGGGCATGGAGTCAAAATAATAATTGAGTAACCAATCACAATCAACATACTAGTTTGAACTAGGGTGAGGTAGGAAGACTTCTGGATCTAAAAAAATTTCTGTAGTATGGCTAAGATGAAATGAGAGTGAGGATCCATTAAATATGAAGCATGCATAAATTAATCTTATATCTAACTTCAAAAGAAAACATAGAAATTGTTTGACAAGCATGAGCAAGTTAACAATGTAAAATATGCAACATAATTTTATTTCAAACAATTACGAAGCAAAGGTACATGTGAAAACTAGAAGGGAATACATATCACAATGAGAGGCACATCACCATTATGTCTGAAACAAGAATCCTAGAACAAAATAGATGTACTGATCACTGCTTTAAAAATTTCTCCACTATTTACAAAGTTTTCTCTTTTCACTCCCTGAATCCCCTTTTACATGTTTTTACATCGTTCAATACAATAAGGAATTTGAAATTACCACTCTAAGTGGTTGAATTCACTTCACAAAAGTAGAATAGTCTAGATGCAATGCATCTATAGGAAAGTAGGAACCTACCATATCGAAACTGTCACAATTTAGAAACATCAATGATTTAAAACTTAAAATAGTTTAGAAACATAATGTTTGGAAAATCAACTAAACTAACTTATCCACACTTATCCAACCAACAAAATCACTTCTAGAAGGTCCCAAAATACAAATTTACGAAAATAACCATGAATGATAAACTTGCACAGCATAGGGGACTGAAATGTTTGTGCAACAGTGGGGACCAAATTTATGGAAAAATAGTGTTCAAAGACAAGCTCATGTATCCCGAATCCTAAAAAATTTTACATAACAGGAGGAGGTTTCTGTATATGAGAGTGTCCTTGAGAGAAAACTCTCTCAGTTTCAAAATATTCTTCTCCAACTATTCACAATCTGCACCCAAACATCATAACTAAAACATGAAAAGCCAAAACCTGAAAAATAGATTGTAGATATGCATTTGACTCTTCCAATCTATGACACCTGTGCAAAAACTGAAGGAAATTTTCATTCTTTGGCCTGTGCTTGGAAATAGCCTCTTTGATTTTTCCGAAATTCAACTCCATTTGGTCAGAAATAGATTTTGAAAATTATGACAAAAAAATCATTTTCACAGCGACTGTTTGAACTCGACCTGAAACCTCTCCTTTGGATTTCTCAATGATTCCTTTCACTTTAAACTTGCTCCAGAGCTTAAATCAGACTTTGGATGAGATAAAATGAGAGAAGTTTCAAACAATTTTCATTTTTTAAGCCACCCAAAGCCCTCTCATGTCATGATGATGAAATTTTAAATCACGGAGGTATGAGAGATATAAACCACTAACAAACCCATGACATGACCCCTTCCACTCTAATAATGACCCCTCATGGACTATTGAACCTCTAAAATTTCAACCTTGACAAATATTTTGACCTTTTTACACAAGGGACTCTTTAGACTATGACACATAGTGACTCATAGGCTAAAATTGACAAACAAACCTCCAAAATGAAATAGTAAGATAGGAAAACACTTTGATTCCTAGGCTATAGGACTGTAACACAGGGTACCAACACTAACACACAAGATCATTACATCATGTATAACACCAACAAGATACCATTTTCACTTCCTTAAATCTTTGAGATTTGACAAAACTCACAAATGATTCCATTTCCCATAATCAACAATGGCCCCCCATGCCAACCAAGTTGCGATCGAATATCACTAAATTTGAAGGAAAACAAGGGGAATATCCTGCCAATCATATCATGACGTTCCACCTATGATGTTTTCTTAAATACACATGTGTATCTAATATTAAATACTTATGATTCAGTCACTTATGTATTTTGTATTCCGCTATGTAGGGATGGAAATTGATCAACCACATGAGGAACAAGATGTACCCTATCAAGTTAATCAACCATCAGAAGAACGGGTTGTGCTCTCTCAAGTTGATAGGATAACTAGGAGTTGCATTGGTTTGAGTGGATGGTTTTTCAGAAAAATTGGATGCAAGCACGATATAGGACCTTAGGGAGCCTATTTCTAATCACATTATTAGAGAGAATGTTAGAAACATCGGTTGACAGTATTTCAAGAAACATTCAGTTGTTGCACAAGCTTAGATACTACATGAGTTGATCAAACATAAAAAACTAAAACATGTCGCAAATATTTTAGGTATTCAAGATGCTAAAAGTAGGAAGACACATATGAAAGTCACTAAAAATATATCAAATACATTCTCTATATTTGAAAAATCAAGAAAACCCAATGTTTGAGCTACTCGTATGGAAATTACAACTGCTATTGTTGCACCAAGTACATCAATACAACAAAAGTTGTCAACAATGCCAAAATTTCTCCATGTCTCGAGAAAAAACATTACACAAGCATACCAAATTTAGGGTTTGAGTAAATGAAATTGATGAAGCTGCTTGTTGGGCTCTTATCACTAGGAAACCCTACCAAGACATGCTTACAACAAGAATCACACCATTTGTGGTAGAGTTTTGGGAGAGCCATTCTCATGTTATTCCAGATAGAAAGCATGTCATATGACATCACCGATCTAAAGTTGAGTATGTAGATCACGCTAAACACCAATGACAGAAGTTGCATTGTTCGAGGAATTTCAGGAAAACAATCCCCATGTCGAGATATCCATAAGGATGTTTCAGAAATTTAAACCATGGTTTATTATGCCTAATACAATCCATGACATGTGTTGTTGTCAATATCACATTGAACTCTAACTTCATTATGACGTGTTCCGGGAATTTTTCAAGAATAAATGTCACAACGACCCTTATCCTCTTACGGTGCATGATTTTGTTTCATCAATATTATGCAGAAGGGAGCCATAAGAGTTGTTATACAATAAAATATGTATAGGTGGGAGAAGATGCACTAAATGTGGTGATTTGACATTTTTCCGTAAGAACTTTCCTATTGATCCCAACCAGTCTGGGATGTTAGATGCCATGGTCACATGACAACAATATGAATATTCCATGGTAAATCAACCATGTTCTTCAACTTCGATACTTAGGTGGATCAACTATGTTTAGGATGAGATTCCTATTTTAGAATTCATGGGGGCGTTTCAGAAAAAGATATGTAAATATGTCAAACACTCGCACAGGTCTATGTGGAAAACTTATGAATTTAAGCATTCTCGTGAAGTATTCCAGCTAGGCACAATCTTATGAGTGGTAGAATTTGCCGAGAATTACACATTTTCTCCTTAAACAGAGATCCAAAGTGATTAATATCACTCGGACCAAGTGTCCATATTCGTACATGTTCTGTACAAACATGCACATTTTAACGTTGATGGTAGGGATAACACTAATGAGTCATCTGATGTGTGAAGTGAGAATTTAGGAGGTACCAAATGAGTTATGATGCATATTAACTCAAATCATCACTAGATGTGGTCAACTAGTGCATATTCCATTTAGGACTTGAAAGCCACAAATCTATTAGACCCATATGTAGGTTCTTCTAGAATGTTGAACTTGGTGGCATGAATAGATCCATTCCTTGGTATTGTAATATTATAGAAGGTACAAGGGAATTGCATTCAGTGCAAAGTAAAGACATGGGGGAAATATTTTCTATCGAGACAAGAAAACTCTCATGTTTTTGTGAGTTTTGTAGTGGTGTTGACGGATGTAGACTTGATCAATGTGAAAAACACGGGTACATGAAAGGATGGAAATATGTCCCTCTTAATCCAAAGGCACCTCTTCCAATTCTGACATGGCAAGAGATGCACGCTGAAGAGGACATCGTTTCACTTGATCATGATCAAGTCTCTAATGTTGTAAGGGAATGTATGTCGCGTATATCATTAACGATTTCATATATAAATTGAAATCTTGGACGTATAACTAATACATATTTTTTATTTTGGTTGTAGGCGATGTACTTGCTATCATTGTCCCCTAAGGAAATGAAGAGAATGTGGTATACTATTTGACACGATAGATATAAGTAAGAAGCAGGTTGGTGCGACCATATGAAAACATACATTTGACATACCAAATTTGTGACATGGTTGTGATGGGTCATTTTTTTGAAAAGGTTAAAAAATAGGGTGGCCACATTATTTATAAATATTTTATGCATGAATATGTATCTTGACAATACAATCATCTAATCATAACATCTCATATTAGTCTCACAGAAATCAAAGTAAAGGCAGGTGAGCCAAGGAGATGGAAGATGACAGAATCTGACCATGAACATATTATGGAGACTTGCATTCATCTCACCCATTGACCAGATGAGTAGGTGATGCAAATGGCAGTCCCTGAAGCCAAGTCTATAGAACTCAAGTGTAATATATTCTAGTATAAGAGGTTAACATATGAATTTTGTTATTTAGAAATGTGACAATTGAATAATTTTGTAATTTTGTAATTTTGAATGTGAATAAAATTCATTGAGAAATGTTTCCCTCTCATATTAGCTATTAGGAATAAAATCATAGAAAAAAAAAATCAAAATGAATATGGGAATGTTCAACATAGAATGAAACCATATGAAAGTATATTTATAGAACCCCAAGAAAGGGCACCATGCACCCATACCCCTCTTGGTGCATCATTCCTATATATTTGTAACAAATGAAAGTATATTTACAGATAGGATGGATTCATAATGGTGTATATGTTATAAGCTTTAGGTTCCTTGAAGTGCTTAAGTTTCTAATTTTTTCCAAATTTCAAGAAGGTTTTATTTTTAGGGATAAGATCCTTAATTGAACCCCATAGATTTAGAATCAAGAGGGATATAATATTTAATTAGAATTTAAATCAACAAGGAATTATATTTAGATTAAATTAAAATTTTCGATATGTATTATTTTAAATTTTATGTTGAGCATGGAAGAAATTTTATAGATATAAACATCGTAGTGGGTTCTAGAAAAACCATTTTAGTAGAACAATAAAGTTGATATAATGTTAATTGACTTAACAAGGAAATTCAACCATCTAGGTTATGAACAACATTGAAATATTTGTATGTTATTAATAAATGCCATGTGTCAATTTGATATAAAACATGGAAACAGTGACACACATGTTTCATATTGGATTGTAAAAATTGCAACATATTTTAAAAGATGTAGATTGTAAACACCAAATAAGTTTTATTCAATTTTATAAGCTCTTGTAGATAACCTCAAAAGAAATAAAATTGAATAAAACTTATTTGTTGTTTACAATCTACATTTTTTAAAATTGAATAAAACTTATTTCAATCCTATTTGTGCTTTTTAATTGAACCTTAAGATAAGGAATTGATTGAAATACTTGAATAACCAAGTAAATTTAGGAATGTTTATAAAATTATAGAAACATATCATTAATTGCTTTTTAGTATATTAAATTCCAATACAGATGACTTAGGTTTATATTTTTTTGTGGAAACGTAAACAATATTAATTTGTTAAACTACTTTAACATTACAAATTCATGATGGTAGAATAAACACAATTATGGAAACCACATACTTCTAAGCATTAAAATTTCTTATAACTAGTAGAATTTCAAATGTGTAGATATATTTTAGTTTATTTTAAGTGTCATAGTGACTTGCATCATAGTAAGATTGTATTTATTTTCTTAGTATATGAAACTAAAAATCAAAATGAATATTTTGTAAAATTTTACTTCTTGATTGTTATAGATTCCATATTCATGGCTTGATGGTGACTACATAATGCTTTTACATATTTAATCTTGTAAATTCCATTTTCATGGCTTGATGGAGAGTCCTACATAATGCTTAAATGTTATACCATTGAGTTTTTAGTTGATTACATATGGATTTTTTATAACCTTTTTTTTTCAATACCATGGAGAGAATTTCAGTCTCACATATAATTGAAAAATATTCACAAAATGGATGATAGAAGTCATCAAATACAAAGTAAAATTGTATTTTAAAATACAAATATAGTGTTTTAATTAATTAATTTTAAATTGTTATCTCTTTTAACAAAAGTATGCTATAGATTTTTTTTTAAACTAGAGAAATAATTAACATCCATAAATTGAAATTTAATGAACAACCATAAACAAGAATTAATAAACATCCATGAACTAAAATAATGAATGTATCAATAAATGTTGAAAATGAAAAAATAAAATCTTGATTTAATTTTCCTTTGAATTAAATTAGGAGAAAAATTGTAATTCCACATCACAAGAGAACTTGTACGAGTTAACTAAGTTAATTTGATATAGTTAGTTCAGTTAATTTGAGTTGAGGGTCTAACTTGAGTCATGTAGAGTGGCCCATACTTTATAGGAGCCCTGGCTGAGTTTATTTTGAGTTGTAATTAATTAATTCAGTTTAACTGAGTTAAAGTCAGTTAAACTAGTTCCAACTAATGGAGGAACTAGTATGAGGTCCAATAGTGGGATGTTGCTTCATGTGTTCAACCAATTAACTGATAATTCATTAATAAATAACATATGCATGTGTGATTTATGAGTTACCCAGTTGAGATTGGAGTTCAGGGGTAGTGTACTATCAATTGTATAATCAACCAAATTGTGCAAGAGGTGCATGCAATCATAGGAAGGCCTATGATGGATTGCGCAATTCCAATTGAGGAATTTCCCTAATTAATAGGGGCTAATTCCCAAGGAAACAACAAAAGGAAATAGGGACTTGGGAAAGAAGAAAATTGGTTAAGTATTGGCCAAGCATTGTTTAGGAAGCTATGAGATAGATAGAGATAATGCAGAGGTTTCTCGGGCTTCAGAAAACATTGTAATCTTCTCATATTTTCCGACTATTGCAATATACAGATATCATGGGTTTTTAGCTATGGCATTCCCAAGGAAATAATTATGTAATATGTTGATTGAATTATTTATCTTATATTCTTTTTGATTTAGCGATCGTTAATTGTTTTCGTAGTTGGTAGAGTAGATTCAAGTCTATTGTTTTAGTAAATTACAATTAGCAGTTTGAATCTACTAGGAATTTCTACAATAAATTGTCCATATGAAAATATATACAAATTAAATTAAATAAACATCCATAACCTGTAATAATAAGCATCCATAAACTAAAATAATATTCATGTATCCATAAACTATCCATATGAAAATATACAAAGTCTGTATCACATGTGAAAGTGCCTTATGAAATGATCTTGAAAATATACAAACTATGTGGTCTAAGTACCACTACCTCTATGTGATCGTGGTCAAACATGATTTCCTGTTGTAGTGGCTACAACCACCCTCCAAAATTTTTCCTTCACTTCATTTTGGAGCCTCCCTCCTAAAATCTTAGCAGCTTGTCTTGCACTGCTCAGGTACTTGTGCTTTCATTTGAATTTATCTTTCGCTTTACAACTTGTGTCGCTTACTTGCTTTGTTGTCTAACCACAAGCTGACTCCCCCCCCCCCCAAACAATGACTTGGTTGCATCTAGTTCTTGCACTGCCTTGGAAAACTACGCAGTCCTAGAGGGAATCCAACCTTTCTCTCAGGAATTGCACAAAGCATCCCAGCAGTGAGCCTTGCACTCAAGAATTGCGCAAGTCAACCCAGCAATTAGCTTTGGCTCCAAAAATGCGTAGAACCAGCTAAAAACTTGTCTTCATCTTGGAAATTCCGCAGAGCATGAGAGGCAGCCAGAGCCACTCAACCCAGAAATTGTACAAAAGCATTCCCTCAACTGTTGTCTGATGCATGTGTCAGTAGGTTGCCCGATTCCCTTGAGAACTGCGTGATTTCTCCATGCATGCATGGTAGCCCTTCCCAAAAAAAAAAAAAAATTATTCCTAAAAAATAGGGATCTATTTTTAGCACTCGGAGTTACTCTTGAGTTAATTTTAGAAAACTGTCGCCACTTGTCACTTTTTCGTAGAATTTTGGCATGCAAATCATAAACCCTAAATCGATCAAATCTATTTAACAGACACCGTGAGATCTCATTTTCACATTCGATCTTAGAGATCTGGCGTTCCCGAGGCATCTAGGAACCTTTGGCACAATCGACACAAATTTTCCAGGTAAGTTTTTCTTTTCAATTCTTTTGCTGCTTTTTTTTTTCGTTTTTGTTTCCTCGGGTTTTGTGAGTGTTGTTTTGCATGTTTTATTGAATGACCGCTAATATTTTAGTTCTTTTTAACTTTTAGAAATTTTGTTTCAAGTTTTTCATTGCCTTTCTTAAGTGTCGCATGCATAACCTCATTTTTTCACTAACGGTCATTGCTGTGGTGACTCTACCCACAAGATTTGTTGTTATTTTGTTTGATTGGTTCTTGCATTTGTTTTGATTTAATACATAAACATTCACTTAGATCTACACCAACCTTCATACACACTTTCAGATCTGCTCGTTTACAAGTTTCCCTTGGGTAGATTTGGGCTACCTTGGCTTAGATCTAGCTCTTCCTAGCATGCACTGTGCATTTCTGGAAATCAAGGCTTTGCCTTGTCTCTAGGAATTGCGCAGAGGCTGTCAATCACTGGCTTCAGCTGCTCTCTGCGCAATTCTAGGAGATAGTCCTGAGATTTTCCCACTAGGAATGTGCAATGCGCAGTACCTGCCAACATCAAGCTAGACTGAACTGCGCATTGTGCACTTCCTATCCACAACAAGCCACATTGGATTGCTCCAGTCATCAGTGCCTCTCACTGGTAGTTGGGACTGCAGAATGCGCATATCCAGTTGATAGTCCCTCACATCTGAGAGTCACAACTGCGTAATCTTTCCCAGCAATTGCCTAGTTTGGTTCGTGATTGATCCTTGAAGTGCTTTGTTTTTTTAAGCTGACATTTGTTTGGTGTGAGTGTCCACTTTGTCTCCAGGTACATCAGTTGTTGAGCAGCCTCTTAGCTGTATAAGCATGATGATTTCCAAGAGAGTTGGATCAAAGGATACAATAGAAAGTATCACTAGAGATGTGGATTAACAGGTGCCCATGAACTTTCCCATCTATGCAAACACATAATTCTTCATAGAGAAGGACATGAAGATTACATGGTAGGAAATAAAGGACATATTTGCAGGTAGTTTCAAGGAAGATCTGGAAGATCGAGAGGTCTATGTCAACATTCACAAGTCAGGCTTGTACAAGGTTGCATGCAAGTATCCCACCTTCCCATGCACGTATATCATTCAATGTATTGTCTCACATACCGATCCCGAGACGATGACATTGAGCAGTACCAGTGGAAAACAACTTGCCACCTTTAGGTTGAAAAATTACCATCAGATGTATCAATTGTCGCAGCCAGTGAATCATATGGATGCACTTTTCTTCACTTCCAACTACAATGTGAACATGTTGAAGCCCCGAAAATCGGGTCGACAACAAGGGGGATAACCACCCGGTTCGGACCTTGGTTGGCAGCTCCTTATCCGTTTGGTATAGCGGGTCCGACTGGGGATAATGGGACCAATTTCCCAATCTAAGGGGTGTGTGTGTGTGTAGAGTCGGATGATGCTGATCTAGGAGTACTTAAAGCTAATTTAGTTCAAACTTCTAGACTAACTATATGCTATTGTAATCTAATGAAAAACAACACATCTAATCTACGCTAACCCGGGGTGTATTTCTTCTATTATGCGATCTAAAGAGATTTCAAACAATAACTGGAAATAAAGATCATTCAGCTATCATAAGAATAGAAATCAATTAAGATAAACCACTCTGCATAAAAAGTTAAGCAAAACAGTTGTGAACAGCATATCGCATAATAAGTTATTCATATATCAAACGCAAATAAATGACTCCACCGTACAGAAGTGCCAAATGGTAACCCACACATTCATGCATTAACATATAAACAACTGAAAACTGTATATCACTTTAAGAATATAAGCAGAAATGGTCAAGAGATAAAAGTACCATTTATGACTGGTTCCACTCATAAGCTTCAAGCAACAACGATTTATCTCTACTTGTTCTAACATCTACTAACAGTACAAAAGTGCAACATCAGTAGCAGATATCAAATGCAAACATTGATAAATCTCGATCCAACCATTCATCAAAAACCCCCTCCGAGGGTGCAAAAGTGCATGTTCTGAGGACAAATTTTTTGACAAATTTCTGGACCCTTCTCTAAATGCCTGAGAAGGGTTTAAATACTGCTAACTAATTAATCTTAATTACATAAATTTAGGACACAGTTTTAAATGACCGCCCTTCTACTAAAGCAAAATTATTTCTAAAAATTGAATCTAATTCCTAACCGCTTCTGTATTTGCTCCTTAGTGCTGTAAACATGCAACATTCGCCTGGGAAGAGTCGGCTGGTCATCTTCTCCTTTCGTTTGAGCTACGAAAATAGAAATAACAAGCGCTGGCACCACTTTCTGGTAAACTAGAAGATATTTTCGAAAATCTTCCTCTGGCTTGGTGTGTTCACTGTGTGTATACTTGGTAATAACCCAAATTTCTCTCAAACTGATTTTGCTTTTGCTATTTCGGTTTCCGGCCTTGCGAATGACTGAATAAGTTAGGGACTTTGCTCTCTAAACAATTTTCTGTATTGAAAACTGCCTCCGTTCTTTGTTCCAGGCTTTTCTGGTGCGTTTTCCCTCTTTTACGCCTTTTTCTTTTTGCTTTACCAGGCATAAGCTTCAGGATCTTTTGCAAACATGCTGCTTTTGTGCGCCTTTGATTCTGAGTTTTGGATGGCCTATTGACATCAGTATCTGTTGATTGATACTCCGGAATTAGTGGTCCTGTTGCATGCGGCATCCGTTTGTGAAGGCATCTCTTCTCTGTTCTCCGAGCATTGATGCTTTCCCCTTTTCCTTAGATGTTTCCTGCACATTGCTTTATGTTATTTGCTGTCTTACAGTTTACGCAAAGGAAAAGAGTAAATGATGAAAAGATTGACATGAAAGTTTTAAGCTCTAATGAATGCATAATCATGACACCCATAATGAACTGACTCTTCGAAAAACACAACGCAATCCTTCCTGGATACTTTGGCGTACAATCATTAATTTCCTTTAAGGCGTGTGCCCAATTTTGGTCTACAGACAGCTTTCCTTGAATACTGTGCCGAGGAAATTTTGCGATGGGTGATTTCTGCGACTTGCATCGCAGTATCAAGGATCGCGTCATCAAGATGTGTCATCGCAGGAATTGACGATCGCATTCATCGCAGATCGCAAATCGCGCTTAGTATTCAATCATTGTGTGCTGCTTATGCGATGTTGCGATATGCGACGTCGCATATCGGCCGTCGGAGATTCCTTAAGTTTTTTCATTTAAGAGTGCTTCATAATATATGCGATGCGATGAATTTCGCGTCGCTTCTTCGCAGCTTATTATGCGCATAGGAAAACGTTTCATTCTCTTCTTGCGATGCGATATAGCTTTAGGGAGTTAAAACAAAAAAAAATTGATAAAATGTTTTTTTTTTTGGATTTTTATTAAGGGTCCCCATTTGCTTGGTGTTATTGCTAATACCAAACAAAGAGGGGGGTTGTTGGTGGCCACAACAATGGCGATTCACTGTGAAGAACCAGTTATCTCTGCTATTCTATTGAACTTTAACTTCCAAAGCAGAAAAATTTTCGTACGTCTAAATTTTATTATGGACAGATAGAGTACATTACGCCTTATCCTATCAATGATATTTTGTCTCAACCTTTTCATATTCCAATTGTTTGTTTCCTCAGGCTTAGTCCTTGTGTTCACATCAGACATTACTTGGTTTTTTAAAGAAAAAATAAGGTCTTCTCTGCGTGCTGGCTTTTAAAATATGCTCATTTGTCGTAGGTAGAGCCTCTGCTGCCCGCAAACGTCCATAGCCTCGACAGGGTTACCTGTTACCCAGCAATGATCCTTTATCCTGCTTAAGGCTATTTACAACTTT
Source organism: Pinus tabuliformis (assembly GCA_031772625.1). Classification (NCBI taxonomy): domain Eukaryota; kingdom Viridiplantae; phylum Streptophyta; class Pinopsida; order Pinales; family Pinaceae; genus Pinus; species Pinus tabuliformis. Next base: position 493,615,592 of record CM062814.1, on the reverse strand, counting down.
TCAGAGAAAAACCCCTTTTGACACTTTTTCCTTTTTATTCTCTAAAGAACAACGTCTTGGTTTGGTGGCCAAATTATGACACAGTCATTCACTTGATTTACACTTTTGCTGAACAAGCTGGCTCTTGATGAGACCCCTTGTCTTTTGATTGCAACAATCTTGAGTCGTTGCCCTGTTTTGGTGGACAGTATTGGCAAAGTCAGCAAGTTATAATATCTGTGATCATGATAAGCCGGCTCGTGATGAGACCTCTTATTCTTTGAGATACAGTGTTTTCTCGGATTGTTTCTCTGAATGCTGCGATTTCCTTTAGCAGGGAGGAAGTCATTGTTTTTCCTTAAGAAAGCTCTGGATGACAATAATAGAGTTTGAAAACAGCAGTTTTACAGAGAATATTTATTTTATTATTGATACCTTTCATTGTGCTGATATGAAACAATTTTTCCTTTTACCAGAGGTTGTTTTCATCAAATTTTTTGAAGTTGAGACTAGTATCATATCTAGGCTAAAGTTAACTCTACCTGTCAATAATAAAGATCAGATTTTTCGAAAAATTTTGCTACTTATACAAGCGAAAAAGCTCAAAATATGATAGAGAATTGGTGTCTTTTTCATGAACCCCTTTAGTAACCATCTACAACTGGTTTTATTTATAAGAAAGAAAAAAAACAAATAAAAACGAAAACTATCCTACAAAAATAGAAGAGTGATCTTCTATGGAAAATATATTTTAAGGCTCTGTCCATTAACAAGCAAAGAATCCCTTCGACCTGCTAAATCCTGCAACACAAACGTTGATGGGCCTATGACTTCTACAATCTGAAAAGGACCAAGCCACATCTTCTGAAATTTTGTATGTTTGCCCTTTTCTTCATGAGCCTTATCCCATTTCAAAACTAAATCTCCCATCTGAAAATTCTTTCTGGTCATTATGCTTGAGTCAAAAGAGGATTTTATCAGCGCTTGGTGATGAGCATGGGTTTTCTTAGCTTGTTCTCGTTGTTCTTCTAATTTAATTATTTCCATTTGTCTTAGTTGTATGGAGGAAGTAGATACCTCATCGATGTGTTGTACTAAAGACAAAGAGGGGATGACTAAGTGAGTTGGAAGAACCACTTCTTTCCCATAAACTAAATTAAAGGGAGAAGTGCCGATTGAAGCTTTCTTCGTTATCCTATCTGCCCATAAAGCATTTACCAATGCTTTGTGCCAATTCTTTTGGTTCTGGTCAACTGTTCTTTTAATAATCCTGATCAGGTTTTTATTTGTCGATTCAGCCAATCCATTACCTTGCGGATAGTAGTTGGCCGAATATTTCAGCTTGAACCCCCTTTTAAGCGCAAACTCAGTCATTGTATTTCCAGAAAAGTACAAGGCATTATCAAACATTAAGGCCGTTGGCAATCCAAACCTAGTGATTATAAATTGATCTATGAATTCAATAATGTTTTCAGAATTAGCTGTCTTGAGAGGAACTGCTTCTACCCATTTAGTAAAATAATCTGTTGCTGTGAGGATGTACCTATGCTTCTTAGAAGAGTGAGGAACGATCTCACCAATTATGTCCAAGCCCCACTGACTGAATGGTTGTTCGATGTTTACCGGCTGTAGTGGCATGGACGGTTTCTTTTGTCTCCCTGCAGCAGTCTGGAAGACTTAGCATTTCCTCACGTAACTGTGTGAGTCTTTGAATAGCGTGGGCCAATAATATCCTGCACGTAAGATTTTATGTGCAGTAGCATCTCCAGCATAGTGTCCGCCTGCTGGTCCATCGTGGAGTTCCTGCAAAACCTTTTCGGCTTCAGTTTTCTCAAGACACCTAAGAAGCACAGAATCATAATTCCTTTTAAACAGAACATCATTTATGAGCTGGTATTGTTTAGCTTTCAGCCTCAGAGCTCTTTTCTTGGTGTGATCTAGGTGTGATGGAGCATACCCGTTCTTAAGATAATAAATGGTGTCAGCATATAATGATTTTGCGTCGTTTAGGCTTACCTCATACGTCTGTACCTCTTCAGATGAATTCTCAGGAATTTCCGATGCTCCAGCCAAGATTTTGCAGAAGCCTTGACCTCTTACAATGCTTGCTGGTTTGATCTCAAGATCATATTCTTGTAAAGCGGTGATCCAATTTGCTCTTTTTTCACCCACATCCTTCTGTATTAGAAGATTTCTTACCGCTGGAAACGGTAATATGACCTTAGTATGGGCTTTAAGTAAGAAAGGTCTGAAATATTTGATCGCTTTAAAAACAACATATGCCTATTTTTCCACGTCTGAATAGTTAAGTTCAGCACCTTGTAAATTCGAGCTAAAAAATGCGATTGGGGCTTCTGCTTTCTCTTGATTTGCTTGAGTTAGAATCGCGGCATATGATTTCTCTGAGGCAAATGTGTATAAGATAAAAGATTCTGAAAAATTCGGGGTTGCTAAAGATGGAGCGTTAATGATGGCTTGTTTGATCAGGTTGAATGCTTCATGCTCATCTTGACCCCATTTAAAATTAGAATTATTTTTAATCATGTTTTGCAAAGGAGAAACAATCCGTGAAAAATTTGTGACAAATCTCTTCACAAAATTGATTTGACCAAGGAAAGATTGCATGGCTTTTTTGTTATGAGGTATGGATATTTCAGAAATTTCTTTGATCCTGTCAGGCTCAATGTGAATACCAGATTTTGACACTATGAATCCTAGAAGTTTTCCTTCACTTAATGCGAAAAAAGATTTCTTTGGGTTAAGTGAAATCCCATAGCTTAAGCATCGTTGAAAGATTTCTTTCAAGTCTTTGAGATGGTCTCTTCGCTTCTTGGAGTACACTGTTATATCATCCAGGTAAATCACTACAGATTTATTGACTAAACCCTTGAATGCGATGTCCATGGCTCTCTGAAATGTAGCGCCGGCATTGATCAAACCAAATGGCATCTTCCGATATGCGTATGTTCCCCATTTAGTTCGAAATGTGGTTTTTAACTGATCATCAGGATGTACCAGCACTTGATTGTATCCTAAAAATCCATCCAAAAAAGACATTAATTCTGAGCTTGCTACTGCCTGTAATATCTGCTCCATAGGTGGGAGGGGAAAATTGTCTTTCTGACAGGCTTTGTTGAGATTTCGAAAATCGATACAGATTCTAATATCTCCGTTTTTCTTTCTAACGGGTACCATATTGGAGACCCATTTGGAATTTCTGACGGGGAAAATTATTCTGGCTCTTAATAACTTATTTAGCTCAGTTTTTATCTGATTTTCCAAATTGGGGTGGATTTTTCTGAGTTTCTGTTGGATAGGTTTTTCATTGTCAATCATAGGGATAGTATATTGAATGATAGAAGTGTCGTATGTCTTCAGCTCATCGTAATTCCAGGCAAAAACATTTTTGTATTGTCTCAAAAGACGGATATACGCTAATTTTTCATCAGGGTCTAGGCCGTAGCCTAGATTAACGTTTTGTGGTTTATCATCGGTTCCTAGGTTTACTAATTCGTAGTTCAGAGTTGAGTTGTAGATCTTAGAATTGGTAGACCTTTTAAACCGACTTTTCAAATCATATAAGTCTTCTAACTTAACCACCGATTTAGGTATAGCATTATTAGTGCTATTTTGTTGTATTTGTCAATCATGATGGTCTTCGTCAATTATTTGATTGGAGTAGGATCCTTTAGAAGTGAGGAAATTTACAATGTCAGGATCATCGTTGAATACTCTCCAGTTTGTAATGTTATCAGGGATGGACGGTCTAAAGATTAATTCTATTGAGAATCTATCTGGACTAAAATCTTCGGAGGGAATAAGTCTAGAGGCTACGTTAGCTAACAGGTCTGCGCTCGCATTTTGGAGTCTTGGGATTGACGAAATATTGAATGCTATGAAATGTGTAGTCAGATCTTGTACTAAAGATTGATAGTGTTTCAAATGACCTGATAGGCAATGTATGGTGTTACGTACCTGTTTGACGACAATCTCAGAGTCTCCAAAGACTTGAAGGTACTTAACGTTCAACCCGATTGCTTTGTATAGGCCTTGCACCAAGGCCTCGTATTCTGCTGTATTGTTTGTGCAATTGAATTCAAGTCTGCACGTAAGCATGGTCTTATTTCCTTCTGGGCTAATCAGGACGCATCCTGCTTCTGCTCCTTTGTGAGATTTAGAGCCATCAAAATATAATTTCCAAAACAAAGATGTATTTACAAGTTTATCTAAAAAATTAACACATTTTGAATTATCAGTTTGGGAAAAATTTTCGACTTGGGACAAAACTGAATTTTCTAAGTAAGGTGAGGTATGAGCATTGAAATTGCCGAGGAAAGAATCTATCGAGTAATTGCCTATGATACTGCTGTTGTATGCTATTGCTTCATTTTCTCCCTCTAATTCTATTACTATGTACTTCTGGTGTAACTCTCGTTCAACCTTTATTTGATTCAGTTTACCATTGTAGGGTAACCACATGTGCGACCAGTCGGTTGAGAAGTAGCCATGGAGTTTTTCGGACCAATCCCTGCTAAGAATCAAACCATATAATTTTGGGATATCAGCTACTAGAATGTCAATAACCTGACATACCTTCGGGTTAGACGACAATCTTATGGTCACTTGATTAAGTTCACCAATCACTTCGACCTGAGATCGATCAAGCTGAACTATGCGCACTGCGGATTTTTGTGGTTGAACATTCAACTTGGCACATATTGATCTGGGTAAAATATTCGTTGAAGCACCAGAATCTACCAAACAATTGTGCACATTTTTATTGAAAATTTCATAAGTGAGAAGAAAAGGGGGAGTGTGAGACCTTGATCTTCCTCCAATCAAAGCGATGTCATTTGGATCAACCTTATTGATCGTGTTGGTTGGAGGTCTTCCCATGTTGTGGGAAGCTACAGCTATAGGCAAAGATGTAGTAGGCACGGCATGTAATTCTTTCATCATTATCTTCTGTTGATGTTTCAATTTGCTCAATTCATAAAGAGTGATATTAGCCCTAGTCTTTTTCATGTCATCAATAATATTGTACTCCATTTCATCTGACACAATCAGTGTTCTTGATGGAGGTGTTTGGTCTGATTGGACTGGGCTAGATTGAGTCACTTTAGCGGTAGTTTTCTTTGTTGCGACTTTATCTTTTGCTGCAGGGCTTGCGCCCTTCTGCTTGGGGGTAGTTTGTGGAGGATCAAGTTGATTTTTGCTTCGTGTTCTAACCGGAAATGCTTCTTGATCTTCTTCTTGCAGGAGGATGAAATCCCACATTCCTTGTAGTTCCACAATTTCTTCGTCATCGGTCTGCCCTTCAGTGGTATTCTCTTCTTCTTCCTCTTCTTCGGATTCGACGTTTGAGATAGCGTTGGGTGGTTTCACATCCATTAAAGGACTTCTTTTAAAAGTTCTGTAGGGCTTTTTTGAAGAAGTTTCTGCTACTTGTTTTTTTATGTCAATCATCTCATTGGACATGGTTTTTAACACTTTTTGTAATCCTTCCAAATCGAAAGGGTCTTTCGTTTGTTTCTTCTTGGGGTCTTCTTTGAAGGAGACTTTCTTAGATTTGGGTTCCTCTATCGCAGATCTTTTTTCCAGGGCTACTACGCGTTTCTCTACTGTTATCGCCTCTGTCAAGTTTTCAACTAAGGTTGTCTTATTTTCCCTATCCACGAAGAGTGCCAAATTTGATGGTAAGGCCGTAATATACCATTCACATCTTACTTCTTCGCTGGGTTGGGAAGCAGCGGGAATTTTGTTGAGGATTTTATTGAACCGTAAATTGAAATCTTTGATGGGTTCTCTAGCCTCGGCTTTAAGATTGGATAGGTCATTGATTAACGTCGCCGTTGATCTGTCATCGCCAAACTTGGTAAGGAATTGATTTTGAAAAATGTCCCAACTCGTGATAGACCTGGAAGGTAATGAAAAGTACCATGACCCGGCTATTCCTTGCATTGTATAGGGAAAACGCCGGACAGGAGCATCCTCATTGGTAACTCCGTTGAGATTGACAGAAAGCATGAAATTATTAATATGCTCTTCAGCTAGCATGTCTACTTCTGGATTGAATTTGGGTAGCCATTTCTCAGGATGGGCCGGTATTTGGCTCAGGGGTGGAGGCATTAAAACTGCCCCAGGATTGTTCCATGGAGACTGGGCCATCGTGGAGCTGCTAGTAAATGAAAGTGCAGAGGATGATCCCTGAGGCTGGGAAGATGAAGATATTATGATCTTTGATGATTGAAGAGGAGGGGTTGTGGAAGATGGATGAGTGGTTTGGAATGAAGATGTGGGTGGCTGACTTCGCGGTGAGGGAGTTGAAATGGACGACGTAGATGAAAGAGTCTCACTGTCAGACTCTGGTGGTGTTTTCCTTGCTCTTTTCTTGGTGGGGAGAGGGAATTTAGTTGGCTGGATGCCAAATTTTTCACTCTTTAATCTGGTCAGGGGATGAGCAGGATTGTACTGCGAAGTCACGCTGCTTTGAGATTTATCAGACCTCTGTGTAAAAATAGAAAATCCCTGGAGTTTGCGAATCAGAGTTTGAACTTCAGGGGGTTCAATGGTAAATTGGTCTGAAATATTAGGGTATGTAGCAGCGGTTGATACTCGAGCGACTTCTGACTCTGGATTTAAACGTACTGGCAAAGTCAGGGGAGTTGATGAGGGCGATTTACTCTCAGAATGGTATTTAGATTTTGATTTAGGTGCCATTCATAGTTCGGGCCCTCCTTCTAGCGCCAAATATGTTGAAGCCCCGAAAATCGGGTCGACAACAAGGGGGATACCCACCCGGTCCAGACCTTGGTTGGCAGCTCCTTATCCGTTTGGTATAGCGGGTCCGACTGGGGATAATGGGACTAGTTTCCCAATCTAAGGGGTGTGTGTGTGTGTAGAGTCGGATGATGTTGACCTAGGAGTACTTAAAGCTAATTTAGTTCAAACTTCTAGACTAACTCTATGCTATTGTAATCTAATGAAAAACAACACATCTAATCTACACTAACCCGGGGTGTATTTCTTCTATTATGCGATCTAAAGAGATTTCAAACAATAACTGGTAATAAAGATCATTCAGCTATCATAAGAACAGAAATCAATTAAGATAAACCACTCTGCATAAAAAGTTAAGCAAAACAACTCTGAACAGCATATCGCATAATAAGTTATTCATATATCAAACACAAATAAATGACTCCACCGTACAAAAGTACCAAATGGTAACCCACACATTCATGCATTAACATATAAACAACTGAAAACTGTATATCACTTTAAGAATATAAGCAGAAATGGTCAAGAGATAAAAGTACCATTTATGACTGGTTCCACTCATAAGCTTCAAGCAACAACGATTTATCTCTACTTGTTCTAACATCTACTAAGAGTACAAAAGTGCAACATCAGTAGCAGATATCAAACGCAAACATTGATAAATCTCGATCCAACCATTCATCAAAAACCCCCTCCGAGGGTGCAAAAGTGCATGTTCTGAGGACAAGCTTTTTGACAAATTTCTGGACCCTTATCTAAATGCCTGAGAAGGGTTTAAATACTGCTAACTAATTAATCTTAATTACATAAATTTAGGACACAGTTTTAAATGACCGCCCTTCTACTAAAGCAAAATTATTTCTAAAAATTGAATCTAATTCCTAACCGCTTCTGTATTTGCTCCTTAGTGCTGTAAGCATGCAACATTCGCCTGGGAAGAGTTGGCTGGTCGTCTTCTCCTTTCGTTTGAGCTATGAAAATAGAAATAACAAGCGCTGGCACCACTTTCTGGTAAACTAGAAGATATTTTCGAAAATTTTCCTCTGGCTTGGTGTGTTCACTGTGTGTATACTTGGTAATAACCCAAATTTCTCTCAAACTGATTTTGCTTTTGCTATTTCGGTTTCCGGCCTTGCAAATGACTGAATAAGTTAGGGACTTTGCTCTCTGAACAATTTTCTGTATTGAAAATTGCCTCCGTTCTTTGTTCCGGGCTTTTCTGGTGCGTTTTCCCTCTTTTGCGCCTTTTTCTTTTTGCTTTACTAGGCATAAGCTTCAGGATCTTTTGCAAACATGTTGCTTTTGTGTGCCTTTGATTCTGAGTTTTGGATGGCCTATTGACATCAGTATCTATTGAGTGATACTCCGGAATCAGTGGTCCTGTTGCATGCGACATCCATTTGTGAAGGCATCTCTTCTCTGTTCTCCGAGCATTGACACTTTCCCCTTTTCCTTAGATGTTTCCTGCACATTGCTTTATGTTATTTGCTGTCTTACAGTTTACGCAAAGGAAAAGAGTAAATGATGAAAAGATTGACATGAAAGTATTAAGCTCTAATGAATGCATAATCATGACACCCATAATGAACTGACTCTTCGAAAAACACAACGTAATCCTTCCTGGATACTTTGGCGTACAATCATTAATTTCCTTTAAGGCGTGCGCCCAATTTTGGTCTACAGACAGCTTTTCTTGAATACTGTGCCGAGGAAATTTTGCGATGGGTGATTTCTGCGACTTGCATCGCAGTATCAAGGATTGCGTCATCAAGATGTGTCATCGCAGGAATTGATGATCGCATTCATCGCAGATCGCAACATCGCAGATCGCAAATCGCAGATCGCAAATCACAAATCGCAAATCGCAGATCGCAAATCGCGCTTAGTACTTAATCATTGTGTGCTGCTTATGCGATGTTGCGATATGCGACGTCGCATATCGACCGTCGGAGATTCCTTAAGTTTTTTCATTTAAGAGTGTTTCATAATATATGCGATGTGATGAATTTCACGTCGCTTCTTCGCAGCTTATTATGCACATAGGAAAACGTTTCATTCTCTTCTTGCGATGCGATACAGGTTTAGGGAGTTAAAACACAAAAATTTTGATAAAATGTTTTTTTTTTTTGGATTTTTATTAAGGGTCCCCATTTTCTTGGTGTTATTGCTAATACCAAACAAAGAGGGGGGTTGTTGGTGGCCACAACAGAACAGTAGATACATCATGAAGCATTGGGTAAAAGAGCCATTTAAGTTCAGAGTGATACCCAACAAGGTCTAAAAAACGAAGTCACTCAGGAAGGCTTACCAACTCTTGGTCAACTTTTCATGTTGCTTGTATGTTCAAGAGAGAACGAAGACCTTCCCGTAGAGTTGGGTGGTTAAGTAGGATTAGTTAGAAAATGAAGGAAGGCCATTTAATTGGTCATACATGTTGGTTCTTCAGCTGAAAGTGCATGTGTCTAATGCCCGGAGTCTGCCTAAAGATGAACAAGCAAGATTATTTTTGTCTGCATACCTACTTGATCTGATCTGTGCTCAGCAACAGTTCCCTGTCATCGGTTGCACATGGACTCCATCAGAGGATGATGTGAACATCTATTGCAAGTTTCTCTTTGAGTGCAGCTATCGAAGAGTCATGGTGAAATTGTCTGACCACTTTATCACCCTGCTGTATAGGATGATCTTCAAACAAGATCCACCTTGCATTTCCCAAGAAGCGATTCAGGCATTTCTTAACATTGCATATTGGTATTCCTCACGCGATAACACCTTCATCAGGATGTTTGGTGAGGAGAATCCTCCGCATGAGCTATAGGTTTTCCACGAAAAAGCTGGTCATGCAAGAGGTTGTGTATCACATCTCCATAGGGTTATCAGCAGGATCGCATAGGAGGAAGAAGGAACCATGGCCTACTCTTCCTTTGCCTATTGGGTTGTATGAGATACGCACCTTGAAGGATGTGGATGACAAGGCCGAGGACTTGAACAAGTTTGGGTTCGACACCAAGAGTTTCAATTTGTATGATCCCCACTGCATATTAAAGAACCAATGTGTGAAGGTGTATTACTCATGTATCCACAGGGCATGCCATTGGCCAGAGGAAGATCCTTAAAGGTATTGATACAACTCCTCTAGGCTCAATGAACTGGTCAACATAACTATATAATGGAAAGTAGCATTGCAGGTAGCACCACCACAAAAAGCAAGAACAACAACAACATTGAGCAACAAATTGATGCAAGACAAAGGCAAGAGGAAGATTTTTGAGAGTGCAAAGGTTGAGAAAAGCTACAAGTTCAGAGAAGATCCTCTTGTTGAGAAAGTAGCTTTGGAGGTAGAGGCGATAGCGTGAAAGAAGAGTAGAACAGAGGAAGAGAGAAGCAAAGGTTGGAAGATGCAGAGAGGAAGTTGTAGGAAATAGAAAAGAAGTTGAAAGTAGAGCAAGAGCTTAGGAGGAGAGAAATAGAAGAGAAGCAGAAACAGGAACAAGATGAAAGACAAGGCGCACTGAAAGAGAAAACTGTGCCTATACATGTGATCAGAATCTGGATTAGGGGAAAAAATTTGCTCAAAAATCAAAGTGTTAGAAATCGATCAAAACTTGAACGACCGCGTCTGTCTCAATGATACGATCCCAACGCAGCTCGTTTCACTCAAAACCAAGTTTGTATGAGGAAGTTATAGCCCACTGACCGTTTCACCAAACAAGAAATTTTTTTGTAGGTACTGCCAATCAGCAGTCCGTACTGTTGATGTGGCAGGTGACTGGGCAGGTGACGTGGGCAAGTCAACAGAGTCAACGCCCAATGATGTCTCGCCAAGTGTCACTATGTTATTGGTTCGCAGCTTGGTGATGTGGTGCATCTTGATTGGTTCTTAGTGGACTAATGAGAGAATGCCACGTGGCAAGCCTGGAGGCTGCCATGTGGCACCTCCCAAAGGTCAAATGTCTAATGTGCATTTGGTCAAAAATTTGTTGGAGGCACTTGGGTTCAACCCTCCCCTCCACTAACCACATGCCTTACCAACTGCGCTGCACATTAAGTCTTGTTATATAATGGAATGTGCTTATTGTTAAATTGTAGCGCCAAGCATATGGGGAAAGTGGCTAGCACTAAACGTGCTTAGCGCGTATGATGCTTATGCTTAATTAAACCATTCTTATCCTTAATTTATGGTGGATTAACTAGGCAGGACTGCCATTTTTGGAACTGCCTCCAATTTTAGCGGAGCTAACTCGAGTTCCTCCAGTTTTAGTGGAGGTTTCCTAGGGAAAAGCTGAAAAGACCATAACTTGATGGGATTTCTTCCAATTTTAAAAAATGAAAAGTAATTTTCAGATGATTTGGATGTTCTAAAGATAATGGAACATGTTTTAGAGGCAATAGGATACTTCTATATGTGATTTTTCTACGGGGAAGTTCAAGGAAGACAAGGGCCACCAGGAAAGGAGGTCAAGCCCAGATCAACGAGAGTTCAATTGAGGATCTTGGAGAGTCATCTTAGGGGTTTTTGGATGATTTGAGTTAATTGAAGCAAGTTTTAGGAGCTGTAGAGCATGTAAACTATACCTTTTTCCATTTTGAGCAAATACAAAGGCCCAAGCCATGGAAGCTAGACCAAGGAGATGTAGCCCAGGAGGGGTGAACTCCTTTATCAAGACATTGTGTTAAGTGTTGTTCTTGATGGTTTTATGTTCATTTACTTTATTTTATTAAGAACTTTACTTTCATGCTATTATGCTCATGATTCTATCATAAAAATTGACATAAAATTTACCTGTTTCCAATCACAAACAACATAAGAGAACCCTGCACATGAAGCAATTGACAAGAGTATTTTTATAAATCTGAAGTTGAAATTAGCACAGAAAAAACTAACATTCAGCTACAGATCAAGTCAGTATCAAAGAATCGGTTTATTTTCTTGATTTCTTGAGATTTGTGCAAGGATAATTAACAGTGTGCAAGTTTATGTGATGGCAGCTTCAACAAGTGATGTGTCTAATCTCTATTCCTTAGCAATATTCTTTGATGAAGAGATGTTGCAGGATTTTTTCATCATGAGGGATATGGTGCAAGAGATGATTTAAGATAAGAAGGATAACACTATACTTCAAGAAGAGTTGATGGCCATGAAGGAGGAGAAGCAAGAGCTTCTTGAAAAGATGCATGAGATGGATATTTTACTCTATGATGCCAAGGAAACCCTAGCCAAGTATGTGCATGAACATGAGGTATGCAATTCAATTTTATCTTCAATTTCCTCTCAAAATTAATGTTTTGGTGCTTTTGAAAGACACACTAGAGGAATAGGGTCCAAATTATTGATGAAGATGGGCTATGAAGGTAAAGGGTTAGGCACACATGCACAAGGCATAATTGAGCCAATTGTTGTTGAGGAAAGACATAGGTATTTGGGTCTTGGTTATGGAAAACATGATGGAGAATGCTCCAAAGCCAAGGAGGCACATGAAGGTGTTCCAAGAGGGAATTTCATTACATGTTCATACCCTCAAGCTTGTGAAGTTTGTGTTCATGAGGAATGAAAAAATTTTATACCCACTTTGCAAGAAGATGCTCATAAGCATGCAACTAGTGGAAATGGCAAACAAGAGGATGATGAAAGCTCTAATTTCCTTGAAACCATTGTTGGTATCCCGAAGAGAGCCACTACCTCATCAAATTCACCTACTCAAGAAGGCGATAAAGGTGAATGTGCAAGGTATAAATCTGCCTTTAATCAAGTTTCTTTTGAGAATGATAAACATGGTAAATCTTCACATAAGAATTGGACAAAATTTACATGTTCTTTTTGTGTTTTGAATAACCATAATGTTTCAAGATGTTGGAATAAAAAGGCCACATACAGGAAACTTTCAAAGAATAAGCGACAGAAAACTAGAGGTCCATTGGATAATGGAAACCATGTTGCAAAGAAGATGTAATTGTTTTGCACTCATTTCCATAAGCAAGGTCATCGTGTAGACAATTGTTGGACTTTGTATCCAACAACTCATCCACGACATTTGAAGAAGGTGGAGAGAGATTTTGGCAAGAACGGAAAATAAGATTCCATAATTGATGTGGGTCAAGATGATACACAAGATAATGTGCAACTGAAAGATGTGCCATGGAAATGGTTTGGTAGGAGGTGGTTTGGTTTCTTATCCAAATAAGGCTTGCATTTCTTTTGTTGATAGATGCACTTCTTTACCTTAAAAATGCATTAGTTTTCTATTGAAAGTATGCTGCAACTTGTATGCTGCAAGATGTTTAAAGTGGAGTTCTGTTTGACTCACTTAAATGCAACAAAGAAGGCAATTTGTGGTTACAAATTTTTATGTCAATGCGTTTCTTTTGAATGCATTCTTGATGTTGCATATTTTCGCCAGGAAGGTGTGTAAAAGTGGGGTATGCAGCTCTTTATGTACCCATACATGCTTTTGGGATTATTATACTTGTTTTGTACTTGAGGGAGAGTTGAAGAATTGTACACATGCATGAGAGTTTGTGTGTGTGTGAATAGTGGAATTATTGCTAGTTTCATTGTGTTTGGATACATGGATGAGTGTTGACTTATGTCAATTGTTGTTTCATGTATGTTATATAGACTTGGAAGAGTTGATTTTGTCTCCAAATATGAAAGGGAGATGTTGAAAGATTATTGCATGAGATGTGAAATTCTTGTTGTTTATGCAAAGAATCGTCAAGTTGTTGTACATGCTTATGTTTGGCTCTCAAGTCAAGTCAATTGTTGGAGCATGTTTTGTCGACTTATGTTTGGTCGATGATGTTTTTTCGACTTGTGTTAGTTGATGGGTTGTACACCAAGATGAAAGAGTACATGGCGATGTTACATGATGTGACAATTGTTGCTTTGAAGGAGCAAAAGAAGAGGTCGTTGATTTGCATTTCTTGCATAATGTGTTTTTCCATTTAATGGTTGTATTTGTGACAAGATGTCACAAGACTTTGGAAGGTCCATGCTTAAGCAAGAGGTTCATGATTAACCGTCATTCTCAAATCATGACATGAGAAGCATGTCAATACTAGATGATGATAGAGGCAAGAACTGAAAGTGGACAAGATTCCAAAGAGTTTGCAACCATTGTAGACCATTTTATGTGTTGACGCAAAGAAGCAAAAGAGATAGCAAATGCATTCTTCCAGATGTGGAATTTGGAACCGTGGAGGTAAAAGAATGGTCATTTATTTTCTTGTTGTTAATGATATTGGAACTCATTACTGTAGTTCACTTATATGGGCTTAACTTGGAAAATTGGTTTCCAAGGAGAAGCTTGTATCAAATGCATGTGTTGCAAAAGAGGAACATGATTCTCAGTGGTAAGGCCATCAGCTAGTTTTCCAAGCACTGAGGGATCACTTTGGTATAGCAGGGTGTTTAGTTAGTCAACAAGCAACCAACAAGTAGCCAACAAGTGTTGGATTGGGTCAACAACAAAATGAGAACAATGGTTGAGGGGCATAGCCATTTGCAATGCAAGGCATGTCAGTGCACCCAAGTGGTTGTCATGGAGACTTTTCAAGTATAATCTATTGATAGAACTTGGGAAGGATAAGAGTATTCAATTCTCATCATATAACCAACTTTTTTGGGTCTAAAAGCCCGTCAGTGGGAACGAGTGATTGGAATCTAGATTAGGGGCAAAAATTTGCTCAAAAATAAAGTGTTCAAAATCAATAAAAACCTAAACAAACGTGTCTGTCACGGTGATACGATACCAACACAACTTGTTTTACTCAAAACCGAGTTCGTATGAGGAAGTTAGAGCACGTTGACCATTTCACCAAACAAACAAACAAAAAATGCAAGTACTGCCCAATCAACAGTTCGTATTGCTAACGTGGCAGGTGACTGGGCAAGTGATGTGGTAAAGTCAATGGAGTCAATGCCCAATGAGGGCTCCCCAAGTGTCACTATGTTATTCGTTTACATCTTGGTGATGTGACGCATCGTGATTGGTTCTTAGTGGACCAATGAGAGAATGCCACGTGGCAAGCCCAAAGGCCACCACGTGGCACCTCCCAAAGGTCAAATGTCTAATGTGCATTTGGTAAAAAAATTGTTGGAGGCATTAGGGTTCAACCCCGCGACCTACCCTCCACTAACCACATGCCTTACCAACTACGTTGCACATTAAGTCTTGTTATATAATGGAATTGTTAAACCGTAGCGCCAAGCATATAGGGAAAGGGGCGAGCACTAAACGTGCTTAGCACATTAATGATGTTTATGGTTAATTAAACCATATTTATCCTTATTTTATGGCGGATTAACTTGGCGGAGATTTTGGTAAGACAACCATTTTCAGAACTCCCTCTAGTTTTAGCAGAGTTAACCGGAGTTCCTCCAGTTTTAGCAGAGGTTTCCTAGGGAAAAACTGAAAAGACCATAACTTGATGGGATTTCAACCAATTTTAAAAAATGAATAGTCATTTTCAGATGATTTGGATGTTCTAAAGACAATGGAATAGATTTCAGAGGAAATAGAAGTCATTTTTATTTTTATTATTATTTTATTTTTATAGGGTTATTTTGTTACTTTTATTTTTATTTTTATTTTTATTTTATTTTGAACAAGTTAAAATGTTTACATTACATTAATCTTTTAATTTAATTTAATTTCTATTTTTATGTAATTTGACTTGGTCAAAATGTTAAATAGGACATTACCTCTACCATATTAGGTTGGCCCCTCTCGGCACAAATGTATAGTTGGTTTATGCTGAGGCAATTAAAAATTGTTTAAAAAATGGTTCTCCTACTTTTTAGTTTTTTTATCCTTCCTATAAATATTTTTGCAAACCCTTTTTCCAATAAAAGTAAGAAAAATTATTTATCTATCTAATTTCTTAAAATAACACGCCTCTTTGGAGAGAAGGAAAATTAATTAGAATTTTATGCCTTTAAATAGGCTACATTAAAGAAGAATACCATGTGAAAAATCATAGGTAATTTGATCCGAAAAACCTTTTGTAATTTGATTGAGTCAAAATATTTAAATAACACAAGCCTGTAAATGTTTAAATAACACTAGCCTAGATCCATACTCCAGATCTATCAACCACGGATCAAATCTCTCAAGGTGCAAACATCTTTTGAGTGCAACATTTGAAGACAAATTTGCACATCAAGAGATTTGATCCCTCTAGGAGCTTGATAGTGCAGTAGATTCAGAGCTAAAATGGATCTATTATTAATTTTATTTTTTAGTTCAAAATGTTTTAATTAATAATTTATTTTTTATTTTTATGTAATTTGATCAAGTCAAAATGTTTAGATAACATAATATAACTAGACATTACAACAACTCATCCATACTGGGATGGAGAGTGTCTCTTGGCCCAAAAATATAATAGAATTAAATTAAAAAATATATATTTTATATTGTGAAATGAGAATGGATTTTGGGCATGTGGTATTGATGAGCCATGATATTGGCCCATGGTATGGTATAGTTAATAATATCCATGGTAAAGTGGGGTGAGTATCCATGGTTAAAAGTCTTGTTAATTATAAGTATTATTTTTATTGTGAAATGAGGAATGGTTTTTGGGCATGTGGTATTGATGAGCCATCGTATTGGCCCATGATATGGTATGGTTAATAATATCCATCATAAAGTAATGGTGAATATCCATGCTTAAAATTCTTATTATAATGCAAGTATTAAGTTTTTTTGTATTTATTAATGAAATTTAAATATAGTTACAAAATTATTATTTTAATTTATATGGTGAAATGGATCTTAATTTATAGCCACTATTTATATCTTATATATTTTTATGTGATAGAGATGTAGATATATCTTAAAAGTAATTATAATATCTTTCTTTTAAATTTAATAAAAAAATATTATAAAATTAAATTCAAATAAAATATTTATAAAATATTTTGAGTGTGAAATGAGAGATAATTTTTAGGCATGTTGTGTTGATGAGCCCTGGTATTGTAACAAAGTCTATTTACAAGTTAATAATATCTATGGTTAAATTTATTGTTATATTGTAAGTTTACGTGCATAATAATTAAATTTAAATATGGTTACATAATAATTATTCTATTTTATAAAGTAAAATAAATCTTAACTTATTGTGTTACTTATATATTTTGATGTAATATGTATATTATGATTTTTTTAATCCAAAAAATTGTCAATAATTTTATTAATGAAAACAAAATTACATCTTATAAATTTACATGTTATAATTTATAAATTCAACATATTAAACGGACATCTCCATACAGGTGACATCACTCAAAAAAATGGAATGCAGTACTGCATAGTGAAATATATTTCCCCACCACATGCAAGTCGTGGTGGTAGAGGAGGAGGTCGTATTTGGGGGTGTGGTGTCATTTGTCATTCTCTCGACTGGAAGGATCCCATGATCAGCCTCATGCAGGGAAAGGCTTGGCATCCTGTGTAGGCGGCCATGGCTGCCTCTTCTTTGTACGTGCCAGGGATTTCCTTGTAAGACACTCATAACGATCTGTTATGGCTATTTGCTTTCCATTGTGTTTCTCTTATTAGTTTTAGCGTTTCCTCTGACATCGAGTGGCCATCATTCTTGAAGGGGTCTGGGCAACTATTGAACATGAATTTGGCATCGATAAAGAAGTCGTTTCCATTTGTGCGCACTAGGTCATGAGGTCGAATCTCCCAGAGCAACCTCTTTCTTATTTTTACCTCATGGATAAACAAAGAAGGAATGGAATTGTTGGTTAGTCTTATGGTGTGTGATCTGCTTAATGTTAAAATTAGGGAAGCAATGGGTAAATAACATTTGGAGCTATGGAGCAATGGTTTTATTAATGGAAAAGGGTGAAGGAAATACACTTGGACATTATGAATTAAATTTTTTATAAGAGTATGATATAAACAATTTATCATCTTCACTTATTTATATGATCTATATCCTTGCTTAATATCTATGGTAATTCATGTCCAATATCCAATCTAATATTTATGGTAATCCATGTCTAATATCCAGTCTAATATTTATGGTAATCTATGTCTAATATCTATGGTAAGTTGTTTAAGAAAAAAAACATGGAAGTCTTTATCCTTTTTTTTTAATATGGTTCATTGTTTAGTTATCCCAAGGAAAATGAATTAAGGTAGATAATTGCATTACATAGTCAAAAACCTTGAGAATCAAATCCAAGTTGGGAGGACGACAAAAATTCATCATCGCCACTCAACCTACCATTGTATGAATGAACATGGTCCTTTATTTGCATAAATGGAAATCTTATATGATAATAAAAGACCATGTTTCTTCCTACAACAATGGTATAAAATAATGAAAGATCATAACAAGGACTCCTTGCATGCACAATGCAAAGGGGCTCATAAACATTATGCATTAACTAAACATCAAAGGTGCAATGACTTATGTGCCAATAAATGAGACTTTGGAGTATTTTGTGCTTTGATTCACAATAAAAATCTAATAATTAAAATTTATATATATTTATAATAGAGATTACAAATATTTGTGTTAATGTTACACTTTGGTGGGAACATGAGTATGCAACAAGGTGACCTATTGTAGTAAACCATAGGTTTACTATGTAATATATCAACTTTGAGTGTGTTTTTAAAGGTCATATACATAGTAGGTGTTTTCATTCCTTGTATTAGTACATTTTAACTTCTTAGACTTGTATAAGTAAGATTTTTCATTGTGAATTGTAATGTTTTTGATATAACAAGTTTGTGTTTGTATCTTTATTACTAAAGTGTTATAAGGCAGAATTTATTTTACATATCATTATAACACAGAATAACTAGTGAAACTGAAGTGCTCATGTAATTCTAACTAATGTTTGGCATGTAATGATATATTTTTCCATCTAAGTAGCGGCCCTTATCTTATTTTTGGTTGTGCATGGTATTGATGGATGTCTTTTAAACTTTAGATCTTATCATTGTTTGTTGGTTTTGGACTATTACAATATATGGTGTATGCATGTTCCATGAATTAATAGTCACTTTTCATTTGATCATGATAAGTAATGATGATAAACAACTACGCTTCTAGTTTTGATTTTCTCTGATGCAATTTGAATACTCATAGATGATCTATTGATATAAAATTTGATGTCACTTATTTGAACGAGCATAATTTTCCTAAGTTGAAAGATATTATGCTTGAACACAGTAATTTGATGCACTATTATTTTCCTAGGTTGACATATCTTATGTTTGAACACAATAATTTATGGACTATTCACACATATTACCTTCTTCATTTTAGAGTGGATTTCAAATGCATAGATCAAGAAGATTCCACTCTCATGAATCAAAAAAATAAGAATAGGGTGAAAAAAATGGATAAGAAGATAAATGGCTAATTCAATAGTGGAAGGAATAATTATGAATATTTAAGGTTAGAATTTTCTATGGTGTTAAAAAAACACGAGGTTTTGATGCATTGTGTCCATTTCCATCACTTCATGTCAGCGTAACTTTTCTAAAACTAGGTATTTGTCTACCCTTTTACCCTTTTAATCTCCATTTGACATCTATGGGTTGCACGTGGAGTGTGCTTAGCCAAGAATATCGTTTCAAGCATGAGGGACTAAGTTGGGTAGCAAAGGAATGAATAGTGCAGCATAGTTACCAAGTTCAGGCAGATTGGCCCAAAAAATAAATACGAATATTCATTTGTTCGATTCGATTCCTTCGGTAATTGTAAAATCCAATACAGTGAGTTTTTTGTTTGCAATAAATTCTGTATTCAAAATATCGTAAAAAACAAAAAGTTTTATATTACAAAATTTGAAACAAATTTTATATTCAAAACATGGTAAAAAACAAAAACTTCTATATTACAAAATTTGAAACGAGGCTAAATTCTATATTTAAAAACAGGTCAAAAAATTTAAGAACTCTACTTGAATGGTTCATGAGGCACAATACTTGCTAAGGTTTTGCAAATGGGGTAGCAAGCTAAGTGGGCTTGATTGTGGGGAAAACTCCACAGTTAAGCGCACTTGAGCCAGAGGCGATCTGGGATGGTTGACCTCCAGGGAAGTCCTGGTTACTGGGTGCAAGCCTCGGAAGTGATGATTGACGCTATGTGATTCATTTCATTGGTTTCAATCCCACTTCTTCACCCCTATGAGCATCACTCGATGCAATGAGTGCCAAGTGCACTATTCAAAAATCATGAGAAATTAGTCAGTTACGACTACCTCTCATGGAAATTGTCATAGATCAATAACTTACTTAATGCAGTTGAATCCCAACAATGATATCTAATATAATGCACTGCGAAAACCCCCAATACTTAATTCAAAAGAGTGAAGGGAACTCTACTTGAATGGTTCATGAGGCACAATACTTGCTAAGGTTTTGCAAGTGGGGTAGCAAGCTAAGTAGGCTTGATTGTGGGGAAAACTCCACAGTTAGGCGCGCTTGAGCCAGAGGCAATCTGGGATGGGTGACCTCCCGGGAAGCCTTGGTTACTGGGTGCAAGCCTCGGAAGTGATGGTTGACGCTATGTGATTCATTTTACTGGTTTTAATCCCACTTCTTCACCCCTCTAAGCATCACCCGATGCAATGAGTGCTAAGTGGACTATTCAAAAATCATGAGAAATTAGTCAGTTAGGACTACCTCTCATGGAAATGGTCATAGATCAATGACTTACTTAACGCATTTGAATCCCAAAAATGATATCAAAATGATATCTAACACTTCTAACATATTAAACGAATCTTAGAGAATAAGGATAAGTAGTATTTTTAACAAAAACTTTTAAATTACAAATTTGTAACAAAGATAAATTCTATATTTAAAAATATGTAAAAAAACTTAAATAATAGCATTCGGGCAAGTGGCCATCACTTAAGTCTTAATCTTAACAATAGGTTTAACTTAAAGTACTTAAAATGATCTGGTAATCTCTTAAGTTGGCTCACCCTCACGTTAACATAACATAACAACGTCCGTTAAATTCTCTATTTTCATTATATTCATAGACGCTGCAAGCCAAGCTCTTAACGGCGGGAATGGAATTGAAGGTGGCATATTCTGCTAAACCTCTTATTTTCGTTTCCCCTGTTTTTACAAAGCCAACGGCTCTGGGGCATTGCTTATAAATTAACATAGATTCATCGAAAATCTCTTTGAAATAAAATAATTAGAGAGCATTGAATTATTATTAGTATCTCCCATATGTAACATATGGATTATTTTGATTTAATTGACGTTTGATAAAATATTTTATATAATATTTAAATTATAATAATATTATATTAATTATTTAGTATTTTTATTTTAATAAGTTTTTAATATTTTTTATTTAATTATTATTAATTATTGAGTGGATGGTAGAAATTTAATCTCCATAAAATATTTCATATTATTGATAGTAATATTCAGAAATCGAGGGTTAAGGTTTATCTTCAAATTAGTTATTTTTTTGATTGATTTATGTCAATTACCGAAGTCATTAAAATTTTTACAAGAAAAGAGATTATTTTATTAAAATATAATGAATTCTCTTTATCTTGGAACTAGTAAAGGTACAAGGGTTTTATATAGGTTGATTATGATTCATGTAATGTGCACTCAATATTTATTTATATATCATAAATAAAAGCTAAATATATTCATTTTTAGGATGTGGTTATGGAACTTAATGTTCAAAATCCATGATATGTATGATGTAGTGTTTCCCTATAAAAGGAAAAAACACCTCAAATTAAATTTGATTTAAACAAGCCATTTTACGCATGGCTTTTTACACCATTCTTGATGCTAGCATATTAATAAATATGATAAGATTTACATTAAATTATATATTTTTAAGGGAGTAGGTTATAATGCGACTTTTTGGAGATTCCGGTCATCCGAAAAGCGCACTTTCCCGGCACTGATACGACATCTTCGGTTAGTCAACTGAGCTTGCCGGAACCCCTCTCTGTTACCGTCTACCGCCAATCAGTCAACTGAGCTTGTCGGAACCCCTCTCCGTTACTGTTCATCGTCTTGCCTATCGCCTGCATGCATTAATTCGGAGTGCTCCTTATCGCACTCAATTTCAATTTTGAAATACCTTCCATCACCTCCATCCCCTACTTACAGCACCGAGCAACCTGTCGAGCACCCCACCAAGCATCCTGACGAGCACCCTGTCTAACACCCTATCCAACACCGAGCACCGAGCATTTCAACATCCCTTGCTTCCACGCACACCCAGAACCACAAAAATCCCTAATTCACCAAGAACTGAGCATTTCTGAAGATCATCCTCAACTGTGCTCGAGCACCATGTCCACCACCGAGCAATGACACAGCGAACTCTGCATCTTCAAACCAGGTATTTACACTCGCTTATGTAGGTCAAGCGGTATACTAAAATCTTAACAAACTTTCTTTAAGACCACTCATTCAATATAATTGCACAGGAAGTAGATCACATCTTATCAACAACAAGAATTCATGAACCCACGATATGCTCATTCATTTTGCAGTTTACCTTAAATTGGACCACAAACTAGCCAAACTGTATTCAGTTTTAGATTGAGTTTGCTATGTTATCCACTTCTCTTTTTTCTTGATTTTCTTGTCAGAAATCCAAAAAGGAGTAGGCTGGGTTGACTTGATCACTTGAAAACACGTGATAATAGATCATCACCACAGCTAGGTCGATTTGATCCCTTTGATTTAGATGTTGCAACGATCCTCTTGGGAGTGGGTGCATCAGTCAAAATTATTTCAGTTGAGAGAATAGAATCCATGTTAAGCATGGAGGAATTCCTTAACAAACCTTTAGATTCAGGGTCATTACTACTATCATTACACATTTCATAATGGAATGAATCTAGTCACCCAATTAGAGAATTTAAGAGCGATGGTAGTGTTGGATCTTAAAATAATTTGTTGTTCAAGACGTACAGGGCATCCCCTCATCCCCTTGGTAATGTCGTTTCCTATGTAAATATTTCCTTCTTGGCTCAAATTTCACCCAATAAACCTCAGGGTAAATGAATGACAGAGAGTGTTTGACTTGCTTTTGGTGCTTTCGGTGTGAGACATGCCATTAGCGCTAAGAATGTGGAGGAATTATCAGTTGATAAAGTTATAACTTCAGTTGTTCTTTTGGAAGCAATTCAAATGGTTAAAGTGTCTATCATTCTTGTGGAAGACACTCCAAAATCAGCTTATAGGGAAAGTGTGGCTATTGGTTTCCTTTTTTATTTCTTTCTCCCTCTAGTTAAAGATAGAGTAATTCCCTCTATTACTTTCCACCCAAATGGTATGGACGAAATATTGTAGGTCAAGGTTGTCATTGATGTCAATATGGCATTGTTGGAGATGGAAAATATTCTTGTGATACATGAATAACCTTGTTGCCCTAACCTCATGAAAACCTTAGGAGAAAACCCTAAGCATGAGATGATGCAAATTCCCTAGCTATATATCCCTATCTATATGTTTTCAAGCCCTAAATTCTTGATGCAAGCCCTAGAACTAATGCTTGATATATGAAACCCTAACTATTGAAGATGCCTTAGTGATCTGATTTAGAATATTAGATTATTGTGCTAAGATCCTCCTCAAATTAGAAGCAAAATGATATCCTTAAATTAGAAACAAAATGCTTTCATTGTGCTTAAGGATTCATGAATTTTTGCAAGTGAAATGATGAGTTTTTATGTTAATTTTATGAGAAATTTAACATAAATAAGAGACTGAACATCAGCATAAACATGTACAGAACATCATCAAAAACACATTACAATCGAAACATGATAAAGGAGTTCACCCATCCTGGGCTATGTCTCCTTGGTCTAGCTTCCAGTGGCTTGGGCCACTCTATTATGCTAAAAAATGTAAAAAGATGTATTTGCAATGCTCAAATTCTTCTAAAACTTGCTCCCATGAGTCCAGAATGTCCAAAATGGCTATCTAACCTCTTTTTGCATCCAATTTGGTGGAAACTAAAGAAGTTATGACCTCTCCTAGTTTTCCCAATATTCGCTCCACAAATTGCACCATTTTTAGTATGATCCTACAAGTTCGTTCCAAAAAGCACTAACTGGGTGAAAATTTCACCGTGCGGCAGCCATAAGCTATCAGCATTGATAACCCCATCGCAAATTGCAATTAGTGAGAACCAATAGGTCTTATGGTTTGTGAACACGGTGTGGCTGATATACGATTGTGATAAACGATAGACCTAATGAACTATCAACTGAAACCCATAATCTTATCGCATCCAGGATCCATCGCAAATCGCAATCGGCAGAGTCAGGCAGTAACACATAACAGACTTTGAACTGTGCGATATGCGATTTGTGAAATGCGGGGCCAATAGCGGTCTGCCACTTGGCGCTTACCCATTCGCTAAAGAGTCCTGCCACGTCATATTCTCTTGCCATCTATCCAAGTCAAACCTTAACTTTGACTTGCTCTAATTTCTTCATATGAACTCAGATTTGAGTGTCGTTCACACCATTGGAGTTAGGATGACGAGCACTTCAATCTGAAGCTAAGTTTATCGATATTCTGCCACTTTGAGTTTGAGCCTAATTTTGAGCACCTAATCACTCCTCCCCACTGGAAGCCTTTTGGACCTCAAAAGATCACTTTCAATTGTCTAGCAGGTGAGGGTATTGTTCCCTCACCTTTCCAACCTTTATCCATTTGGCTTTTAAAGGA
Source organism: Pinus tabuliformis (assembly GCA_031772625.1). NCBI lineage: Eukaryota > Viridiplantae > Streptophyta > Pinopsida > Pinales > Pinaceae > Pinus > Pinus tabuliformis. The sequence continues at coordinate 493,591,125 of CM062814.1, read as the reverse complement.
TTTGTACCCTTGAGCCCCACTCGAAGATAATCGACACTTGCCCTTTTTGATATCCTTGTTCTTCTATCAAGTATAGTGTCTTGTTGAAGCTCATCAAGGAATTTTGGACAAAAGTCTTCAATAGATGGAATTTGAATATTCTCTCCTTGATCTTCAATCAAAGGAGGATCATACAACCTTAAATTCTCAACATTAACAACAACATAAATTTTCATATATGAAGACAAATCCAACTTGAAGGCATTGTTACCAATCTTTTCCAAAACTCTGAATAGACCATAACTAATTGGTTTTAGCTTTTTACCTTCTCCTTGGAACCTCTATTTGTTAATGTGAAGCCACACTTCATCACCAACTTGGAACTTGTGATCTTGACGATGCTTGTCGTGCCTTACTTTGTACTTGCCTTGGATTTTCTCAAGCTATTCTTGAACCTTTGGTGTACTAATTGGATTTATTCAATGAACTTTCTTGCTTTGTCTATGTCGCTATGACCTTCAATAGAAACATCTTTGCCAAAAATAAAATCAAAAGGATATTTAGGCGAGTATCCCAAGCATGCCTCAAATGGCGAAGTTTGAGTTGAAGAGTGCTTGACTTGGTTGTAAGCATGATGGATATAGTGCAAATGTTCATCCCACAACTTAGGATGCTTGCTGCAATACCCATGAAGAAGATGTATCACTACTTTTTCACCACTTCTGTTTCACCATCTATTTGTGGATGAAAAGTTGTACTCTTTTTCATTTTGGTGTCCATGAATCCCCACAAGCTTGACCAAAAATTCCTAAGAACGCGAGAATCTCGATCACTAACAATGGATGTGGGCAATTCAAAATGCACCCAAACATTCTAAAAGAATAACTGAGCAGTTTCTTCATCTGTAACTTTGTTTTTACATGGCATCATAATACACATTTTGTTGAACCTGTCCACAACTACATACAAATAATCATGACCCATTTTTAACAATGGAAGACCTCCTACAAAATCCATAGAAACACTCTCCCATGGTCGTGAAAGAATCAAAAGTGGTGTGTACAATCCTAACTTCCCATTGATAGGCTTACTGATTGCACATAATGAACATCCTTTAATAAAATGAGACACACTTTCAAGCATACAAGGCTAATAACAATACCTCTATAGATGTGCCACCATCTTACTTACACCGAAATGACCAGCAATAAGAGAAGTATGTGCATCTCTTATGATGTTAACTCTTTCTCCCTATGGAATACAATGCTTGTGAAGATGGTACAACAAGTTATCATGCAAATGATAATCCAATTCCTCTACTTTGTTACATTGACTCAAGCTTGCATAAACATTTTGAAAGTCATTATCTAATTCATATTTCTCAATATAACTTTTATGTAAAATAGAATTATGCTTGAGTAAATTAGTTGCACTAACAATAGGCCTAGAAAGCATATCAACAACTTTATTGTAGATACCTTTCTTATACCTGATTACTAAGTGGAATTGTTGAATAAAACCCCTCCATAGGAAGTGACTTGATTGCTGCAACTTGGATTGTGATTTCAAGTATTGCAATGGTTGATGAGTAGTGTGAATGACTATTTACTTACCCATAAAGTAGAGTTTCCATTTTTTCACACTTTGCACCAATGCATACAATTCCTTGTCATATGTAGGATAGTTAATCATTGCAACATTAAAAGTTTCCGAATGAAAATAGATAGCAATACCATGTTGCATGAGGACTGCACCCATGGCGTAGTCACTAGCATCAGTCTAAATCTCAAATGATTGCCTCAAGTCAGGAAGTGCAAGTACTAGAGATGTACTAATCTTTTCCTTCAATGCATCAAAGGCCTTTTGTTGTTTTCCTCCCACTGAAAAACCTTTTTCACACTTGTCAACACATGCAAAGGAGTGGCTATAAGAGAAAAATTAGCAATGAATTTCCTCCAATATTGGGCTTCTCCCAAAAAACTTCTTACCTTAGTAACTATCTTGGACCTTGGCTAATTCATAATGAATCAACTTTGGAGGGATCTATTTTCAACTCACCTCCTCCAACAATATGACCCAAGTAAACTAAATAAGTTTTTCCAAACTCACATTTTGACATCTTAAGATACAACTATTCTTTTTTAAAGACATCAAGTACTTTTATTACACGCATGACATGTTCATCGCGAGATTTACTGGAAATTAAGATGTCATCTAAGTAGACTATGACAAACTCATCAAGAAATGGCCTCAACACATCATTCATCACATGCATGAATGTAGCAGGAGCATTACATAAACCAAAAGGCATAACTAGCCATTCCTAACAATCCTTGTTTTGTTTTGAATGTTGTCTTCCAAATATCTCCTTCAACTATTCTAATTTCATCGTAGCCACTTCTTAAGTCCATCTTAGTAAAATACTTTGCATCTTTCAATTGATCAAGTAAATCATCTATTCTAGGAAGTGGGTAACGGTTGTTTACCGTAATTTTGTTTAATGCACAAAAGTCCATACACATGTGCCATGTTCCATCCTTCTTTGGCACCAAGACAATCGGTGAACCACATGGCGAGGAAGATGGTCTGATGATCCCTTTATTCAAAAACTCTTGAATTTTCTTCTTAATTTCTGCGCTTTCCATCATTGGCACCCTGTACATGCCAATGTTAGGAAGAGGACAATCTTGTTGCAACTGTATATCATGTTGGATTCCTCTCTTGGGAGGTAATACCTTTGGTTCTTGAAACATCTCATCATATTAGTTAACTACGTCAACCAATTCAGATTTCAAATTTGAATCACAACCTTTAAAAGCTTCATTATCAACATCATTCTAGGGTTTGATTATTAGAAGCACAAAATTCTTGCTTGAATTCAATAGCCTTTTCATCTGACGTGCATTACCAAGCAAAAGATTTATTTTCTTGCAATGAGCTCTCACAATATATTCTACTCCATATTTGAATAAATTATATTTTTTTTCATGTCTATGGAAGATATATTTTCTGTCATAAAGATACGGGCTACCCAAAACTATGCCACAGATATCTAATGACACAACATCAAGCTCCACTTCATCTATGAAATTTGCAGTAATGGCGAATTTCAACTTACACTTTCTAGTAACCTGCAATTGCGCATTGTCATACATCCATCCAAGTGGATATGGTTTATGATGTGGAACGGTTTCCAAGATTAAACTTTTGACAATTTTTTTCAGAGATAAGATTGGCTTGAGAGCCACTATCGAAAAGCGTATCAATCTTGTTGTGTTTGTAGATCACCCTTATGTGAAAAAGTTATATTCTCCTCTTTTCATTTGGAGTTTAATTTTGTGAGTTTAAAGTACTAGTGCTAGCAATGGATTCTTTTCCTTTTAACCCCATAGTTGTGATTTTAGTTTCATCACCCGAATCAGATCCTAAATCCTGTTGAGTGGTTGCAGTTGTCTTTTGTTTTCCCTTGTTTTTGTTTCTCTTTGGTATCATTTCAGGATGAAGTTTCCAACAATGAGCTTCATTGTGACCCTCTCTGAAACAATGTTTGCATGTAAATTTCTCTCCTTTTTTGATAGACGAATTTCTCTTTGCCTTCCTTTTGAAAGAGTTTTCCTTTCCTTTACTCTTAAATAGATTTTTACTACCTTCTTCTCGGGTGGTTTTCCCTCTTGCCTCAAGATGAGTGGCTTGCACACACACATCATCTAGATTATTGGTATTAAACATTAAGATAGTATGCCTAAGGTAACTGTGTAAACCCCCTATTTACTTCAGCAATGTGTCATGTGATTATAAATCTACACCTAACATCAAAGACCTTTTGTCTAAATTCTTGCACATTTTGACTGTTATGTTGTCTAAAGTTCTGCTAATTCATGATGGCTTTCTGATGAGCCCCAGGAATGAGTAATTATATGGGCTCATTCAGCCTCCGAATTCGACTTAATCCACCATTCCCATTAGTTTATTGCATGTTTTTTATTATATTTATGCTAATAGAGTGAATTGGGTTAGTCATTATGCCAATAAGTCTAATGTGTGCTTTATGCAGATTTTTGGTCAATTTTGAGACAAAATCAAAGGTTTAAATGAGCACTTGGCAGCCAAATTCGTGGAAAAACAAGGGAGAGGATTTTTAGGAAGGTGTCCTCTTCATTTATGAGGCCTTAGCTCGAATTCTCTATCAAAAAAACTTGGAGCACAAGGGGCAGCCAAGCAAGTCAAGTAGGACTATTGTTAACTGCAAGTTTTGGCAGCCGAGTCCCTAAAGTTTAGGAGGACTGTTGGGGTCCTCAATTTGTATAAATAAGAAGGCTTAGGGCCTCATTTCAGTTAGCCAGTTTGTAGTTTGATTTTAGGAGGAGTTAGTCAGATGTTAGTTAGATTTTAGTCAGTAGGTTAGCTCCGCTTTTCAGCACATTTTCAAGCTTTTTCTTGTGGATAGTTTTTGGGATGTAACTATTATTTCTTGCTCAATAAAGATGAATCCAGCTTTTCACCAGCTCTAATTTCTCTTAGGAGGCTGTAGCTCTTGGGGTTGGGCCCAACCCAAGTGCCCAGTACCTCCGTTGTGTACTTTTCTATGTCTTTGCTGCATTCTTAAAATAAAATCTGTTATTTAGGTTAAAATATTATTTTGTTATTTAGGTTGCTTTTGATGATTGAAATAGCTTTTCATGTTTAGGTTGATTTGATAGGTTGGTAGTAGAAAATATCTTTGAAAAAGGCCATCAAGCAACCCTTGATCTCACCTCTCCCTCCTCGGGACCATGAGCTGAGACCAAGGTGTCCTTGCTGCCATAAAAACATTGTTCTTGCTTCTTCATGCAATTGCTAGTGTTAGATTTTTAGTTAGGAAAGTTGATGCCAGTTGTACTTGCATGTTTAGAATATGTTCTTGCTTAGCTTTCATAGTTATCTTACATGATTTGCTGCCAATAAACTTATGTTCATCATGCATATGGTTTCTAGGTCAAAATAGGTCAAAATAGCTAGATCTTTGGTTTTCTTAATATTTGTTGATTAGTTTTGGAAAATAATGTGCAGAACACCTGTGATGCCTTCCTGCCTACCTTCCCCCATTAGACAACCTACTCCAACCCCCTAACTCAGATTTCTCCCTTTCATTTGCCACCCCTTTTCTAATTTGACCTAATTCCCATATCTTTGTGCAACCTTGCTCCCTCCATCCTCGAACCAAATTCGTCCCCTTAACCACTCCTCATCCTCATTCACCAAGTCCTAGACCTCCTCACACCCTTATCTCACCTCCATACCCACTTCTTCACCTTTTTGCCACCATCAGCCTTCAAATTTCCCTTTCTGAACATCCTGTAGAAACATCCTGTAGAAGCTACAATACATCCTGTAGAACCCCTGCAGACTTCCTGTAGAAGCTCACAAAAGCAGTTTCTTGAGATCCGATCACTGTGAAACTCTCTGTAAGGGTGCTAGGGACCCCTTAGGCTCTCTTCTCACCTTCCCAACATCTTGCAAGCATTTCCTTTCGCCAATCAACCTCTGCACAGAAAAAATAGTCAAAGCACATGTATAATAACTCTGCGAAATTACTCAAAAATGAAAAAAGATGTTTTCCTCATATTTCTCTTCAGAAGTAGCTTAGTCACATGCATTTTACCTTTCTAGAAGTCAATGACATCCATTTCTGTAGCTTTCATCCTTTTACTTGCACCAGTAGGGTTAGTCGGTAAAACTAGGGTTTGCTAGGGTTTGCATTTCCTTTCAGCTTTCCACTTCTTTTTGCAATTAGATTAGCCTCCTTTGAGTTAGATTTCGTCCTTCACATTTAAAAGCTTCTTCTAAGAGCTTATAGAAGTTGGCTTAAGCTCCTAGCAGACTTGTGCCAGCTGATCAAGTGACAGCTGTGGGAAGAGCTAGTACTTGTGCATATAGCACTGTCGCTTCCAAGTTTGTTATGAACTACCGGGTTGATAAAAGTAAAGAAGGGAGCCCTAGGAGTTGCAACATTATTGTTGCAATACTGGAGCCCACCATCTTTTTGGTGCCATTGCCGAGGAAGCGTCAGAGTGTTGGTGATTGTTGCTTTTTTTCTATTTTCTCCTACAACCTTCTGCTAAGTAGTTTATTTCAGTAAGCATATAGTAGATTGTTTCATTTCCATTCTGCAATTTCATTTCCGCAAAAGTAGATTAGACATTTCCTGTTTTCATAGATTAGCATTTCAATTCCGCAATTTCATTTTTGCAAGCGTAGATTAGCATTTCAATTCCACAATTTCAATTCTGCAAGCATAGAACAATGTAAACTTTGAAACGGGAACTGATATTGTTACCCGTTTCGTAGAGATAGCAAAAAAATGACCCAATTTTCAAAAGTGGTGATGCAGAATACACATGTTTTTTTTAGAACATGGTTTTTGAAACTTTAATTTTTTTTATGTGCATTAAGTTTTAGAATGGTAGTGAATGGTAGTGATTTTCATGCTGATTTAAAAAAGTGGTTATTCTGCATCGCACCCTTTTTTTAAAAGACCTATTTTTTGACTTTAAATTTTTTTATTGTATGGAATGTAAATAATTATTTTTTAAAATTAATAATTTTGGAAGTGGTCTTCTTCTTCATATTATCTTGTTTTTAATTTTTTTTAAAATTTTTTTTGTAGTGAGGTTTTTATTGTTTTGCATATTTAAAGAAGAATGTCGATATTTTACATTTTCGATATTCTACATATTTATACATTGTTAATTAAATTTTCAATCCAAATGAAATAATTGTCTGTAAAAAACAAATATAAAAAAAATATATATAAAAAAAAGAAAAATAAAAAATAAAAAATGTTAAAAAAAATTATCTCATAAAACCTAAAAGAATTTGGAAAAAAATTATATATATATATATATATATATATATATATATATATATATATAATTAAGTAAGTAAAAATAGAGAAATTAAGAAAAAACATTAGCAAAACTAGGGAAAAAAAATTAAAAAATTAAAAACAAACTAGTTTAAAAAAAAAAAATAGAAAATTAAAGAAAAAATGAAAAAACTAGTAAAATTAATATTTAAAAAAACAAAAATAAAATCAAATTATAAAAAAAAAACCCCAAAAAATATTAAAATGGCGGAAAATATATCTCTTTTCAAAAAAAAAAAAAAAAAAAAAACAACAACAACAAAACAAAAAAAACATTTACAATTTATCAAAAAAATACCTATTTTTTATTTTTTATTTTTTAAATTCAAATTATATATAAAAAAAAAAAAAAACAAAAAATAAATTAAAATAAAAAAAAAAAAAAAAAAACCCAAAAAAATGCATATTTTTTATTTTTTGATTTTTTTTATAAGTTAATAATAATTATTTTTTTTAAAACTAACATTTTTATTTAAAAAAAATAAAAATAAAAATTAATTTTTTTTTTAAACAAATTTTTTTTTAATTAAAAAAATCATTATTTTTTTTTAAACAAACTTTTTTTTAATTAAAAAAATTATAATTTTTTTTAAACATTATAATTTTTTTTTTTTTTATTTTTTTTTTTTCAAAAGGTGGAAAAACCTATCAAACTCAGTTTGTCAAACCAACAGTGAGGACAGCCATCTCTGGCTGCTATCCGTGAATGTCAGTTGACACATCACTGTAATCAAGGAAAACCACGCCACCTGAAATAACCCGCTGGTGGTCCGTAAGGGAGCAGGCTTTCACTCCTGCCAGATGCCTCTGGGTCTTGGGCCGTCAACCTGTTTCCTTACGTCCGAGGAAGACGAGCTCTTAGCCAAGCAGAAGCAGTTTTAGGGCATACTCCAGGCCCAGAACATTATAATTTTTATTAAACAATTTTTTTTAAATTATAAAAATTATAATTTTTTTTAATTTTCATATTTAAAAAAATTATTAAAAAAAATAATTAAAATAAACATTATAATTATAATTTTTATTAAACAAACTTTTTTTTTAATTAAAAAAATTATAGTTTCTTTTAATTTTCATATATAAAAAAAATTATTAAAAAAAAAAATTAAAATTTAAAAAGTTTTTTAATACGGAATTATTTGTTTTTTTTATTAAAAAAAAATTAAAATTAAAAAAAAAAATTAATACGCAATTATTTGCTTTTTATTAAAAAAAAATATTTGTTTGGGCCGCCGCCCCCCGGCAGCCCGTGGTGGCGCGACCGTGGCCGGAGGTGCCTGCTCATTCAGAGAATAAATAAAATTTAAAGCTTATGCAAGAGATTATATGCAGGAATCAACCTTTATCGTGTACATTCGATGGTGATATTCTCATGTTCTGGAATCCGCAGAGTTCTATAGATTACACTGCTCAGTATCTGATTCTCTTGGATATTGCCCATCTTTTTGACATTTCTTGTAAGGTACAAAGCCTGCACCACTGTATGTTCTGTTTTCTGCTCTCGAAGAAGGCAAAACATCATTTTCTATTTTTTGAATATGCCTACGAAAACCTATTGAAGACATCTCTTGAAGTATTTGGAATTCTAAGATACTATCCACACTAGTTTCTGAGTGATGAAATGTCGCACTACATTCTTCCTTAGGGGGATCACCATAGTTGCTATGGCTTGCAGAAGCCATCTTAAAACTGCAGTCTTCCATCAATGGGGTAGGGCTCCAGTTACTTTGTAATACAAATCTGGCATCTTATAATTATGTGATACATTGGAGATAATTTCTCCTGAATTAAGGTCCCAATGTCGAGGTTGAAGTCCAACTTTATCTTGTAATTGCATCAACGCCTGAAACCGGAACATAAAATTCAGAGTTAAAATGAATCCTAGGAAAATGTCTTTCCATCCACAATTGATCAAGCTCACTGAATACTACACTGCCATTTGTAGAAAATGCTACGGCGTTAATTCACAGTTAGCGTTCACAAATCCATTTCAATAAGTACAATTTTTAGTTTCTTCACATGTGCACAGGAGAGATGATAGAGAAAATACCTCGTTTCTCTGTTTTTCGTCTTCTTGCTGCCTTTGATTAGTATAATTGCACTTCATGCCAGGCACTTCAGGTTTTTGTTGTAGACCATCTTCAAGACCTCCATCTCTTAAGACTTGTGGGTAAGAACATTGAATCTTCTCATCTTCGGATGAATTAGAGTGGCATGAATTGAGCAGTGGAGAACTCCAGTTTGTATTATTGAATACTGTTGTGTTATGAATTGTGCTTCTTCCAGTGCTATTGTTTACTGACTGAAACGTATCTGTCTCACTTTCCTCGGGTGAAAATGCGTCTTTTCTAATTTGCCCGCAATCCAAAATTTCATCTTCACATGGAGCATCTTTATTTTCAGCATAAATCTCAGAACAAATTGCTTCATTTTCCATGGATGCAAATAAAAAATCATCTGTAAATGAGTTTTGAACAAAAAGAGTTTGACCGAAAAGCTTCAAGCTTGTAGACATCCGACTTGGCTGCGATGTTCCCTGTATCATTTTGGGCTTATAAAGTGGCCTGCTTTCTGAATTATCCTGCGCAAGTTCTGTGACCTGTGAAATTTCAATTGAACATCAATATTTAGGAAGATTTGAAAAACGATTCATGCAAGTTGGAAAACATCGTAGATTAATGCAGCTATTTAAACTTAAGGCCTCTTCAATTCTCATGAGGTGACGAGTTCTTCCTAAAGTTTTAAAAAGTCAAGTGCAAATTCTTTTGCTCATAGAGAATGAAACAAAATGGATAAAATCAAGACTATAAAAGCATAGGAATTCCCGGACCTTGGAACATTCCCTTTTACCGTGAAGATTTGCTGCAGATGAATACGATTCTTCACAACCCCTGGTTCGAGAGTCCTCTTCGGCAATTGAAGCGTCACCTCCTCTGTCAATAGCTCCTGTCTTTTTGGGGTAAGGATGTCCTGGCTTTCGCTTTGGACGTGGAGGTGGTATCTCAAGATATTGATCAGTCATGGTTGAATTAGTTCCTGATGAAGCCCCTTTCTCCAACTGCAATTAGGAGTGAGTTGTTAAAATTCCAAAACAATGCTTCAAGGCAACAAATATTCTCATGGTTTCATCTACTCGAAAATAACATAATCCAACCTTTTACATCAGGGATAATACCTTCTGAAACTTTTAATGTATTAATTAGAGCGTTATGGAGAGAATTGATAGGATGAGTTGCATTCGTTACTGTAATCCATCGAAAATTTTCACGAGGGGTAAAGTAACTTTGTTTTTCTAATGAGAACTAAAACTGTATAGGACGAGTTGGATTCATACTTTATTCCATCGGCCATAAATTTGGACAGCCACTGCGAAGGAAAAAGAATCAGAATAAGCTGAAAGGGTTGTTCTATAGAGAATAAAAGATGGACAGGGTCAGCTGGTTCATTTCACTAATCCATCTTTGTTAAATTAGACAGCCAGAACAAAGGAAGAGGAATAAGAATAAGCTGAAAGGGTTGATAACGTTTAGTGAATTCTCACAAAAACAATAGTTCTCCTGATGCAAAGGCCATTGAAAAATACAATTTGTTGGGATTCAATGAAGTTCTGTAATAACTTTCGAATCAAACCATTAGAGTACAGTTTGTTTCTTTTCAGAATGTGATGGTAATAAGCCATCATGTGGAAGATATTCACATACTGTTTCCTGCTTGGTTGATCGCCCATACAGTTTCAAGGCATCCAAGAACTTTTTATGTTCGTCTTCAGTCCACCTCTCTCTTTGCTTTGTAATTGTGTATGGCTTTCTCACCTAGTCAAGCAGAGCCAACAGAGAAAACTAAATACAACATAGAGTTTTGGCCTACTGCTTTTACAGTGATTTCTGAAACAAACAATACTTTATCAAAACGAAATGTCCAAATAGGACTTTCATAAGTGCCCGTCATTGATTTGTCTATGCTGGATAAGAATGTGAAATAATCTCCTGCATTCATTCAAGTGCACGCGAAAACTTCAAGAGCTGCTATTTCTGATCTGATTTAATTTGCTAGATAGGCATTTATTGAAGACGCAAGTGGCTTCAACTAAGATGGTCCCAGAAAAGAAAAACACAGAGAAGCACACCTTCGAATGTGGCTCCTCTATTGAAAAATGAGTTTCTCCCTCCTCTATTCTGTCAATCGAATAACTTTCCATAAGGTATAAAACTTCCAACGCAATTTACTCCTCCAGTAATTGAATGTTTCAAAGCATCCTATAAGTATACGGTCATTCAGCACAGTGTCAAACAGCAAAGGAACAACGAAATGCAAGGGATTTCAAATGCCAATAAATCACATACGAAAATTTAATGGCTATTCATCTAAATCAAGAAGTAAGGATGATTCTTCAAAATAAATTGGCGCTACAGTATTTAGAAGAACAAAGCTTATTAGAACTCCGCCCACGGCCGCGCCACCACGGGCGGCCCGGGGGCGGCGGCCCAAAAAAATAATTTTTTTTTAATAAAAAACAAATAATTGCGTATTAAATTTTTTTTTAAATTTTAATTTTTTTTTTAATAATTTCTTTATATATGAAAATTAAAAAAATATAATTTTTTTAATTAAAATAAAAATTTGTTTTTAAAAAATTATAATTATAATGTTTATTTAAAAATTATAATGTTTAAAAAAAGTTATAGTTTTTTTAATTAAATATGGAAAATAAAAATTTAATTTTTTTTATTTTTTGTTAACTATTTCTATTTTTAAATTAAAAAAAAAAATGTTTAAAAAAAATTATAATTTTTTTAATTAAAAAAAAAGTTTGTTTAAAAAAAAATAATTTTAATTTTAATTTTTTTTAAATAAAAAGGTTAGGTTTAAAAAAAATTCCGTTAAAAAAAAATAATTAAATTTTAATTTTTTTTTGTAATAATTTTTTTTAAATTTGAAATTAAAAAATTAATTTTTTTTTGAAAAAAAATTAAAATCTTTTTTATTATTTGTATTTTAAAATTAAAAAAAAAATGTTTAAAAAAAAGATTGTTTAAAATAAAATTTGAATTTAATTTTTTTTTTCCTTTTTTAAAATAAAAATAGTAGGTTTAATAAAAAATAATTAGATTTTTTTTTTTTTTTAATAAAAAATATGCATTCTTCGGGTTTTTTTTTTTTTTATAATTTGATTTTTTTTTTTTTAATATTAATTTCACTAGTTTTTTAATTTCTTTTCGTTAATTTTCGAATTTTTTTTAAAACTAGTTTATTTTTAATTTCTTTTTCTTTGTTTTCCCAGTTTTTGCTAATGTTTTTTTTAATTTCTCTGTTTTTACTTACTTTTATATATATATATATATATATATATATATATATTTATTTATTTATTTAAATTTATTTTTTTTCCAAATTCTTTTTCAATTTGTGAGATAATTTTTTTTTTTAAAGTTTTTTATTTTTTATTGTTGTTAATTTTCTATTTTTTTAAATCTAGTTTTTTTTAATTTTTTTTGTTTTTTCTTATTTTTTTTTTTCTATTTTTACCTACTTAATTCTTAGTTTTTTTTAAATGTTTTTTTGTTTCTTTTCCGTATTTTTTTTTTCTTTTGCCAATTTTTTGATGGTTTTTTATTTTTTATTTTCACTATTTATATGTTTATAATTTATAATTTTTTTAGTTTTTTAATTTTTACCATTAATTTTTTTTTTTTTTTTTACATTTTTATGATCGATATTTTTTTTTTCATATTTGATTTTTTTTTAAGTTTTATATTTTTATTTTGTGTTTTGTTTTTATTATATATCTTAATTTATGTTTTGTTATATTTTTAAACTTTTTTTTTTTGTTTTGTGTTTTTTCATTGTTTTAATTTTTAATTTTTAATTTTATTTTATTTTTTCATTATTTTTTTAAAATTTAATGTTTTTCGGGGTCATGAAAAAATATTTTACGCCATTATTTCGAAATTTTCGAAATGTTGAAATTTTACATTCGAAAAAAAAAAGTGTTCTTCCAGAATCAACACTATTCGTTTTGAGGGTGTTTTTTGGATAATTTTTGTGCAAAAAATTGGTTTTCACCACCATTTTTAAAACATGTTGAAAATTTACTCAAGAAAAAAATAGGTGTTATTCCAGCATCAACACTTTTCGTTTTTAGCACTGTTTTTGATGTTTTTTTGGGGTTTTTTGGCCAGAGTTCCCGTTTTGAGTTTATAGTTCCCGTTTCAAAGTTTACATTGTTATAGCCTAGCATTTCATTCCTGCAATTTCATTTCAGCAAAATAGATTAGTCCTTTCCTGCTTTCATTTCAATTCGGCATTTTCATTTCAGTAAGATAGATTTTAGTTAGTTGCAGTTCAATCTATTTTAGTTTTTGCAGGTACAAGCAGAAAAAAAAAATAAAAATAAAAAATAAATAAATAAACCAAAAGGATTTCCTTTCATGCCTTGTAGGGGTAGAGATAATTCAGAAAAATGTTTGCACAACACCCCCACTGCTTCACACATCCAACCTTCTCTCTTCTTCAATGGCTGTGATTAAGAAGAACCCTTAGGTGGACAGCAAGACATATCTTGAAGAACCTCTAAGGGAGAAGAAGAAGAAAACATTCTTCTGGAGCAAATGGCTACAAACAGAAATGTTGGGAGCAGTACCTTATCCAAAAACGAATTTGCAAATCAGATGGAAGATTTCAAGAGCGAAGTGAGGCAGTTTCTTGCCATGCAAATGGATACCTTGCGGATCCAAAGGAATCAAGAGGAAGCCGAGAGGGCTTTGGCCATCTTTTGCCCCAGGTGCACTAGAAAGCATTCTAGGAATGAATGTCCATTGCACTCTATAGAAGTGTTTTTTGTCTGTGAAAGAGACCATCCTACGAACCAGTGCCCTTCCTTACCCGAACTCAAAGCTGCATATCAAAGGGCCAAAGGAGCCACTGAACCACTCTATTATATGAACTAAAGGAGGGCACATGGACCCATACCTTACCAGCAGGGAATGCAAGGGACATCCCAGACCTATTACAACCCCTATCAAACCACTTCCATGCCTTCTTGGGGTCCCCCTACTCATCCTTCCTGGTCCACACCCCCTCCTTGGTCGTATCCATCTCAATATCATGCTCAACCAGCTACTCATCCATTTCACCCCTACGCTCAACCACAACCTCAGTGGAATGCACCTCATCAGGGGTGGAGGCCCTAGTACAACACTCCTCCTGCTCCTTTTCCTCCACCACCTGCCCAACCACAACCCCATCCACATCCATCTCAAATATACACCCCCACTCAACTACCCGTACCACCATTTCCAAACCTGCCCATTGGAGTAGCTCAACCCAATTGTAAATCTGAAGTACAACACTTCCAAACAACTCTTCTTGAGCTCAATGATATTCACCATAGCTCAAGAAGAGTATTGGAGAAAAGAGATTATATTGACAGCATTAAAGGATCACATCCAGCAAAAGAAGATTTAAAAGAGGAGATCAAAGAACCATGGGCTACAATTGATGAAGATAAGACATCAGAATTAGAGATCAAGAGAGCTCCCTCATGGTTAACATCAAATCCTCCATGTAGTCAAGAGAAAAATCAGCAAAAAGAGGAAGATGTGAAGGTCATGATAGAAGGTGACATGAAGAATGATCCAGATCAACAAAAGGACCAAGGATATCAGAGCTATATTGAGATATGGTTCCAGACGGTCACTAAGTTGCAGCAGTACTCTCTTCCTCAGCTATATTTGATCCCTTCAAAGTCAAATCATTTGGTATCTGAAAACTGGATACCTGTCAAAGTATGCATTTCAAGCCTCCACATCATTTTGTCTCTGATCTCGATGTGCACATGGCTCCATTGGAAGTATTCTTATACTTGAAAATGATTTTGTTTTTCAAGTAGGGTAGGGTAGAAAAAATAAAAAATAAAAAATAAAAAATGAAAATAAGAGGAAAATAAAAATCTAAGGTGAAAACCTCTTCGGAGGCGCCTCAGATTGGCTTATTGATTGAAAACCTCCATGAGGCGGTCAATGGGTTGAAAAAAAAGAGAAAAGAAAAAAGAATAAGATCCCTGGGTGAAAACCTCCATGAGGTGCCCTAGTTGTTTTCAAAAAAAAGAGAAAAAGAAAGAATAAAAGAGAAAAAGAAAAACTAAACCTAATTTCCATTGAATAATTACAGGTTGCAGCAAGGACATTGTAGGTTAGGAGGATCGCTCAAAGCAAAGACAGAGGAAGTTCTGTGTCTTCTACAGGAAGCCTACAAACAAGCCAAAATTGATCTCCAAAGAGGACTCGAATGCTAGGAATATGTCCATGAGGCCTGCACACATGCATGTTTCCATCCCTCACCCTTCTCCATTATTTTTTCCATCTCATTGTGCTTTTTTCCTAAAAACTGTGTGTTCTACAGGGAGTTCCTGTAGAAATTACAGGAAGCTAGAAAAGGATTTTAAAAGGCAGTTTGGCGAACATGATAGCTTCCTAAAGGGTTCATAAGTCCTCCTACAATCCTCAAAACTCTCTCCCATCAATTCCAAGTCTGCATTATAGCCCAAGCTCATTTTTTCTTACTATGCAAAAAACTGCAGAATGCTTTGAAACAAAAATACATAGTGCTGGAATTTGTTTTTTCCCTCGCGAAAACCGTGCATTCATTTACAAAACTATTTTACAGGAAACTGTATAGGGATGATGGAAATATGTCCGAGTAATTTCAGCCAATTCTAGTGCATGGTTTCCAAGAAATTAGCCTCCATCACCTTCAGCCATTTTTTCATTTTCTCCATATCCATGCATCCATTTCAAAACTTGTTTCATGGGGAGATGCATATAGGTGATAGTAATCTACCCAAGTAGTTTCAGCCATTTCTGATGCACGGTTTTCGAGAAATTGACCTCTGTAATCTTCAGCCATTTTCAGTTTTTCTTGAAATTTGTACATCCATTGACCATAATTTTTCTATGGGAGGTGCATCACGATGATCGAAGCATGCTCAGAAAGTTTCAGGTCAATCTGATCTATTGTTTGGGAGCTATGGAAAAAACAAGTTGTTGTCTTGTAAAAATTCAACATCAACAACATGAGGGTGCAAATATGAATGTTGAAGTAGGCTCTTGCAGCGTAGATCCAGCCAGAGGATACCTACACCAGAAAATAAGCCATGTATCAGCAAACAAACCAGCATGCATCCACAGAATATGAGCATGCAGCAACAAAAAGGACCAAGCAGCACGTCGACTTATAGGTAAGTGTCTAAACCAATTCCTTTATTTGCATATGTATGATTCGAAAGTGCATAAATGAATGAAATGGTGGGATTAAGATAGGAAGCTAGCAAGTTAACCCGACACCCTCAGCCAGTCCGATTGCACTCATCCAGAGGTCACCCAGCACATGTATAGTCGGGAAATTAAAAAAAAAAAAAAAACAGGTGGTGGCAGATGTTGAACTCCAGCGCAACTGATGGTAAGGGATTACAGGCAGAAAACATCCAGTCCCATGATGACACTGCAGTAGGGACCAACGTCCGAATAATGGCAACGCAAATTTCTGCCACCTTATCTTCTCACACGAATCACGCTGTAGTTAAATGATGCTTGACTGAAAGTCTCACCACTCTTTGTTCACTGCGCCTTCACGACATTCACAATTGAAGCACGCGTCCACCACTTCCAGATCAGCTAACCAATGGTCCTCTGCAAGATTCCTGTCTAATTTTTCGAGATTTCTGCCGTTTTTTAAAAAATATCTCGCCTATCGGGCTCTACAAGAAGCACAGTTTCGTTCTACAGGAAACAAGAGCCTTCTACAAGAAAGGCAGAAAACAACCGTGCAGAAAGAAAACTCGGGATTTTCAGTGAATTTCAAGCTCAAAACGAGGTAGGCTCAGGAAAACTTCTTTGTGCATGATTTGTTTGTGCAAGGTGGTGAATTAAACATGGCATCAGATTGGAAAATCAGTGAAAAATCTGCCTGTGTATTGGAAGTAAAATGTTTGCCTATGTATTGCACTGAGTGTCCCAGTTTTTCTGCATCAAAATTCTCCTCCACATTTCCTTTTTAAAAATTCTCCATAGGGAAGATATATGCAGCTGTGGAGGCCAGCCTGTGTGTGAAATTTTTTTGAATTTGCATATCTGTCTGTGTGCTGAGAAGAAAACTTGATCTCTGTGCTCTGCCTGTAAAAACAAAATTCTTCCTTTCATAAGCAAACAGTCGAGTTCTGGGTGACAACAGTCTTAAAACAAGGGAATTGTTGCTAGTTGATATTGGACACATGAAAAATTCCTTCTTGGGTTCAGAAAAAAACCGAATTCAATCATCCTCTGCTTCAGTGATTGACTGTGTTTTTTTCCCACTTGAGCATTTTCTTTTCTGGTTACAACACAAACTCAACACCATGCCAATTGAATAAAGTGAGAAGAACATTGATGAGGGAGCATAGGACATTCAAGCAGAGGGAAAAACAGAGGAAGAACAGAAGGAAAAAGAGGAATTTGACATGACCGCTGAGCATGAGACAGAAAAGGAGACAACAACAAAAATAGAGAAGGCAAAAAAGGAAAAAGGTTGGGAAGAAAAAGGCCAAGAAAGCCCAAATGAAAGTTGTCACAGCCAAAGCAGACACACAGAAACAAAAGGGAAAGAAACAGCCTAAAATAGTAGCACCAAAGACAGAAATGGTTGACACAGGGATTTCTACAGGAAGCAAGGAAAAAGAACAGCAAGAGGAGAAATCACCTGAGATATTGGCAAGGGAGGCAGCAGCTGTGCTTGCTACCTTAAGCATACCTCCAAAACAAAAAGGGAGGAGAAGGTGGCCAAACAATCACAAGGAGAAGAAAAGACCAAAGAGATACTGGAACCAAGCCCTCAGCCTAGCTTGGGCTCATACTACAACATGTTAGAAGCTGGGAAGATAAATCCTCAGAAATTTGCGGTACCACTCTTCTTTGCACTAGAACAAGAAAAGGTGAGGACTCACACTTGGATGAGGATTACCAAGTCCAAGGGTGTGGTAGACATAGGTCACCTGGAAGAACAACTCAAGGAATCAAGAAAGGAATTGGCCATGGTAAGGCATGTGGGAAGCAGTAAAATGACCAAACTACAGGAGGAGAATGAGCTGCTGAAATAGTAGTTACAGCTACAGGAAATCATAACGAAGGTAGGCCCTCCATTTTGGCAGAACAATAGCAGCAAGAAGGGCCTCTAGCAGACAAGGAAACATCTAATGAACAATAGAGAGAGGACAAGCTGCAGGCTGAGGTTGAGGCTTTAACAAAACTGCTACTGGAAAATGAGCACAGGCAGTGAGAGGAAGTAGAGAGAAAAGCAGGGTTTCATGATCGAGAAAAGGACATCACCTCAGAAGCCTAGGATGTGAGAGAGGCAGTCAAAGCAATCAACGATGAAGAGATAGACTAGTTACTCAGAGGATGAGCAACACTTTCAATAGGGGGTGATGATGAGCCCAGGAATGAGTAATTATATGGGCTCATTCAGCCTCCCAATTCGACTTAATCCACCATTCCCATTATTTTATTGCATGTTTTTTATTGTATTTATGCTAATAGAGTGAATTGGGTTAGTCATTATGCCAACAAATATAATATGTGCTTTATGCAGATTTTTAGTCAATTTTGAGACAAAATCAAAGGTTTAAATGAGCACTTGGTAGCCAAATTCGTCGAAGAACAAGGGAGAGGATTTTTAGGAAGGTGTCCCCTTCATTTATGAGGCCTTACCTCGAATTCTCCATCAAAAAAACTTGGAGTACAAGGGGCAGCCAAGCAAGTCAAGTAGGATTGTTGTTAACTGCAAGTTTTGGCAGTCGAGTCCCTAAAGTTTAGGAGGACTGTTGGGGTCCTCAATTTGTATAAATAAGAAGGCTTAGGGCCTCATTTCAGTTAGCCAGTTTGTAGTTTGATTTTAGGAGGAGTTAATCAAATGTTAGTTAGATTTTAGTCAGTAGGTTAGCTCTACATTTCAACACATTTTCAAGCTTTTTCTTGTGGACAGTTTTTGGCATGTAACTATTATTTCTTGCTCAATAAAGATGAATCCAGCTTTACACCAGCTCTAATCTCTTTTAGGAGGCTGTAGCTCTTGGGTTTGGGCCCAACCCAAGTGCCCAGTACCTCCTTTGTGTACTTTTTTGTGTCTTTGCTGCATTCTTAAAATAAAATCTGTTATTTAGGTTAAAATCTTGTTTTGTTATTTAGGTTGCTTTTGATGATTGAAAGAGCTTTTCATGTTAAGGTTGATTTGATAGGTTGGTAGGAGAAAATATCTTCGAAAAAGGCCATCAAGCAACCCTTGATCTCACCTCTCCCTCCTTGGGACCATGAGCTGAGACCAAGGTGTCCTTGCTGCCATAAAAAAACTGTTCTTGCTTCTTCATGCAATTGCTAGTGTTAGATTTTTAGTTAGGAAAGTTGATACCAGTTGTAATTGCATGTTTAGAATCTTTTCTTGCTTAGCTTTCATAGTTATCTTACATGATTTTCTGCCAATAAACTTATGTTCATCATGCTTATGGTTTCTAGGTCAAATTAGGTCAAAATAGCTAGATCTTTGGTTTTCTTAATCTTTGTTGATTAGTTTTGGAAAATAATGTGCAGAGCACCTGTGATGCCTTCCTGCCTACCTTCCCCCCATCAGACAACCTGCTCCAACCTCCTAACTCAGATTCCTCCCTTTCATTTGCCACCCCTTTTCCAATTTGACCTAGTTCCCATATCTTTGTGCAACCTTGCTCCCTCCATCTTTGAACCAAATCCGATCGCCTTAACCACTCCTCATCCTCATTCACGAAGTCCTAGACCTCCTCACACCCTTATCTCACCTCCATACCCACTTCTTCACCTTTTTTCCACCATCAGCCCTTCCAAATTCCCTTTCGGAACATCTAGTAGAAGCTATAGTACATCCTGTAGAACCCCTGCAGACTTCCTGTAGAAGCTCACGAAAGCGGTTTCTTGAGATCCGATCACTGCGAAACTCTTTGGAAGGGTGCTAGGGACCCCTTAAGCCCTCTTCTCACCTTCCCAACCTCCTGCAAGCTTTTCCTTTCGCCAATCAACCTCTGCACAAAAAAAATAGTCAAAGCACATGTATAATAACTCTGCGAAATTACTCAAAAATGAAAAAATATGTTTTCCTCATATTTCTCTTCAGAAGTAGCTTAGTCACATGCATTTTACCTTTCTAGAAGTCAATGGCATCCATTTATGTAGCTTTCATCCTTTTACTTGCACCAGTAGGGTTAGTCAGTAAAACTAGGGTTTGCTAGGGTTTGCATTTCCTTTCAGCTTTCTACTTCTTTTTACAAGTAGATTAGCCTCCTTTGAGTTAGCTTTTGTCCGTCATATTTAAAAGCTTCTTCTAAGAGCTCATAGAACTTGGCTTAAGCTCCTAGCGGACTTGTGCCAGCTGATCAAGTGACAGCTGCGGCAAGAGCTAGTACTTGTGCATATAGCACCGTTGCTTCCAAGTTTGTTATGAAGTACCGGGTTGATAAAAGTAAAGAAAGTAGTTGCAGCATTATTGCTGCAATACTGGAGCCCACCACTTTCTGCATATAAGCTATAGGGTAAAATTGTCTTTTTTTTGCAGCAATGAAATCATTCCCATAAATTGAGATCTTACCATGTTTTTTAATATCCTCTTGGGTCTTTGATTCCCACCATACCAGTGCTGCACCCTCCATTCTCAAGGAAGGTAACTGAATATTTATGTCATCCTCTTGAAGGTTTTGAATCCTGCAATAGACCTCCAACTGACGAATCCAATTATCAAGCTTATCTGCATTCACTTCGCCATTATACATGGGAAGCTCAAATTTAACATCAAGTTTTAAAAAAGGTGATTTACCATTTCCTTTTGAAGTATGATGATGAGTATGAGTAAGGGTTGTGTTAGTGGAAGAGGGTGAAGATGCTTGTGAAGAAGAAGATGAAGAAGATGGTGGAGAGGGTGGAGTTTTGTCTCCATTTCCATTACCTCCTCCTGAAGAGCCTTCTCCTTTGGGAGGTTTAGAATTTTCCCCTTGCAACCTAGTATTCCTCTCTTCATAGAGGACCTTTACCATCTCTGCCATATCAAAGAAAGCCTTTCTGAAGGTCTTATCATCTTCTGTAATGTTTGTAGGTTCTCCTTTATGAGACATGATCTCTTGAGTCAACTGCAACTCGAGGCTGAACTAGTGTTGGAGATTGTGGAAACCTTGTTCTCCTTCCCCTTGACCCAACTTTAGGGCTTCCAACCAACTTCCCTTCTCCTCTTTTGAGTTTTAACCTTGCAAGCATGACATAAACTTGCAAACAATCAAATCCTTATTTCACAAAGAAAACCTAGAGCTCTGATGCCAAAATGATCTAATTTAGAATATTAGATTACTGTGTTAAGATCTTCCTTAGATTAGAAACAAAATGCTTTCATTGTGCTTAAGGATTCATGAATTTTTGCAAGTGAAATGATGAGTTTTTATGTTAATTTTATGAGCAATTTAACATAAACAAGAGACTAAATAGCATCATAAACATGTATAGAACATCATAAAAAAAAATTACAACATGAACATGATAAAGGAGTTCACCCCTCCTGGGCTACATCTCATTGGTCCAGCTTCCAATGACTTAGGCCTCTCTATTATGCTCAAAAGTGTAAAAAGATGTGTTTACAATGCTCAAATGCTTCTAAAACCTACTCCCATGAGTCCAAAACGTCCAAAAATGGCTATCTAGCCTCTTTTTGCATCCAATTTGGTGGAAAACTAAAGAAGTTATGACCTCTCCTAGTTTTCCCAATATTCACTCTGCAAATTGCACCATTTCTGGCATGGTTCTACAATTTCTCTCCAAAAAGTGCTAACTGGGTGAAAATTTTGCTGCACAGCGGCCATAAGCTATCAACACCGACAGCTCCATCACAAATCGTAATTAGTGACAACTAGCAGGTCTTATGGTTTGTGAATGTGGCATGGGCGATATGCGATTGCGATAAACGATGGACTCGACAGAACTATCAACTAAAACCCATAATCTTATCGCATCCAGGATCCATCACAAATCACAATTGGCGAAGTCAAGGGGTAACATATAACGAGACTTTGCACTGTGCAATATGAGATTTGTGAAATGTGAGGCCAATGGCGGCCTAGAATTTGGCACTTCCCCATTCACTGAAGAGTCCTGCCACATCACCTTCTCCTGCCATCTGTCCAAGTCAAACCTGAACTTTGACTTACTCTAACTTCTTGATATGAGCTTGGATTCGAGTGTCGTTTGCACCGTTTGAATTAGGATGACGAGCACTTCGATCTTAAGCTAAGTTTATCGATATTCTTCCACTTTGAGTTTAAGCTTAATTTTGAGCACCTGATCACTTATCAAAACCTTAATTATTAATATCTACTTGTTAATACAAACTAAAGACTATTTCCAAACCCTAACCCTAAGTTACTAAGTCCCAAATTACAAACACCATATACTATACAAGTATTGCCTATAAACTTAAAAATATTAATTTGAACCATACCCTAAGTTACTAAGTCCCAACACACGTTACATGATGGACACGTATAAAATAACCTAGAAGCCTTTGCTTAAAAATAAAGAGGTAATGTTGATAGATAATGGACCCCACCACAAATAAATAATTTCTAAAACATTGATTTCTAACAATACATATTTAAACAAATTACACATTGGACGCTGGAAGTATGAGTTTCATATTAAAATTGAACGTGTTAATGTTTGTGGGCTCCACTAATTCAAGTCGGATCCTATTAAGTAATGTGCTTATTAATTAAAATGTGCTTATTAATTAAAATAAACCTTTGCCAGCTTCAACCATAGTGTTATAGGCCTAAGTCTACCCCACGCTGAGAAAGGCAGGTCTAGGGTAACATCAAACCATACTTAACCTGGTAGCTAGCCCTACCAGGTCGGGAGAGGGCTCTCTCCTTGTCAATCTCAAGAAAATATAGCAAACGAGGCTTTAGATGACTGATGTAAAGAATAATTCTAGGCTAGGTATATGTTCAAGGAGTTTGCTTGAGTTTTATGTTGGTTTGTTGGATCAAATGTGAAAGTTAGTTTTGGGTCCGGGGAATGAGCTCAGTTTTGCAGAGTTTTCTATGGGGCGAGGAAGGCAAGTGCTTTAGTACCTTGAATTAAGTGAAATGGAGAGTCTTAAGACCGGTGAGGAGTTGGAGAGGGCATGGAAATGTCATGAGTCCTCTTCAAACAATAGAAAACATGTAAAGCTAAACAAACCCTAAGGTAGAGCACTGCAACATCAATGATTTCCACCTTTATACTTGATTCATTTAGTTAAGCTGAAAAGAGAGAGATAATGGCACACATAAACACATGATAACTTGAATCATAGAAGGAAAAACAATACTAAATCACCTTGCCACAAGAATCCCACAAAATGTTGCAAACCCTGGTCTATTTCCTTGCCAAACTGCAGAGATGAATGTACAATAGTGCTTAAAGCATTTAGAAGAGTCCAACCCTAAAAAATGACTAAGAAAGTACAAGATATAGGCATCAAACCACTTATGCTAGCCATCAGGGGTCGAATCCATGAGTTAAGGAGCTATTTCAATAAGATCTAAACTAGGAACTGAAAAATAGGCAGTGGAACAACTTGCTTCTAAAACCATGGAAACTGATTCATTCAACTCAAAACCACCTAAAACTGATGTATCTACCTCCTTAAGTCATTTTTCATCATTTTTACATCATAGTACATCAATTTACATCATATTATATCATGAATTTGACCATGAGAGAGAAAAATTCAAACTAAGAAAAAACTAGGCGAAAATTTTGAGTTTTGAGCAAAATTGAGAAAATTGTGCCTGATGCGCAGCACCTTTTCCCAGCTAAATTTGGATGCCTTCCCCTTCACAAAATTTGCTCCAACTTGGCTTGTTGAATTTTTTTTTTTTGTCTACTTTCTAGGACTAGTGGAATTTTTGAATTTGGTGTCCATTTTCTCATTAAAAAATCAGTTCTCCCAACACTGCTTCCTGTGGGTCCAAAAAGTGGCAGAAAAGGCAATTTTGAGGTGTTTTTTCCCTTTTGGTGACCCAAAACTCCTCCAAAATTCATGAAATTTTCTGGGTTTTCATATTTTTTCATGAAAAATCTAAAAATGTAAGCCATTCCTCAAAATTCCTTACCAACTCAATGCACAGTGCTAGTGGCAATGTGCATCAGAGGAAAATCCCTGTGTATTGCAATTAAAAATTTGAAAATGACAAAAAGTTCTCCAAACTTCTTCAAAATTGGAATGAGGCAAGCTGACCAACTACTTTTCTGAGCCAAGGAAGCTTTATCCAAGATTCTAAGTTTGTCTTGCTCCTTTTTGGCCTTTAAGGCTCTCCCTAGCTTGGCTTTTAGTCTCCTTATTCGTGCCTTACAAATTTTGTTCCGAGCCAAATAGTGATAGGCCATGTGTCGCAAAATTTTCTTCTCCTTATTAGCCTTGTCAAGAAGCTTCTCAAGGTGGACATTCACTCTTTCCAACCATGATTCTCGGACAACCTCTATTTCTTGCTCTAGAGAAGTCAGCTTGACTTTCCTCCTTTTTGCCATCTATCAGTTTTCCCTGATAGTTTTCAGCTCCATGATCATCTGTTTATCCTCCAATTGCTTGTTTTGCTGGTCAAGGTATTTAATGATCCAATTAGCCCTCTCAAGATTGATGGATAAGGCATGGATATAAATTTCTTGTTCTCTAATGACCTCCTTGAGCCTTGAGGTTTGGGAGATCAAATCATCAGTATCCTCCTCCTGAATCAAAACAAAGTCTCTCTCTTGATCTTCAGAAAGCCCTTCATCATGCAATGGTTTCTTTCCTCTATCCTGTACCTGCTCTACTGAAGAAGAAGGCAAATCCCCTTTCACCCCAGGTGAAGATAACATTTGCCTGTTGTCTGGTGAAGAGAACAAGACCCCTTCCACCCCTGGTGGAGATAATACTCATTTTGCAGCTGCAAAAAGTCTTCTTGTCCCCTTTTCATAAGTGATAAATACAGGAATGTGAGCCTCTTTAGTTTTGCTTTCATGCTCTCTTTGTTGCTCGGAAGGTCCAGCTTCCTCTTGAGGTTCTGCAAATATTTGAGGTCCCTTGAAAATCTCATGGGCAATGAAGGTTTCCCATGGCACTCCCAACTGAGTCAACTGGTGCAAAACAACAATTTTAATGATAGCAAAGTGATATATGCTATTGACCTACTGTGGGTAGGGTTTCCTCTTTGCAATTACAGTCATCCTCTCTATGTTTTTGCAAATTAAGTATGGTATGCTCATCATTCTAACCCTAGTAAAATGCATAAGCAACCTGATATGATAAGCATAGAGCCGAGAGAACCTTCCCTCATTTGTGAAGTATTTAATGATGGGTTTCATTAATGGCACATACCGGTCCTCCAAAAACTTGAAAGGAAACACCCTGCCCAATTGGCTATGATATCTAGCTTTAATGTAGGGTTCATAGTTCTGTTTGCTGATATTTTGTCTCTTATTCCATCTTTCCCCCACATCTGGCATCTTAGTTGCTTCTACAATAATGGCTGGTGAAAGAGTGAAGTTGATGCTAGCAAGTTGTACCATATTGTCCTCCATGTTGATGACAAATTTCCTAGCCAATTCATGATGATACTTAACCCTCTCTACCATCTCACAAAACTCAAAGCAAGATTGGTATTTGAAACAAGTGGTGGCAAGAGGACAAGCAAGAAGTTTAGCAATACTAATAGGCTCCTCTCTGATGATCTTCCCACCCTTGTGAGGTCTCCTAGGTTGCAAATTTTTGTCTCCTGAACTGTCACTTTGTGTTTCTTGCTCATAGCTTGAGTCACTGTTTCTTGCCATTGTGCTTGTTTTAGGGAAAATGATGAAATGAAGGTATGATGAAAAATGGTGATGAAAGAGGACAATAGTGATGAGTATGAAGAGATTTTACTCTTGGGAGATGAAATTGGGGAGTGAAAGGAAAGATTTTAGGAAATTAGGGTTTAGTGAGGGATTTATGGTTTGGTGAGGGAAATTCTTGCTTTATGGGAGTGGGGTATGAGAAAATGAGATGAATGAAGCGTATTAGGGTAAATAAAGAGTGAAAATGGGTTTAATGAAGTTTTTGTGAGGGTGGGATGAAAATTTCACAATTGGATGGCAAACAATGAAGAGAAACTAGGGTTTCATTCTTCACATGCAAGATCTATGGAAAACACCAATGTGACTTCAATTTCAACCTTAGGAGGATGAGTACTTACTTGTAGAGGGAAAATGTAGCAAATTTGAGGTTTGTTGAGCAATTTGGCACGATTTGGGATGATTTGGAGCAAACTAGACTGATGCGCAGCGCACTGGGCCCAATGCGTAGTGCCCTCCTGATGTGCAACGCTAGTTCAAATTTACACTACAGTTCTGCCTCTGATGCGCAGCGCCTGCCTGATGCACAACGCACTGCCTCTGATGCGTAGCGCCAGGCCAAGTTGCCTTGAAAACAGGGTTTTTTGCTTCTTTGACTCCCAAATCGCGATTTTGGTGCTCCAAGAGTAAATTTGCATAATAAAATGACCAAGAGGACCCTTTTCACTTTAAATATGAATGACTTTAATTTTTCACTCATCTCAAACCCACTTTTCTAATGTTAAAGTCACTTTTGGTTTTGAACTATGTTTTTCCATTGAAATTGACTTTTCTTAATCATTTGACAAATTGATGCTTTGATGCTTGTGTTTTTTCTTGCAGTGGCTGGAGTTGGCAAGGTGACCAAGGGTAGCAATTCTGAACTTATTACATATAGGAAAATTAAAATTACATGAAATTTTTATACATAGAACATAAAAACTATGTTTTACCTCGAAACAGGGTTTTGAGGAAAAAAATCACTTATTGAGTATATCATTATTGAACTTTTGATCTTGAGACCTTATTAGACCTCCTCATGTGCCTGCTGACCATTATTAAGCTTTTACTTGACTATGGTGGCAAACCCTAGACCTAATGAGACGTAAAACCCTAAAAATGGCTTTTGCAAATGTAATGACAAAAGATGATCGTAAATCACCTGAACTTGTAAAAATAGGCCAGCAGGTAAAGAACACGAGGGAAATTTGATAATGAACCACTACCATCAGATGATCCATGATCCTAATGGAATGCAGCTGATCGGATGAGACACCTAGAATGCATGAAAAAAAGAGAATTTTGATCACTGATGGAGGGATGAAGATACCGACACTAACACATAGGATTACTCCACACGTAACAATTCGATCCATTACAAATATATATGTATTCTACGTGAAGATCATTTTGGGAGAATATAGATCAACTCGGTGAAGATTTCGAAGAGAAGCAAAATGAAGACATAAAAGGGAGGACGCAAAGGAAAGGAAGGATGCAAGTCAAAATCAAGGACACAGAAAACAAGGACGCAAATAGAAAAACTCGGACAAGCTAAATTTGATACCGTGGACCTGTACATATCGCAGATTCTTTTCTTGTTAATCTTCTATGGTGGTTGGGATTCGTTGGGAAAAAGAACACATTGCAACAAAATTCTCGACCCCTACTCTATAGTAATAGACCTAAGACAAAGACAAACCTCATCCTATTTGATCTACAGTGGTTTTTGGACCTGCGTTTTCTTTCCTTAACCTGTGGAAACTCAGTGGTATGCCTTAAGAACAATATTGTACCTTGGACTTGTGGTTAATCACTCGGACCTGTCATAACTCTGTTTTGTGGAGCAAATTGTGATTGCAGAGTTCAGTTGAAGGCTCAGAATCATGAATCGATGGAGGATTAGTGGTTGTGGAGCTCAAAACTATATGTGAACAATCCCTTGTGGAGGATCGAGGATCAGAATTATAAATCTGTGGTTAGTCACTTGTGGGTAACTTTGAAAAATAGTTGAAGCATATTTGGAAGACTTGTTTAAGCATCTTGAATACACTCTTGAAGTAAAATCTACAACACTTGTGGTAACAACAAAAAGAGGACAGAAGATAAAGTGTCTTCAATTCATTCTCTATCATAGCATGTGATCTAAGAGCTATAATGACTATTTACTCAAAATCTACAGTGACAAAAATATTAGGGAGTTCTATATTTTAAACCTCATTTTGACCAATTGTTTAATAGAACAAGAAGTTTGGATAAAATTTTTGAAGCCTGATTAACATCCCTATTTTGGACAAGCCTAATTAACATCCTTATCATCATTTCCATCTTCCAGATCACAAAGAAGATTTTTCAAATGAACTTAATCACCCTTCAGTTGTTGATTTCCTTTCGAATTCTGTTTTCATAGATATAGTAGATTCCGAGCGAAACTTGTCAAATATCGAAGAAACTATTTCTATCAATATTTTGACCAAACCTAAAGTTGTGGAAAACATTCATGTTGGAAAATCTTGTTCTCCATTAGAACTTGATATTTACCATGCTCTCTTTCGTGAATTTTGAGATATGTTTGCATGGTCATATGAGAAGATGCCAAGAATTGACTCTAGTGTAGTTGAACATGAAATAAAAATGTATCTTGATGTCAAACGAGTGTGACAACACCTCCGTCATGTTCATTCGAAGAAGGCCGTTTCTATTAAAATAGAAGTTGAAAAACTTTTGCATGCTAGTTTCATTTACCTTGTTCCTCTTACTGATTGGGTTTCTAATATTGTTCTTGTCATGAAGAAATAAGGGACAATACAAGTGTGCGTCCATTATAGGGATGTTAATCAGGCTTGTTCAAAAGATAATTATCCTACTCCCTTTATCGATCAGATTATTGATGAATGTGCCGGATGCGAAATATTTTCATTTATGGATGGTTTTTCTGGCTATAATCAAATCAATATCTACCCAAAGGACCAATCTAAAACCGCATTTATTTGTCAATGGGGCACATTCGCTTATAGGAAACTCCCGTTTAGTTTGAAGAACGCAGGGGCAACATTTCAGAGGGCAATGAATTACGCCTTCCATGACATCAAACATATTGTTCAACCATACCTTGACGATTTACCTGCTCATTCATGAAAGTGGTCTGATCACCCACAACATTTGAGAGCTATATTTTTACGGAGCCAACACTACAAAATACGACTTAATCCACACAAATGTGTTTTTTGTGTTGGTTCTAGCTGTTTTCTTGGATTCGTAGTGTCTAAGGAGGGAATTCGACTCAATCCACTTAAGGTTCAGGCAATCCTTGATTTGCCTCCACCTTCCAATCTACTATAGTTATAGAGACTCCAAGGGAGGGCTAACTTTCTGAGGAGGTTCATTCCCAATTATGCTAAAAGGATAAAGGATTTACTCGTTTATTGAAAAAGGGGATACCCTTCCATTGGGATCAGGTTGCGCAAGCTTCCTTTGATGCCCTTAAAGATACCTTGATTAGAGCCTCATTAATGTATTCCCTGAATTATCAAAACGACTACTTCCTATATCTCGTCGCTATAGATACAACCATTGGAATGGTTTTAGTCCAAGAAGAAGATGGGATTGAACATCCGATATATTATTTGAGTCGCAATCTCAATGATACAGAAGTTAAGTACTCTTACATTGAAAAGTTAGCTCTGGCTACTGTTCAAGTTGTACAGAGATTTCACCACTATATCCTACTCCAAAAGACCACTGTCATTTTGGATTGCAACCCTATGACATATATTTTATCACGTCAATTGCTGGGGGGAAAATGCTCAAAATGGATCATCATTTTGCAGGAGTTTGATTTGGAGTTCATCAAATCCAAATCAAAGAAATCTCTAGTCTTCGTCGAGCTTCTTTGTGACCTTCCCTCGAATATCATTGATTCAACATCAGAACCATCAATTTTGGATGAGTCTCTGTTCCTGATTTCGTCATCTAATGCATGGTATGGAGATATTATGATTTATCTCTAGACCCAAACTTTCAGGCCTGATACCTCTCACTCGCAACAGCGACATATCTGATACCAAGCCAAAGATTATCTGATTGTTGGCGACACTCTTTACCATCGTGGTATCAATACGATTTTACGAAGGTGCCTCACTCATGAGGAAGCCGAGAAAGTTTTGAATGATTTTCATTCAGGTGCTTTTGGTGGACACTTATTTGGTTATGCTACCACACATAGAATTCTCTGTGTTGGTTACTTTTGGCCTTCCATATTCAAAGATTGTATAATTGTTGTTAGAAGTTGTCACGCATGCCAGATCTATGACCGTAAAGCTAGATTACCACCTGCACCATTACATCTTGTCGTCGTTGTTGGACCATTCACCAAATGGGGCATTGACTTCATGACATGTAACCCCACCTCGGCCGGGGGGCATGGGTATATTATAGTCATCATTGACTATTTTACCAAATGGGCCGAGGCAATGCCAACATTAAACAACAGTGGAGAAATGACCGCTCTTTTCTTTTTCAACCACATGGTTGCCCGGTTTGGTGTACCACAGGCTATAGTCACAAATCATGGATCACATTTTCGCAATCACATGATGGATGAGTTAATTGGTAAGTTAGGACTTTCACATGATAGTTCTACTCCTTATTATCCGCAAGTGAATGGACAAGTTGAGGCCATCAACAAAGTCCTGAAGCGAATGCTTCAAAGAATGATAGGGGTTCATAAACGAAACTGGCATTTAATCATGTACTCTGCCTTGTGGGCATATCAAACCTCAGTGAGAAATGCAATTGGATTCACACCCTTTTAATTGGTGTATGGTTTGGAGGCAATATTGCCGATACAATGTGAAATTTCATCTCTCAAACTCGTGATTGACCTATTACCTGACACTTTTGAAGAAGAAGCACATTTCTTGGAACTTATCCATCTAGATGAAACCTATCGTGAAGCCACATTGGCTAACGAAGCGCATAAGAAATGAATCAAGGCGCAATATGATAGAAATGTCAAGCCTCGTATTTTCTCATAAGGAGACCTGCTCTTGCTTTATGATCAGGAAGCTGATAAATTAGGAGTAGGAAAATTTGAACCACTTTGGATGAGTCCTTATATTGTCAAGTGTGTTTTGACAAAAGGTGCCTACGAGTTAGTTGATTATGATGGAGTTCCATTGTCACAGCCCTAAAATGGGTTGTATCTCAAACGTTACTATGCTTAATTGAGTGTAGTAAAAATCACTATATATATGCTTTAATTTCATGTGTGTGTGTCAGCGTGTGTTTTAGAGTTTTTATGTGGTTAAGTAATCTGCTTTGCATTTGTTGTAGATGTCGGAACCTTTGGAACCATTTGTTGGTTACGCCGATGGTGCTAGTCGTAATACTCAGAACTTATCTTCTACAGCATCAGCCATTTTCGCTCCAAGTGGTGAGTTAGTGAGTTTTCAATGGATTTGTATCAGTTTATCGACGAATAATATCACTGAGTATAGCGTGTTGATCGAACTTCTCTCTGATGCCATTTCACTTGGCATTTATCGAATCATCGTTAGGCTGGACTCACAACTCATCGTACTACTACCAACAAACATTTATACCGTCTGAAATCCAACAATTCTTCGTATTTTCCTTAGAGTTCGTATTTTGGAAAGACATTTTGAGTACATTCAATATCAACATATTTCCAAGAAATTTAACACATTAATTGACTCATTAGCAAACTATGTGTTAAACAGACATTTGTGACACATGTAAAAGTAAATTTTCAATTCACATCATTAGTTGAATAGGATTGCACATAACCATATATATAAAAACTCTAAAAGTAAAAATAGATAGATGTTTTAAAAGTTTTTACAAAAATTTTGTCCAAGACATGTTTGGTCATCTGACCTAAAAACTAAAATGCATGCAAAAAACATCCTAAGTATACCTAGTGATGCTCATGATAACAGGTCACAACCTGAGCTATCATGCACAAAGGCTGCATCCAACGACCTGGAACACCAATAATATGGCGCTACAGCCTCATAGGTAACTCCTCGATCCGGACATCTGGAATAGCAAGGGTTAATCCCTCTACATGATCCTGCAACTCGGCTAGTGTCTCGGCCAAATCCAAATCCTGGAGAATTGATCTCCCAATGTTTCTTTGCGCTGGCCCACCTACCTCCTGTTGGTGCCTCATAGGTCAAACAATACCCACATCTGCATGCATGAGAACAATTTTAGTTAAGCTTGGAACATCAAAACACAAAAACATGTAGAAACTTAAAAATCAAAAAACATTTTGGTCACAAACAATTTAGTGCCCACTGGTAGACTCAACTCTGGATCTCCAAAAAAATCCATCCCTAAATATGGATGCTCCTTGATGATAATGTGTTGTCGATCGAGCCAACTGAATAATGCAGTGGTAAATGTAATCGGTGACTGACCAGCATGCCTAGCCATCAATTCGACCCACCGTTTCATCCGTGGATCTCTAGCACTAGCTACACCTAGTGTTACATGCTGGGGTCGCATCAGTTGAATTCTTTCTAAGGTAAAAGAAATTAATAGGGATCCATAGCTAAATTTCTTTGTCTTACCGCTCTTTACCTTTGTCAATTGTTCTTTCAGTGAAGAAAGTACTGCCTCACAATAGTTGAATAAATTTGGCTCAAGACACTCAAGTGCTTATTGAACATATGATCTATTCTCCAGATGAAGTGTCACACTGCCTGCCAACTTTGCAATGGTGAAAAGGATTGTTCTCAAAGGAAAATCACAAATATCCTTGATGATTATCTTTCCATCCTTGCTAGGCTGTGTACCTGTCCAACAGTATGGGGGCACCATGTCTCGACAACCCTGTAAGGAAGTAAACATCATTGATCACAATAGGGACAACTTTCTCTTATGTGAAAAGCCTGATCTGTCAGATCCCATGCATGAACTAGGAACTACAATAGTTCTGATTTTTGCCTCATTCCGAACAACTTAAAGTATTTGAGCAACCCACAGTTTTTTAGAGACTCAACTGTACCCAGATCATTTAGCACAACCATGTCTTGTTTTTCATGCTCTCTTTCTCACCAAGTTATAGACATTCTGATCTAATGAAATCCTGAAATCAAACCATAATCTTAGTTAGGATCCTTTTCATGCAAAAACTAAGGAAATTTTGGGTCAATTTGGTGAAGCAAGTTTGGGAAACTCACCCAGCGCAGCCCAGGAAAGGAGACATTGCGCTGTAGTGCAGAATCCCTTCTATCTGGGTGCTCCCTAGTGCAGTTTTCGACATGCAAGCCTGTGCTGGTCCCAGGGTGAAAAATTCAAGCCCCAAGGGCCCTAAAAACCCTAAAAATTTTCATGAAACAGAAAAAGATGACATGAAAAGAAAGAGGAGGGGTAGATCTCCTACCTAGTCTAGATGGCACAAGAAATGATCCACAGAATCTCTCACAATCAACTGTTGAAGATCGAGGTAAAATACAGGGTCAGAGCACAAACCGAATGGTAAATATCAAATGGTGAAAATAGCATGGTAAATTCTTGTTTTTATGTTTATTTCATGAACATTAAATGAGTAAACTTTAGTATTTACCTATTTTTACCAATGAAACAGGTATGTTTAATCCATTTGGTGTTGCTTTGAACAAATTTACAACTGACTTATAGAATTTGACGTGCACGTTCGTGAATTGTACTTTGACCACAAAGCATACTTTTATCTCCTTTTCGAGCTCTATTAAACATTGAAAAAGGAACCCCCTTGGAGTCCTCTTTAAGATCTTTTCAGACTCTTGAAATATGAAAAGATTGTCAAGCACTTGTCCTTTTTAGCTCGTTAACGAATTGGAAATGATATCTACTCAGTATGAGTTTAACCCTTTTTTGGGCTGAGATAGATTACTTATGAAAAAGGAATACGTTGACCGAACATGGCCAATAGATTCTCTCTTGTATTGTTTTATGCTTTTTCGGACTTGAGAGACAAATATACGAAAAAGAACTTGTGGAATTTTCTTTTTGTCCCTTTTCAAACTCTCTAAACATGAAAAGGACCGAGTTATCATTGTCATTAGACTCGTTAAAACATCAAATAGCGACAAACTTGTCCATCGTGACAAGACCAAGTTTCACCTTTGTTAGACTCGTTAAAACATCATATAGCGATGGATTCACCCAAAGGGTGGAATTATACAACAAGCATATGTTATCCTCCTCAATCTTGATAAAAATAAAGAGGCATTGATCAGCAATGACTGGGGAAAATGGGAAAAGGGGTAAACCACTTTATGGCAGCAGGTTGCTCTTGAACATGACACTTTCACTTCATCATTGTGACTATTTGGGTTGGGTTATCTGCTTGATGGTCATCATACCTTGGTCTATCATACCATCCATTACTTTTATTTTGGGTCAATGCTGCCAATCCATTCAGTGTCGCTGACATGTTCAAGAGAAGTCACTCAGTTTAAAATTCATCCTTTGCAATACTCATAAACCTTCATTTTCATGACCGTCATTCCTGAACCTTGTGTCATCAGTCAAATTCCGTCTCCAAAATCATTACACTTGTTTTGTGTCGTTGATGTGGGATGCATCAAGGTGCTCCTGCGATGAGTCGCTTCTTGTCGACATCAACACATTATCCAAGAAGTTGACTTTGAAACACCCCTTAAGTACCTTGAGCCCTGCATACATCAATGGAAAGTTTCTTGCTTCCAGCAATAGATTGACATCACTAACCTTCAACCGAAAGACTTTGTATGGTGTTCAACATCAAAACATCCATTCACAACATGTAGAATGTACTGCAGTACTTGAGGATCATAATCATTATTGGTGATTTCTCTCGTGTCTATTAACAACTTACATCATTGGATGGTAATCAGACGGTGTCTTCCCATGTTCGACTTCATATCACATATTTGCATGGTTAGGCTCGTACTTGAGCGAACAATTGAATGAGATAGAAGACCCTGGATCTAGTTTCATCCATCCGGGCTACGATTTCAGGAAATGTACCAAATCATCCGTACAATGGCTTTACATTGATGGTCATCCTATCATGGGTCTATATCTGTAGACGACTATCTATGTACTTGTAATGAAAGTTTATATGTTGAGCATGGGTATGCCTTCCCTCAGCAATTCATGAGAAAAAATCAAAATATCATGATATTATGTATTGTAATCGATGCAGGTCACCAACCACTTCAGAACCTCCTCATCACATCGTAAAGCATATCACTCGACATCATTATTTTCGACTTCATGCTTTAGGGGGTAGCTGTTATAGATCCATTTGGGCACATCACTCCCATCATTCAGATCAGTACCATTAAGTCTCATCAAACCCTAATTCAGTTGCTACATGCCCTAGACAAGTCATCATTTTGAATGCCTCCTTCCTTGAGAGTTTCTTGGCTTGAATCCCTCTAGAAATGCCTCCTTGAGGGACCAGCGCAGCCTTGGACAAGGGTAAGTGCGCTTTAGTGTAGGTAGGTCCATGTCAGGGTGCTCTGCAGAGCACCTAGGCCCACTTTGACCTACATTGGGTGAGACTGAGCGAAATTCACATAGGGTTCTGGGAATATTATTATCTTCTGGAGCCATCTAGAATATTCCCACACTTATCATCTCCTATGAGCTCGAAATTGGATAGGGAATGAGTTAAGTAACCTCCTATCCTCTCATCCCTTCATCCATGGAAACTAACTCTAAGTTTGGAAGGCCATTCGATACCCTCATTTATGACAAAACCTCCTCCATTTGCCTATAAATTGAGCACTCACCAAAGTGTTCAGGGGCTCGACTTGGAGAATTTGTAAGGAGATATTGTTGGTGTGAGAATTGAGAGTATAAGCAAGCATTGTTATGCTACCAGAGTGTTGTGTTATTGATGTGATGTTGGTTGGAACCCAAGCTGGAAGAGTGACAATGGACTGGACTTCATGGTTGTAATTCTTTCTTCTACTTAATAAAGTTGTTTACACCTTTTTCCATATGCTTATCTTGATATATGATGTTTATATGTGTGAATGTATCTGATTCCATTTACTTGTATTCGATAGATCTCTTGCTTTAATTGGTTCTATGTCTTATGTTTATGCTTGCAGGTACTTTTTGAGCGAGTTAAGTTCGAGAAGGAGCAACCGGAGTCAAAAAAAGGAGACAAGAGGAAATCGAAAGAACAAGTAGGTCCTTTGAATCCCTTTGTCTTATTTATCGTTTATAGAAAAAGGATAAGCACTTTAAATATGTTGTTATAGGTATAGCTACCTACCTAGGGAATTAGTATTTATCTGTAGATACCAAATTCCTCATAACAGTAACCCCTTATTGTTATTAGTGCAACCCCCTTATTGTATTATTGTGCCTGTATAGTCCCCATGTTGTTATTATTGTGCCCCATTGAAACCCACTATTATTATTGTTGTGCCCCAACAATATTATTGTTATGTAGGCTCTGATTGTATTGGGACCCCTTAGACTCCTATATATAGAAATGAGGTCTTGTCATTTGTATCATC
This sequence comes from Pinus tabuliformis, assembly GCA_031772625.1. Classification (NCBI taxonomy): domain Eukaryota; kingdom Viridiplantae; phylum Streptophyta; class Pinopsida; order Pinales; family Pinaceae; genus Pinus; species Pinus tabuliformis. The sequence continues at coordinate 493,554,790 of CM062814.1, read as the reverse complement.
GAAGAATTGTTCATTTCTGTAATTTAAAGAAGGTTTCCCCATCGAAGAGGTTGATTTTGAAGTCATTGATCTATCTTTTCTATCTTTTTGTGAGTTGGTTTCATAACATTTGGTATCATAGCTTTGGGTTCTAGAGTTTCGCTGCTCCAAACAGGGCATCGTGGAATTTTTGCAATAACTTTTTTTTCTTTGAAATTTTAGAATATGAAATTAAAACTCATTTGATCTAAATTCTTGCTAAACCTTGGGTCTGAATTTCAAATCTTGTCGTACTATATTTTCAGAGATATGATCCAAGGAAGTTAAGGTTTTTGCAGGCTCTCGAATTACATCCCAAATAGGTGACCTTGGGAAAATCGTCATAACTTTCTCTCTGAGCATTAGATTGAAATTTCATAAGAAGTTACAGAAAGAGGATGGACTATAGTTATCTTTGTATCGTTTTCAGGTCTGAAGGTCGAAACAATGACACTGGAATTCCATACAAGTTCACTCTACTGAAAAAGTATATAATCAGGTCATCTTGGGAGATTGGGCATAACTCTTTCTTGGAGAATCAAATTTCAATCAAATTGGTGGAGTTGGAAAGAGGACATAGAGGGATACCAAAGATCGCAATTTCAGACCTTTGAAATCTGAAATTCAGTGATACAACAAATTCAAGATTGAGCTCCTAAAAGTAAGAAAAAGAATGACTCGAATCAAGAAAATAGAAACACCTAGTAAGAAAAATTGGAGGGATGATTTGATGAGTGTGATCAAAGATATGATCAATAAGATAAATGGTATAGAAGAAAAATTGAATGACAACATGGAATATTTGAAGAAAGACATGGAATGTTTGAAGGAAGGTGGGACAAAGTCACTACAACAAAGGCTTCCTAATGCTGAAAAGATAGTAGAGGAAACTCATGATGAGAACAAAAGAAATGTTAATCATGATTTCTTAGACTCTAACGTTGGATTGAATACCTACCATATTCCAAATATAGATATGAGGAAATTTGATGGCAAGGATTTGGTAACTTGGATACTACAGATGGAGCCAAATTTTGATCTACATGATGTGCAACCGCCACAAAAGGTACGTATTGCATCTTTATATTTAGAACCGAATCGGTTTGTATGGTATATAGGGAATTGTTCTCGTAAACCACTTGTCACCTGATCATTTTTCATGGAGGAAATGATAGCACATTATGAGGATACAAAGAGCAACACCTGCTTTAGCCAATTGATAAATCTAAAACAAAAGGGTTCAATGGCAGAGCACATTGAGGACTTCTAAAAATTGAATATAAGGGTAAATGATATTCCAAAGAAGCATAGGATTGAAGTCTTCATAGGGACTTTAAATGATAGCATCTAGCATGAGGTTCACCTTTGGGAACCTGATTCATTGGAGAAACCATACAAGTTGGCAAGAAAATTTGAAAGCAAAATTATGGCAACAAGGAAGCCTACCTCTCATAACTATAAATATGGAAGTGTTGTTGCTCCTAACTTTTCACCACCTACAAGGATGACAACACAAAAATTGGAAGAAAAAGGAACAAAAGGGCTTTGTTACAATTGTGATGGAAAATACACTAAATATCATAAGTGTGCTGAGAAGAAATTAATCTACATAGATGGGGAAGAGGAGAAAGAAAAGGAACAAGAAATGTTAAAAGAAGAGGATATACACCAGGAACCAATCCCAAAGAAAGAAGAAATGGATCTGACCATATCTTGTAATGCATTGACATGAATTACCACTTCTCAAACTCTCAATATAGAAGGGCATATCAAGAAGAAAAAGGTAATAGTGTTGATTGATTCGGGTAGTACCCATAATTTTATTCATTGTAAGATAGCCAAGGAAATGAATTGCTCCCTATATCCAACACCAGAGTGTCAAGTAATGGTTGCAAATGGAGGAACCATAAATTGCTTTGGAAAGTGCCATAATATCAAGCTATCCATGGGAGAATATGTAATGAATAGTTCAATGCTTATCATTCTAATGGGTGGTGATGATGTTCTACTAGGAGTCCAATGGCTACAACCTTTGGGTACGATAGCTTTTAATTTTCAAGAACTTTTCTTGAAATTTTTTTTGGGAAGGAAAGGAAGTTGAATTAAGGGGTATCACAGGGAAACTGGGAAATATAATCAGCTCTAACAACATGACAAAGCTTCTAAAGAAAGAACAACAGGGTGTAATTTCACAATTATGTTCACTTGAGGTTCCCACATCGAAATCATCTATTTTCCATATCTCCAAAAAGTTTTGAACAATCATTCCAAGGTATTTAAGACTCCAAAAAGCCTCCCACCTATTCATGATCATGATCATGATATTCATTTGATTCCAAGAATTGTTCCCCCAAACATGGCCTTACAGATATCCATATGCCCAAAAGAGTGAAATTGAATGTATGGTTGTAGATATGCTGGAGGTTGGTATAATTCAACCTAGTCAAAGTTGTTTCTCTGCTCCAGTGGTATTGGTACACAAGAAGGATGGATCATGGTTCATGCTTCCGGATTGTAGGGAGCTCAACAAGCTTACTATTAAAGATAAATTTCCCATTCCTGTCATTGATTAATTATTGGATGAATTACATGGAGCAATTTAATTCACCAAGTTGGATCTTCATTCAAGATATCATCAAATTAGAATGAATACTGAAGACATTCCAAAAACAACATTTAGAACTCATGAGGATCATTATGAATTTTTGGTCATGCCTTTTGACCTTACCAATGCACCTTCTACATTTCAAGGTTTGATGAATTCCATTTTCAAACCCTTCCTTAGAAAATTTTTGTTAGTATTTTTTGATGATATACTAACCTACAAAAATTCTTGGAAGGATCATGTTCAACATGTTGACAAGATGCTCAAACTATTGGAGGAGGTTTCAATGGATTTTATCACAAGTTTACCCAAGTTCGAAGGAAAGAGTGTCATCATGGTGGTAGTTGATAGACTTACCAAGTATGCACACTTTTGTGCATTATCTCATCCATTTAAAGCTAGTACAATTGCTATTGCATTTATGGAAACAATTCAAAAGCTACATGGAAACCCAAAGATTATTGTAAGCGACAGAGATCCCATTTTCATTGGAAATTTTTGGACAGAATTATTTTCTTGTCTGGGTACTCAGTTAGCTCATAAATCATCTTATCATCCTCAATCTGATGGGAAAACAGAGTAGTGAACAAATGTTTGGAAGGATATATTTGTTTCTTTGTATCTGATAAATAGACACAATGGGTCAAGTGGTTGTCTCTGGCTAAATGGTGGTATACCACTTCATTCCATACTGCAGCAAAAATGACCCCATTTATGGCACTTTATGGATATCATCCACTGTACATCACATCATCTTTAAAATAAAATTCTAAGGTTAAAGCAGTGGAAGATCACATCGAGAATCAACAAAAAGTTCTCAAACTCTTAAAGGATAACCTCACTTTGGCGCAAAATAGAATGAAACAACAGGCAGATCAACATCACAACGAAATAAGTTTTGATGTAGGTGACTGGGTATTTCTATGACTACAACCATACAAACAAATGTCCCTCAAGAAAGCTAAGAAGGATAATAAATTATCACCAAAATATTATGGCTTGTACAAGGTGTTACAAAATATTGGTACTATGGCATACAAATTGGAGCTTCCTGCATCTTCCCGAGTGCACCCAGTTTTCCATGTTTTAGGCTTAAAGAAGGTTATAGGTGATAAGATCCCAGTTCAAAAAATATTGCCAGAACTTGACAAGGAAGGAAAAATCATATTGGAACCTAAAGCAGTCACAGAAACAAGAAATCGAAAGGTACGAAATCGATCAATTTCAGAGTATCTCAACAAGTGGAAGAACTTACCCACTGAAGAATCCACATGGGAGGATGAGAATTTTATACAAAAGCATCCAGAACTACTCAAGCATTGAGGACAACACTTTTTGAAGGAGAGGGGCATGTTAGGTCCCTATACTACTAGTGTAACCCATTATTGTTATTAGTGCAACCCCCTTATTGTATTATTGTGCCATATAGTCCCCATGTTGTTATTATTGTGCCCCATAGAAGCCCACTATTGTTATTGTTGTGCCCCTACAATATTATTGTTATGTAGGCTCTGAGTGTATTGGGGCCCCTTAGACTCCTATATATATATATATATATATATATATATATATATATATATATATATATATATATATAGAAAGGAGGTCTTGTCATTTTTATCATCGAAGAATTGTTCATTTGTGTAATGTAAAGGAGGTTGCCCCCTCGAAGAGGCTGATTTTGAAGTTGTTGATCTTTTCTATCTTTTTGTGAGTCAGTTTCATAACATGAAGCCATTCAAAGAACATCAAGAAATGACAAGGCACATGAGAATGAGAACAATATTATAGACCTAAATTGGACAAGACATTGGAGAAACACTTTGAAGTACTCTTGAAGGAGCAGTGTTTTGAATATCCTTTTGGATCACATTGATGACACCTTGGAGCATTTTGTGAAGATACTTTGAAACTGAACTTCGATATATTATTGGAGATCATGATGCATCATTGATGTCATCATGACGTGACTTTGAGATGTTGTTTGAGAACGATGAAGAGCGGCGGTGACACCTTCTAAGTGATCAAGGTTGTGATTTATGATGTAACGTGGATACCAAAATGAAGACTAAGAAAATATTAACAGGGCTCGTTGAAGAAGACATTGGGAGTCGTGGAGTATAACCAAATACATCTTGAAGAATTCTTGGAGCCAAAGAGGTTGGAGCCTCGAAAGGACAAGGTTGGTGCCTTGGAGGACAGGGTTGGAGCCCTAGTGGATCAACTTCCTCAAGAAACTAGGTCAGAGCCTGAACCAGATATAGGGTTGGAGCCCTTAAGGTTGGTGCCTCAAAATTGACAAATTTGGAGCCTTGGAAGTCCAATTTGGTGCTTGGAAAATATAGGTTGGAGCCTGGGAGATTGAAGATCAGTGTCTTCATCTAGGGTTGGAGCCCTACATATATTGTACTTGATTTATTGTAAAGAAGAAATTAATAAAAACATTAATTCTTATTGTTCATTTTGTGTTCTAGATATAAGTGATCTAACTGGTAAAAGTAACAATTGAAAAGAAATATTGATTCACCCCCCCTCTCAGTATTTCCAACAAGTAGGTCCGTTAATTTGAATGATTCTTTGGAAGCAAACATGGGCCTGAGTAGTATCGATTCCAATGCAAAGAAATTGTGTTGTAAAACAAAATGTCTTACACTTGGGAAACAAATGATGCAGTTACACAAAGATTACTATCCAATAGGCCAACCTTCTACAAAAGTTGGTGTTGATCTCCAAACATCATGAATTTTCTGTCCTCTGCATTCCCGATTGTAGATGTCAACTATCTTGATTTTACATCATCATGTCTCAAGCCAAGCTATTCATGGTTTATATGAAATAATTTGATACCAACAACACATTCCTGTGTTCATATGCTTTTTAACGCTTGTGAAGAATCTACAGTAAACTGTGGATGAAAATTTTACATAAAATGGTACTTTGGAAAAAATGCTTCATATATTACAAAGACAACATTATGTACACCTACATGTTATCTATTTACAGGCTGATCATATATAATCCCCCGTTAATCCAATAATCCAATGTTGATAATATTGAATTGCGATCATTAATCCAAAAACCACAAATTTCTAATTAATCAAATCACGGTTTTAGTATCCCATGCTACTATCTCCCACTTGCCCTAATTGAGATCTAAAGCAGAGGTCCCACGGTGGTGATAACCTTATTCTCCTTGCGCTTTACTTTTCAAAATGACCTTGTACTTGGCCATTTAAGGCGCCTCTTGTTGCTACAACACATGTCTTGGGTGTTCTCTTATTGTTGTTCTAAAGTTGTTCCTATCGAGTTTAGGCAAAAGCTATTTAAGGATTAATTCATATTGATTTAAAATCTCTTTTTGAAGGACTCTAAATTCTTCTTTGATTTCACATTTCAACATCTTTGAATTCCTATGTTTTAAAAGACAATACACCATTTCTCAGGTCCAAATAATGGAAAAAATGTTTGCTAGTTTATGTTCCAATTGTTGTAGCACATGACAGAGTACATACATCAATTTCTCAGTCTATGTGAGTGGGTATCAAAGAATTCCTTCCATTGTTTCATTTTTATCAAAAACCATTCCATGAAAATCATGCATGGCATCATATGAAAACTCTATTGTCTGCTTTCTACATGACAGAGAAATGATAATACCATAATAATTTTCATGACAAAACTTAACACACTCCACCCTTAAAATGATGGAAACAGTTTGCATCCCTAACAACAATTTCTCATTCTATAATTTTTGAAATGAACTTAATCGCGATGTGGCAGTCACCACAGACACAGAGATTCTTGACACTTCTAATTGGAATCCCATTGGGTGTGTTGATAATACCAAAAGCTATCGCTCGCTTTTCACTGTGATAACTCATAGAATCATCTTTATATTCATCCTCCACATCATGCAAAACAAAGTTTGTGTCAGGCACATACCCTGCCTTCTTAATCTTCTCATATAGTGTTTCCAGAATTGCATAAATATCTTCTACTTGTGGATGAGATCTATCTCCTACAATAAATGGATGCACCCTATTCTTTACTTCAATCCAGCTGCAACCTAGATTTTTTCTTATTCCCTTGTCTTTCATCATTTTCCTGAATCTAGCAACATCATCCCATTTTCTAGATGAAGCATACATGTTTGACATCAACACATAATTTGCAGCATTGTGTGGTTCCAACTTAATACAGTATCATGCCCAATTCCCAACAGACCAACACACATCATCACATCATCTCACTATGAGGATGTTGTTGGAAATAGGGTAAAGGAGAGATGTTACAGGTTATCTATTTACAGCTTCAAGCTTCCCATTAATCATCTTTTTAATGAAGCTCCATTAGTGTAGATGAAATTATGATGAAACTATGTTGTTTGTCAAGTATATTTAAATTTTGGCCTAGACCCTCATCCTACTACCATATCCACTTAGTAACAAATGAGAGGTAACTAAGGAAACAACAATGCATGCAATTTCTTTTATACTTTTGGCTTAGCTCATTTGTGAATAAATGACATTTATTTGTGCTAGCTTCATAAAACAATGACAACCTTGAGGTCCCTTTCTCTTAAATACAAAATCTATTTGTGTGTGGCATTCAAGGTGTTTTTCATGTTTGTCCAAGCTTTGACATCAACTCATTGGTAGAATGGTTGGCTTATAATCGTTGAGTATAGTTTTTTCCCAAGGTCCATTCAAACACAAATCTAGAAGTTCACGTCCCAATATTTCATTTTCTTTTGCAAATAGAAGAGTAGCAACGAGCATAGTTTGTGAATCCATTGCCACAACTTTTGCACTTTGCCTAGGAAAGAGGAAAGCCAAGGTTGGTTTGTAGTGCCATATTAGAGGGGCAATTTTTTTTTTATTCTGAATTCTTTTAGTAGATACTATCAATGTTAGTTGGTACAAGTGGAACAACTATTCTAGGGATGGGTTTGGGGTAGAAAAACAATGCCCACAAAGTTAGAAACTGCAGTAATGATCCATTATGGCCATATAAATTATGTGTTTATTCTATTTTGGTTAATTGTTTATTTTGTAATGACTTCACTAACCCCTTTCTTTTGTTTGAATGTTTGAATGTATAAGCCAGATAAATTCCTACTTGTCTAATATGAATTCATTATTATTTTATTTTCCAAGGTTTCTAAGTATAGAGAATGGTGCAAAAGTGGAATTTGTGCATCGAAGTGTCTTGTCGTCCAAATCTTGGTCAAGCCACTATGAAATATGTGCTTCATAATGCGGCAAGAAATCATGTGCTGCATAGAAATATTGAAGTGCATGAGAGAACAACGAATAACGAAGGCTACTATATTGCCCTTGTTTAGGGGTTAAAGGAGGCGAAAAATTATGTTGTCAATGATATTACAGTTTTCACAAACTCACAACTCATATGTAATCAAATCAATGACATCTATGAAGTTCGGAAACTGAATTTAAAACCACTTTACAAGCGATAATGTGGATTTCTCAGTTCAATCTTTTAGCATACATTACCATGCAAGCATTCATAAGTTGTCCACTGATATAATTTTTGGAGGAATGTCAAATGTAGATGGAAGTGTAAGAGATGACATCAAATCACCATCTATTGCAAGAGAATTCCTTCATCAACATCAACATAGTTCCCCAATATGTGAATGTGTTCTTGTGATCGTTTTCCTTGGGGCTATCGTTGCATTTTTCTTTCACTAAAGAAGAACCCATTGATATGTTATTTTTCCCCAACCTACAATGATTGGGGTATTTTGTATGGTGACAAGTTTATGGAAAAATGTGTGGCATTCCATGTATATGAACAAATGACATAATATTTGCATGGTTTGTGATATAATAGTTGAAATTTTTTGAGGTTATTTACACTCATTGTGCTTGTAAATATCATTGTGGAAAATTTCATTGATTTCAAAATGAAGTTTAAATGAATGGGTGGAGGTTAAAATCCAAGTAAGAGAAACTTACTACAATTCACAAGTGCTTGTATTGAAATGCCCATATGTTTATTTGTGTTGGATGTGCAGTCAAAACAATTTAGAAGGAAGAATGAAACACATTTAGTTAAAGTTAAGTTTAGACTAAAACTTGTACAAATTTTCAGTAGATGTTCCACTTTGAATCATCTTATTAATTATGTCATCACATGACTTTGAAAACAACAAAAAACATTTTGTGTTATGTGTTTAACAAAATGAATATTTGTCCCTAAGACGAGTTTATCAAATCCATGGCTCTTTTTTCCACCTAAGAAAGTATTAGATGAGGTGACATATTATATAATGATCCGCTCAGATGAATGGTTTTGGGAAGTGGTTTTCTCTACAACTTTAGTTTAAATGCCTTGTGAATTTTTTGTATGTTAAGTAGATTTGAGGTTGCAAACTACCAATTTCATGTTTAAATTGTTTGTATCTGTGGTGGTAATGGTTGCCAATTGCCACATTTTTTTGAAAGAAGAAAACATGAAATGGGTAGTTTGACATTTGACAAGGATGACAGTTAGCAGTTGAATTTGTTACTATAGCTGCTAATATTTGAGCTCCTTTGGGCATCCAAATGCATATCTTGTTTGAAGTGAAAGATGTTGCAGGCAACATTGTTCATGCAATAGCAACAACAAATGCAATCATTGCATGTCTAATTGTACTTGGAACAACTAGTTGGTCAGAAATGATTCAAAGAACTATAGAATGATATCCTATTTACAAAAGCCATCAAGGAAGATGCTTCTGATGCTAGTAGAGCCATTTGAACCCAACAGATCTTGTTATGTATGTTCAAGGACACCTGTATCACTAGAGGTGAATACTCAACAAGAAAAACTGAATGATATCATAGAAAAAAAAATTCAAGGCTAAATTGGTTCTCAATTCACCATTGATCATGCATGGTTCTACACTTCTTTTTGAGTCTAGTGATGACATTGAGGAAGATGTTGTTGCACATTATGCACAAAACTTAGAGAAGACGTTAGCAAAATATCCATTTCCAATCACAAATAGTGTTATTCTTATAGTAGAGGACTACCATCAAGATTTATTGTGCAATATTAATATTAACCACAGAGATGAATATCATGCTGATGAAAGTGGAGAAAAACTACTAATTGCAACTGCAGAACCTAGCCATTGGACCACATCCTCAAGACTAATCAATTTTCTTTGAAATTGAGCTCCTCGATCACAAATAAGAGGCTCACCTAAACCAACAATAGAATTTGACAAACAAATTGTTAGTCACTAGGTAATTTTTGTGTGAAATATAACATTTTTCTTTGGTTAAAATGATGAAAAAAACAATTAAAATTACAGAATCCCTCACATTTAACAGATATTTCATATTTGAAATTCATGCCTTGCTAGGCACTAGCCTTGTGGATTTCATTCATAGGCTGCTCCTCATATATTCTACATTTTGTGGCACTTCTCATGTATATTTTAAGGGTTTGTTGTTATTTAACAGGATAATTTGCTAGCTTTTGCAATGCACTTTCAGTTTCATGATTGATCAATTCCTTGTGGTTTTAGTCTCCCTCTCTATTTAGTGGCCCATAATTTAGTAACCTAATACATATTTCAAGTTGCACTTCATTGTTCTTTGGTTGAGTGGATGCTTTTTCATAAGACTAAATCTAAATAATCCACTTATTTATGATATTTAATGAAGTCACATCACAGATATATTTATCCATTTGGACAATTTTAAATATTTTGCATTTTTCGATTTTTTTTAACAACGATCAATGGAATCTGAGTATATAATTGTTGCTGAAATTGCAATTATCTATTACTTAAATTTAATTTTTGAATGCATAATTTGATTCAACACTTTGAAAAATCCCTCTTGTATTAAGATTGTGCAATCTCAACCACTGATATCTGCAATTTCAACAATTTTTCTAAATTTTTTACCATATTTTAGGCAAAACTATTTGGAAAAATCTGCCAAAAAAGGTTTAAATTATTTACATTGAATTTATCATCCCTGAACATTGGTTAAATTATAAAATTGATATGCAACTCACGCCTATCGATAAGGAGACCATTCATGTTGAAGTGTGATGGCTTATTGTTAATGAGCCATCACTCTTGAACCCCAATGATCCCCTGGGAGCACCCATGTTCCATATCAAAAAATGCTCACTAACTTGAATGAGCCATCACTCCTCAACACTAATGGTCCCCTCGATGCACCCATGTTCCATATCAAAATATTCTCACTAACTTTGGCCATTTCACCACTTCATGGAGGATATTTCTCACATATTCAAAGGTTTCCAATGGCATTCATTTCTAGACTTAACAGAGTCATGTATAAAAGGTCCCCTATAACATGAAAAATAATCTAACTTATTAAACAAGAAAGTCGATAAATTTTCTCTTTGCTTCATAAGTTTCTCCTCATATATTCCCCTTTTGGAAGAGATCTTTGCTACCCCCTTGAGAATGAAAGTGTCAAACCCTACACATTTTCATTTCTCATACTTGGCCAAATAGATCTAAAGAAGTGGTTTGCCCTATTTTATTCATTACAAGGGTTAAGCAACCAAAGAAAAGCACAAAGCCTTGGGCTTGATAGCTAAAGGATAGAGGAAGCATGGCATAGTTTGAAATTTTAAAACTAAACAATGACCCGGTCAATTAGAAGGATCATAGAATCTAGGGAAAAAATTATGAAGTAGTGGAGGGGGATGCTCAATGGAAACCTTTATTCTGACGTGATCCTTGGGGTCATTGCAAAAGTTATGGTTTCATTATTATGCAATCCTTTTGCACTTACTATGACCTAGTAAAACTATCCAACCTCAACCTTTCTATCATAAAGAAGGCATTATGGACTCACCTGAAAGAGCCATTGTGAGTTTTGTCTCTAGAACAACCTATAGAGAGAAGATGACAGTGAAAAATCCTTGAAAATTTTGTCCAAAAGGTCTATCACAAACTTCAAAGTAATGACCTTCCTGCACTATCATTGGGTATCATGTTGGGAGAGTTCCCCTTGAGATATTCATATGGAATTGGATTCGAGAGGTGTCATAAGCCACACCATTTTATCTGCCATGGAACTTGAACTGTTTTTCACCCTCAACAATGCAAACTCTCTTTTACGGTCAACCTATTTAAAGAGCTCAAAGAATCTGTGCTCATCAAGATTAACAACTAGAACCATCCCAGCTAATTTTCCATGTCAATTTTCATAATGCTTGATTTCATTGTCAAAGAAAAGATGGCTAAATCCATCAATGTCTTCTCATGATCCAAGTTAACCCAAAGGTGGCCATACTCACTCAAACCCCTCTTACCCCAAAATCTATACAAGTAACTAATGCAGGTAAAGGTATGGAATAAAAAACATTTGTACATATAGAGGCAATGTCAAAGAAGAACAACCATGTACAATTTCTTGTTTATGTTACTTGTATGAGGACTGAGAAATATCTAAATTATGTTGCAATGTTTACTATTTAGTTTGTATTTTGTGTCTCTTATGACATGTCACATCATTTTCGTTAGGGAATATTTTAGGGTGTTGTATGTTACATGGTAGAGCATGTGATGTTTATTTTGTGGTTTTCCAAAACCCTCGCACTTATGGGCTTTAAATATGTCCATTTCATTGATATGGATACAATTAGAGTTAGAAATTTAAACAGGGAATTTATATTTCGTAAATGCCACGATTGGCAATCAAAGCTAGTGTGGCATGGGAGGATGTCTTAAAATCCATACCTGATATGAAGATATATGCACACCATGCCAATGTCAAGGATCTTGAGTTTGTGTTGATCTTTTTAAGCAGTTTAATGTCGTACTAAATGGGTTGGACAATCTGGATGCTGGCAGACATGTGAACAAGCTTTGATTGGCTACAAGAGTTCCCCTGGTAGAAAGTGGAAATGTTGGGTATTTAGGACAGGTCACTATGCATGTTAAGGTTGAGACAGAGTGTTACGAATGCCAACCAAAGCCAGGACCAAAAACATATCCAGTTTGTACAATCACAAGTACTCAATCAAGTCTACTCTAAATCCAAGTAGAAACTGATATCATGTATACATGAGATGGAGCACACATCGTGCATCCATTTTAGTAGCATTACTCTTAATGAAATTGCTTACATCATGGATGCAAAAGCTATGTTACATTGCTAGTTGTACTGAATCACTTTGCAATGATGTCTATGTCATGTTCAATTGGTTAAATAGACATGCATGTAATTTCTTTTTTCTCTTGGAATCTTGCTGATAAGGATTTATTGATATTATAAAGAAAATTTGGCTTATTTTTTATCAACCACATAGGTCCATGAACCCAACACTCAACATTAAAAAAGGAGCAGAATATCATGCAGTAAGAGTAGGTATAAGACCCTAAAACGAAATTTGATTCTTGATTTAACACTTAAATCCCTAATGCACCCTTGTGAATTGCTTTTTTCAAGGGCTCTTGGAGTGGATACATGAGATATGGATGCAAAATTCCAGCCTTGTTCAAGGAGGATTATTTACAAGAAGCCATGAGAACAGTAACATCAATAATGGCAGAAGAAAAAGAGTGTTGAGTTATTGTCTTCTTCATTGTGTATGTGGCATCTCAGTTTATATAAGAAACAAATGGTTGTCAAACAATATTGTGTATATGAATCATACCAGGCAAGTGTGGTTCAATTGCAACAATTTAAAGCATTTGGGGCACATATATATGCTAAATCCTTAACAATATAAACCTTTTGTCATGTAAAATTGTCATTATAAAAAAGTGTTGGAAATTACCCATTGAAGAGAGGGAAGACAAGCTCATAATCAAATCCGCAAGTACTTGACTATTGGACCAATGAAACACATTATTTATATAGAAAAATATGAAGACCATGTAAAAACTTGAAACTTATCACAATATGGAACAATTTCAAGCTCTCGTAGCCCTATCTAGGGAAACCAAGAAAACCCTAACAACCAACTCCTCTTGGCTACGAATCACACCTAACAAAATAGGGTCACTCCACCAAGAATCCTCAACAACCTATCATCATGAACTGCAATGACATTCATGAAATGAATTTTGCTATGTGGGAGATTAAAGAAGAAGAAGCTATAGTTTCTCTCACAACTTGTTTGAGAAGACTACAAGTTGGCTAAGATTTATGTCTTTTCCCCAGCCTTGCCAGTTTATTCCATGTCCTGGTTCAATATGGAAACATTCAAACACCACAATAACAAGGAGAACAACAAAGAGTGCACAATTTAAGATCAAACACATAACAACAATCCTGGCAAATCACCAATTTGCATTTTTTCAATGAGCCAATCATAGTCAGATGGAGGGCGACCCATTGAAGAAGTTGTTGCATTTGTAAGATAACAATGCAGTTTCCATCAGAGAAAATAACATCATGTGAATTATTACTATAAGTTACATCAATTATGATTCCCATCAAATGCACCTTGACTAATGTGATAAATAGAGTGATAGTGGGTTTGTCTATGTGCTTCAAGTGAAAACACAATATTGGGATGGTGCACCCCTACAAACATTCAAACACTACATTAACAACAACAACAACAACCAGTGCACATGACTAAGAGAAAACACATAGCAACAAACCTGACAAATCACTAGTTTGTTTTTTGTCAATGAACCAATCATAGTCAGATGGAGGGTGATCAATTAAAGAAGATGTTGTATCTGTAAGATAACAATGCAATTTTGATCAGAGAAAATCATATCATGTGAAATAATAGTGAAATCAGTATACAAACTTCATCAATTAGGAGTCCCATAAAATGAACCTTGACTCATGTGATAAATAGATCGATGGTTCTTTTGTCTATGTGCTTCAAGTGAAGGCACAATATTGGGATGGTGCAGCCCTACAAACAATCAAACACTACATTAACAACATCAATAACAACCAGTGCACACTATTAATATAAAACAAATAGAAACAAACCTGGAAAATCACCAGTTTGTGTTTTGTCAATCAACCAATCATAGTCAGATGGAGAGCGATCCATTGAAGAAGTTGTTGCATATGTAAGATAACAATGCAGTTTCCGTCAAAGCAAATAACATCATGTTAATTATTACAAGAATCAAATTATAAACTACATCAATTAGGAGTCCCATCAAATGCACCTTGACTCATGTGATAAATAGAGAGATGGTGCCTCTATCTAGGTGCTTCAAGTGAAGGCACAGTATTGGGATGGTGCACCCCTACAAACATTCAAACATTATGTTAACAACAACAACAACAACCAGTGTACACAATTAAGAGCAAACACATAGAAAAAAACCTAGAAAATCACCAATTTGGGTGTTGTCAATGAGCCAATTATGTTCGGATGGAAGGAGATCCATTGAAGAAGTTGTTGTATCCGTAAGATAACAATGAAATTTTGATGAGATAAAATAATATCATGTGAAATAATACCGACATTAGAATTGATCTAGGTGGATATTGGTGGCCACCTTCCAAGTCCACTTGGACCCCCACCGTTGTTTCTTTCAACTTTTTAGTTTCCTCAATTGTAGCACAGTTTACTATTTTTAGCAGTTTTTCGGGTCCTGAACTTTCAGAGCCTTTTTGAGGCCCTAAACGACGTTTTTTGGGAAAATTGGGAGCAACATGGGTTTATGAACCAATGTTGTTATTCCCAAAATTGTAGTTCTCAGATAGATCTTTCTAACGAGATATTGTGCGCATCAAGAAGAGATCGCATGCCAAAGTTATGACCCCTGGAAGTTGATGTACCAATTTACCCAAATGGGGCCCATAGTTTGGCATTTCATCTTCTAGGGTTAGGTTTTTGGATGTTTAGTGTTTTCCATTATTTCTCAATAATAAATAGGCCTTCGAGCCTCATTGTAACACAATTCAGAGGCATGTAGCCGCCACATCTCTTCTTAGAGATAAGGTACCATCACCCTAACTAGTTTATTTCTATTGTTGTTTGTAAACATATTTCAGTATTTTACATTAATGAAATGAAGTATTTTTTCCGCTACATCTCTGTGTTTATGGTTATCTCTATAATTTGTTGTGTTCTTGTTTAAATCCGAATCAGTGGTATCAGAGCAGTCTGCTTTCTCTCCATTTTTCTTTGCATGTCCCCAATGAGGTTGGGATATAAGGAGTTAGGGCTTGAACTAGTCGAACCTTTGCAAGACCAGCCTCGCAAATCCCGACAACCTCCCATGGCGGATGAAAAGAAGACGAGGGGTAGGAGATCCTATCAAAATCTTGCTCGAAGAAGCCCTTGAGCGACAAAGGAATGCGATGATGGACAACTTTGCCCAGATCCTTCAGCGACTACCTAGGGGTGACGCATCGGCTTCCAATAGCGACTCTGGAAATGCCACATCGTTTAAGGTACAAGTTAATTTTGAAATACCCATATTCGAGGGTCAGATAGACACAAATGTTGTCAATAAATGGTTAAATCTGCTAGAGGGTTATTTTTCTGTTCATGATATTTCCAGTCGGGAAAAGATTATTTTCGCTCTTCTCAAAGCAGCCCCCCACGTCAAGGACTGGTGGGAAACCTACTATGAGTAGAAGGATGAAAGTATAGGCTCACTATTTTCAGCCGCACCCACTTGGGATTCATTCCAGGATGCCATCAAGGAGCAGTACTACCTAGTCGGAAGCGATGAGGATCAATACATAAAGTGGACAATGCTGCGATAGGGTAGGGACCAAGACGTGCTGGAGTTTACCAATATTTTCCATACCCTTCGCACAAAGTTGGGTATCAAGTATTCGGAGCAGCATTTGGTACTCAAATATTGTGGCTGCCTGCAAAAGTACATCCAGGAAGAAATAGAATTCTTGAACATCCCCTTACTCGGCATGACATACTGATATGCCGTCAAGGTAGAGAAAAAGTTTAAACAGAAGAAGCGGGACTTTGGATCTGTGAATCTGAAGCAAGGAAAAGGTGCCCCCAAACCACATAACAAAGGAAAAAGCCAACGTGAGGCGGCCCAAGACAACCCGCTAAAGCTACAAGCAAAGAACAGTGTCGTGAAGCCGAAAAAGGACACAGGAAAGTGATGTGAGTTCCATAAGAGCTCCACTCACAACACGAGTGAGTGTCGGGCCAATCAGTCACTGGTAGCCGAGCTAAAGGTTTTAGAGTCATATGCATGTTCCAACTTTGAGTCAGAACCTGACAAGGGGAATGACAAAGGGAATTAGATTATCGATGCGGAGCCCAACGCCACCATTGCCACCACGATGATCCAGAGGGAGGAACCTGAAGATCTAGAGGAGGAGGAGCGTCTCTTCCACTCCCAAATGTGGGTAAAGGGCTCCCCGCTATAGTTCATTATCGACAGCGGGAGCCAAAAGAACCTCATTTCAGCAGAGGTCGTGAAGCAGCTAGGCTTACTAACCATAGCACATCCACAACTGTACACCATCGGGTGGCTTCACCAAGGACGGGATCTTCGCGTGAGCCAGCAGTGTCGCCTTCCATACAACATGAGCCCTTCACGGATGAGGTATTGTGTGACATTGCTCCCCTTGACGTTTGTGATGTATTATTAGGACAACCATACTTGTGGAAGTGGCATGTTGTGTATGAATCAAGACCCCGTGCTGTTATTGCTACTTTGGGAAATAATTTGTATAGGATACCGGAGGTAGCACTACCTACCACCATCTCTTTGGTTACTGCAAAACAATGTAGTAAGCTTGTTTCCAAAACCAGGAAATTTGTTTTCCTGATGATTTGCCCTCAAGGAAAGAAGAAGACAGTGGCCACGACCTCTAGACAGGGCCCCTTCGCACGACAACTACAGATGGACAAGGTCGTGGAGGAGTACGAGGACATCTTCACCTCCCCCGCAGGGGTTCCTCTGCACTGTCAGGTCAAGCACTCCATCGATCTGACCCCAAGTGCGTCGCTGCCCAATGGAACAATCTATCGGCGCTCCGTTATGGAGAATGATGAAATCAAGAGGTAGAGTCAGGAACTGCTACAGAAAGGTCACATTCATCTGAGTTCATCACCTTGTGGGGGCCCGATCGTGTTGGTACAGAAGAAGGATGGGACTTGGAGACTCTGTATTGACTATCGGGTGCTGAACAAGATCACTATCTGTAATAGGTACCTGATTCCATAGATTGATGACCTCTTGTACCAATTGAAGGGGGCAAAATATTTCAGCAAGATCGATTTGAAGTCAGGATATCACTAGGTACCGATCGAACCCTTCAATGTGTGGAAGACTGCCTTCAAAGCCAAGGAGGGCCTTTTCGAATGGTTGGTTATGCCTTTCAGATTGACAAATGCTCCTACAAACTTCATGAGGCTAATGGATGACATCTTGCGGCCATTCACCAACTCATTTGTAGTGGTATACTTGGATGACATCCTGATCTTCATCCAGAGTTGGGAAGAGCACCTCCACCACATCTGACAGGTTCTACAAACACTGCGGCAACACAAGTTATGTGCCAATTTGGAGAAATGCACTTTTGGCATGACCCAGGTTCAGTATCTGGGATACATTATTGATGAACAGGGGGTGCATGTGGATCCATCCAAGATCCAAGTCATTCGGGATTGGCCATCTCCAACCACTCTGACAGAGCTTCGCAACTTTCTAGGTCTTGCCAACTTTTACCGCAGGTTCATGTTGGGATTTTCTCATATCACTTGCCCCTTGAGTCAAGTCACCAAGGGAGGAGAGAAAGAAAAATTATTTTGGTCTGAATCTCAACATAAGGCATTCACAGAGTTGAAAGATAACCTCTGCACCACACTAGTGCTCACATTACCAGACTTGCAACAACCATTTGAGGTCGAGACAAATGCCTCTTACTATGCTATTGGGGCAGTCCTTACTCAACACGGGCATCTAGTGGCATATCACAGTGAGACACTTTTAGACACAGTTCGGAAGTATCCCACTTATAACAAAGAGATGTATTCCATTGTGTAGGCCTGCCGATATTGGAAGCATTACATTTTGGGGAAGGAAATGGTCATCCACACAGACCACCGACCCCTGCAGTTCATACAGACCCAAGGGAAATTGCAGAATGATCACCATCAAAAGTGGTCCACATACCTGTAACAGTTCCATTTAAATATCAAGTATAAGAAGGGCAGCACCAATAATGTTGCAGATTGCCTCAGTCAACCATCGATCATGGTGTTAACCACTGTGCTCAACTCTTATGGGCACAAGAATTATGATTGGCCACTTCTCTACAAAAGTGACCCAAAATTCGGCCACGCATACTAGACACCCTTATAGGGTCAGCATGTTCCAAATTTTCACCTCTAGGATGCCCTGTTATGCCACCTAGGTCACCTTTGTGTTCCTTCAAGTGAGCGTGCCAAGATGATTTGGCAAACACACTACAGTCGGGTTGATGGAAATTTTGAGGTCGAGAAAATGGTGGCAGTACTGCAGAAGTATTTCTATTGGCCGAATCTTCGATAGGATGTAGGGAAGTACATTAGATCATGCACTGCCTGCGCCACTGCCAAACCGACCATCAAGAAGCAAGGCCTCTATACCCCACTGCCTACCACTAGTTGACCTTGGGAATCCATCTCCATGGATTACGTGTCAAGCCTTCCTTCCACTAAGCATGGAAACGACTGTGTTTTTGTGGTCATTGACAGGTTCTTGAAGATGGCCATTACGACGGCCTGCAAGAAGAATATCACAGTAGAAGCCACTGCTAAACTCTTTTTTGAATGAGTGTGGGTACACTTTGGGATCCCACAATCTATCATCTCAGATTGGGACAGCAGGTTCCTCAGTACATTTTGGTCTAGTCTTTGGTCGATGCTTGACAAACTCACTAATTCCACAACCTTCCATCCTCAAACTGATGGCCAGACAGAGGTTTTCAACAGGACGATCGTACACATTCTATGCATGTACAACTCAAAGAATCCACGCACATGGGACGAGATCCTCCCCTATGTTTAGCACAACTACAATCAGGCTCTCCATAGCTCAACTGGCCACAACACTTTTTAGGTGGGCTTGGGATTCCAGCGACTATGTCCCATTGATGCGGCCATGCCATTTGTAGCTACTCACCCAGATTCGACTCATGTCTAGTCCAAAACAGATAAGGCAAACAGCTTCATTGAGCACATCCAACATATTCGCCAGCAAGTCCATGACATTCTGGAGAAATCAAATGCCAAGTATAAGCAGCGAAATGATCAACATCGGGTGCCACACAAGTTTCAGGTGGCCGACAAAGTCTGGTTTCATTCACAAAAGGAACGCCTTACCGGAGCCTATCAGAAACTCAAACCACTTCGATATGGTCCTGTTGAAGCCCCGAAAATCGGGTCGACAACAAGGGGGATACCCGCCCGGTCCGGACCTTGGTTGGCAGCTCCTTATCCGTTTGGTATAGTGGGTCCGACTCGGGATAATGGGACCAGTTTCCCAATCTATGGGTGTGTGTGTGTAGAATTGGATGTTGCTGATCTAACAGTGACTATCTAAGCTATTCTAATTCAAACTTTTAATCTAATTCTATGCTATTGTAATCTAATAAAAACAGCACATCTAATCTATGCTAACCCGGGATGTAATTCTTCTATTATGCGATCTAATGAGATTTCAAATAACAACTGGTAATAAAGATCATTCAACGATTATAAGAAAGGAAATCAATTAAGATGAACTATTTCGCATAAAAAGTTAGGCAAAACAGTTGTGAACAACATATCGCATAACAAGATTATTCATACATTAAACATAAATAAATAGCTACCACCGTACAAAAGTGCCAAATGGTAACTCAAGCATTCATGCAATAACATATAAACAACTAAAACTGTATATCACTTTAACATATAAGTAGAAATGGTCAAGAGATAAAAGTACCATTTATGACTGGTCCTACTCATAAGCTTCAAGCAATAATGATTTATCTCTCCTTGCTCTAACATCTTATAAGAGTACAGAAGTGCAACATCAGTAGCAGATATCAAATGTAAACATCAACAAATCTTGATCCATTCATTCACCAAAACCTCCTCTGAGGGTGCAAAAGTGCATGTTCCGAGGACAAGTTTTTGATAAATTTCTAGACCCTTCTCTAAATGCATGAGAAGGGTTTAAATACTACTAACTAAATAACTTAATTACATAGATTTAGGATACGGTTTAAATGACCACCCTTTTTCTAAGCAAAATTATTTCTAAAAATTAAATCTAAT
Source organism: Pinus tabuliformis (assembly GCA_031772625.1). NCBI lineage: Eukaryota > Viridiplantae > Streptophyta > Pinopsida > Pinales > Pinaceae > Pinus > Pinus tabuliformis. The sequence goes on along the minus strand of CM062814.1, from coordinate 493,533,945 downwards.
ATCTAACTATTTCTGCATTTGCTCCTTAATGTTGCGAGCATTCAATATTTGCCTGGGTAGAGTCTGCTGACTGTCTTCCGCTTTTGTTGAGCTAAGCAAACAGAAATGGCAAGCGCTGGCACCATTTTTTCCAGCAAAATAGTAGTTATACTTGAGAATCATCTCTGGCTATGTGGATTTACTGTGTATGCTTAGTAATAACCCAAATTCCACTTGGTTAACCCTCAAATTGCCTCTGCCTTTGCTTTTTTGCGTTTTCTGGGCTTACGAGTGACTAAGCAGTTAGGGACTTTGCTTTTTGAGCAATTTTCTCAGCGATGTGCGATTAGCGCCGAAAACTGCCTCTGTTCTTTGATCCGGGCCTTTCTGGTGCATTTTTCGCCTTTAGCGCCTTTTCCTTCACCGGGTATAAGCTTTAAAATTTTGCAAACATACTGCTTTCGTGAGCTTCTAACCTTGAGCGTTAAATTGCCTATTGATATCAGCATTGTTCAACTACTCATTGAACCATAGCTCTGACTGATAGATCTGTAATGGATAGCTCAGTAGCGCTCTAGAATTTGCGGCTCTGTTGCATGCGGTATCTGTTCATGAGGGCATTTCTTCTCTGCTTCCGAGCATTAGAGCTTTACGTTTTTCCTTAATCGCTCCCTGCACATTGCTTCATATTGTTTTTGTTTTTTCATTCCTGCAGTTCACACATAAGGAGAGAGTAATGATAATAAAAATTGACAAGAAAGCTCTGAGCTCTACGGATGTACAAAAACATGCCACCTGACGTGAACTAACTCTTCGAAAAACACAAAACTGTCTTTCATTAACACTTGGCGTACATTCATTAATTTTCATTAACACGCGTATCCAATTTTTCTTGAATGTTGAGCCGGGGAAAATCTGCGATGGACGATTTCTGCGATTCGCATCGCATCATCGCGTTATCTTATTTTCATCAAGATGTGTTATCACAGGATTTCCCGATCACGTTTATCGCATAATCGCAGATTGTTGTTTCGCGCGATCGCAGTATCGCATTATCGCAAGATCGCAGATTGTTACAATTCGTTAAATGGTTATGTGCTGTTTATGCGATGTTGCGATATGCGATGTTGCATATCGGCCATCAGTGATTCTTTAAGGTTTTTCGAATATGAGTGTTTCTTAATGCATGCGATGCGATGGATTTCGTGTCACACTCTCGCAGTTTATCATTTTACTCACAAGGAAATGTCCTATCTTCTTCGCGCGATGCGATGTTTTCTTAAGGAGTATAATACATGAGTTTTAATTGAATTTTTGAATTTTTTACTAAGGGTCCCCACTTACCTAGTGTTATTGCTAATACTAAATAAGGAGGGGGGTTGTTGGTGGCCACAACAATTGGCGATTCACTTGGAAGAACCAGTTATCTCTGTTTTCTTATTGAATTTTTCAAACTTCCAAAACAGAAAATTTTTCAGAAAATTAAACTTTGTTATGGAAAGATAGAGTACATTATGCTTTAAACTATCAATGATATTTTGTTTCAACCTCTTTCTTTTCTAATTATTTGCTTCCTCAGGCTAGTCCTTGTATTTACATCAGCCATTACTTGGTCTTGTAAAGATAAAATAAAGTCTCCTCTGTAAACCAGTTTTAAATATGCTCATTTGTCGTAGGTAGAGCCTCTGCTGCCAGCAGGCGTTTATAGCCTCGACAGGGTTACCTGTTACCCAGCAATGATCCTGTATCCTACTTAAGGTGACCTACAACTTTCAAAGAAAAAATCCATATTCACACTTATTGCTTTGATTTTCTTTTTATTCTTAAAGAACAATGTCTTGGTTTGGTAGCCAAATTATGACACAGTCACTCACTTGATTCATAACTTTGTTGAACAAGCTGGCTCGTGATGAGACCCCTTGTCTTTTGATTGCAACAATCTTGAGTCATTGCCCTGTTGTGGTAGACAGTATTGGCAAAGTCAGCAAATTATAATATCTGTGATCATGATAAGCCGGCTCGTGATGAGACCTCTTATTCTTCAAGACATAGTGTATCCTTGGATTATCCCTCTGAAAGCTGCGATTTTCCTTAGCAGGGAGGAAGTCATTGTTTCCTTAAGATAGCTCTGGATGATAATAATAGAGTTTTTTGGAAACAACTGTTCTACAAAGAATCTTCATTTTGTTATTGATACCTTTAATTGTGCTGATATAAAACAATTTCTTCACTAAAGGTTGCTTTCATCAAATTTTTGAAGTTGAAACTCGTATCATATCTAGGCTAAAGTTTTTAACTATATCTGTCAATAATAAAGATCAATTTTCCAAAAGATTTGCTATTTATACAAGCGAAAAGCTCAAAATCTAAAAGAGAATTGATGTCTTTTTTGTAAATACCTAATGTAACCACTCACAACTGGTTTTATTATGAAAAGAAAAACTATTCTACAAAAATAGAAGAATAATCTTCCATGGAAAATATTTCTTGAGAATTTGTCCATTAACAGGCAAAGGATCCCTCTTACCTGCTAAATCCTGTAACACAAATGTTGATGGACCCATGACTTCAACAATCTGAAAAGGACCAAGCCACATCCTTTGAAATTTTGTATGTTTGCCCTTTTCCTCATGAGCCTTATCCCACTTTAAAACTATATCTCCCATCTGAAAATCTTTTCTGGTCATTATATTTGAATCAAAAGAGGATTTTACTAGCGCTTGATGATGAGCATGCGTTTTCTTAGCTTTTTCTCGTTGTTCTTCTAATTTAATTATTTCCATTTGTCTTAGCTATAAGGAGGAAGTGGGTACTTCATCAATGTATTGTACTAAAGACAAAGAGGGAATGGCTAAGTGAGTTGGAAGAACCACTTCTTTCCCATAAACTAAATTAAAGAAAGAAGTGCCAATTGAAGCTTTTTGCGTTATCCTATCTACCCATAAAGCATATACCAAAGCTTTGTGCCAATTCTTTTGATTCTGGTCAACTGTTCTTTTAATAATCCTGATTAGGTTTTTATTTGTTGGCTCAGCTAACCCATTACCTTGCGGAAAGTAATTGGCCGAATATTTAAGTTTGAATCCTCTTTTAAGTGCAAATTCAGTCATTGCATTTCCAGAAAAGTATGATGCATTATCAAACATTAAAGCAGATGGCAATCCAAACCTAGTGATTATAAATTGATCTATGAACTCAATAATATTTTCAGAATTGGCTGTCTTGAGCGGAACTGCTTCTACCCATTTTGTGAAATAATCTGTTGCCGTGAGGATGTATCTATGTTGTTTAGAAGAGTGAGGAACGATCTCACCTATTATGTCCAAGCCCCACTGACTGAAAGGTTGCTCGATGTTTACCGGCTGTAGTGGCAGGGACGGCTTCTTCTGTCTCCCAACAGTAGTTTGGCAGACTTGACATCTCCTCACGTAATTGTGTGAGTCTTTGAACAGCGTGGGCCAGTAATATCCTGCACGTAAGATTTTATGTGCAGTAGCATCTCCAGCATAGTGTCCGCCTGCTGGCCCATCGTGGAGTTCCTGCAAAACTTTTTCAGATTCAGTTTTTTCAAGACACCTAAGAAGAACAGAGTCATAATTTTTTCTGAAAAGAATATCATTTATGAGCTGATATTGTTTAGCTTTTAATCTTAGAGCTCTTTTCTTAGTATGATCAAGGTGTGACGGAGCATACCCGTTTTTAAGATAATAAATGATATCAGCATATAATGATTCTGCATCGTTTAGGCTTACCTCACACATTTGTATCTCTTCAGATGGAATTTCAAAAATTTGCGATGCTCCGGCCAGCATTTTACAGAAGCCTTGACCTTTTACAATGTTTGCTGGTTTGATCTCAAGGTCGTATTCCTGTAAGGCAGTAACCCAATTAGCCCTTTTCTCACCCACATCCTTCTGTACTAAAAGATTCCTTACTGCTGGAAACGGTACTATGATCTTAGTATGGGTTTTAAGTAAGAAAGGTCTGAAATATTTGACCGCTTTGAAAACAGCATAAGCCTGTTTCTCCACGTCTGAATAATTGAGTTCAGCACCTTGTAAATTTGAGCTAAAAAACGCAATTGGAGCTTCCGCTTTTTCTTGATTCGCTTGAGTTAGTATCGCGGCATATGACTTATCTAAGGCAAATGTGTATAAAATGAAAGATTCTGAAAATTTCGGGGTTGCTAAAGATGGAGCATTAATAATAGCTTGCTTGATCAGGTTGAATGCTTCATGTTCATCTTGACCCCATTTAAAATTTGAATTCTTTTTAATCATGGTTTGCAAAGGAGACACGATTCGCAAAAAATCTGGAATGAATCTCTTTACAAAATTGATTTGACCAAGGAAAGATTGCATGGCTTTTTTGTTATGAGGTAGGGATATTTCAGAAATTTCTTTGATTCTGTTGGGATCAATGTGAATACCGGACTTTGACACTATGAATCCTAGAAGTTTCCCTTCACTTAATGCGAAAAAAGATTTCTTTGGGTTAAGTGAAATTCCATACCTTAAACACCGTTGAAAGATTTGTTTCAGGTCTTTGAGATGGTCGCTTCGCTTCTTAGAGTACACTGTTATATCATCCAAATAAATTACTACAGATTTATTGACTAAACCTTTGAATGCAATGTCCATGGCTCTCTAAAATGTAGCACCAGCATTAATCAAACCAAATGGCATCTTCCGATATGCATATGTTCCCCATTTAGTTCTGAATGTGGTTTTCAACTGATCGTCAGGATGTACCAACACTTGATTGTATCCTGAAAATCCATCCAAGAAAGACATTAGTTCTGAGCCTGCCACCGCTTGTAGTATTTTCTCCATAGGTGGAAGAGGAAAATTGTCTTTTTGATAGGCTTTGTTAAGGTTCCGAAAGTCAATGCAAATCCTAATATATCCACTTTTCTTTCTAACGGGTACCATATTGGAGACCCATTTGGAATGTCTGACGGGAAAGATTATCCTGGCTTTTAGTAACTTATTGAGCTCAGTTTTTATCTGATTTTCTAAATTGGGTTGGATCTTTCTCAGCTTTTGTTGGACAGGTTTTTCGTTTTCGATCATGGGAATAGTATGCTGGATGATAGAAGTGTCGTATGTTTTCAGCTCATCATAATTCCAGGCAAAAACATTTTTATATTGTCTCAAAAGACGAATATACGCTAGTTTCTCTTTAGGGGCTAGGCCGAGGCCTAGATTAATGTTTTGTGGTTTAGTATCGGTCCTTAGGTTTACTAATTCGTAGTTCAAGGTTGAACTGTAGAGTTTTGCATTGGTAGACCTCTTAAACCGATCTTTCAAATCGTATAAGTCTTCTAACTTGACCACCGACTTAGGTATAGCATTATTAGTGCTATTTTGTTGCAATTGTCGATCGTGCTGGTCTTCGTCAATTATTTGATTGGAGTAGGATCCTTCAGATGTGAGGAAATTTACGATATCAGGATCATCATTGAATACTCTCCAATTTGTGATGTTGTTAGGAATGGACGGTCTAAAGATTAATTCTATTGAGAATCTATCTGGACTAAAATCTTCAGAGGGAATAAGCTTAGAAGCTACGTTAGCCAAAAGGTCTGCACTAGCGTTTTGGAGTCTGGGGATTGAAGAAATATTAAATGCTATGAAATGCTCAGTCAGATCTTGTACTAAAGATTGATAGTGTTTTAAGTGACCTGATAAGCAATGTATAGTGTTACATACCTGCTTAACCATAATCTCAGAGTCTCCAAAGACTTGAAGATACTTGACATCTAACCCGATTGCCTTGTACAGGCCTTGAACCAAAGCCTCGTATTCTACTATATTGTTTGTGCAATCAAATTTGAGCCTGCATGTGAGCATGATCTTTTCTCCTCCTGGACTACTCAGAACGCATCCTGCTCCTGCTCCTTCATTAGATCTAGAGCCATCAAAAAATAATTTCCAAACAAAGATGTATTTACAGGTTTATCTAAAAAATTAATACCTTTCGAACTATCAGTTCGAGAAATTTTTTTGACTTGGGACAAAACAGAATTTTCTAAATAAGGTGACGCATGAGCATTGAAATTGCCGAGGAAAGAATCTACTGAGTAATTACCAATGATACTGCTGTTATACGCTACCGGTTCATTTTCTCCCTCTAACTCCGTTACTATGTACTTCTGGTGTAGCTCTCGTTCAACTTTTATTTGATTCGGTTTACTGTTGTAGGGCAGCCACATGTGCGACCAATCAGTTGCGAAGTATCCATGGAGTTTCTCTGACCAATCCCTGCTAAGGATTAAGCCATAGAATTTTGGGATGTCAGCAACTAGAATGTCAATAACCTGACATACCTTCGGGTTGGATGACAATCTTATGGTTACTTGATTTAGTTCGCCGATCACTTCGACTTGAGATCGATCGAGCTGAACTATGTGCACTGCGGATTTCTGTGGTTGAACATTTAATTTGGCACATATAGATTTGGGTAAAATATTCGATGAAGCACCGGAATCTACCAAACAATTGTGCACATTTTTATTGAAGATTTCATAAGTAAGGAGAAACGGGGGAGTGTGAGATCTTGATCTTCCTCCAATCAAGGCGATGTCATTTGGATCAATCTTACTGATCGCGTTAGTTGGAGGTCTTCCCATGTTGTGGGAAGCTTGAGAAAGTACAGTGGCAGGCAAAGGTGCAACTGGCACGGCATGTAATTCTTTCATCATTATCTTCTGTTGATGTTTCAATTTGCTCAGTTCGTAAAGGGTGATATTAGCCCTAGTCTTTTTCATGTCATCAATAATATTGTACTCCATTTCATCCGACACTATCAGTGTTTTCGATGGAGTCGTTTCATCTGCTTGGACTGGGCTAGTTTGAGTCGCTTTAGATGTCGTTTTCTTTGTCGCGACTTTATCCTTTGTTGCAGAGCTTGCGCTCTTCTGTTTAGGGGTAGTTTGGGGAGGATCAAGCTGATTTTTGCTTCGTGTGCTAACTGGAAATACTTCTTGATCTTCTTCTTGTGGGAGGATGAAATCCCACATTCCTTGTAATTCCACAACTTCTTCATCATCGGTCTGCCCTTCAGTGGCAATTTCCTCTTCCTCTTCCTCGGATTCAACATTTGAAATGGCATTGGGTGGCTTTGCATCCATTGAAGGACCTCTTTTAAAAGCTCTGTAGGGCTTTTTCGAAGAAGTTTCTGCTACTTGCTTTTTTATGTCGACCATCTCATTGGACATGGTCTTTAGAACTTTCTACAATCCTTCCAAATCAAAAGGATCTTTTGCTTGTTTGTTCTTGGAGTCTTCCTTGAAGGTGAATTTTTTGGACTTACGTTCCTCTATCGCGGATCTCTTTTCCAGGGCTATTATTCGTTTTTCTACTACTATCACCTCTTTCATCTTTTCAGCTAAGGTTGTTTTATTTTCCCTATCCACGAAGATGGCTATGTTTGATGGCAGAGCGGTAATATACCATTCACATCGTACTTCTTCGCTGGGCTGAGAAGTAGTAGGAATTTTGTTGAAAATTTTGTTGAACCGTAAATTGAAATCCTTGATGGGCTCTCTAGCTTTGGATTTAAGATTGGATAGGTCATTGATTAACGTTGCCGTTGATTTGTCATCACCAAACTTGGTTAGGAATTGGTCCTGGAAGATTTCCCAACTTGTGATGGATCCAGAGGGTAATGAAAAGTACCATGACCCGGCTGTCCCTTGCAGTGTATAGGGAAAAAGGCAAACAAAAACATCTTCATTAGTAACTCCATTGAGATTAATGGAAAGCATGAAGTTGTTTATGTGCTCTTCTGCTAGCATGCCTGCCTCGGGATTGAATTTGGGCAGCCATTTCTCAGGATGGGCCGATATTTGACTCAAGGGTGCAGGCATTAAGACTGCCCCAGGGTTGTTCCATGGAGATTGGGCCATCGTTGAACTGCTAACAGAGGAAAGTGCAGAAGATGATCCCTGTGGTTGGGATGATGAGGATACTATGATCGTAGACGATTGAAGAGGGGTTGTGGGGATTCCAGTGGATAGATGGACGATGATCTGGAGTGGAGGTGTGGATGGTTGACTTCGCGGTGAAGTAGTTGAGATGGATGATGCAGGTGAAAGAGTCTCACTGACAGACTCTTGCGGTGATTTCCTTTCTCTTTTCCTGGTGGGAAGAGGTAATTCGGTTGGCTGAATGCCAAACTTTTCACTCTTTAGCCTGGTTAGGGGATGAGCAGGGTTGTACTGCGAAGTCACACTGCCTTGAGATTTATCAGACCTTTGAGGGGAGATGGAAAATCGCTGAAGTTTGTGAATCAGGGATTGAACTTCAGGAGGTTCAATAGTAGATTGGTCTGAAATATCAGGGCGTGTAGTAGCAGTTGATACTCGAGAAACTTCTAACTCTGGATTTAAATGTAATGGGGAAGTCGGCGGAGATAATGAGGGCGATTTACTCTCAAAATGGTATTCAGATTTTGATTTACTTGCCATTCATAGTTCAGGCCCTCCTTCTAGCGCCAAATATGTTGAAGCCCCGAAAATCAGGTCGACAACAAGGGGGATACCCACCCGGTCCGGACCTTGGTTGGCAGCTCCTTATCCGTTTGGTATAGCGGGTCCGACTGGGGATAATGGGACCAGTTTTCCAATCTATGGGTGTGTGTGTGTAGAATTGGATGTTGCTGATCTAACAGTGACTATATAAGCTATTCTAATTCAAACTTTTAATCTAATTCTATGCTATTGTAATCTAATAAAAACAACACATCTAATCTATGCTAACCCGGGATGTAATTCTTCTATTATGCGATCTAAAGAGATTTCAAATAACAACTGGTAATAAAGATCATTCAGCGATTATAAGAAAGGAAACCAATTAAGATGAACTATTTCGCATAAAAAGTTAGGCAAAACAGTTGTGAACGGCATATCGCATAATAAGCTTATTCATACATTAAACATAAATAAATAGCCACCACCGTACAAAAGTGCCAAATGGTAGCTCGAGCATTCATGCAATAACATATAAACAACTAAAAATGTATATCACTTTAACATATAAGCATAAATGGTCAAGAGATAAAAGTACCATTTATGACTGGTCCTACTCATAAGCTTCAAGCAATAATGATTTATCTCTCCTTGCTCTAACATCTACTAAGAGTACAGAAGTGCAACATCAGTAGCAGATATCAAATGCAAACATCAACAAATCTTGATCCATTCATTCACAAAAACCTCCTCTGAGGGTGCAAAAGTGCATGTTCCGAGGACAAGTTTTTGATAAATTTTTGGACCCTTCTCTAAATGCATGAGAAGGGTTTAAATACTACTAACTAAATAACTTAATTACACAGATTGAGGATACGGTTTAAATGACCGCCCTTTTTCTAAGAAAAATTATTTCTAAAAATTAAATCTAATATCTAACTATTTCTGCATTTGCTCCTTAATGTTGCGAGCATTCAATATTTGCCTGGGTAGAGTCGGCTGTCTGTCTTCCGCTTTTGTTGAGCTAAGCAAACAGAAAAGGAAAGTGCTGGCACCATTTTTTCCAGCAAAATAGCAGTTATACTTGAGAATCATCTCTGACTATGTGGATTTACTGTGTATGCTTAGTAATAACCCAAATTCCACTTGGTTAACCCTAAAATTGCCTCTGCCTTTGCTTTTTTGCGTTTTTTGGGCTTACGAGTGACTAAGCAGTTAGGGACTTTGCTTTTTGAGCAATTTTCTCAGCAATGCGCGATTAGTGCTAGGCGCTAATCTCACATCGAAAATTGCCTCTGTCCTTTGATCCGGGCCTTTCTGGTGCGTTTTTCGCCTTTAGCGCCTTTTCCTTCACCGGGTATAAGCTTTAAAATTTTGCAAACATATTGCTTTCGTGAGCTTCTAACCTTGAACGTTAAATCGCCTATTGATATCAACATTGTTCAACTACTCATTGAACCATGGTTCTGACTCATAGATCTATAATGGATAGCTCAGCAGCGCTCTGGAATTTGCAGCTCTGTTGCATGCGGTATCCATTCATGAGGGCATTTCTTCTCTGCTTCCGAGCATTAGAGCTTTACCTTTTTCCTTAATCGCTCCCTGCACATTGCTTCATATTGTTTTTGTTTTTTCATTCTTGTAGTTCACACATAAGGAGAGAGTAATGATAATAAAAATTGACAAGAAAGCTCTGAGCTCTACGGATGTACAAAAACATGCCAACTGACGTGAACTAACTCTTCGAAAAACACAAAACTGTCTTTCATTAACACTTGGCGTACATTCATTAATTTTCATTAACGCGCGTATCCAATTTTTCTTGAATGTTGAGCCGGGGAAAATCTGCGATGGACGATTTCTACGATTTGCATCGCAACATCGCATCATCACGTTATTGTATTTTCATCAAGATGTGTTATCGCAGGATTGCCCGATCACGTTTATTGCAGAATCACAGATTGTTGTTTCGTGCGATCGCAAGATCACCGATCGCAGTATCGCGTTATTGCAAGATTGCAAGTTGTTACAATTCGTTAAATGGTTATGTGTTGTTTATGCGATGTTGCGATATGCGATGTCGCATATCGGCCATCGGTGATTCTTTAAGGTTTTTCGAATATGAGTGTTTCTTAATGCATGCGATGCGATGGATTTCGAGTCGCACTCTCGCAGTTTATCATTTTACTCACAAGGAAATGTCCTACCTTATTTGCGCGATGTGATGTTTTCTTAAGGAGTATAATACATGAGTTTTAATTGAATTTTTGAATTTTTTACTAAGGGTCCCCACTTACCTAATGTTATTGCTAATACTAAATAAGGAGGGGGGTTGTTGGTGGCCACAACAGGTCCTTACACCATTACCAAGGTTGTGGGAGACAATGCATTTGAGCTCAGCATTCCCCCATTCCTTGGCTTGCACCCAGTGTTCAATGTGGACCGCCTTCGGCCATACTTTCCACCATTACTAGATACATCCGACATTGCAGAACATCTCACACCCACAGAGTTAAATCCAGATTACATGGAACAAGCTGCAACTGATCGAATCATGGACACACAGATCAAACACACTCGCCACCAAAATATCCAACTATATCGAGTTGTCAAAGCAGGCAAACTCCTTCACCAGGGAAAGTGGCTCACCAGGGACCAAGTTCAACAGAAGTTTCCTCATCTCATGGAGGAACTCAACGCAATGGGGACCATTGCTTCCTAAGGGGGGAGGAATGATCCAGGATATTGGTGGCCACCTGCCAAGTCCACTTGGACCCCCACCATTGTTTCTTTCAGCTTTTCAGTTTCCTTAATTGTAGCACAGTTTACTATTTTTAGCAGTTTTTTAGGTCCTGAACTTCTGGAGCCGTTTTGAGGCCCTAAATGATGATTTTTGGAAAAATTGGGAGCAACATGGGTCCATGGACCGATGTTGCTCTTCCCAAATTTGTAGTTCTCAGATAGATCTTTCTAATGAGATATTGTGCGTGTCAAGCAAAGATCGTATGCCAAAGTTACGACTCTGGGAATTTGATGTACCAATTTACCCAAACGAGGCCCACAGTTTGTCGTTTCATCTCCTAGGGTTAGGTTTTTGGATGTTTAGGGTTTTCCATTGTTTCTCAACAAAAAATAGGCCTTCGAGCATCATTGTAACACAGTTCAGAGGCATGTAGCTGCCACATCTCTTCTCAGAGATAAGTTACCATCACTCTAGCTGGTTTATTTCCATTGCGTTTGTAAGCATATTTCAGTATTTTACATTAATGAAATGAAGTATTATTTCCACTACATCTCTGTGTTTATGGTTATCTTTGTAATTTGTTGCGTTCCTGTTTAAATCCAAATCAAGAATGTAGACCAAATCAATTAGGAGTCCCATCAAATGCACCTTGACTCATGTGATAAAGAGAGCGATGGTGCTTTTGTCTATGTGCTTCAAGTGAAGGAACATTATTGGGATGGTGCACCCCCACAAACATTCAAACACTATGTTAACAAAAATAATTACAACTAGTGTGCACAGTTAAGAGAAAACACATAACAACAAACCTGGAAAATCACCAATTTGGGGGTTGTCAATGAGCCAATCATGTTCGGATGGATGGAGATCCATTTAGAAGTTGTTGTATCTGAAAGATAGCAATGCAAATTCAATGAGAGAAAATAATATCATGTGAAATAATATCGACATTAGAATACAGACTAAATCAATTTGGAGTCCCATCAAATGCACCTTGACTCATGTGCTAAATAAAGTGATGGTGCTTCTATCTATGTGCTTCAAGTGAAGGCACAATATTGGGATGGTGCACCCCTACAAACATTCAAACACTACAGTAACAACATCAACAGCAACCAATGCACAAAATTAAGAGCAAACACATAGAAACTCATCTCTCTATGGAACTTACTTGGGACAATAGAGGATGCATTATTGGAGCAAGGATGATCTCGCTTGTTGAGGTGTTGAAAGTGAATTGGTTCATCTTCAGATGCAGGGACATTCTAATCAATATCCAAGCTAAAAAAAAAATTCTTCTTTTATTTTTATTTTTAGGGCTAAGTAAACTCTTCTTCCTCTTCAAAGATGACTCATAAGCACCCAACCCAAGGGTGAAATCATAATCCATAATATGAAGAACATTGGAATCATCCACCAAATTTTTAACCAAATCAATCAATTGTTTTGTCTTGCTCAAAGTAGCAGGAGGACTATTCTGAACCAAGTCTAGGTAGCCAAATAACTCCTCTCTAGCCAACTTGAGTTCTTTAACATTATCATAAACCATAATAGTTGTGCTAGCATCTGCATGAAGGTTTGGTGCCTCTATACTTATCTCAGGAGAGACAATTAATGTATTAGGTGTGGTATGATCCAATAAAAGGTCTGAATCCATTGAGGGGGAATACAACGAATCTACCTTTAGGGCATGCTTGCAAATGTTTCCACGAATAGACCATGGGAAATCGCAAGTGATAAAGTTTGTGTGATGCCATATGATAAGATATTTCTTATGAGGTTTACCTTGACTCCTCACCCAATAAGCGTGAGATACGCTCTCATGAGGCCTGCAATCATTGTGTGGAATTCTTCTAGCTTTTTCCATTGATGATTAAAGATCCATCTCTTTCTTGTGGTTGCTCAAATATCCTTCTTTTTTTCATAATTTATTTGAATCAATAACATGGCTCAACATTTTTTATCAGAGTATATAATAGCCAATCCATCCTACAAGAACATTTATTTCATCTATCACATATAAAGGTTGTCTTGAGATAACCGTAGTATGACTCCATGATCCAAAATGGATCCAAAAACCCTCTAAGTCTTCAAAATATTTCAAAAGATCAAAACTATCGCATGAGGATAAACTCTTAAAAAGGTGGATAACACTATCAGGAGGCAAAAACATGAAGAAACCAGTGCAAACAAGCTTATCGAAGGCTTAAAGAAACTTTGCATAGGAGCCATCAAATCTAGTCAATCAATAGTCCAGATCCGATCGGCAAATCACAATCGGCGATGGAAAGCGGAGGCAATAGGGGGCTATCACATGACAGTTGTGATTGCGATCAGCATGGATCAACGAGGACTGTTGATCAAGCGCGCAGATTGACAGCCCATGTTAACGCGCGATATTGCAATCAGCAAACACAAAGGAGCGATTACAATCAGCCCGGGGCATGTGCGATATGCGATTGTGATCAATCGCATTGCAACATCACATCAGAACATTGCAACAGAGAGGGACTGATAGCCGGACCTGATAAAGATTATAAACGATGTTTGATATGATTTGAGATCTGGAAAACAGGGTTTTCCTTTGTAAATCGCATTTTCGTTGAATAAACGAAAAACCAAAGAAAATGCGCCGATGTGATATTACAGACCCGAAAGGGTTTATTAACGCTGTTATATATAATTTCAAGTCTGATAAAGCCATTTTACGGGGTTTTCAATGTTTTTAATGTATTCTTAATACAAAGGGAAATCATGATATGAGCGAGATTTCAGGCGGGCCAAGGGCGGTAAGTGGTTTGGGCCGGGCTCCGCCCGATCCCATAAAATGGCCGCCATGTGTCTAGGCCGAGGAGAGAGAAAACCACCCTCATCAGGCGGTTAACTCTCGTACGAAAGAGCTGCCCGAAATGGATCTCAACCGTTGCATCAAGACCTCTCAGATCAACGGTGGAGATGCGATGCCGATATACAGGCGGACCCGATAGGAGTATAAGGCAGATTTATGGATATTTGAAGTTCGATAGATAGTGTTTGGTGTACATTTCCTGTGTTTAAATGTGTTTCTCTGTGTAAATAGAAAACGACCAATTTTGGGATTTCAAAGGCTTAATGACCATTCCGTTACAATACAGGTGGCCACCATCCCTGGAAGCGTTTAGCAATGATTGCTAATGCTCAGAAAGGGATCTGAACAAACAGAGGTCGAGAAGCCAGAGAGCCCAAGAAGGTGAAGTGAACAAGCAGAACCGATTGGCTTTAAAGCCACAGACAGAGAGCAAACAGGAACAGGCAGTGCTGAGACAGAGTAATAGAGACAGAGAGTCAGTGAGGAGAGTCTGTGTACTTAGAAGAAACTTGGGGGATCCAAGTAAAGCCTTATTGTTTTGTATCTATTGTGTGAGGCTCAAATTGAGCTCACTGTTGTAAAACTCTATTTTGAAGACATAATAGAGAGGTCACCACTGAAGGCTGGACCAAGAGATGTAGCCCAGGAGTATTGGGTGAACTCCTTATTAAACTTGTTGTGTTTAAGTGTGTTGTCTATTATGTTTCTTTTACTGCTTCATTGTCTATGTATTTCACAATCTTATCAATCCATTGCATAAAATAACATAGGAAAATCCATGCACATGAGTCTATAATACCTTAATAATTGTCTAAGATCATATATCAGATCAAGTGGTATCAGAGCTTTAGGTTTGCTAAGGTTAGACAAGCTTGTGCTGGATTGTTGAATGCTAACTAGGTCAAAGCTCAAATTAGGAGAAGGAGAACTGGTTGAGACTAACCCAGAAATAGGAAGAGTCTATCTTAGGAGGAAAATGGCAGAAGAAATTCCCTTGGAATCAGACTCTCAGTTCATGGACAGTTTCATGACCATGAGAGCCATGGTAGAAGAGATGTATAGAGAATTTAAGAAAGGTCGAGTTGAAGATACTTCAACCTCCAAACAAGACAAAGGAATAGAGGAACCTCTTCTAGATGGCCATTCAGAAGGTGTTGTGGCCAGCAACAACCCCCTTCTTATTTAGTGTTATTACTAATACTAAATAAGTGGGGACCCTTAGTCAAAGTGTCATTACTAATACTAAATAAGTGGGGACCCTTAGTCAAAAAATTTTAAAAATCAATTAGTGCTTAAATTTCCTTTTTCAATAAAACTTACCATCATAAACTTAGGAGAATACCCTTGAAAAATATAAAAATCTTAAGTTTCATGATGAGGTATGATAAAATCACTCCTTAAGAAATATCGCATCGCAAAAAGGGATAATGGATACCTCCTTACAAACACAATTCTAAGGTTGCAAGATCGTGATGCGAAACTTCATCGCATCACATGCATCAAATATCACTTACGCTGAAAAACCTCAAACTGCCAATATGCGATGGCGCATATCGCAAATCGCATTTCGTGGAAAACACATTAACAGATAATTGTCATATGCTACGCTCCAACGATATTGCGATATTGCGATAGAGCGATAAAGCGATCTGCGATATTGCGATAGAGCGATAAAGCAATAAAGTGATAGAGCGATATTGCGAAGCAAATCACAAAATCGCTTCATCGCAAATCTTTCGGGCTTGTTGTTCAAAAAACTATTTTCCATAGACCAAGACTTGGTTATGTGCTTTAATGCTAATTAATGAGTTAGTTGCCAATCATTAATGAAATAGGGTTTTGTGCTTATCGAAGAGCCATTTCACATAAGGTGGTATATTTTATATGTCTTCGGCATTTAAAGCTTTCCTGTCACCTTTTCCTTATCATGACTCTCACCTCATTTGTAAACTGCAGGAACAAAGAACAGAGAATTATACAAAGCAGTATTCAGGATACTATGGGAAAGAAAGGAAAAGCTCTGAGTTCTGAAGATCAACAAATGACACCCTTTTATACAGACACCGCCTGTAACAAAGACATTGGTATTACTACTTTGGAAGGCATGCATAGTCTACTTGAGGAAGAGAATCCCAAAATAATGGAGGTTACAACTATTGCAGGCTCACACGAGTCTTCTGAGGCATCTATTACAGAGCTAGCTTGCTCATTCTTACATCGAATAGCAGCGAGGCCCAAAATTATTCCATACACGGATATGGTTAAATGGGTACTGGATAGCGCTGACATCACAAACAAATAATTTAAGACTCAGTGTCAGCAACTTACGTAATCGTTATTTTCACAAAATTTAAGCTTTATATCTGCTAACAAAAAGTGCGCAAGAGGCAAAAAATCGCACCAGCAAAGCGCGGATCAAGAAACGGAGGCAGTTTCCGATGTGCATCGCTGAGCAAAACCTCTTGAAGGGAAAGCCTCTAATTGCTCAGTCACCTGTAAGCCTAGAAATTTGTAAGAAAGCAACGCTAGAGGTAAAAAAGTAAAACTTGAATCCTAAAACCAGTGGTATTTATCATAAATATCTTCAAAATGGTATGTATATATACACAGCAACTGTAGACGGGCTGGAGACAGAAGGCTCAAGAAAAGGCAGAATCGGTAAAAAGATTAACTAAGTTGAATTGGGATTCTTACTGGGCACATTTGTTAAAACCACACAACCAGTGCATGACTCTCAAATGTATCATCAATTCTGTCAAGAATATGGCGCCATCTCTTGCCGATGTTGTTTTCGTAGGACAGTTAAAGTTGGAAGTTGGCCAGCTGACTCTTCTCAAATAAATGTTTAACGCTTGCGATTTCAAGGAACAGATACATGAATAGTTAGTTATTATTTTTAATTTTAGATTCAATGTTAGTATTAATTTTTCTTTATTTTTGCCTGAAATGAGGATGGTCATTTAAACCGTATCCTACATTTTTGTAATAAGTTATTTTTAGATTTAGTTAGTAGTATTCAAACCCTTCTCATGCATTTAGAGAGGGGTCCTGAAATTTGTCAAAAACTTGTCCTCAAAACATGCACTTTTGCACCCTCCGAGGAGGTTTTTGATGAATGAATGGAACAAGATTTATTGATATCTGCATTTAATATCTACTACTGATGTTGCACTTCTGTACTCTTAGTGGATGTTGGATTAAGAAGAGACAAATCATTATCGCTTGAAGCTCATGAGCAGAACTAGTTATAAATGGTACTTCTATCTCTTAACTATTCCTGCCTTTTGTGTTAAAGTGATATTTATGTTCAGTTGTTTATATATTGATGTGTGAATGCTTCAGTTATCATTTGGCACTTCTGTACGGTGATAGCTATTTATTTATGCTTAATGTATGAGTAGCTTATGATGTGATATGTTTTTCACAATTGTTTCATCTAAATTTTTACGAAGTGGTTTATCTCTATTGAATTCTCTTCTTATAACAGTTGAATGATCTTTATTACCAATTTTTATTTGAAATCATCTTAGATTGCATAACGGAAAGATTACACCCCGGGTTAATGTAGAATTAGATGTTTCTGTTTATTAGAATACAATTGCATGTTATTAGATTAGAGTTAAAGTAAAAGCATTTCACTTAGGAACTTTTAGAAAGGAAATATCAAATATCAACACACACACACATAAATTGGGAAACTAGTCCCATATCCCCAGTCGGACCCACTATACCAAACGGAAAAGGAGCTACTAACCAAGGTCCAGACCGGGTGGGTATCCCCCTTGTTGTAGACCCGATTTTCGGGGCTTCAACATATTTGGCGCTAGAAGAATGGCCCCAAACTGTGAATGGAAAGTAAGTCTAAATCTAAATACCATTCTGAGAGTAAATCACCCTCACCATTGTTGGAAATAATACTGAGAGGGGGGGGGTGAATCAGTATTATCAGATCAGATAAAACTTATCAATTTCATACTCAGATTCATACACGCAGCTTCAGTTAAGGATATCAGCGTATATACGCGACTTCGTTAAGGGCAACTAGCGTACATGCAGTAATCTTATGATTCAGTTAGCTTATCTTCAGTAAATGCATCAGAACATTATTAACCACATTAACAGTAAACAGGTGCAGTATAACAGAACAGATCATCACACATAAGGCACACACATGAACACCATGATATAAGGTGGAAACCCAATGTGGGTGAAAACCACCTGCTGCAATTTGTTTCTATCTTCCTTTAATAAGAAACTTCTTTTACAATGTACTGGTGCAGTCCTTTACCAGCACGCAGGCTACAACCTGCAGAGGGCTAAAACCCTCATAGCTCTTGTACTAGCCGATCCATTTACTAGTACGTAGGTGCCAACCCTACAGAAGGCTACAACCTTCACTCGTTTTCCAGCTGCTCCTGGAAGGGAGCTACAACCCCCTGACTCTTGTACTGGCTGATATGTTCACCAGTACGTAGGTGCCGGCCTACAATCTTCCCGGGACCACGTTTCATACATTTTCATACTAGATCCATGAAACAATCACCATTGTAGTACAACTTGCATCATCAATCTCTGAATCACCCAATACTGAATCACTGAAACCCTGTCAAGAACACAGACAACATAACAACAACCAAATCCAACTCCATCTTCATACTTCACATTGTATACGTTGCTTCAACGAACCCAACCTGCGTGTATAGTAATCCAATACCATCAACTCAATACTAGGGATCAACACGTCTGTCGAGACTCCATGGTCCAAAACCATAGGCACAAATTCCAAGGACTAACTACCACGGACCAAAACTAAGCTTTCCGACATGTACGCTCTTTTCCGTTCATGAAACTGCGTGTATACCCTACTTGGTATATAGCGAACCTGCGTACACACGACTTGGTATATAGTGAACCAGCGTGTATACGCGACTTGGGCTTAATGAACCTGCGTGTATGAACTATCTTGGCCTGCTGTACTAAGATCTGTCCTCTGATTAAGTTGCCATCACCTGTACCAACCTCTGAGTGAGTTGCCATCAAGGACAACACTTGAATCATAATGCCAACAATCTCCCCCTTTGGACTTGATGGCAACCACCACACCAAGTCACTCTCCCCCTTTGACATCAAGGGCAAAGGGTGGACCAAGATATTCTCTTCTTTGGTATACCTTCTGCTGTACATACTCCCCTTGAGTACCTGCTGAAATCTCCAAATGTGCTCCCCCTTTGTATATGCCAAAGTGTGCCAATCTGTCCATGCTCCCCCTGAGTACATGCTGAAGTTTCTGATTTGGCTCCCATTTGTATTAATCCATCCATGCTCCCCCTGAGCAGATGCAGGATCTAAGACCAGCAATTCATTCAAGACCATGATTATCATTCATCATATATGATCTGTACCATAAGCATCAGCCTGCAATACCATTCCTTTGATCAAACAACAAGATGTATCATTTAGCTTCAACAACTTGTAACCATAATGCCAACAATGCATTATTTGAAGTATATGCTCCCCCTGAGCTTGTGCCATCTGTTTTCAGTTAGATCTGATCATGCATACATCAGTAATAAGCATCAAGATATCATCATCATCAAGTTAGGATTAAAACACTTCTAGCATCTTAAGACATTTTCAGACCTCCTCAGCAGACTGTAACTGTTAACCAATAGAGCATATACTGGACTGAAACATATCAGACCCCTTTTATGAGTCTGTTCCCACTGCTTTTCCACAAACTGACATATACGCGACTTTGTAGTGTAGAAATCGCGTATATACGCGGCTTCCATTCATTAAACTTGCGTATGAGAATTAGAACACTGAAGTTTTACACCTTCAGCTCCCCCTGAGTCTATTATGTCTGTGCTGTGCTGAGTACCCTGTGCTGTGCCATATTTTTCTGACTGAACTTCCTTCTTCTTCCATATCTTCAAGCATGTTGATGATTTCTTCTTATCATGAGCTTTGATCCTGCAATCTCTTGCTTTATGTCCAAACTTGTTACATGCATAGCATCTTACATGTTTCATATTCCTCTTATAGCAATCAGCAGCTTTGTGGCCAAACATATTGCAAGAAAAGCAATATCCATTAAAGTACCTTGAATGTGATGATCTTTCTGCATGATGGTCTTGAAACCTTCTTCTTCTACATATGGCTGCAACATGTCCAAGATTATGACATACATAACATTCAACATTATTCATGGGAGGAGTAAAAGATTTTCTTTGAGGAGTCTCTTTCCTTGACTGTTGATGGGGTTGTCCTTTCATCTCCTTGTTGAGCCTTTCAGATTTAGAGTTTCTTGTCTCACCAAATTCATCTTCAATAGACTCATGAAAACCAAGACCAGTTTTGATAGCAGGGGACCTTTGACTACTAAGAATATCATCCAAGATCTTAGTACTATCTTGAAATCGTAATAGTTTATCTTTTTCTTCTAATTTACTTTTCAAGATATTTACCTCAACTTGATGTTGTTCTTCTTTTTCCAGACATTGCTTCTTCAAGGTCTCTTCAGCTTTCCTTCCTTCATCCAGCTGATGCCTTAGTTTGAGGATCTCGTTTTCTTGCTCTTTATTCAGCGCTAGCAGCATTTGTCAAATTCTGGAGGCACATTCCAACTGATCTTCTAATCTGATGATTTCTTCTTTGAGGGCATTCTCCTTTTTGCTAGGTAGATCTTGCTGATCTATGGTTTGATCTGATGCTTCATTTGCTTGTCCATCTTCATTCTGAGGTGATTCAGGATCTGAATTCTTGCTTCCACTCAACGGCAGGTTGTCATTGTTCCTTTGAGCTGTCTTCTTCTTCTGACGCGCTTTCTTCCCCATTGTTCTACGAATCTCCTTCAAGCGATCAAGCTTCTCTGAAGGACCTGCTCTGATACCAATTGTTGGAAATAATACTGAGAGGGGGGGGTGAATCAGTATTATCAGATCAGATAAAACTTATCAATTTCATACTTAGATTCATACACGCAGCTTCAGTTAAGGATATCAGCGTATATACGCGACTTCGTTAAGGGCAACTAGCGTACATGCAATAATCTTATGATTCAGTTAGCTTATCTTCAGTAAATGCATCAGAACATTATTAACCACATTAACAGTAAACAGGTGCAGTATAATAGAACAGATCATCACACATAAGGCACACACATGAACACCATGATATAAGGTGGAAACCCAATGTGGGTGAAAACCACCTGCAGCAATTTGTTTCTATCTTCCTTTAATAAGAAACTTCTTTTACAATGTACTGGTGCAGTCCTTTACCAACACACAGGCTACAACCTGCAGAGGGCTACAACCCTCATAGCTCTTGTACTAGCCGATCCATTTACTAGTACGTAGGTGCCAACCCTACAGAAGGCTACAACCTTCACTCGTTTTCCAGCTGCTCCTGGAAGGGAGCTACAACCCCCTGGCTCTTGTACTGGCTGATATGTTCACCAGTACGTAGGTGCCGGCCTACGATCTTCCTGAGACCACGTTTCATACATTTTCATACTAGATCCATGAAACAATCACCATTGTAGTACAACCTGCATCATCAATCTCTGAATCACCCAATACTGAATCACTGAAACCCTGTCAAGAACACAGACAACATAACAACAACCAGATCCAACTCCATCTTCATACTTCACATTGTATACGCTGCTTCAATGAACCCAACCTGCGTGTATACGCTCTTTTACCAAAGACAACCCGTGTACAGATCTGTAAATTCAAACTTAAAGCTCCGCAGCTATATCAGACATCAAAACATACCCAGATCATAACAATAAACATGCGTCAATAGATCTAGTCTATTCACAGTCAAACCATATGAAGATAATCATTCCAAGCCTTGAGATCTCGTTCCATCATTCATCATCCTCCACATGAGTGAAACCTTGGTTCAGATCACCAACCCATAACTAGCACTTGGATCTCACACTTCCTCAGATCTTCATCACTCACACACTCTTGCTACTTGATCTGGCCTAATGATCTTTCTCCTTATATAGCTTTAGGCCCTTCACAATACCACGGTCCAAAACCATAGTAACCCAATACCATCAACTCAATACTAGGGATCAACACGTCTGTCGAGACTCCATGGTCCAAAACCATAGGCACAAATTCCAAGGACTAACTACCACGGACCAAAAGTAAGCTTTCTGACATGTACGCTCTTTTCCGTTCATGAAACTACGTGTATACCCTACTTGGTATATAGCGAACCTGCGTACACGCGACTTGGTATATAGTGAACCAGCGTGTATACGCGACTTGGGCTTAGTGAACCTGCGTGTATGAACTATCTTGGCCTGCTGTACTAAGATCTGTCCTCTGATTAAGTTGCCATCACCTGTACCAACCTCTGAGTGAGTTGCCATCAAGGACAACACTTGAATCATAATGCCAACAATCTCCCCCTTTGGACTTAATGGCAACCACCACACCAAGTCACTCTACCCCTTTGACATCAAGGGCAAAGGGTGGACCAAGATATTCTCTTCTTTGGTATACCTTCCGCTGTACATACTCCCCCTGAGTACCTGCTGAAATCTCCAAATGTGCTCCCCCTTTGTATATGCCAAAGTGTGCCAATCTGTCCATGCTCCCCCTGAGTACATGTTGAAGTTTCTGATTTGGCTCCCCTTTGTACTAATCCATCCATGCTCCCCCTGAGCAGATGCAGGTTCTAAGACCAGCCATTCATTCAAGACCATGATTATCATTCATCATATATGATCTGTACCATAAGCATCAGCCTGCAATACCATTCCTTTGATCAAACAACAAGATGTATCATTTAGCTGCAACAACTTGTAACCATAATGCCAACAATGCATTATTTGAAGTATATGCTCCCCCTGAGCTTGTGCCATCTGTTTTTCAGTTAGATCTGATCATGCATACATCAGTAATAAGCATCAAGATATCATCATCATCAAGTTAGGATTAAAACACTTCTAGCATCTTAAGACATTTCCAGACCTCCTCAGCAGACTGTAACTGTTAACCAATAGAGCATATACTGGACTGAAACATATCAGACCCCTTTTCTGAGTCTGTTGTTGTTGGGAAAAGTATCCAATACGGAATGACCCTATCCCACTCTAAGGGTGATAGTACCTCAGCAACAACCGAAGCAAAGCTATCTAAGATTTCTTCTTTATGAAAGTAAAATAGGGGAGAAAGGGATCCACTAACCGATGACTTTCGCTAATGATTTATCCAATCTTCTCTCCTTGCTGCTTGCTCCCAGCTCCTTGCTCTTTCACTGGCCCAGCTACACAAAGATCCTGCAAAAAGGCAAGAGAGGGAAACTACAAGAAGCATACATTCATAATTGATTCAAGGATTAGAATAAATCAAATACACAAGTATAACAATACACCATTGAGACACATGCATATAGAAGAACCTCAAATGCTTTATTAATGGAAGAAGTAAAGTTCAGGAAGTGTTACAACCATAAGAGGTCCAATCCAGCAACACCTCCCAGCAGAAAGAAATCTCCTCTTCACCTCCTTCAAAGCAATCACCCAATAGCTCTAAACTCAAACCAACAGCACTTCCTTACATTCACAATATTCCAGCCTCCCTAGACCTCATGAGAGAGCTCTATATATAGGAGTTTTGGAGAAAGGATGAGTCAGCTTGAGGCTGGCATGAAGCTGACTAGTGTCCTCTCCCACTTCAGTTATTCTTCAGTTCTTGAGTCCACTTGGAGATCCTTGCTTCCACTTGGAGTTTAAGAACCTCTTACTCATCACTAGGCGAATTCCTTGATCCTAGTGTCATTTTGGAAGCTTCCTGGGCATTGACACCTTGAGGAATGACTGTGCCACTTGTCCAAGTACGCTCAGCGCAGGTGGCCTTCTTTGCAGTTGACATTCAGCGCAGGTACAGAGAGGAGCAGTTGACATTCAGCGCAGATGCTCAGTGGAGCAGTTGACATGATCCAGAATTTGCTTGTTTTTGAGTGTTTTCAGGTGGAGAACTGATATTCAGTGCTGTGGTTTGCTGACCTTGTTCCTCTAGGGGTAGGAACAACATGTTTAGGGACTTTGGATCCCTGATATTATTGACATTTCATGCTTCATGCTGTAAGGCACAAAAATGTCTATAACAGTTGCCCCCTAAAGTATGAGGTCGTTTATCGGGTGAAATGCTTTATCCGGAGGATCCGAAGTTCATTCAATCGCTGAGAGGTGACCTGTAATAAAATACAATACAATACATTATTTTTTTCATTCTGCTTTCATGATCTAGCTGAGGCGAGCATTCCCATGCTCAACTTTATAAATTCATTTTGGTACATAGAACAGACGATCGTCTGATGGTAGACTGATAATTCTCTGCTGAAATTATCATCCTTTGAGTAGGATGACCATCTGCTGCAATGATGTACGTGTCAAATGTCTTTATATCTCCTGAATATATAGCGCAGCCCGGATGGATGAAACTAGATCCGGGGTCTTCAAACTCGTTCGATCTTCACTCTAAGTACAAGTCGATCCATGTGAGAATTGCGCTGAAGTCGAACATGGAAAGACATCGCTTGATTACCGGTCAATGATGTAAACCGTTAACAAGTGCGAGAGGAATCACCGATAATGATAATGACCCTCAAGGTACTGCAGTACAATTCACGTGGTGTGAATATAGGACTTGGCGTCGAACACCACGCAAAGTCTTCTGGTTGAAGGTCATTGATGTATACCTGTCGCCGGAAGTGAGAAACTTGCCATTGAGGCATGCAAGCTTCAAAGCACTGAAGGGGTTGTTCCTAGATCCACTTCTTGGATAATGAGATGAAGTCGACAAGAAGCGATCCGTCAAAGGAGGGCCTTAATGAATCCCACATCAGTGACACGGAATGGAGCTAATGATTTTAGTGGAGGTGAAAACAATCTGTGACATATGATTCAGGGTGGCGGTCATGAATGGATGAAAGATAATGTATGGCAGTGGATGGGACACGGTTGACTCTTTCCGAACGACATCTCTTGAACATATAACAACACTGATGCGATGGATCGGTAGCATTACCCCAAATGGATGGTTTGGCGAAGACCATGGTGATGAGACCGGTGAATGAAACAACCCAACCCGATGTGGTACGGAGGAAAAGTGTCATGTTCAAGAGTGACTTGCTACCATTAAAGCTTTGAGGTTCTCCCAATTTTTCCCCAGTCATTTCTGACCAGTACCTCTTTATTTTTGTCAAGCTTGAGGAGGATAACATATGCTTGTTCTATAACCTGCCCTTCAGGCAAGCCCATCGCTATGTTTTAACGAGCCTAGCGATAGGGAAACTCGTTCTCGTCTAAAGACACGTTTGTCGCTATTTAATCATTTTAACGAGTCTAACGACAAGGAAAACTCGGTACTTTTCATTTTTAGAGAGTCTGAAAAGGTACAGAAAGTTAACTCCAAAATTCCTTTTTCGTCATCTAATCCCTTAAGTCCGAAAAAGTATAAAACAATACAGAAGGGATGAGTTTTCGATACTTTTAACGAGCTGAACAAAACAAGCGCTTGATCTTTTTGTGCAATAATCCCTCAGGTCCAAAAAGATTAAAATCTAGAGGAGGGATAGCTCTTCCGGTCGTTTAACGAGCTGGAAGGCCAAAACTCGGCAAACTTTTCATATTTTACGAGTCAGATGAAAAGAGCTCAAAGAAGACTCGTCTTTTGAGGAACGAGTGATAAACAGGGATAGCAACTGATTCCAGGTACAGGTTGGAATTTTCCAATCACGGCAGTGTCACAAGGATGGCTAGGTGAAATCACTCTTCGCAGCTGTTTCTCAAAAGAGGTAAACACTCATATGGAGGTGAACGATCGGCCAAATGAAAAGTGGAGGTGACGGTACACAAACACGACCAAGGCTTTTATGGCTGATGAATTTACGATCACAATGGTTATTTACCGGTTCATTTTTTTTGGATGAGCTTGAACTCTAAGGGAAAGCCTACTCACAATCTTATGTTTATTTTTTAACGAGCATGAACTATGTGCTAAAACTGCTCGGATCTTGCGTTTATTTTTTAACGAGCATGAACTATGTGCTAAAACTGCTCGATATACCAGTCATAAGATAAGAATGTCTCCTGTGAGATAGCTATTTTTTATGGAGCTTTATCTCATGAAGCTATGCTCCATATCCTTTCTTTATGCAAGTTCGGAAACGGCTAATCCTACGAGTTTAAAGGGTTAGACCTACAGGTTTAAAGGGAGGACCTAAAAATTTAAAAAATAAATAGTCGTCCCTTGCTTGCACTCCAAAAGATTGCATGCCCCCAGGTATAAAGTACAATTTCAAGGCTGCCCCTACTTATCCGCTAAAACATTTGTTTTAACGGGTGAGGCTTACCTCTTTCTGGTTACCCAAAGATTATTTTGTTAACTTCTTCAAACGAAAACATTTCTTCGGCGACGTCTACCTAAATAGACAACGGTGAATGAAAAGCAGATTATTCCACTCACATAACCTTGACAAAAGAATCTAGAACAACCCTCTCTCCTCTTCGGATGAGGTACGGACTAGTCATATTCTCCCGCGGAAATTATACCTTATACTCGAGGTTTTCTCTGCCTAAAGCAGACCAGGATGCATGCCCCCTGGGTTCCAGTCCTATTTTTCTGAATCACTCGCACTCATCGGGAAGAAGGACTGGGGGTGGCGACATTTCTTGATTGAATCGACCATTCAGGGTTGGTATTTGACTATTTGCGATGCGTGATCCCGGAAATGAAAGTTGGTCTACGAGCTTGACCATTCTTCCTTCGTGTGGAAAACACATTACTCTAAAGAGTGAGGAGACTATTGCTCCCATGCAATATATATAGTCTCGTCCAAGGAGTAGGTTATAATCCAAGGGTCCTTGAATGACCATCACGTTCATTTGAACGGTCTTCCCTTTCAATGTAACAGGCACATTGGGGAGGATCCCTAATGGTCGACTGGTTCCTTTGTCGAAACCCAAGAGATTTCTTATCTCAGGCAAAAGCGCCGGGGAACCAAGTGCTTTCCAAGCAATAGAGGAAAGGATACTCACAGATGCCCCTTCATCAATGATAGTGCCAGCCATTACCATTCTGTAGATGTGGACTATGATTCTGAATGGTATACTGGCTGGCAACCGGGGTCTGCCTAGTTGATTCCAATCAAAGGATACAACCAGGTTGCTTGGTGGTGGAACCGAATATACAGCCGGATATGATGCTGACGATGTTCCTTCCTGCGATAAAGGAATGGGCGCATTGCCCTGATGCTCATCAGAGTCTGTGTTGATGAAAAGAATCTGGATGGTGTCATCCTTATTCTCTTCAGTGAGGGTGTCATTTGAAGATGAGTCTTCAGTGACGGTGTCATTTGAAGATGAAACTTCTGAAGGGAGAACCGGGTCAACTGCCGTTTCGACCTTTGGACTTTCGTCCGGTCTGGATTCAGTAGGTTCATTTTCAGTGACTGACGCTTCAGCCGACCACTTGAGCGGGCCAGCTGTATTCTCAACCAACGAAGGACTTGGCTCGAGTTTTTTGTATCCAGGAGGAAGTCTTAACGGTGAAACCGGACGATCTTCCAAAACTCTCTTCGCTTCGTCTAAGAAGGGACAATGGTGGATGGCGTGATCGCCTTCACACAGTCTGCAGGGGGATCTTACTCCCCTTCTTTGTCTAGAACCTTCACTTTCGCTGGTTGACGGTAAGCATTCAACATGGCTATCAGAGGTTGATGCTCCCGAATTGTGCAAACGAGGGGACCAGTCCCTTAGTATCCAGGGAATACAGGGACAATCTCTATGGAAGTGGTCTCCTCTACATATGACACATGGCGATTTAGGCCCGGTCTGTGCTGTGTGTGGATTTTTGTTAGATGTCTTTTGCTTGCCCCAAGTCGCCTTAGGCTCCTTCTTCTTCTTCTCTCTCTTCTTCTTCTCCTTCTTCTCCATGGGAGCTTGGCTTTTGCCGGCTCTACCTTGCGAAGACGAGGGATTGGAGGAAGAGTTATAGGAAGTAGAAGGCTGGTGGGCAGCTCTAGACTGATCTAACTGTTGACTCGACTATTCAGGAACCATGGTGTTCTGAACTACATTGGTTGAGAATAGCCAAATTGGCAGGCCAATTGTCAGTCCTGGAAGCGACAATGTGGCCATATGGGGTGCACCAACTTCTCCCCAAGAGGAGAAAGGACTAGGATTTCCATCATGGGGAATCCCTTGGTTGGGGCGTTCCATGTTCTCAACCTATAGATCAACGCAGGAATAGGAGGTGATTATGTTCCGTTTAAAATAAATTTTATAACGACGCTTTAGACACAACTTGCTTTTTCACTTTTTAAGAGTCGAGAAAAAGCTAAAGATGACTCTAGTCTCCTTCGATGTTTTAACGAGCCCGAAGTGACAAATGCTCGGATGGACTTTTTCAGTTATAGAGTTTGAAAAAGGCCAAAAGAAACTGCTCTGGAGATCTAGGCAGAGGGTGTGCCAAACCTTTCGCGAAACCACAAAATACGTTTTACGGTACGGGTGGTCGATCTTCGTGAATGCTGTGTTCACTGCATCGCGATTAGTAGGGTGGCCGACACGGCTTCCTAAGGATAAAGGCTTTTTCCCTATAGGGGTCTCCCAATATATACGCGATGGTACGTGGGAGCACAAGTCTGTATTGATACTTATCGCTTCAC
Source organism: Pinus tabuliformis (assembly GCA_031772625.1). Lineage (NCBI taxonomy): Eukaryota > Viridiplantae > Streptophyta > Pinopsida > Pinales > Pinaceae > Pinus > Pinus tabuliformis. Next base: position 493,505,208 of record CM062814.1, on the reverse strand, counting down.
CGTGGAGGAATCACCCAACCACTCAATGCTAAGATATCATGTTTAACGACGCCGGAACACGTCTCTAGCTTAGACCTCTATGTGTTTGCGTTATGTTTCAAAGCGTTGTTATGTAAATTCAATTCATTTTAAGTTGATCTTGTTTAGCAGTTTTCCTTTATGGATCACCAGGAGATGTATAATACAACTTCCTAAATGCAGTCTAAGATGATAAGCAAGCTTTTCAATCTTTCAACTTTGAAAATCTTAACTACTGAGGGAAAAGAAAGACATCATCTTTTCACACAGATCATAGAGCACACACTAATGCACTTTCTCCTAAATCAACATGCAAACTGTCAAAATGCACATGCACAATGCAGGTATTTCTTTTCTCTTTCTTAATGTTGATGTATTACAAAAAGAAAGCTGTTGTATAATTTTGAATTCAATTTCAAGTGAAAGCAAACAAGCTTGTCCAAAATCAAAAGACACCTTAAGATTTACTTGTTTCAACACTAGAAATACATAAATTCAAACCATATGACGAAAGCAAAAGCTCAATCATCTATGAACAGCAAACAAACTAACTCTTAAGATCAATACGACACTTATCACAGGTCTAGATCTAAGAGGCCACAACAAGACTAGTTCGCTTTTCGTTATGGGAAACTGTAAATGATGTAAGAAATACACAAAGAACAAAGACAGTTTCTTTATACAACCGAGGCGGAATAGTGGCAAGGAAAGTTGGTTTCAGATAGGTACATTGACTGATAACAGGCTGCAAAAACAAGGATGAAAACAGGGCAAGAAACAGCAGGGAACCCCAGTAGCACAAGGAAAGACTGGTTCAGCGCAGGTAGTACACTGTCAGTTTGAAATTCAGCGCAGGTAGCCCCTTCGGGAACTACGCTGAAATGCAGACTGCCTTCACAGTGCCTGCACTGAAGAGAGAAACTTGCGTTTCTCTTGGTTTCCGGGTCACAGATTGCTCAAAAATTCACAGTTTTTGGCCAAATCAGAAGCTATCAATCAAGTACACACTAAAGGGTAATTAGGAGGATGAAAAGCTATCACTAAGAGCTGTTCAAAGTCCTTGTGGATCAGCTCTTCAAATCATAAACATGCCCAGAAACTGAGCTAGAGTAGCTGCCCTCTACTTCGCATTTGAAAGATCCAAATACAGTTCGATTCGGTACTCCCTGTGTTTAGGAAATGAATAGCAAAAACACAAGCAACCAACAAGATACGATCCCCAGCGGAGTCGCCAATTTGTTGTTGGGAAAAGTATCCAATACGGAATGACCCTATCCCACTCTAAGGGTGATAGTACCTCAGCAACAACCGAAGCAAAGCTATCTAAGATTTCTTCTTTATGAAAGTAAAATAGGGGAGAAAGGGATCCACTAACCGATGTCTTTCACTAATGATTGATCCAATCTTCTCTCCTTGCTGCTTGCTCCCAGCTCCTTGCTCTTTCACTGGCCCAACTACACAAAGATCCTGCAAAAAGGCAAGAGAGGGAAACTACAAGAAGCATACATTCATAATTGATTCAAGGATTAGAATAAATCAAATACACAAGTATAACAATACACCATTGAGACACATGCATATAGAAGAACCTCAAATTCTTTATTAATGGAAGAAGTAAAGTTCAGGAAGTGTTACAACCATAAGAGGCCCAATCCAGCAACACCTCCCAGCAGAAAGAAATCTCCTCTTCACCTCCTTCAAAGCAATCACCCAATAGCTCTAAACTCAAACCAACAACATTTCCTTACATTCACAATATTCCAGCCTCCCTAGACCTCATGAGAGAGCTCTATATATAGGAGTTTTGGAGAAAGGATGAGTCAGCTTGAGGCTGGCATGAAGCTAACTAGTGTCCTCTCCCACTTCAGTTATTCTTCAGTTCTTGAGTCCACTTGGAGATCCTTGCTTCCACTTGGAGTTTAAGAACCTCTTACTCATCACTAGGCGAATTCCCTGATCCAAGTGTCATTTTGGAAGCTTCCTGGGCATTGACACCTTGAGGAATGACTGTGCCACTTGTCCAAGTACGCTCAGCGCAGGTGGCCTTCTTTGCAGTTGACATTCAGCGCAGGTACAGAGAGGAGCAGTTGACATTCAGTGCAGATGCTCAGTGGAGCAGTTGACATGATCCAGAATTTGCTTGTTTTTGAGTGTTTTCAGGTGGAGAACTGATATTCAGTGCTGTGGTTTGCTGACCTTGTTCCTCTAGGGGTAGGAACAACATGTTTAGGGACTTTGGATCCCTGATATTATTGACATTTCATGCTTCATGCTGTAAGGCACAAAAATGTATATAACATCTGTTCCCACTGCTTTTCCACAAACTGACATATACGCGACTTTGCAGTGTAGAAACCACATATATACGCGGCTTCCCTTCATTAAACTTGTGTATGAGAATTAGAACACTGAACTTTTACACCTTCAACTCCCCCTGAGTCTGTTATGTCTGTGCTGTGTTGAGTACCCTGTGCTGTGCCATATTTTTCTGATTGAACTTCCTTCTTCTTCCATATCTTCAAGCATGTTGATGATTTCTTCTTATCATTAGCTTTGTTCCTGCAATCTCTTGCTTTATGTCCAAACTTGTTACATGCATAGCATCTTACATGTTTCATATTCCTCTTATAGCAATCAGCAGCTTTGTGGCCAAACATATTGCAAGAAAAGAAATATCCATTAAAGTACCTTGAATGTGATGATCTTTCTGCATGATGGTCTTGAAACCTTCTTCTTCTACATATGGCTGCAACATGTCCAAGATTATGACATACATAACATTCAACATTATTCATGGGAGGAGTAAAAGATTTTCTTTGAGGAGTCTCTTTCCTTGACTGTTGATGGGGTTGTCCTTTCATCTCCTTGTTGAGCCTTTCAGATTTAGAGTTTCTTGTCTCACCAGATTCATCTTCAATAGACTCATAAAAACCAAGACCAGTTTTGATAGCAGGGGACCTTTGACTACTAAGAATATCATCCAAGATCTTAGTACTATCTTGAAATCGTAATAGTTTATCTTTTTCTTCTAATTTACTTTTCAAGATATTTACCTCAACTTGATGTTGTTCTTCTTTTTCCAGACATTGCTTCTTCAAGGTCTCTTCAGCTTTCCTTCCTTCATCCAGCTGATGCCTTAGTTTGAGGATCTCGTTTTCTTGCTCTTTATTCAGCGCTAGCAACATTTGTCGAATTCTGGAGGCACATTCCAACTGATCTTCTAATCTGATGATTTCTTCTTTGAGGGCATTCTCCTTTTTGCTAGGTAGATCTTGCTGATCTATGGTTTGATCTGATGCTTCATTTTCTTGTCCATCTTCATTCTGAGGTGATTCAGGATCTGAATTCTTGCTTCCACTCAACGGCAGGTTGTCATTGTTCCTTTGAGCTGTCTTCTTCTTCTGACGCGCTTTCTTCCCCATTGTTCTACGAATCTCCTTCAAGCGATCAAGCTTCTCTGAAGGACCTGCTCTGATACCAATTGTTGGAAATAGTACTGAGAGGGGGGGTGAATCAGTGTTATCAGATCAGATAAAACTTATCAATTTCATACTCAGATTCATACACGCAGCTTCAGTTAAGGATATCAGCGTATATACGCGACTTCGTTAAGGGCAACTAGCGTACATGCAGTAATCTTATGATTCAGTTAGCTTATCTTCAGTAAATGCATCAGAACATTATTAACCACATTAACAGTAAACAGGTGCAGTATAACAGAACAGATCATCACACATAAGGCACACACATGAACACCATGATATAAGGTGGAAACCCAATGTGGGTGAAAACCACCTGCTGCAATTTGTTTCTATCTTCCTTTAATAAGAAACTTCTTTTACAATGTACTGGTGCAGTCCTTTACCAACACGCAGGCTACAACCTGCAGAGGGCTACAACCCTCATAGCTCTTGTACTAGCCGATCCATTTACTAGTACGTAGGTGCCAACCCTACAGAAGGCTACAACCTTCACTCGTTTTCTAGCTGCTCCTGGAAGGGAGCTACAACCCCCTGGCTCTTGTACTGGCTGATATGTTCACCAGTACGTAGGTGCCAGCCTACGATCTTCCCGGGACCACGTTTCATACATTTTCATACTGGATCCATGAAACAATCACCATTGTAGTACAACCTGCATCATCAATCTCTGAATCACCCAATACTGAATCACTGAAACCCTGTCAAGAACACAGACAACATAACAACAACTAGATCCAACTCCATCTTCATACTTCACATTGTATACGTTGCTTCAACGAACCCAACCTGCGTGTATACGCTCTTTTACCAAAGACAACCCGCGTACAGATCTGTAAATTCAAACTTAAAGCTCCGCAGCTATATCAGACATCAAAACATACCCAGATCATAACAATAAACATGCATCAATAGATCTAGTCTATTCACAGTCAAACCATATGAAGATAATCATTCCAAGCCTTGAGATCTCGTTCCATCATTCATCATCCTCCACATGAGTGAAACCTTGGTTCAGATCACCAACCCATAACCAGCACTTGGATCTCACACTTCCTCAGATCTTCATCACTCACACACTCTTGCTACCTAATTTGGCCTAATGATCTTTCTCCTTATATAGCTTTAGGCCCTTCACAATACCACGGTCCAAAACCATAGTAACCCAATACCATCAACTCAATACTAGGGATCAACACATCTGTCGAGACTCCATGGTCCAAAACCATAGGCACAAATTCCAAGGACTAACTACCACGGACCAAAAGTAAGCTTTCCGACATGTACGCTCTTTTCTGTTCATGAAACTGCGTGTATACCCTACTTGGTATATAGCGAACCTGCGTACATGCGACTTGGTATATAGTGAACCAGCGTGTATACGCGACTTGGGCTTAATGAACCTGCGTGTATGAACTATCTTGGCCTGCTGTACTAAGATCTGTCCTCTGATTAAGTTGCCATCACCTGTACCAACCTCTGAGTGAGTTGCCATCAAGGACAACAATTGAATCATAATGCCAACAATCTCCCCCTTTGGACTTGATGGCAACCACCACACCAAGTCACTCTCCCCCTTTGACATCAAGGGCAAAGGGTGGACCAAGATATTCTCTTCTTTGGTATACCTTCTGCTGTACATACTCCCCCTGAGTACCTGCTGAAATCTCCAAATGTGCTCCCCCTTTGTATATGCCAAAGTGTGCCAATCTGTCCATGCTCCCCCTGAGTACATGCTGAAGTTTCTGATTTGGCTCCCATTTGTATTAATCCATCCATGCTCCCCCTGAGCAGATGCAGGTTCTAAGACCAGCAATTCATTCAAGACCATGATTATCATTCATCATATATGATCTGTACCATAAGCATCAGCCTGCAATACCATTCCTTTGATCAAACAACAAGATGTATCATTTAGCTTCAACAACTTGTAACCATAATGCCAACAATGCATTATTTGAAGTATATGCTCCCCCTGAGCTTGTGCCATATGCTTTTCAGTTAGATTTGATCATGCATACATCAGTAATAAGCATCAAGATATCATCATCATCAAGTTAGGATTAAAACACTTCTAGCATCTTAAGACATTTCCAAACCTCCTCAGCAGACTGTAACTGTTAACCAATAGAGCATATACTGGACTGAAACATATCAGACCCCTTTTCTGAGTCTGTTCCCACTGCTTTTCCACAAACTGACATATACGCGATTTTGCAGTGTAGAAGTCGCCTATATACGCGGCTTCCCTTCATTAAACTTGCGTATGAGAATTAGAACACTGAACTTTTACACCTTCAGCTCCCCCTGAGTCTGTTATGTCTGTGCTGTGCTGAGTACCCTGTGCTGTGCCATATTTTTCTGACTGAACTTCCTTCTTCTTCCATATCTTCAAGCATGTTGATGATTTCTTCTTATCATGAGCTTTGTTCCTGCAATCTCTTTCTTTATGTCCAAACTTGTTACATGCATAGCATCTTACATGTTTCATATTCCTCTTATAGCAATCAGCAGCTTTGTGGCCAAACATATTGCAAGAAAAGCAATATCCATTAAAGTACCTTGAATGTGATGATCTTTCTGCATGATGGTCTTGAAACCTTCTTCTTCTACATATGGCTGCAACATGTCCAAGATTATGACATACATAACATTCAATATTATTCATGGGAGGAGTAAAAGATTTTCTTTGAGGAGTCTCTTTCCTTGACTGTTGATGGGGTTGTCCTTTCATCTCCTTGTTGAGCCTTTCAGATTTAGAGTTTCTTGTCTCACCAGATTCACCTTCAATAGACTCATGAAAACCAAGACCAATTTTGATAGCAGGGGACCTTTGACTACTAAGAATATCATCCAAGATCTTAGTACTATCTTGAAATCGTAATAGTTTATCTTTTTCTTCTAATTTACTTTTCAAGATATTTACCTCAACTTGATGTTGTTCTTCTTTTTCCAGACATTGCTTCTTCAAGGTCTCTTCAGCTTTCCTTCCTTCATCCAGCTGATGCCTTAGTTTGAGGATCTCATTTTCTTGCTCTTTATTCAGCGCTAGCAGCATTTGTCGAATTCTGGAGGCACATTCCAACTGATCTTCTAATCTGATGATTTCTTCTTTGAGGGCATTCTCCTTTTTGCTAGGTAGATCTTGCTGATCTATGGTTTGATCTGATGCTTCATTTGCTTGTCCATCTTCATTCTGAGGTGATTCAGGATCTGAATTCTTGCTTCCACTCAACGGCAGGTTGTCATTGTTCCTTTGAGCTGTCTTCTTCTTCTGACGCGCTTTCTTCCCCATTGTTCTACGAATCTCCTTCAAGCGATCAAGCTTCTCTGAAGGACCTGCTCTAATACCAATTGTTGGAAATAATACTGAGAGGGGGGGGGGGGGTGAATCAATATTATCAGATCAGATAAAACTTATCAATTTCATACTCAGATTCATACATGCAGCTTCAGTTAAGGATATCAGCGTATATACGCGACTTCGTTAAGGGCAACTAGCGTACATGCAATAACCTTATGATTCAGTTAGCTTATCTTCAGTAAATGCATCAGAACATTATTAACCACATTAATAGTAAACAGGTGCAGTATAACAGAACAGATCATCACACATAAGGCACACACATGAACACCATGATATAAGGTGGAAACCCAATGTGGGTGAAAACCACCTGCTGCAATTTGTTTCTATCTTCCTTTAATAAGAAACTTCTTTTACAATGTACTGGTGTAGTCCTTTACTAGCACGCAGGCTACAACCTGCAGAGGGCTACAACCCTCATAGCTCTTGTACTAGCCGATCCATTTACTAGTACATAGGTGCCAACCCTACAGAAGGCTACAACCTTCACTCGTTTTCCAGCTGCTCTTGGAAGGGAGCTACAACCCCCTGGCTCTTGTACTGGCTGATATGTTCACCAGTACATAGGTGTCGGCCTACGATCTTCCCGGGACCACGTTTCATACATTTTCATACTGGATCCATGAAACAATCACCATTGTAGTACAACCTGCATCATCAATCTCTGAATCACCCAATACTGAATCACTGAAACCCTGTCAAGAACACAGACAACATAACAACAACCAGATCCAACTCCATCTTCATACTTCACATTGTATACGCTGCTTCAACGAACCCAACCTGCGTGTATATGCTCTTTTACCAAAGACAACCTACGTACAGATCTGTAAATTCAAACTTAAAGCTCCGCAGCTATATCAGACATCAAAACATACCCAGATCATAACAATAAACATGCGTCAATAGATCTAGTCTATTCACAGTCAAACCATATGAAGATAATCATTCCAAGCCTTGAGATCTCATTCCATCATTCATCATCCTCCACATGAGTGAAACCTTGGTTCAGATCACCAACCCATAACCAGCACTTGGATCTCACACTTCCTCAGATCTTCATCACTCACACACTCTTGCTACCTAATCTGGCCTAATGATCTTTCTCCTTATATAGCTTTAGGCCCTTCACAATACCACGGTCCAAAACCATAGTAACCCAATACCATCAACTCAATACTAGGGATCAACACGTCTGTCGAGACTCCATGGTCCAAAACCATAGGCACAAATTCCAAGGACTAACTACCACGGACCAAAAGTAAGCTTTCCGACATGTACGCTCTTTTCCGTTCATGAAACTGCGTGTATACCCTACTTGGTATATAGAGAACCTGCGTACACGCGACTTGGTATATAGTGAACCAGCGTGTATACGCGACTTGGTATATAGTGAACCAGCGTGTATACGCGACTTGGGCTTAATGAACCTGCGTGTATGAACTATCTTGGCCTGCTGTACTAAGATCTGTCCTCTGATTAAGTTGCCATCACCTGTACCAACCTCTGAGTGAGTTGCCATCAAGGACAACACTTGAATCATAATGCCAACAACCATCTCCCCTGACTTCTCCATCGCACTTAGAATATTTAAATCTAGAGCCAGAAGTCGAAAGAACAACAGCCACTGCAACAAACCCTGACATTTTAGAACAATCTACTATTGAACCTCCTGAAGTTGAATCTTTGATCCATAAACTTCAACGATTTTCCATATCACCTCAGAGATCTAATAAATCTCAAGGCAGTGTGACTTCGTAATATAACCCTGCTCATCCTCTTACCAGATTAAAGAGCAAAAAGTTTGGTGTTCAGCCAACCGAGTTACCTCTACCTACAAGAAAGAGAGAAAGGAAATCACCTAAAGGGTCTGATAGTGAGACTCTTTCATCATCATCATCCATCTCCACCTCTCCACTGCGAAGTCAACCATCCACTCCTCCACTTCATATTATTGTCCACCAGTCCATAGGAACTTCCACACCTTTTTCTCAATCATCTGGAGTCGTAATATCCTCATCTTCTCAATTGCAAGGATCATCTTCTGCACTTTCCTCTATTAGTAGTTCAGCGATGGCCCAATCTCCATGGAATAACCCAGGGGCATTCTTAATGCCTGCGCCCTTGAGTCAGTTACCAGCCCATCCTGAAAAATGGTTGCCGAAGTTTAATCCTGAAGCAGGCATGCTAGTGGAAGAACATATAAATAACTTTATGTTATCCATAAATCTCAATGGAGTTACCAATGAATATGCTGTCATCTGACTTTTCCCTTATACTCTACAAGGAGCAGCTGGATCATGGTATTTCTCATTACCATCTGGATCTATCACTAGTTGGGATATCTTCCAAGAACAATTCCTGACTAAGTTCGGTGATGACAGGTCTATGGTGACACTGATCAACGACTTGTCTAACCTTAGGGCCGAGTCAAAGGAACCTATCAAATATTTTAATTCACGTTTCAATAAACTGTTAAATAAAATTCTTACTTCTTCCAAGCCTAGCGAAGAAGTGCGAAGTGAGTGGTACATCTCTGCTTTACCATCAAACATAGCAATCTTCGTTGATAGGGCTAACAAAACAACTTTAGCTGACAATATGAAAGAAGCAATAGCGGTGGAGAAACATATCATAGCTCTAGAAAATAAAAACGCGATAGAAGAACGAAAATCCAAGAAGGTTACTTTCAAGGAAGACCCCAAGAAAAAACAATCGAAAGATCCGTTCGATTTAGAAGGATTGGAAAAAGTTTTGAAAACCATGTCTAACGAAATGGTTGACATTAAGAAACAAGTGGCAGAAACTTCTTTTAAAAATCCGTACAAGCCTTATAGAAGAAACCCTTCAACCGATTCAAAGCTGCCAAATGCTATCACAAATGCTAAATCAGAAGAAGAAGAGGAAATTGTTATCGAAGAGCATACCGATGAAGAAGAAGTTGTAGAGGTACAAGGTATGTGGGACTTCATCCTCCCAGATGAAGAGGATCAAGAGGCATCCCCAGTTAGTACTCGAAGTAGAAATCAACTTGATCCTCCTCAACCTACTCCCAAGCCAAAGAGTGCAAGCTCAATGACTAAGGATAAAGTCGCAGCTAAGAAAATGACACCTAAAGCGACTCAAACCAGCCCAGTCCAAACACATTCATCAACTCCATCAAAAACATTGATTGTTTCGGATGAAATAGAGTATAATATCATAGAACACATGAAAAAGACTAGGGATAACATCACTTTTTACGAATTGAGCAAGTTAAAACACCAGCAAAAGGTACTTTTGAAAGAATTACATGTTGTACTAGTTGCACCTTTGCCCGCCGCTGTAATCTCTCAAGCTTCCCATGAAATGGGAAGACCTCCAACTAACGTGATTAATAAAGTTGATCAAAATGACATCGCTTTAATTGGAGGAAGGTCGAGATCTCATACTCCCCCATTTCTTCTTACTTATGAAATTTTCAATAAAAATTTGCATGATTGCTTAGTCGATTCTGGAGCTTCATCTAATATTCTACCAAAATCAATATGTGTAAAGTTGAAATTTCAACCGCAAAAATCTGTTGTGCACATAGTTAAGCTAGATCGATCGCAAGTTGAAGTGATCAGCGAATTAAATCAGGTTACCATAGGGCTGTCATCCAATCCAAAGGTATGTCAAGTTATCGACATTTTAGTTGCTAATATTCTGGAATTTTATGGCTTAATTCTTAGCAGAGATTGGTCAGAAAAACTTCATGGATACTTTGCAACTAACTGGTCACACATGTGGCTCCCTTGCAACGGTAAACCAAATCAGACAAAAGTTGAGCGAGAAAGACATCAGAAATTCATAGTGATGGAACTAGAAGGAGAGAATGAACCAATAGCATACAACAATAACATCATTGGAAACTACTCAGTAGATTCTTTCTTAGGAAATTTTAATGCTCATACTTCACCTTACTTAGAACATTCTATTTTATCTCAAGTAGAAAATTTCTCTCAAACAAACAGTTTAAATGTATTAATTTTATAGATGGTCCTATAAATAAATCTTTATTTTGGAAGTTATTTTTTGACGGTTCTAAGTCTAATGAAGGAGCAGGAGCAGGATGTGTGTTAATCAGTCCAGAGGGAAACAAAACTATGCTAACTTGTAGACTCGAATTCGATTGCACCAATAATACCGCAGAATACGAGGCTTTAGTACAAGGATTATACAAAGCAATCAGATTAGACATCAAATATCTTCAAGTTTTTGGAGATTTTGAAATTGTAATCCGATAGGTACGCAATACTATACATTGTTTATTAGGTCATCTAAAGCATTACCAATATTTAGTTCAAGATCTAATTGAACACTTTATAGCATTCAATATTTCATCAATTCCCAGACTCCAGAATGCTAATGCAGACCTCTTAGCTAACGTAGCTTCCAAGCTCATTCCTTCAGAAGCCTATAGCCCTAATCAATTTTCAATCAAATTAATCTTTAGACCCTCAATTCCTGATAACATTACCAATTGGAGTATTTTTAACGACGATCCTAATATTGTGAGCTTTCTCACATCTAAAGAATCTTACACCAATCAGATAATTGATGAGGACCAACATAACAGACAGTTGCAACAAGATAGCACTAATAATGCTATGCCAAAATCAGTAGTCAAGTTAGAAGACCTTTATGATTTGAAAGATTGATTCAAAAGATCTACCAATTCAAAACTGCAAAGTTCAACTTTGAACTATGAATTAGTAAATCTAGGAACTGATGTCAAACCACAGAATATCAACCTAGGCCTTGGCCTAGCTCCTGAAGAAAAATTAGCGTATATTCGTCTCTTGAGACAATACAAAAGTGTCATTGCTTGGAACTATGATGAACTCAAAACTTATGACACTTCTATCATCCAACATACTATCCCAATGCTAAACGATGAAAAACCTGTCCAGCAAAAGCTAAGAAAGATCCATCCCAATCTAGAAAACCAAATCAAATCTGAACTCAATAAGTTATTGAAAGCCAAAATCATTTTTCCCTTTCGACATTCCAAATGGGTTTCCAATATGGTTCCCGTTAGAAAGAAAAACGGAGACATTAGAATTTGCGTTGACTTTCGAAACCTTAACAAAGCTTGTCAAAAGGATAATTTTCCTTTACCTCCCATGGAGAAAATACTGCAGGCAGTCGTAAGATCAGAATTAATGTCCTTCTTGGATGGATTCTCAGGATACAACCAAGTGTTGGTTCATCTCGATGATCAATTAAAAGCCACATTCAGAACCAAATGGGGCACTTACACATACCGAAAGATGCCCTTTGGTTTGATCAACACTGGTGCCACATTTCAGCGAGCCATGGACATTGCATTCAAGGGATTAGTTAACAAATCAGTGGTAATCTACTTGGATGATATAACTGTATATTACAAGAAACGAGGCAATCATCTTAAGATTTAAAACAAATCTTCCAACGTTGTCAAAGGTATGGAATTTCACTTAACCCGAAAAAATCCTTTTTCGCATTAAGTGAAGGAAAACTTCTTGGATTCATAGTGTCAAAATCTAGAATTCATATTGATCCTGACAGAATCAAGGATATGTCCGAAATACCCCTACCTTACAACAAGAAAGTTATGCAATCTTTCCTTGGCCAGATTAATTTTCTAAAGAGATTTGTTCCAGATTTTTCAAGAATCGTGTCTCCTTTACAAGCAATGATTAAAAAGAACTCAAACTTCAAATGGGGCCAAGACAAACACGAGGCATTCAATCTAATCAAACAAGCAATTGTTAACGCTCCATATTTAGCAACTCCAAATTTTTCTGATCCCTTTATTTTATATACATTTGTCTATAATAGATCATATGCTGCAATACTCACTCAAGCAAATCAAGGCAAGGCAGAAGCTCCAATTGCTTTTTTCAGTTCAAATTTATAGGGTGCTGAGTTAAATTATTCAGATGTAGAGAAACAAGCTTATGCTGTTTTCAAAGCAATTAAATATTTCAAACCCTTTCTACTTAAAACCCATACAAAAATCATAGTACCGTTTCCAGCGGTAAGAAATCTCTTAGTACAGAAATATGTGGGTGAGAAAAGAGCCAATTGGGTTATTGCCTTACAGGAATCTGACATAGAAATCAAACCAGCAAGTATTGTAAAAGGTCAAGGCTTTTGCAAAATGCTGGCTGGAGCATCGCTTATTTCTGAAATGCCATCTACAGAGATACAAATGTATGAGGTAAGCCTAAACGACGTTGAATCATTATACGCTGATATCATATTTTATCTAGAAAGAATGGAAATGCTCTTGCAAACCTCGATCATACCAAGAAAAGAGCTCTAAGGTTGAAGGCTAAACAATATCAGCTCGTAAATGATGTTCTTTTTAGAATAAATTATGATTTTTTTCTCCTTAGATGTCTTGAGAAATCTGAAGCTGAAAAAGTCTTGCAGGAACTCCACGATGGGCCAGCAGGCAGACACTATGATGGAGATGCTACTGCACATAAAATCTTACGCGCAGGCTATTACTGGCCCACATTATTCAAAGACTCACATAACTATGTAAGGAAATGTCAAGTTTTTCAAACCGCTACTGGGAAACAAAAGAAACCATCATTGCCACTGCAACTGGTCAACATTGAGTAGCCTTTTGATCAATTGGGATTGGACATAATAGGTGTGATCGTTCCTCACTCCTCTAAACAGCATAGATATATCCTTACAATAACAGATTACTTCACTAAATGGGTAGAAGCAGTCCCTCTCAAGACGGCTAATGCCGAATACATCATTGAGTTCATAGATCAGTTCATAATAACCAAGTTTGGGTTGCCTTTTGCTTTAATGTCTGATAATGCATCATATTTTTCTAGTAATGCGATGACTGAATTTGCACTCAAAAGGGGTTTCAAGCTTAAATACTCTGCCAATTATTACCCACAAGGGAATGGGTTAGCTCAATCTACAAATAAAAACTTAATCAGAATCATTAAGCGAACCATTGATCAAAATCACAAAAATTGGCACAAGTCTTTAATATATGCTTTATGGGCAGATCGAATAACACAGAAAGCCTCCATTGGCACTTCTCCCTTTAATTTAGTTTATGGGAAAGAGGTGGTTCTTCCAACTCATTTAGAAATTCCCTCTTTGGCCTTAGTTCAATATATTGATGAAGCACCAACTTCTTCCTTACAACTAAGGCAACTGGAAATAATTAAGTTAGAAGAGAATCGAGAATAGGCCAAAATAACTCATGCTCATCACCAAGCATTAGTAAAATCTTCTTTTGATTCAAACATAATATCCAGAAAGGACTTTCAGATGGGAGATATAGTTCTAAAATGGGACAAGGTTCATGAGGAAAAAGGGAAATATACGAAATTTCAACGAAATGTGGCTTGGCCCTTTTCAAATCACAGAAGTCATAGGTCCTTCTACTTTTATGTTACAGGATTTAACAGGAAAAAGAGAATCTTTACCTATTAACGGACAGATCCTCAAAAAATATTTTCCATATGAGATCATTCTTCTAACTTGTAGATTAGTTTTTTTTTTTAATATATATTTTCATAATAAAACCAGTTGTAAATAGTTACATTCGGAATTCATGAAAAAGACACAAATTCTCTGTTAGATTTTGTTTTTTCACTTGTATAAATAGAATTCTTTTAGAAAAATGATCGTTATCACTGAAAGATACAGTTAAAGGCTCTAGGCCTAGAAATGATACTAGTTTCAACCTTGTAAATTTTGATGAAAAGCGACCTTTAGTGAGAAATTGTTTTATATCAGTGTAATGAAAGGTATCAATAACAAAACGAAGATTCTCTGTAGAAAATCTCTTTCCAAAAACTCTACCATTGTCGTCCAGAGCTATCTTAAGGAAACAATGACTTCCTCCCCACGTAGGAAATTACAACGTTCAAGGAATAATCCAATGATGCACTTTAACTTAAAGAGTAAGAGGTCTGATCACGAGCCGACTTATCATGATCATAGATATTATAGCTTGCTGACTTTGCCAATACTGCATACCACAACAGGGCAATGACTCAAAGATTGTTGCAATCAAAAGACAAGGGGTCTCATCACGAGCCAGCTTGTTCAGCAAAGTTATAAATTAAGTGAATGACACTGTCATAAATTGGCTACCAAACCAAGACATTGTTCTTTAAGGGTAAAAAGAAAAATGAAAGCAATAAGTGTGAATATGGATTTCTCTTTGAAAATTGTATATTTCTCTGGGATACAGGATCATTGTTGGGTAACAGGTAACCCTGTCGGGGCTATAAATGCCTACTGGCAGCAGAGGCTCTACCTACGACGCATATTTAAAACTAATTTACAGAGAAGGTTTTGTTTTTATCTTTATAAACCAAGTAGTCATTGATGTAGATACAAGGACTAGATTGAGGGAGTAAATAATCAAAATTAAAAATAGAAGAAATGAAATATCATTGATAGGTAAAAGCATAATGTACTTTGTCTTTCTTTAATAAAGTTTGATTTTCTGGAAAATTTTCTATTTTGGAAGTTTAGAAAATTCAAAAGAAAAGCAGAGATAACTGGTTCTTCCAAGTGAATCGACAATTGTTGTGGCCAGAAAAAACCCCCTTCTTATTTAGAATTGTTACTAATACTAAATAAGTGGGGACCCTTAGTCAAAAAATTTTAAAAATCAATTAGTGCTTAAATTTCCTTTTTCAATAAAACTTACCATCATAAACTTAGGAGAATAACCTTGAAAAATCTAAAAAGCTTAAGTTTCATGATGAGGTAGGATAAAATCACTCCTTAATAAATATCGCATCGCAAAAAAGGATAATGGATACCTCCTTACAAACACAATTCTAAGGTTGCGAGATCGCGATGTGAAACTTCATCGCATCGCATGCATCAAATATCACTTACGCTGAAAAACCTCAAACTGCCAATATGCAATGGCGCATATCACAAATCGCATTTCGCGGAAAACACATTAACAGATGATTGTCATATGCTACGCTCTAGCGATATTGCGATATTGCGATAAAGCGATCTGCGATATTGCGATAGAGCGATAAAGCGATAAAGCGATAGAGAGATATTGTGATGTTGTGATGTACGATATTGTGAAGCAAATCACAAAATCGCTTCATCGCAAATATTTTGGGCTTGTTCAAAAAATTATTTTCCATAAATCGAGACCTGGTTATGCGCTTTAATGCTAATTAATGAGTTAGTTTCCAATCATTAATGAAATAGGGTTTCGTGCTTAGCGAAGAGCCATTTCACGTAAGGTGGTATATTTTATATGTCTTTGGCATTTAAAGCTTTCCCGTCACCTTTTCCTTATCATGACTCTCACCTCATTTGTAAACTGCAGGAACAAAGAATAAAGAATTATACAAAGCACTATTCAGGATACTATGGGAACAAAAGGCAAAGCTCCAAGTTCTGAAGATCAAGAAATGACACCCTTGTATACAGACACCGCCTGTAACAGAGACGCTGGTATTACTACTTGGGAAGGCATGTATAGTCTACTTGAGGAAGAGAATGCCAAAACAATGGAGGTTACAGCTATTGCAGGCTCACACGGGTCTTCTGAGGTGTCTATTATAGAGCTAGCTTGCTCATTCTTACACAAAATAGCGGCGAGGCCCAAAATTCGTCCATACATGGACATGGTTAAATGGGTACTAGACAATGCTGACATCACAAACAGACAATTTAAGACTCAGTGTCAGCAACTTACGGAATCATTATTTTCACAAAAATTTAAGCTTTATGTATACTAACAAAAAGCACGCAAGAGGCAAAAAATCGCACCAGCGAAGCCCGGATCAAGAAACGGAGGCAGTTTCCGATGCGCATCGCTGAGCAAAACCTCTTGAAAGGGAAAGCCTCTAATTGCTCAGTCACCTGTAAGCCTAGAAATTTGTAAGAAAGCAACGCTAGAGGTAAAAAAGTAAAACTTGAATCCTAAAACCAGTGGTATTTATCAGAAATATCTTCAAAATGGTGTGTATATATACACATCAACTATAGACAGGCTGGAGATAGAAGGCTCAAGAAAAGGCAGAATCGATCAAAAGATTAACTAAGTTGAATTGGGATTCTTACTAGGCACATTTGGTAAAACCACACAACCAGTGCATGACTCTCAAATGTATCATCAATTCTACCAAGAAGATGGCGCCAGCTCTTTCCGATGCTGCTTTTGGAGGACAGTTAAAGTCAGAAGTCGGCCAGTTGACTCTTCTCAAACAAATGTTAAACGCTTGCGATTTCAAGGAACAGATACAGAAATAGTTAGTTATTAGTTTTAATTTTAGATTCAATGTTAGTATTAATTTTGCTTTATTTTTCCCTGAAATGAGGAGGGTCTTTTAAACCATATCCTACATTTTTGTAATAAGTTATTTTTAGATTTAGTTAGTAGTATTTAAACCCTTCTCATGCATTTAGAGAGGGGTCCTGAAATTTGTCAAAAACTTGTCCTCAGAACATGCACTTTTGCACCCTCCGAGGAGGTTTTTGATGAATGAATGGAACAAGATTTATTGATATCTACATTTAATATCTACAACTGATGTTGCACTTCTGTACTCTTAGTGGATGTTGGATTAAGAAGAGATAAATCATTATCGCTTGAAGCTCATGAGCAGAACTAGTTATAAATGGTACTTCTATCTCTTAACTATTTATGCCTTTTGTGTTAAAGTGATATTTATGTTCAGTTGTTTATATATTGATGCGTGAATGCTTGAGTTATCATTTGGCACTTCTGTACGGTGATAGCTATTTATTTATGCTTAATGTATGAGTAGCTTATGATGCAATATGTTTTTCACAACTGTTTCGGCTAACTTTTTATACGAAGTGGTTTATCACTATTGAATTCTCTTGTTATAACAGTTGAATGATCTTTATTACCAAATTGTTATTTGAAATCATTTTAGATCACATAAAGGAAAGATTACACCCCAGGTTAGTGTAGAATTAGACATTTTTGTTTATTAGAATACAATTGCATGTTATTAGATTAGAGTTAAAGTAAAAGCATTTCACTTAGGAACTTTTAGAAAGGAAATATCAAATCTCAACACGCACACACATAAATTGGGAAACTGGTCCCATATCCCCAGTTGGACCCACTATACCAAACGGAAAAGGAGCTGCTAACCAAGGTGCAGACCGGGTGGGTAACCCCCTTGTTGTAGACCCGATTTTCGGGGATTCAACAGAAGGCAAAGGGAAAGGGAAAGAGCCTCCTCTATCAACACCTCCTTCTAGCCCTTTGATTAAATTAGATGTAAAATTTGATTTTCCAATATATGATGGAGGGTTAAATGCAGAAAAGCTAGATAACTGGATTATACAGATTGATGTATATTTCAGGGTGCAGAACATCAATTCAAAAAGGAGAACGATTCAGCTGGCCAGCCTTCACCTTAGAGGAACTGCCCTAGTGTGGTGGGAAGGCAGGACACAAGCTAATTTGAAGAAGCATGGTAAAATTCTTTCTACCTGGAGTGAATTTGTTTCTGCCATTAAAAAACAATTCTATCCACTAGCTTATATGCAGCAAGAAATGATGAGTTGGAAAACTCTTCACCAGCTAAAGGGGCAAAGTGTACAAAGTTATACCTAGGAATTTACAAAAAGAGCTTTAATTCTAGGCATTTCTCTAAACTCACCTGAAACTTTGTTGAAGTATATAGGTGGTCTACACAGCTATTTGAGGCACACCATTCTCATGTTTAACCCTACTAGCATAGATGAGGTATGTGTTCAGGCTACACATCTGGAGGCTAGAGGCAAGAAGGTGAACCCAGAGATTGGGGGATCATCAAAACCCACTGCAAGCAAGAACAAGGAGAAGAAGAAGCAAAAATGGAAGGAGAGGAAGACAAACGTTGTACAGAAAGACAAACCTTCATCCATTCACTGCAAGAAGGATGGACATGATGATGAACATTGTTGGTCTTTGCATCTGGAGCTAAAACCCAAGAAGTTTGATGGTAGGAAGAATAAGAATACTGTTGTTGCTATTCAGAAAGATTTGGGGTCAAACTCAGGTGATGAAACAACAATCACAGCTGCAGGTATAAAAGGTAAAAATTCTTAAGCATCTACTAGTAATTCTGCATTATCTATTGATAATGAAGAAAATGAGAGGAAAAGACATGAGCTTTTTCATATTAGAGTTATTTCCAAGCATCAAAAGATTGATACTTTATTTGATAGTGGTTCAAAAGTAAACTTGATTTCTGAATCAATTGTAAAGAAGTTGGGACTACTAACCACACCTCACAAGAAGCCGTATCCATTAGGTTGGGTATGTGATAAAGCAAATCTACAAGTGACTAGACAATGTAAACTTAGGTTTGCTTTTGGGTCAACTTTTGTAGATGAGGTTGAGTTAGATATAGTTCCTTTGGATATATGTGGTATTGTTTTAGGAAGTCCTTACTTGTATGATAGAAAAGCCATTTTCTATAGAACTGAAAATAAGTATCAACTCACAAAAGATGGAATAGAATATATTGTAAGAGCTCATCAACTCAAAAATAACTACACTCTCATAAACTCAGGGCAGATGAAAAGAATTGTAAATTCATGCAATAAATTTTTACTAATGGTTGTAAAGGAAAAGAAACCTAAAAAAACCAATGTATTTGAAGGCTGTGATGCTAAACAGAAAGCTGATTTAGAAAAAGTTGTTTCAAAATATGATATCCTATTTCAAGAACCTAAAGGTCTGCCACCCAAAAGGGAAATTGTACATGATATTCATTTGCAGCAAGATGCTCCATTGCCTAACATCGGAATGTACAGGTTATCCACTTTAGAGAATGCAGAGATCAAGAAGCAGGTATAAGAGCTGCTCAACAAAGGGTTCATAAGGCCAAGCACATCACCATGCAGATCTCCAATCGTATTGGTGAGAAAGAAAGATGGTTCGTGGAGGATGTGCATTGACTACAGAGGACTGAATAAAATAATGATCAAGAATCGTCATCCTCTTCCTCGCATAGATGATCTATTAGATCATCTGAAAAAAGATGTTTACTTTTCCAAGTTGGACTTGCATAGTGGCTATCATCAGGTAAGAGTAGCAGAGCAAGATGCATGGAAGACTACTTTTAAAACAAAGAAAGGGCTGTATGAATGGCTAGTTATGCCTTTTGGCTTAACTAATGCTCCTGCCACTTTCATGAGAGTAATGAATGATGTACTCAGGTCTTTTATTGATGATTTTGTAATTGTATATTTAGATGACATTCTTGTTTTCAATAAAACATGGGAAGAACATTTGAAGCATGTAAAGTAGACTCTAGATGTTTTGAAAAAAGAAAATCTCTATGTTAAATTATCAAAATGTGAATTTGGCAAAACATCTTTGAATTATTTGGGTCATATTGTAGGGGGTGGTGAATTGAAGATAGATCCCTCTAAGGTTGAAGTCATTGTGAATTGGCCTAAACCCAAATCTACTACAGAAGTTAGAAGCTTCCTAGGAGCAACACAATATTGGAGAAAGTTTATTGCTAACTTTTCCTTGATTGCAGCTCCCTTACATGCTTTAACAGGATTGAACAAGGTGTTTCAGTGGGGAGGAAAACAACAGAAAGCCTTCGACACCTTGAAAGAAAAGATTAGTACAACACCAGTACTAGCATTGCCAGATCTTCAAAGACCATTTGAGATTGAAACAGATGCCAGTGACTATGCCATGGGAGCAGTGTTGATGCAACATGGTAAACCCATATGTTATCACTCTAAGACATTTAATTATGCAGTAGTTAATTATCCCACATATGATAAAGAATTGTATGCATTAGTGCAGAGTGTGAAAAAGTGGAAACATTACCTATTGGGAAAAGAAACAGTTAAACATACTGATCATCAACCACTTCTATATTTTCACTCACAAACTAAATTGCAGCAATCAAGACACTATAGGTGGATGGGTTTTCTACAACAGTTTCATCTTGTCATCAGATATAAGAAAGTCATACAAAATAAGGTTGCAGATTTGTTATCCAGACCAATTATAAATGCATCTACTATACTTAACCATAATTCAGTATTGCATGAAAGCTACATTGAACAATATGCTCAAGATGTAGATTTTAAAGATGTATATGCAACTTTAAATCATGGCAAACAAGTAGAAGAATTGGATTATCAGGTTAAGGACCAACTCTTGTATCATTTGAGAAATTTATGCATTCCTCAAACTGAAAGAGTTAACATAATCCGAGAAGCACATACTTCTCTAATATCAAGTCATTTTGGTGTAAATAAAACAGTTGCGCAACTGCAAAGGTTCTGTTATTGGCCAAGAATAAATGAAATAGTTTCTAGATATATTAAAGGGTGTACCATGTGTGCTAGAAACAAGCCCAGCAATAGAAAACTAGGCTTGTACACTCCACTTCCAGTTCCTTCTCATCCTTGGGAAAGTGTTTCCATGGACTTTGTTGGGGCACTGCCAAAATCTAGAAAAGGTCATAATTATCTATATGTTATTGTGGACAGGTTCAGCAAAATGTGTATTTTAATACCTTGTAACAAGCAGATTACAGCTGAACAAATAGCACAGTTGTTCTTTCAGCATGTATGGGTTCATTTTCGGTTACCCACTTCTATTGTCTCTGATTGAGATTCCCGATTTGTTGGGAAGTTTTGGTCAAGTCTATGGGAGTTAATGGACACCAGATTGAAGAAGAGCACAACATTTCATCCAAAAACAGATAGCCAAACAGAGGTGGTCAATAGGATAGTGATCCCGTTGCTCAAAGGCTATTGCAGCAAGCATCCCAAGCTTTGGGATGAACATTTATGTTATGTGCAACATGCTTACAACCGTGCTAAGCACTCTTCTACACAAAGATCTCCTTTTGAGACTTGTTTTGGTTTTACACCAAGGTCTCCCTTGGATTTTGTCTTTAGTAAAGACATAGCAGTTGATGGACACAGTGATGTGGACAAAGCAACCAAGTCCATTGAACAAATCCAAGAAATTCACCAGGCAGTGCAGGAACAGCTGGAAAGGAGCCAAGCCAAGTACAAGGCAAGGCATGATAAGCATTGAATTGAGCATAGCTTCCAAGTTGGTGATCAAGTCTGGCTGTACATCAGCAAGGACAAAATGCAAGGTGAAGGTAAGAAACTAAAGCCAATAAGGTATGGGCCTTTCAATATACTTGAGAAAATTGGTGAGAATGCTTTTCGCCTTGATTTTCCAGCTTACATGCACATCTATTCAGTAGTTAATGTAGAGAACTTGAGGCTATTTGAAACTTCATTGATTGAAGATCCAGAAGAGCAAAGTCAGTTGCCTTCTATTGATGATCTGTTTCCTGAATATCTCCATGCGTTGCAAGAAGATACAGTTCTGGACAACAAGGTGAGAACTATGCGCAGAGGGGATGTTGAGTACCTCAGAATTGGACTCAAAGGTTCAAAACCAAGCAGTTCAAGATGGATAGAGATTGGACAAGTGAGGAAGCTGTATCCTCACTTGATTGATGCTTAAAAACCAACTTTTGGTGGTCCAAAATCTTTTTTCAGTGGGAAGGTGTGATCCAAAATGGATCTAAAATCCCTCTAAGTCTTCAAAATCTTTCAAAAGATCAAAACTATCGCATGAGGATAAAATCTTAAAAAGGCGGATGACACTATCGGGAGGAAAAAACATGAAGAAATCAGTGAAAACAGGCTTATCGGAGGCTTAAAGCAACTTTGCATAGGAGCCGTCGGATCTAGCTGATCAACGATCCAAATCCGATCTGAAAATCACAATCGGTGATGGCAAGCGGAGGCAATCGGGGGCTATCACATGATAGTTGTGATTGCGATCAGCACGGATCAACGAGGACCATCGATCAAGCGCGCAAATTGATGGCCCATGTTAACGCGTGATATCACAATCGGCAAACACAAAGGAGAAATTACAATCAACCCGGGGCATGTGCGATATGCGATTGTGATCGATCGCATCGCAATATCACATTGGAACATTACAATGGAGCGGGACCAATAGCCGGACCCAATAAATATTATAAACGATGTTTGATATGATTTGAGATCCAGAAAACAGGGTTTTCCTTTGTAAATCGCATTTTCGTTGAATAAACGAAAAACCAAAGAAAATGTGCTGATGTGATATTACGGACCCGAAATGGTTTATTAACATTGTTACATACAATTTCAAGTCCGATAAAGCCATTTTACGGGGTTTTTCAATGTTTTTAATGTATTCTCAATACAAAGGGAAATCACAATATGAGTGGGATTTCAGGCGGGCCAAGGGCGGTAAGTGGTTTGGGTCGGGCTCCGCCCGATCCCATACAATGGCTACCACATGTCTATTCTGAGGAGAGAGAAAACCACCCTCATCAGGCAGTTAACTCCCGTACAAAAGAGTCACCTGAAATGGATCTCAACCGTTGGATCAAGACCTCTCAGATCAATGATGGAGATGCGATGTCGGTATATAGGCAAACCAAATAGAAGGCAGATTTATGGATATTTGAAGTCCGATAGACAGTGTTTGGTGGAATTTTCTTATGTTTGAATGCGTTTCTCTGTGTAAACAGAAAATGACCAATTTTGGGATTTCAAAGGCCCAATGACCATTCCATTACAATATAGGTGGCCACCATCCCTGGAAGCGTTTAGCAATGGTTGCTAATGCTCAGAAAGGTATCTGAGAGGATAGAGGTCGAGAAGCCAGAGAGCCCGAGAAGGTGAAGTGAACAAACAGCATCGATTGGCTTTAAATCCATAGATAAAGAGCAAACAGGAACAGGCAGTGCTGAGACAGAGTAACAGAGACAGAGAGTTAGTGAGGAGAGTCTGTGTACTCAAAAGAAACTTTAGGGATCCAAGTAAGCCTTATTGTTTTGTATCTATTGTGTGAGGTTCAAATTGAGCTCACTATTGTAAAACTCTATTTCGAAGACATAATAGAGAGGTCACCACTGAAGGCTGGACCAGGAGATGTAGCCCAGGAGTATTGGGTGAACTCCTTATTAAACTTGTTGTGTTTAAGTGTGTTGTCTATTATGTTTCTTTTACTACTTCATTGTCTATGTATTTCACAATCTTATCGATCCATTGCATAAAATAACATAGGCAAATCCATGCACATGAGTCTGTAATACCTTAATAATTGTCTACGATCATATATCAGATCACTCCACAACATTATTTGTCTCCTGATTTGCATGAGAAAAATCTTGGCAAAGTTTAACCCGACATCCCTAAATGTAAAAACCCAATTAGTAAATATATCTTGTATTTATGAAACAAAAAACGTATGAATTAAAAAAATAGTATGTGAACTTACAAATAGTGTCACTAGCAACCCAATTCTTCTAGAAATAGTCCAAAAAATTCTCCTCAAATTCAAATTTGGTGAAAAATCCATTGATTGCATTATCCACTTCATCATTAGAACAATTTTTCATGATATAACCAAGTTCATTGAAAATATTTTTTCCTTTTTTGAACTATTGGCCAATCGATTAACATTCTTTAGCCATGCCTTCCTTACGTGCCAAATACACTAGATCACTTCACATCTGGTGATTCTCCTACCATATTTAATTCATTTTAAGTGAGAAATATTTAGAATGAATGCAACTTGCAATGTCAAATAAGAATATTGATGTTACCTCAAAGCAATAATCTCAGCCAATGCATCATCAACGATAGAGGCTTGAGCTTCCAGTCAAGACGAAGCTGAAAACACCTATGCATGAGGTGCTCCAACCATACCGTTATATCTTGTGATGTATTACGTGACATCACCACCCATGCAACTGGCACCCCACTTTTTTTCTCATATTAAAAAATGAAGTCAATTTTAAGTCATTAATCATATTGAATCACTATAACCAAAATGATTTTATTAAAGAAATCATTTGAAAAATACTCACCCCATATTTATTTGTACTAAATGTTGAGTCCATGGCTATCAATCTATTGTGGGATAACTTGACCATCGTTTCCAGCATCCATTTTGTTTGTATTCCAGCTATAAAAGGGATCTCTCCACCATTGCGATTCTCGTAGAAGAATAAATCATTATGGTGTTTTTCATACTAAAGATTCACACTCATTTCATCTTTGCTATGCAATTGGTAATTTTCTTTTGTTAGAAGATTATAGATGTTTACAATATCTTTTTTGCGTAAGAAAAAATCCCTATCCCGAGTTGTGGCATTGTTATAGACATTTTTGTGCCTTACAGCTATGAGCATGAAATGTCCATAATATAAGGGATCCAAAGTCCCTAAACATGTTGTTCCTACCCCTAGAGGAACAAGGCTAACAAACCACAGCAATTCACAGAAGTTCTCCACCAGAAACTGCTCAAAAACAAGTCAATTCAGGATCAATTCAGTGGCTCCACTAGCTGTCTGCGCTGAAATGCAAAGTCAACACTGGCTACCTGCACTGCAACGCAGGTAGAAGCACTACCAGGGTGCGCTGAGCGAGAGTTGACAAATGGCAAGTTCATTCAGCAAGGTGTCAAGACCCAGGAAGCTTCCAGAATCTTCCTCAATGACACTTGCCTCAGTGAATTCGACTATGATGAGTAAGAGGTTCCCAATCTCCAAGTGGAAGCAAGAACCTCCAAGTGGAATCAAGAACTGACAGAGGGAGAGGACACTAGTCAGATCTCAAGCTGACTCATCCTCTCCCCAAACATCTATATATGGATCTCTCCTCCATGAGATCTGGAGGCTGGAATTTTGTTATTGCAAAGAATTGTTGTTGGTTTGAGATTGGAATCATTGGGTGCTTAATGCTTTGAAGGGAGGTGAAGATAGGAATTTCATTTGCTGGGAAGGAGATGCTGGATTGGAACTCTCTTGGTTGTATCTCCCCCTGAACCTTGTTATTCATCAATAAAGCTATCTTGGTTTCTCCTATATGCTGATGTGTCTTTGATGTATGATTGCATTAGTGTATTTGGTTTATTTCTAATCCTGAACTAGTTATGAATATGAATCTATGTCTTTGTGTAGTGTTCCCTTCTTGTGATCTTGCAGGAACCTGTTGAAGCTGGGCGAGCGAGAAGGCAAGTAGCTGGGAACTTTCAAAGAGAAGAGAAACCGGATCGAGGGACAAACGGAAGACACCGGTTAGTCCGTCCATCTCTCTTCATTCTTAATTCATAAAGGAAGAATACTAGAATAGTTGTTTCTATTTGTTGCTAAGGCACTGTCACACCTTAGGTGGATAGGATCGTCCTGCATAGGCATTTTTCCCCACAACAAATTGGCGACCATACTGGGGAGATCTGTTTAGTCATTTTATTTGTGTCTCTATCATTGTTTGTTTCATAGACTCAACAGCAACAATCGAACTGCATCTGCTATTCTCAGATGCAAAGTAGACAGCTGCTGCTTTGATCCAATCATTGGATTTTTCTATGATCTGAATAATGGACTCACAAATGATTTGATGATCCTTTGTGATAGATCTTATCCCTCCTTCAAATCATCCCTTTGATTGTACCTTGCTTGTTGCTTTTATTTGGCCTGAAACCGTAGATTAATCAGCAAACCGTAACCCAGAACCCAGAAACAACTCTCGTTTCTGCTTCAGCGCAGACTCTGTGAAGAGGTTCTGCATTTCAACGCAGGTCCCGTGAAGGCTACCTGCGCTGAATGTCAAAACCTCTGTGTTGGGAGTGCGCTGATCCAGCTTAGGCCTTGTGCAGCTGGGGTTCTCTGCTCTGTTTTGCCTTGTTTTGATCTCTGATTTCTACAGCCTGTAACCAGCATAGGTACCTGTCTGATAACTCCTTTTCTCTGCTTTAATTCCGCCTCCTTTTGTACAAAAAGACTGTGAGTGTTTTTATGTGTTTGTGGCATCATTTACAGTTTTCCTTTGCAAGAGTGAAATAGTCATCCTGTAACCCTTGATTCAGATCTGTTGATTGTGATCTTAGGAGAGAGTTCATTGGCTGTTTACAGTTGATTATACATTTACTTTTGCTTTTGGTTTGAGTTTGTCTCTTTTAAGTGTCGAAACAAGTGTTCATTTCGAAAATCGTTAAGTGTTGTAATCTCTTCTACCCTCTCTGATTTCGAAAAAGTAAACTTGTTTGTATTTGTCATTTAAAAGCAAATTCAAAGTTGTACAAAAAGCTTTCTGTGTAGGCATCAATACTAAGAAAGCGGAAAACAAACACCTGCATTGTGCATTTGCATCTTGATAGTTTGCATGTTTGATTTAGGAAAAGTGCATTAGAGTGTGCTGATTGCTCTTTGAGAAAAGATGGTGTCTTTCTTTTCCCTTTGTAGCTAGGATTTTCATAAGTTGAAAGGATATAAAGCTTGCTTATCATCTTTAGACTGCATTTAGGAATTGTATCATACATCTCGTGGTGAACCTCAAAAGGCAAACTTCTAAAAAGATCAACCTAAAATTAATTGAATGAACTTAATAACGCTTTGTAACTTAACGCACAACATAGAGGTCTAGGCTAGAGACGTGTTCCGGCGTCGTAAATCCTGGTGACTGTCGATCTCGCTGATGGTGGGTGATTCCTCCTGAGGGACGATAGCGCCAGTACGGATTGTGCTCCCACGTACCGTCAAGTATATATTGGGAGACCCCTATAGGAATAAAACCTTTATCCTTAGGAAGCCGTGTCGGCCGCCCTACTGATCGCAATGCACTGAACACAACATTCGGGAAGATTGACCGCCCGTACCTTAAAAAGTATTCTGCGGTTTTGCGAAAAGTTTGGCACACCCTCTACCTAGAACTCCAGAGCAGTTCCTTTTGGCCTTTTTCAGACTCTATAACGGAAAAAGTCCATCCGAGCATTTGTCACTTCGGGCTCGTTAAAACATCGAAGGCGACTAGAGTCATCTTTTGCTTTTTCTCAACTCTTTAAAATTGAAAAAGCAAGTTGTGTCAAAGCGTCTAAAATTTATTTTAAACGGAATAATCATCACCATTCCCTCGTTGGTCTTCGAAGTTAGTCTCTTTTCATCGCAAGTTCTTGTAGAATCGCTAGAAAATCTTTTGGATAGACTAAATATGTCTGAACAACCGTCGACATCCAGGACTGTGTCATCCGACGCAGCAGCGGCAGAGCCTCCTGCTGCTACTCCAACGATGTTCGCTGGTATACCATCTGTCCCAGCAAATTGTCAACAACAAGCTGGAGTCCAATCAGAGACTATTTCGACAACATGGTTAGTTCCTATTTCTTCAGCCAGATTATCATCTGGTATTTCTTATGTTGAAACTCAACAAATTGATCCAATGTGTCTTCAAAGGCCAATCTACCCTTTAAGTACTGGATTGCCACCATATGGAGGGCAGTATGCCTTTTCATTGTTCCCTCCTGGAGAACAACCATATGGGAGTTTACAACAAAGTTCAGGTCAAACTGGAATTACATCCAGCAGTTGGGTACCAATACTGCCTCAGCAACCAAGGGTTGTATATTCAATGCAACCAGTCCACCCTGTGTCGAATATTCCCACTATACCTGCTAGGGTGACTGCGTCGCAAGTACAAGCGCTACCTATTGTATGTCAACCCCAACAGCCTCAGGTTGCAATACAACAGCCTCTTGTCTCAACGACTCAATCACAACCTCAGGTTAGTGCCTCCTTATCTGGAGCGACTCAGGATCAAACAAGTACTGTGACTCCTCATCTTGGTCAATCATCCAGTATTGGTCAACAGCAAATGGTTCAACAACCAGAGCGGGTTCAAACTCAACAACCCCTATTCTAGCAATCATATCAAGGACCTGAGCAACAAGTCTTTGTAAGTAATGGGCAATCGCATTTCCAAAGCGGTTATCAACAACCATATTATAATGGTTATGCCCATCAACCTTGTCAAAGTTGCCAACATCAAATACATTATGCTGGTATGCAAAGACCCACTGCTCAGGCGATTCCATCTTATCCTGGGTATGCTTCGCCTAACCTGAATCAACAGTTGCCCTTTGTAGCAACTCTAGAATTACCAGATCTAAACTGGCTGACGAATAATCCAATTGCTTACGCCCCTTGGTGGCCAGTGATTCCGCATAAACTTCCGTCAGATATTCCTAAATTTAATGGAAATCCGGGTGAAGATCCGTCGAATCATGTGATGACATTTCATCTGTGGTGTTCATCAAACACCCTAAACGATGATTCGATTAGGCTTCGCCTTTTTCAGAGGACGTTAACTGGTCCAGCGACAAAATGGTATATTGAATTGCCTAGAGCTTCGTTCGACAACTTCGGTACCTTAGCCACGACTTTCTTAACCCATTTTCAATTACCGATAAGGTATGAAACGGGAACGGAACTCCTAACCAACTTCAAATAGACAACGGCCACTCACATATCTGATCATATACATGAGTGGCGACGTCGTCGTAGGATGGTAAAAACGTACGTTCCCGATCAGCTATTAGCTGAATGGTTTATCAAATCCTTACTTCCTACAATCACGGAAGATGTGGCAAAGGGGGGAGTCGTAACGGAAGAGCAAGTCATCGCTCGTGCGCAATTTCTGGACTTGGTCTATACTCAGTCTGGCACGCTCTACGACAAAATACCTGACGCCCCTAGACCGGAATTCTCAATTCCTCCTCCTCCTAAATCAAACAATGACTCTCATGCCATCGATGGCGTGATTGGCGCGACAGACACGAAATCGACAAAGGCTACATCTAAAAAGGCCCGTAAGATTTCCAATAAAAATGCAAATGAGGAACTTCTTGCCTTTGAAGTAAATGTCGTGTCGACCGACAAGGGCAAACAACTGAAGCAACCAGGGGGCAAGAAGAAAAATAAAGGGAGAAAAAGGAAACCCCCTACGGGGTGTCATATATGCGATGAGGATCATTGGACGAGAGATTGTCCACATATAGCTGAAGTTAAGAAACTCTTTAAGAGTTCAAAAACCTCAGCAGTATTGACTGATCCGTTTCCAAGCCCGGGAACCAAACTGGTTGCTAATCAAAATGCTTCCCGATCCCAAGTGCTTATGTTGTCTATCTCAAAGCAGCAAAATGATGCTTTGGCAAGGAATAAAGATTACGGGAATCCACAGGTGTCGAATAACAAGGCTAATGAACAACCTAGTAGTTCAACAACAACTTTGACCAAAGTTGTGCCACCCACCATTCCTGAACAAATGATAAAGTCGCCAAAGGGAGTAGTGCACAAATCGACATTTAATCCTCGTGCAAAAATAGCACAGAATTATAATATAATAGAGGACCTGGCCCAATCGCCGTCCGCTATGTCGACACTTGAGGTACCGCAAAATTGCCTCTCCCAAGAGCAAGATTTATTATCAGCAATAGGTGGGATTGACCCAATGGATTCCAATCTCGTGGCCTTTGATCATAAAGGATATGACCCTCAGTTACCAGCTCAACTAGCTTTCCTTATTCAAGTGAAAGCCCTCAACAAAACTGTTCATCGAACAATTATTGATGAGGGGGAATCTACATGTATTATGTCGATGAGTTGCTGGAAAACTTTAGGATCTCCAACCTTGTCGCGATCTTCGACAACATTAAAAGCATTCGACGGAAGGACATATACCCCATATGGTATCCTAAATAACTTGAAGGTTGAACTAGGGGGAAAAACAGTAGAAATAGATGTTGAAGTAATCGACGGAAACCTTGATTACAACATCCTATTGGGAAGACCCTGGATATATGCCATGGCTGCAGTTGTGTCGACCTACTTCAGGAAGATTGCATTTCCCTTCCAAGGAGGAATTACAATCGTCGACCAACAAACATTTCTCCCCAACAGTTCACAAGTTACGGGAAGCATTCCAATGATCCATGGAAGCAATCATTCGCTCCAAAATATCGGAGTAGGTCTCCTAAAAGACCCGGCCTTAATGGGTACTTTTTCCCTACCGCCTCTGAGTAATCTGGCGGAAGTAGCCACAGTGGAATATGAAACCTTCTATATCTAATGGATTTGGACTCCGAGGATGGTTCTTATCTTATGTCAACCTCGTTAAAAAATGAAACAAGGAGTCATGAGGATAGTTCTTTTACTGTGTCAACCTCATTAAAAAATGAAGCAATCCCCTTTCCAAATCTCAAAGGTAAACCTTCATTCCAACCACCGAGTTGAATGCAATGAAGCTTGGGGAGAATGCACCTCGATTTGCGTTGTTATGCTGGGGGCATGCAAACCTATCGAGCAGTTTTAGCACACAGTTCATGCTCGTTAAAAAATAAACATAATATCGAGCAAGTGTTTCAATCCGCGTTTAAGCTCGTTAAAAAATGAACTACCCGGTAAATAACCACAGTGAATGTAATATCATCAGCCATTAAAGCCTTGGTCGTGTTTGCACCGTCACCTCCACTTTTCCATTGGCCGATCGTTCACCTCCATATGTTTGTTTACCCATTTTGAGGAACAGCTGCGAAGAGTGATTTCACTAGCCATCCTTGTGACACTGCCGTGATTGGAAAATTCCAACCTGTACCTGGAATCAGCTGCTAACCCTTTTATCACTCATTCCTCAAAAGACGAGTCTTCTTTAAGCTC
Source organism: Pinus tabuliformis (assembly GCA_031772625.1). NCBI lineage: Eukaryota > Viridiplantae > Streptophyta > Pinopsida > Pinales > Pinaceae > Pinus > Pinus tabuliformis. The sequence goes on along the minus strand of CM062814.1, from coordinate 493,473,793 downwards.
TTTTCATCTGACTCGTAAAATATGAAAAGATTGCTGAGTCCTTGGCCTTCCAACTCGTTAAAGGGACAGGAAGTGCTATCCCTCCTCTAGATTTTAATCTTTTTGGACCTGAGGGATTATTGCACAAAAAGATCGAGCGCTTGTTTTATTCGGCTCGTTAAAACTATCGAAAACTCATCCCTTTTGTATTGTTTTATACTTTTTCGGACCTAAGGGATTAGATGACAAAAAAGGACTTTTGGAGTTAACTTTATGTACCTTTTCAGACTCTCTAAAAATGAAAAGGACCGATTTATCTTTGTCGTTAGACTCGTTAAAATCATTAAATAGCGACAAACTTGTCTTTAGACGAGAACGAGTTTCACTATCGCTAGGCTCGTTAAAACATAGCGATGGGCTTGCCCAAAGGGCAGGTTATAGAACAAGCATATGTTATCCTCCTCAAGCTTGACAAAAATAAAGAGGTACTGGTCAGCAATGACTGGGGAAAAATTGGGAGAAACTCGAGAAAACTTTGATGGTAGCAAGTCGCTCTTGAACATGACACTTTTCCTCCGTACCACAATCAGGTTGGGTTGTTTCATTCACCAGTCACATCACCATGGTCTTGCCATACCATCCATATTTGGGGTAATGCTACCGATCCATCGCATCAGTGTCACCATATGTTCAAGAGAAGTCGTTCAGAAAAGTCAACCGTGTCCCATCCACTGCCGTACATTATCCTTCATCCTTTCATGACCGCCACCCTGAATCATATTTCACAGATCGTTTTCACCTCCATCAAAATCATTAGCTCCGTTCCGTGTCATTGATGTGGGATTCATTAAGGCCCTCCTTTGACGGATCGCTTCTTGTCGACATCAGCTCATTATCCAAGAAGTTGATCTAGGAACAACCCCTTCAGTACTTTGAAGCTTGCATGCCTCAATGGCAAGTTTCTCACTTCCGGCGATAGGTATACATCAATGACCTTCGACCGAAAGATTTTGCGTGGTGTTCGACGCCAAGTCCTTTATTCACACCACGTGAATTGTACTGCAGTACCTTGAGGGTCATTATCATTATCGGTGATTCCTCTCGTGCTTGTTAACGGTTTACCTCATTGACTGGTAATCAAGCGATGTCTTTCCATGTTCGACTTTAGAACATTTCTCACATGGATCGACTTGTACTTAAAGTGAATATCGAACGAGTTTGAAGACCCCGGATCTAGTTTCATCCATCCGGGCTGCGATATATATTCAGAAAAGAATAAATACATTGACATGTACATCATTGCAACAGATAATCATCCTACCCAAAGGATGATAATTTCATCAAAATTATCAGTCTACCATCAGACGATTGTCTGTTCTATGTACAGAAAAATGAATTTATAAAGCTGAGCATGGGAATGCCCACCTCAGCCAGATCATGAAAGCAGTATGAAAAATAATGTATTGTATTGTATCTCATTACAGGTCTCCTCCCAGCATTGGATGAACTTCGGATCCTCCTGATAAAGCATTTCACCCGATAAACGGCCTCATACTTTAGGGGGCAACTGTTATAGACATTTTTGTGCCTTACAGCTATGAGCATGAAATGTCCATAATCTAAGGGATCCAAAGTCCCTAAACATGTTGTTCCTACCCCTAGAGGAACAAGGCTAACAAACCACAGCAATTCACAGAAGTTCTCCACCAGAAACCGCTCAAAAACAAGTCAATTCAGGATCAATTCAGTGGCTCCACTAGCTGTCTGCGCTGAAATGCAAAGTCAACACTGGCTACCTGCACTGCAACGCAGGTAGAAGCACTACCAGGGTGTGCTGAGCGAGAGTTGACAAATGGCAAGTTCATTCAGCAAGATATCAAGACCCAGGAAGCTTCCAGAATCTTCCTCAATGACACTTGCCTCAGTGAATTCGACTATGATGAGTAAGAGGTTCCCAATCTCCAAGTGGAAGCAAGAACCTCCAAGTGGACACTAGTCAGATCTCAAGTTGACTCATCCTCTCCCCAAACATCTATATATGGATCTCTCCTCCATGAGATCTGGAGGCTGGAATTTTGTTATTGAAAAGAATTGTTGTTGGTTTGAGATTGGAATCATTGGGTGCTTAATGCTTTGAAGGGAGGTGAACATAGGAATTTCATTTGCTGGGAAGGAGATGCTGGATTGGAACTCTCTTGGTTGTATCTCCTCCTGAACCTTGTTATTCATCAATAAAGCTATCTTGGTTTCTCCTATATGCTGATGTGTCTTTGATGTATGATTGCATTAGTGTATTTGGTTTATTTCTAATCCTGAACTAGTTATGAATATGAATCTATGTCTTTGTGTAGTGTTCCCTTCTTGTGATCTAGCAGGAACCTGTTGAAGCTGGGCGAGCGAGAAGGCAAGTAGCTGGGAACTTTCAAAGAGAAGAGAAACCGGATCGAGGGACAAACGGAAGACACCGGTTAGTCCGTCCATCTCTCTTCATTCTTAATTCATAAAGGAAGAATACTAGAATAGCTATTTCTGTTTGTTGCTAAGGCACTGTCACATCTTAGGTGGATAGGATCGTCCTGCATAGGCATTTTTCCCCACAACAGGCATCTATGTCAACATATTTCTTAATATGCATTTTACAAACAAAGTCAATTGGCACTTGAAGAAAAAATCAACTTTCTAAATAAGAAATCATATCCCTGGAAAGTATTGGCTTCCTCTAAGGACCATCATCACCTAAACTATCGTGTTTTCCATGACAAGGTCATCCTTTCCTATCTTCATGGTCATACATGTTGTATGTTATTATTGCAGTGTTGGGATCTTGAACCATAACCTTGATAATAAAATGGCATTGGCGACCCCTTTTTTTACAATTGAATGCCTTGGTTTGGTTTCCATTCTTCTCTCTTGTCCTCTAGACCATATGAGCAAGTATAACTACAAAATAAAATTTGAAATGTCAACACATATGACAAATGATAAAGCACTGTTAATATCAACATGTAAACAAGGTTGTTCTAAAATACTTATAGTTCCCGTCGTAAGGCAACATTAGGCCCTGAGCTTGGAGGTTTTCTTTTTCGACACTGGAAGCTACATGGAGCATCTAGATTCGATGCCTCTTCTTGAATAAAATTGGTAATTCTTTGTGTGGGAATTTTTGCAACCCAGTCAATATTCATGTTTGTCTTGCATACTTTAGACCAAACTAAATATTTACTAGAAAATATGATTTTCTCTTTAGGGTATTTCACCTCAAGGCCCATGATAGTCTTCCATTTCTTTTCCATGTTGTCTCAAAGTCTTTAAAAAAATGTGGAAACATATTAGGAAGATGAATCTAAAAACTAAAGTTTTAAAAGAGAATAAATAGTTGCATTTATAAGTAAAGTTTAAATATCGGAGCCTGGGAAGGGATCCATATCTGCAATTATGGCTTGTGGGAGACATATCTACTTTCTTTAGTGGGGAGTATGAAGATGAAATAAGGAGTTTGTTTCAAGAAGTATCCATTGTTGTGCAACTAATGTATACCTTGAAGCAAAGCTTGCAGCATTACCCTTAGATATATGCTTCTAAAAATCCCTCATTGTTTTGGTTTGGACTTTGCATGCTCATTATATGTACGATTTGTCCATCAATTCAAATATGCTAAAAAACCCCAAGGTAATCATGAATTGCGATAACACTATGTTTTCAATGTGGGGTGTTGATCATATGGTGAATTCTAGTTTGAAATGCATAAAAAATGTGCTTTGATCAAATTTTATCCCACCACAATATCAGTGGTTGCAATCATAATTTTATCCCACCCCATTCTCAATGGTTGCAATCCCAAGGTGCAATTGGAGGACAACTTAACGAAGTGGCATTAGCTAAGTTGAGAAGTTGAAGCTTGGATAACTTGAAAGAATGTGTCCTGGACCTAATTCTTCATTAGACTAGGCTTCTACCATATTTCTCTTGATATTATGCTTTTCATGTCAATGGTATCCTCAATTAAACACTAATAGCAGTGCATCACTCTACAGGTAATGGACTTTGGAACATTACTTTGAATCTAAATTTTATTAGAATATTGTGCTATTAATGGGCTAGTTTGTACACTAGGCTTAATGGTGCTTATGAAATGTACTAAAATTTCGAACTGATGTATTTGACAATTGGGCGTTGCAGAATGATTACCACCATAGTGATACTGCAGTAATATACGACGTTGAGGAGGAGGTGATGATTTGACTTTAAGCTTCTATGATTATTGATTAAAAATTGTGGGTTTATTGAAATTTTGGGAAAAATACTGTGGTGACATTAAATGGCTTCAATAACTCTACATGGTTGATTTCTTAGTTGTGTTTTGCAGATTGGCCATGGACTAAGAGCTTCCATGGATAGATGCATGGATAGGAAGGATATGTTTGTGGTATCCAAACTTTGGTAGGTATTACATTTTAATAGTTTATACCTTTTCTACTTCACATTGTAAATTGATCTCCCAGTTAGCATATAGGACACTTTGAAACTATGATTAACCAACCTGCTTATAAACCAACATCCCTCACCTATATCTAATGGGTTTTTCATTATCTTTTATGTTTTTTATTTGGGTAGGTGCACGAATATGTCTCCTGAAAAAGTCAATTCTTCTCTTGATAAGTCTCTTAATGATGTACAACTTGACTATCTTTATCTTTACCTGGTATGTAACCCTCATGCTTGAGGCGGTGTAATATTGTTTTACTCCATAGATTTCTCCTGTCATTTACCTGGTGTGTTTGACTGACTTGGCTTATATATATATATATATATATATAGGATGTATGTAATTGAATCAAAATATTGAGGATTTAACAAGGGAGCTGAGTATAACTAATGGTAAAAAATAGGAATATTGAGAAGATAAACTTTAATGTACAATAATTTTTTTGAAGGATTCTGTGATGATTCTCACAAGTTTGTCTCGCAAGGTAAAAGGATTCTACAAACAAAAGAATTGTTGAACTAGATTGCAACAATAATAGAGGATCAGATCGAAAGAAATAATATTCAAGAAGGGATGCTTGGTCATATGTTACAGTCAACACAGGTATACAAATTTTGTTTTCTTGATTGATTTGTCGATTCACATTTATACATGTAAGGCTGTCATTTACTATCTGATTATTGATGCTAACATCTGCATATCATTGAGTAGGAGGTTGTCACTGTCCCACCCTTTATTGGTTTGGCTATACGAACAGAAGCCTAGAGTTTGGGAATATGATCGAGTCAATACCAATGATCTTTCAATAGAGCAGATTACAGTAACAGAATACCTAAAACTCGAGGAATGCCTCGTGGATGAGGAATGGTAAGGAACAACTATTTTCATGTCTTTTTATTGGGGAAGCAAAATGACATCAAATACAACAAATTGCTCTTTTGCATTTTAAGGTGTCAAGAACAAAAGCATGCGTACACTGTGATAGTTGCAAAAGCCTATTGATCTTTTTGGTTTTATTTTCAAATATATATATATATGTATGTATGTATGTATGTATGTATGTATGTATGTATGTATGTATACATACATATATATATACATATATAGATATGTATATGTGTATAGATATATATACATATCTATACATATATACATACATATATATATATATATATATATATATATACATACATATCCATATATATATATATATATATATATATATATATATATATATATATATATACATACATATACATACATATATACATATGTATATATATGTATGTATATATATATATATATATGTGTGTGTATATATATGTATATATACATATGTATATATATACATACATATATATATATACACATATGTATATATGCATATATACATATATATATGTACATATGTATATATACATATATATATGTACATATGTATATATATACATATGTATATGTATATATGTAAGTATATGTGTGTGTGTGTGTGTGTATTGTCCAAATTCAGGCAGAAATAGGCATTGATATTAGTTTGACAGAGTATTGCATCGTAATTGTGATATTGACGTTCATTGATATGTATGGATGATGCACACGCATTTTTGGTATTAGGACTTAGATGAACAGGACATGAAAGATGCATATTAAACCATACTTATCTACCATGTCTCTTTTTTTTTATTACAATGTGAAAACTGAGAGTAGTAGTGGTACTGTTTCTACAGAACCAAGAACGACTATGCATTAGAATTGGACTTTGAGCCCTTCAACGCATTAGTTCCTCATATGGAAAGGCCCTCATCAATTAGTGATGGAGTTCGTTTTTTGAGCAGGCATCTATCATGCCAACTCTTTCACCATGCACAAAGCATGCAACCCTTGTTGGATTTCTTACAAACATGAAATTATTGTGACGAGGTAAAACAATGCAATCTTTGTTTCTATGTTATTTTCTTGACCAGAATCATTTGGGATAAAACCAAGTCCAAGACAAGAATTACCTAGTTTCCATGCAGATTATACTTTATGCTACTTAAATCTTATATACATAATGTATCTTGTACTCGTACTTCATATCATGGCAAGGCAAATTCTGCATTTTGAATCATTTTTGAATTAGTATTCTCTTCTCCGATAACCAAGGGATTACATTAGTATTAAACATATTGGATAACCTTCACATGATTGTTTTGAACTTCACCATGTAATCAAACTTATTCCATTTCTAGAAGGCACAATTAACTAAAAGCTCAAAATTTGAGATTAAGGCCAATTTCACTAACGGTTCGAAGGAGAGGGACAATATCAATCCCCTTCTTACTCAACTAACCTAAGAGTTTCACTGAATTATTACTTTGTGTAATTTGATTCAGATTTTGGGAACCTGAAAAACTAGTGTTCCTATCATTGACCATGGCTTAGTGTATGGATTGTTTGCTTTAATATATTGCCCTTGATTGGAAGAAACTTATGGTGAGCGATACGATAAATACAATGTCTCAACTCCAAACAACCTTGGTCAAGGCAGAGGAAATTTTTTATCATCTTCGAAAGGACACACTATATGAAGCATTTGAGCACAGGTAATAAAACCCTTGAGATTCTGACAACTGAGAGTAACAAGGGCATCTATCATTAGTGGAATACAAGTTTCCATAAAGGCTAGATATAATCTTAAGCTATCATTTGTATCATTAGATTCTTGGCACACGATTTATTCCCAAAAAATCTCAGCAATTATATTCTTTACTTCCTGCAAAGTTCTTATTAGAAGTAACTACCAAAATGTAGTGAATTATTATAAATTTCAAGTTGAGGGGTCCTTTAATTCTTATGAAATTGAAACCTTTGCAGTATGAGTTGTAGCAATTGATTTAACAATAAAAAATTCTAGAATGGCGGTATAAAAGTCAAATTGATGGCACTAAAAAAAGTTTAGGTCTCATCTTGTGCAGAAAAGGAAGTTGGATGGTTTTGAATTGTTCGTATGTGCCAACAGACCTTACAAATCAGTTGAAGAGCTTTGTGACCATGAATGAGGTGGCCATGTATTTGGCAATTGTGAGGAATAAATTGGTTTTTTTGTTTGTGTTTTGTAACTAAGTTAAGTGTATACCAAAGTATTTCAAGCATGGATGGATTAAAGGACCCCAATCTGATCTCTAGAAACCAAATCAATAATACATACTTCACTGAGTAAACAAGCAGGGGGTGCAATACCTAGTTCCGCAGTCAGTCGGTCTCTGCCTGTGTCGGTTCTCTAGGAAGGTATGGATGCAGGGGGTGCACTTTGGGCAAGCAGTGTGCTGCAGGGGATTCCGACGGAGTCAGTCCTTAGTGTGAGGATATAGGGGAGTTGAATTCAAATTCAGCGCACCCCAAATTTGGCAAGTTAATGGCACGATGAGAAGTTAATGCATGTAGGTAAGATGGTAACAGATGATAACAGAGAGGGGTTCCGGTGAGCTCAACTTACTGACCGACGATGTCAAATCGGTGCTAGAAAAGTGCGCTTTTCAGATGACCTGAACCTCTGAAAATTCGCACTATAGCCTACTCCTTTTTAAAGATTTCCTTTAGATGATCAGGGGAATTTTAGGTAGAATGATATATAATGTTTAAATAAAAAATTAAATGGGTTTAATTTTAATTTTTGCAACTAATTTAGAGCTAGATCATAACCTAACCAAATTTTTTATATAGCATAAAATATCTAAATTTTTGGTCAAGTTCATATCGAAATTCCGGCTTTGGGGATTCTTAAGATAACTACCACACAAAATTGCTTTAGCTAATTATGATAAAATTCCACCTTAAATTGTGTTCAACCTAAGATGTTATTGGGTATTCTTTTTTTTAGGAATGGTCATCCTTGACATAAAGACTTCTTAACTACGGTTAACATACATGGTCACTTGTTATCATGGGACCCACACAAGTTGTGCAAAGGAAACCGTAAGTAATTATGGAAAGATGAGAAAGAAAGAAATAAATAAATTATTTTAACATCTACTAGGATAAAGATAGCCTATGGGACAAATTACTTCTCCATCTGGTTCTTGTATTCGACCCTTTTCCTGTGAAGTCTCACAATAAATGCTCCCAACTTCTCGACAAACCCATCGTTGAATAGATTACCCCAAGAGAAAGTTGCCAGAATAGCTGCATAACTTTCCCTACTGTCTTTGAAGGCCTTGCATTCTCAAACTACAACATTGACATGAAAAACTGAATACCCATAATCAAGCCTTTCATTACTCAGAAATGTGTGCAATGACTTAATCAAACAGTGATTTAATACAACATAATAATAATAAGGAGAAAACCTAGAATTTAATTAATAATCTTTCAGTCTTACAGAAAGTAGTCGAGGCTACTATCATCTTTAACTATCAAGAAACCTATAGTCCTGAATGATTACAGTGCTTAAACAAATATTGAAGCACTATAATAGTGTAAGAGGGTTGTCTATGCCATGGAACTAAGCATCAGAGCCTCTGTAAGAGAGTAAACCGAGAACCCTTAATGATTGGGGTAAAATGGAATCTCGAAAGAAAACGATGAACTTGTGAGTCCTTCGCTCACGGTAATAGCTTAACCCTCTGAAAAAGATGGAAAACTGGGGTAGTAAACCCTAACATATCACATATAAAGCATGTAGTTAGATAAGAGACTTCAAAAGATGTGAACCATAAAGTAATGGTGTAGGGGAAACATCTTACCTATAATATTCCCTATCCATCCATGCCATGTTTTCGAACCTGCTTAGAGGAGTAAGTACCCAGAGAATTAATAAGTGGGCTCTTCCTTTCTAAAACAACAATTATATTAGAGTGAGATTTCTGTAGGACGAGTTTCGAAAGTTAGTACCCGACAAGATACATCCGGACTCACACCTTTCCTCTTGCCATACTAGTGTTGAAGATCACTGGACCTGTAAGGGAAATATGACAGAGAATGGGTCAAGGGTTGTAGGAGGGCCGAGGAACAAATCAAGAAGCTCAGTATTTTGAATTGAATCAGAGCAAAGTGTAATCACCTAAAGGAGAGAAGTCATCCTCGTTCAAAACTCTCACCGCCATGAACAAGTTGTCGAGCGTCGGAAACCCTAGCTCGCAGAGAGAAAATGAAACAATGGTCTCGAAACCCGGGAGGGAATTAGTTACCACAAGTAAACCCTGATTAACCTCAACCGACAGATGGCCTCGGAAAAAGGGGATGTTGGATATGGCTCTAGGTGGCCGGGTTGGGTAGAATCTTCTGGAATGCAATACATTAAAACTTAATATTCCAAATGTGCCAAGTACTTAACATTGGAAGGGGTGAACTATTGCGATATTGGGTCATAAGTCTAAGTCAGTGGCATGGGTTTACAACCAAACTTTAGAAACTCTGCCCTAAGGGTTAATCAAAACAATTGTAGAAGGCTAACAACATTAACTATCTGAGATATAGCTTATATAAAACTTTAATATAATATTTTCATGATGTATGAAAACATTTATGTGAATTCCGTGTGTAACAAAGCATTGGTAAATGTAATGTTTTTTTAACAATGGTGTGTCTTGAGTGCATGTGGGTTACAAGTCAAGCCCTCATAAATTCTAATGATAATATATGAATGCTGCTAAATAATCCATATTCATGTTCAAATATAATAGAAATAATTTAATTTAAAATATCAAGAAGTTAAATGTTCAAATAGTGTGGAATAATATAATTTAAAATATGAAAAAGATAAAATGTTCTTGATAAAATAAAAAAAAATATAAAATAAATTTCTCATTTTTAATAAAATTAAATTTAAAATAAAATTACAAGTATTTTTATTTAATTATATTGATTTTAAAATTTAAATAATTATATAATATTTAACATAATTATTAAATAAAGAAATCCAAATTTAATACAAATGATGAACTCCTTCCTAACCCATTATTACATTAAAATTTAATAATATAATTTAAAATAGATTAATTTAGTATTCTACATATAAAGTGCTTACGTTTCTTATATTATGGGTAACTCTTTTCTTCTCTAATTTTTTTTTAAGTATTGAATTCTTTTTGGGATTTTTTGGCTAAAAAAATTGAACTATTTTTTTAAATCATGATAAATCCATAATTCCTTGGTAGTTATTTTTTTTGTTTTTTTTAAGGTATAAATCTTTGTTGCCAGAAATAAATTAATTTTAAACATAATTATTTAGAAGTATAATACTTATTTTTTATTAAATATAAGGTAGAAAATAGATGTTGAAGAGGTGATTACGTATCTTTGCAAATTAATTATATTGTATATATAATTATAATACTTTTAATAGTGATTTAGTTATATACATAAGTTTTATTTTGTGTATTCATGATAATGTGATATTTGTAAAAGGATATTGTATACGAAGGACTTAATTATTTTTAATTAGTGGTTTAATCATTATTTTAGGTGTTTGTTAGGGTTTAGTTATGTTATTGATACAAATATGATTTCTATGTGACTCGTGTATTTAAAAAATAAATCATTAATTTTAAAAATTTAAAAATTAATTATTTAGATAAGCGTGTATATTTTGGAATTGGTTTTCTCATAATTTTAATTTAATTATCCATAATTATTAGGTGGATGGTGGGGACACTTTGAACAGGCCCAGTGAGATGGCAAGGATGACTCTTGTTCTGTCTACAGAACAAAAGGATATTAAAATATTCTAAAAGTAAAGATGGTACTATAATATATAGAATACATAGAAGTGGTTTGGAGTGCATTGGACCATGGTCTGTGTATAGATTAGAGGGAGTTTCAAAACAACTGGTCAATGTTTGGTCGTCATCATACCCTTCTAGGAGTACGAAATGAAACACATCCGAGAGTTTCAATCACACACTCTAGATGAAAATTGGGTGGTTTATATCCCAACCAAAAGAAAAATAAAAACAAAAAATGTTGGAACTTGCGCTATGCCACCATTCTTGATATCCTTGCTAAAGGAATTGTAATTTTCAATTTTAGAAGCTTTAATTTGCCATTGTATTTCATGCTTCGCTTGTATAACTTATAGTTCTATGTTTTAATATCTCTTCCACTACATTAAATAGAATTACAGGCTTATCTTCACAAACAAAGATCGTAACATGCTGAAATAATGGAGTTGGCCTTGACTAACAATGCCACTTCTATGTTGTTGAATGACACTATGGAGATTCAACCACTACTCCAAATAATTGGCATTAGCTAGCTAACCTCATTAACAACTACATCCTCACTCTTCCACATTACCCTGTCTAATGGAATGCATCAACACTAGACTCTACTACCAACTGCATATACCAGAAAAGTTTCATCTGAAGACATCCGAGTCAGCTTGATCGTTTTACTTTAAAAAGTATCTTTCACTGTCTTTCAACACTCTTGTAAGGCCAAAAATTTGTCTTCAGTTTCCTTCGTACTTCTGTCTCTTTTTTCTCTTCCTGCATCACCCAAAAAAACTAATGAATACTAAATTAAATTCTTCCTTTTCCATTTGCACAAGTTCCGTAAGAATTCTTGAGCTTGAGGTTGTAAAACATAGAGTGACACTTACTAAAGACCCATCAACACTACTACATGCAAAGGCAAGCACATCCCAAACTAGCTCTTAATTATCACAAGAAGTTTTGCCCTCTATATTAACGCCAATGTATAGGGGCTAATTAATAGGGGTTAATTCCCAAGTAAACAACACAAATGAAAAGGGACTTGGGAAAACTAAAAATTGGTTAAGTATTGGCGAAGGCTTGTCTAGGAAGCTATGACACAGATAGAGATAGTGCAGAGGTTGCTCGAGCTTGAGAAAAACATTGCATTTTTCTCATATTTTCTGACTAATGCAATATACAGATAGCATGGGTTTTTAGTTGTGGTTTTACCCAGGAAATCATAGGGTAATGTGTTGATTGAATTCTTTCTCTTGTATTCTTCGTGATTTCACAATCGTTAATTATTTTCGCAGTTGGTAGAGTAGATTCAAGTCTATTATTTTAGTAAATTAAAAGTAGAAGTTTGAATCTACAAGGAATTTCTATAATAAATTATCCATATGAAAATATATACAAATTACATTAAATGAACATCCATAAACTGTAATAAAAAGCATCCAGAAACTGAAATAATGTTCATGTATCCATAAACTCTCCATATGAAAATATATAATGTATCACATGTGAAAGTGCCCTATGAAATGAGCTTGAAAATATACAAACTATGTGGTCTAAGTACCACTACCCCTATGTGACCTCTGGTCAAACATGGTGTCCATAACCCAATACTGCAATATAACACATTCAAATTCAAATTTAATTAGATCATTATTTACAAAATAAACAATATAGAAATAAATGATTTTGAACCAAATTTGATTACATATGAATCTATTAACCTCTCTCTAGTCCAAATGAAATTAAGGTAGGATGGGGGTCTAATCAATCTAGGTATGGTGCTCCTATGCCTATGGCTAAACGATTAGGGCCTACATCAATGGACCCACATCGTGAATGCCTTTGTATCCAACATCCCACTCATGTTTCCACATCATTCAACCTCAAGACCACTCTGCATCTGGGCTTGTGTACACAATGACAAAGACAAATTATAATTAGTCTACCAATTAATTAGCATGCATGTAATTTAAAAAAATAAATGTTGAAATCTTAGAAATAAATAAGTTTACCTCAATTGTCGGCCCATGTCGTTGTACATAGTGACTCTCCTCCACATGAGTGTGATGAGGTGGAGGAGACTCCATGGAAACATGCACTAATGGAGGTTGTTATGGCCCTCAATTGTCCCCTCAGATGACCTCAAAATCTCATCCATATAGCCCTGTGTCTACATGTTATCATGAACTTATTAATATAAATGTAATCCAATACAAAATTATTAAATAAATAATGTATAATTTGATTATAAGAGACAAAAATTCCATATATATATATATATACCTAGCCTATGTCACGTGGATCGTACACCCTCCAAGTGTCACGGATGGCATCACGACACATATGTGCATATGACAAAACCTGGTCAAGGGTGTTATCACTCAGGTTGTTCCCAAAAGTTGTAAGAAAGGGGATACGGCCGAGGTAACCATAGACCAATCTTTTAGATACAGATTCTAGTCAATCTACATCCAGAGAGGGCTCTCTATTTATGATTTAGCTTTGTTTTTGAATGTTTTAGGCTAGTTATGAAGTACAAGGGTTTTGTTTTGAGTTTGGGTGGTGAGATTCAATAGAATAGTGAGGCAAAACTGAAGAGTTCAGTCCATTGGGCATGATGGAGTCAAAAGAAGGATGGCTTTCCGGATTCAGTTTCTAACAGAGGATGGCATCACGGAGCAAGTTAGTGAAACATGGAACAATTTAAAGGCTGGAATCAAATGGAATGGGCTCAAATGGGTGAAGCGCAGTTTAGAATCCTTCAACATATTGAAAGAGGGAAAATGGATGATTACTTTTAAGGAGCAATTAAGAATTCCTTGGCAAATAACACATGAAAGAATCAAGAAACATGAGCAATTAAGAATTCACTGTTTATTCTAATTCTAAAGAAAACACAGAGAATAATAAAGACTAAAAACAGAGTGCAGCTAAGCAAATTCTGGATTAATCTTTTTCTTTACTATTCAGATCATGAACCACAGATGATATAACAGACAAGAAACTATAAAACACAAGGTAGAAAGTACTCATTGATCCATGGGTTGATTCAAGAATTCTGTAACAGGTCTTCTACATCGATTCTTCTTCCAGTAGGCCAAACAACAATTTGATCCCAACAACTTTTTATTCCAAAAGTTCAGAGTTACAGCAAAGTCTAGAAAATCTACATAGACCCAACCTCTTCAAAACTCTGATGAAGGGGGTATTTATACAACAAAATATGTACAAAAATATCTCATTAAAGCTGTGAGATAATATCTAGATTTTAACCTAACGTAATTTACAAGTAACATAGAAGCGGCTAACTTATGTCGTGCTGGAGGCTGGCTCTTTAATTCTGATTTGCTTCGCCTTTAATTCTGCACTGATACTCTTTATGGCTGATTTGATATTTCTGTGACTTTGGTCTGATACTCTTTAATGCTCCTCTGATACTCTTGGACTTGTTTTCATCCTCTTTAATGCTGAACCGACCTTTCTCACTGCCTTTCCTCTGTGATTGATGTCTCTGCAGGTTCCCACTGGCTGGGGTAGCAAAAATATCCCTGTAAATCTTTATTGGTCTTTTGCAAGCTCGGAATTTCCTCGGTGCTAGTTCAACTATGTTAAACGAGGAAGAAAAATGTAAAATGGTGGTTTGATTGAGGCCGTGAGCTCGTTGATAGAGCTTTCTGGTTCGGGAGGCGGTCGAAAAACTATGAACCCAGTCGTTTGCATGCTTGGAGCACCTTTTGCAGTGAAAAAAATATCAAAAATGACCTTTTTACCATTTATTTGACAAAATAATTTTGGCGGGAAATTTTGGTTCGAAGGATGGATGACGTCAGCATGATGTCAGCAGGGGGTACAGAATAGATGGCATGGTGGTGAAGTCAGCAAAGGATAGCTGACGTCAGCATGATGATGTCAGCGAGGGGGCGGTAAATGGTTTTTCCCACACCGCTTTTGGGCTTGGGCGGTTTCGGGCGGAGGGGCAGCTAACAAGCTGAGCGGTCGACACGTGTCCATAGTATGGGGCCAAAACCTCCGTTCCCCTGTGGCTTAACGTTCGGCGACAAGGGGGGTCGCGAAATGGTTAAAGACCGTTGGATGTGGAGGTCCAAATCGGACAGTGGATGATCGTTGGAGATGGCGAAGGTTTAAACAGCGGGACCCGATCATATTTAACGTTTTTTAATGGTGTTGGGACTATTACAATTGGTTCGCGGGGTTTGGTTAGGTTATTAATTAACCAAAGGTTAATTAATCCCGAGGTTTTTGCGCGGCGGAGGCTATTAATAAGCTCCTGATGAACTATTAATCCCTCATCTATACAGTGCTATGGTTATAGTTTAACCAGGGGCAGGATATTTAACATTTGGGAAATTTATATATATATATATATATATATATATATATATATATATATATATATATATATATATATATATATATATATATATATATATATATATCTATACATACTACGGGATTAGGAATATTTTATAAGGGATTTATATAATAAACAGTTAGTTTGTTAATATGAAAGAAATGAGAGCACCAAGTTTAAAACATTAAAAACTTAGGCTAAAGGGAAAAAGGAGTTTATATATGATTTTTGTACAATTTTCCTAAGTAAAATGGGGTTTTTACTTAGGTTTTTTTATGAAATGAAATGGATGGAAGGAGTGATTTGGTGATATTAAGCAGATCTTAATATCTTTGGGGGGAAATTAGTAAATGACTTTGGGGAAAAAGTATGAATGGGAGATTAGGCATGCCTCGCCTGAGTTGCATCAAAATATAAAACTGCCATGGTACCTGTGATAGAGATAAGATTAACATATTTTTAGAGACAAAACCTATCACAAGTCTCATTCTGTAACAACAATCTACCTACCCTACCTACTTTTCCTAACATTTTTTCTTCTTTTACTTTGGGTGCACTTAGACTGGAAAACCCTTTTCAACTTTTCTTTTCTTTACATGGTAAGCCTACCTAAGTCTACACTTATTTCTTCCAAGGGCTCAGATTAAACAGTTGAGCTCCTTTGCTTCTCTACCTATCTACTTATCTGCCAAGATTAAACAGTTTGGACAGATTTTTATTCTCTATCTCTAAAACATGAAATTCAAACATGAACTGGCCAAGATTAAGCTATTTGGCCATTCATCAATTGTGGCAAAAAAGTTTCAACAAGCTGTACATGATGCTTTATTTACAGAAAATGAAATAGTAGTGGCATTTGGACTTGCACACTTTCCTGGTCTTTTTTATTTGGGGTTCATTTCTTTTCATTTTTTCTTTTGACCATTTATTTTTTTCACCCTTTGATTTTTATTTTAGGGTATACCCTCTTTACATTTTTTTATTTTTTTATTTTTTTGATAATATGGAAACCTTTACAACAAGGAAATGTATGAACATATTACAGAGCTCAACCAGTCAATCATGAAATATGACACCTATTACTATAGGAGTATAACAAGGGGGTATAATCTCAAGCACTGTATCATCAAATAATGGAACTGGCGGGTCACGAGGCAATAATGGTGTTCTACTCATCTCTCCATGCAATGTGACTTGCGTACTGGCCAATGTGGTCCACATTCTATCCGCAATGGTATACCTGGTCTCAAAGCCGAGCTACGACGACTCTTATAGCTCTATCGAAAATACCATGCTTTGAGGTGGTAGTGGCAACAATCTTATAGGTGGTGGTACATGCACAAGGTACGTATGAGCCTCGACACAATCATAGCTATGACCCCTACTGTGTCCATAAAACTCAGAACCAGTGATGGTGTAATCTAGCCTCATATGTAGCACAAACTCCTCATATACATGCTTTTCAAAGTAAAGGGGGACTTGGTCATGGGGGAACTAGCCCTAAGTTAAAATGAATCGATCATAAACAAAAGGGGCCACATCAAAATTCTTAAAATATTTGAGTGGAATTAGACCAACATGTCTAGAAGGGGGGTTTAGAGGGAGGTTAAACAACCCCCCACACACATCAATGCCCTTGGTGGTAGTTTTCACTACCTCCTAAGTATCTGGGCCTCAAACCTCCTACCTCCTAATCCTATGTATGGGATGTAGAAGGTTGCTACATGGGGCCACCCTCTGGTAGGTCTGGATAAACCTATTGATTCTCTCTAACATCAAAGTCAGCTATGTCTAGTAGGCGACTGAGCAGGGAGTGTACCCAACTCTCATGTAATTCATGCATGCCAGGCCCTAACATCTTCGAGTGTGACAATGGAATCATCCCACGAGGGATTAACGTTTCACTATCATCCACAACTTTGGCCTGTTAAGGGTTTGCAAATCATAAATATAATTTAACATATATAACAAAATAAACATAATAAGATATAAAATAAATTCAAACACATCAATTGAAGACGATTTAAAAATTAAAGACAATTTCAAGACATAAACATATAAAGTTTAAAGAGGATTTAAAAATGCAAGTGGTGTACCTTCGACAGGTGAAGATGGTTTACTCTCGATATCATCATCAACAAAGACAAAAACACTACCTCTCACACTCCTAATAGCATCAGAACCAAGATCTACTAGTTGAACGAGAACTCTGGTTAGGCTACGTGAACTTTCATGAGCTTGGCCATGTATCACTGATATCCCCACACTCTTACGACCTGCGGTTATGGGCTATATGGGAGATGGCTCTATATAAATTTAGTTGGAATGGATTGATTATAAGAGTTATAGAGTTAATGAATAGAATACAATCAAATTATAGAGGAACATAAGCAATATAGTTTTATTTGAAGTATGTAAGAGTCGTCTAACCCATATAAGCTTCCATCATAGACTTCTAGAATTGAAACAAAACTATTACATATAATACATATAAACTAATCCAAGAGGAAATGTTGAGTAAAAAATGTTGACCAAAAAACCATTTCTAAACCCAACTAGAATAATCTAGCCTTCCTAAAATTTAGAGCCCCTTTTTTGATAATTTAACAATCGAAGTATTGAGTTCCATGTAAACATAATCGAAAGAAGTGATCAAATCTAACTTGACACGTTTTCCCATTTCTAAATAATGCACTTTATTCATAGAGAATAAATATGTAAATATAGGTAAAAAATTGAAATAAACCTATTTGCAAAACTAATAAAATTTCATGCCAACCAAACACTCCATAAAACAAGTTCCTATAATGTTTGAATTTGACACATGACATGGAAGTAGGTGCAAGCGCATGAAGATAATGCTTTAATGCTTTCAGTTCTTTTGTTTATGGTAAACGCACTACATAATGAAACAATTTGGTACATTATAAAAGAATCAAAATACTTTTATTCACTTTAAATTCACTTCTCATAATGGTTTTAATGTATGTATTAATGCATTGTTGAAACTTGATGCTGCATAAGAAATGAAATTATCATGATTTTTTTTTTCATTTAGAAACTAATACATAAAATATCATTAATGATTTATTAAAGTATATGTGTTGAATTTCATAATGCCTAAGCCTCCACCATTTCATATTGCATTAGATTGTGGGCAATATAATTTACAATACAAATAAATTAAACCCATAATTTATTTTTTACCATTATATTATTCTCTAACTATCATATTTTTTTTAATTAATAAAAACCAACACAAAATATAATAAATATTTTATTAATAAAAATAAATTAGGTTATATGGTTATGTTATATGTGTGTGTTATGTTATATTATAGTTATACATAGCTTTATGTTATGTTATATAATATGATATTTATGTTATTATATAGTTAAATATATAGTTATATTATATTATGTTATATATGTATATATATTATATAATTAATTATTGTTAATAAAATTTAATTAAATAAAAAAAAAATTCCCTATTTTCTACTTTTAAAGTAATTATTTTTTTAAAACAAATTACTATATTTATGATTAAAAATATTAATAATATAAATTAATTTAAATTTGAAATAAAATAAAATAAAATATATTCATGTTTGATAAATGGAGGTTTTCCATGAGTAATTATATTCATTATCTCAATATTAAGCTCCTAATGACTTCGGTTGTAACGATCTCTATTCTAATAAAGTCACATTACATAGGTAGAGGAGCAGGAAGGTGAAGATGCTTTCAATCTTTCTTCTCTTTTTCAAAATCCTCCATGTCAAAATGATGTGCTTTCATTCTTGGATGATTTTCAATATGCTAATCTTGGTAGTGAATCAAATGTAATCAACTCTTTCAATCAATCCGTAGCCTTGGGAAAGAATCATTTTGATGATGATGACTTTGTTGATGTATACAATCATGAATGCCCATGTGTAGCAATTGGTCTTTTGGTTTCTCATGAAGATTTTACTTTAGATCTAGAATATGATTCAGTTAAAGAAGATGTGCTTAGAGAAACTTCCTCTTCATCTCGCTATCCCTTGTGCTCTATCGTCTGTGATGCATCTACTTGCGACAAAGATACTCCATGCTCTTTAAGTTCTTCATCCAATGAGTTATCTTCTTAATTGCCACAAGACACTAAGATTATCCATGATGCAAATAAAAATAATTGAACCATTAAGTACTCTTGCCACCCCTCATCATCTCTTCTCTTGCATGAAGATAACTCTTCAAATCAACTTGTTCATGAAATTTCCCCGATTCGTTCATCTTCGAATTTGCGATCAAAAGAATACTTCGACTTGAGTAATTTGGTTGTTGAAGTGGAAGAATCTAGTTAAACCAGTGAAAAATATGACTGTCATCCGGTGAATAGTGGTCTTATTGAAACTAGTGATAGTAGCTATCCTCACACCATGCATGATCTGGTACAATCTTCAAAATGATATTTTACAATTCTGGAAAGTTCTGGGACCTATCAGAGAGTCGAGGCACTTCAACTTTCATTGATGCTTATGTCAAGATTTCGCGACTCTAGTAAGCCCCCTGAACTAAGCCAGATATGGTTTCTCCCGCACAACCCTTCTCTCTGCATGGTTTCACTCGATGTATATTTCTTTTTGAAAAATGTTTGGTATTTCAAGTATAATATTTCAAAATTTCAAGATTTTACTTCTGACCAAATTCAAGAATCTTTTTCAATTTATTCATCTTCATGCAAATATCTCACATCAAACCTAGGTTTGGAATGTGTAACTCTCATAGAGTCAAGGAATCGTGAAGGTGATATTATCAAAGACTATATTTGGCTGTAGGAATCATGCCTATCAGATTCATCTCTTAATAGTCAGCTCCTGTTTTTTCTTGCAAATGTTATATTGAAAATCTTCCCCTTCATTGCACCTAAAATCCTCTTGAGGAATAATGAATGCATGAGTTATCACACGAATCGAGTTCTTGTTCGTTCACCATGTCCTGGCTGATCTCACGTATTCGTTGTGTTGGCATCACTTTAAAATTATTTTCATGATTATGATGTTTGCACACTTTGTCACCAGTTATAGGAAAACAATTTGTCATATTTGGTTTGCGAGGAACTTGGTTCGATTGTTCAGAGCATTTGAAGAACTGTTCAAATTGATTTATCTTCGTTTATTACAAACTAGGAATCTAATGCTTTAATCAACTCATCTGATCATTATTCTATCTTTGATGACTGTCATTCATGTTATCATTTTCCCACCAGTATATCCAATGGCAGTTGTTTTACATCCTTCGGTCTTCATCATTAGACATCTCACTATTCGAACTTTTGTCGAGCAGTTGAGGCAATTCAGTCTCTATTGATGGTTATGTCAGATCCTAACTGTCTCGAAATGACTGCTGAATATGATCATATCTATTTTCCCTCACAATATTATCATTATAATACCGTGCCTCTAATTGAAAATCAATCTTTCCAAATATTTCAGGGTTTTCATGAGGATCATCATGAATTTTATGATCCAACCGTTGAGTGTTTGGAGCAATCTTGCTCGGCAAGCTACATTGACATAAACATGTTTCGACCTTTTCTCATTCTTGCTAAGAAGGATGACACAAAAGAAGATGCATTCACAAGAAGTCTTCGAGGTTATCCTGATTATGCTTTCCGTCGGAGAGGTAAGAATGTGCATTGGATGAAACTAGTGGTTGTGACACACCTTTCTGCCCACAGGAAAGACCTTCAAAATTTTGTGCAAATTATTCAAGATCTCATCTTTTCTCTTTCACATTGATTTATATATGTGTGAATTGATCGTATCTTTGAGATTGCAAGTCAGGAAAGATTATGGTGGCTACATTGGAAATTCCATTGTATGTGACCCCAACCTTCTAGTTGTTAGGTTAGGAGTAGGATTAGTTGCATCTTGGTTTTCCTTCTCTTGCACCCATCCTATGTTGTTTTTTTTAGTCTCTCTTGTCTTTTCTTTCTTTTCTCTTGGATTATGCTTTGGTTTAGCTTCTTTTGCTTGTCTTTTGGTTTTGTTTACATGATATGTGTTGTATTTCCTTTCGTTTTGTTTCTTTTGTTTTTGTTTCTTATTAATTGTCTCCTTTTGTTTTCATCATGTGAATAAGTGTTGTGCCTGGACCTGTTTTGGCTTCTTAGTATGTGTCTGGCTGAAGTCTAAAGAGTCTTGTGACACTTCAACATTTGGTTAACCTCCACTCTATCTTCCTTGTGTCTGTTATATGTTTTTCTCAATGAATTTCTGATGGAAAATACGATCCATCAATAAGGAGAGTTTTTTTCCAACCATGAACTTATGTCTATTCAAGAAACCTTATGCATATGAAAGGTTTTTTTTCGGTGTTTTCATGCCTATGCAATCATTAGAGGAGGATAAGGGGAAAAATCTAAACGATAAAACCTAAATTAGAGGTCTCTATATGCTTCTTTGAAGGAACAACCTCTTCTACTCTCAATAAGTTGGGATCCCTCTTCCGCCCAAAAATGAATAAGTGTTGATGCATAATCCTCTTTAAATAAATAAATAAATGTGAAAGAAGAGAAAGGCTTCCTATGTAGAGAGGTGAAACAAGCAACTCTACCGGGCTACTGTCCAGGCTCGCTAGCAGCAAAGAAATGGTTGCGTTCTTGCATGACTCCGCCAGGGTACTTTCCAGGCATGCTGGTAATGGAGCAACACCAGAGATGAAAATTTATACTCTGAAAATATTAAGCTAGCGAGCTACACTACCCTTCGCAACTCAAAACATTGTGATATTATTGAATCTTATGTTTTGTTCAGCCGAGAAGGCATAGAGGGGACCATTCTATTCATGGTATAAGTGGGGAGGCCAAAGTAATCTACACGATGAATCAATGCTCCTTGAAGAACCAAGG
This sequence comes from Pinus tabuliformis, assembly GCA_031772625.1. Lineage (NCBI taxonomy): Eukaryota > Viridiplantae > Streptophyta > Pinopsida > Pinales > Pinaceae > Pinus > Pinus tabuliformis. The sequence goes on along the minus strand of CM062814.1, from coordinate 493,451,366 downwards.
CCCCACACAGAAGAATTTAACCGAGGCATTGAAGATGGAATTCTACCAGTGTATCACCAAGTGTTGTAGCTGGTACAACACCCTCCAAAATTTTGGCTTACACTCAATTTTAGAGCCTTCCTTGGTCTTGCACATTATCGTCACAAACACCAAAAATCATTTCATGTACTTTCTTGAAGTATTTTTCTCCCCTTTGCAAGTTGGGTAAATTGTTGTCTCTTCGCATGATTTGTTGTTGCATAATGTTTAGAAGCTTGTTATGATGGTTTCAAGGGTATATATTTGTGAATGTGATTTGCTATAACCATGTAAACATTTGTCACACTCATTCGTAAAGTTTTAAGCATTGTCGCACAAGTGTCGTCATGGTTGTTGTAAAGCGTATCTTAAGTGTCACGCTTGTCGTAACTGGTCATAAAGCTATCACACAGAGGTAAATGAATTGTTCATGTGTCCTAGGTAATCTATGTTGTTGTGTCTTGAAGTATTCTAAGTGTGAGATCACAGTCGAAGTCTTATCACTGTTGACATTAGTCTAACCGGTCTTACACAACCATTTCTAAGAAGTCTTCCCGACCAAGAAACTTGGTTGCACCCAACCTCCATGAACTGCGCATTTAACAGTTTCAGTCCTCTAGCGCAATAATTTCTCTCAGCCTGGCTCTAACTGCATACTGCACAACCACAAGCCTCAATCTCCTTACCTGAGCCTCTGAACTTCCTAGTTCCATAATTTCCTAGGTTCACTGAGTGTCCATCCCCTCAGCCTGCCTCACTAGCTCCCAAAACTACACGATTTTCTCCCTTAGTCTAGCCTGAACTATGTATTATGCAGTCTCAAGGCTCAAGCTTCACCCCTAACTACCTTAGTTGCGCAATTACATAGTTCCTAAGCCTATTTCCCAACTTATCACCTAGTTTTGGCTTAGTTAATGGATCAATATGAACCATCTTAGACTAGGGGGTTTTCAGACTAGTGTCGTCTCATCATGAGTGAATTGCAAATAGAAGTACCTTACCATGTTATGTCGAGATGATGAAGAAAGAGATGAAGTAGGGAAACATGTCGAAAGACACTCTTGTAGTTGAACATGCAAGTTGATCAATCACAAGAAAGAAAAGGGACGTCAATTTGTGATCACAACTGGAGACTTAAGATCATTGAAGATTCCTTATCACCAAGTCATACGGAGGTGAAAAGAATAGCATTCTCAAGCATACACTCAACACAGAACAACAAAACTGGCTTGGCACTGCCACATCATCAAGAAGTCCATGTCGGCAATGTCATGTCATGTCATGTCATGAGTTCTCATATGCCACATCATCATTGTGAATCATGTAAATGGTATTCAAAATGTATTGTAAAGTGGAAGTTTAAAGGACACACATGGAATATAAAGAGTCATGTAAGTTGAAAATTCATAGGAAGTAAAACAGTCATGAGGGTAGACAAAGAGTAACAAGGAAGGGGAACATCACCCCTTGGTTATATATACTTTCTCATTATATGAGCAAAGGAATTTTCACCTTGGCTCCACCTGTAAGGCAATAGAGAGACAAATCAATTCTTTTGATGAGCAAGGAGTGGCTCCAACATGCCACTATTGGAGCTAGTGATGTTCATTGTATACATGTTTCTTGGAACTTTCACTTAATATAGGAAGCCTTATGGGCTAACACGTTCTTCATGCATGGATTATGGATATTTGTAAGAGTATTCTGTGAATGTTTGTAATTCATGTTTGCTTTCATATGTGCTAAATTAGTTGAACTATTTCAGTTATTTTGGTGCTTATCAATTGAGAATGTGTTTTAATTGCTATGGTCGTATTCACATCCTCGTGGACTATTCCGCTAGATATTAGACAAATATTCCTTGTTACATTGGTTGCAATGACCGTCACATCCACGTGGAGTATTTTTCTTGATGTTGTATGGATCCTTCTTATTTATGTGTGTCTTTACTAGGGTGGTACTACTACATCTCTCTTAGAGGCTCACTTCTCCTCCCCTTCGCAGTGAATGAAATTTGACACACATAGCATTGAACACTTACTAGGCACACCCCCTTGCTTTTCGAAAGCTCATTCACATGCCTCTCTCTTGTTGACAACCAAAGCCAAGGCATATCTTTAAGAATACATGGCAACCGAGCTGATATTCTAGATGGGGCTCCTACTCCAAATGGTGTGAGGTCTAATTGGGACTTCACATCAAGGAGACCCCTTGGTTGACAGATTTCCAGCACCGTAAACACATGAGTAGAACCTAACCTACTATGCATATTACACCATGACCTCTAAGTTTGTACGAACCTCAGGGTTATAATTTGAGTTGAGGAGCCCTTGGGAGTTGCAACACTCTTGGTGCAATACTAGGGCTCACCATAGTGGTTTGGAGACTAGCCATGAAAATGTGCCTCAGATCTGCATAGAGGAATGTGTAGCCAATTTTGAGCAATTGAAGCAGTTGCTTACCAACGCTCTAGTTTTAAATATTTCAGATCTAGATAAAGAGTTTTTGGTATGTATATATGCTTGAAAAAGAGGACTTGGTGAGGTTTTGATGTAGGAAGGATAGGTAATATGCTATGAGTCAAGAAAATTGAATGAGCATGAGAAGAACCATGTGGCGCATAATCTTGAGTTGGCAGAAATCATTCATGCTTTGAATATGCGGAGGCACTATCTTCGTTGTAGATGATTCATCTTGATGAGTGATCACAATGGATTGAGATACTTATTTGACCAATCAAATCTGAATGCCAGACAAGCTAGGTGGTTGGCCATGATTAGTGAGTTTTACTTCGAGATCAGATACATCAAGGGTAAAGAGAGTAGGGTTGTATATGCTCTTAGCAGGAGAGTACAGGTAAATCACATAGCATCTATGATTTTAGATGGGACATATTTATTGGATCAGATCTTGTAGGCAACACAACAAGATGACATGTATGGGGAGTTTAGGCATAGGTTACAACAACAGGGTATAGGTGAACATGATGTGGACTATCATCTCATGACAAATGGTTTGGTGAGATTTAGGGACAAGATCTATGTGCTGGACAATAGTGAGCTCAAGAAGCTTATCTTGAGGGAATTTCATGTTAAGTCGTATTCAGGTCACCCATGATATCAGAAGACATTAAGAGCGGTGAAGAAGTTATACTATTGGCCAAATATAAAGAAAGAGGTGGTAGATTTTGTGGCTAGATGTTTTGATTATCAACAGGCAAAGGCATAGTGTAAACATCTAGGTGGGTTACTATAGCCAATTCTGATTCCAAAGTGGAAATGGGAGGTCATTTCTATGGATTTCACCATAGGTTTTCCAAGGACATCTAGACAACATGATTCCATTATGGTTGTGGTTGACAAGTTGACAAAGGCAACACACTTTATTCCAGTGACATGTACTCATTCATCTAGTGAGGTAGCACATGTTTTCATCAGAGATATATTGAGGTTGCATGGTGTTGCAAAGAATATTGTGTCAAGACAGAGATGCTAAGTTCACTTGTAGGTTCTTAAAAGAGTTATTTGTAGGTTTGGGTATAGAGTTGGCCTTCATTACAACTTATCATCTGCAAACAGATGGACAGATAGAGAGGGTCAACAAGATTTTGGAGGACATGTTGAGGATGTACTTTATGCATCAACAAAGAAAGTGGGAAGAGTATATTCCACTGGTGGAGTTTGCATATAACAATGGGTATCTGAAATATTTGAAGATGAGTTCGTTTGAGGCACTTTATGGGTGGAGTTACAATACTCCTATCAGTTGGAGTGATCCAGTGAACAAGGTATTTATTGGACTAAACATGTTGGCAGAGATCTAATAGGAAATGCAAGTAATAGGCAAAAACATAAAGGTAGCACAAGATAGGAAGAAGAGTTATCCATATTAGCACAAGGTATTTAAGGAATTTCAGGTTAGAGAATTGGTGTACTTGTGCATCAAGCCCAAGAAGAGCTCCTTGAGGATAGGTTCATGTGTGAAGCTAGCACCTCGGTATTGTGGACCTTTCAATATTCTTGAGAAGACTATACCACTAGCCTACTGACTTGCACTACCTCCGACAGTGAAAGTGCATGATGTTTTCCATGTGTCATTGCTTAAGAAGTCTGTGAAAGACATTGATCATGTGACTGACTAGTCAGTATTATAGGTGGAGCCAGAAGGAGAATTCCAACCGGAACCTCAGTGCATTTTGTAGCGAAAGATGCCCATGCTCCAGAATCGAGCAATCGAGAAATTTAAAGTGCAATGTAAGAACTTTGGGCCTGATGAAGCTACATGGGAGATGGATGATCAAATGTGGTGTATGTATCCTTCTCTATTCGCTAGTTGAGTGCATGTCTTTTGGTATATGTTTTGGTGTTGTGTTTGGTTATGTCTATATATGCATATGTATGTAAATATCACATCGAGGTGTGTTTATAAAGCTCTAATAAGTTGTATGTTGTTCATGATGTGTTGGTTATGTTTTAGCAGTTGGATATGATGTAAATGCTACATTGAGTTGTGTTATAAAGCTCCATGGGCAACATATGTTTTGTTGGTTTAAAAGTGTCATTGAACACTGACGACAGTGTTCCCCCAAGGGGAGGGTTCTGTAATAGCCCAAGTTAAAAATCGAAATAATAAAGGTAATTAAGGAAAAAATAGGACCAAGGTCATGGGACATGTAATCCAAGATGAACGTTGGGAAAAAACATAGTGATGGGGATCAATGGTGATTAATTAATGGCTATGGAAATTGACAAAGGAATTGGTAAAGGATTTGGAAAGGCAAAGTGACATTAATTGGAATTTATTTATGAAAATAATGGAAAATAGGAGAAAAGGAAGGTGAAAGGTCACAGGTTGCATGTGAGGAGCAAAAAGAACGAAAAATAATGGAAATTGAAGAAAATAGAGGCCTCAATGATAAAAATGCTTCTGAGGATCAGTACACAACGTTGGTTAGTACAATTTTTTGTTAGTTTTAGCTTGAAGCTCTCTCACTATACTCTCTCTCTCACTCTTGCACACAGAGTTTTCTTAGAGCATTCTTGGAGCACATTGGATCTAGAGAAAAAGAAAAGGAAAGAAGGAAAGTGCAAGAGTACAACAAGATCAATAGCTACAACTAGATTACTTTGCAGATACCACCAAGTTTCATGTATGGTTTACTTGCTAGTTTTGAAATGCATGGTGTATGCATGTGGTTATTTGGTTAGGATCTGCCATTGGCATGGAGGATTGCCTAGATTGACAATGATTTTTCCTAGCCTTTCCATTTCCTGGATAACCATGGTGTTGTGGGTTTTTCCTTTTGTTTCTTGATTGGTGCTCATGTTTCTTATGGTTGTGGGTTGAGTTATTAGTTCCTGGAGCCTTGGTTGGACAAATACTTTGGAAGCACTGTAACAACTTGGGTTGAGTTAGTAGTCTTGGAAGCCTTGGTTGGAAAAATTCTTTCGAGCCCTTGGTGGGTTGAGATACTGGTCCTGGAGCCTTGGTTGGACAAACACTTTGGAGCCCTGTGGTAGTTGTGGGTTGAGTTCCTAGTCCTAGAGCTAGGTTGAAACAAATGCTCTAGAGCCTTATAAAACTTTGGTAGAGATCGATCTGGTGATGTTTAGTGATGTCCAACCGTGAGGTGGAATCACTGGTTGAGGATTGAGGTGGTTTGGCCTTTGGGAGCTCTAGTTCAGTTTTGTTTGGTTTATTCCATGAGATCCCACATCCATGCTTAGAATATGGCATGGAGGTGATTGGATGAAAGAGAGATTTGGTTCAGCCCAATCTATGGTCGAATGGTACATGGAAGTCCCTGACTTGGTTGGATTTTGCTTATGTTAATAAGAGCTTTTTTCCTCTTTTATTTTATGAGTAAATGTACTTGTTATTATGTGTCTTTAATGGATATTCTATCATTGTTATAAGCATGGTTTTATGACAGACTTGAGTTATGGCTCTCATCATGTTTTCGTTAGTAAATGAAATGTTAATGAATGCATGACCTAATAGATTTTAATGCAACTATTATGAGAGGGAATTAGACCTTCTTGATGATTCTTAAATAAGTATGAGATCCCTATGTTCAGATGTGTAATTATGACCTATAGATTACATGTTCATGATGTGTTTGATAGAATGTATGTCATGGTTAGGCCTGGTTAGGTCAAGTTCTTGTCTAATTTTGTATGGAAGGCTTTGTCCCTGTGTCATTTATATTTTCTAAAAGTTTCATTAAGTTCTTAGTAGTGGTTTGGATACTATCCCTGAAAAAGTGCCTCATATCTCACGGTCGCTGGCAAAAAACTAGGTGAAAAAGATTGTAGTCTCTCACTTGTAGGCTTATGCATGTGACTAGAGGGTTATGCCAACGTCTGGGAGTCTAGATCAGTGAAAAAGTAGGTTAACTCAGGGTTTGGGCACTTGGAAGGGTATTTTAGCTGTTGGGGGTCCTTTAGCACCCGAAGGAAGTTAGTAAGGTTTTTTCTATGTCGATTCCACGTCCTTAATTTCACCTAGGAGGATGATTCATATCATAGTAACTCCTCATCACATATTTACCTCGATGGATTGGTGAACTTGGGTAAGTGTGGGAGGAGGGTGGTTACAAGGTCCCTTTGAGATAATAAATAAGCAAGGGTATAATGCATATAGACTCATTCTACCACGATACATGCACATTCAATTAGTGTTGAATATAGAAAATTGAAATTCAACGAGCCTTCCTTGTTCGACCAGGAAGAGGAATAGGTCCAATCTTCATTACAAGATTGGGAATTAGAATCTCTGGTAGAGTTGAGAGAGGATATATTTTTGCAGAAGAGATACAAAACTACAATACATGGATAACATGACCTTTGACTGATTAGGTTGAAAGGACAACTTACAAAAAAGGCTTGCTAATACTCTAGAGAAATAATAGAGGAAAAATTTCCTCACCTAATTATGTAAAAAATTTGAGGATCAAAATCCTCCAAAAATGCGGAGGCACGATTTAGATTACATTATTATATTAATTTTAATCCATATTGGTTCTTTCAAATGGAAAAAATGGAATTAGTTCACAAGACCATTTTTACTGGCAGGTCCTAGTTTGGAAAATAGGGGTTTGAAACTTTTTGAAAGCAATTTAAGGCATTAAATAACATTTTTGGTGAAACTAATTTTCACATAAGCATTTCATTCGCTACCGCCATTCTACACATATATACCTTTCCATCAATGCAAGGATGACCTCAATTGGAGTCTGTATGTAATGACTTCTAGAAGTTGACCTTCCTATTTTGACTACCATAATTTGAGAGGATGCCAAATCAACTCCCATTGTTGATGGAAAAGGGAGCTAACCACAAGAAAATTATGAATAAGACTCTAGAATAGTACATTGTAACTCTATATGAGAGTTGAAGGAGTCAAACTTAATCACTAATAGGCTATTGAGGTGTGTTATAATTGGGTCATTATGAGGAAAAGGGGTTCCATTCTATTTGAATGCATTTTGTTCCTTAGATGAATAGAGTATCTAAGAGGGGATATAGAGAGAGAGAGAGAAAATAGTGAGGGTTTTTGTATTATAAAAATCCATGGGGCACTAGTCTCACTCCTTCGTATTGGCATCCATTTACATTAGAGAAAGAGAGAGCAAATCATACTCACCTTTCAGTTGGGTTTTCTCTCGAAAGGGTTTCCCAGATTATATTTTATGTTCATTTTGGTCTTTGAGTCTAATTTTGTTGTTCTCTATTCTCCGTAGTTTATCTATTGCTTGAATAACCAAAATACAATAGTTAACAAATCCAGAAGTCTAAGGAAAAATTAACCTTCATAATGTAGATGTCATATTTTCAAATATATGTTTTATCAAATTTGTTGTGATGAATTTTCTAGTGGAATATGATTCCATGCAAATTTACAAATCAAGTGTTTTGATATACATAGGTCAACATGTCCATCAATTTAAGTGCATAATGAAAATACACATGCCATAAGTGGATGTAACTACTTAGGTAAAAATGGGTCAATACATACACACATCCTTTGTGAAGCTTCATTATTAAGATTTGATTTAAAAAGTGAGGTGGGATCATGATGTATGGTCTTTGCGACCTCCTAGGGAGAAAAACTTGGGATATACAAGTTCCATTGGAACTTAAAATGCTCCACCCAATGGTGTATGAGATGTTGAACCCTATGGTCCAATATGTGTAATTGTCCAACCATTATGGTTCCCATGTCCAAGACATACAATTCCCTCTAATTTAGCTTGTGAGTTTCAATATCAAAATAGTATCATAAAATAGATACATGAAAAACATCATGAGATTTATGCAAGTGGGATGGTAAATTTATCTAATTCTCTCTCAAGCCTTCAAGATTCTTATAAATTAAGTTGACAACATTATCCCTTTCCTAACTTAATGGTACTCTTGTTAGGTTGGCTACAAGTAAACCTTGATGCATCAGCATAAATCTTATGTTTATCATGTGTCTCCTTTAACCATTGTCTAATGTGAATCACTTACTCCATTTCTCGAATCAATTCAAGCCCTACTATTACTCATTCTTCTAACCTTTCCCAACTTATCATTTTCCCACATGGATTTCCAAACAAAACTTGATAAGGAGGCACTTCCCAACTTATCATTGTCCCACATGGATTTCCAAACAAAACTTGATAAGGAGGCACACTGCTTAAAATGCGGTAACTTTTATTATAAGAAAAATTCACCAAAGGTATTTATTTCTCCCAACAGGTTTGGTTATCCATAACATACATCCTAATCATGTCTTCCATAAATTGATTCACTTTTTCTATGTTGACGTCCATTTCAGGAAAATATGTTATGCCCATGTTGACATGAGTTCCCAAGTTTGACTACGAACTTGTCCAAGGTCTGCACATAAAAAAAAAAAAAAAAAGAGTCTCTATATAACTTTTGGGTAATCCATGTATATGGATGACTTCACTTATAAACATGCATGCCACATTAGTGAGATCATACATGTATATGAATGGAATGAAATGGGTGTTTTTGGTCAACTTAACCACTATGATGAGTATGGCAATGTGTCATTGTGATGTAAATGGAAAGCCCACATTGAAATCCCTAGAAATTACTTCAACTTGGACATATAAATATGATGTGGTTGTATAAGTCTTACGGAGTGATGATGATATTCTTCACTTGTTGACATTTGAGATGCTTAGTGGCGAATTAGAATATGTGACTTTTCATGATTGCCCAAAAAGTAAGTAAATAAAGTAAATCACTCTCCATTGTTATTATCCTTATGATTGAACTAGATCCTTCCATCTAGATTCTTTCCCTGAGTTGGTAGGTTAGTGTAGTATAGATATCCAAATATAATAATGAGTAAAAGATAAATAAGTAATCTTCACCAAGTTAGGAAATAGGTAGTAAAAATTGATTTTCAATGTTTTCAATAATTTCTAAACATCCTAAAGAGAAAATAGACATGTAAAACTAAAAAGGTAAGTTAGAGAAAAATAAAGAGATCCCATTTGGATAAAATAAATCTAAACATATAAAAACATTCGCTTGGTTTAAAAGTCTCTACCATAAATGTGATTCCTTTGTTGCTTCAATCCATAGCATATAAAGCAACAATGAGTAGGAATAAAAAGGAAAACTTAAGAAAACAAGCTTGAGTTATTATTCTTCACAACCTACAATTAATACTCCTTATAAATGTTTCTCTTATGAGAAATGTGTTAGTTTGATTGGATCCAAATGTCTATGGGGAAATACACTTGGAAGGACTATATTCCCATAGTAATTATTATAAGAGAAGATACAAAATAAGCTTCTATTTAAGGAAAATAAGCTAAATAGGATGATGCTTGAAGTTATCTAGTCAAATAAAAATATCAACATACAATTGAATACTTAAATAGAATAATAGAATATTTGAAAACTAAATATTCTACAAATATAGAAGAATAAGTGGTAAAATGAAAAAAAGATGTGAAGCTAAATTTACACAAGTATAGTGGGAAGGAAATGGACTTTACCAATAGTAAGACCTTTAAAACAAAAAAAAAAAAACACTCATTATAATATAGTTTCAATGTTGGATTCTTAGAGTGCATAAAATCATATTTCCTCCTTAAATTCGATATATGAAGATCTAAGTTATCTTTAAAAGTATTCTGTCTTGAATAGTTTTATTGCTCATTAAGTGTGATCCTTCCTAAATTTGATATAGTGAAGAGCTACTTATCTATGAAAGTAATCAAGACATGAGTCATTGTATTACTTATGACCAATTGATAAAACCACATGGGGTAAGTACATGGACATATGATGGAAAATTTTGGGTATTGCATGGATTTTATATATGACATTTCCCTTTTTAATTATACAAGCGTTGTAGGATACATGTTAATTATTTATATGAATTTGACGATAATTATTATTATTATTTACTGTCATTTGATTTATTAGATTTTAAAAAAGATAAGGAATTATTTGATTTGTTTTAGAATTTTATTTTAGTGCTAGAAAATATTTAAAGGAAGTGCTCCAAAATCGCCTTAGTTGAAGAGTTAAATAGTTAGGAAGACCAATATCTGCTTTAAGGGCAGTTCGTAATAAATATTTTGAAGTTGTTATTTAATGTGGATGTACATAAGACATTTTAAGAGAAAGTGCTTTTCACCTTCAACCCTCTTAGTGTCACAAAGATGACAAATTCCTTCGACCCATGACATAATAGGAATTTTGACCACCTCATTTCACTGCATGGAGCTCATGAGAATTTGTTCCTATCTTAAAAAGTTGGTTTTGATCATTAGACTAGTCAAAATAGAGATACTTTTGATCTTGTTGATTAGGATTCATCACCTTCTCATAGTATCTTAATTTTCTATTAGGAGATAATTCTTTATTGCACCACAAGTTCTCCTTAAATTCAAGTATAATAGTATTTTAAATATTATCATTATTCCACTAAGTAACCTATTCTTTAACCCTGATTATTTAGCCAAAACAATTGCATATATATTCACTCACACACGAGTTTTTGTTATTATAATTTAGGCATGAACTCACTACTTTACAACCCTTATCATTAGTGAACATTGAAATAGATCATTATTGAGAAAAATAGTATCAAAAAATATCTTCCCACTTTTATGGATCTCATACCTTGAAAGGAAAATCAAGAAATGTATCTCCACATTCATGAACAAGGCCGCCTAGCTAGCGTTCCATGCCGCTTAGTTTAATAAAAGAATTTAATGTCATAATGTGTTGTATGTACTCCAAACAATAATCAAATTGTAAAATGAGGTATATGAATATTTTTTTAACTTTTTTTTAATTAATTTTTTTAATATAATTAAACATTTTTTGTTAAATAAAAGTTATATATATATATATATATATATATATATATATATATATATATAATTGACATTGAAGAGAATGATAACAAGTTAATAATTATTTATTTAATATTGAATGATGGCAATTTTTTTATATAATGCTCATATTATAGTACACATGTCATGTCATTAGAGTATAGATTGATATAATGAGAGTTGTACAAATTGTACACATGTTATTTTTACATATTTTTTTCAAATTTATATTTTTTAAATTATTTTTTTGTAAATTAAAAAATAAAACCCATAAAAATTGTCTATTCAATACTTTACACCAATGAGAAAATGGAATTTTTGAATTTAATTACAAACCATTTGTGTTTATGGTACATAATAATTAATATATAATGTTATTTTTCAAATTATTTATAATTATTTATATTTATTGTACATAGTAATTAGTGATATAGTACATAGTAATTAATAATAGAGAACACAAAAGTCAATGCTTGCCATCATTACAAAATAAGAGGAGAGAAAATTCAGCATATCATATTTGAGATAAATAGAAATAAATTTTATTTAAAAATATTAAATTTAATTTCATAATGTTAAACTTTGGATAGATTTTATTTTTGTTTTAGTAAAAAAAATACATTATCATGCCAAAATAGGTTATAACTTTTTTGTTTGTTTGACTCTTAAAATAGTACTTAAAATAGTACCTAAACTAATGTTGTCATTAGTCTAGGGCATTAGATGTTAGCTCAGCTCGGGCTCACGAACATGTTGTATATAAACATATAAGCAACAGGGCATAGCACCTCGCTGGCTACACCACATGGCGGTTGCATCTACCATAGTCATATTTCATTCTGCCATCTATGAGTGCATGTTCTGTGGCGTGGACAGGCAAGTTAAGGTGGATTGGACACCTCACATCTTGAAGACCAACCTTAGCGAATTGGACACTAAAATCTGGTAATTAAAAAACTATCCTGAAACTGTGCGCTCACAAGAAGAAAAAGGCTACCAAACCACCTCTCCCTTTGGTCCTTCGGTCTAGCGGCCTTAGTGAGCGTGCCTCTGCTGGCCACGATTTCCTCGGGGGTTCTTGTTGTGCAGGCCTCTGATGTTTCTGTCTATCTTTGTTGCAGGTGAGGCTGTCTCTGCTATTTCTATATGTCTTTGTTGCTTGTGAGGTTGTCTCTGTTGTTGCTGATGTTGCCTTTGCTGCAGTTGTGCCTGTGGTTGATGTTGCCTTTGCTGCAGTTGCGTTGGTGGTTGTCTAGATGAGGAGCTGATGTTGCCTTTGCTGCGGTTGTGCTGGTGGTTGTCTAGATGAGGAGTTGTCTCCGCTGTTGCTGATGTTGCCTTTGGTAACCGAGGCCCAAATTCACTTGGCCAGACCTTATTAAAGCTTCTAGTCCTGAGCTCCCGCTGGGTATCAATTAGAATCTGACTAAGGACATGAAGAGAACAAGGGCTAACATCTCCTTATTCGAACTCTGCCGGTTGGAGCATCATGCATTTCTTGAACAAGCTCTTAAATAGAGTAAGGCACAGGACGACTAAAACCTGAACAACGGAAAAAGTATTCTTCAGAATAGTAATGTACATTCTAACCCTCCTAGTCATTCTGTAAGTAACGCTGCAATAATCGAAAAGAGGTCTATTTCTCCACTCTTCTATGCTATGACGGGATGCAAAAATGCCAGGGCAGGTAAGCTGAAACAACCGTTGTTGTTGGGATTTTGATAAGCTGGTGTTTTTATGGTTTTTATTTTCTCTTACCATGTGGTCGTCTTCCTCAGAGACATGAAGACATGTTTCATTTTCCTCAGACGCATGAAGACAGGTTTCATCTATGAGCATCCACGTTTCATTTTCTTTCTCTGACCGCGTGGTTTCCTCTGTCAGGTGTGAGTCCCTACAGTGAGTTTCAATCGTTGCCGCTAACTCTATGGGGCCTGCAACTATTTATTTTTATTGGCTTGGTCAATAGTACTGTACTCATTATCTCGTTTAGCAGTTGAACCATCAGCAAGAGGAATAATAGGTAAGCCATGAGAAACAGAGGATAAATCAGAGCTCATTCCAGTCGCATAAGGAACATGGATATAAGCCCTTGATGTAGCCAAAAAACCAGTTTAGGTAGTGGCATAACTTATGGAGGAAGACGTACCTACTCTGGTTCTCCTTGGATTAGATCAACTGCCCTAGAATCAGGAATGCATAAGTACCAATAACTTCTCGTGCGTGATGTCTTACCAACATAATAACATGTAATTGCAGTTACTCTAGCCTAGTGGGAAACTAATCTCTCTAGTCGCTTTTTCGATCACTCATTTCGAGTCGTTGCAATTAGCTATCAGTGGAAAGAGGTAGGTTCAGTTTGTGCACCTCTGGAATGATCGATTGGGTGTAGGAATGACAGTAAGCCACTCTTCCCTAAGTGTTTCGGAGCCACCTCTTTTTTTCGGATGCCCTACTTGAAAAGGTGCCTTGTGGCACTAAAATTGGGCTTTAGACAAGTGGATGGGCATTGAGAGATGCTTCTTAGATTCACAAGTTGCTTCAATGCTTTTGGAAAACCCTTAAAACCATCGGAGATTTACTGATCGAGGCTTTCTTTATAATAATGCATAGTTTAGGTATGCTTGTATTAATGCAGAGTTTCTAATAACTACGGATTCCCCAGCCATAAAGGAAGGTTTGAGAGATTTACTGATCAAGGCTTTATTTATAATAATGCATAGTTTAGGTATGCTTGTATTAATGCAGAGCTTCTAATAACTACGGATTCCCCAGCCACGAGGGAAGGTTAATAAGACTGGTTCATAGGGTCTATGTTGCCGAACACTAGGTCGGTCGAACGTTGGTTCAAGGGTAAAGGGTAAACGCATAATAGTGTCATAAAGCCAAAATGGTCTCAACCGAAGCCTTAGTTGGATCTATACTCGTATATAGAAATCGATAAGCCAGATTAGTAAATGATTTTGCGTGCAGACCCTCCCAAGCAAATTTATAATTTCTATTGCTGAGGTGTTGGCTTCGTTAGATCTCATCAAGATGATTTGAGGTTACATGTTCATAAGGGTATTAATGGTCGAGCATGGAAGGCCTCCTCAAGTGTCATAGATCTAATGGTTTATGTAGTATTTTTGTCTTCTTGTCTCTTGGTACCTTTGTCTGTTGGTTTGTCTCGGGTTATTCATTTATTTCCAACAGGTAAGGTATCTGCTACTAGGGAAGGCTCTCCCATCCCATGCATGCCAGGCGAGCTAGGCCGGGTTACTCCTTTATTTCTGATAGACAAGCCCGAGCTTGCTTGCATTCCCTGGGTGAACGTATAAATTCCATGGATCAGGCATGGCTAGATAGACATTAATCTTTCCTTCCCTAGCTTCCTTCCTACAGCCGCCTAATCTCAGCTTCCTTCCCTTGTGAAGTCACATGAGAGCTATACAAGGAGGAGTATAATAGTCACATGAGAGGTTCCCTTTATTACATAATTAGGATTGTGTCGGTTCCATTTATTTCTCTCTATCTCTTGTGAATTTCCATTTATTTCTCTCTATCTCTTGTGAATCTCAACAGGATGTGGTCTGATACTTGGTGAGTGCATTCCAGTTAAGCCTTCAGATTCTATTGTTGTTTGTTGGACTTGCATTTGTTGTTCTAGTCTTTCTGTTTCTCTAAATATATTGCTAAATATTTCTCTATTCAACTCCTCCAACTTTGTTAACTGGAGTTTCTTATGTAAAATTAAGAGTTTGGAGCCTTAATTTCTGAGTTCCTGCCACCATTCCCTGATCCTTTGCATGAAATTTAGATGGGAAGGCCATGTAATCTCAAATTTGAAGGGGATCTTGGCAATTGAACTTGCATCATGGATGGAATTACTAGTTGCTGATCAAACCCTGGTGACAAAAATTACATGAAGTGCTCAGCCTGCTTGAGTTCCTCCAGCTTAGGCAGGGACTAGCTACGCCACAACCCCTCTTGTTTTAGAATATTTTTATTGTTAAATCGTAAAATGTTAATTTTAAAGATTTAGGGTTTTAATAATTTAAAATATTTTTTATTATTTTTTTAATTATTATTTTGAGTGATAAAAAATAATTAAAATTTTAAATTGGTGGTTGAGCTAATATTAAAATTATTGAAGGTTGGTTTAATTAGTTGAGTTCTAGTTGTTAAAAGCACTTCATCAATGGGAGGTTGCTAGGTCAATTTTCTTAGATGCCTTTAAAGTGGATATTTTACCTTATAAATGAATATTTAAATTATTTAAAAAACAAATAACTTAATATTGAGTTTTAATTTTGAGAAATATATTTTATTATTTTTATAAATGATTATGTGGTTTTTATAATAGATTATGATGATATATATGATTTCATTTTTAATTAGAAATGGCATATAACAATTAAATTAGATACATATACTGACTTAGACTTCTAATTATAATAGATTATGAGGATATACATGATTTTATGTTTATTTAGAATTGACATTTAACATGTAATTATATACATATACTTATTTAGACTTTAAATTTAGATAAAATATTTTAATATCACTTATAAGTAAAAATTATTTAATAATATTTGATATTGAGATTTTGTTTTATGATTTCAATAATGTCATTGATTCACATAGCATCCATGTAACTTTTTTAATTTTTGAAACCAATAGATTTAGTGTTTATTACACAATTTCTAGTTAGTGTTTGGAATGTTGAAACTAGTTGAAACTAGAAGGGACGGTGCTTCTAGTTTTGAGTAAACTGATTCAAGTACTATTGCTTCCATTTGATCCACTGCGAATGTATACTCCACCATCATTGAGATGCTTATCAGTAATGCCATAGAGAACTATTAATAGTTGTTGGTAAAGGGGAATAAGGACAATAATTTGGGAAAATAACTTTAATGTAAAGAGCAGAGTTCTTTTAATGAGGGAATGCAACACATTAGGTATTATATCAAATACTCCACCATCATCGAGATGCTTATCAGTAATGCCATACAGAACTATTAATAGTTGTTGGTAAAGGGGAATATGGACAATAATTTGGGAAAATAACTTTAATGTAAAGAGCAAAGTTCTTTTAATGAGGGAATGTGACACATTAGGTATTATATCAAATACTCCACCATCATCGAGATGCTTATCAGTAATGCCATATAGAAAACTATTAATAGTTGTTGGTAAAGGGGAATAGGGACAATAATTTGGGAAAATAACTTTAATGCAAAGAGCAAAGTTCTTTTAATGAGGGAATGCGACACATTAGGTATTATATCAAAGGGTGTAAGGTAAGTATTTGACAAATTACTTGCATGCCAAGTGTATGTCTACGAAGAAGTGTTTGTTAAAATTACTACTCAACTTGTGTTTACTAAAGAGGAGAAAACATTATCAAGAACCAACTTGAGGGTTTTTAGTATAGTGTTGGATATACTTTCTATTTACAAGGTGTTGGATGAAAGGTTTGTCCAACACCTATTATATTGGAACATATTATGTTATATAATATAATATGCTTTACTCTATATTTCTCCTTAGTTCCACCTTCAGCCTCATAACAAAGGTATGTTTGCATTAGTTTGTTGTAAACTTTGATTTCAGTGTAACATTTCATATTATGTTCGAGTCCCTTATTGGGAACACTCTAAGTTTGTGGGTGCATTATGAAAATTCTATATCGGTTTTAAAGATGAAATTTGAGCTATCATAGGCATTCTTGTGGCTAATAAAGATTTACTCTATGGGAGCAGAAACAACTTATGAACACCATTCATTATATATCTATTGCTAGGTAAATTTATGATCCTCTTTTGGAGTTATAATTCATTGGAGAAATACTTCTAGGGTGCCTTGAATTTCAAAACCAATGCCTTTTAGGAATGTAGTGGAAAACAATTCTACTATTCCAAATGCCTTGAAGCCTTCTCTGTTTGTAGTGCTTATATAATAGATCAAATTAAAGAAGTGTCTTGAGTAAATATTTGAACATCTGAGGTTACTTAAAATTTGTTTCATATGAAAATCCCTAGTTATTTGTCAATTTTATGGATATTGATCTCCTATGATAGCTTTGTCCTAATAAATCCACTCAATTATGACAAAAAAATGTAAGATATCTCTTTGTTTCAAATATTTATTTTTCATAACTCCTCTAATTTGATCTTAAACTTTTCAATAGTTACTCAAAATGCCAATTTATATTCATCTCCCAAATTTACCATTATAATTTTAATATTCATTAATTTTTCAATATTTTAACATTTACATAAAATTACATTTTAAATAAATTAAAATAAAATTATACATATACACTTGTATTTATGTTAAAATAAGTCATATTTTAATTTTTTAAATAAAATATCTTAAATTAAAAAATATTCACAAACAACCAAAAAAATATATTAAATAAACATTTTAAAAGCAACAACATTCTCATATTAAATATATATATTTGAAAGCATCTAAATTAAAAAAATATTAAATAAACGTTTTAAAAACAATAACATTCTCATATTAAACATATATATTTGAAAGCATCTCTAAACAACTTACCCAGATAATCGAGTTAGCAAAATTTATTAAACAATAACCAAATAAATAACTCTATCAATTGCGTGCATCTCACAAAAAAATATAATTTTAAAAAGAAGGTATGGGGTCAACTTACTTAATACTATTCAGCGAACGCCAAAATTTCAGTCTCAACAATTATATGAAAGTTTGAGATAATCCCATGTCAGCGAAAATGACAGAAAAGGAAATAATTATTATGAAAAAATAAATAAATTATTTTAATGTTCATAAAGTTAAAGATAGTTTATAAGACATATTTTTTTCAACTGGTTGATGTATTTGGTTTTTTGTATTTTGTTTTTTTTTACCTGTGAAATCTTATTATAAATGTTCTTAGCTTCTGGACAAATTTTTTGCTAAATAGATTATCCTAAGAGCTCGCTACCATAATATCTGCGTAATTCTGAGTAATTTTCTCTGTTGTCTTTGAAAGGCTCAACATTCTAAATGCAATGCTTTTCTGTTTCCACTTTTTAAGAAGAACAAAAAAAACTTACTCTTTTTTCCCACACTTCTTTTGGCCTTTTCCATGACCCTTAGTCCTTTATTGAGCAATAAGAATTTTGGCTCTCCAAAAATATTGGCCTCTATGTGAATGATTATGATTGAAATTAAACACTTTGAATTTTGGCTCTCCAAAACTATTGACCTCTATATGAATGAGATTAAACACTTCAAATTTTGGCTCTCCAAAAATATTGACCTTTATACAGATGATTATGAATAAAATTAAACACAAATCTAAATTTTTGAAAAATGTATCCAAATTTTATGACATCACTGTCTTTGTTGTTGGTCCCAATGCTTAGTCATATGACAACAGAGGAAGTTGCAAGGAACAGGGCACGCAAAGTGTTGGTCCCAATGTTGTGTCATATGAAAAGAGAGGAAGTTGCACGGAAGAATCCTTCCAGAGCACGCAAAGGGAATGGCGTTGTCCCTGCTCGTTTTAACAGTGCTTCAGACTATTTTGTCAAGTGGTTATCAATTCGAATATTTGGCAATCTATGGCAATGGAAGAACAGTTGTTACAATTTGGAGACTAGAGCACTGCTGACATGATATTACACTTAATTAGTATAGATGGAGGGGAGCATGGAAGAAATGCTCTGTATCTCCACTCTCAAATTCTAAAAAGTTCTGAATATTTTGCAACGTTGTTATGTGAGCGATGGTCGTCGGAGAGACCACCTATTGAAATGGAGCTAACTGTTAGCTCCATTAAGTTTTGCACAATTGCTGCCTACAATTAAGGAATTGCAGTCTTTCCTTAACTTATGGAAACCAACTGCAGTAGTTTCCTTAAGTTAAGAAAAGAAACTGCAATTACTAAATTTATTATTAGGAGCTACTATAGTGGTCCATCACTTTGATTCAAGTTCTCTGCCTTGATTTGTGGACATCTAACACATAGCTATTAGAAGCTTGATGGAAGCTTAGCTATATGTTCATCTGTTTGGTCCCCAAGCTCCTCTCTCAATCCCCTTCAGTTTTACACCATCTAGCTGAGATAGCAGAGCTTGGAAGTGCCTTCAGAATTTTGTGTTCTTTTCTTTTTGCTTGGATAGAAGCTGGAGTGCTGAAGAAGAAGCAAGTGGACTGTGGCCTCCATCAAAACATCACCAATGGCTGGAGGTAACTCGTATCCCTGGGCATTAAGATTTAATGATTCTTTGAGTTTATTCCGCATGCAGAATCGTTGCATGAAATTGTAGAATTTCTAACATTTGGTATCAGAGCCTCTATTACCTCTACCTTGGTGTGCTCTCGCCGCCCTTTTGTCTTTCTGTGCACCTCAAGGGCGCCACAGTCGAGCTGCATGCGCTCCCAAGCCAAGCTGCATGCGCTCCCAAGCCAAATGGCATATGACTTTGGTTTTTGGAATTACCTTTCGTTTCTGTTTTAAAATTTTAAAATTCTCTTTTTATTTTGTTATATGTTTTAAGGTTGAAAATCATAAAGGGAGAGTTTTTTAATTGGAAATGGTATAGAGTTTTATTCAAAGCCGATAACGGGTGTGTTGGATCTTTCTGTTGATGGGTCTTTTAATTCTGTGCAAGCTGAATTCACTTGCGTTAACTTCAGATTTTATTTCCCTCTTTTCGGTATGCGATTGCTTTGTTGTGTAATAGGCTGGGTTAAGTTTGGAATATTTAGAAAATAACTTATGCTTCTTGTGAGATCGATCAACTCTGCGAGAGTTGAAACCTGAACGTATTTGCACTCATTGCGATTATTTTTTAAAGAAGTGAGGGCATGGGATGGGGTTTGAACATGCAACCTGTGCTATGCAACTGAGCTAAATATTAATCCGCCATAGTATACTATTGATTTAAGATTATTTTGTTTGTGACATTATTATTGTTTAATTTTAAAATTATGGGCACTGCCATTGACTATCGAAAGTAAATTCAGAAAGGTGTGGAATGCTCATTGTTATTGTCAGGCATATTCTTCACTGCATCTCCAAAATGTATGAAGTAAAGTTAACTATTAATTTTGAGTTTGCTTCGTAATGATTGGATGTGGGAATCTGCCATCCGCATGAAGTCAGTTATGAAAATCCAAAGCTCGGAAAGCTTGTTCGTGTTCATGGTAATTTAATTGACTATTTAATCTGAGATCCCGAAATCAATTTCAATCACGGAAAGTGGAGCAGAGAGGTGGTCTATGCAATTTAGGACATTATTCATTGCATTATATATATGAACTATGCATCCCACCGTGGAAATGTCGATCAACAGAAATTTTATTGTTTTGTCCCTTTTCGTTCTTCCGTCTGCTTAAATTTGTATTCCACGTTTTCTGTTTGAAATTTATATGGTATTGTGACTATATGGTATGGTAAATTGTTACCTGTCCGATGCAACCATTATTATGTTTATCATAAAACACACATCGTTATAAGTGAAAATTGAATATAATATACCTTTACCACTAAGGTTTCAATCAAAAACGATATTGGTAAAGAGTTATAAGTGAAAATTGAATATAATATAGGTTTACCACTAAGGTTTCAATCAAAAACTTATATGGGGGCAGAAATGCCTGTCTTTGTGTTTTTATTTTTGAGTTTTTGCTTTTGAATAACACTAGCCGTTATGGTATATGATCAAAGGGTAATACCATGTAAAACAAAATCCAACGTTAACCAAATACGTGGCATGGTATATATTTTTTGATTATGTTTCTTTGTTTTGGTTATATATATTTTTATTTATATAGTTAATTTGGATAACTATATAAAATCAACAATGCAAAATAAATTTTATAATTTTTATTACATATTTATTGTAAAATTTACTTTTTGCTTGCATCATAGATGATTTTATAAATGTATATTTAAAGTAAATGGCAAGGTCAATATATGACCTGATTCATTCAAGAACATGCACATGACATGAAGGCTTTCACCAAAGTCTCGGGTATGAACATGAAATGTTTGTGAAGTCTATTCTTTTTTATATGAGTCATGTTAAAGGAAATAGTTTATGCATTCTTAAATATTTCAATATTTCAATATTTGAAATGGTTTAGTCTTTTGTTTCAAATTATTTCAAATTTGCAGTTTTTGCAAATTATTTAAAGAAATAATTTATAACTTTTTAGAGCCCATTTTGTAATTAATTTAAGAATTAGTCTTAAATAAATTATGGGACAGTTAGACTAAGGAATGTAAATTTAATTTTATTTATCTTGTGACCAAAATAGCTTGTTTGCTGGTCAATTTTTGTTGTTTTATAAACTTAAGGACGGAGCCTGAAGTCAAGCCAGCTAGCCTTCGAACTGCATTTGCTATGCAAGTGCAAAGTAGATCAACGCTGCTTCAGTCAATCTCCGGGTTAAGTTTATAAATTGAACAATCAATTTGTAGTCATTTTCGGTAATGCTGACTGCTTTAACCTTAATTTTGATTTTGCTGGAAAAATATTACAGTTATATGGAGTTTATTAAAATGTCATTTTGACTTACTCTTTTCAGTAAACATTATTTTTCTCTCTGGTTAAGTTTTGTTTATGCAGCAAAATAATGTCTAGTGATCCATATAATTTTAATTAATTAGAGAATAGCCACAGCATCTTTAATTAAATAAAATTATATATTTTGTTTGATAAGATCACATAAAGATTATTTAGACATTAAATTGTAATTAATTACACTGAATATAATAAATTTTATCCCACAGGAATCTTTATTATATTTATGTAATTAATTAGGATAAAATTTCATAACCTACCCACAGGAGTTATGAATTAATAAGTTTTATCATAAAGTTTTATTGAATCTGTTTGAATTAAAAATTTAGCCCACAAGCAATTTTTATGTCATTTGATTCAATTCTTTTTTAGCATGATTTACACTGAATATAATGAATTTTATCCCACAGGAATCTTTATTATATTTATGTGATTAAATTAGGATAAAATTTCATAACCTACCCATAGGAGTTATGAATTAATAAGTTTTATCATAAAGTTTTATTGAATCTGTTTGAATTAAAAATTTAGCCCACAGGAAATTTTTATGTCATTTGATTCAATTCTTTTTAGCATGATTTACATTGGTAAAACATGAAAGTTTATTAAGCCTCAATTTTAACATAAGCATGTGATTCTTTATTTTGATGCAGTAGTACAACCTGCAAATTTCTCTGAAATTCGCTGTGACATTCCCAAACTTAAGGGAGATAACTACAAGATTTGGAAGGAGAGGATTCTCCTTCATCTAGGGTGGATGGACATAGATTATGCTATCAAGAAAGATGAACCATCGACACTCACTAATACCAGCACTGCAGCGGACATCACGCTTTATGAACAATGGGAACGATCCAATCGTCTAAGCATGATGTTCATTAAGACCAAAATTTCAGCTGGTATTCAAGGTTCCGTTGATCAGCATGATAAGGTCCGAGACTTGTTGAAGGCCATTGATGAACAATTCGTCTCTTCAGACAAGGCACTAGCAAGCACCCTAATCATGAAGTTCTCATCCCTAAGGCTCACCAGTGTTAAAGGTGTGTGCGAGCACATCATGCAGATGAGGGACATTGTGGCTCAATTGAAGAAACTCGAGGTTGAAATATCGGAGTCCTTCCTAGTGCACTACATCCTGAACACCCTTCCGCACCAATATGGACCTTTCAAAATCTCATACAACACACATAAGGATAAATGGTCAATTAATGAACTCATGACCATGTGTGTTCAAGAGGAAGAGAGACTGGTGATGGAACTGGGAGAGAGTGCAATGCTGGCAACGCGTGGAAAGGGCAAATCTCAAGCCAATCGGAAAGGGAAAGGTAAAGTACCTCCCCAAGCCGATATCAAGAAGGTTTCCAAGTGTTTTTTCTGTAAGAAGAAGGGACACATGAAGAAGGAATGTGCCAAATTTCAGAAATGGCTTGCAGACAAAGGTAATTTAATCTCGTTTGTTTGTTATGAATCTAATATGGTTAACGTTAATATTAACACATGGTGGATTGATTCTGGATCAACAATTCACATTTTGAATTCCTTGCAGGGTTTGCAAAACCTAAGGAAGCCAGTGGGAAGTGAGCAAAGCATCTTATCAGGAAACAAGATGGGCTCGCATGTGGAAGCCATAGGAACATGTTATTTAACTTTAAGTAGTGGTTTTGTTTTGGAGTTAGAAAAGACCTTTTATGTTCCAAGTTTTTCTAGAAACTTGATTTCAGTTTCAAGGCTTGTACTTTTTGGATATTCCTTAAACTTTTCAGAAAAATCTTTCAGTCTATTCTATAAATCTGATTATGTTGGGAATGGTATTTTTTGTCTAATGGTCTTTACTGCATTAATTTACAAAGAAATGTCACATATGATTCAATGCATGTTCACACTGGCACTAAAAGATGTGTTATTAATGAAGATTCCTCTAAATTATGGCACCGGAGACTAGGTCATATCTCCATAGATAGAATTAATGGAGATCTAGAGGAAGAGGTTTACATGAAACAACCTGAAGGATTCCCCTCTAGTGATGGTGAGCAATTGGTTTGCAAGCTCAAGAAGTCATTATATGGTTTAAAACAAGCATCCCGCCAATGGTATTTGAAATTCCATAATGTAATTTCTTCTTTTGGTTTTGTAGAAAACATTATGGATCAATGTATATACCTGAAGGTTAGTGGGAGTAAAATTTGTTTTCTTGTTTTATATGTGGATGACCTTTTGCTAGCAACCAATGATAAGGGTTTGCTACATGAGGTGAAACAATTCCTCTCTAAAAATCTTGATATGAAGGATATGGGTGAGGCATCTTATCTCATTGGCATTAAGATCCATAGAGACATATTTTGAGGCATCTTGGGTCTGTCCCAGGAAACCTATATTAATAAAATTTTAGAGAGATTTCGGATGAAGGATTGTTCACCAAGTGTAGCTCCCATTGTGAAGGGTGATAGGTTCAATTTGAACCAATGCCCGAAGAACGACTGTGAAAGGGAACAAATGAAGAACATTCCATATGCTTCTGCTGTCGGAAGCCTAATGTATGCTCAAGTCTGCACAAGACCTGACATTGCATTTGTTGTGGGAATGTTGGGACGATATCAGAGTGATCCAGGTTTAGACCACTGGAGAGCTGCAAAGAAAGTTATGAGGTACCTTCAAGGAACCAAAGACTACATACTTATGTATAGACGGACGGACAACTTGGAAGTAATTGGCTACTCAGATTATGACTTTGCTGGATGTGTTGATTCACGTAAATCAACATCAGGTTACATTTTTATGTTGGCCGGTGGAGTTGTATCATGGAGGAGTACCAAGCAGACCTTGACTGCCACTTCCACTATGGAAGCCGAGTTCGTCTCCTGTTTTGAGGCTACTTTACATGGTGTATGGCTTAGGAATTTCATTTCTGGGCTTAGAATTATGGATTCTATATCTAAGCCATTGAGAATATATTGTGATAATTCAGCTGCTGTTTTTATGGCTAAAAACAATAAAAGTGGGAGTCGAAATAAACACATCGACATTAAGTATTTAGCTATAAGGGAACGTGTTAAAGAAAAGAAAGTGGTCATTGAGCACGTCAGCACTGAGTTAATGATCGCTGATCTTTTGACTAAGGGCATGCCACCGTTTAAATTCAAGGATCATGTATTGAATATGGGACTTGATTCCATTATGTAGTTTTTCATTGTATGGACAATGTTATTTTTAATGAAATTCTTAATTATTGTGATGTTTTTTCTCATATTCATGTGCACCTTAAGTTGATTTGAGAAAATTCATTTAAGAAGGACCAAGAATAAACATAAGGTTTATTCATTAAGAAATTGTTGCCACATAAATTATAATAAGAATAAATGCATAGTAATACATGGAAGATAATACTCGTCATTAGAGGACTTATCGCCATGATTCATGTATCTATTACTTAATACAGATTATCAATGGTTTTTAAGTTGAGACATTACGTTTGGAAGTATGGACCAAGTGGGAGAATGTTAGCTCCATTAAGTTTTGCACAATTGCTACCTACAATTAAGGAATTGCAGTCTTTCCTTAACTTATGGAAACCAACTGCAGTAGTTTCCTTAAGTTAAGAAAAGAAACTGCAATTACTAAATTTATTATTAGGAGCTACTATAGTGGTCCATCACTTTCATTCGAGTTCTCTGCCTTGATTTGTGGACATCTAACACATAGCTATTAGAAGCTTGATGGAAGCTTAGCTATATGTTCATCTGTTTGGTCCCCAAGCTCCTCTCTCAATCCCCTTCAGTTTTACACCATCTAGCTGAGATAGCAGAGCTTGGAAGTGCCTTCAGAATTTTGTGTTCTTTTCTTTTTGCTTGGATAGAAGCTGGAGTGCTGAAGAAGAAGCAAGTGGACTGTGGCCTCCATAAAAACATCACCAATGGCTGGAGGTAACTCGTATCCCTGGGCATTAAGATTTAATGATTCTTTGAGTTTATTCTGCATGCAGAATCGTTGCATGAAATTGTAGAATTTCTAACACTAACAACTTTTCACAGCATCGAGATGTATATTAAATGTATTCAACTTATGTATTCTTCTCAATCAGGGAACCGTTTTCGTATTTCTAGTGTGGACAAAGCCCTGTCTATTCTACCAATTGCTGCTGAACTCCTCCATAATAACTGCGTGGAGGAATGTATGAGATATTTGAATGCTGTTCGATGGAGTACTAGACAAGAAGTCAAACTTCGAGCCCTGCTGCTATCTTTGGAGATCAATACCTTGCCGGATTTAGCTACTAGACTCGGGATTAGCCAAATAAAATCAGATTATGGAGGATTACAGATGCTGGAACATTCTCTGAAAATAATGTTGTCGGCCATTTCGAGTGGTTCATACGATCACAGCGAATATATTGAGGAATATATCGTAGGGTTCTTTGAGGCAAATGCATCCTTTGCAAAAATTTGTGGGTCTGCACTTCTGAAAGAATTTAGTACCAATATCGAACGCGCTAAATCTAATAAGTATGCTATCCTTACTGCTTGTACTGCACTTTTATGGATTGTCAATGTGATTCAACAATGTGATGGGCAATTGTTTGAAATATCGTTCAAATTATTTTGCGAAGATGCTGAACTTCCTATCGCAATAAATCGTTCTTATAGTGGATATTCTGGTAGTGTTAGTCCATATTCTGGTCTAAAGAAGCCAATTCTTGGTCTAAATACCCCACTTTTGGACCTAATGGATCGGTTCCTAAATTGTCTGGGCAGCGGCGAAATAATTACTTCTACATTATTTAGGGTTTCTTTTCTCACAAATTGGGTTCCTGTCATTGTTGCGCATCTCAATCACAAGAATCAATTAGAAAAAAGTATCATTGATGTCGCTGAAACCCTCTCTACTGTTGAGCAAAGACGGATTTACAACATTTGGAAAGAAACTCTGGGCAAAACCCACAAAGAAACTCTGACCAAAACCCACACAGAAACATTTAATTGCTGGGCCAAGAAAGTAGAGGATGCCATACTTCGCCACAACTATTTTTTCATGTAAGTGGCTCTTAAAAGGATGTAGTTGATTAGGCAGGAAGATTTGGTCTATATAGTCCAAGTTTAAACAGAATATATATGCCTAACAACTGTTCCGGGCATAATTTCTTCACAAGCTCTTGTACAGAATGACCTAGTCAATAGATTCTAAGCAATACCTGCGGGAGGACCAGGGCAATGAGTGCAAGCCTCCCTATGTATCTATAAGTGAAACAATTTTCATATATCCACAGTTTTGTTTGGTTGTCAGCTTATACTTAGTTATTTTCCAAATTTGTTGTTACACTGATAATTATTTTTTCAGTATGAACAGATCATTTTTCGATGTTGCCAGTCTGCTTCTTGCCCTTACCCCAGTGTACTTGCAGAGGTTTTTTCTTGTACCTAATTACCTTCCACGGTTTCTTATCGTTTGTTATTATTTTCACTCGATAAGGCCATTGGTTTTTTTATGGAGGTTGAAAAGATTTATTGAATTAAAATGAAAATTATAATTTTGTGTTTTTATCTGTTTTTAATATTTTTTTTTTTTGTAAATATTGTTTTTTATAGAAATGAAGAAAACAAAAAACTTAATGTAATTTTTGAATTTAGACTTCTATGATCCATATTATATTAAAAAGATCACATTATGTTATTAAAAAGAGTTTTTCTAATAGAAATCACATAGGAAAAAAATTTACCAACCTAAAACAATGTTAATACATTCCTTTGAATTTAATAAAAATTTGAAATAAAAAACTCATACAATGTTCAAAGGAATATCAATCTGTAATGTTCATCAATAGTTTCTATATTATCTTGGGTTTTTAAGAGTAAGTTTAAAGTTCTTTAACTAATATATGTATACATTTTAATAGCACAATGTTAAAATTTAATTAACTATATTTTTAAATTGCATTAGTTTTTCAGATCTATAAAATTAAGTTTAAATGTTAGATCTATAATATCTTTCTGAAATATGATATATATATATATATATATATATATATAAATTTTTTATTTTAAATAAATGGTTTGGTATATAAAAAAATGTAAGTTGATACATAATTTTTGAAAAATAACATTATATTTTAAATTTTTATTTAATTTGTTTGAGTTTTAAATTTTTGTATTAGTAAAGTTTGATAAATAAATAGAAGTTTATTATTATATTAAATTATTTTAAATAATTGATGATTTTATTTAATTTCTTTGAGTTTTAAATTTTTATATTAGTAAAGTTTGATAAATAAATAGAAGTTTATTATTATATTAAATTATTTTAAATAATTGATGATATAAATGAAATAAGAGAAAATAATAATTTGTTTTTTTTTTTGAGCTTTGATGGTGACCAAAGGTTTTTTCGAAGGGAAGGCTAGGGTTTGCAGGTTTTTGCAGGTTCTAGCTCAGCGAAGGAGACTCTCTCGGTGATAACCTTCATGTGACCGTCATTGGGGGTTTCTCCTTTCCTAGTGACGGTATTTTCCTTTTTCCTGTGTTTGAGCTCGAGACGCAGTCGGCACAAGGTTTCTGACCGAGTATCATTAATTTATCCTTCCCTCCTGGTTTTTCCCTTAGTTCTTGACACAGACAAAGAGGAACAACCTTGTTTATTACTTGGGGTTTCTGTTTGAGGTTTATTTCATGACATTAGGCTAAGCAGTTTGATGGATGCGGCGGATAGGGTTGGGTTTTGACTGTCGTTTCCAGGTGTTTGAAGTCTTCTTCTGGGGTTCGTCTGTCGGGGGTTTCACCCAGTTATCTTGGAACGACAACGGCTCATCCAACGACCTTTGATTTCATGCATGGATACGGAGTAGCTTGACTATTCATCCGACACCTTGGCCCCATCAGACATCTGGGTGGAAGAGAAACACACGTCGAGTGTGTTGATGGAACCAGAAACATCCCCTCAACCAGATACGCAGGTCGCCGAACTACCCTCGCTTATGGAAGATATGGAGGCATCCCTTCAGGGTTTAGGGTTTTCTCAACTGGCTACAGCGAGCTCGGAAGGTCTTTTCTCTCTGGGTGAAGGAACCCAATCGCCCTTTTTTTCTATTCCATCTCCTTCGGAATTGCAAAACTCTGAATCTATCCTGGGCTGCACGGTTGTCACTGCGACGGGGGTCTGGGATTCGGCACAGGCATTGCAGGGTTCTTTTCCTCATTCCCACAAAGTTCTTGGGGCAACTCTGGATGGTTTTTCACTCCCAGTTATAGCCGTAGCCTCCCATCCATCGGGGTTTTTCGACGACATCTCTAGGCAGGACTTAGGGCCAGAAGATAACAGGGCCTTGGATTCAGATGAAAACCCTCAGGCTGAGGGAACTCAACAGCCTTTAAATCCTCAAACTAGAACTGGTGGAGAGAAAAGATCAAAGCTTTCTAAAATTTGGGAGCGTGTTCGGCTTCTAGTTTTTGGGGTTGGCATTAGCATGGACCAAGCGACGCTAATGGAGAGCACAGTCTTGGTAGGCAAAGTCCGTGGATGGAATTATACCCCGGTAATACTAAAGAAATGGACAACATAGGTTTGGGCAAACCTGATGATGCAACTCCTTGTTGTCATCAAAATGTCTAGGGACTAGTTCGCTCTTATTTTTTCACAACCGAAGCAGGTGGACTAGGTCTTGACCCGATACTGGCAGATTGAAATGACTCATGTTCTGCTCAAGCGTTGGTCACCATTATTTGATCCAAAGAAAGGAAATATGGGGGCAGGTCCAATTTGGGTGCATCTCCCTGGCCTCCCTCCTCAATTTTGTGAAGAGGACATCTTCCGATGCATTGGTGATGACATGGGAGTTTATTTGGACCACGACCATTCTTATCAGGACACAGGATGCATGGAAATCAAAAGAATTTTGGTACATTTAGACACCAGGGAAGGACTAGTGGAGAGCTATTGCCTTCAAATGGATGAGATAACCAGGTGGAAAATCTTAGACTATGAGGGCATCCCCTTTCGTTGCAGGCAATGCCATGAGGTAGGACATTTGTACAAAGATTGCTCTCTTCTCTCTGGGAAACAACCGGACCCTTCGTGGTCTCTGGTTTCGATAAGCACCCAAACAATGGAGGTGGAGATACCCTCTCTGGTGGTCCTTCCTGGTATTTAAGAGCTGAGTGGGGACGTGACTGGGGTAGCGCCTTCTCGTTTGGACTCGGGGACATCTGTGGCTCCAACCACCAGATCTTGCTCCAGAGAATCGACGTCCTTTTCGGGTACTCTTCCTCCCTCACCTCTGTCTTCTCATGATTGTATGTTTACTGGTAATGCTTCTGCTTCTGTATTAATTTCGGGTCTGGGTTCTGGGGTAAACAATCTATGTTCTATAAATTGTCCTGTGGTAACTGCCCACCCCCCCTCCATGCAGCACCTCCCCGACCATCTCTCAGGACATCCCTCCCTTGGCTCCCAGAGACAACCTTAGCTCTAGTGGTTCTCACCGCTACAACCTGTGATCCTTACCCGTCTCTCAGGCCTCTTCTTTCAGCTTGGACGAGGACCCTCTCCCATCCTTTCCCTTGAAGCCCTCGAGGGGCAGACAATCTCGTTTTTCCAAAGCCATCAGGAGGATTGGCATTGAGGTGGCCTCGGGCATTCAGTACCCCATTGATCGGGTCCTTAAAGTAAAAGGAACCCCACAAAGGTTACCCCGTGAAGTGCCTCTCTTTCAATTGCAGGGGTTTGGCCAGCCCGGAGAAGAAACTGGCACTAAAAAGGTTGTGTCATTCAAAACGTTTGGATGTAATTTTCCTGCAAGAAAGTATGGAGGAAGGGAGCTCTCTAAATAATGTGCTCCTAAAATTTCTTCCAGATTGGGCATTTCATTTCTTGGATGTCAGAGGAAGATCGGGAGGTTGTGCCCAGGGGTATAACAAAAGAACAATAAGATCGGATAACATATGGGGAGGGGAGGGCTATCTAGGTGCATATATCATCTCAATAGATATCAATACTCCCCTCATGCTCATTAATGCATATGGGCCTTGCCACAACATGGAAATTTTTTGGGAAAGACTATTGGAAGCTGACTTCATGCAAGCTGGGAATCTGATCATCGGTGGGGACCTAAATTTCTCCTTAGGGCTGGCAGAATCCCGGGGTAATAGAGCTCAGACTGACCCCTTAACAGCCTTCTTCGAAGTTTTGTTGGATTCACATGACCTTTTGAATATTGAAACAACAAAACTTTTCCCACTTGGAGGAATCGTAGAATTGGGATGGATGCTTTGGCTAGAAGACTAGACCGTTTCCTAATAAGAGATCCTCTCTTAGCTAGTCTGGATTGCATTCATCAATGGGTGGGATTGGGGGGGGGGTTTGTCCAACCATTCCCTGATCTTCTTGGAGATTCAGGATGCAAACCACAAACCCCCTTCGCCATTTAATTTCAATTCAACTTGGATCTCTGAAGCATATTTCCATAGCCTAGTAAGATAAAATTGGACTCATTGTAGCCTGGATATCAGAGCCCCCCCGGTTGACATTATTGAAAACAACCTGGCCCGCTTAAAATCGAAAACCATCAACTGGGCAAGGAACAAGCAACGTTTAGATGAGTTTGAGCTGAAAAGGATTGAAGGGGTCCTTAATCAATTGGAAAACACAAGGCTTTCCAGTTATTCATCAACTAAGTCTAAGGAACATTTAATCAAACTGGAAACGGAAAAAATCAAACTGCTGAGACAGGAAGAGGGAACTTGGCGTTTAAAAAGTAGAACAATCTGGTTAAAAGCAGGGGATGAGAATTCCAAGTTCTTTCAGCAATTTTCCAGAGGGAGAAAATCCATCAGTACAATCTGGGAATTACGAGAACTCAGGAAGGGAGGCTAGTACTTTCAATCAACTGGAAGATATGGGTATGCATCATTTCTCTCATATTTTCAAGGCACCCAGGGGAGCCACCCTCCCTGAGATTCAAATCCGAAGTCCGAATGGGTGGCCCATGGAATTCTACAGTACCTTTATAGAACTCATTGGGTTGGGTCTCCTTTTGGCCATTGAGGATTGCAAAATTACTAGCAGAATGTATGAGGGGTTCAATTCTACCTTCTTGGAACTCATCCCCAAAGTTTGTAGAAATTTTGAATAATTTAACACATATTCAACAGAGATTATCCTGATCATGTACTATTGCAGAATACATACACAATACATAAGCTCCTCTACGTTGATCATCAATATAGCAGCATCAATAACAATAAAACATCAAGAGCATTCACACATTAACACAGTATGTAACCCGGGGAAAGCATCTCACTAAAAATCCTACACTATATGTATATTAATGATTGAGAACATGTAACATTACAAAGTACAATGCTTATCACAAGCAATCTGGTACCAACTCCACCTGTTACACACAATACAGCTAAGATCTGATCTCCAAATCTATTCCACTGCTTGCCTGCCTCTCCAGCTCAATACCTGCTCAAGAACTGATGAGAATGGTTTACCAAACTCGTATTTCACCTGCAAAGAATCACTCACACTCTGTTGGACGTGAGCACAAGCTACAATTCTTGATATTGGCCAATTCATTGGCATACTCAATCCCTCTGATTGTGCAAATCATCATGCACAACTATAGTCACACTGATAGCAATCTGATCCTCTAACACCTGTCCCTGCTGAACTGAACATACACTGACATGCAACTGAGTTAACTGATGTATTCTATAGTTGCATTATGAGTTTATAACTTGTGAATTAATTAATAACTAATTCACCCAACTCATCTCTAGTCTATTTGCCAGTTAGACTAAATACAACCAGTTTAACAAAGCTAAACTGAACACAACTCCATCAACTGCACCTCCAGTCCACTAAACTCAACTCACTTGAGTTCTAACTGAAGTCCTGCATGCAAATATTAGTCATCCCATAAGTAACCACGTATTTCCTTACGGGATTTGCATGTACCACATCCATAGCTCATCCTAAAGTGCTCCAAGAGAATAAGATCAAGTTTATAGTCCAAATATTATTATGAGACAATAATATTTGACTTTTCTATTTTTGACAGCCAGTCTAAAAATAGACTTTGATCACTCACACTGTGATCACTCACACTGTGGTCACCCACACTGTGATCACCCACACTGTGGTCACCCACACTGTGATCATCCCTGCTGGGATCAAAAATAGAACTTGCGCCATAATTTGCCTGCGGGCCCACTTAGTGAAGGCGACTCTTTTCACTAAGCTCCATCATCTTGTTGCAATCTCAACAAAGTTGACAAGCCCATTACTTATGACGATTTTCAACCTATATCCCTCTAAACTGCATCTACAAAATTATTTCCAAAATCATCGCTCTTCGTGTTAAACCTATATTATCCAGGATGATTTCTAAGGAGCAGTTTTCTTTCATCAACTATTGTCAGATCCATGAAGCCATAGGGACCGCTCAGGAAGGCATTCACTCAATCAAGAAAATGAACAAAAAATACATTATTCTCAAGATCGACCTCTCCAAAGCCTTTGCTCGAGTTATCTGGTCTAATCTACACCTCATCCTCACTCATATTGGTTTCCCTCATTCCTTCATCAACTGGATCATGTGATGTATCTCTTCTGCTTCCTATAGCATTCTCATCAATGGGGTTGCTTCTGGCTTTTTCCATGCTGAACGTGGTCTGGGACAAGGATGCCCTCTTTCCCCCTTGCCTTTTTTGTTAATCATGGAAGGCCTAAGCAGATTGATAAAAAAGGCTCAAGTTGTTGGTGAATTAGGGGGAGTCATGATTTCTGACATGATAACTCTCTCCCACGTTTTGTTTGTTGACGATGTTCTTATTTTTTTAAATGGTTCTTTCAGTGATTCCTCTTGTTTCAAAAACATTCTATCACTGTTTTGTAAAGCTACAGGCATGGAGCCTAATTATGGAAAATCCACCATCATTTGTGTGGCTTGCCTACAAAATGAGGAGAGGTATGTGTTACAACATTTCACTTTTGTGAGATAAGAGCTGCACTCCGGCCTAAAATACCTTGGGTTCAAGCTGAAACCACATGGGTATCACATCATTGATTGGTCTTGGCTCATTGCAAAAATTGAAAGCCGCATTAATATTTGGCAACAATGTTGGCTTTCTAGAGTTGGCAGACTTACTTTAATAAAGTCGGTGCTGGAGGCCATCCCATTTTACTGGATGACTCTCGACTGGATTCCCAAAGGTATTCTCAACAGGATACAACAAATTTGTTGCAGATTCCTATGGCGGGGTCAAAATTGTAGTAGGATGTTTGCCTGAGTTCGCTGGGAAAGGATTGGGAAGCCTAAAAAATGGGGCGGTTAGGGCATAAAGGACCTCCACAAATTTACAAAAGCTCTGGTAGTCAAGATGGGTTGGCAAATCATTAAATCAGAGAGCTTATGGAAAGAAGTGGTCTATTTTAAATATATCCATCCCCTTTCAATTATTGATTGGATTCGCAAACCCTTTCAATCGTTACCTGGTGGTTCCATCATTTGGAAGGCCACTACCCAATCCGTAAGTATAATCAAGGACGAATTGGCGTGGAGGATTGGGACTGGTGAACAGGTCAGAATAGGCACTAATGCCTAGTTTGGAAGTGACAATGCTCACATTCTCCCGAGGACTTTGAGACTCTTTATTTTAGGTGTGACATCACTCAGATTGCGCAAATAGTCGAGGTAGGGCATCCTACTTGGGCTCGTAGCATTGGCTGGCCTCCAGGACCTTGAACCTCCTAGATAGATGGAGAAGAGTCTGGCACCAGTTCATTGGTGCACTGGAGGAAGAAAACATCAGACTATCTTGGCAAGAGGACAAACTCATTTGGGCCCTGGATCCTCATGGGAGGGACTCCCCAAATGCTGGTTATGAGACAATGATGAATGCACAAGACTTGGGAATCACCTGCTGGTGGTGGCGCCACCTTTGGAAATTAAAAGCCCCCCATAAAACGAAGTTGTTCATGTGGTGCATTCTCTCGAACAAGGTTCCAATGGAGTTAAACCTTATGAAGCGGGCTTTCTAAGGTCCCTCCAGATGTTGCCTTTGCCTTTCAAGCCCTGAGGACATGGACCATTTATTTCTACACTGTTCCATCACTGCTCAAGTTTGGTCATCTACTACTATCTCTCTCAACTTGAAGAAGAAATGAGAGGGCCAAAATGTTGAGGAAGCATGGCTGTGTTGGTGGTATGAGGCTCCCTCCCAAAAAGCAAGAAACCTCCCTCTGATTGTTTGTCGGGGCATTTGGCTAAATAGGAACAACCATATATTTCAAAATGCTCAACTCAACTGGTCCATCATCTGCAATACCATTGCGGCCATTTACAACTTGATCCATGAAGATACCGACTGTGAGCAAACTTGGGTCATCACTCCCGAAAGTTTTGACAAAAGCTCTCTTTGGGCTTATTTTGATGGCTTAGCAAAGACTAGGGGCTGTGGGGGGGGGGGTGAGTTCTCCACATAAACGAGCACCTCTCTTTCAGAATCAAAGTGGGGTTGGGAAGGGGCACAAATAATTATGCTGGGCTAAACAGTCTTAGACATCTTCTCCTTTTTGCTATGGAACAAAATTGTCACAAGATTCAGATCTTTGGGGATTCACAACTTATCATAAACTGGATCAATGGGGCTTATCACTATCACTTGCACACACTTATGGATACACTGGATGATATCATTACTCTAAAATCATAGTTTGATTTTATTGTATGCTTTCACATATACAGGGAAATGAATGAGATTGTTGATTGTCTTTCCAAAGAGGTCGCGCAACTGAACAAGGGGCAATGGGTAATCAAAGAATTTAGATATGGGGACTTCTTCCAGTTTTTTCATTGTATATTCATTGAGCTGGATGGGAAATTTTCAAAATAATCCTCACAATTATTCCATGTTTTTTTATTTTTGTCTTACTCAGTTTTTATGGACACCATTTGGATCATGTAAATGCAGTTTATATATTTCTTTGCTATTTTATGATGATAACTGTAAATATTGTAATGAGCAATGACTATTCTGCTTCACCAGAGAATGCATCTCATACATGTTGAAGATACAACATGTAATTTTCTTAAGTTACTTAATGAAAATTGTGGTTTTTTTCTTGGAAACAAAAAAAGAAGAGAAAATAATAATTTGTCATAAAATTTGGAATTATAAATTAAATGCTTAATTATTTTAAAATCACTATTTTAAGTTTCAAGTTATAATTAGCTTTAAATAAAAATAATATAATCTCATAACAAATTTCTTTTTAGTTGTGAATGTACAAAACTTTAAAGCTTCCATTAATCTAGAGCTTTAATTAGATTTTTAATAATATTAATTAATAAAAAATTTGCCAAATCCTGTGAAGGCACCATACATATATATATATATATATTATTTTCATGTTTTTATACTTTGAAAGAATTCTTATTAAATATGTACTTGGAAAGAAAGTTTATTTGTTGTAAAATTAATTTATTCTATTATTTTTTCATATTGCAAAAACATAGCTTCGAGTTTCTTCTTTGAATAAATGAAAATATATAAAAATAATACATATTTTTTGAAAAATAAAGTTCTTCATTTCTTTAAAATTTTAAATATTTTGTATAGTTATTTTAAATGTTTTGTATAGTTACTTTAAATGTTTTGTATAGTTATTTTTTTTAGATCTTTAAATTTTTTATTTTGGCCGACATGAGTAAAATTTCAATTTTGATGGCGGACAGACATCCTTACACATCATACTGTGGGCTGTAAAATTTCAATTTTGATGGCGGAAAGACATCCTTACACATCATACTATGGGCTGTAGAATGAGCCTCTAGGCTCAATTAGTGTTAATTTTATTGGACACCCCATGCAAGACGGACACCCTTACACATCAATTGGACTATAAAATAAGCCTCTAGACTCGATCACTGTTAATTTTATTAGACACCACATGCAAAACATGACGTAATCTATATAACATCCCAACACACCAATAATGTGGTTGACTTAGTCTATGTAACATCCCAAAACGTTTGATGAGATTGATGATGTGCATATATTGTGCCATCCCAAACCTCCAATGATGTGCACAATTGATGAGATGGACACATTAATAAAATTGCTCTCTCAACATCCAAAGTGGAATCTCTTTTAATGAAGAGGCTTAGGTTCATGTCAGCTTAACCTTTTCTAAGACCAGAGGTTAGAGGTTGGCATTGGGGCCAAGTGGCCATCACTTAAGTCTTAATCTTACATTAACAATAGGTTTAACTAAAAGTACTTAAAATGACGGCTAAAATGATCTGGTAATCTCTTTCTGCTAATGGCCTTAAGTTGGCTCACCCTCATGTTATTGGATGCAAAGGCCATAACATAACATAACAGCTTCCGTTAAATTCTCTATTTTCGTTATAATCATAGATGCTGCAAGCCAAGCCCTTAACGACGGGAATGGAATCGAAGGTGGCATATTCTGCTAAACCTTCTATCATACTCAGCTAAGCCTCTGTTGGTTTGCGGCAACAGCACAACAGCTAGGTCGTTTCACCTGTTTTTACAAAGCCAACGACTTTGGGGAATTGCTTATAAATTAACATAGATTCATCGAAAATATCTTTGAAATACATATATATGTATAAAATAATTTAAAGAGCATTGAATTATAATTAGTATATTATATCTCCCATTTGTAACATATGGATTCTTTTGATTTTGATTTAATTGGTGTTTGATAAAATATTTTATATAATATTTAAATTTTAATAATATTATATTAATTATTTAGTATTTTTATTTTAATAGGTTTTTAACATTTTTTATTTAATTATTATTAATTATTAAGTGGATGGTAGAGATTTAATCTCCATAGAATATTAGTAATATTCACAAATCAAGGGTTAAGATTTATCCTCAAATTAGTTTTTTTTAATTGATTTATGTTAATTACCGAAGTCATAAAAACTTTTACAAGAAAACAATTATTATTTTATTAAAATATAATGAATTCTCTTCATCTTGGAACTAGGAAAGGTGCAAGGGTTTTATATAGGTTGATTCTGATTCATGTTACATGCACTCAAATATTTATCTATATATCATAAATAAAAACTAAATATATTTATTTTTAGGATGTGCTTATGGAACATCATGTTCAAAATCCATGATACATATGATGTAGTGCTTCCCTATACAGGGAACAAACACCTTAAATTAAATTTGATTTAAACAAGCCATTTTAGGCATGGCTTTCTACACTATTCTTGATGCTAGCATATTAATAAATATGATAAGATTTACATTAAATTATATATTTTTAAAGGGAGTAGGCTATACTTTTTAGAGATTCCGTCCATCTGAAAAGCGCACTTTCTCGACACCGATTCGACATCGTCAGTCAGTGAGCTGAGCTCGCCGGAACCCCTCTCTGTTACCCTCCGCCGTTGATTAGTCAGTTGAACTCGCCAGAACCCCTCTCTGTTACCGTCCATCATCTCGCCTGTCACCTACATGCATTAATTCAGAGCACTCCTTATCACGCTCAATTTCAATTTTGAAATAATCGTCATCCCCTCAATCCCCTGCTTACAGCACTGAGCAACTTGTCGAGCACCCTGTCCAACACCTTATCCAGCACCAAGCACCAAGCATTTCAACATCCCTTGCTTCCACATACACACAAAACCACAAAAATCCCCAATTCACCAAGCACCGAGCATTTATGATGATCATCCTCAACTGTGCTTGAGCACCCTGTCCACCATCGAGCATCGACACAGCGAACTCCGCATCTTCAAACCAGATATTTACACTCGCTTATGTAGGTCAAGCGGTATACTAGAATCTTAATGAACTTTCCTTAAGACCACTCATTCAATATAATTGCACAGGAAGTAGATCATGTCTTACCAGCAACAAGAATTCATGAACCCACAATCTACTAATTCATTTTGCAGTTTACTTTAAATTGGACCACAGACCAGCCAAACAATGTTCAATTTTAGATTGACTTTGCTCTACTATCCACTTCTCCTTTTTCTTTATTTTTTGTCAGAAATCCAAAAAGGAGTAGGTTGGGCCAATTTTATCACTTGAAAACACCTGATAATAGATCATCGCCAAAGTGAGCTAATTTGATCCCTCTGATTCAAATGTTGTAACCATCCTCTTGGGAGTGGGTACATCAGTCAAAATTATTTCAGCCAAGAGAATAGAATACATGTTAACCATGGAGGAATTCCTTAACAAACCTCTAGATTCAGGGTCATTACTACTATCAGTATGCATTCCATACTGGAATGAATCTAGTCACCCAATTAAAGAACTTAAGAGCGATGATAGTGTTGGAACTTACGACAATTTGTTGTTCAATACATATAGGGCATCCCCTCGTCCCCTTGGTAACGCAGTTTCCTATGTAAATGCTGCCTTCTTGGCTAAAATTTCACGCAATAAATCTAAAGGTAAATGGATGATAGGGAGTGCTCGACTTGCTTTTGGTGCTTTCGATGTGAGACATGCCATAAGGGCTAAGAATGTGGGGGAATTCTTGGCTGGTAAAGTTATAACTTCAATTGTTCTTTTGGAAGCAATTCAAATGCTTAAAGTGTCTATCATTCCTTTGGAAGGAAATCCAAAATCAACTTACAGGCAAAGTGTGGTTGTTGGTTTCCTTTTTGATTTCTTTTTCCCTCTAGTTAAAGATAGAGTAATTCCCTCTATTACTTTCCACCCAAATGGTATGGATGAAATAAGTAGGTCCGTTAATTTGAATGATTCTCTAGAATAAAACAGGGGCCTGAGTAGTATCGATTCCAGTGGAAAGAAATTGTGTTGTAGACCAAAATGTCTTACACTTGGGAAACAGATGATGGAGTTCCACAAAGATTACTATCCAGTAGGCCAACCTTCTGCAAAAGTTGGTGTTGAGCTCCAGGCATCATGTAATTTCATGTCCTCTGCATTCCCAATTGTAGATGTTAAATATCTTCATTTTACATCATCATGTCTCAAGTCAAGGTATTCATGGTTTATATGAAGGAATTTGATACCAAAAACATATTCTCGCGTTCATATGCTTGTTAACACTTGAGAAGAATCTAAAGCAAACTCTGGATGAACATTTTACATAAACTAGTACGTTTTTTGGGCAAAAATGTTTCATGTATTACAAAGACATTATGTACACCTACATGTTATCTTTACAGGCTAATCATAGATAATCCCCCGTTAATCCAATAATCCAACACTGATAATTTTGAATTGCAATCATTGATCCAAAAATCACAAATTTCTAATTAATCAAATCATGGTTTTAGTATCCCATGCTACCATCTCCCACTTGCCCTAATTGAGCTCTAAAGAAAAGGTCCCACAATGGTGATCACCTTATTCTCCTTGTGCTTTACTTTGCAAAATGACCTTGTACCTGGTGATTTGAGGCACCTCTTATTGCTACAACACATGTCTCAGGCATTGTCTTATTGTCTCTCTCAAGTTTTTCCTACCGACTTTAGGCAAAAACTCTTTAAGGATAAATTCATATTGATTTGAAATCTCTTTTTGAAGGAGTCTCAATTCTTCTTTGATTTCCCTTTTCAACATCTTTGAATTCCTCTATTCTGAAAGACAACATACCATTTCCTGGGTCCATATAATGGAAAAATGCTTTCCAATTTATGTTCCAAGTGTTGTAGCACATGACATAGTACAAACATCAATTTTCTCAGTCTATGTGAGTGGGTATCAAAGAATTCCTACCATTGTTTCATTTTTATCAAAAACCAGTCCATGAAAATTCATGCATGGCATCATATGAAAACTATGTTTCCTGCTTTTTGCATGATAGAGAAATGATAATAGCATAATAATTTTCATAACAAAACTTAGCACACTCCATCCTTAAAATGATGGAAACAGTTGGCATCCCTAACAACAATTTCTCATTCTATAATTCTTGAAATGAACTTAATGGTGATGTGGCAGTCACCATAGACACAAAGATTCTTGATAATTCTAATTGGAATCCTATTGGGTGTGCTGATAATACCAAAAGTTATCGCTAGCTTTTCATTGTGATAGCTGAGAAAATCATCTTTATATTCATTCTCCACATCATGCAAAACAAAGTTTGAGTCAGGCACATACCTTGCCTTTTTAATCTGCTTAGATAGTGTTTCCAGCATTGCATAAATCTCTTCTACTTGTGGATGAGATCTATCTCCTACAATAAATGCATGCACCCTATTCTTTTCTTTATTCCAGCTGCAACCTGGAATTTTTCTTATTCCCTTGTCTTTCATCATTTTCCTCACTCTAGCAACATCATCCCATTTTCCAGATGAAGCATACATGCTTGACATCAACACATAATTTGCAGCATTGTGTGGTTCCAACTTAATACAGTATCACACCCAATCCCCAATAGACCAACACACATCATCACATCATCTCACTGTGAGGATATTCTTGGACATGTCATAAAGGAGAGATGTTACGGGTTATCTATTTATAGCTTCAAGCTTCGCATTAATCACGGTTTTAATGAAGCCCCGTTAGTCTAGATGAAATTATGATGAAACTATGTTGTTTGTCAAGTATATTTAAATTTTGGCATAGACCCTCATCCTACTACCATATCCACTTAGTAGAAAATGAGAGGTAATTAAGGAAACAACAACGATGCAAATTCTTTTATACTTTTGGCTTAGCTCATTTGTGAATAAGTGACATTTATTTTTGCTAACTTCATAAAACAATGACAACCTTGAGGTCCTTTTCTCTTCATTACATAATCTATTTGTGTGTGGCATTCAAGGTGTTTTTCATGTTTGTCCAAGCTTTGGCATCAACTCATTGGTAGAATGACTGGCTTATAACTGTTGAGTATAGTTTTTCCCTTGGCTCATTTAGGCACAAATCTAGAAGGTCCCACCCCAGCATCTCGTTTTCTTTTGCAAATAGAAGAGTAGCAACGGGCATAGTTTTTGATCCATTCCCACAACTTTTGCACCTTGCCCAGGAAAGAGGAAAGCCAAGGTGGGTTTGTAGTGCCATATTAGAGGGGCATTTTTTTTTCTTCTTAATTCTTTTAGTATATACTATTAATGTTAGCTGGTACAAGTGGAACAACTATTCTAGGGATGGGTTTGGGGTAGCAAAACAATGCCCACGAAGTTAGAAACTATAGTAATGATCCATTATGGCCATATAAATTATGTGTTTATTCTATTTTGGTTCATTGTTTATTTTGTAATGACTTTACCAACCCCTTTCTTTTGTTTGAATGTTTGAATGTATAAGATAGATAAATGCCTACTTGTCTAATATGAATTTACTATTATTTTATTTTCCAGGTCTTCTAAGTGTAGAGAATGGTGCAAAAGTGGAAGTTGTTCATTGAAGTGTCTTGTCGAAATCCTGGTCAAGCCACTATGAAATATGTTCTTCATAATGCGGCAAGAAATCATGTGTTGCATAGAAATATAGAAGTGCACGAGAGAACAACAAATAATGAAGGCTACTATAGTGCCCTTGTTGAGGGGTTAAAGGAGGCGAAAAATTATGATGTTAATGATATTACAGTTTTCAAAAACTCACAACTCATATGCAATCAAATCAATGACATCTATGAAGTTCGAAAACAAAATTTAAAACCACTTTACAAGGAAGCGATAATGT
Source organism: Pinus tabuliformis (assembly GCA_031772625.1). Classification (NCBI taxonomy): domain Eukaryota; kingdom Viridiplantae; phylum Streptophyta; class Pinopsida; order Pinales; family Pinaceae; genus Pinus; species Pinus tabuliformis. Next base: position 493,408,761 of record CM062814.1, on the reverse strand, counting down.
GGATTTCTCAGTTTCAATATTTTAGCATACATTACCACGCAAACATTCATAAGTTGTCCACTGATATACTTTCTAAAGGAATGTCAACTGTAGATGGAAGTGTAAGAGATGACATCAGATCACCATCTATTGCAAGAGAAGTCATTGATTAGCATCAACATAGTTCCCCAATATGTGAATGTGTTCTTATGATCATTTTCCTTGGGGCTATCATTGCATTTTTCTTCCATTAAAGAAGAACCCATTGATATGTTATTTTTCCCCAACCTACAATGATTGGGGTATTTTGTATGAGTGACAAGTTTATGGACAAATGTGTGACCTTCCGTGTATATGAACAAATGACATAATATCTGCATGGTTTGTGATATAATAGTTGAATTTTTTTGAGGTTATTTACGCTCATTGTGCTTGTAAATATCATTGTGGAAAATTTCATTGATTTCAAAATGAATTTTAAATGAATGAGTGGAGGTTAAAATCCAAGTCAGAAGTACTTACTGCAATTCACAAGTGCTTGTATTGCAATGCCCATATGTTTATTTGTGTTGGATGTGCAGTAAAAAAAAATTATAAGGAAAGAATGCAACACATTTAATTAAAGTTAAGTTTAGACTAAAACCTGTACAAATTTTTAGTAGATGTTCCACTTTGAATCATCTTGTTAATTATGTCATCACATGACTTTGAAAACAACAAAAAATATTTTGTGTTAGGTGTTTAACCAAATCAAGATTTGTCCCTAAGACGAGTTTACCAAATCCATGGCTCTTTTTTCCACCTGAGAAAGTATTAGATGAGGTGACATATTATATAATGATCCACTCAGATGAATGGTTTGGGAAGTGGTTTTCTCTTCAAATTTAGTTTAGATTCCTTGTGAATATGTTGTATGTTAAGTATCTTTGAGGTTGCAGGCTACAAATCTCATGTTTAAATTGTTTGTATTTGTGGTGGTAATGGTTGCCAGTTGCCACATTTTTTTGAAAGAAGAAAACATGAGATGGGGAGTTTGACATTTGGCAAAGATGACTAGTTAGCAGTTGAATTTGTTACTGCAGCTGCTAATATTTGAGCTCCTTTGGGCATCCAAATGCATAGCTTGTTTGAAGTGAAAGACATTGCAGGCAACATTTTTCATGCAACAACAACAACAAATGCAATCATTGCAAGTCTAATTGTACTTGAAACAACTAGTTGCCCAAAAATGATTCAAAGAACTATATAATGATATACTGTTTACAAAATCCATCAAGGAAGATGCTTCTGATGCTAGTAGAGCCATTTGAACCCAACATATCTTGTTATGTATGTTCAAGGACACCTATATCACTAGAGGTGAATACTCAACAAGAAACACTGAAGGATATCATAGAAAAACATTTCAAGGCTAAATTGGGTGTCAATTCACCATGATCATGCATGGTTGTACACTTCTTTTTGAGTCTAGTGATGATATTGAGGAAGATGTTGTTGCACATTATGAACAAAACTTAGAGAATACGTTAGAAAAATATCCATTTCCAATCACAAATGGTGTTGTTCTTATAGTAGAGGATTACCATCAAGATTTATTGTGCAATATTAATATTAACCACAAAGGTGAATATCATGCTGATGAAAGTGGAGAAAAACTACTAATTACAACTACAAAACCTAGCCATTAGACCACAACCTTGAGACTAATCAATTTTCTTTGAAATTGAGCTCCCAGATCACAAATAAGAGGCTCACCTGAACCAGCAATAGAATTTGACAAACAAATTGTTATTCACTAGGTAATTTATGTGTCAAATATAACATTTTTCTTTGGTTAAAATGATGAAAAAAACATTAAAATTGCAGAAGCCCCCACATTTAACAAATATTTCAGATTTGAAATTCATGTCCTGCTGGGCCCTGGCCTTGTGGATCTCATTCATAGGCTACTCCTCATATATTCTACGTTTCATGCCACTTATCATGTGTATTTTAAGGGTTTGTTGTTATTTAACAAGATAATTTGCTAGCTTTTGCAATGCACTTTGAGTTTCATGATTGATCAATTCCTTGTGCTTTTAGTCTCCCTCTCTATTTAGTGGCCCATAATTTAGTAACCTAATACATATTTCAAGTTGCACTTCATTGTTCTTTAGTTGAATGGATGCCTTTTCATACGACTAAATCTAAATACTCCATTTATTTATGATATTTTAATGAAGTCACATCTCAGATATATTTATCCATTTGGACAAGTTTAAATATTTTCAATTTTCAATTATTTTTTAGCAACTATCACTGGAATCTAGGTATACAATTGTTGTTGAAATTACAATTATCTATTACCTAAATTTAATTTTTGAATGCATAATTCGATTCAACACTTTGAAAAATCCCTCTTGTATTAAGATTGTACAATCTCAACCACTGATATCTGCAATTTCAACAATCATTCCAAAATTTTGACCAGATTTTAGGCAAAACTGTTTGGAAAAATCTGCCAAAAAAGGTTTAAACTGTTTACATTGAATTTATCATCCCTAAACACTGGTTAAATTATAAAATTGATATGCAACATGGGCATGCCTATCTACAAGGATACCATTAGTGTTGAAGTGTGATGACTTATTGTTAATAAGCCATCACTCTTCAACACCAACGGTCCCCTGGGAGAACCTATGTTCCATATCAAAACCTGCTCACTAACTTTAATGAGCCATCACTCCTCGGCACTAATGGTCCCCTTGGCGCACCCATGTTCCTTATCAAAATATACTCACTAACTTTGGCCATTTCACCACTTCATGGAGGATATTTCTCACATATTTGAAGGTTTCCAATGGCATTCATTTATGGACTTAACAGGCTCATGTATAAAAGTTCCCCTATAACATGAAAAATCATCTAACTTATTAAACAGACAAGTTCATAAATGTACTCTTTGCTTCATAGGTTTATCCTCATATTTTCCCCTTTTGGAGGAGATCTTTGCTACCCCCTTGAGAATGAAGGTGTCCAACCCTACACATTTTCCTTTATCCTACTTGACCAGATAGATCTAAAGAAGTGGTTTGCCCTATTTTACTCATTACGAGGGTTAAGAAATAAAAAAAAAAATCACAAAGCCTTGGGCTTGATAGCTAAAGGATAGATGAAGCATGGCATGGTCTGAAATTTTAAAAATAAACAATGACCCAGTTAATTAGAAAAATCATAGAATCTAGGAGAAAAATTATGAAGCAGTGGAGGGGGATATTCCATGGCAACTTTTATTCTGACATGATCCTTGGTGTCATTGCAAAATTTATGGTTGAATTATTGTGCAATCCTTTTGCATTTACTATGACCTGGTCAAACTATCCAACCCCAACCTTTCTATCATAAATAAGGCATTATGGACTCACCTGAAAGAGCCATTGTCAGTTTTGGCTCTACAACAGCCTGTAGAGAGAAGATGACAGTGAAAAATCCTTGAAAATTTTGTCCAAAAGGTCTATCACAAACTTCAAAGTAATGATATTCCTTCTAATATTGAATTTATTAATTCTAGGTAGATAGTTTACACAATTTGTTCAAGGCAGGCACTATCGTTGGGTATCATGTTGGGAGAGTGCCCCCTGAGATATTCATATGGAATTGGATTTGAGAGGTGTCATAAGCCACAACATTTTATCTGCCATGAAACTTGAACTGTTTTTCACCCTCAACAATGCAAACTTTGTTTTATGGTCAACCTATTTAAAGAGCTCAAAGAATCTGTGCTCATCAAGATTAACAACTAGAACCATCTCAACTAATTTTCCACGTCAATTTTCTTAATGCCTGATTTCATTGTCAAAGCAAAGACCACTAAATCCATCAATGTGTGCTCATGATCCAAGCTAACCCAAAGGTGGCCATACTCATTCAAACCCTTCTTACCCCCAAAGCTCTACAAGTAATCAATGCAGGTAAAGGTATGGAATAAAAAACATCTGTACATATAGAGGCAATGTCAAAGAAGCGCAACCATGTACATTTTTATGTTTATGTTACTTGTATGAGCACTAAGAAATATCTAAATTTTGTTGCAGTGTTTACTATTTAGTTTTTATTTTGTGTCTTTTATGACATGTCACATCATTTTCATTAGGGAATATTTTATAATGTTTTATGTTACATGGTAGAGCATGTGATGTTTATTCTATGCTTTTCCAAAATCCTCACACTTATGGGCTTCAAATATGTTCATGTCATTGACATGAGTACAATTAGAGTTAGAAGTTTAAACATGGAATTTATATCTTGTAAATGCCACGATGGGCAATCAAAAGCTAGTGTTGCATGGGAGTATGTCTTAAAATTCAGACCTGATATGAAGATATTTGCACACCATGCCAATGTCAAGGATCTTGAGTTTGTGTAGATATTTTTAAGATGTTTAATGTCATACTAAATGGGTTGGACAATACAGATGCTGGTAGACTTGTGAACAAGCTTTGATTGGCTGAAGGAGTTCCTCTGGTAGAAAGTGGAAATGTTGGGTATTTTGGACAGGTCATTGTGCATGTGAAGGGTGAAACAGAGTGTTACGATTGCCAACCAAAGCCAACACCAAAAACATATCCAGTTTGTACAATCACAAGTACTCCATCAAGTCTACTCTAAATCCAAGCAAAAACTAATATTATGGATACATGAGATGGAGCACACACTGTGCATCCATTTTAGTAGCATTACTCTTAATGAAGTTGCTTACATCATGGATGCAAAAGCTATGTTACATTGTTAGTTGTACTGAATCACTTTGCAATGATGTCTATGTCATGTTCAGTTGGTTAAATGTACATGCATGTAATTTCGTTTTTCTCTTGGAACCTTGCTGATATTGATTTATTGATATTATAAATAAAATCTGGTTTATTTTTTATCAACCATGTAGGTCCATGAACCCAACACTCAACATTAAAAAAGGAACATAAATATTGTGCAGTAAGAGTAGGTATAAGACCCTAAAATGAAATTTGATTCTTGATTTGACACTTAAATTCCTAATGCACCCTTGTGAATTGCTTTTTTTAATGACTCTTGGAGTGGATACATGAGATATGGATGCAAAGTTTCAACCTTGTTCAAGGGGGATTATTTACAGGGAGCCATGAGAACATTAACATCAATAATGGCAGAAGGAAAAGAGTGTTGAGTGATTGTCTTCTTCATTATGTATGTGGCATCTTAGTTTATATAAGAAACAAATGGTTGTTAAATAATATTGTGTATATGAATCATACTAGGCAAGTGTGTTTCAATTGCAACAATTTAAAACATTTGGGGCACATATATATGCTAAATCATTAACAATTTAACCTGTTGTCATGTCAAATTGTCATTATAAAAAGTGTTGGAAATTACCCATTGAAGGGAAGATAAGCTCATAATCAAATCTGCAATTACTCGACTATTGGACCGCTGAAACTCACTTTATTTATATATAAAAAGATGAAGTACATGTAAAAACTTGCAACTTATCACAAGATGGAACAATTGCAAGCTCTCGTAACCCTATCTAGCGAAACCAAGAAATCCCTAACAACCAACTCCTCCTGGCTACGAATCACACCTAACGAAAGATGGTCACTCCACCAAGAATCCTCAACAACCTAGCATCATCAACTACAATGACATTCATGACATGAATGTTTTTATGTGGGAGATTAAAGAAGAAGAAGCTGCAATTTCTCTCACAACTTGTTTGAGAATACTACAAGTTCGCTAAGCTTTATGTCTTTTCCTCGGCCTTGCCAGTTTATTCTGTGTCCTGGTTCAATATGCAAACATTCAAACACCACATTAACAAGGACAACAACAACGAGTGCACAATTTAAGAGCAAACACATAGCAACAAACCTGGAAAATCACCAATTTTCATTTTGTCAATGAGGCAATCATAGTTGGATGGAGGGTAACTGTAACACCACTTGTTGCACAATATTTACTTTTGTTTTTTTACCAAGCTTTTTCTAGAACTTAGAAACTTTTTACTTTACTTAACATAGTTGTTAAGAAGTTAAGGCTGGAAAAAGCCATAGCATCATGACATTTTGTTTAAAGAAAGTGAACAATGTTTAATTAAGTGAAAACTAAATGGAAACAATTACCATAACTCCTTGAATAGTTAGAAACAATTGCCATCTCTTCTCCCCAAAAGGGATGGGAAAATAAGCAGGGGGCGCTGATGGAATTTTCCTTGAGCTGGGCAGGAATAGCTAGTGGGAAAACAGAACTATGGCAAATAGTTGAATTGGTGTGTGACTTGTGGCTAGACAATAGTCCTGAAGCCCAAGATACTAGACTGTGTTAAGTCTAGTGACTGTCAGGAGCAGGAAGTGCTCGGAGGGGGACACTGGACATGATTGCCAGGTCCATGGTTGGGTGGAGAGGCCTTCCAAAAGGAATATTATTTGCACAATACTAAATTAATCATAAACAGATAAATAATCGACTCTGTGCTTATTATTTCCAACTGGAAACACACACTTAGTTAGGAGAAGATACTTAAGTATATCAATATTCCTTGTTGTCTTTAAAATAGATAAGTACTGCTATGATTAACCTTTTCATATATTCTTCTATAATTATTATAGAAAGGTTTATTACATTTTTCTTCGTCCCAACATTACATTACGGGTAAAGGAAATACAGGGTTACCATTCCTAATTCTGATGGAAATAATACAGTGCCATTGACAAATGCAAGAATGATACAAACTCTATTATTATCGAATATATATATGTATAGAACTAAAAACTGTAATTAACTATTCACATAAGTGCTAAACCTCTAAACAATACTATCTATGTTATAGCAGAGTAGTCTAAAACCAGACCTTGAAGTATAAATTCATTCTAGTCTTGAAACAAGAAATTTTGTTCATTAAAGTTATGAGATTATGAGTTTAGTTTCCGACTTCCCTATTATCTACCAGAACATATACTATGAAAGTAGAGTAAATTAAACATAACGCATTTGACAGAGAAAACCATAAGGAAATATAAATGCTAACAAAATTTCCAAACACATGAACGACCTTCAGTAGGAACTCATGGGTTCTTCCAGCTAAACGGATAATACAAATAAATGACTATATATATATATATATATATATATATCTATATATATATATATATATATATATATATATATATATATATATATATATATATATATATATATATATATATATATATATATTCAAAAACTGAGAAAAGCAGAAGGACCGTTTCCAGCCTTTGCCTTTTCGTAGAAAGGGCCGAGACTCAACGAGTCATAACCACAAATATCAATATAAACCTACATTTCGAATGTAAAACAGAGTATCTTAAGTCAGGTAACGTATGCCATAAAATTCATTATTGTTAAAATTATTACAATAAAAAATAAGGGATTATACATTAAGGTTTCGTGCAGCCCAAAATTGTGGATCAAAGAAACATTACAGACTGTCTATGCGTCATGATATTCATCCATCCGAACAGGATAGGAATTGCGGGTTGCGGTGAGGGTTGGTCATGTCGTGAGCTAGCAAACCCTCCCACCATCCAAACTATACAACCCATAATTAAATCTAGTCATTATACAACAATTAAAAGTGAATAACCAAATCAATGTTGTCGGAGTGTTAAACAGACCAACCTGGAGGCATAGCAGAAGGCACACTGATAGGATATCAGGTACAGTTCCCTTCCAAAGGTGTTTCGGCTCCATTAGCAAGGACAAATGGTTACCTGCGAGACCCACTAGAGGGTTAGAACTCTGGATTCACAAACCTTCACATTTTTTTATAAACACAATTTACTCTAGCATTACCTGAAGGGAATCGTTCCAGTTGAGGAAGCCTCGAAGACCTAACAAAACAACAGAAACGTTAAACCAATATTCCAAACAAAGAAATTCTCACATAATTAATTCAGTATTAGGGCAAACTTGGAATTCTCTTGCAGAAGACCATCCTCATTCGGACACCTTGGTCAAGGAAAGAAACGAGACAACCTCCATTGAGAATGCCTGCAACATTCTTCTATCATCAGGTGCCATTCATGGTAAAGGATAAAGATAAGAGAAAATGCAACTAAGGGTTAGCAGACAGCTTTACCTTATCACCAAAAGTTCGCCTGAAGATGACGGTTCATTAAGCTCTGAGCCGACGGTTTTCCCCTGATGGCCAAAAAGATTAGCGGATAAAACCTTCATACCCATTACCGTTCACAGCTAGTTGCAGAGCTTCGAACCATTAGCGCCATGAGCAGAATGAAAGAAATACCCAGCCGACAAGCATTGAAAGGTTAGGGTTATCAAGTGAAAGGCTTAAAGTCGTTGGATCCACCTACCATGGATCCAGTGGTGAATGGGCTTGCATTCAATACCCGAGCCCTTTGGCAGCAGGTCAGGCCTTGACATTAATTTGAAACCCCAAGTGACAGGTGGGAGAGCCATCCCAACTCTCGAGATAATGACAGGTGGAGTCAAGCCCATGTGGCATGTAAACAAATCGTACTAGATAAATCCGAGTGACATTATTCCAATTGCTTGATAACCTCAATCATGTCTATGCCCATAATATAGTTTAAACATATAAGAACCAACGTTAATATATGGATTGGGGTAATAATGGTTTATATGTGTTTATTGAAATATTTTTTTTTATATATATAGTAGGATGTGTTACAAATGGTATCAGAGCCAGTTTTGCATACTGAGGCTTCTGGGTTAAATATTACACAGAAAATTAAGTGCTAGCATGCTTATAATTATGCAATAAACAATTGAGTTGGTAAATGTGAACACAGAGACAGAAGTCAACACCAACACACAGGCATGTAGAGGAGCCCCAGGATATCAAATCCGCTGGAGGTGCCTTACGTAGAGGCCAATCCGGATATATGGATACAATTGGGAGAGGAGTCTCGGCAAGCTAATGTTGTCCTGCTAGAAACAGTATAGCAGCTATGTACAGAAATGATAAATTTAAGGTCAGATAATGAACGTATGAGGTAGGAGCAAGAAAATATTCTCAAGAGTTTGTGCGACTGACATAATCAGCGAGGGCCAGACTCTAGCACGGAGGACAGAGAAAGAACACCAACAACCCATCATGGTGAGGAAAATACAAAATCAACAGAGGGACATAAGGAGGATGAAGACGGGTGTTCGGATAACGTCTCAGACCAAAGAAAAACCAAAAAACAAAACATGGAATTATAGGGTGAGTTAAAAAAAAAACCATCACTATTCAAAGGAGAATCTAAGGAGGCAGCCGAAGCATGGCTGATTGACATGGGAAAATATTTCCAGATTTATGAATATACTAACAAACTCAAAGCACGATTAGCAATTTATCAGTTATGGGGAAAGGCCACTCTCTGGTGGGAAGAAATCAAAACAGTGAGAAAGATTGATGAAGAACAAGTGACGTGGCAAGAATTCCAGAAACATTTTAAGGATAAATACTTGACTAAGCGTTATTATGACAAAAAAGCAAAGGAGTTCCATGAGCTAAGGTTGGGAACCTTGACTATGGATGAATATGTGAAGCGGTTCACCTCCTTGTTACGATATGTCCCATACATGCAGGAGGAAAAAGAAAAAATTCAGCAGTTTATCAGCAGTCTGCCTAATTTTATGAAGGAAAAGTTGGAATTTGACTATCCTAGATCAATGGACGATGCAATGCGAAAAGCCCGTATCTGTTACGAACAGATGAAGCAGAAAAGTGAAGCACCCAAAGGAGCTTTAGGGAGAAGAATGAGGAAACTACCCTCAAACATATAGCAGAATGTAGGAAATTGTTAGAATAATCAGCAGAGAACCTTTGGAAAATTTACCAGGAATCCGCCTAAGTTTCTAGCATACTCCAAAAGCAAACAGACAAAGGGAATTAATAAGCCTCAACTGACCAACCACCAAAGCCACCTTTACAACGCTGGGGCTGTGGGGAATCCCACTATTATATCCCACTATTATAAGAACTGCCTGCACAAGTCTCGAACGAAACAACTTTCCAATATGCAAGAAGCCTTCACAATTGGAGAGTATGCCCAGAATTAATGCCACTTTGGATGACCATCAAGCATAATACCAACCCACCATGATCAAGTGCGAAGGTATGATTGCTAGTCAACCTATTTCTATTTTATTTGATCCAAGTGCTAGCCTAAGTTATATTAGTCCCAAGGTGGTAGAAAAATGTTAGCTGCCAAGCAGCAAATTTAAGAAATCTTGGCTAGTTCAACTAGCTACCTGTTGATGCCTCGAAAATGACTGCAACGACAATGGGGGATAACCACCCGGTCCAAACCTTAAAGCAGCTCCTTTTTCGTTTGGTGTGGTGGCTCTGACTGGTTTAACTAGGTCCAATTACCTTCTCCCTATTGCTATTGCTTTATGATGTATCTTTAACTACCAATAGACAGGGATATCAGATCACTTTTTCTTGCTGATCAGGCAAGAGAATAATCCTTAAGCTGATTTGGGTTCAGCCAAGCCACAACTAAAATTTTGCCTCTTTGAGAAGAAGACTTAAAAGAATGCAGAAATTAATCTAAATGCAAGCTTATTCTATAATGCAAGCAAAATAAACAAATCTTAATCCTATCTTAATTAGGCAGATATAGATCTAACCCAACTAAGAGCAAGATAATTAAAATATTGGGATTTAAATATGTCTTGTTTATAATGAATATCAAGTTAATGAAGTAGTTCAATTAACTGATATTATGTATACCAAAACATATCTTATTGAGACCTATTAACTGAAATAATAAACCAACAACATTCTAGGAAGTAGTTCACAAAAATGATATTGATTATCAAATCAGTAAATCCGATTATTAAACAATAATATGCAGAAATAGTTCATAACACATTACTATTTAATAAATCAATTTTATAAGATAGATTTCTGAGCAAGTAGTTACTCAGAAATCAGAATTTAATCCATAAGAACAAAGATACATAATAACAACATTGAGACAAATTACCTATATTGACAAAAGTGCACAAACATGAATAAAATGACACATTCTTGTTATCATAGAAATGAATTTGATATTTGAAATAATAGTATTAGAAATACTAATTTATTGCATCCATTTTTCTGACCTTGGTCTCCAACAGTTCTTTACATTGCTTGAACTTCTGCCTTCAAAACTAGAGCCACAATAGTGCAAACTCTGCCCCTCATACATAATTCAAGATACAAAGGAAAAATCTTCAATAATCCCCAGATCTGATATTTTCTCTCCTCTCTCCTACAACTCTAAATTCCTATTACAGAAGTGCTTTTAGAAGTCCAAAATTGCAGACGAGAGCCACCTTTTATTACATTCTGCAATCTATTATTTATACTATTTGCAAAGGAATCCTTGAGAGGAAAGTTTGTTGAAGATAAATCTGTCTAATCCCATTTTATTTGCTCAAAATTCCAATCTTTAATTGCTGGAGCATTTTCATTGATTGAGATCATTTTCTCCATATTTCTTCTACTGTTTTCCTACAAAAAGAAATCAAAGTGAATTAAGATGCAATAATAAAATCAAAATATCATTTCTGGAATTAAAATAAATCCAATCAAATTCTATTTAAATAAATAATTGAAAATAAAATATAAACTCTCTATTGATGTCTGGGATGGTTTAATTGGCCAAGGATATTATTGATGAGCGAATCTGTAATTAGAAGAGGTTTGGGCAAATGAAAATGAAGAAAATAAAACTCAGAAAATTGATTTTGTTTTAGAAATTCGGAGCTTGATCTTTTGTCTGATTTTTGACCCAATAAATGACTAAATCTGTTAGTGAAACCTCCTCAGAAATGTTCTCCTTGATTTTATTTTTCCAATGAGCCATCCTAGGCCTCATTTGGCCAAGTAAAACTCAATCTATGGACCTCCAAAGTTGATGAGTCAAATCTGGCACAATTCTGGAATTTCTGTTGCTGGGCTAAAAAATCAAAATTCTAATTAAAAATTAAATCCTAAATTAGAATTCTAATTATCTAATAATTAATTCTAATTTAATTGTTAATTATAAACTAAACTAATTAATTAATAAAATATTATTAATTAATATAATTAACTATTTATAACCAATTAATATTAATCTAAATAATATTTTAAATTTAATTTATTTCAATTAATTATATTATATATAATAATTAATTTAAAAATTATTATTTAAATTAATAAATATTATTTCTAATATTAAATAAATCCTACACTACCTCACTTCACTCACCTTTCTTTATTCATTCACTCATCGTATGAATGGGTTGAAACTTAAAGCAAAAACCAAAGCTTATAAAAAGACTTTGGTTAATGCCTTAAGCCATTTAGTTTTCATAATCGACAATCGGGGATATGAGAGTATCGGCAATCGACATCGGGGTATAAAGGTATCGGGGTTGTTTAAACTTGTCACAATGCAAAATTCCTGATGCGATGTAGACTCTTGATGCGATTAATTTGATTTTATATATATTAATTTTATATATTAAATTTTAATTTAATTAATTTAATTATATTTTATATAATAATTAATTTTATTAATTTGAGATTTAATATATAAAATTAATGTTTTGTTTTGATTTTATTTTAATGAAATTTAGTTTAGATTAGTAATTGATTTGGAAATTGGAGTAAATTTCTTAAATCCCGATGCTTAATAATTTGCATGTTTAAGTAAAAATGGAAAAATGCTAGTAAAAACTCAGTGAGATTAATATTTACAATAAATTCATTATTGAACTAATTTATTTACAAAATGCAATATCGTACATTTCATGCATTTTTAACCCAAGCTAGATAAATGATGAGACTTCAAAGAAGTGTCATTTATGAACCAGTTGACCAAATGAGGCGAAACAAGCATCAATGGGAAGCTTATAAAATATCAATTTTGACAAAGCAATCAAAACAAGAATCGGAAAATTTAACAAAAGCGTAGGGCAATCAACTAAATAAAAATCCAAAAAGGTGTTTAGCCAAAATTTTTATAAAAAGGGTCCCCATTATTTGTGTTGAGCAAGTCAAAAATGGGGGGGTTGTGTTTTTACCACAACAATGACGACACACAGGAGAAGAACCAGTTATCTCTATTTGATATGAATAAGATTTTCCTAAAATTAAAGTAAAAATAATTAAAGAAGAGAGAATTAAGTTTGAAATTTTCAACTAGGTTCATTAATCTGAATAAAAGGCAGAATCATCAAACTATAAATTTTCTTAAAATTTCTCATAAATTAAAATATTTCAAAACTCTATATTAGTCCTTAATTAGTTGTAGAGATAAAGCAGGGGTCACTTTACAGCTTAGCTTTTTAGAATATACTCATTTGTCACGAGTAGAGTCACTGCTGCCAGAAAACATTTATAGTCTCGACAGGGTTACCATTTAATCATTCAGAATCTTATCTCTTTAAGAATTACTGACCTAGAGATAAATTCATTTATATATGTTTATTTTTTTTTATTTTTATTTTTTAGTTCTTAAAAGTCATTGTCTTGGTTTGGTAGCCAGATAGTTGACAATGCCATTCACTGGTTATAATTAAACTGAACAAGCTGACTCATGATGAGACCCTTTGTCTTATAATTGTTTGCAATCATAAGCCATTGCCTTGGTTTGTTTAGCAGTGTTGGTAATGTCAGCCTATTTTTCCCCTATGATCATGGTAAGGAGGCTCATGATGAGACCTCTTATCTTTTAAGTTGAAATATATTTCTGGATTATACTCTAGAAAAATAAAACTATTTGGAACAGGGAGAATCATTGAATCCTTAAGAGTTAAGAATGAAAATTTCAGAGTTAAAAGTGTTTTACTGTAAAGTGTCTTTACTTGGTTAAAAATAACTTTTCTTGACTGATAATAGAACTTTGAAATATTTTAATAAAATATTGAAATCTCAAAATGATTACAATTTTGATGAAAAGAAATTTCTCCAGATTTTATGATACTTTGTCAATTTCTCTTGATTGGTAATTTCTTCCTTAAGTATGTCTACCTTTATAATAAAAAAATCAAACTTTACTGAGAGATTTAAGAAAAAGCTAATAGGTGACTATTAACAATTTTTCTCCATGTACGCTGACCATTGTTAGGTAACAAGTAGGCCTTCCATATAAATCATGACAAAGTCACCAAAATCAAAATTGAAAACCTAAGGAAAAGAATTCTTAAACCAAAGTGAAAAAGAAATCAACAAACAAAAATAAAAATGAAGAAATTTTAAAAGTGGAAAGGAAAATCCAAGTTTCGAAAGATAAACTCAAACAAGAACGTTTATACTAATGTCTCAACAATATGAAGAAAAAGAAAATAATCGTGTAATCAATCCTTCTTATGTCGAGATTTAGGAAAATCATACCTTGCAGGGTTGTAAGTGTTTTAGGCTTTTTGGATAGCAGCGACGATAAAAGCATCATCTTAATCCTTTTCTAATAAAAACAGGATGCTTAAAGAAACAAACTAAAGGTTCAGAGACTTCTTGGTGTCGCTGTTTCGATGAAGATTATCATTGCTTGTTGAAATAAAATCAGGTGAAGAGTATAGAACTTCAAAAATGTGATCCGGCAGAGGGTTGAAAGCTTTTATGAAGAGCTGCAAAATAGATTTATATATTAAAAAAATAAAACTGAAACTAAAGTAACGAAATGGAAATTAATGAAAGTGGGTACATGAATCTTACCATTGCTTTTGATCTTACCAAAAAGGTATCAATTTCTCTAAACTAGCTGACTTCTTATTTTAATTAACATTAAAAACATGAAAAAGTCAAACTAACCAAAATCCTATAACCCAAAATCATTATTTATTTTATTTACACTAAAGCAAGCAGTAAAATTTAAAAATGGAATGCTTGGTGCTCAAGGGAATTGAAATTAAAGAAATGCATTAGAAATGAAAATGAGAATTTGTAGTGATGACTATTTCTTAAAATATTTTAAGTTTCATATAAATTCCATGATTTTATAAATTGTCCATAATCAAGACCGAATCCAAGATGATAAAATTTAAATATGAAAATAGAGGGGTCTTGAATTTCTTATTAAATTATGGAATTATATATTTAAAACTAAAATGTATGAGAGATTGAAATGATTTGAATATGTTGCAAATTGATAATTAACTGCTTTCTTACCATAGTGGTTATCCAAACTCGCTTTTAAAATAACACATCGTCGTATTGAATGATTCGCATCACATGTTTCTTCACCATGATTCAAGTTTAATTTGCAAGACTTCACCTTTATTGCTATGCCATATATCGATTAAATGTTAATGGCTCAAAGGCATGCATCGGAAGCTATCGCATTGGGAGATTGCAATGGCAAATTGCTGATACGAAAACATGTGATGAGAAGATGTGCGATGAGATGGAGTGATCACACCATTGAAGAAATGTTATATTTAGGATCGGGGACAGTCATGTCGCAAATTGCACATCACACACCACATCGCGTGCTTTGTACTTTGCACATTGCACATTGCGCATCGCAGATTCAGAATAGTGGTATGACCATGCGATGAAGCAATTGGCATATTCAGAATATTAGAGAATTGGCATCTAGGAAATGCCAATATGATTCTTGCGATATCAGCAATGCGATGGATGATGTAGATAATCGGTGATCGGCGAACTTTAAGTATAGAATGAAACACAATATAATTCTTGCGATGCCGATATGTGATGAAGAGTAGACCCGATAACCTTATGATGGGATTTTAATAACATATCGGATCTGAGACATTAGCCCTTTAAAATTATGCCCCTACTTTTATTGCGATTGAGTGGACGCGATATTTTATAAACTTGATTTGAATTCCATATCGGGTCTGGAATTATGTGATCATCGCAATATCGGTAAAGTCGTTTTTGGAGATCGACGATTCATGATAATGGAAGTATATTCAACTGCAAACCTCCGATATGTGAAATGCGATATAACATATGAGCGAGGTAATACATCGGAGATCTTTTATGAACAATTTGTTATCAAAAATGCTAAAAGCTACTTCCGATGAAATATTTCACTACAAATGGTTGTGATATGGAAGATGTGATATGGATGATGAGCGGGCTGAGAATATTGCAAACATTTTCACTGAAGTATCAGCAATATGAAAATCAAGTTGAATCCTATGATATTGCTTGAAATTTCAATTGGGTTTTCTGATGGTTGAAAGCAAAGTTAAAAATGTTCAAATTCTAATGAATCACAAAATAAAATTTCCTTGAACTTGTTGCAAATTTGAAATGGGTTTGCTGCTTACTTCAAGTTTTGAAAATAAATGAAAACCTGCAAATAAAACAAAACAAAAATAAAAAATAAACTAAGGAAAAGAGAAACTAATAATAGATGAGAATGAACTTGTGAATGCGTACTTGTAAAAGAAATTCTCTGTAGTTTTTACCTCATGAATCTTTAAATTTTCTTTCGATTTATCAAAATTTTGCCTTTGTTCAAAATCATCTCATCATTTATTCTAAATCGGAGTGAGCAATCAGCCTAAATAAAATCTGCTTATTCATGTTCAGGAAATATAAAATTTACCAGAAATAGATATGAAAATAGTCCTCCCTTTTGCATTGAAACATAAATTTATTACCTCTGCTCATTCCAAATTAAATTGAGAAAAATCTATATTGTTATAGTGACTGTTCAATAATGCATTTAGTAAATAAATATGATGCGTATTGCAGCATTAAATAATAAACTAAAGATCAAAATGGGATAAAACCACTAATTGTGGAAAAATGTCAAAACAGATTTGAATGTGTGCACACAGCAAAATAGACATCTTTAAGGTCAGCTTAGCAAATTTCGAGGAAGATAATATGAACTTCATATGATTACCACGAAAGGTTAGACCGACTAATAATGATTGAGTCAGAATTAAGTTTATCATAGACAGTGATACATTTCATGGGATAATGAAATCATGAAGCTTTTATATCCTCAAAACTTTTATCATATAAATTTCAAAAGAAAATCTTAGAAGGAAATCCCAAAATGAAGAAAAGTGGATTTGAGGCGATTGATGCTAAGTGCAACCTCAATTGAATTTAATCAAGACATTATTCAAAATAGGCAGAGTAGAGGTATTGCTGCAATAGATTTAAAAATGAAAGCAAAAAATAAAATTTTCTGATAGGAAGAAAATATTTTCACTGAACATGTATGAGAAAGGCTGATTGTTTTGTTTTATTTTTTAATCTGCAAAACTATTGAAATAAAAAAAATAAACAAACTAAATTAATTCTATTTCTGCTCTAACCATATACAGGAAAATGACTAGGTATAGTCATATTTTAAATGTAACCATTTTCTGATTTTAATTCTTGCATGTATGTACAATTCAAATGTTAGTAATAAAAATTCAAATCTAACTACAATGAGGAAAATAAATCTGAAATCAGAATGTACAGTGATTGTTAGCAAGTTAATTAAAATCTCCTCTTGAAATTTCCTTTCCAATTGAATACCAATTGGATCATAGAAATCTGGATGGATTTCTATTAAGGATTGGGAAATATTCAAACGAAGAGATAACAAACCAAATTGTGGATATGAACTTTTACATTCAAAGGCCTGGAAGAAATTGTTAGTGTTATGTACAAATGTTAAACTATTAACAATCTTCCTTGAAGGAAAAATTTTCAAATAATTTTCAAATAAGCTAATGAAAAATGGATGGAAATCTTTCAAATAAAATGGAAAATTATTAATTAAATTGAATTGCTGGCCAGATTGTAAAAATACATTCTCTTGTTGATATTGCCTTTGAGAAAATAGAAGATTTTGATAGGAAATGAACATCAATTGACATTGACATGTTAACAGCTTTTGATGTTCATGGTTATAACATGAAACTTCAATTTCCCAATAAGGTAATTCATCAATTGAGTGTTTGATAGTAAAGTGCTCAATATGGTAGCGTAAAGTGTTAAAATTTTGAAAAATAAAATCAAAAAATAAATCTAAATTTAAACAAAATAAGTGAGGAAACAAAAATAAAATGAAATCACTATTTGTACAACTAATGTTACAGTACAATTGCGATCATTTTGAAATAAATTCTTTTTTCACAAGGATTGGCCAGAATTATGGAATTTAGATAATTGCCAATTCCAACTTCTGAATTAGAAAGAGAATTATGATTATGAGTAAGAATGGGAGTTTGATCATGATATGAATCATAAATTGGAATGTTTTCTTGAATAGTGAAATCATAAAGATAATTTGCTACTTTAGAATGAGGATTTGTTTGAATAATTTCTAAATTGAAATGTCACTCATTCTCAGATGTTATTTGAATCTTCTCATGAGGATTCTCTTGAGGAAAATAGAAATCAACATCCTCAATGTCAGAGTAATTATCATAAATGACTTCACAACATTCTCTAGAATTCCCTTCAATCTTATCGAATATATCCAAACAAGGAGAAACAAGAATTTCATGTTCATAAATGGCAAAAGAAAGATCAATTATTGTTTCTCTATCTTGATAAAAAATTATTGGTAATTCGTTTAAATAATCCTCTTTAATTTCAGAAATATCATTAATACCAAGTGAGGATAAATTACCATCATTAAAAATATCAGGATAAAGGGAAAAATGTGAATTTGAAATAGTGCATTTAAAAATGTTTCTGTTTGAGAATTCTTGTACATTATGCTCATTGTAAATTTCAGATTCTAAATCATCCCTTTGTGTGCTCATGCTTTCTTGAAGAAGGTTGTTTTGCTGCTCTGATTTCGGCATTTGTTCGTCATGGAAAAATTCAGAAATTTGTACAGCAGTTTGCATTTTATTATTTACTTTCACTGCTACTTGCACTTGCTGATTTCCAATCTAATTTTCTGAATTTACTTTAAAGTAGCTTTCAGATTTCAAGGCAGCTCTTTCTCTAAAATTGCTGCTATTGTATTTTTGTATTTGATCAGAAATATTTTCCAAGCTTTGTGAAACCTCTTCATCACAATTTATTTGCACATCCATATTGGAATTTTCATTTATGTTGGGAGGGGATGGAACAAAGCTTGAACTAATTTCATATGTATTAGGAATGGGTGGAAGAGAACAAATATGTTCAAACCAGCCTAGTGATTCTTCTTCTATAGGTTTATCTTCGACTTTAAATCTTAAACAATTCAAATGAAATCGAATATTAACATCTTTAACAGACTCATTTTCAAACCTTCGTAGATATTCAATTTCATCATATAACTGTTCATAATCATAACCGTCAAATTTACAAATGAAAATTGTAACAAATTGATCCCAACTGTGAATTGAGGAAACTGGAAGAGTTCTACACTAGTTTCTGGCTTTTGCCGCGAATGTGAGAGTAAAAATTCTGCATAAGATGCCTTCATCAATTCATTGAAAATCATAATTTGAAACGTTTTGAATAAATTGAAGGACATGATTAAAAGCAGAAGAATTTTTCTTACCATTGAATTTTACCTGAGACAAGAGTTTTACCACTTCGGGTGGAGTATTGGAAGATGCACGTCCATGGATACAACTCTAAATTGGAAGCTTAAGAGGAGCCATCGTGATTTAAATAAAATGTTAAAATTGAAAAGACTCCAAAAGACAACAAGTTTCAGGCCCTCCTTCTAGCGCCAAAAATGTTGATGCCTCGAAAATCGTTGCAACAACAATGGGGGATAACCATCCGGTCTGTACCTTAAAGCAGTTCCTTTTCCGTTTGGTGTGGTGGCTCCCACTGGTTTAACTAGGTCCAGTTACCTTATCCCTATTGCTATTGGTTTATGATGTATCTTTAACTACCAATAGACAGGGATATCAGATCACTTTTTCTTGCTGATCAGGCAAGAGAATGACCCTTAAGTTGATTTGGGTTCAGCCAAGACACAACTAAAATTTTGTCTCTTTGAAAATAGAACTTAAAAGAGTGCAGAAATTAATCTAAATGCAAGCTTATTCTATAATGCAAACAAAATAAACTAATCTTAATCCTATCTTAATTAGGTAGATATAGATCTAACCCAACCAAGAGAAAGATAATTAAAGTATTGGGATTTAAATATGTCTTGTTTATAATGAATATCAAGTTAATGAAATAGTTCAATTAACTGATATTATGGATACCAAAACACATCCTATTGAGACCTATTAACTGAAATAATAAACCAACAACATTTCGGGAAGTAGTTCACAAAAATGATATTGATTATCAAATCAGTAAATCTGATTATTAAACAATAATATGCAGAAATAGTTCATAACACATTACTATTTAATAAATTAGTTTTATAAGATAGGTTTATGAGCAAGTAGTTACTCAGAAATTAGAATTTAATCCATAAGAACATAGATACATAATAACAACATTGAGACAAATTACCCATATTGACAAAAGTGCACAAACATGAATAAAATGACACATTCTTGTTATCATAGAAATGAAACTGATATTTGAAATAATAGTATTAGAAATACCAATTTATTGCATCCATTTTTCTGACCGTGGTCTCCAACAGTTCTTTACATTGCTTGAACTTCTGCCTTCAAAACTAGAGCCATAATAGTACAAACTCTGCCCCTCATACATAATTCAAGATACAAAGGAGAAATCTTCAATAATCCTTAGATATGAGATTTTCTCTCCTCTCTCCTACAACTCTAAATTCCTATTACGGAAGTCCTTTTAGAAGTCCAAAATTGCAGACGAGAGCCACCTTTTATTACATTCTTCAATCTATTATTTATACTATTTGCAAAGGAATTCTTGAGAGGAAAGTTTGTTGAAGATAAATCTATCAAATCCCATTTTATTTGCTTAAAATTCCAATCTTCAATTGTTGAAGCCTTCTCATTGATTAAGATCCTTTTCTCCATATTTCTTCTACTATTTTTCTGCAAAAAGAAATCAAAATGAATTAAGATGCAACAATAAAATCAAAATATCATTTTTGACATTAAAATAAATCCAACAAAATTCTATTTAAATAAATAATCGTAAATAAAATATAAGCTCTGTATTGATGCCTGGGATGGTTTAATTGGCCAAATATATTATTGATGAGCGAATCTGTAATTAAAAGAGACATGGGCAAATGAAAATGAAGAAAACAAAACTCATAAAATTGATTTTGTTTTAGAAATTCAGAGCTTAATCTTCTGCTTGATTTTTGACCCAATAAATGACCAAATATGTTAGTGAAACCTCCTCAGAAATGTTTTCCTTGATTTTATCTTTCCAATGAGTCATCCTGGGTCTCATTTGGCCAAGTAAAACTTAATCTATGGGCCTCTAAAGTTGATGAGTCAAATTTGGCACAATTCTGGAATTTTTGTTGCCAGGCTAAAAGATCAGAATTTTAATTAAAAATTAAATCCTAAATTAGAATTCTAATTATCTAATAATTAATTCTAATTTAATTGTTAATTATGAACTAAACTAATTAATTAATAAAATATTATTAATTAATCTAACTAATTAATATAATTAACTATTTATAACCAATTAATATTAATCTAAATAATATTTTAAATTTAATTTATTTCAATTAATTATATTATATATAATAATTAATTTAAAAATTATTATTTAAATTAATAAATATTTTTTCTAATATTAAATAAATCCTACACTACCTGACTTCACTTACCTTTCTTTATTCATTCACTTATCGTATGAGTGAGTTGAAACTTAAAACAACTTTGGTTAATGCCTTAAGCCATTTGGTTTTCATGATCAGTAATCGGGGATATGAGGGTATCAGCGATTGGCATTGGGGTTATGAAGGTATCGGGGTTGTTTAAACTTGTCACAATGCAAAATCCCCGATGCGATGTAAACTCGCGATGCGATTAATTTGATTTTATATATATTAATTTTATATATTAAATTTTAATTTAATTAAATTAATTATATTTTATATAATAATTAATTTTATTAATTTGAGATTTAATATATAAAATTAATGTTTTGTTTTGATTTTATTTTAATGAAATTTAGTCATGAAATTATCTAAACTACAGCCACTTGGAAAATAAATAAAAAGAATAAAAATAAACTATAGCCACTTGGATATTATGGATTTTTAAGATTAGTAATTGATTTGGAAATTGGTGTAAATTTCTTAAATCCTGATGCTTAATAATTTGGCTGTTTAAGTAAAAATAGAAAAATGTTAGTAAAAACTCACTAGGGATTAATATTTACAATAAATTCATTATTGAACTAATTTATTTACAAAATGCAATATTGTACATTTCATGCATTTTTAACCCATGCTAGATAAATGATGAGACTTCAAATGAGTGTCAATTACAAACCAGTTGACCAAATGTGGCGAAACAAGCGTCAATGAGAAGCTTATAAAAAATCAATTTTAACAAATCAATCAAAACAAAAATCGGAAAAATTAACAAAAGCATAGGGCAATCAACTAAATAAAAATCCAAAAAAGTGTTTAGCCAGAATTTTTATAGAAAGGGTCCCCATTATTTGAGTTGAACAAGTAAAAAATGGGGGGGTTGTGTTTTTACCACAACACCACCAAAACTAAGAGAAAGGTTTCTGCTAAAATAGAAAATTGCTTGATCGTAGTTTCAGGACAACTCATTCATGTTAATATAAATATATTTCCCTTGGGTTCCTACGATGTATTAATAGGAATGGACTGGTTAGAAGGACGTTGGTCCTTAGTGGATTGTAAAGAAAAATCTGTGAACTACCTTACAGAGTTGGGGCAAAGGAAGGAAATCCAAGGAATCAAGAAAAGCATGAAGTTACGCCCCATCACTGCTAACTAGCTTGGGAAATGCATTAGAAAGGGCTGTCAGATTTACGCTGTCCAGGTAGGATACTCTAATGATACAAACAAGAAGACTTCCTTAGAAAACATTCCTGTAATTCAGGATTTTGTGGATGTATTTCCTGAAACTATTCTTGGGTTGCCCCCTAGACGTGATATTGATTTTACTATCGAACTCATACCTGGAGCAGCCCCTATTTCAAAAGCTCCTTACCGCATGAGCGTCCCTGAGTTAAGAGAACTCAAAATGAAGTTTTAGGAACTTTTAGAGAAAGGTTACGTTCACCCTAGTGTATCGCCATGGGGAGCCCCTGTGTTGTTTGTGCGAAAGAAGGATGGGACTTTAAGGTTATGCATTGACTATTGTCGGATAAACAAACTTACTATCAAAAATATATATCCTCTACCTTGTATTGATGACTTATTTGACCAAGTGCAAGGGGCCATAGTATTCTCTAAGATTGATCTAAGATCCAGTTACCACCAGATCTGAATAAAGGACGAGGAAATTTGTAAGACTACCTTCTGAACTCACTACGGTCATTACGAGTTCGTAGTACTGCCTTTCGGCCTTACCAACGCCCCAACCACATTCATGAGCCTAATGCACAACATATTTCAGCCTTTCCTAGATAAATTTGTGCTAATTTTTATTGATGATATATTAATTTATTCAAAAAATCAGGAAGAGCACGAAAAGCACTTAAGAATAGTTTTGCAGATTTTGTGAGACAATCAGCTGTATGCTAAGTATAGCAAGTGCGATTTTTACAAGGACAAGATTCAGTATTTGGGCCATGTTATATCAGCTGAGGGTATAGCGGTAGATCCAGAGAATATCAAAACTATAATGGAATGGACAGCCTCGAAAAATGTTGTAGATATTAGATCTTTTTTGGGCGTAGCAGGCTATTACCGCCAATTCATTAATTTCTTTTCAAAAATAGCTTTTCCTATGACCTTGCTACAGAAAAAGAGGCATGCCTTTTGTTGGATAGAAGAATTCCAGTAGAGTTTTGAGCCGCTGAAGGAGTTGCTTACCACTGCACTAGTGTTAAAAGTAGAAGATCCAGAAAAATCACTCGTAGTTTGCATAGATGCAAGTAAGGAAGGGGTTGGTGGAGTATTAAATCAAGAAGGAAAGGCCATAGTGTATGAATCATGTAAATTGAAAGACTATGAGCAACAATACTCTGCTTACGATTTAGAGTTAATAGCAGTTGTACACGCACTTAAAATGTGGCAACACTACCTTCTAGGAAAGAAATTTCTGCCATTAATCGGTCATAGCAGTTTAACCATTTTTTTTAATCAGTTAAGTTTAAATTCTCGGCAAGCCAAGTGGACAACATTTTTGAGTGAATTTGACTTCAATATGAAGCACCTTAAAGCTAAATAAAAGTAAGTGGTTGAGGCATTAAAAAGGAAAATGCATTGCATCTATGAAATACAACTCAGTCAAATACAATCTAACCTTCCTGAAATTATCAAGGAAGCATCCCTCAAAGATCCTGAATACACTTTTCTTTCGTAGCAAGCAATAGAGGATTGGAAAAAGGGAAAACAATCTGACTATGATATAACTTCTGACGAATTGTTAACATTCAGGAACAAAATTTATATTCCCAACCAAAATTCTGTCAAGCAATTATTACTAGATGAATTTCACAGGAAGCCTTATGTCGCTCACCCAAGATACCAGAAACTTTTGACAGCTATCCGGAAAAGTTACTTCTGGCCAGGTTTAAGAAAAGATGTTGCAGAATACTTATCCAAGTGTCTGGAGTGTCAGTTGGTGAAGGCAGAGCATCAGCATCCCGCTGGTCTATTGCAACCATTACCCATTCCCGAATGGAAATGGGAGACGATCACTCTAGATTTTATTACAGGACTACCCCGCACCAAGAAGCAGCATGATTCAATTATGGTGGTAGTGGACAAGTTAAGCAAAACAACCCATTTTGTACCTATGAAATCCACCTACAAGACTGTAGAAATCGCGGACATATTCATGAGGGAAATCTTCCGATTACATGGAATACCCTGGGTAGTGATTTCCGACAGGGATGTAAAATTTACATCCGCATTTTGGAAAACCCTCTTCACTGGGTTGGGTACCCAGATTCAATTCAGTACCGCCTACCATTCGCAAACAGATGGCCAAATGGAACGAGTGAACCAAGTCCTAGAAGACATGTTAAGGATGTTTGTTATGCAGCAACCACACAAGTGGGAGGACTACCTCCATTTAGTAGAGTTCGCGTATAACAATGGCCATCACGAGTCTTTGGGCATGAGCCCTTTTGAGGTATTGTATGGAAGGAAGTGTCGGGTACCCAAAGGCTAGAATAACCCGGTTAATAATTTAGCATTGGGTCTTGATATGTTAGCTGAAATGGAGTCTACAGTGAAAACGGTTCGCCAGAATTTATAGCCGCTCAGGATAGGCAAAAGGTTTATGCTGATAAAAAGAGGACTCATAAAGAATTCCAGGTAGGAGATCATGTATACTTAAAAGTTAAACCCCGAAAAAACACCTTACAGTGGAGGGGTTGTGCCAAGTTGGCACCTCAGTATTGTGGACCGTTCCAAATACTGGAACAGATTAGACCAGTGGCATACAAATTAGCACTCCCTGGCCACATCTGTGCTCACAATGTTTTCCATGTATCCTTGCTAAAAAAAATATGTATGCAACTGTCAGCATATAATTAACTGGGAAAATATACAGGTAATAAAACAAGTGAATATGTGACATTAAAATTTGTTGTTTGGTGCAATTCTAATAGCCAATTGTAAATTGTGCAGGTCAAGCCCGAGGGAGAGTTCTTGGTAGAGCCTCTTCATATTCTAGATTGGAGAGAAACCACCTTACGGAAGTGAACCATCCCTGAGGTTAAAGTGCAATGGAAGCACTTTGGCCCGGAGGAGGCCACTTGGGAAGAAGAAGAGATCATGCTGCAGGCCTATCCGACATTATTTTCTTAGAAGAACACTGGGGATGATGTTCCTCATAAGGGGGGAGAGCTGTAACACCCCTTGTTGCACAATATTTACTTTTGTTTTTTACCAAGCTTTACGTAGAGCTTAGAAACTTTTTATTTTACTTAACTAAAGAAAGTGAACAATGTTTAATTAAGGGAAAAATAAATGGAAACAGTTACCATAACTCCTTGAATAGTTAGAAACATTTGCCATCTCTTCTCCCCAAAAGGGAGGGGAAAAGAAGCAGGGGGGCTGCTGGAATTTTCCTTGAGCTGGGCAGGAATAGCTAGTGGGAAAACAAAACTATGGCAAATAGTCGAATTGGTGTGCGACTTGCGGCTGGACAATAGTCCTGAAGCCCAAGATACCAGACTATGTTAAGTCTAGTGACTGTCAGGAGCAGGAAGTGCTCGGAGGGGGACACTGGACGTGATTGCCAGGTCCATGGTTGGGTGGAGAGGCCTTCTAGAAGGAATATTATTTGCACAATACTAAATTAATCATAAATAGATAAGTAATCGACTCCGTGCTTATTATTGCCAACTGGAAACACATATTTAGTTAGGAGCAGATACTTAAGTATATCAGTATTCCTTGTTGTCTTTAAAATAGATAAGTACTGCTATGATTAACCTTTTCGTATATTCTTCTATAATTATCATAGAAAGGTTTATTACATTTTTCTTCGCCCCAGCATTACATTACAGGTAAAGGAAATACAGGGTTACCATTCCTAATTCTAATGGAAATAATACAGTGCCATTGAGAAATGCAAGAATGATATAGACTCTATTTTTATCGAATATATATATGTATATAACTGAAAACTGTAATTAATTGTTCACATCAGTGCTAAGCCTCTGAACAATACTATCTATGTTCTAGCAGAGCAGTCTAAAACCAGACCTTGAAGTATAAACTCATTCCAGTCTTGAAGCAAGAAATTCTATTCATTAAAGTTCTGAGATTATGAGTTTAGTTTCCAACTTCCCTATTATCTACTAGAACATCTACTATGAAAGTAGAGTAAATTAAACATAACGCATTTGACAGATAAAACCATAAGGAAATATAAATTCTAACAAAATTTCCAAACACATGAATGACCTTCAGTAGGAACTCATGGGTTCTTCCAGCTAAACGGCTAATACAAATAAATGACTATATATATATATTCAAAAACTGAGAAAAGTGGAAGGACCGTTTCCAGCCTCTGCCTTTCCGCAGAAAGGGCTGAGACTCAACGAGTCATAACCAAAAATATAAATATAAACCTACATTTTGAATGTAAAACATAGTATCTTAAGTCAGGCAGCGTATGCCATAAAATTCATTACTGTTAAAATTATTACAATAAAAAAATAAGGGATTATACATTAAGGTTTCTCACAGCCTAAAATTGTGGATCAAAGAAACATTACAACCTGTCTATGCGTCATGATATTCATCCATCCAAACAGGATAGGAATTACTGGTTGCGGTGAGGGTTGGCCGTGCCGTGAGGCAAGAAACCCTCCCACGATCTAAACGATACAACCCATAATTAAATATAGTCATTATACAACAGTTAATAGTGAATAACCAGATCAATGTCATCGGAGTGTTAAATAGACCAACTGGAGGCATAACAGAAGGCACACTGTTAGGCTATCAGGTATAGTTCCCTTCGAAAGGCATTTCAGTCCCATTAGCAAGGAAAAATGGTTACCTGCGAGATCCACTAGAGGGTTAGAACTCACAAACCTTCACATTTTTTTATAAACACAATTTACTCTAACATTACCTGAAGGGAATCATTCCGATTGAGGAAGCCTCGAAGACCTAACAAAACAACAGAAACGTTAAACCAATATTCCAAACAAAAAAATTCTCACATAGTTAATCCATTGATAGGGAAAACCTGGAATTCTCTCGCAAAAGACCATTCTCGTTAGGAAACCTTGGCCGAGGGAAGAAACGAGACAATCTCCATTGAGAATGCCTACAACATTCTTCTATCAGTGGATGCCATTCATTGTAAAGGACAAAGATAAGAGAAAAGGAAACTAAGGGTTAGCAGGCAACCTTACCTTATCACCAAAAGTTTTCCTGAAGACGACGGTTCATTAAGCTCTGAGCCGATGGTTTTCCCCTGATAGCCGATAATATTAGCGGATAAAACCTTCATACTCATTACCATTCACAGCTAGTTGTAGAGCTTTGAACCATTAGAGCCGCGAGCAGAATGAAAGAAATACCCAACCGATAAGCATTGAAAGGTTAGGGTTATCAAGTGAAAGGCATAGAGTCATTGGATCCACCTACCATGGATACGGCGGTGAATGGGCCTGCATTCAATACCCGAGCCCTCTAGCAGCAGGCCGGACCTCGGCATTAATTCGAAACCCCAAGTGACAGGTGGGAGAGCCATCACAACTCTCAAGATGATGACAGGTGGAGTCAAGCCCATGTGGCATGTAAGAAAATCATACCAGATAAATCCAAGTGACATTATTCCAACTCCTCAATAACCTCAATCATGTCTATGTCCATAATATAGTTTAAACATATAAGAACTCGTGTTAATATGTGGATTGGGGTAATAATGGTTTATATGTGTTTATTCAAAGTTTATATATATATATATATATATATATATAGTAGGATGTGTTACAAACCCATTGAAGAAGTTGTTGCATCTGTAAGATAACAATGCAGTTTCCATCAAAGCAAATAACATCATGTGAAATATTACAGGCATCAAATTATAAATTACATCAATTAGGAGTCCCATCAAATGCACCTTGACTTAGGTGAAATAGAGTGATGGTGGGTCTATCTATGTGCTTCAACTGAAAACACAATATTGGGATGGTGTACCCCTACAAACATTCAAACACTGCATTAACCACAACAACAAAAACCAGTGCACACAGTTAAGAGCAAACACATAGAAACAAACCTGCGAAATCACCAATTTATGTTTTGTCAATGAGCCAATAATAGTCAGATGGAGGGCGATCAATTGAAGAAGATGTTGTATTTGTAAGATAACAATGCAATTTTGATCAGATAAAATCATATCATGTGAAATAACAACGACATCAGAATACAAACTTCATCAATTAGGAGTCCCATAAAATGCACCTTGACTCATGTGATAAATAGAGCGATGGTGCTTTTGTCTATGTGCTTTCAGTGAAGGCATAGTATTGTTGTGTGTGGAGCATGATTGTTCAGAGGTCTTTGTTTCAGCCGGATGTATACCCCAGGAAGTTTTGTACACCCCTCCACGCGGGGGGGTGCGAGGGGGACTTGTCCCCCCCGCAGGGGTTCGGGGGGTCCATCCCCCCCGACTGGGGGGTCCGGGGGCCAGCGGTCCCCCGGCGCGGGCTCGGGGGCAGCGCCCCCAAAGCCAAAAATGAATGTAAAATTGCCTTGTAAAAGTATAGTATTTTCTAGTCAATCTGGGCCGTTCATTAGGCGGATGATCTGACGGTAGAACTTATGTTTAGTTTAGGGTTTTTTGCCCTAGAAGGCAACCCCTCTCTTTGTATGAGGGTATTGTATTTGAGGCTGTGAAATAGATGTGTATTCTGTGAGCGAGAAACAGAGAGGTGAGATTGTGAGAGAAAACAGAGGATATTACAGCGGATTTGCTGTAGGTTGTGTCTCTTCATTTTACTGGATAATAGAAAGGAAGGACTGGCTGTTCGAGGTGGACGTAGCCCAAACTGGGTGAACCACGTATATCTGTGTCTCTCTTGTTTTGTGCATTTTCTGTGTTTATATTTCTGCAATATTTTATGTGTTCCATTGCTCCGTAATATATAATTTTCTAACAACTGGTATCAGAGCTGAAGGTCTATTTGGCTGATAAACTCGTAGGAAAGAAGGGTTCCTGGTTCGAGTGGGAGCAATGGTGGAAGATGGTAATTTTAGGGTCGAGAAATTTAACGGCCAAAACTTCTCGCTGTGGAAGATGCAGATGGAAGATTATCTGTATCAGAAAGATCTATACCTACCATTGGGCGGAAAAACAAAGATGCCGACGGGTATGAAAGACAAAGAATGGAACCTTCTCGATAGAAAGGCACTCGGAACAATACGGTTGTGCCTTGCTGCGTCAGTCGCCTTCAACATTTCAAAGGAAACCACGACAGAGGGTTTGATGCAGACGTTGTCGAAACTATATGAAAAACCCTCGGCCTCAAACAAGGTATTTCTTATGAAACGGTTATTTAATATGAATATGTCGAAAGGTGGATCTGTTGCAAACCATTTAAATGATTTTAATACAGTTACAAGTCAGTTAAGTTCTGCAGGGGTAAACTTTGATGATGAAGTTAGAGCTCTGTTATTCTTGTGCTCATTACCAGAAAGCTGGAACGGTTTGGCAATGGCCATTAGTAACTCTGTTTCTGGATCTAGTACTTTAAAGTTTGATGATGTTGTCGGTGCTATCCTTAGCGAGGAAATGTGACGGAAAAGCTTCGGTGAGACATCGGGAAATGCTTTGAGTGCAGAGTCTAGAGGAAGAAAAATGGAAAGAGGAAAGAGCTCAGGATATCCCAGTAAATCAAGGAAAGGTAGATCCAAGTCCAGATCAGGGATAGTGTGCTGGAAATGTGGAAAGAAAGGACACCTAAAGAAAGACTGTAGATCTCGGAAGGGAAAAGAAGGAGATGCACAGCAAGAAAACAATCATGAAGCAAATGTGACAGGTGAGGTGTTACAAGATGCTTTGATTCTTTCTTTCGAAAATATTACTGATTCCTAGGTGGTAGATTCAAGGGCTTCATTCCATGCCACACCTGATAAGAAATACTTTCATGACTATGTTCAAGGAGATTTTGGACAAGTTCGTCTGGGTGATGATAAACCCTGTAAAATCGTTGGAATGGGTAAGGTTCTTGTAAAACAGCAGAATGGAAACCAATGGCTATTAAAGGAGGTAAGGCATGTTCCAGATCTAAAGAAAAATCTGATTTCAACAGGGCAGTTAGGCGGTGAAGGTTGTGTGACAAATTTCACAGATAAAGCTTGGAAGGTCACCAAAGGAGCCCTGGTAATAGCAAAAGGTGAAAAGGTTGGTACATTATATTTATGAAATTGTATTTCTAACTATGTTAATGCTTTAACTTCCAAAGGAGCAGATGCAGCATTATGGCATCATAGGCTCAGACACATGAGTGAAAAGGGGATGAAGATTCTTCACTCAAGGAATTTGTTGCCGGGTTTGAAGAATGTTGATTTGAACTTCTGTGAGAATTGCATTTATGGAAAACAGAAGAGAGTCAGATTTCTCAGAGTCGGGAAAGAAAAGAAGAATGAAAAATTAGAGCTTGTGCATACAGATGTATGGGGACCTGCTCAGGTATCATCTCTCGGTGGCTCTCGTTATTATGTTACTTTTATTGATGATGCAACTAGAAAAACTTGGATTTATTGTATTAAGAATAAATCTGATGTATTTGATACTTTCAAGAAATGGAAAGCCTTGGTTGAGATTGAGACAGGAAAGAAATTGAAGTGTCTTAGATCAGACAATGGAGGTGAATATTGCAGCAAAGAGTTTGATAGGTACTGTTCAGAGCATGGAATTCGCAGAGAAAAGACAGTTCCAAGAACACCACAAGAAAATGGTGTGTCAGAAAGGATGAACAGAACAATCATGGAGCGTGCAAGGTGCATGAGATTGCATGCAGGATTGCCTTTACAGTTTTGGGCAGATGTTGTAGATACTGTTGTTTATCTAATAAACAGAGGGCCTTCAAGTTCCTTGGATGGTGGTGTTCCAGAGGAAGCATGGACAGGTAAAAAGGTAAACTACTCTTTTTTAAAGCCTTTTGGTTGTGAGGCCTTTGTCCATATTGATAAAGACAATAGAACAAAGCTTCAGGCAAAGTCAAAGAAATGTACCTTTATTGGATATGGTGTTAATGATTTTGGTTATCGCTTATATGATTATGAAAATCACAAAATCATTAGGAGCAGAGATGTAATATTCAATGAAAAGGTCTTGTATAAGAATCAGTTGCAGGAAAAGAAGAAAGAAAAAGAAAACAAGGAATACACAGTTCTTGACGAAATCACTGAAAAATTAAAGGTGCCTGAAAATAATAATAATCAACAACCATAGCAACAACAACCACCACAGCAACAACAGGCACCCCAAACACCTGAAAGTGGTGTTAGAAGATCTACCAGGATAAGTAGACCCCCTGAACGATATTCTCCTTCATTATATTATTTATTGTTGACTGATTCCGGTGAACCCGAATGTTATGAAGAAGCAATGCAGGTTGAAAGCAGGAAGAAGTGGGAGTTAGCCATGAAAGAAGAGATGGACTCCTTAATGCATAACCAGACTTGAGATTTAGTTAGGTTGCCTGCAGGAAAAACTACATTGAAGAATAAATGGGTTTACAGGCTGAAGGAAGAAGATGGAGGAAAACAAAGGTACAAAGCTAGACTTGTGGTGAAGGGGTTTGCACGGAAGAAAGGTATTGATTTTGATGAAATATTTTCTCCTGTTGTTAAAATGACTTCAATCAAAACTATTTTAAGTCTTGTAGCAGCTGAAGATTTGCATCTTGAGCAATTAGATGTAAAGACAGCCTTTCTCCATGGAGATTTGGAGGAAGAGAAATATATGCAGTAGCCACAAGGATAT
The DNA here is from genome assembly GCA_031772625.1 of Pinus tabuliformis. Classification (NCBI taxonomy): domain Eukaryota; kingdom Viridiplantae; phylum Streptophyta; class Pinopsida; order Pinales; family Pinaceae; genus Pinus; species Pinus tabuliformis. The sequence continues at coordinate 493,376,313 of CM062814.1, read as the reverse complement.
GAGGTGAAAGGGAAGGAGAAACTAGTGTGCAGGTTGAAGAAGAGCTTGTATTGCTTAAAACAGGCTCCAAGGCAGTGGTATCTAAAATTTGACAAGTTTATGTCTGAACAAGGTTATACTAGATGTCACCCTGATCATTGTGTTTATCTGAAAAAGCAAAATGATGGCAGCTATATTATATTGTTATTGTATGTAGATGACATGCTTGTTGCAGGATCTAACATGAAGGAAATAAATGCACTCAAAACAAAATTGGCAAATTCATTTGCAATGAAGGATTTGGGAGCTGCAAAATAAATCCTTGGTATGAGAATAACTAGAGACAGGAAAAATCGCAAATTAACATTGTCTCAGAATGAGTACATACAAAAGGTATTGAAAAGATTTAACATGCACAATGCAAAACCAGTTAGTACACCTTTTGCTAGCCATTTCAAACTTAGTAAGGAAATGTACCCAAAGACCCAAGAAGACATGGATTATATGTCTAAAGTTCCATATGCATCAGCAGTTGGAAGCTTAATGTATGCAATGGTCTGCACAAGGCCTGATATTGCACATGCAGTGGGAGTTGTAAGCAGGCACATGAACAATCCAGGAAAGGAACATTGGATGGCAGTGAAATGGATTCTCAGATATTTGAAAGGTACCACAAATCAAGCATTATGCTTTGGTGGTTCAAACATCTCCCTACAAGGATATGTTGATGCAGATATGGCAGGTGACAGAGATAACAGGAGGAGCACTACAGGATATGTATTTACTATTGGAGGAACAGCTGTCAGTTGGGTTTCAAAAATCCAAAGTGTTTTTGCACTTTCAACAACAGAAGCAGAGTATGTTGCTGCTACAGAGGCTAGTAAAGAAATGATTTGGTTAAAAGGTTTATGGGTGAATTGGGTAAGGAGCATGATATGGGCACGTTATACAGTGATAGCCAAAGTGCCATTCATCTTGCAAAGAACTCAGCATTTCGTTCCAGGACTAAACACATACAGCTCAAGTACCATTTCATACGATCAGTGTTGGAAGATGGAGAGTTGAAGTTGGAAAAGATACACACTAGCCAGAATCCTGCAAATATGCTAACAAAAGTTGTAACCAGGGAGAAACTGAGAATATGCTCAGTTTCAGTTGGTATTCAAGGATGACGATGAAGATGAGAAATAGCCAGGTCCAAAGAGGAGTCATTGTCCAGCAAATGGAGCAGCGGTGGAGTTGCTACAATCATTCTCCAAGTGGGAGATTGTTGTGTGTGGAGCATGATTGTTCAGAGGTCTTTGTTTCAGCCGGATGTATACCCCAGGAAGTTTTGTACACCCCTCCACGCGGGGAGGTGCGAGGGGGACTTGTCCCCCCCGCGGGGGTCCGGGGGCCAGCGGTCCCCCTGCGGGGGCTTGGTGGCAGCGCCCCCGAAGCCAAAAATGAATGTAAAATTGCCTTGTAAAAGTATAGTATTTTCTAGTCAATCTGGGCCGTTCATTAGGTGGATGATCTAACGGTAGAACTTATGTTTAGTTTGGGGTTTTTTTCCCTAGAAGGCAACCCCTCTCTTTGTATGAGGGTATTGTATTTGAGGCTGTGAAATAGATGTGTATTCTGTGAGCGAGAAACAGAGAGGTGAGACTGTGAGAGAAAACAGAGGATATTATAGCGGATTTGCTGTAGGTTGTGTCTCTTCATTTTGCTTGATAATAGAAAGGAAGGACTGGCTGTTCGGGGTGGACGTAGCCCAAACTGGGTGAACCACGTATATCTGTGTCTCTCTTGTTTTGTGCGTTTTCTGTGTTTATATTTCTGCAATATTTTATGTGTTCCATTGCTCCGTAATATATAATTTTCTAACAAGTATTGGGATGGTGCACCCCTGCAAACACTCAAATACTACATTAACAACATCAACAACAACCACTGCACACATTTAAGAGAAAACAAATAGCAACAAACCTAGCAAATCACCAGTTTGTGTTTTGTGAATGAACCAATCATAGTCATATGAAGGGCGATCCATTGAAGAAGTTGTTGCATATGTAAGATAACAATGCAGTTTCCATCAGAGAAAAGAACATCATGTGAATTATTAAAAGAATCAAATTATAAACTACATCAATTAGGAGTCCCATCAAATTCACCTTGACTCATGTGATAAATAGAGAGATGGTGCTTCTGTTTATGTACTTTAAGTGAAGGAACATTATTGGGATGGTGCATCCCTGAAAAAATTCAAACACTATGTTAATAACAACAACAAAAACTAGTGCACACAATTAAGAGCAAATACATAGCAACAAACTTGGAAAATCACCAATTTGGGTGTTTTCAATGAGCCAATCATGTTCGGATGGAGGGAGATCCATTGAAGAAGTTGTTGTATCTGTATTATAACAATGAAATTTATATGAGAGAAAATAATATCATGTGAAATAATGCTGGCATCAGAATGCAGACTAAATCAATTAGGATTCCCATCAAATGCACCTTGATTCATGTGATAAATAGAGAGATGGTTCTTTTGTCTATGTTCTTCAAGTGAAGGAATATTATTGGGATGGTGCACCCCTGAAAACATTTAAACACTACATTAACAAAAATAACAACAACTAGTGCACACAGTTAAAAGAAAAAACACATAGAAACAAACCTGGAAAATCACCAATTTGGGTGTTGTCAATGAGCCAATCATGTTCGGATGGAGGGCGATCCATTGAAGAATTTGTTGTATCTGAAAGATAACAATGCAATTTTATGAGAGAAAACAATATCATGTGAAATAATACTGACATCAAAATATAGACTAAATCAATTAGGAGTCCCATCAAATGCACCTTGACTCATGTGCTAAATAAAGTGATGGTGCTTCTATCTATGTGCTTCAAGTGAAGGCACAATATTGGGATGGTGCACCCATGCAAACATTCAAACACTACAGTAACAACATCAACAACAACCAGTGCATGAAATTAAGAACAAACACATAGAAACTCATCTCTCTATGGAACTTACTTGGGACAGTAGAGGATGCATTGTTGAAGCGAGGATGACCTCGCTTGTTGAGGTGTTGAAACTAAAATGGTTCATCTTCAGATGCTGGGACATTCAAATCAATATCCAAGCTGCCATTTTTTTTGCTTCTTTTATTTTTCTTTTTAGGGCTAAGTAAACTCTTTTCCTCTTCAAAGATGACTCATAAGCACCTAACCCAAGGGTGGAGTCATAATCCATAATATGAAGAAAATTGGCATCATCCACCAAATTTTTAACCAAATCAATCAATTGTTTTTTCTTGCTCAAAATAGGAGGAGGACTATTCTAAATAGGTCTAGGTAGCCAAATAACTTCTCTCTAGCCAGCATAAGTTCTTCAACATTGTCATCAACCATAATAGTTGAGCTAGCATTTGCATGAAGGTTTGGTGCCTCTATACTTATCTCATGAGATACATTCAATGTATTAGTTGTGGTATGATCCAATAAAAGGTTTGAATCCATTGAGGGGCAATACAATGAATCTACATTTATGGCATGCTTGCAAATGTTGCCATGAATAGACCATGGACAATCACAAGTGATAAAGTTTGTGCGATGCCATATGATAAGATATTTCTTATAAGGTTTTCTTTGACTCCTAACCTAATAAGCGTGAGATATGCTCTAATGAGGCCTGCAATCACTGTCTGAAATTCTTCTAGCCTTTTCCATTGATGATTCAAGCTACACCTCTTTCTTGTGGTTGTTCAAATATCCTTCTTTTTCAGAATTTCCTTGAATTGATAACATGGCTCACATTTTGTATTAGAGTATAGAATAGCCAATCCATCCTACGAGAACATTTCTTTCATTTAGCACATAGAAAGGTTATCTTGAGATAACCATGGTATGACTCCACAACATTATTTATCTCCTGATTTGCATGAGGAAAATCTCGGCAACCTTTAACCCAACATCCCTAAATGTAAAAACTCAATTAGTAAATATATCTTGTATTTATGAAACAAAAAATGTATGAATTAAAAAAAATAGTATGCAAACTTACGAATAATGTCACCAACAACCCAATTCTTATGGAAATAGTCCAAAAACTTCTCCTCAATTTCAATTTTGGTGAAAAATCCATTGATTGCATTATCCACTTCATCATTAGAACAATTTTTCATGATATAACCAAGTTCATTGAACTTCTCTTTTGCTTTTTCTGAACTATTGGCCAACAGATTAACATTCTTTAGTCGTTCCTTCCTTACGTTCCAATTACACTAAATCACTTCACATCTAGTGATTCTCCTGCCATATTTAATTCATTTTAAGTGAGCAATATTTATAATGAATGCAACTTGAAATGTCAAATACGAATATTGATGTTACTTCAAAGCAATGATTTCAGCCAATGCATCATCAACCACAAATGCATTGACCTTCTAGTCAGGACGAAGCTGAAAACACCTATGCATGAGGTGCTCTAGCCATACCACTATATCTTGTGATGTATTACATGACATCACCACCCATGCAACTGGCCCCCCACTTTGTTTCTCATCAAACAATGTGAGCATGTACAACTGATATTGTCATATGAAAAAAATGAAGTTAATTTTAAGTCATTAATCATATTGAATCATTATAGCCAAAATGATTTTATTAAAGCAATCATTTGAAAAATACTCACCCCATATTTATTTGTACTTAATGTTGAGTCCATGGCTATCAATCTATTGTGGGATAACTTGACCATAGTTTCCAACATCTATTTTGTTTGTATTCTAGCTATAAAAGGGATCTCTCCACCATTGGGCTTCTAGTAGAAGAAGAAATCATTATGGTGTTTTTCATAACAGAGATTCACACTCATTTCATATTTGCTATGCAGTTGGTAATTTTCTTTTGTCAGACAATCATATATGTTTACAATATCTTTTCAGCGTAAGAAAAATCCCCTATCTCAAGTTGTGGCATCTATTTCAACATAATTCTTAATATGCATTTTACAAACAGAATCAATTGGCACTCGAAGAAAAAAACAACTTTCTAAATAAGAAATCATATCCTTGGAAACTCTTGGCTTCCTTTAAGGACCATCATCACCTAAACTGTCATGTTTTCCATGACAAGGGCATCCTTGCCCATCTTCATGATCATACATGTTTTATGTTATTATTGTAGTGTCGGGATCTTGAACCATAACCTTGATAATAAAATGGCATTGGCAACCCCTATTTTTTACAATTGAATGCCTTAGTTTGGTTTTCCATTATTCTCTCTTGTCCTCTGGACCATATGAGCAAGTATAACTACAAAATAAATTTTGAAATGTCAACACATATGACAAATGATAAAGCACTGTTAATATCAAGATGTAAACAAGGCTTTTCTAAAATACTTACAGTTCCCATCATAAGGCAACACTAGGCCTTGAGCTTGGAGGTTTACTTTTTCAATGTTGGAAGCTACATGGAGCATCTAGATTCGATGCCTCTCCTTGATTAAAATTAGTAATTCTTTGCGTAGGAATTTTTGCAACCCAGTAAATATTCATGCTCGTCTTTTATACTTTAGACCAAACTAAATCTTTACTAGAAAATATGATTTTCTCTTTAGGGTCTTGCATCTCAAGGCCCATGAGAGTATTCCATTTATTTTCCATATTGTCTCAAAGTATGCAATAAATGTGGAAACATATTAGGAATCTGAATCTAAAAACTGAAGTTTTAAAAGAGAGTAAATAGTTTCATTTATAAGTAAAGTTTAAATAGCGAAGCCTAGGAAGGGATCCATATCTGCAATTATGGCTTGTGGGAGACATGTCTACTTTCTCTAGTGGGGAGTATGAAGATGGAATAAGGAGTTTGTTTCAATAAGTATCCATTTTTGTGCAACTAATGTATACCTTGATGCAAAGTTTGCAGTGTTACCCTTAGATATATGCTTGTAAAAATCCCTTATTGTGTTGGTTTGGACTCTTCATGCTCATTATATGTACAAATTGTCCATTAATTCAAAGATGCTAAAAATCCCCAAGGTAATCATGAATAGCGAGAACACTATGTTTTCAATGTGGGGTGTTGATCATATGGTGAATTCTAGTTTGAAATGCATAAAAAATGTCCTTTGATCAAATTTTATCCCACTCCAATATCAATAGTTGCAATCCTAATTTTATCCCACCCCAATCTCAATGGTTTCAATCCCAAGGTGCAATTGGAGGGCAACTTAACAAAGTGGCATTAATTAAGTTGAGAAGTTGAAGCATGGATAACTTGAAAGAATGTGTCCTAGACCTGATTCTTCATTAGACTAGGCTTCTACCATATTTCTCTTGAGATTATGCTTTTCTTGTCAATGGTCTCCTCAATTAAACATTGATAGTAGTGCCTCACTCTACAGGTAATGGACTTTGGAACATTACTTTGAGTCTAAAGTTTATTAGAATATTATGCTATTAATGGGCTAGTTTGTACACTGGGCTTAATGATGCTTATGAAATGTACTCAAATTTCTAACTGATGTATTTGACAATTGGGTGTTGCAAAACGATTACCGCCATAGTGATATTGCAGCAATATACAACGTTGAGGAGGAGGTGATTATTTGACTTTATGATTATGTGATTATTGACTAAAAATTGTGGTTTTATTGAAATTTTGGGAAAATTATTGTGCTGACATTAAACTGCTTCAATAACTCTGCATGGCTGATTTCTTAGTTGTGATTTGTAGATTGGCCATGGACCGAGAGCCACCATGGATGCAAGAATTGATAGGAAGGATATGTTTGTGGTATCCAGACTTTGGTAGGTATTACATTTTAACATTTTATATCTTTTCTACTTCACATTGTAAATTGATCTCCCAGTTAGCATATAGGACACTTTGAAGCTATGATTAACCAACCTACTTCTAAACCAACAGCCCTCACCTATATCTAATGGGTTTTTCATTATCTTTTCTCTTTTCTATTTGGGCAGGTGCAAGAATATGTCTCTTGACAAAGTCAGGGCTGCTCTTGATAAGTCTCTTAATGATCTACAACTTGATTATTTTGATCTTTACCTGGTATGTAACCCTCATGCTTGAGGTGGTGTAATATTGTTTTACTCCATAGATTTCCCCTGTCATTTACCTGGTGTGTTTGACCCACTTGGCATATATATATATATATATAGATATATATATATATATATATATATATAGTATGTCTGTAATTGAAACAAAACATTAAGGATTTAACGAGGGAGCTAAGTATAACTAATGGTAAACAATAGGAATATTGAGAAGATAAACTTTAATGTACAATAATTTTTCTGAAGGATTATGTGATGATTGTCACAAGTTTGTCTCGCAAGATAAAAGGATATGAAAACATAAGAATTTTTGAATGAGCTTCCAACAATAATAGAGGATTGGAACGCAAGAAATAAGATTCAAGAAGTGATGTTTGGTCGTATGTTATAGTCAACACAGGTATACCAATAGCCCTCACCTATATCTAATGGGTTTTTCATTATCTTTTCTCTTTTCTATTTGGGCAGGTGCAAGAATATGTCTCTTGACAAAGTCAGGGCTGCTCTTGATAAGTCTCTTAATGATCTACAACTTGATTATCTTGATCTTTACCTGGTATGTAACCCTCATGCATGAGGTGGGGTAATATTGTTTTACTCCATAGATTTCCCTTGCCATTTACCTGGTGTGTTTGACCCACTTGGCATATATGCATATATATATATATATATATATATATATATATATATATATATATATATATATATAGGATGTCTGTAATTGAATCAAAATATTGATGATTTAATGAGGGAGTTGAGTATAACTAATGGTAAACAGTAGGAATATTGAGAAGAGAAACTTTAATGTACAATAATTTTTCTGAAGGATTCTGTGATGATTGTCACAAGTTTGTCTTGCAAGATAAAAGGATACGAAAACAGAAGAATTTTTGAACGAGCTTCCAACAATAATAGAGGATCGGAACGCAAGAAATAAGATTCAAGAAGTGATGTTTGGTCGTATGTTATAGTCAACACAGGTATACCAATTTCATTTTCTTGATTGATTTGTCCATTCACATTTATATATGTAAGGTTGTTATATACTACCTAATTATTGATGCTAACATCTGACATATCATTGGGCAGGAGGTTGTCACTTTCCCACCCTTTATTGGTATGGTTATACGAATCATTAGGGGAATTTTGAGGTCTGAATGGGCCTAACAAGGAAATTATAAAATAATAGTGGAAATAATAAAATAAGATTAGATTACATCATCAATTTTTAGAGGTAAAAAAGAAAAAACTACTTTTTCAACTTGTACTTTCAACTTATCTCCTTGGGTTTACTCCAATTTTGAGCGAGAACACTTTTTGGATGCAGAATTTGATTCCTCATCCAAGGAGTACCATGTTACATACTTTTTATGGAACCTGCTACACGAAAAATGAGAAATACATGAAAAACGTGATTGCAATCATGTTTTTTTCATGTATTTCTCACTTTTCATGTTGCAAGGACCATCGAAAGTATGTAACATGGGTGCTCCTTGGATGAAGAATTAAATTTTGCATCCAACAAGTACTCCCGTTCAAAATTTGAGTAAAACATTTGGGAGATAAGTTGAAAAAGTAGTTTTATTATTTTATTATTTTTTAATCTTTTTACTTTTTTACCCCAAAAATGGTGAATCATCCCCAATGGTTAACAACATCATCTTGAATCATATTGGTTCTTATAAAGTTTATTTTGGTTGTACATTTTTCTTAGGATGCCCATTTTAGACCTCAAAAGTTCCCTAATGAAAGCCTGGAGTTTGGGAATATGATCGAGTCAATGTCAATGATATTTCAATAGTGTAAAGCAGATTACAGTAACAGAATACCTAAAACTCAAGGAATTCTTCGTGGATGAGGAATGGTAAGGAACAATTATTTTCATGTCTTTTTCTTGGCGAAGTAAGATGACATCAAATACAACAAATTTCTCTTTTGCATTTTAAGGTGTCGGGGAACAAAAGCATGCCTACACTATGATAGTTGGAAAATCCTATTGATCTTTTTGGTTTTATGTTTATATAGTTATATATATATATATATATATATATATATATATATATATAGAGAGAGAGAGAGAGAGAGAGAGAGAGAGAGATATATATATATCTATATATCTATATATATATATATATATATATATATATATATATATATATATATATATAATGTCCAAATTCAGGTAGAAGTAGGCATTGATATCAATTTGGCAGAGTATTGCACCGTAATTTTGATATTGGCATTCATTGATATGAATGAATGATGCACACACATTTTTGGTGTTAGGACTTAGATGAAAAGGACATGAACAATGAATATGAAACAATACTTATCTACCCCGTATCTTTTGTTTTATTACAATGCCAAAACTAAGAGTAGTAGTGGTAATGTATCTACAAGCCCAAGAACGACTATGCATTGGAATTGGACTTTGAGCCCTTCAATGCATCAGTTCCTCATATGGAAATGCCCTCATCAATTGGTGATGGAGTTCGTTTTTGAGCAGGCATCTGTCATGATGACTCTTTCACCATGCACTAAGCATGCAACCCTTGTTGGATTTCCTGCAAGCGTGAAATTATTGCGGCGAGGTAAAATAATGCAATCTTTGTTTCTATGTTATTTTCTTGGCTAGAATCATTTGTGATAAAAGCAGGTCCAGGACAAGAATTACATGATTTCCATGCAGATTATACTTTAAGCTACTTAAATCTTATATACAGAATGTATCTTGTACTTGTACTTCATATCATGGCAAGGCAAATTCTGCATTTTGAATCATTTTTGAATTAGTATTCTATTCTTCGATAACCAAAGGATTGCATTAGTTTTAAACATAATGGATAACCTTCACATGATTGTTTTGAAATTCACCACGCAATCAAACTTATTCCATTTCTAGAAGGCGCAATTAACTAAAAGCTAAAAATTTGAGATTAAGGCCAATTTCATTTGCTTGGAAGGAGAGGGACAATATCAATCCCCTGATTACTCAACTGACCTAAGAGTTTCACTGAATTATTACTTTGTGTAAGTTGATTCAGATTTTGGGAACCTGAAAAACTATTGTTTCTATCATTGACCATAGTTTAGTGTATGGATTGTTTTCTGTAATCTATTTCCTTTGATTGGCATAAACTTATGGTGAGCCATACGATAAATACATTGTCTCAGCTCCAAACAGCTTTGGTCAAGGCCGAGGAAATTTTGTTTGATCTCCAAAAGGATGCACCATATGAAGAATTTGAGCACAAGTAATGAAAACCTTGAGCTTCCGACAACTGAGAGTAACAAGGGAATCTATGATTGGTGGAATACAGGTTTTCATAAAGACCAAATATAATCTTAAGCTAGTATTTGTATCATTAGATTCTTGGCACACAGTTTATTCCCAAAAAATCTCAGCAATTGTATTCTTTGCTTCCTGCAAAGTTCTTATTGAAAGTAAATACCAAAAAGTAGTGAATTATTATAAATTTCAAGCTAAGGGGTCCTTTAATTCTTATGAAACTAAAACCTTTACAGTATGAGTTGTAGCAATTGATTTAGCAATAAAAAATTCTAGAATGGTGGTATACAAGTTAAATTGATGGCATTGAAAAAAGTTTAGGTCTCCTCTTGTACAAAAAAGGAAGTTGGATGGTTCTGAATTGTTCGTATGTGCTGACAGACCTTACAAATCGGTTGAAGAGCTTTGTGACCATGAATGAGGTGGCCATGTATTTGGAAATTGTGAGGAATAAATTGGTATTTTTGTTTTCTATTTGCAACTGAGTTCAATGTACACTAAAGTATTTCAAGCATGGATGGATTAAAGGACCCCAATATGATTTCTAGAAACCAAATCAGCAATCCATGCTTCACTGTGTAAACAAGCAAGGGGTGCAATACCTGGTTCCGCAGTCAGTCGGTCTCCACCTGTGTTGGTGCTCTGGGCAGGCAGGGATGCAGGGGGTGTGCTCTTGGAAAGTAGTGTGCTGCAGGGGATTTCGGTCGAGTCAGTACTGAGTGCAGGGATGCAGGGGAGTCGAATTCAAATTGAGCGTGACCCCAAAGTTGGCAAGTTAATGGTGCGATGATGAGTTAATGCATGCAAGCAGGACGGTAACAGATGATAACAGAGAGGGGTTCCAGCGAGCTTAGTTGACTCACTGAGGATGTCAAATCCGTGCCGGAAAAGTGCGATTTTCGGATGACCTGAATCTCTAAAAATTCGCACTATAGCCTACTCCTTTTTAAAGATTTCCTTTAGATGCTCAGGGGACTTTTAGGTAGAATGATATAAAATGTTTAATTGAAAAATTAAATGGATTTAATTTTGATTTTTTTCAACAAATTTATAGCTAGATTATAACCTAACTAAATTTTTTATACAACAGAAAATATCTAAATTTTCGGTCAAGTTCATATTGAAATTCTGGCTTTGGGGATTTTTAAGATAACTCTGACACAAATTGCTTTAACTAATTATGATAAAGTCCTAGCTTAAAATGTGTTCAACCTAAGACGTTATTTGGTATTTTTTTATTTAGGAATGGTCATCCTTGACATAAAGACTTTTTAACTATGGTTAACTTACATGGTCACTCGTTATCGTGGGACCCACACAAGTTGTGCAAAGGAAACCGTAAGTACTTCTGGAAAGATGAGAAATAAAAAAGAAAGAAATTATTTTAACCTCTACTAGGCTAAAGATGGCCTATGGGACAAATTACTTCTCCATCTGGTTCTTGTATTCGACCCTTTTCTTGTGAAGCCTCACAATAAATGCTCCCAACTTCTCGACAAACCCATTTTTGAATAGATTACCCCAAGAGCTAGTTGCCAGAATATCTGCATAACTTTCCCTATTGTCTTTGAAGGCCTCACATTCTCAAGCTACAACATTGACATTGAAAAATGAATACCCAGAATCAAGCCTTTCATTACTCAGAAATGTGTACAATGACATAATCAAATAGTGATTTAATACAACACAATAATTATAATGAGAATCCCAGAATTTAATTAATAGTCTTTTAGTCTTACAAAGAGTAGTCGAGGCTATAGTCACCATTAACTATCAAGAAACCTATAGTCCTGAATGATTACAGGGCTTAAGAAAATATTGAAGCACTATAATAGTGTAGGAGGGTTGCCTATGCTGTGGAACTAAGCATCAGAGCCTCGGTAAGAGAGTAAACCAAGAACCCTTAATAATTGGGGTAAAATGGAATCTAGAAAGAAACGATGAACCTGTGAGTCCTTCACTCACAGCCAGAGCTTAACCCTCTGAAAAAGATGGAAAATGGCATAGTAAACCCTAACATATGACATATAAAGCATGTAGTTAGATAAGAGACTTCAAAATATGTGAACCATAAATTAATGGTGCAGGGGAAACATCTTACTTGTAATATTCCCTGTCGATTCATGCCATGTTTTCGAACCTACTCAGAGGAGTAAGTACCCAGAGAATTACTAAGCAGGCTCTTCCTTTCTAAAACAACAATTCTATTAGAGTGATATTTCTGTAGGACGAGTTTCAAAAGTTAGTACCTGATAAGATATATCTAGACTCGCACCTTTCTTCTTGTCATACTAGTGATGAAGATGACTAAACCTGTAAGGGAAATATGACAGAGAATGGGTCAAGGGTTGTAGGAGGGCTGAGGAACAAATCAAAAAGCTCAGTATTTTGAATTCAATCGGAGAAAAGTGTAATAACTTGAAGGAGAGAAGCCACCCTTGTTCAAAACTCTCACCGCCATGAACAAGTTGCAGAGTGCCAGAAACCGTAGCCCGCAGGGAGAAAATGAAACAATGGTCTCGGAACCCAAGAGGGAATTAGTTACCACAAGTAAACCCTAATTAACCTCGAATGATAGAGGGCCTCGAAAAAAGGGGACAGTGGATATGGCTCCAAGTGCCTGGGTTGGGTAGAATGTTATGGAATGCAATACATTAAAACTTAATATGCTAAATGTGCCACGTACTTAACATTGGAAGGGGTGAACTATTGCGATATCGGGTTGTAAGTCTAAGTCGGTGGCATGGGTTTACAACCGAACTTTAGAAACTCTACCCTAAGGGTTAATCAAAACCACTGTATAAGGCTAACAACATTAACTATTTGAGGAATATCTCATATAAAACTTTAATATAATATTTTGATGTTGTATGAAAAAACTTATGTGAATTCTATGTGTAACAAAGCATTGGTAAATGTATTTTTTTTTAACAATGGTATGTCTTGAGTGCATGTGGGTTACAAGTCAAGCCCTCATAAATTCTAATAATAACATATGAATGTTGCTAGATAATCCACATTCATGTTCAAATATAATAGAAATAATTTAATTTAAAATATCAAAAAGTTAAATGTTTAAATAGTGTGGAATAATATTATTTTTTATATTATTAAGATAAAATGTTCTTTTTTTTTTGTAAACTGAGGTGGTATTCTATTACTGAAAAAAGAGAAATTACATACATAGGCAGGTCTCCACCCGCCCAGAAGGGAAACCGGGTGACCATCGAAAGTTTTTAACAGCCATCCAGAAAAAGTATATGACCAATCGATCTAACCATGCAAAAAACCCCTCTATTCTTACTACAAACAAATTGTTCTTGACTGGAAGCATTACCATCTAATATTTCAAAAGGCAAAAAGAAGTATAGAAAAACCTCCTTGCAGCAACTGCATATTCTACTGATTCATTGTATCTGTCTTGGCCGCACTTTCTACCTTGACCTCCATTCCACTTGCTTTAAACAGCTGCAGCAGCTTGTCCATCTTTTTGTCCTGCATAAGAAGAGTTATTTGGATATTTTTCAGCTCCCTTTTGAAGGTGGGAATTCCTTGAGCCAGCTCCACCATTTCCATGGCCACTTGCTCCATGGCCTTGGCTAATAATCTCTTCATGCCCCAATAGACATGTAAAGACTGCTTGTATAAGGACATTCTTCCTCTTGTGTGCCCCGGGTCAGGAAGAAACCTCTCCCAATCTTCCATTTCAGGATCTGAGATTTCCTGCATAGCATCTTCCTCTAAATGGTCAATAATTCTGCGGATGTTCGGGTTGGTTTCATGAAGATAAGCTGCCTCTGCCTCCTGCAATTTTTTCCTCATATCTTTTTTCCCTCTTTTCCTGCCTCTAACCTCACTGGCAGATCCTTCCTCATATTCAGATCGTTGAGCTCTGCTCCCATGACCTCCACATGCTTTAGGTCTCCCTCTACCCCTCTGGTTACCACGTCCCCTCAGTCCTCTGCCCCTTCCGCGTCTGCCAACCGCTTCCTCTTCGTCTTCTTCCGACCCCTCATCCGTATCTCCCCTGTCTCCCATGTCAGTATTGCACTGCTTCCATTTACCAACTTTTCCCCCCGATGTCGGATGTTGCTCCTCCTCTGCAATATAATCTCTTATATCGAATTCTTCCTCCGATTCCTCCGGTATTTCAAGGTAAATCCTCTGCGATGTTTCCTCAACCGCACTCTTCCCTTTCTTATCTAAATTCGCCCCCTGGCTTCGCGTCCACCTGCCTTCTCCCCTCGCTGGGTTCGCTGCCATATTTCTTATCGGCGAATTTGTAACTCTCCCCCTCACGTTGCTGCTATTCGCTCCCAAATTCGACCTTGTCTCCAGTCGACTGCATACAAACATTAAATCCGTAACTCTCCCCCTCACTTGGCTGCTATTCACTCCCAAATTCGTCCTTGTCTCCGATCGACTGCATGCAGACAGTAATATAACCCTGCTCGGCCACCCTTCCTCCTTAATACTTCGTTGCTGCCTATCCACCTCATTAATACACGTCTCATTTCCTGGATCATGATGTGAGACGTACACTGTCCGTCTGACGCTTCCACCTCTCCTCCTCGGTACCTTACCCCCGTTCCTTCTTGGGATGATCATTCCTCCCATTGTTCGATTATACTCACCATTCATGATTTTAATGTTATCTACTGTCGTCTTCATACACCCTGAGCGAACATTAATTATCCTGTCTTTTCCCCTCCGATCCATAATGAGGAGGCAGCTAATCAATCCTTTCATGCGCAATCGCTTCATCATTATCCTGCCTTAATATAGATTTTAACTCATTCCACCGTGGATCCTCCTGAAATGATAACCAGCTGCCATCCATAACCCTATTCGGCTCTCCACTTCCCCAATTGGCTAAGAAATCGGCTGCTCTATTACCACGCCTCAAAACATGATTTATCGTTATATATTCAATCGTCCTCATCAACCCTTCTATGTCCTGTATAATCCCTGCTGTCCGCCAACTCTTCGCCACATGATCCCAGCTTTTGCCACCCCTCAATTTCCTTAACATATCTATCGTGAGCTGGGAGTCGCCTTCAATTTCAAGGTTCCGATATCCATTTCGTGCTGCAATTCAAAGTCCATTATAAACTGCCCATAACTTCGCTTCATTGTTCGTCATTTCCCCTCCCCATTCAACAAACGCCCACCGTGAAATCCCGCTACTATCTCTAAAGATACCTCCCCATCCTGCTTGCCCAGGGTTACCCTTCGATGCCCCATCAAAGTTCAATTTAATCCGACTATCTCCTGGGAATATAAAATGGTTTGGGCTTTGCATGCGATAACTATTTCTCCTGTCTGTATTGGGATATAACATCGTAAATTCAATACTCAATTTGGAGACTATTCGCTGTTCTTCCGAGTTTAATTTCCAATCGTCTTCACTCCAGGCTTCCGACAAAACCGTTTCTTTGATCGACCGACATACTTCATCCCAGATTCTTGATTCTTGGCAGCTTTTGTCTGTAAAGAGTCTTCGATTTCGCTCTTTCCACACCTCCCATATTACAAAACCAACCGCTAAATTCCATATCCTCCTTACAACTTTACTGTGAAAATTCCCCTTTCCCCATTGGAGTATGGTATTCCTGAGGCTAGCTGGATCCCTGTTTGACTTACCAAAGAGTACCCGTAGTTCCTCCCATAGACTCTGAGTATATATACATCGATTCAGTAGGTGTTCCTGATTCTCTATCTCTTTACTACACAGGTAACACCTTGATGGTCCATTCATTCCTCGTTTCTGCAAATTTTCCAAAGTTAGGATCCGTCCTCTGCACACCAACCAAGCAAAATATGTTACTTTCGGCCACCATTTTCCTTCCCAAATCTTTTTCCAATCCATTGGTTCATCCTCCCTTTCCTCTTTCGTAGCCCAGTAATATGCTTCTTTGACTGTAAACATCCCCTACATTGCTTTACCCCATCGAAGGATATCTTTACCTTCTCGGATCTTAATTTTCCTCGATTCTAATTCTCTGACATACACTTGCGCAGTCTCCAGACTTATACTATCATCCCATTCCTGTGGTCTTTTCCAGATTCTCCAAATATCATTTAATTCTGCTCTTCTCCAATAATCCCTTACATATTCCAGTCCTGCTCTTTGCGTTGTTGCTTGGATTTCATGCAGAGGTTGGTTTCTATCCAGCTTATCATGCTGTTGCCAACCTTCCTCCCAAAACCTTGCTGAACATCCTTCGCGGATTTCCCAAAAGGCTAGGTCCCTAACTAGATCCTTATTATTTCTTGCTAACTCCCATATTTGTGATCCCCGTGGAGTTTCTGCTATTCGTAGACGCCCTTCAGTTGTACCTGGCATATCATATTTTTGATTCCATATTCTTTTCCACACATCAGTTCCCCCCTGTACCCATCTCCACCATAATTTCGCCCCTAAAACCTTATTTACGATTTCCAGATCTCTTACTCCAAGGCCTCCTTCCTCTTTCCGCTTGATTACATTCTTCCATGAAACCAAAGTCCATTTTTTCTGTTGCTTAGGTCCCCCCCAAAGAAATTTACCCAATATTTCTCTCAATTTAGAGAAAACGCCTTTGGGAGCACCCATAATAGACAGAGGGTATATGGGGATAGATAATAATACCGATTTTAAAAGAATAACTCGGCTTGCTATATTCAGCAATCGGAACGACCAGCTATCTAATCTTTTCCTGATCTTTTCCAATAAGCTTTGCCAATTCTTGATGCGGTTTGAGTTTATATCCAGCTGAATGCCCAAATATTTAGTAGGTAATTCTCCCTGTCTAAAGCCTAGAACTCTGGTTAAATGAGCCTTGACAGCTTCAGGTGAATTAAATATAAAAGTACAAGATTTATCATTATTAACCGCCATACCTGAAGCGTTCATGAAAACTTCTAAGACATGTTTGAAACTTCTTACCTCTCTAAGCGACGCTTCTCCAAACAACATCAGATCATCTACAAACTGTTGATGAGTGATGATTAGATTGTTTCCCCACAATCTAATGCCTTTGATTCATCCTTCACTTACTTCTTTCTTAAGTTTTCTACTTAATCCTTCCATAGCCAGTATGAATAGGAACAGAGAAATTGGGTCCCCCTGCCTAATGCCCCTGGTGGCATTAAACGTATCTGTAGGAATCCCATTAACCAAAATTGAGAAGTTTGGAGTCGAGATCATACTAATTATCCATGCTATCCACCTGTTTTCAAATCCAAAAGCTTCCAAAACCGCACTTAGATAGTTCCAGTTCAATCGATCATAGGCCTTAGAAAAATCCAACTTCATAAGCATCCCTTTCTTTTTTCTTACCTTTAAAGAATGTATCACTTCCTGAGATACCACTATACCATCCAAAATTTGCCGACCTTCCACAAACCCAGTTTGTTCAGGCGTAATTAAATTGGGTAGGAGAGGTTTCAACCTTTTCGCAATCAGGGTAGATATAATCTTATAAATAACATTACACAATGCTATGGGTCTAAAGCCCTGTGGTTCTTCTGATGTATTACTTTTAGGAATCAGGGAGAAAAAAGTTGAGTTAATACCTGGCCAGATTCTCTGTCTTATTCGTGATTCCTCCACCGCCTCCAGTATCTCTTTGCCTATAAAGTGCCAGCTTGCCTGGAAGAATTCCACTGTATATCCATCCAGACCTGGAGCTTTATTCTTACCCATATTCATCACTACTTCTTCTACCTCTTCCAAGGTTACTGCCCGCATTAGTGCCTTGTTTTGGTCCTCTGTTACTATTCTTGGTATCTCCCTACAGATATTAGTAATGGCTTCCCCTCTATCCCTTTGATTTTCTGTGAGCACTCCTTTAAAGTAATCAACTAGAGTCTTTTCGATATTTGCCTGTTCTATCACTCTTTCTCCTTTTGCATTCTTGATTAAAAAAATTATATTCCTCTGCCTATGTTGGATCATAGCTTGCTGAAAGAATTTTGTATTTCGCTCGCCTTCCCTTAACCAGCGTACCCTTGATTTTTGTCTCCACAAAATCTCCTCTTGTTTTCTTCTCTCCTCTAGCTGACTAATAATACGCCCTTCCTCTCTACTCTTCTCTTCGTCCCTGCCCTCCAAGATTATTTTTTGCTGGATGTCCTCCATTTCGCCTTCTAATTTCTGCTTAGCCTCCATAATATTCCCAAATTCTTTCCTGTTCCATTATTTGATTCTTTGTTTTAGTTCCTTAAGCTTCAATTGTATAGTATGCATTTTCCCTTTGCCCCTGCTAGTACATTGGTTCCACCAGTCTTCCAATTTCTTTAGAAATTGTGGATCCCTAAGCCAAAAACATTCAAAGCGAAAAGGTTTCTTTCCTTTGACCTGCTTGATATCGACATCTAACCGAATGGGCCAGTGATCAGAACCAAGGCTAGGGAGGATTTTAGCTTCAATGAACACATCCCGATTCAAAATTTTCTCCAATAGTAGAAATCTATCCAGTCTGGAGGCAATTTGATTCTGTCCTCCTCGACGATTGTTCCAGGTATGTACTCCATTCATTGTATGAATATCTACTAATCTCAGGTCCCTAATCATATCGTTGAACTCCTCCATGTTCTGATCCTCTCTCCTTACTCCCCCTCTCTTTTCTCCTAGATGCCTGATCATATTAAAATCCCCTCCCATCATCCACGGTATGTTCAGGATTAAACTTCTCATAGTGTGGAGGTTCTTCAAGAAATCTTTCCTTTCGCTATGATTATGAGGCCCATATACCCCGGTGAACAAAATTCTTTCCCCCATCCCTACTAATCTAAACAGACCTGAAAGTATTCTAGGTAAAGTAAACAAATGTTCAAAAATGACCTCTTCCCGGTTCCACAAAATAGCCAATCCCCCTGCTGTCGCTATTGCATCTATGGCCATAACCTCATATCCTAATTTCAGTTTCCTTACAGTTTCTGTCATCTGTTGGCTTTCCATTTTCGTTTCCTGAATTACCATAATACTTGGCTTGTCTTTCTTTACTCTTTCCTTCAAATATCTCTGTTTCCCTTGACTATTAAGTCCCCTGATATTCTAGCTTAGAACAATCATTTAAAACTTTTTAGGAGTTTGTAGAAATACCTCTGACAGAGGTATCACCCTTCCAGAGTTTACGAGAGTCTCTCCCACTGCTTGGATTGATTCATTTAACGTTCTTCTCCCTTTTTTTCTTCCGCTCTTACCTTGACTGTCGTTTGCTAGACTTTGGGAGTCCTGATTGTCTTGATCATACCTGTGTTCTATAAATCCGGCCTTCTTCTCCTTATATCGTTGAAAGGTTTCCTTATACAACTGTTTCTCTTTTTCTGGGATGAACCTTTCGTCCAATTTTTTCCAATCAGTGAGTAACTTCTTCATTATTTTTTCTTCCTCTGTTCCCACTTCTTTTACAATTTCCTTACCCTTCTTTGATTGATCTGTAATAATATCATCTCGTACTCCCTCCTCCCCTTCCGGCTCTCTGCTTGGGCTTCTACTTTTTCTCTTTCCATCCTTTATGATTTCCATTGGAGCTATCGCATTGATCTCCATTTCCGGATCCATTGGAGTTGTCTCATTACTCTCCTTATCCTGTTTTCCGCCTTCAAACTCTTCTTCTTGCGTTTGAAGGATATTGAACTTGTTTTTACTTTCGAGTGATGAATTCCTTTCCGTGGAGTGCATTTTAGGAGCCCCAAGATTTGGTTTCCTTCTCCTCTGTACCTCTTGGAATTCAGGTGCTTCTCCTTCCATCCCTTCTCGTGTTCTAATGTCCTCCTTCTTGTCCTGTTCTACTTCCACTACTTTAATTTGTGGACAATCCCTTGCTAGATGACCATATACATGACAGCGTCTACACCGAAACGGTATATGTTCGTAATCAATAGGTTGCTGCCAAAGTTCATCGTGATATTCAAGCTCAATAGATTCTGGTAAAGGGTCTGAGATATTCATGTATACACAAATCCTTGCGTAAGAATTATATTTGCCCCTTTTCGTGGATTCAGCCACCTTCACAAAAGTACCAATTGAATTACCAATTCCTTCCAATATTTCAGGATCCCAAAATTCATCCGGTAGCCCAAATAATCGAACCCATATCGGGGCTGCCATGATTTTCTCTTCATCAGGGTTGTATCGATCTTCCCAATATCGTGTAAACAACCCCGCATTATTCATAAAGTGTGGTCCCTCCTCAAAAACCTTTTCCTTGTCCTGTAAGTTTGCAAAAATGACTGTAAAAAATCCCTTAGCTCCCAATTTGAGATCTATATGGCCTCTTGGTTTCCATCGCTGCTGAATCCATCGCGTGAGGTCCCTTTCAGATGGCCAATACCCTATAAACTTACATATTAACGCGTGATCTCTCATGTAACAGCGGTAATTTTCCAGCTTGTTATTTGGAATCACATACCTGGGCTTTTTCTGTGCTCGGGGAAGGCACTTGTTCACCAGTCGCGCTTGCCATTGGTTCCCCATTACTGGTATTTCCTTGTTTATTTCCGTCACTCTCCCATTCCCTCTACTATTTCCGAAATTACCTGCCATTACATTCCTAAAGGAGGGGATCTCTCCCCTCCCCTGCCTGTCGTCCATTACTTCACTCAGACCTTCAAAACCGCCTATCCTCGGGCAATGTTTTCGTAAAACTGTAAATTACCTGTTCAGTTTTCACCAAAACAAAATACCGGCTTTTCTCTGCTTCGTTCCACTCTCTCGCAACAACGTTCCTAGAATTCAGCAATCATTCAGATTCCTCCGTAAACCTTGTGCGATATTACTCTGTAAACCCTTGTGCTATATTACTCCGTAACCCTCTTCTTCTCCTTTTTGATGACATAAAAATAAGATAAAATGTTCTTAATAAAATAAAAATGATAATTTTTTTTAATAAAAGTAAATTTAAAATGAAATTACATTACTTTTATTTAATTATATTGATTTTAAATTTATAAAATTATATAACCTTTCAAAAAAAAAAAAGATAAATTTAATACAAAGGATGAACTCCTTCCTAACCCATTATCATATTAAAAATTAATAATATAATTTAAAATAGATTAAATTAGTAAAATTAATAATATAATTTAAAATAGATTAAATTAGTATTCTACATATAAAGTGCTTATGTTTCTTATATCTATGGTTAACTCTTTTCTTCTTTAAAAAAAAATCTGAAGTATTGAATTTTTTTTGGGATTTTTTTAGCTAAAAAAATTGAACTATTTTTTTAAATCATGATAAATGCATAATTCATTGGAGTAACTTTGGCTTCTTCTTTTTTTAATTGAAAAGATTTAAGTATAAATCTTTGTTACGACAAATAAATAAATTAAGTATAATAATTATTCATTATTAAATATAAGTGAGAAAATATTTTTTTAAATCATGATAAATGCATAATTCATTGGAGTAACTTTGGCTTCTTCTTTTTTTAATTGAAAAGTATAAATCTTTGTTACGAGAAATAAATAAATTAAGTATAATAATTATTCATTATTAAATATAAGTTAGAAAATAGATGTGGAAGAGGTGGTTATGTATCTTTGCAAATTAATTATATTGTATATATAATTATAATATTTTTAATAATTATATATTTATATATATAAGTTTTAGTTTATGTATTCGTGATAATGTGATATTTGTAAAAGGATATTGTATACTTAAAAACTTAATTATTTTTAATTAGTGGTTTAATCATTATGATAGGTGTTTGTTAGGGTTTAGTTATTTTGTTGATATAACTATGAATTTTAGGCTACTTATAAGTCATGCATTTAAAAAATAAATTATTAATTTTAAAAATTAAAAGATTAATTATTTAGATAAGCGTGTATATTTTGGAATGGGTTTTTAGAATTTTAGCTGGCAAGGATGCGTCTGGTTCTATCTACAGACCAAAAGGAAATTGAAATATTCTAAAAGCAAAGATGGTTATATAATATATAGAATACATAGGAGTGGTTGGAGTGCATTGGACCGTGGTTTGTGTATAGATTAGAGGGAGTTTCAAGACAACTAGTCAATGTTTAATCGTTATCATACCCTTCTAGGAGTACGAAATGCAACACATCCCAGAGTTTGAATCACACACTCTAGATGGAAAATTGGGTGGTTTATATCCCAACCAAAAGAAAAACAAAAACAAAAAACGTTGGAACTTGCGTTATGCCACTATTCCTAATATCCTTGCTGAAGGAATTCTAATTTGCAATCCTAGAAGCTTTAATTTGCCATTGTATTTCATTTTTTGCTTGTCTAACTTATAGTTATATGTTTTAATATCTCTTCCACTGCATTAAATAGAATTACAGGTTTGTCTTCACAAACAAATATTGTAATGCATTGAAATAATGGAGTTGGCTTTGACTAACATTGCCATTTCTATGTTGTTGAATGACTCTATGGAGATTCAACCACTACTCCAAATAATTGACATCGGCTCTATTACCTCATTAAGAAATACATCCTCACATTTCCACATTAACCTTTATGATGGAATGCATCAACACTAGACTCTGCTACCAGTTGCATATACTAGAAAAGTTGCATCTGAAGACATCCAAGTCGACTTGATAATTCTACTTAAAAAGTATCTTGCACTATCTTTCAACACTCTTCGTAAGGCCTAAAACTTGTTTTCAGTTTCCTTCATACTTATGTCTATTTTTATTTTCCTGCATCACCCAAAAAAACTATTGAATACTAAATTAACTTCTTCTTCGTCCATTTGCACAAGTTCCATAAGAGTTCTTGAGCCTGAGGTTGTAAAACATAGAGCGACACTTACTAAAGACCCATCAACACTACTACATGCAAAGGAAAGCACATCCCAAATTAGCTCTTAATTATCACAAGAAGGTCTTCCATCTATAATAACTCCAACGAATAGGGGCTAATTCCCAAGTAAACAACGCAAATAAATAGGGACTTGAGCAAGCAAAACATTGGTTAAGTATTGGCCAAGGATTGTCTAGGAAGCTATGAGACAGATAGAGATAGTGCAAAGGTTTCTCGAGCTTTAGCAAAGCATTGCAATCTTCTCATATTTTCTGACTAATGCAATATACAGATAACATGGGTTTTTAGCTGTGGAGTGCCCTATGAAATGAGCTTGAAAATATACAAACTATGTGATCTAAGTACCACTACCCCTATGTGACCTCTGGTCAAACATGGTGTCCATAACCTGATACTGCAATATAACACATTCAAATTCAAATTAATTAGATCATTATTTACAAAATAAACAATATAGAAATAAATGATTTTGAACCAAATTTGATTACATATGAATCTATTAACCTCTCTCTAGTCCAAATGAAATTAAGGTAGGATGGGGGTCTAATCAATATGGGTATGGTGCTCATGTGCCTATGGCTCAACGATTAGGGCTCACGCCAATGGACCCACATCGTGAATGCCTATGTATCCAACATCCCACTCATGTTGCCACATCATTCTACCTCAACACCACTTTGCATCTTGGCTTGTGAACAAAATGACAAAGACAAATTATAATTAGTCTACCAATTAATTAGCATGCATGTAATTTAAAAGAAAAGAAAATGTTGAAATCTTAGCAATAAAAAAGTTTACCTCAACTGTTGGCCCATGTGGTTGTACATAATGACTCTCCTCCACATGAGTGTGATGAGGTGGAGGAGACTCCATGGAAACATGCAATGATGGAGGTTGTTATGGCCCTCAACTGTCCCCTTAGATGACCTCAAAATATCATCAATATAACCCCGTGTCTACATGTTATCATGAACTTATTAATATAAATGTAATCTAATACAAACTTATTAAAATAAATAATGTATAATTTGATGATAAGAGTAAAAAATTCCATATATATATATGTACCTAGCCCATGTCACATGGGTCATACACCCTCCAAGTGTCACGGATGACATCACGACACATATGTGCATGTGAAAAAACCTAGTCAGGGGGTAGAATCTCAGGCACTGGATCAGTGAATAATGGAACTGGCAGGTCACGATGCCATAATGGTGTTTTGCTCATCTCTCCATGCATTGTGACTCGCACACTGGCCAATGTGGTCCACATTCTATCAATAATGCTATACCTAGTCTCAAAGTTGAGTTATGACGACTCCTATAGCTCTGTCAGAAATACCATGCTTCGAGATGGTAGTGGCAACAATCTCAGAGCTGGTGGTACATGCACAAGGTACGTATGAGCCGTGACACGGTCATAGGTGTCCCTTACTGGGTCCATAAAACTCAAAACCGGTATTGGTGTAATCTGGCCTCATATGTAGCACAAACTCCTCATATACATGTTTTGAAAAGTAAAGGGGGACTTGGTCATGGTGGGGGAACTGGACCTAAGCTCCAGTGAATCGATTATAAACAAAAGGGGTGACATAAACATTCTTAAAATATTTTCGTGGAATTAGACCAACATGTCTAGAACTGGGGTTTAGAGGGATGTTAAACAACCCCCCACACACATCAATGCCCTTGGTGGCAATTTTCACTGCCTCCTAAGCATCTGGCCCTCAAACCTTTTGCATCCTAATCCTATGTATGGCATGTAGGAGATTTCTATGTGGGTCCAACCTCTGGTAGGTCTAGATCAACCTATTGATTCTCTCTAGCATCAAAGGCAAGCTATGTATAGTAGGCGACCGAGCAGGGAGTGTACCCAAATCTCATGTAATCCATGCATGCTAGGCCCTAACATATTCGAGTGTGATAGTAGCATCATCCCACGAGGGATTAATGTTGCAATATCATCGATATATTTGGCCTGTTAAGGGTTTGCAAATCATAAATATAATTTAACATATATAACAAAATAAACATAATAACATATAAAATAAATTCAAACACATCAATTGAAGACGATTTAAAAATTAAAGACAATTTCAAGACATAAACACATAACGTTTAAAGAGGATTTAAAAATGCAGGAGGTGTACCTGTGACAGGTGAAGATGTTCCACTCTCGGTATCATCGTCAACAAAGATAGAAACACTACCTCTAACACTCCTACTAGCATCAGAACCAAAATCTACTAGTGGAACACAAACTCTGGTTGGGCTATGTGAACTTTCATGAGCTTGACCATGTATCACTGATCTCCCCACACTCCGACAACCTACGTTTAGGGAATGAATGGGAGATGGCTCTATATAAATTTAGTTGGAAGGGGATTGATAATAAGAGGTATAGAGTTAATGAATAGAAGACAATCAAAGTATAGAGGAATAGAAACAATATAAGTTTATTTGAAGTATGTAAGAGTTGTCTAAGCCATATAAGCTTCCATCATAGACTTTTAAAATTGAAACAAAACTATTACATTTAATACAGATAAACCAATCCAAGAGAAAATGTTGACTAAAGAATGTTGACAAAAAAACCATTTCTAAACTCATCTAGAATAATCTAATAAAAATATATTGGGTTATATTGTATTATGTTATATATGTATATATATTATATAATTAATTATTGTTAATACAATTTAATTAAATAACCAAATTTTCTTTGTTTTGCACTTTTAAAGTTAATATTTTAAAACAAATTACTATATTTATGATTAAAAATATTAATAATATAAATTAATTTAAAATTAAAATAAAATAATAAAATAATTTCATGTTTGATAAATGGACTTTTTCCATGAGCAATTATATTCATTATCTCAATCTTCAGATCCTAATGACTTTGGTTGTCACGATCTCTAATCCAATAAAGTCACATTACACAGGTAGAGGAGCATGAAGGTGAAGATGCATTCAATCTTTCTTCTCTTTTTCAAAATCCTCCATGTCAAAATGATGTGCTTCCATTCTTGGATGATTTTCAATCTACTAATCTCAATAGTGAATCAAATGTAATCAATTAGTTCAATCAATCCATAGCCTTAGGAAACAATCATTCTGATGATGATGACTCTATTGATATATAAATCATGAATGCCTGTGTGTATCAACTGGTCTTTTGGTTTCTCATGAAGATTTCACTTCAGACCTAGAATATGATTCGGTCAAAGAAGATGTGCTTAGAGAAACTACCTCTTCATATCATTATACCTTGTGCCCTACCATCTGTGATGCATCTACTTGTGACAGAGATACTCCATGCCCTTTAACTTCTTCAACCAATGAGTTATCTTCTTAATTGACACAAGACATTGAGATTATCCATGAAGAAAATAAAAAAAATTGAATCATTGAGTACTCTTTTCACCCCTCATCATCTATTCTCTTGCATGAAGTCAACTCTTCAAATCAACTTGCTCATGAAATTTCCCCGATTCATTCATCTTCAAATTTGCGATCAAAAGAATATTTTGACTTGAGTAATCTGGTTGTTGGCATGGAATAATTTGGTCAAACCAATGAAAAATATGGCTTCCATCTGATGAGCAGTGGTCTTATTGAAACTAGTGCTAGTATATATCCTCACACCATGCATGATCTAGTAGAATCTTCAAAATGATATTTTACAATTCTGGGAAGTTTTGGGACTTGTAAGAGAGTCAAGGCACTTCAACTTCCATTGATGGTTATGTCAAGATTTCATGGCTCTGGTAAGCCTCCCAGACTAAGCCAGATCTGGTTTCTCCCAGACAACCCTTTTCTCTACATGGTTTCACTCAATGTATATTTCTTTTTGAAAAATGTTTGGTATTTCAAGTATGATATTTCAAATTTTCAAGATTTTACTTCTAACCAGATTCAAGAATATTTTTCAATTTATTCATCTACATGCAAATCTCTCGGATCAAAACTGGGTTTGGAATGTGTAACTCTCATAGAGTCATGGAATTGCGAAGGTGATCATTTCAAAGACTATATTTGGCTAAAGGAATCATGCCTATCAGATTCATCTCTTTATAGTCAGCTCCCGGTATTACTTGTGAATGTTATATTGTAAACCTTCCCTTTCATCACACCTAAAATCCTCTTGAGTAATAATGAATGCACAAGTTCTCACACGAATCAAGTTCTTTTTCGTTCACCATGTCCTGATTGGTCTCATGTATTTGTTTTGTTGGCATCGCTTTTAAATTATTTTCATGATTACGATGATTGCCAAGTTTGTCACCAGTTATAGGAAAGCAATTTGTCACATTTAGTTTGCAAGGAACTTGGTTCGATTATTTAGAGCATTCGAAGAACTATTCAAATTGATTTATCTTCGTTTATTATAAACTGGGAATCTGATGCTTTAATCAGCTCATCCAATCATTATTTGTCTTTGATGACTATCATTCATGTTATCATTTTCCCACCAGTATATCCAATGGAAGTTGTTTTACATCCTTCGATCTTCATCATTAAACATCTAAGTATTTGGATTTTTGTCAAGCGGTTAAGGCACTTCAATCTCTACTGATGGTTATGTCAGGTCCTAACTGTCTCGACATGACTGCTGAATATGATCAGGTCTATTTTCCCTCACAAGATTCTCTTTATAATCCCGTGCCTCTAATTGAAAATCCATCTTTTCAAATATTTCAAGGTTTTCAAGAGGATCATCATGAATTTTATGATCCAACCACTGAATGTTTGGAGAAATCTTCCTCGGCAAGCTACATTGACATAAACAAGATTCAACCTTTTCTTGTTCTTGCTAAGCAGAATGACAAAAACGAAGGTGCATTTGCAAGAAGTCTTTGAGGTTTGTCTAATTATGCTTTCCGTGAGAGAGCTAAGAATGTGAATTGGATGAAAGTAGTGGTTGTGACACATCTTTCTGCCCACAGGAAAGACCTTCAAATTTTTGTGCAAATTATTCAAGACCTATTTTTTTCTCTTGCATATTGCTTTATATCTGTTTTAATCGATCGTATCTTTGTGATTTTAGTTCAGGAAAGATTATGATGGCTACATTGGAAATTCCATTATGCGTGACCCCAACCTTCTGGTTATTAGTTTAGGAGTAGGATTATTTTCATCTTGGTTTTCCTTCTCTTGCACCCATCCCGTGTTGTTCTGTTTAATCTCTCTTGTCTATTTTTTCTTTTCTCTTGCATTATGCTTTGGTTAAGATTCATTTTCTTGTATTCTAGTTTTGTTTCCATGTTATGTGTTGTATTTCCTTTCGTTTTGTTTCTTTTGTTTTTCTTTCTTATTGATTGTCTCCTTTTATTTTCATCATGTGAATAAGTGTTGTGCCTATACCTGTTTTGGCTTCTTAGTATGTGTGTGGCTGAATTCTACAGAGTCTTGTGACACTTCAACATTTGGTTAATGTCCAGTCCGTCTTCCTTGTCTCTATTATATCTTTAGGTCAATGAAGTTTCGATGGAAAATACAATCCATCCGTAAGGATATTTTTTGTCCAACCATGAACCCATGTCTATTCAGGAAACCTTCTACATATGATTAGTTTTTTTTTTTCCGGTGTTTTCATTCTTATCCAATCAGTAGAGGAGGATAAGGGAAAAAATCTAAATGAGAAAACCTAAATTAGAGGTATCTATATGCTTCTCTGAAGGAACAACCTCTTCTTCTCTTAATAAGTCAGGATCCCTCTTCCACCCAAAAATGAATAAGTGTTGATGCATAATCCTCTTTAAATAAAAAAGTAAAGGTGAAAGAAGAGAAATGCTTCCAGCGCAGAAAGGTGAAACAAGTAACTTTGTCGGGGTATTGTCCAAGCTCACTGGAAATGGAGCAATGTTTGTGTTCTTGCATGACTCTGCCAGGGTACTGTCCAAGCATGTTGGTAGTGGAGCAACACTAGAGATGAAAAATTATACTATGAAAATATTAAGCTCACGACCTACATTACCCTTCCCAACTCAAAACATTGTGATATCACTGAATCTTATGTTGTGTTCAACCAAGAAGGCATAAAGGGGACCATGTCTATTCATGGGGTAAGTGGGGAGGCCAAAGTAATCTACACGATGAATCAATACTCCCTGAAGAACCAAGGCCTTGCACATAAGAATTTAACCGAGGCAGAGAAGATGGAATTCTACCAGTGTGTTGCCAAGTGTTGAGCTGCTACAACTACCCTCCAAAATTTTGGCTTACACTCAATTTCAGAGCCTTCCTTGGTCTTGCACATTATTGTCACAAACACTGAAACTCATTTCATGTACTTTCTTGAAGTATTTTTCTCCCCTTTGCAAGTTGGGTAAATTGTCGTCTTTTTGCATGATTGGTTGTTGCACAATGTGTAGAAGCCCGTTATGGTGGTTTCAAGGGTCTATATTTGTGAATATGGGTTTTTATAACAATGTAAATATTTGTCACACTCATTCGTAAAGTTTTAACAACTATCGCACAAGTGTCGTCATGGTCATCGTAAAGTGTACCTTAAGTGTCACACTTGTCATAATTGGTCATAAAGTTGTTGCACAGAGGGAACTGAACTGTTCATGTGTCTTGGGTGATCTATGTTGTTGTGTCGTCAAGTATTCTAAGTGTGAGATCACAATTGAAGTCTTATCATTGTTCACATCAGTCTAACTGGTCTTACACTTAGCCATTTATGATAACTCTTCTTGACCAAGCAACTTGGCTTCACCCAACCTCCCTAAACTATGCATTGGACAATTTCAGTCCTCTAGCTATGACCTTAGCCCTTGACACTATGCAATGCATAGTTCCTGCCTCCCAAGACTACTGTATTGTGCAGTTTATGTGCTCAAGCTCTGGCCTTGGCCTCCATAATTGTGCAATCCTTTCTCTCATCTTGGCCCTAACTGTGTACTACGCAACCACAAGCCTCAATCTCATTACCTAAGCCTCTGAAATTCCTAGTTGTGCAATTTCCTAGCCTCCCTTGTCTCCCAAAACTACGCAATGTGTTCACTTAGTTTCCATCCCCTCAGCCTCCCTCACTAGCTCCCAGAATTACACAAATTTCTCCCTTAGTCTAGCCTAAACTGCATATTGTTAAGTCTCAAGGCTCAAGCTTCACCCCTAACTACTTGAGCTATGCAATTGCACAATTACTGATCCTATTTCCCAACTTGTCACCTGGTTCTGGCTCAGTCAGAGGATAATTATGCATCATCTTAGACTAGGGGGTTTTCAAACTGATGTCATCTCATCATGAGTGAATTGAAAATACAAGTACCTTACCATGTTATGGTGAGATGATGAAGAAGGAGATGAAGGAGGGAAACTGATTTAGGGGCATAAGGCTTGAAGACAAAAGGCTTCGATTTTATTCCAAAAATCCAAAAAAGTTTACAATCAAAGGAGTGGGATCCTTTAGCTGTCAATTTACAAAGCTTTCTAGATAGGATTTGAGCTAGAATTTAGGGATTTGAGTGATTTTGTAATTAATTCAAGTAGTTTAGACTTGGTTGAGATTCTCGAGGAGAATATCATGCATATTAGGTATTGTCTAGGATTAGGCATATTCAATCCATTTATTGAGGATCTGATTGTTGAATGTAAGGTATTTATGTAAGTTTTGAAGCATTGTAATGGGATTTGGCTGGATCTGGCTATGGAGAATTAGACTGTAAGAATTGAATTATCTTTGTGTCTCTGTGTATTCTGCGCATAAATGGTCAATCTCGGAGGGTTGAATTCCTTCGAAAATTCTCTAAGTTCTGTTGATTTTCAGTTTAGTCCTTTAAATTTAGAGGTTGGTATAATCATGTGTTATCGCATTTAAATCTTTATTTCTGTATATTAAGATAGCTAGGATATGTTTAAAAGAAATATAGTTTAGACACAGTCTATACTTGGTGAATCGAAGGAAAACCCAACAAAAGTCATGAAAACCCTTTGGAAATGACCTGAACCGTCCGATCAGTTGGCACATATCTAACGGTGGTCACGTGCTCACAAGCGCGAATATTAACCCAGAAAACCAGACACGAGAAATTATTTAACTGAGTTAATAACTCAGTTAATCTAGACCATCCGCTTGAAGGAGGTTGATCCGAAAACAATCACGTGGTTAACATGCACGGGGTTTAATTTGGAAATCGGACGTGATATGGTATGAATCATGATTTAATCCGTTGAAGTCTGGATTGATCATAGCCGTTTGCTATGAAGTGATGAGATTCAACGGATATCGCACTAAAAAGTACATGGGATTTAATCTAAATTTCGGACCTGAGAAGTTTATGAACGACAGTGTTATTTCCTTTCAGTTCCATGGTAAGTGAAATTCTGGCATATTTCGGGTAATTGTAACAATTCTTCTATTTTAGTAGAATAACTACATTTGGAGGTGGATGACTGAAACTCCAAAGGAAATCCGAGAAGAACTTCCACCTGCGCTTGAAGAGATCGTTTCTATATTTGAACGATTATCCCTTACACCTGCAAATAGACTATTGACACCTAATCATCAGGATTGGGTGAATAACTGAAATTGATGTAAATAAATAATAGAGAATATGAAGAGTCACCGAGAGACGAAATGAATAGTCTCTCCCTCATGTATATAATAAAGACCAACCTGAATGAATATCATGAATTGTTTTGAGGAGTTACCTCCTGGTCTTACATGGTATCATAGCCAGCGCCATTTTTAGCTTCCCTCTGCTTTGTAACTCCCTATTCTACCTATGGTATTTGGAATCCTATGTAGACTGGATAGCCTGACAGCTCTGATGCTTCCACTAGCCTGAACGCATCATTATTCCCCCGCGACTCACTATTATTCTCTGCTATGCTGCTCCTGTCGCTGCTCCACCTGCATACAAAATGTTCAGCCTTTCTACGCTTTCCCCACCAGTTTCCATACCCATACAAACCTAGCACCCTCACGGTTTGCTTCATCTAGATTACCACCTGCACTCCTGTTAGGTGCATTTTCTGGATTATAACTCACCCCATCATGAAATGGAGAACCCGGTGCTGCAATTGAAGTTGACGCTGAGCTTGAACGCACCATACCACTCCTAGAGCTATGTATGGGTTCTATTTGCAATATTAGAAGACGGCCTTTAGAACTTTCAGCTCCATACTCCACACCATGCGCACTGCTATCTGCTCTCATACGCACTGCTATCTTCTCTCAACACTCACACCATATGCACTGTCATTTGCTGCCTTACTCAACTCCAGTGTTTGATGCACTTAAAGAACCAGCCTGTACGTGGTCGTGGTCCTAGTGAACGGTGTCTGAGCATGAAAATTTAGGTAAAGAATGTGGTGTGATGAGCATGAAGTGGTGGCTGACTGTGCTCAATTCTATGTTGCCTCAGTGTGCTGATAAACTGAGAGCGATGGCTCACTATGTTCAATCCTGCGTAATTGTGGTATGTTGCAACGTAACTGTGTTGACTGGTATGTTGCAGCATAACAGTGCTCCCTTTTGATGGTGCTCCCTTGCGCTACTGCCCATATACTAACTCTCGTTAGATTCTTCAACTGGCGGTGATCGTCGTCCCTACCTTCCATTACAGGGATTAGAGAATCATATAGTAGTTGCGAACGGAAGCCATCCTCCTGTGACATCACACCTATCCGCTCCGTTGTCTCATTCCCCAAAATACTGCGTTGTCTCATTCCCAAAATACTACACTATCCTCTGTCCACATCCATTTTAATACTCCTATTTTAATATATCATAGTGAGTTTTTTTTTTACACATTACCAGCAGAGGTGCAAATTCTTATAGTCTATTGGCAGCAGAAGTAAAAAAATTTTACAGTATACTGCCAGAAGTATTTTTTTTACAGTACACAGATTTTACAATGCATTCAATCATATCTATTGTGGGAGTAGTTCTCACTGGCAAGGAGAACTATCCTGAGTGGTCCCGGAAGATAAAACACACCCTCATTTTTAATGAGTTGTGGAAAGGAGTGTGTGTTGGAGACGGAGACAAAGAGCTAGAACAGTCTACCTTAGACAAGGAGTTCGCCATTTGGAAAAATAAGAACAACAAAGCCTATGCATTAATTGCATCATTTGTAAGTGAAGAGGTGAGTCACCATATTTAGCCATTTTCAAATTCTTTTGAAGCCTTACAAAAATTGAAGGAACTCTATGACTCACACTCTGCACTTGAATTTGTTCAACTTATGATTAAACTTTTCACTCTTGAATTACAAAATAATGATCCTCTTGCTCTTGCATCTGAAGTAAAATCTATAATGCATGATATCAAAGCCACTAAGGTTGAATTGGATATTCCTCTTATCGCTTTTCTCAAGGCACGTTATCCTACTTACTCCAATTATCTTGAGTCATTGCAAGAAAATGGAAATCTCAAAGATATTACCTTTGACTCTCTTGTGAAAAAATTTGCTGAAAGAGAGAAAGCTTTTGGAAATAAGACAACCCTTGAATCTTCTGAAGAGGCTCTGTGCCTTGCTCATAAAGAAAATAATATTGCCCAAGATTCTTCTAGAGGAAGAGGTGGTCGAAAAGGAAGAGGAAGATATTTCAGAGGTGGGGGGCAGACACTCTCAAGGAGAAAAGTCAGATTTGCATTGCATACGATGCAAAAGAAATGGATCACATGATGCCTCCACATGCAAGTTACCTTGGGACAAAATTGAGCAGCAAAGAAACCAACCCAAAGGTAAAACTAATGACACAGATAAAGATAAAGCACTTGAATCTGCTCATTATGTTGTGGCACAATGTAATATTGGAGTAAATGAAGACTTATTTAATGCTTCACTTGCTTCTTGGAAAAATGATTGGTTGCTTGATTCAGGAGAAACTTGCCACATGACTCATAGAAAAGATTTTTTAGAAGAATTTACTGACAATGTTGATGGAGCAGTATAATTTGCATACCAATCAAAACTCAAGCCATCAGGGCTTGGCACAATCAGGCATAAATTGTCTGGTCTTCCAGACTTTCTTCTACATCATGTTCTATATCTCCCACAGCTGAAGAGAAACCTGTTGTCCTTGGTCCGCATCTGCCAACAAGGTCACTCCATTCATATGTTTGATGGCAAGCTTGAGGTGAGAAAAGCATCTGACCACTCACTAGTCATGAGGGGGATAGAAGAAGAAAGGCTTCTCAAGCTGTAGGGTACCTCTGCTCGTGCACAACATTTCTCATGCAATTCTCATTATGAAGAAGGTACACTTCCATCAAGTTTATTATGGCATGCTAGATTTGGACATTTGAACTATGACAGCGTCCGCTTGTTGAAGAAAAATGGTGTTACTGGTTTGCCTACAATTCCTAGGAAACTTAAGCAATGTGATGCGTGTATTCTAGGAAAGCATAGCAAATAGTCTTTTCATGATTCACATTCAAGAGCACATAGAAAACTTGAACTCATTCATTCAGATATATTTTGTCTAATGCCTGTTCCTTCTACAAATGGAAATAAATATATGATGAAATTTATTAATGACTACACCAGAATGTGTTGGGTTTATTTATCGAAGAACAAATCTGATGGTTTTCAAACATTCAAGAACTTTCATACATGGATTGAAAATGATGCACAATCTCATATTGGCTCTATTCGCACCGATAATGGAAAAGAATACACTTCAAATGAATTTGAAAACTATCTTCGCCAACATGGGATCAAACATCAAACAATTGTACCTTATAATCCCCAACAGAACAGTGTAGCTGAAATAATGAATACGACAATCTTAAATATGGTACGCTCCATGGTGTTTTTCAAAAATGTAAAATTGATGTTTTGGGATGATGCAGTTCTATGTGTTGTATATATAAAGAATAGATGTCCATATAATGCTATCAGAAACAAGACTCCCTATGAAATGTGGTATGGGCACATTCCTTCGGTAAAGCATCTCAGGGTATTTGGTTCCACCTATTATGCCTTGATACCAAAGGTACGTAGAAACAAACTTGGTGCAAGAAGTCGTAAGTGTATCTTCTTGGGGAATTCAAACACCTCCAAAGCATACCGTCTCTATGATGAAGTCAATAAGAAATTTTGTTGTATCTAGAGATGTAATCTTTCTTGAAACATCCAAAACTGACAATGTTGTTGAGTGGAAACTTGATCACTTGGATAGATTCGCAAATGCAAAATCATTTCAAGAACTTCATAATCAAATTCCACATCTTGAAGGGGGGATTCCTATACTAGATCAACCTATGGAATCTTCTTCTGAAGCACTCTCTCCCCCGCATGAAACTCCAACAACGGATGATACTTTAAGTGATGTGATTAATAGAATTGGGAGACTCAATCTTGATTCAGTCCCAACTCAGTCAACAAAGTAGCCCGGACCATCTGAGAAAGGTCCCCCAAAGTGGCTGACAAAGACACTTGAAAGTGTTCATCCTGATGAGGTTGGAAAGACGAGAACTAGAAATTCAAACGGAAAAATGGAGGTGATGTAGATGACTCTGATTCACCTGTTGATATGGATGTTTCTTATGATTGTGAATTGAATTTGTCTACAGATTTTGAACCAACTTCCTTCAAAGAAGTTGCTTCTCATGATGAATGGAAAGAAGTGATGCAAAAGGAGTATGATGCCCTGATAAAGAATGGCACTTGGAAGCTGGTTGATCCTCCATTAGGAACCAAACTAATTGGCCACAAGTGGGTCTACAAAAACAAGTATAAAGTTGATGGCTCACTTGACAAGCACAAAGCCAGGCTTGTGGAAAAAGGTTTTGCACAGGAGGAAGGGATCGATTATGAGGAGACTTTTGCCCCCACAACAAAATGGGATACCATCTGGACACTCTTTGCCCTAGCAGCTCAGAACAGTTGGAAAGTCCATCAAATGGATGTAAAAACTGCTTTCTTGAATGGAGATCTAAAAGAGAATGTTTTTATGTCCCAGCCTGAAGGATTTGCTGTGAAAGGGCATGAACATAAAGTATGAAAAATTTTGAAATCCTTGTATGGCCTCAAACAAGCACCGCGAGCCTGGTATGAAAAACTAACTGAGCATCTTCTGAAACTCAATTTCAAACATTATGATCTTAATGATGCAACTTTATTTGTCAAGAAAGTTGGAAAAATAGTTGTATATCTTGTGGTATATGTAGATGATCTTTTGATGACAGGGAACAATGAAAGCTACATTACATCCATAAAGAAGGAATTGAGGAAAGGTTTTGAAATGACTGATTTGGGCTATGTTCATTACTATCTTGGTATTGAAGTAACTCAACATCCGAAGTCCATATTCCTTTCTCAAAAGAAGTACATTGGAGATCTGTTGAACAGGTTTGGCATGACAGAATGCAATCCTCTTACTACTCCAATGGAATAAAACTTAAAGCTCACATCCATTGAAGGAAAAGAATTTGAGGATGCAACAAAGTATAGACAGCTTGTAGGAAGTCTCAACTACCTAACTACTACCAGACCAAACATTTCGTTTGCTGTTGGAATCCTCTCTAGGTTTATGCAAAAGCCTTGTGAGGGACATTGGTCTGCTGCAAAAAGAGTTCTAAGGTACTTGAAGGGAACTCAAGACTTTGGAATCAAGTATATACAGGTGGACGACTTTAGCTTGATTGGATACTATGATTCAGACTTCGATGGAGACACAGAAACTGGGGTATCTACTTCAGGTTATGCTATGAATCTTGGATCAGGAGTTGTCTCCTGGAGATCACGCAAACAATCAGTTCCAGCAAATTCCACAACAGAAGCAGAATATGTGGCAGCAGCTGAGGCAACAAAAGAAATTTTGTGGCTCAGGAAAATTCTTGAAGATTTGCATGTAAAACAAGTACAATCGACTCTACTCATGATTAACAATACCTTGGCAATAAAGTTGGCCAAGAAACCAAAGTTCCATGATAGAACGAAGCACATCAATTCAAAATATCATCTGATTCGACATCATGTTTAGGCCAAAACAATCCATCTCCGCCATTGTTCCACTAATGAGAAAATTGCAAAAATCTTCACCAAAGAGCTTGGAAGAGAAAAGCTTGAAAGATTCAGAACGATGCTTGGATTCACCAACATCCCTTCAGATTAAGGGGGGGAATGTTGACACTTAATCATCAGGATTGGGCGAATAACTGAAATTGATGTAAATAAATAATAGAAAATATGAAGAGTCACTGGGATATGAAATGAACAGTCTCTCCTTCATGTATATAATAAAGACCAACCTAAATGAATATCATGAACTGTTTTGAGGAGTTACCTCCTGGTCTGACACAGACCACCATAAACATGCTGAAATACACTCTTGTAGTTGAACATGCAAGTTGACCAATCACAAGAAAGAAAAGGGACATCAATTTGTGACCGCAACTCGAGACTTAATATCATTGAAGATTCCTTCTCACCAAGTCATACAGAGGTGAAAAGAAGAGCATTCTCAAGCATACACTCAACACAAAACAACAACAGTGGCTTGACACTGCCATATCATCAAGCAGTCCATGTCAACAGTGTCACGTTATGCCATGTCATGGGTTCTCATATGCCACATCGTCATTGTGAATCATGTAAATGGTATTCAAAATGTATTGTAAAGTGGAAGTATAAAGGACACACATGGAATATAAAGAGTCATGTAAATTGAAAATTCATAGGAATTATAACAGTCATGATGATAGTCAAAGAGTCACAAGGAAGGGGAAAAGCACCCCTTGGTTATATATACTTTCTCATTGTATGAGTAAAGGACTTTTCACCTTGGCTCCACCTACAAGGCATTAGAGAGACATATCAGTTCTTATGAGGAGCAAGGGGTGGCTCCAATGTGTCATTATTGGAGCTAGTGATGTTCATTGTATACATGTTTCTTGGAACTTTCACTTAATATAAGAAACCTTATGGGCCAACATGTTCTTCATGCATGGATTATGGATATTTGTAAGACTATTACGTGAATGTTTGTAATTCATGTTTGATTTCATATGTGCTGAAGTAGTTGAACTATTTCGGTTATTTTGGTACTTATCATATTGAGAATTTGTTGTAATTGCTATGATCGTATTCGCATCCTCGTGGACTATTCCACTGGATATTAGACATATCTTCCTTGTTACATTTGTTGCAATGACCGTCACATCCCTATGGAGTATTCTGCTTGATGTTGTATGGATACTTCTTGTTTATGTGTGTCTCTACTAGGGTGGTACTACTACTTCTCTCTTAGAGGCTCACTTCTCCTCCCCTTCACAGTGAATGAAATTTGAAACACATACCATTGAACACTCACCAAACACACCCCTTTGATTTTTGAAGGCTCATTCACTCTCCTCTCTGTTGCTAACAATGAGAGCCAAGGCATATCTTTAAGAATACATGGTAACCAAGATGATATTCTGGATGGTGCTCCTACTCCAAATGATGTGAGGTCTAATTGGCACTTCACATCAAGGAGGCCCCTTGGTTGACGGATTTCCAGCACCATCAACACATGCATAGAACCTAACCTACTATTCATATAACACTATCACCTCTAAGTTTGTATGATCCCTGGGTTGATAATTTGAGTTGAGGAGCCCTTGGGAGTTGCAACACTCTTGGTGCAATACTAGGGCTCACCACAGTGGTTTGGAGACTAGCCTTGAAAAAGTGCCTCAGATCTACATAGAGGAATGTGTAGCCAATTTTGAGCAATTGAAGAAGTTGCTTACCAACCCTCCAGTTTTAAATATTGCAGATCTAGATAAAGAGTTTTTGGTATGTATAGATGCTTGAAAAATAGGACTCGGTAGGGTTTTGATGTAGGAAGGATAGGTAGTATGCTATGAGTCAAGGAAATTGAATGAGCATGAGCAGAACTATGTGGCACATAATTTTGAGTTGGCAACAATCATTCATGCTTTGAATATGCGGAGGCACTATCTTCTTGGTAGATGATTCATATTGATGAGTGATCACAATGGATTGAGATACTTATTTGACCAATCGAATCTGAATGCTAGACAAGCTAGGTGGTTGGCCATGATCAGTGAGTTTGACTTTGAGATCAGGTACATCAAGGGTAAAGAGAGTAGGGTTGTAGATTCTCTTAGCAGGAGAGTATAGGTAAATCACATAGCATCTATGATTTCAGATGGGATATATTTATAGGATCAGATCTTGCAGGCAAGACAATAGGAGGACAGGTATGGGGAGCTTAGGCACATGTTACAATAGCAGGGTATAGGTGAACATGATGTGGACTATCATCTCACGACATATGGTTTGGTGAGATTTAGGGACAAGATCTATGTGTTGGAAAATAGTGAGCTCAAGAAGCTTATCTTGAGGGAATTTCATGTTAAGTCTTATTCAGGTCCCGGCGATATCAAAAGACATTGAGAGTGGTGAAGAAGTTCTACTACTGGCCAAATCTAAAGAAAGAGGTGGTAGAGTTTACGGCTAGATGTTTTGATTATCAACAGGCAAAGGTAGAGTGTAAGCATCCAGGTGGGTTACTATAGTCGATTATGATTCCAAAGTGGAAATGGGAGGTCATTTCTATGGATTTCATCACAGGTTTTCTGAGGACATCTAGACAACATGATTCTATTATGGTTGTGGTTGACAGGTTGAAAATGGAAACACAATTCATTCCATTGAAGTGTACTCATTCATCTAGTGAGTAGAACATGTTTTCATCAGAGATATATTGAGGTTGGATGGTGTTCCAAAGAAGATTGTGTCAAGACAGAGATGCTAAGTTCACTTTCAGGTTCTTGAAAGAGTCATTTGAAGGTTTGGGTATAGAGTTGGCCTTCAATACAACTTATCATCTGCAAACAGATGGATAGATAGGGAGGGTCAACAATATTTTTGAGGACATGTTGAGGATGTACTTTATGCATCAACAAAGAAAGTGAGAAGAGTATATTCCACCGTTGGAGTTTGCATATAACAATGGGAATCAGAAATATTTGAAGATGAGTCCATTTGAGGAACTTTGTGGGTGGAGTTGCAATACTCCTATCAGTTGGATTGATCAAGTGAATAAGGTATTTATTGGACTGAACATGTTGGAAGAGATCTAATAGGAAATTAAAATAATCAAGAAAAATATAAAGGTAACACAAGATAGGAAGAAGTGTTATCCATATTAGCATAGGGTATTTAAGGAATTTTAGGTTGGATAATAGGTGTACTTGTGCATCAAGCCCAAGAAGAGCTCCTTGAGGATAGGGTCATGTGCGAAGCTCGCACCTCGGTATTGTGGACCTTTCAATATTCTTGAGAGGACTGGACCAGTAGCCTACCGACTTGCACTGCCTCCAACAGTGAAAGTGCCTGATGTTTTCCATGTGTCATTGCTTAAGAAGTATGTGAAAGACGTTGATCATGTGATTGACTAGTCTATATTGTAGGTGGATCCAGAAGGACAATTCCAACTGAAACCTCAATGCATTTTGTAGCAAAAGATGCCCATGCTCCAAAATCGAGCAATCGAGCAAGTTAAAGTGTAATGTAAGCACTTTGGGCTTGATGAAGCTACATGGGAGATGGCTGATTAGATGTGGGCTATGTATCCTTCTCTATTTGTTGGTTGAGCACATGTATTTTGGTATATGTTTTGGTGTTCTGTTTGGTTATGTCTATATATGCATATGTATGTAAATATCACATCGAGGTGTGTTATAAAGCTGCAATAAGTTGTATGTTGTTCATGATGTGTTGGTTATGTTTTAGCATATGGATATGATGTAAATGCTACATTGATTTGTTTTATAAAGCTCCATGGGTAGCATATGTTTTGTTGGTTTAAAAGTGTCGTTGAACACCGAGGACAGTGTTCCCCCAGGGGGAGGGTTCTGTAATAGCCCAAGTTAAAAATCCAAGTAATAAAGTTAATAAAGGAAAAAATAAGACCAAGGTCATGGGACGCATATTCCAAGCTGAATGTTGGGAAAAAACGTAGTGGCGGGGATCAATGGTGATTAATTAATGGCTATGGAAATTGACAAAGGAATTGGTAAAGGCTTTGGAAAGGAAAACTAACATTAATTGGAATTTCTTTATGAAAATAATGGAAAATAGGAGGAAATGAAGGTGAAAGGTCACAGGTTGCATGTGAGGAGGAAAAGGATGGAGAAATAATGGAAATTGAAGAAAATAGAGGCCTCAATGATAAAAATGCTTCTGAGGATCAGTACACAGCTTTGGTCAGTACAACTTTTTGTCACTTTTAGCTTGGAGCTCTCTCTCTCTCACTCTTGCACACAAAGTTTTCTTAGAGAATTCTTGGAGCACATTGGATCTAGAGAAAGAAGGCAAAGGAAAGAAGGAAAGTGCAAGAGGACAACAAGAACGACAACTACAACTGGATTACTTTGTAGGTACTACCAAGTTGCATGTATGGTTTACTTGCTATTTTTGAAATGCATGGTGTATGCATGTGGTTATTTGGTTAGGATTTGTCATTGGCATGGAGGATTTCCTGGATTGACAATGGTTTTTCCTAGCCTTTCCATTTCCTAGATAACCATGGTGTTGTGGATTTTCCTTCTTTTTTTTTTTATCGGTGCTCATGTTCCTTATAGCCATGGGTTGAGTTATTAGTTCCTGGAGCCTTGGTTAGACAAACACTTTGGAAGCCCTGCAACAACTTGGGTTGAGTTAGTAGTCCTGGAAGCCTTGGTTGGAAAAATGATTTGGATCCCTTGTTGGGTTGAGTTACTAGTCCTAGAGCCTTAGTTGGAAAAACACTTTGGAGCCCTGTGGTAGTTGTGGGTTGAGTTCCTAGTCCTGGAGCTAGGTTGGAACAAATGCTCTGTAGCCTTGGACAACTTTTGTAGAGACCGATCTGGTGATGTTTAGTGATGTCCAACCGTGAGGTGGAATCACTGGTTGATGATTGAGGTGGTTTCACTTCTGGAAACCCTAGTTCGTTTTTTTTGGTTTATTCCATGAAATCCCACATCCATGCTTGGAATATTGTGCAGGGGTGATTGGATGAAAGAGAGATTTGGTTTAGCCCAATCTATGGTCAGGTGGTACATGGAAGTCCCTGACTTGGTTGGATTTTGCTTATGTTAATAAAAGCTCTTTTCCTCTTGTATTTTATGAGTAAATGTACTTGTTATTATGTGGCTTTCATGTATGTTCTATCATTGTTATAAGCATGGTTTTATGACAAACTTGAGTTATGGCTCTCATCATGTTTTTGTTAGTAAATGAAATGTTAATGAATGAATGACCTAATAGATTTTAATGCAACTATTATGAGAGGGAATTAGACCTTCTTGATGATTCTTAGATAAGTATGAGATCCCTATGTTCATATGTGTAATTATGACCTGTAGATTACATGTTCATGATGTGTTTGACAACATATCTATCATGGTTAGGCCTGGTTAGGTCAAGTTCTTGTCTAATTTTGTATGGAAGGCTTTGTCCTTGTGTCATTTATCTTTTCTAAAAGTTTCTTTAAGTTCTTAGTGGTAGTCTGGAGACTATCCCTAAAAAAGTGCCTAAGATCTCGTGGTCGCTGGAAAAAAACTCGGTGAAAAATACTGTAATCTATCCCTTGTAGGCTTATGCATGTGACTGGAGGGTTATAGTCGAATTTAGGTAGTGTTATGCCAACGTCTAGGAGTCTAGATCAATGAAAATGCAGATTAACTCAAGGTTTGGGCACCTGGAAGAGTAGTTTAGTTCTTGGGGGTCCTTTAGCACCAAAAGGAAGTCAGTAAGGTTTTGGTGTGTCAATTCCACTTCCTTAATTTCACCTAGGAGGATGAGTCATATCATAGTAACTCCTCATCACATATTTACCCTGGTGGACTGGTGAACTTGGGTAAGTGTGGGAGGAGGGTGGTTACAAGGTCCCTTTGAGATAATAAAGAAGCAAGGATATAATGCATATGGAATCATTCTACCAAGATACATGCACATTCAATTAGTGTTGAATGTAGAAAAAGTGAAATTCAACGAGCCTTCCTTGTTGGACCGGGAAGAGGAATAGGTCCAACCTTCTATACAAGATTGGGAATTAGAATATCTGGTAGAGTTGAGAGAGGATATAGTTTGGCAAAAGAGATACAAAACTACAAGACAAGGATAGCATGACCTTTGATTAATTAGGTTGAAAGGACAACTTACAAAAAAGGCTTGATAATACTCTAGGGAAACAATAGAGGAAAATTTTCCCCACCTCATTTAGTACAAATTTTGAGGATCAAAATCCTCCAAACATTGGGAGGCACGATTTCGATTACATTATTATATTAATTTTAATCCATATTGGTTCTTTCAAATGGAAAAATTGGAATTAGTTCACAAGACCATTTTTACTAGCAGGTACTAGTTTGGAAAACATGAGTTTGAAACTTTCTGGAAGCAATTTGAGGCATTAAATAGCATTTTTGGGGAAAATATTTTTCACATAAGCGTTTCATCCCCTACCACCATTCTACACATATATACCTTTCCAACAATGCAAGGATCACCTCAATTGGAGTTTGTATGTAATGACTTCTAGAAGTTGACCTTCCTATTTTGACTACCATAATTTGAGAGGATGCCAAATCAACTCCCATTGTTGATGGAAAAGGGGACTAACCACGTGAAAATTATGAATAAGACTCTAGAATAGTTGATATTGTAACTCTATATAAGAGTTGAAGGAGTCAAACTTAACCGTTAATAGGCTATTGAGGTGTGCTATAATTGGGCCATTAGGAGGAAA
Organism: Pinus tabuliformis; assembly: GCA_031772625.1. Lineage (NCBI taxonomy): Eukaryota > Viridiplantae > Streptophyta > Pinopsida > Pinales > Pinaceae > Pinus > Pinus tabuliformis. Next base: position 493,332,473 of record CM062814.1, on the reverse strand, counting down.
AGGTGTTCCATTCTATTTGAATGCATTTTGTTCCTTAGATGAATAGAGTATCTAAGAGTGGATATACAAAGAGAGAAAATAGAGATGGTTTTTGTATTATAAAAATCCATGGGGCAAAAGTCTCACTCCTTCGTATTTGCATCCATTTACATTAGAGAAAGAGAGAGCAAAGCATCCTCACCTTTCAGTTGGGTTTTCTCTTGAAAGGGTTTCCAAGATTATATTTTATGTTCATTTTGGTCTATGAGTCTAATTTTGTTGTTCTATATTATCCATAGTTTATCTATTGCATGAATAACCAAAATACAATAGATAACAAATCTAGAAATATAAGGAAAAATTAACCTTCATAATATAGATTTCATATTTTCAAATATATGTTTTATCAAATTTGTTGTGTTGAATTTTCTAGTGGAATATCCATGCAAATTTACAAATCAAGTGTTTTGATATACATAGGTAAACATGTCCATCAATTTAAGTGCATGATAAAAATACACGGGCCATAAGTACATGTACCTACTTAGGTCAAAATGGGTCACTACGTACACACATCCTTTGTGAAACTTCATTATTAAGATTTGGTTAAAAAATTGAGGTGGGATCATGATGTATGGTCTTTGTGACCTCCTAGGGAGACAAACTTGGGCTATACAAGTTCCACTGGAACTTAAAATGGTCCACAAAATGGTGTATGAGATGTCAAACCCTATGGTCCAATATGTGTAATTGTTCAACCATTATGGTTCCCATGTCCAAGACATACAGTTCCCCCTAATTTAGCTCGTGAGTTTCAATAGAAAAATAGGGTCATAAAATAGATACACGAAAAGCATCATGAGATTTATGCATGTGGGATGGTATTATGAGATGATGGTAAATTGATCCAATTCTCTCTCGAACCTTCAACATTCTTATAAATTAAGTTGACAACATTATCCCTTTCCTAACTAAATGGTACTCTTGTTAGGTTGGCTACAAATAAAACTTGGTGCATTAACATAAATCTTATGTTTATCACATGTCTCCTTTAACCATTGTCTAATGTGAATCACTTACTCCATTTCTTGAATAAATTCAAGCCTTACTTTTACTCATTCTTCTAACCTTTCCCATCTTATCATTGTCCCACATGGATTTCCAAACAAAACTTGATAAGGAGGCACCTTGATTAAAATGTGGTAACTTTTATTATAAGAAAACTTCGCCAAAGGTATTTAATTCTCCCAATAGGTTTGGTTATCCGTAACATACATCCTAATCATGTCTTCCATAAATTGATTCACTTTTTCTATTTTGACGTCCATTTCGGGATAATATGTTATGCCCATGGTGACATGAGTTCCCAAGTTTGACTCGAACTTGTCCAAGGCTTGGACATAAAAAAAGAGTCTCTATATAACTTTTGGGTAATCCATGTAGATGGATGACTTCACTTATAAACATGCATGCCACATCAGTGAGATCATACATGTATCTGAATGGAATGAAATGGGTGTTTTTGGTCAGCTTATCCATTATGATGAGTATGGAAATGTGTCATTGTGATGTAAATTGAAAACCCATAGTGAAATCCATAGAAATTACTTCAACTTCGACATATAAATATGATGTGGTTTTATAAGTCTTACAGAGTGATGATGATCATTCTTCACTTGTTGACATTTGAGACGCCTAGTGATGAATTGGATTATGTGACTTTTCAGGATTGCCCAAAAAGTAAGTAAATAAAGTAAAGCTCTCTCCATTGTTATTATCTTTATGATTGAACTGGATCCTTCCATCTAGATTCTTTCCTTGAGTTGAGATATCCAAATATAATCATGAGTAAAAGATAGAAAAGTAATTTTCACCAAGTTAGGAAATGGGTAGTAAAAATTGGTTTTCAATGTTTTCTATAATTTCTAAACATCCTAAAGAGACAATAGACATGCAAGACTAAAAAGGGAAGTTGGAGAAAAATCAAAAGATCCCATTTCAATAAAATAAATCTAAATGTATGGCACAAGCTTGGTTTAAAAGTCTCTACCATAAATGTGATTCCTTTGTTGCTTCCATCCATAACATGTAAAGCAACAATGAGTAGGAATACAAAATAAAACTTAAGAAAACAAGTGTGAGTTCTTATTCTTCACAACCTACAATTAATACTCTTTATAAATGTTTCTCTTATGAGAAATGTGTTAGTTTGATTGGATTCAAATGTCTATGGGGAAATACACTTGGAAAAACTATATTCCCATAGTAATTATTATAAGAGAAAATACAAAATAAGCTTCTACTTAAGGAAAATAAGCTAAATAGGATGATGCATGAAGTCATCTAGTCAAATAAAAATATCAACATAAAACATCATAAAATTGAATACTTAAATAGAATAATAGAATATTTGAAAACTAAATATTCTACAAATATAGAAGAATAAGTGCAAAAGGAAAGAAAGATGTGAAGCTAAATTTACACAAGTATGGTGGGAAGGAAATAGACTTTACCAATGGTAAGACCTTTAAAAAAAACAAAAAAAACACTCATGACAATATAGTTTCAATGTTGGATTCTTAGAGTCCATAAAATCATATTTCCTCCTTAAATTTGATATATGAAGAGCTAAGTTATCTTTAAAAGTATTGCGTCTTGAATAGTTTTATTGCTCATTAAGTGTGATCCCTCCCAAATTTGATATAGTGAAGAGCTACTTATCTATGAAAGTAATCAAGACATGAGTCATTGTATTACTTATGACCAATTGATAAAACCACACGGGGTAAGTACATGGACATATGATGGAAAATTTTGGGTATTGCATGGATTTTATATATGACATTTCTCTTTTTAATTATACAAGTGTTGTAGGATACATGTTAATTACTTATATGAATTCGATGATGATTATTAATAATATTATTATGTACTGTGATTTGATTTATTAGATTTTAAAAAAGATAAGGATTTATTTGATTTGTTTTAGAATTTTATTTCAGTGCTAGAAAATATTTAAAGGAAGTGTTCCAAAATCACCTTAGCTTTGAAGAGTTAAATAGTTAGGAAGACCAATATCGTACTAACTATTTTGAGGTTGTTATTTAATGTGGATGTACATAAGACATTTTAAGAGAAAGTGCTTTTCACCTTCAACCCTTTTAGTGTCACAAAGATGAAAAATTCCTTTGACCCATGACATAATAGGAATTTTGACCACCTCATTTCATTACATGGAGCTCATGAGAATTTGTTCCTATCTTAAAAAAGTTGGTTTTGTTCCTTAGACTAGTCAAAATAGAGATACTTTTAATCTTGTTGATTATGGTTCATCACCTTCTTATAGTATCTTAATTTTCATTTAGGAGCTAATTCATTATTGCACCACAAGTTCTCCTTAAATTTAAGTATAATAGTATTTTAAATATTATCAGTATTCCATTAAATAACCTATTCTTTAACCCAAATTATTTAGTCAAAAAAATTACATATATATTCACTGACACACAAGTTTTTGTTATTATAATTGAGACACAAATTCACTACTTTACAACCCTTATCCTTAATGAACATTGAAATGAATCATTATTGAGGAAAGTGATATTGAAAGATATTTTCCCACATTTATAGATCTCATACCTTGAGAGAAAATCAAGAGATGTATCTCCTCATTCATGGATAGCATAAGCTTTAAGAAAAAATCTTAAAAAATACTCCCTCATATTTGTAACTAATATTTCTCATAATCTTGTCTACCTAAATTACTATATCTCATTTAAAAAAGAAAAAATTAACATAAATCTAGCGAAATATCCAATAACATTAATAAAAATCAACTAATTTTTTATATTAAAATATATATACAAAAATATATAATAAAGTTAACTACAACTTAAAAGAGACGAAACAAAACTAAGTTAAATCTAAAACGTGCATGAATATAAAAATTTTAAAACTACGAAATTATGAAAGACTAGTTTTCAGTTAGTCTTAACCATTTATTTATTTAATTGCGACCCAACCATTTTCTACGTACCCATGCCATAACGTGTTAGCCATTCAATCTACTCGTTAGTAAAAAAAAACCAATTTAAAATCCAATTAAAAAATATAAATTAAGTTGACTTAAAAAATAAAAACAATTTAAGTTTTGGAATGCATTTAAGATTCACTCGAGCAAAGGCCCTCAGAAAACACCTATCCCTGTGGCCACATTTCTGGCATGTCGTACCATCCCAGCCATCTGGTCCGATCTATGGCAAGATATTTAATGAAGATGATAAGTTTAAGAGTGCTTTCAATGTCCCAGCAGGACACTATGAATGGAACGTCATGCCTTTTGGACAAAGCATGCCCTCTCCAAATTCTATAAGGTTATGGATAATATTTTCAAGCCATATTTTGATTGGTTACTAGTATACATTGATGATATACTTATATTTTATAAAAATGTCCATGGTCACTATTAGCACTGCTATACAAAAGGATAAAAATGGATCTAAAAAAAACACTCCCAAAGTTTGCAAATCTGCTTAAAATCGTGCGAAGGGATCCATGCATGCTGTTGAAATCTCCAATTTCGGTCAAAGGTCATCCACTGATCGAAATAGTTGCAAGAGGAGAGCCCTTGGAGGGTCGGAAATGCACTATCGGGAGGCAGAAACACTACAAAACCATGAAAAAACCCACAGGCACAGGCTTAAACGATGGTGGCACAACAACCGTTAGATCTGGCTGGTCAACGGTCCAGATCTAATCGGCGGATCGCAATCGGCATAGGCAGGCAGTGTCAATCGGCGTGGACAGGAGAGGCATTGCGATCGCGATCAGCGATTAAATGTGAACCGTCGATCGCGCGCATAGATCAACGGCCCACATCGCATCGGCGGGTCGCATCGGCGAGGAGCTATGTTATTTATATAAAGGGGCTAAGGCATTGAGCGATCAGCGATTGCGACCAGATCGCATTGCTTTATCGCATTGTTGTATCAATCAGCACATCGCATCAGCGGAGGCAAATCGGCGCAGACAGTGTGCATTGAGCGATTGCGACCAGCGATGCAATATGGACCGTCGATCGCGCGCGCAGATCGATGGCCCACGTTACATCGCCGATTGCTATTGGCGGAAACCAAAGGGAGCCTTGGAGCCTTGCGATATGATAAGACCCGGACCCGATGGGTTTCTGGAATGAAATTGTTTAAATATTTGAAGTCCGGAGGGAGGCCTTTTTCATGTTTTCTCCCATGTTTTTCAAGTATTTCTAGGAACGAGGGAATGAAGGGAACATGCCGTTTGTGATAGGCGACAGCAACCCAAGGGCGGACCTGATAGACAATTAAACCATACTTGAGGACTTTTGGAATCCAAAAGAAGAAAATTTGGTGGGATTTCTCATAGTTGCATCATTTCTCTGTTATAGCAGAAAGTAGTACCCGTTTGTATTTAGAAGATAACAGAGGCCGAGAAGCAATCATGGGTATCGACAACGCCGCTCAATCATTTCATGCTCCCGAAAGGATGCAGGTGGCCAGTATTTAGCACTCTACGCAGTTAATCTTCAATTACTGCATTCAACAAGCAAGATGGCCGAGAAGGAAAAGGACATGCCTCGAGCCGTTCACAACATTTATTAGTTATGGAGCTTGTTTCATATTACACTCTACCAGCTCAAGAAGGACAACAAAACATCCGAGAATGTCAAATTCATTCGCAGACACAGTCAGATTACAGCAGAGACCCATATTAGATAGTTAAAGCGGTTGGTAGTCCATTATGACCCCTCCACGCATGGAACGACAGAGCATTTTTGTAAAGAAACTCTATATATACCCAAAAAAGAGATGTAATGAGGGTTGATGAGTGTGAGGTGAGTGTTAGTGTGTTGTAAGCTTCAACTTCTGGAGACTGTATCTACTTTGAGACCTGCAGCGTCTGGTCTTCATTTCCAACTAATACAAGCTTCTTTTGCTGTCAATTGCTCATTTTCCACTTCTCCTTCTTGTTCTAGGTCGTGCATGTTTTGCAGTTGTTTATGTACTGTTGATTTTTAGTAGTAGAGGGGTTGTCATCCCACCTCTATGTTAGAATTTGGCATGTATCATTGAGTTTGCTTGCAGGTTCTGTTGTTGTAATACTAGAGTGTTGTCATCCTGTCTGTGTATTAGAAATCAGGTTTACAGACCTTTAAACTGGTTGCAGCTGGCCATTACAGGGTCTTGTGCATCTGCTGGTGTGGTCAGTGTTCTCCATCATCACACCTTTTTTAAACTGTGAGTAATTGGTGGTTGAAATCCTTGTAGTCTGGTGGTGTTCACCCATGTCTGGGGTCAATCTTAGTAGGAGTGGTTATCTGGCTTGAATATACAGCATTTCTTTCATTCATCCATCATTTTATCCAACATTTTGTTGAATTTATAATGTTCTCGAGCATCACTGATATACAACCTAGGTGAGTTTCTTGGGGTGATAACATTAATTGGCACCATTGCCGGGGAGAGGAGAATCAAAGTTCAGCTTCCCGGGGAAAACGACATAGCTTCAAGCTTTGATGACAGACAAGGTTTGGACACAGTATTTTGGTTGTAGTCATCTGTCTGGCGACTCCTCTGGAGGAAAACCATCCTTTGGCGACTCCACATTGAAGTTCTGGCTCAATTTATGAGACACACTTGAAGAAATCCTCAGAAATCTCTAGCTGAACCAGTGCCTGAACCTGAAAGGACTGCTAAATCGAAGAAAGCTTCATAGAAAGGGGCATTAGGATCAGGTAAGCCTAAGAAATCTAATCCATCTCTGAGAGATAAAGTTGTTGTTGAAGATTTACAATTTGAAGATTTAGAGGTCAGCACCATTACTAAAGAAAAACCTTCAGAGATTAGTTCAGCCCCTTGTTCAGTTAGTTTCCCTTTGAATCTCAGTCCAAAGAAAGCTTCCCATTCAATCCAGAACATCCCTTATTCATTGCCATCCATCACATTACTTCCTACTCCTTCATCTGTTAGTATTCTTCCAAATATCCCAGTCATGGCAGGACAACAAGCACCCACGAGGATAGAAAGAATTGTTGCTGCTAGATATGGACCTTTAGTCTTGCCTGTTCCATTGAATCCCATGCCTGTGGGAGAATATCAGAAGTATATGTCCAAATTCACTGGTACAGAGGGAGTAACAGTAGAAGAACACCTTGAAGCTTTCTATAGTTACATTGATAACTTAGATATAAGTCAAAACGATGTGTGGATGAGAGTTTTTGTCTAGAGCCTTGATGGAGAGGCTAGGAAGTGGTTTAGAAAATTTCCCCATAGATCTATAACAGATATAGAAGCATTAGATGATGTATTTTTGAAGCAATGGGGAGATAAGAAGTACTTGCTGTATTATCATACTGAGTTTGGTAACCTGAAGAGGGAAAATGGGGAATCTTTGCCTGATTTTAATAAAATATTCAATCGAATGTATAGTAAGATACTAGCTGAGGTAAAGCCTACCCCCACCTTTGCCAAACTCACTTATGCCAATGCGTTTGACTCCGATTTCTGCTTATTACTGAGAGAAAGGAGATGTGCCACTCTGGCAGACATGCAGGATGCAGCCCTGGAAGTAGAATCTAATATCATGGCTATAGAAAAGTTAAAAATTCAAGCTGACAAAAGAAGACAGAGAAGTTAGCCTTCTACTTCTTCTGCATCATCTTTAGAACCTAAATTATACAAAATGACTAAGATGATTGAGTCATTGGCAGATGAAATTTCTAAGCTAAAGGTTGAGCAGAATTCAGGAAAAACTAGGCAGCAAAACACATTTGCTCCAAGGAATACAAATCCACTTAGAAGAGAAAATGAACAGTTACAAATTATTCAGAGGGGTGAACAGTCAAAAGAAGAACAGAAAGTTAAAGTTCCTTTCCAAAATGTAGTCATGGAGGAGGAACAATTCGAAGATGAGGATGATATTCAATGCATGGAAGATAAAGGCAATGCTGCCTTTTTAACAATAGCTGCATACGAAGAGTCATTGTTGCAGGACCAAATGAGTAGAGAAAGGGACACAGAGGCTGTTCTCCAGACTGATGAACAGCAAAGGTATAATTTAAGGTCACAAGCAAACAATGTTAAGGAGAATCCTGCCCAAAGAGCTACTGTCCAAACAGAGTCACAGAATATCAGGCAGAGAAGACCAGCAACTGACCCACTCATCCTCAAAGCCCCAATTCAAGAGGTAAGAGGCTCTGATAAGTTACCTTCTTCTTTCAGCTTCGAGTTAGAATTCCAGAAGTTAAAAATATCTGTGCCTCTGGTAGAGTTGGTAAAGAGTGAAAGGTTTAAAAAGCCTATCCTTGAAGCCCTTGAGCCAGAAACCAAACAAACCTCCACTGACTCTGTTAATTTGCAAGATGATAAGCCTGCCATTGTGCTCAGCCCCATGATTGAACCTACTGATAATAATTCTCCATCTTTTTATGTCTCCTTGACCATTCATGATAAAATCCTTCACAATTGTCTGCTAGACATAGGGGCCAGCCACAGTTTGATGCCTAAAGCTGTCATGGAAGAGTTGGGCCTTGATATCACTAGACCCTATCATGATTTGTTTTCTTTTGATTCAAGGAAGGTGAAATGTCTTGGATTGATTAAAGATCTGGCTATTACCTTAACTCAACTGCCTATGAAGACCATGATGATGGATATTGTGGTAGCAGATGTGCCTCCCAAGTTTGGCATGCTGTTGTCCAGAGGGTGGATTAAGAGACTAGGTGGGACACTCCATAATGATCTATCTTATGCAACTGTCCCAGTTTTTGGAGGTGAAAGCAGGAGATTGTACAGAGAAGCACAGCTGGCATATATTATCAGTGATGAGAGGAATCCTACAAATCATCCTATATATGCAGTGGACACTGATTTTGGAGCATGCATTCTCCAAATTGAAGAATCTCAGAAGGCTGTAATGCAACTGAAGAAACCAATTGTCCAGGCCAAGAAATAGCAAGAAGGTTAGCTTTGGGAGATTTTCTTTGATGGAGTGTGTTCTAGGGAGACTGCAGGAGCAGGGGTGGTGCTATTTTTTCTAGAGAAAGAAAGTATTCAGCTGTCTTTCAAGCTGGTTTTTCAAATAACCAAAAATATAGCAGAATATGAGGCTTTGCTGTTGGGTCTTAACGTAGCAAAAGATGAAGGAATAAAGAGCATAAAGGTGTTTGGAGATGTTGATTTGATAATTAAGCAAGTTAATAAAACCTTTAAGGCAAAGCACCCAAGGCTGAAAGCGTACAAAGATGAGGTATGGAGAATCAGATACTCTTTTGATTCTCTCTGTATTTCATATATCCCTAGAGCCCAAAATCAGCTTGATGATTCCCTAGTTGTGTCTGCTAGTCTATTTATTCCTCCTATGCCTCCCAGACTAGTTTATGAAGTCCAAATGAAGTACAGACCGTCCTTGCCCGATAATGTCCACCATTGGAAAGTTTTTGACGATGATGATGAGATTAATAGATTTCTTCAAGTCATTGATGAATTTTCTGAGATGCAAATTGACCAAGGAAATGAAGCTTTGTTAGAAAATCCCAAGTCCCAGCTTAGAAATAAAATTGGTAAAGATGACATTGTCCAGCTGTTTAGTCAATTTAGTGTTGTCTAAATTGCTATCATAAATTGTCAACCAGGGGCTCGTAAGCTGATGAAGTGAAGGTGTACTATATGTACTTAAGCAACCTCTTAGATCTTTTTGTCGTTTGGGGTGTTGTGGTCAATTTAACTTCCTAAGATGGAGTGATGATTTTATAAACAGATGAGTGATAGTGTGTGTAAGGTGATTTCTAAATGAGTGAGTGTGTGCAACTGGTGTTTTCTAACTACCTTCTAAACTTGCAAAGAAAAAGATTGAAAGAAATAAACTTGAAATGAAACTGAAAGCAAAGAACCACTTTCTAATGGCACTAGTCACTACTCATGCTGCTGCAAATAAAAAGGTAAGAAAACCACTTTAAAGACCAATGATAATGTTTATCTCTTCCTAACACTCTGCTTCCAACATATAGTACTATGTAAAACACGATTAAGAAGTAGTTAGAGATAAGTCTAAAAAGTGATAAAGCTCTAAATGACAAATTATAACACCACTGTGCCTTTCTCCAGCATTCTGCTTCCAACATACATTGTTATGTGTAACAAGTGAAGAAAGAGTTAGTGATATAAGTCAAAAGCTACTCAAAGCAAGCTGTAATATATTAGTATTCTGATCTCTTAAAGATGATCAATTTATGATAAGAAGACCATCAATATGTTAGCATACAACTTGAGAAACTAAACTAGAAATCAGGCTAGAAAAACAGAGTAAAGGCAGCAACTATGAATATGACAACTGAAAATACCATCAGAGATAAAGCAAATACACAAAGACACACAATCCTGGGCTAACACCTGCAGAAAACAATCCTGATCAGTCAAAGTAAATGCTGGAAATGAAATGACAGCGAAAATAAATCAAAACTGTACATGCGTTAAATAAAAGGAAAATTGCTGAATTCGAAAGAAGGAAATGGCAAGAACATGAAGATAAAGTTACTATACAAAGGCTGTTATGAATGGGGGCCCTCCATCCACAAAACCCAAGGAAAGATCAGCTACTTGAAATCAAAACAACACAGTCTTCTATTAACTCATATGCAGAAATTACAGTAAAAAGTGCTGAAACAGCAGCTTCAAAACAGAGTTTCTGGATACGCTAAAATTGCAGCAATTACATAAACAAAATAACTCAAGACTAATCCTTAAGCGTACGCAAACGCTGGATTTATAGGCGTATGAAGCAACTGCCTACTGCGTAAAACATGAAACGGAAAATTAACTAACAGTCATCCTAATTAAATGGTTCAGCAACACGTAAACAGGTCCGTGTGCTTTTCTGGAGGGTACGGTCGTCGTGGAGGTTGAATCCAAGGTTGGATCCTATCTCCCATAACCTGCGTAGCCTGGAGGAATCGCCATCTGGAGTGATGTGACCTTTCAGCTCACGCAGCACCGTTTGAGCTGGCTTTGTTGACCGAAGTTTCATCCACGTTGACCGGAGGTGTGCGTGGCATTGCTGACTAAACCAATAGCACAGGAACCTTTAACACCTTCATTCCTACGCGCCCATTTGATTCGTTTTGCAAAATGACACGTGGAACATAGAGATCAATGAAAAGGCTGCGGAATGACTAGATAGCTGCGGAATTGCTGAATGGCTGTGGAATTGCCAGACAGCTGCGGAATCTCTGTGCATATGTCAAAAATCTAGACAAACGGTCAAACATTAGCAAAGTTAACCAATCATGCTTAAAGACATCAAATGTAATGATCTGGGTAGGTTTATGAGGAAAATAGGGCAAAAGAGAGGAATAAGTGAGGAAAAGCTGTAGGTAATGATGGATAATTAGGTGCAAATTAGAGGCTCTACATACCCCCACTCCGAGGGTGTTGCATGTCCTCATGCAATGAAAACATTGTTTAATCCACCTGCTGAGATGCCTCTGCTAAGACATCTAGTCTTCTCCTCTTCCTCTGTGTAGCCATGTTGACTCTTGGTTTCCTCACCAAGCATCTGAATTTTATATTGACCAAAGCTCTGCTTAGCTTCCTGCATTTCTTCTTTAGCTTTCTGTTTTCCCTTTGCCAAAGGCCCAAATGAAGCATGGTATTATCGTGGACCATCTTGTCCACCTTAGCTTGCTCTTTCAATTTTTCATTTTCTTGTATGATGTGGCGATTTAAAACTTCAAGCTCAAAAATTTCTTGTTTGAGTGAGTGAACTTGCTGCTCAAGAGGTAGAACAGTGCTTGGACCAGCAGCAGCTTGTTCTAACGTCTCCAGGTAATTATAAACCTTCTGTTGATCTGTGTCAATCTCTGGTGACCTCTTTGGACTAGGCTTATGCTCAAAAGGACTTTCCTCACGTGGAGGACTAGTCTCATCATGCTCAATATGTGGAGGACTTTTCTCAAAGTCAAGTCTTGTAGCAACCTTTTCAGGTGTGCTCAAGTCAATAATGAGTGACTTTTTATCCTTTGTGGTCCCCACTTTGCTTTGTAGCCTGCTGCTCCTCCTCACGGTGGTGATGCTCTGTTTTTCCTTTTGTTGTTTTTGCTTTTGTTTTTGCATCTTTTTGGAAAGGGCAGCCTCATGAAGTTGGGCCAATCTATGTGCTAATGGCTGAGTGTCTTCTTCACTGGAATTTTCAGGAGTAAGGTAGGTTTCTTGGGCTATAGCTTTTCCTTTATCTTTCTTTTGTTTCTTCCTACTCTCCTTTTTCTTTTGAGCAGCCTCTTGGACAATTTCTTGCAGGGTTTCTATAATGATTTCTTGGTCTGTTTGGTCAATGTCTACAGCAGGCTCAGGGTCATTTTCTTCTTCAGAATGATGTGTAGCAATTTCTTTTTGGACAACAATTTCAGGGACAGCAGTTTCTAATTGGACAACAATTTCTGGGGTAATTTCCTCTCTTCTTTTCCTTCTACTCTTTTTAGGTACTTGAGGTGAACCACCAGAGGCTTCCCCTATCTCTTGGAAATGATTCCTCACAAGAAATCTTTCCCATGTGTCTCTTTTTGCTTTCAATTGTTCTTCAACTAGTATTTTGACAAGCCCATGATGGTACAAATGTGGCTCAATGTTTCTTGGGTTTCTTTGGACTATTGAGCACATTTTTCTAAGGCTTGAGAGTAAAAAGTATGGAAGGTTAATGTCATGCTCTCCTAAGAAATGCATCATAACTTTGGCATGATAGACATACAAAACTCCAAATCTTCCTTCACATGTAAAGAATTTATGTATTAACAGAAGCAAAGTTGTCCATTCTTCTTTGACAAGACTAACAGGGATTCCCTTTGTAAAAATGCTAGTGTCCATACCTGGATTTTTCAGAATTTGCTTCCATTGCTGGTCTTGTACTGATCGATTTTTGAACCATCTCTCCCCAGTTTGCGGTAGTAAGTGGCCTGTGCCAAACTGCTTTCGGTGACTGTAAATTTCAGATCTCCTATCTCCACTTGGTTGTCTTTGTCTCTGAAAGAACGTGCAAACGCCTTTGTGACCTCTCTATGGTAACCCTTGAATTTTTGGATGCACTGGAGCCAATTTGCCTTCTGCAAAGCGTCTTTGACTTGGGGATATCCTTCCAGAAATTTAGAGCCCTCTGGCTCTGCCCTCAAAAGTTTACCCATCAGCTCTCTCACATCTCTGTTTTAATTCTTTTGGAAAAAGGGTTATATGGCTTCAATAGTGGCTTCAACACAATAGATTTACGGCTTCAACACAACAGCCGTAATGCACTCACAACAGTGGTCAAAGTTTAGCAGAGGGGAAAACAGAGTATGGTTACGGTGGCAGAGTAGTGAATAAGGCAGAGTAGTGGAAAACAAGGGAAATGCGGAAGTGAATCAACAGCGTGAATGAGATTATGTGTAGGAGGGTTATGAATAATGGGAAGAAATGGTTAAGTCCCTTAGACATCGGTCATGAGTGTACATTTGGCTGCGGAATCATAACGCAGAGAGCCGTAGTACAATTGTCTACGTCACTCAGGTACAGGGATTTAAATGGAAGAGCAGCCGTGCTTGAGTTTAAAAATCGTGATGAATAGGGACTGTCAAGGTTGAAGGATACGTGGATTTCCGGTCGAGTAATGGAAAGGACTGGTAATCATTACATTAAATGGCTGAAAACACAATCCGTAAACCATGCAAAGTGTTATAACCGTAAGTTTAGAAATTAGCTCATACCTCATGTATCCGCGCTTTGATTCCTTTTGCTCATCTGTGCTAACCTTTCATTGTTTATTGCTGCTACATGACCCTTTTTTTTTAATTTTTGCTGATGACTTTTGGACTGCAGATTCCTTCTTAAACAGACTGTGTTTTTTTTCATACAGGTGCAGAAAGTGTATCGGCTGCGGAATTGGGATGTTGGCTGCGGAATTGCTCCTCAGCTGCGGAAACTGCAGTGATACCCTTCTGTCTGCACAAAACAACTTTAGCTATGTGAAATAAATCTGACAGTGACTTTATTGGTGAGATGGAATGTAATGGATGGATGGATGGAAAGAAATGAGGTGGAGTGAGAATGATTGGATGAATGAGATGGTGAATGAGATGGATGAAATAATGAAATGAGATGGAACAAGGAAAAAGGGGGATTTTTTTTTTTTTTTTTTTTTTTTTGGAAAATGTGAGGTGTCAGGTGACCCTGATTTTCACCTCAGATTTTCTGCATAGGACTGCCAATCAAAGACTGGTTTTCAGGCCCATACTTTTATTCTCTTTTTTTTTTTTTTTTTTTTTTTTTTTTTTTTTTTTTCTTTTTTTTCAAAAACCAAAGATTAGGCTGATGGAGGAGAAGAATCCTTCTCCACCAACCTGATTGCAGAATCTGCTTTAAACAACTTGACAAATTCCTCTTTTGAGAGTGGCTTCTGGTAGATCTTCAAGCGATGGCCATTCACAATAAGAGGAGTATGAAATTCATCAATAGTTTTCACTCGAACTACTCCATTACTAAAGACTTCATCAACCTCATATGGCCCAAGCCAATGAGTTTGAAATTTTCCTTTGAAGTCTTTAAACTTTGAATCAAACAATAGAGCCCAATCTCCTTTCTGAAACTTTCTTTCTTTGATGTGACGATCATGCCATTTAGTTCTTTGGTGCTGAACTAGATCGGTCCTTAGAATTGCATCTTGTCTTATTTCATCTAGCTCATTTAGCTGGTCCATTCTGTGTTTTTGGGCTTCCGAGAGGCTCATTCCCAATTGGACTGCCATCTTGAAGGTCTTGATTTGGAACTCAATGGGGAGCAGGACTTCCTTCCCATAAACAAGTTCATAGGGAGAATGTCCTGTTGTGTTCCTCCATGTAGTTCTATAGGCCCATAAGGCTTCAGGAAGCCTTTCCGCCCAATCTCTTCTATGAAGATGAACAGTCTTGGTGATAATGCCTTCAGGAACTTTATTGGTAGATTCCACTTGGCCATTTGATTGCGGATGGTATGGAGTAGATGTTCTGTGCTTGATCTTATATTCCTCCATCAGCTTCTCCATCAATTTAGATGTGAATTGGCTGCCCTGATCTGTCACAATTTCCCTTGGGACACCAAAACGAGTGAAAATATCCTCAAAAAGAAATTGAACAACTGAATTTTCAGTGGCAGAAGGCAAAGCTTTGGCTTCTACCCACTTAGTAACATAATCAGTACAAACCAGTATATACTTCTTTTGCTTTGATGGTGGATTAATTGGTCCAACGAAATCTAGAGCCCATTTCTCAAAGGGTTCGATGCATACCTGAGGCTGTAGTGGCATTTCATTTGAAGGAGTTGGTTTCCCAACTCTTTGGCAGCTGTCACACCTTCTAACATACTGCTTTGCATCTTTAAAGAGAGAAGGCCAATAATATCCTAGAGAAAGGATTTTATAGGCTGTCCTCTTGTCAGCAAAGTGTCCGCCGCATGGTTCATCATGACATGCCTTAAGGATGTCAGGCATTTCATCTTCCCGAACACACCTTCTGATTATACAATCTGGCCCTGTTTTGAACAATTCATTAGAAATCCAAGAATAATGTGAACTCTCCTGAATGATTTTCCTTTTCTCATTAGGAAATAAGTGTAGAGGTAGCTTCCCTGTAACTAGATAATTAGACATATCTGCATACCAAGGAGTCTTGGTAGTTACTGCAAACAGGTATTCATCTGGAAACTTATCTTCTACTGGAGAATCTTCATTAGTGTTTTGGATTCTAGACAAGAAATCAGCTACTGTGTTTTGTTTTCCAGGTCTATCTAACACAGTAATGTTGAATTCTTGTAAAAGTAAAAGCCATCTTGTAACTCTGCCATTAGTAACAGGTTTGTTCATTAAATATCTTATGGCAGAGTGATCAGTATGGACAAAGGTTTCATAGCCGGTTATGTAGTGTCTAAACTTGTTGATCGCATGTACTACAGCTAAGAACTCTTTTTCTGTAACAGTATAATTTAACTCAGTGGGAGTCAAATTTTTACTGGTGTAATAAATGGCATAAGGGATCAAATCCTTTTGTCCTAAAACAGCTCCTAGAGCTGTATCTGAAGCATCAGTAGAAATGTGGAAAGGGAGTTTCCAATTTGGCCCCCTTAAGAGGGTGCTTCAGATATTCTAGTCTTTAAAGCTTCAAAGGCAGATTGACACTCAGGATCCCATTTGAACTCACAGTCTTTGGTAAGCAATTTGAAAAGAGGTGATGCTATCTTAGTGAAGTTTTCAATAAACCTTCTGTAATATCCAGTAAACCCAAGAAAACTTCTAACATCTTTCTGGCAATTTGGAACTGGTAACTTAGAGATGACTTCTACTTTGGATCTATCAACCTTAATCCCATCTCCTGAAATATGATGTCCTAAAACAATCCCTTCAGTAAACATCATAAAACACTTTTCATGACTTAAAGAAAGATTTGTTTCCTTACATCTTATCAGTACTTTTTCCAAATTTTCCAAAGCTTCTTCAAATGTATTACCATAAACTGTGAAATCGTCCATGTAGACCTCTACACAATCATGAATTAGATCTGAAAGATTCCTAGTACAGCCCTTTGAAATGTAGCGGGTGCATTGCACAATCCAAAAGGGAGTACTCGGTAGGCAAAAGTTCCCCAAGGACAAGTAAATGTGGTTTTGTCTTGATCTTCAGGTGCTACCTGAATTTGATTATACCCACTAAAACCATCCAAGAATGAGAAATACTTTTTACCTGCTAAAGTGTCTAGTACCTGATCAATAAAAGGTAGAGGGAAATGATCCTTTAAGGTTGCCTTGTTCAATTCTCGATAATCAATGCAAACTCTCCATTTACCATTCTTTTTGGGCACTATAACCAAGGGAGAAACCCATTGGCTATCTGAAATGGGGTAAATGAAGTTTACCTTGAGCAATTTCTGGAGTTCTTCTTTCACGATTTCCCTAAGGTTTGGATTCATCCTTCTTTGTGGTTGCCTAATAGGTCTGCTGTTTTCTTCAATATAGATGTGATGAATACAAGTCTTAGGATCGATTCCTTTCATGTCAGTGTATTCCCATGCAAATGCAGTGGAATGTTTTTGCAAAAGTTTGGTTAATTCTTCTTGTTGTGGTCTTTCCAAGTTTCTGTTAATGTTCAATGTTTTTCCTGGAAAGATTTCAACTGTAGAACTACCAAACTCTTCCATTGAGAAGAGAGACATCTGTCTAGAGGAGATATATTCAATGTCCGCTTCTAACTGAAACTATGTAGAGTCATATTCTAAAGGTATTTCAAAATTTTCTAATGTATTTAGAATTTGACTATCTTCACTGATCTCAGAGATGGTTAGAACAGGTTGAATAGTATCCTCATCATCAACCCACTCATCCTCTCCTATTTCTGTTATTGCCTTTGCTGGAGGATACAAGTTGAATTTCTTGGTGGAATTACCATCTGATATATACATGTCTCCAGACCTACAACTGATAAAAGCATCAACTGTTGCTAGCCAAGGTCTTCCTAAAATAAGAGGATGTCCTCCTAGATTGTTCTTGGGAGTTAAAATCATAAAATCAACTGGATATTCCCAAGAGTCTAGGGAGACTGGAATGTCTTCCAATACACCATCAGGTTTAATGATTGATCGATCTGCAAGTTGCAGTAAAGTAGGTGTAAAGAGAAGGTTAGGAAGCTTTAACTGATCCATGGTCTGTCTACTCATGATGTTGATAGCGGCTCCTAAGTCAATCAAAGTATTTGGGATTTCAACCCCATTAATATGAGTTTTGACAATAGGGCTACCGGGATCCACATACTTTTGCATGGTAATTTTACCCATCATAATGTCTGCAATTTTTCCAACTAGATGTATCCTTTTGGTATCTCTGGTTCTTTTTACTGTTTTCTTCAAACTCAACTCCTTTATTGTCTTTGCTAGAATGGGAATTTCCTTAATGGCTTGTAACAAGGGGATCTTGATACAGACATTCTTCAATTCATCTAGAAAACTATAGTCAGGCAACCAAATTTGCTTTTCCACTCCTTTGTCAATTTGTAATCTTTCAGGAAAAGGAGGTGTAGCTAAAGATGTAGGTTGCTCAACTATGGGAGTTGTAGAGGTTGATTCTTTTTCTTTTTCTTTTTGGATATTTTGGTTTTGAAGTGATACTTCAGAACCCTTATTGACTTTGAGAGATTCTTCCTCAGAAATGCTTGGTTGTTGAACACTTGTAGAAGGTTGATCTAGGATTCTACCTGATCTGAGTTGTACTTCATTGAGAGGAACAACCATATAGGTAGGGAATGGTTGACCTTCCATCATGTAAGCATTTTGAGGGTTCCTATTATTTGGATTTGGTAATGGCTGAGAGGGAAGTTGATTTGACTTCTGTTGGGACTGAAGCAAGAGTTGAGAATTTTGATTTTGTGGAGGAGGTTGTTGTTGTTGAGGGTATGGCAATGATAGTTGTTGACCTTGATTTGGAAGTTGTGGAGCTTGCTGATTCTGAAATGATGGAGGATATTGATAGAATTGAGCAAGTCTCCCATAAGGATTTTGCATGCTTTGCATCCATGCTTGAAAAGCATTTTGAGGTTGAGGCCAAGGTTGTTGCCAAGGATTCCAATTTGGTTGGGATTGAAAATTCATAGAGTTATTAAACCCTTGATTCTGTTGCCCTTGCCAAGGTCTCCTTGCAACAAAACAGAGAGATTCAAGTGTATTTGGATCCTCTTGAAAGACTGCTTTGAGGCCAGGAATTGAAGGACAATCCTTGGTCTCATGAGTTTCTGAGCAGATTACGCATGTTTCTACAACGTGTGCATCCAAGGGACATTCCCTTAAAGCATGTTTCTTTCTACATTTCGGGCAAAAAATGACCAAAGCCTCAGCTTCTGCTTTTTGTTTATTGTGAATCTTAAGGGTATCTAGTTGTTCACTAAGACTCCCTAAGATGTCAGTTTTGAATTCATCAAGCATATTGCCGATTTCAGCCCTACTTACTGATCCTGTTGCAGATTTATTTGCTCTAAGAGGAGAAGGATCTCTAGGCCCTTTTTGAGTTTTTGATTTGCCCCTTGAGAGATGGATACATAGTTCTGCTATATCATTGAGTGAAAGTTGAGATATATCCCCTTTCCCCATCATATTAATATATCTATCCATTCATCCCTAATGGCTTTTAATAGGAGGGCTTTTAAGGTCTCTTCATCCAAATTACTCATTTTTGCTCGTTTCAGGCTATATTGAAATCTTTCAAGTAAATCTTCTAAGCTCTCATCTTCTCTTTGTATCATTTTAAATACCTCGTCCTTGTGATTAGTAGGCATACAATAGTCCAAATACCTATCCAAAAATGTTTGTTTCATTTCATCCCAAGACCTAATGGATTGAGTGAGTAACCTCATGAACCATTTCAAAGCTTGATCTTTCAGTGTTGAAGGGAACAATTTGAGTTTCTGAGAGTCATCCAGATAGTCATAAGTTCGACACACCACTTCAAACTCAAATAAAAATGTTTCAGGGTCCTCAGTTCTTAACCCATGGAAATTTGGGAGGACAGATGGCGATATGTTTTTCATAGTGGCTCGGGAATCCTCATTAACAATGGGAAACCCAAATGAATTATCCCCATCTCTATTTCCTCCTCCAAGGGGACCTCTACCTCCTCCATTATTGTTGTTGTTTCCTCCTCCTCCTCTACCTCTACCTCTACCACCTCCTTCTTCCTCTGCCATGATGGTTCTCCTAGGGATTTCAAAATCTTCTGGTTCCTCTACAAAGGGTGAATGAGAAGAGATTTCTCCTTCTTCTTCAGGTGATTCTACTTCCTCAATTACAATTGGTATTTCTGTAGGAGAAAGAGAAGAGTCTCTTCCTGGTTCAAATTCAATAGAAGGTGTGGGAGAGTCAATTCTTGGCTCTTGAATTCCAGGAATTCTAGGGCTAGGAGTGTCGGTTGGAGATAAGGGAGGTGTCTCTTGTCTATCTCTTGAAGCAGATGGACTTGTAAAAATTGAACTTCGAGCTCTAGCTAAAAACCTTCCCCTAGAATCTCTAGCTCTATGCATGTCATTTTTTTTATATTATTTTTCTTCAAGTCAAGTTAATAGTTCTTTTTCTGATCTTCCAGGTCACTCTAGGTGCAAGAAGAGAGCATACTCAAGAAACTACTAAATCAATAACTTTCTCTTTTCTGATCCTCCAGATCACTTTGAAGTGCAAGAGGAGAGCATACTTTGATAGGTTATCAACTTCTTTCCTTGAAATTTTATGTTTTTTTTTTTCTAAGAATATGGCTACTTAATTTCACTTCCCCGGCAACGGCGCCAAAATGTTTAGTCAATTTAGTGTTGTCTAAATTGCTATCATAAATTGTCAACCAGGGGCTCGTAAGCTGATGAAGTGAAGGTGTACTATATGTACTTAAGCAACCTCTTAGATCTTTTTGTCATTTGGGGTGTTGTGGTCAATTTAACTTCCTATGATGGAGTGATGATTTTATAAACAGATGAGTGATAGTGTGTGTAAGGTGATTTCTAAATGAGTGAGTGTGTGCAACTGGTGTTTTCTAACTACCTTCTAAACTTGCAAAGAAAAAGATTGAAAGAAATAAACTTGAAATGAAACTGAAAGCAAAGAACCACTTTCTAATGGCACTAGTCACTACTCATGCTGCTGCAAATAAAAAGGTAAGAAAACCACTTTAAAGACCAATGATAATGTTTATCTCTTCCTAACACTCTGCTTCCAACATATAGTACTATGTAAAACACGATTAAGAAGTAGTTAGAGATAAGTCTAAAAAGTGATAAAGCTCTAAATGACAAATTATAACACCACTGTGCCTTTCTCCAGCATTCTGCTTCCAACATACATTGTTATGTGTAACAAGTGAAGAAAGAGTTAGTGATATAAGTCAAAAGCTACTCAAAGCAAGCTGTAATATATTAGTATTCTGATCTCTTAAAGATGATCAATTTATGATAAGGAGACCATCAATATGTTAGCATACAACTTGAGAAACTAAACTAGAAATCAGGCTAGAAAAACAGAGTAAAGGCAGCAACTATGAATATGACAACTGAAAATACCATCAGAGATAAAGCAAATACACAAAGACACACAATCCTGGGCTAACACCTGCAGAAAACAATCCTGATCAGTCAAAGTAAATGCTGGAAATGAAATGACAACGAAAATAAATCAAAATTGTACATGCGTTAAATAAAAGGAAAATTGCTGAATTCGAAAGAAGGAAATGGCAAGAACATGAAGATAAAGTTACTGTACAAAGGCTGTTATGAATGGGGGCCCTCCATCCACAAAACCTAAGGAAAGATCAGCTACTTGAAATCAAAACAGCACAGTCTTCTATTAACTCATATGCAGAAATTACAGTAAAAAGTGTTGAAACAGCAGCTTCAAAACAGAGTTTCTGGATACGCTAAAATTGCAGCAATTACATAAACAAAATAACTCAAGACTAATCCTTAAGCGTACGTAGACGTTGGATTTATAGGCGTATGAAGCAACTGCCTACTGCGTAAAACATGAAACGGAAAATTAACTAACAGTCATGCTAATTAAATGGTTCAGCAACACGTAAACAGGTCCGTGTGCTTTTCTGGAGGGTACGGTCGTCATGGAGGTTGAATCCAAGGTTGGATCCTATCTCCCATAACCTGCGTAGCCTGGAGGAATCGCCATCTGGAGTGACGTGACCTTTCAGCTCACGCAGCACCGTTTGAGCTGGCTTTGTTGACCGAAGTTTCATCCACGTTGACCGGAGGTGTGCGTGGCATTGCTGACTGAACCAATAGCACAGGAACCTTTAACACCTTCATTCCTACGCGCCCATGTGATTCGTTTTGCAAAATGACACGTGGAACATAGAGATCAATGAAAAGGCTGCGGAATGACTAGATAGTTGCGGAATTGCTGAATGGCTGCGGAATTGCCAGACAGCTGCGGAATCTCTGTGCATATGTCAAAAATCTAGACAAACGGTCAAACATTAGCAAAGTTAACCAATCATGCTTAAAGACATCAAATGTAATGATCTGGGTAGGTTTATGAGGAAAATAGGGCAAAAGAGAGGAATAAGTGAGGAAAAGCTGTAGGTAATGATGGATAATTAGGTGCAAATTAGAGGCTCTACACCAGCTTCCTAGTAACCATATTCCTAAAGGCCTAATTCCTCTTGAAAGACTTTTTGACCCAAATGATGTGCCTTACAAAGCTACCCAAAAAGAAGATTAGTCAGTAGTCTGTAAGCATAATATAGGAAGTCCAGGTCAACCCAAATTTATAAATCTGTCTACTCATTTGTCAACTGATCAAAGTGCTGAATACTGCAATTTAATGAGGTAATTTGCAGATGTGTTTGCCTGGGAATACAGTGACCTGAAAACGTATGATAATAATATAATTCAACATAAAATCCCTCTAGAAAAAGACATTGTTCCTTTCAAACAGAAGTTGAGACCAATAAATCCCATGCTTCTTCCATTGATTGAAAAAGAAATTAAAAAATTGTTGGCTACTAAGATCATAGTGCCTCTCAGATATTCAAAATGGGTAGCCAATTTGGTGGTGGTGAGGAAGAAGAGCGGTGAAATCAGACTGTGTGTTGATTTCAGAAATCTGAACAAGTGCTCAAAGAAAGACAACTACCCTCTGCCCAAGATGGAGCATTTGTTGTAGAAGGTCTCAGGAGAAAAAGTGATGTCATTTTTAGATGGATTTTCAGGCTTCAATCAGATTGTTGTGCACCCAGATGACCAAGAAAAGACTGCATTTACCACTCCTTGGGGCACTTTTATGTATGCCAAAATGCCTTTTGGATTGATGAACGCTGGAGCCACCTTTCAGAGAGCTATGGATATAGCATTTGTGGGAGAGAAGGACAAATTTGTGCTGATCTACCTTGATGATATAACAGTTTATTCTAGCAGCCATCAAAATCATTTGCAGCATTTGAAAAAAGTGTTCTTGAAGTGCAGGAGGTTTGGAATATCAGTCAATCCCAAAAAATCACAATTTGCTTTGAATAAAGGCAAGTTGTTGGGACATATTGTGTCTGTTGTAGGTGTTCAGATTGACCCAGAAAGAGTCAAAGCAATTCAGGCTTTGACTGTCCCTAGATCAAAGAAGGATATACAGTCTTTTCTGGGCAAAATTAATTTTGTCAGGAGTTTTATTCCAAATTTCGTTGAGCTGGTAAAGCATGTCACCTCCATGTTGAAGAAATGAGCAGAGGTAAAATGGACCGAAACAGCAAGAAAATCATTTGATTCCATCAAGAAAGCCATTATGGAAGCTCCCATATTAATAAGTCCTGACTACAATAAGGAGTTCCATGTGTTTTCATTTGCTTCTGAAGACACCATCACATCTGTTCTATTGCAGTAAGAGGAAGAAGGTTCAGAACATCCAGTGGCATTTTTCAGCAAGAATTTGAGGGATGCTGAACTAAGGTATGATATTATAGAGAAACAGGAATATGCTCTTATTAAATCTTTAAAGGCTTTCAGAGTTTATATCTTGCATTAAAAAATAATTGCATATGTGCCTTCCGTTGCAATAAAAGATGTCCTAACCCAACCTGATGCTGATGGAAGAAGGGCAAGGTGGATTGCTAAATTGATAGAATTTAATATAGAGCTGAAGCCCACCAAGTTGGTCAAAGGTAAGGGGCTTGCCAAGTTATTGGCTAAAGAAAATTGCAGGTCTTTAGATGTTGATTTCCTATGCACAATTGTAGAAAATGGTCATGCAAAAAAAGAGGAAAATGTGGCTGAAACAGTGAAAGAACAGTCAGTGCCCGAGAATCTAGCTTCATGTAGCTGGTATGCTGAAATAATTAACTTCTTGCTGAAGCTAGAGATCCCTTCAGGATTTACTCAAAGTCAAGCTAGAACTTTAAAACTTAGAGCAGCAAAATATTGTATTATGGAAAATCTGCTCTATTGGAGGGATCCATCAGGGATATTCCTAATGTGTCTGGACAAAGATCAGTCAAAGGAAGTGATGCAGCAGTTTCATTCCAGCATGTGTGGAGCACGCCATTATTGGAAGACCACAACCCATAAAATTCTCAGAGCTGGGTATTATTGACCGACTTTATTTTCTGATGTTTTTGTTTTTGTCAGATCTTGTGATAGGTGCCAAAGGTTTGCAGGAAAGCAACAGCTAAAATCCTTGCCCCTAAAACCAATTCAAGCAAAAAGACCTTTTCAGCAGTGGGGTTTGGATTTCATTGGAGAAATCAATCCACATTCTAGTGGCCAACATAGGTGGATATTAGTTGCCACTGATTATTTCACAAAGTGGATCGAAGCAGTGCCTACAAGGAAGGCTGACCATAATGTGGTCATAAAGTTTTTAACAGAAAATATTTTTAGCAGATTTGGTTGTCCACACAAACTAGTCACAGATAATGCAGCAACCTTCAGAGCAAAAGAATTGGTGGAAATGTGTAATTCAATGGGCATTAAACTGGTTCATTCCACCTCATATTACCCTCAAGGCAATGGTCTAGCAGAATCTTCCAACAAGAGTCTAATAAGGATAATTAAGAAGTTGTTGGAGGATAACAAGAAGAATTGGGATTCCAAGCTCAAATATGCACTTTGGGCTGACAGAGTGACCATCAAAAGATCCACAGGGAATTCTCCATTCAAGCTGGTGTATGGCACAGAGGCAGTATTTCCGATTCAACTTACCCTCCCTGTGGCAAAATTCCTTCAAGAAGAGCAGGATGAGGAAGAAGACATGGCAAGAAGGATCACTGATTTGGCAGAGTTACATCAGATTAGAGAACAGCTGGTTGAAAAGGTTGCAGCACATCAGAAAAAGATCAAGGATGTTTTTGACAGGAAGACAAAAGCAAATAATTTTCAGGTTGGAGACTTGGTCCTGAAATGGGATGCACTGAAGGAAAAGAAAGGCAATCATGGAAAGTTTGATGCTTTCTGGACAGGCCCTTTTATTATTTCACAGATTCAAGGGAACAACACCTTCATATTGAAAAGTATGGGGGGAGAAGTAGTTTTTGATGGCCCAGTTAATGGGCGTTTTCTCAAAATTTATGTGGTTTAAGGTCTTTTGGCCTTAAAAATTGTAAATATTTTGTTTTATCAGTTCTAGTATAGGATCAGTCAGATGCCATGCCCAATGGAACACTAGGAATTTTGCTAATTTGTTTTTTGTCAGGAAGGCATTGATCTGCAGGTTCTTGAGACCTCACAAGGAGGATCTCATCCCCAGAAGGAGCCAGTGTTAGCGCTGCTATACAAAAGGATAAAAATGGATCCAAAAACACTCCCAAAGTCTGCAAATCTGCTTAAAATCATGCCAAGGGATCCATGCATGCTGTTGAAATCTCCAATTTTGGTCAAAGGTCATCCACCGATCGAAATAGTTGCAAGAGGAGAGCCCTTGGAGGGTCGGCAATGCACTATCGGGAGGCAGAAACACTACAAAACCATGAAAAAACCCACAGGCACAGGCTTAAATGATGGTGGCACAGCAGTCGTTAGATCTGGCCGGTCAACGGTCCAGATCTAATTGGTGGATCGCAATCGACATAGGCAGGCAGTGTCAATCGGCATGGACAGGAGAGGCATTGCGATCGAGATCAGCGATTAAATGTGAACCATCGATCTCGCGCATAGATCAACATCCCACATCGCATCGGCGGGTCACATCGGCGAGGAGCTATCTTATTTACAGAAAGGGGCTAAGGCATTGAGCGATCAGCTATTGCGACCGGATTGCATCGCTTTATCGCATTACTGTATCAATTGGCACATCGCATCGGTGGAGGCAAATCGGCGCAGACAATGTGCATTGAGCGATTGCGACCGACGATGCAATATGAACTGTCGATCGCGCGCGCAAATCGACGACCCACGTTACATCGCCAGATTGCTATTGGCAGAAACCAAAGGGAGCCTTGGAGCCTTGCGATATGATAAGACCCGTACCCGATGGGTTTCTGGAATGAAATTGTTTAAATATTTGAAGTCCGAAGGGAGGCCTTTTTCATGTTTTCTCCCATGTTTTTCAAGTATTTCCAAGAACGAGGGAATGAAGGGAAAATGCCGTCTGCGATAGGCGACAGTGACCCAAGGGTGGACCCGATAGACAATTAAACCATACTTGAGGACTTTTGGAATCCAAAAGAAGCAGATTTGGTGGGATTTCTCACAGTTGCATCATTTCTCTGTTATAGCAGAAAGCAGTACCCGTTTGTATTTAGAAGATAACAAAGGTCGAGAAGCAATCATGGGTATCGATAGCGCCGCTCAACCATTTCATGCTCCCGAAAGGACGCAAGTGGCTAGCATTCAGCACTCTGTGCAGTTAAACTTCAATTACTGCATTCAACAAGCAGGATGCCCAAGAAGGAAAAGGACATGCCTCGAGCCGTTCATAGCATTTATTAGTTATGGAGCTTGTTTCATATTACACTCTACCGGCTCAAGAAGGACAGCAGAACATCCGAGAAGGTCAAATTCATTCGCAGACGCAGTCAGATTGCAGAAGAGACCCATATTAGATAGTTAAAGCGGTTGGTGGTCCATTATGACCCCTCCATGCATGGAACAACAAAGCATTTTTGTAAAGAAACTCTATATATACCCAAAAAGGAGATGTAATGAGGGTTGATGAGTGTGAGGTGAGTGTTAGTGTGTTGTAAGCTTCAACTTCTAGAGACTGTATCTACTCTGAGACCTACAGCGTCTGGTCTTCATTTCCAACTAATGCAAGCTTCTTTTGTTGTCAATTTCTCATTTTCCACTTCTCCTTCTTGTTCTAGGCTGTGCCTGTTTTGCAGTTGTTTATGTACTGTTGATTTTTAGCAGTAGAGGGGCTGTCATCCCACCTCTATGTTAGAATTTGGCATGTATCATTGAGTTTGCTTGCAGGTTCTATTGTTGTAATACCAAAGAGCTGTCATCCTGTCTGTGTATTAGAAATCAGGTTTACAGACCTTTAAACTGGTTGCAGCTGGCCATTATAGGGTCCTGTGCATCTGCTGGTGTGGTCAGTCTTCTCCATCATCACACCTTATTTAAACTGTGAGTAATTGGTGGTTGAAAGCCTTGTAGTCTGGTGGTGTTCACCAATGTCTGGGTCAATATTAGTAGGAGTGGTTATCTGGCTTGAATATACAGCATTTCTTTCATTCATCCATCATTTTATCCAACATTTTGTTGAATTTATAATGTTCCCGAGCATCACTAATATACAACCTAGGTGAGTTTCTTGGGGTGATAACAATCACTTTAAACATATCCAAAAATTTGTACAACTTGTCAAAACCAATGGATTGGTTCTTAGCAAGAAAAATATTGAATTATTTCAGACAAGTATCAAGTTTCTTGGCCATACAATTAAAAATCAGCAGATCACTCTGCAAAAACATGCTCTGGAATTTGCTGATAAATTTCCAGATATTATCACTGACAAAACTCAATTACAGAGATTCTTGGGATGTTTAAACTATGTAAGCAGCTTTTACAAAGATTGCGCCAAAGATAGATTATTACTCAACAGAAGACTGCAAAAACATCCAGAACCTTGGTCTCAGGCCCACACTGAAGCTGTCAGAAGAATTAAAATGAAGGTAAAAACTCTTCCAATTCTTCATATCGCTTATGAAGATTCTTTCAAAATTGTGGAAACTAATGCCAACAATGAAGGGTGGGGAGGAATTTTGAAGCAAAAGAAAGAAGGAAAATAACAAATAGTTCAGTTTGTCTCAGGGACTTGGAGCCCACCTGAGAAAAACTATTATACTATAGAAAAAGAGGTCAAAGCAGCATCTAACTGCATTGATAAATTTGATATCCACCTGATACACAAAAAGTTTCTCATAAGAATAGATGCCTTTGCACTAAAGAAATTCCTTAGTAAAGTTATAAAGAAAACAGGAGAAACTAAGTTCGCAAGGTGGCAGGCTCTATTTGCAAATTTCGACTTTGAAGTCGAACACATCAAAGGCGAAAATAATTGTCTGCCTGACTTCCTAAGCAGAGAATATTTAAATAAGAAAGACACTACCATGGTGATAGTAATAGAATGGGACCCTTCCCAACATACAGAGACTCTGAGAAGTATTTCTGAAACACAGAACTAGGAAGAATATTGTTCCAAATGGAAACCAACATGGCAACTAAGAAACACAAAAGTGCTCGATGCAAATTTACAACCTCATTCAGATATTCAACACTTAGTACCTGAAAGGAAAGTCTACCCCAAAGGTAGCAAATGGATACACGACATGGTGTATCAGAGGAGTATGATGGCCGCACATTTGGTTGAAGAATCCCTAAGCTAAAATTTTAGAGATATCATTGTGATCTGGACAGAAGGAAGCAACCAGAGGAGAATCTTCCACAAATATCTTGCCATAAATCGGACCAGATGGCTAGGATGGTACAACATGCCAAAAATGTGGCCACAGGGTAATCCAAGCATTATCTTCCTAGATACCATTTACAAATTTTCAGACTACAAAACATTGTGGTGGGACATCATGAATGTAGATGGAAAAGATGAAACTCATTACACAAGAGTGAAATTTGGGGCCACAGGGACCACACAAAGACAATGGCAAGGACCATGGCTTCAACAATGGTGGAACGATTTCGACCTCAACAAGACTACCATGGATCCTCTTTTCTTCTAGCTTGACTTTCAATATGAATGTGACACTTGTGGATTTTTAACTGAATGTTGGCATTCTCCATGTAAAACTGTTGGAGATGTCAATAATTATCAAGACAGTCAAATTCTTGGTTATTTTATGAAAAGACACCATGAATGGCTAGTCATGACTAAGATTAAACACCAAATCATCTTAAGAAAGCCTATGATTGTACGAAGAATTTATACAAAGGCTTGGGATTCTTGTAGATATTCTCAATTAAGATTTCCAGGGGCCACACCCCTGGGGGACTAATGGTTCTCGTGGGCTTGTCCTTAAAGCTTCCATAGTGTAATAATGATGTCTAGTCACAAGACTGAATGTGACCAGTTTTCTTGTGGGATTTTCTGTTTAAAAGTATCCACTATGTAAAAGTTATTTACAGTACAATGTTTTACGTGGGATTTGTTCAAATCTCCCACAGTGTAACTTAGTATGAAGATTCTTTAGTCATGAGACTCGGGGCACTTCTCCGAATTTTTGTGAGCTTTAAGCCACATCTCTTCGACTGATGAAAGATAGTACTAAATCTGTCTGCCTGACTGTCAGATGTTTGTCCCCTCATTTTCCTATATAAGGAAGGAGTAAGGCTCATTCTGGGCATTCGAAGTGTGAGTGTGATTTTGGTTATGTTTCTAAGTTTTTGAGTCCAAGGAGGAAGTTCTTGCTTCCATCTCTTTAGATTCGGATCTGAGAAGCCTGTGCATCAGAGTGAGAGCTCTGGTGAGAACCTAAAGTGGCCAGATTCTTAGGTTTTTGAAGTCTGTATGTTCTCGGAAGAATTCAAGTTCTAAGACAGAGTTTGTGAAAGGCCAGGAAGCTTTCAGATAGCTTCTTGCTTGACAAGTCACAACATCTGATAAATTCCTAAACAGACTATCTCTGGAAAGGAGCTTCAGAAATTCTCTCTGAATTTGTAGAGAAACTTCTACATAAATATATGAGTATCCATTTTTTGAGCATGATACATTCCGCTTGAGTACATTTTTCTTATTCATGTGATAAAATTGTTTGTTGAGGTAGTATCTGTGAGGCAAGAGGTTCGCTTGAGGTTCGCCGAGGTCTGGGCAACACCAGTCTGTTAAAGGTAGGAGGCCATGTGAAGGATACTAGAGTGTGAAAGTCCAAAGGTTTGTGTACGGGTTCGTGTATTGATCACAGAGAAGAGACTCAACGAGAGAAAGCTTCGCGTTTGAACCTTTACACGAACCTTAGGTTATTAGATTATTAGATTAGGTAAAGATATAAATCAATTAGATTATTAGATTATTAGATTTAATTAATTAGATTATAATAGATTATAATAGATTATGACAATATACATGATTTCATGTTTATTTAGAATTGACATTTAACATGTAAATTATATGCATATAGTTATTTAGACTTTAAATTTAGATAAAATATTTTAATATCACTTATAAGTAAAAAATATTTATTAATATTTGATATTGAGATTTTGTTTTATGATTTTAATAATGTTATTGATTCATATAGTATCTATGTAATTTTTTTGATCTTTTGAAACCATTAGATTTAGTGTTTATTATACAATTTCTAATTAGTGTTTGGAATGTTGAAACTAGAAGGGATGTTGCTTCTAGTTTTGAGTAAATTGATTCAAGTACTATTGCTTCCACTTGATCCATTGGAAATGTATATTCCACTATCATTGAGATGCTTATTAGTAATGCCATAGAGAACTATTAATAGTTTTCGGTAAAGGGGAATTGGGACAATAATTTGGGAAAATAACTTTAATGTAAAGAGCAAAGTTGACTTTTAATGAGAGAATGTGACACATTAGGTATTATATCAAAAGGTGTAAGGTAAGTATTTGACAAATTACTTGCATGCCAAGTGTATGTCCACCAATTGCTTGAAGAAGTGTTTGCCAAAATTACTACTCAACTTGTGTTTACTAAAGAGGAGAAAACATTAGATAACCAACTTGAGGGTTTTTAGCAATGTTCCACCAAGTTTCGGGGACAAGGAGATGAGGGAGCAGGGATACGCAGGAGTGGCCTATGCAAAAGATCCCCACCAATTTTTAGGAAAAGTGGGGGGGACGTCGGGGTCTTAAAATTTTATAAATATAAAATATAAATCGATGAATCATATAACTGAAACAAATTTAAAACTAAAAGCATGATCATTGATATCATTATCATATAAATTACAATCATACACCATCCATGTAATTTTGTAATTGTACAGTGTAACTACTAGTCTACTAACTTACTAACAATGCACAATGAAAATAAATTATAAAATTATAAATGTTTAAAGTTTTAAACTTTAAACTTTAAACCAGATTGATGTTCCACTTCCAACTATGAACATTGAATATTGAATAATATAAAAGTCAAGTCTGATACATGAGCGACAACATTTCGTTCAATGAAGGAGTAGACATAAGGTTGCTTGACGATGGCGACAATGTTCAGTTCAACAAAGGAGCAAATAGAAAATGAAATGTGAAATGAACATAATGTAAACCCTTCATGATCGGTCAATAAATATTAAAAATTACGATTTTTTGTTTCATAAAAAAATTTACGAAATTTCTCTATGGAAACAACCCCTCAAGGCCCCTTAAGACCCCTTTCACCTAGGAAACGACCCCAATTGGAGGAAACGACCCCAAAAGTGGAGGAAACGACCCCTCTCAAGTTTCCTTGTGTACCCTATTTTTTGGAAGCGTGGGGAAACATCCCCCTCTCATCCCCAAGTTCCCGGAGCGCTTGGGAGCTAGGAAACTTGACCCCCAGGTGGAGGGACGCGACCCCGTGGAACACTAGTTTTTAGTTTAGTGTTGGATATACTTTCTATTTACAAGGTGTTCGATGAAAGGTTTGTCCACTACCCAGATATAAGGGTGGGGTAGGTGGAAATATCCGCTAGAACATATTATATTTTAAGGAAATATTGGATAAAACATATTATATTATATAACATAATACAATATGCTTTACTGTATATTTCTCCTTAGTTCCATCTTTAGCCTCATAACAAAGGTATGTTTGCATTATTTCGTTGTAAACTTTTTTTTTTTTTTGTAAACTTGGCAGGTCTCTATTTGTATTCCTTTTTCAAAAAACTTTTATCAACCATTTACTACAGGTGGCTTACCTGCCCGAAGGAAACCAGATAGCCACCTGTCAGCATTAAACCCTGTCCAAAACTTAAAGAGGTTTATTTCTATCCATCTAACATCACAATTTTGACTGTATATACTGCTATTCTTGGAACGTAATTTAAACTGAAACATATTACTGTATTTCATCAAAAAAGAAAAAGGACTTTGCTATCACACTGGTTCTCTGTTTCAATCCTCATCCGAGGATATTACTGGGGCTGGCGCCTTAGCGCTTGATCCTAGCATCTCGCTCCTCTGCTCTATTCTCCACTTCAGGTCTTTGAGAGTCTGTTCAATTCTACCCAGGGCCAGATTGTTTCGGTAGGTTTGGATTTGAATTGTCGCTATCTCCCTGAGTAGTTCCACCCTGACTGGGTCCTTTTCATTATTCTTCTCTTGCTCCTCTGCTCTTTCGTTTACCATTTGCTCCCGATGTCGTGTCATAGCCCTTGCCACCACATTTTTCATTACCTAGTACTGTTGGATAGTCTGTTGGAACAGGGAATGTCTTCCCCGAGTGTTCCTCGGGTCCGGCACCATACTTTCCCATTCTTCCATGGGGATATCTCGGTGCTTGATATTGTCGTTTAATTCTCTCTCCCAACTCGCTATCTGGGCTCTAATGTCCGGTGGATTCCCAACCATGTAGGCATCGATGATTTTCTTCATTTGTTCTCCACCTGGTTTCTTGCCTCTTTTCTTCGTCGGTCCACTTGTGCCTTCCTCCATTTTAGTTACTCTCTGTCCTTTCCTAGGGGCCATTTTGTTCTCTGTCTGAAAATAGCTGACTTTTTCCTAGTGTTCTCTATTCTGGTCACTGTCCTTTTCCAAGTATGTTACTATACCTATCACACAATCAAAGCATATATCAGAGTTATAATAATGAATCCTTGCAATTTCCCAATTGCTTAGTTTCCTTCCCTTTCCTGGGTTTACTACTCCCATCAAGTTTTTGGTCTGCTGAGTTTTAGAGCCGGTCCTTTTTATATCCAGGGTTGGGAATTTTCGTGGGTTTCTTCCCTTTTGGCACCCCTAGCTTCTATTTATACCCTACCCTTCCAACTTAGGTAGCCACATGGGTTCTTTCTCGGTTGTAGATCGGTTTTGTTTCCCTCTTCCCATGAATCTCTCGGTCTTATCTACAAATTTCCTGAAAGCAGAGCTCCTACCCTCCTCCCTAGATTGTAGGATTTCCTGGATCCCTCCAACCCTTAGGATTTTTCTCTCCAGGTTTCTTCCTATTTTTCTTCTGGGTCGCTCCCCATCATTCCTACATTCCTGACCAAGGTCAAGTTATTCCTAGGAAAGCTATAGGCTTCTAACCCCATGTGGACCTCTGCCTTCCTGGAATCAGGACCCTTCCTCCCACTCTCCTTCCCCAGGGAATTTAGGTGTTCTGTGGGGATGATTTTGCCCATGTCACGGGAAGTTTTGATACTCTTTGATACAGTCATATGCATTTTCCAAGTTAGTCTTCCTAGATTCCTACTGAGAATACTTTTGAACTTAACAGGAGTATGGAACGAGAGGGCAACATAGCAACTTGCTGATCTGTTTTGCCTTCCTTCAACCACCCGTGTCTTCTCTCTTATGCCACCTTCCTTCTCGTCATCTTTCCTCGTCTTCGTTTGCGTGCACTTTCCTGTTTTCTTATTTTCGTTTATTTTTATCCCTCTCTTCCTCCTGTCCCTTATCTTAACTGCCACCTGTCGGGCTTTGTTATTGGCACGGATCCCTTCACCTTTGTCTCGGGATGCTGCCCTTCCATCCTTTCTACCATTGCCTCTCATTAATCCCCACTTTCTCCTAGCTGCTCTTGCCGTGTTACGACTATCCTTGTTCTGCCACTTGGTGTCATACTTCTGCCTGCCCGCCTACTCTCTGCCCTGCCCTCCTCACTGTCATTCTCCATCGTCACCTCCCCCGTACTCTCGGGAGGTGTACCTTCTCTACCCTGCTCCATCCTCTGCCAGATTGCCTGTCTACTCACTTCATTCCCCGCTTTTTTCCTTTCCCTTGTCTGTCCTCCTCCTTCCCTTTCTTGGCTACTCCTCCCTGACCGCGCTAGATTTTCTATGGTATTCATATCTCTTGCTTTATCTTTTTCAAGGAGTTGCTTCAGGTTTGCCATCTCCTCCGTCTACATTAGCTCAACCGCATTTGTATCCAACGACCTTTCCCTGTTCCTGTAGCCCCAATTCGCCATAATGTCATCTGGTTCACTTCCCTTCCTTCTCACATGGGTGGGAAGGATTTAGGCTATCTGTTTTAGTAGTTTGATTATCTCCTTCACCAACCAGGCAGTTCTCCAGCTGCTACTAATTTTTTCCGCTGGTGTTCCTTGCTAAAGCTGCTTAACTATGTCCACTACCAATTTCATGTCTCCTTCTACCTGAAGCTTGTAGTATTCCTCTCGTATGGAAATTTCTAGCCCTCTTTTCAAAGCATGAAGCTCTGATTCGTTATTTGTTGCGTGTCCGCAGTCCATCACGTAGATCCTGCGTGTCGTTCCCCTGTCGTCTCTAAATACTCCACCAATCCCTGCTTCTCCTGGGTTTCCTTTCACAGCCCCGTCAAAATTCAACTTAATGAACCCCTATTGAGGATTTTTGTAGTGCTTAACCTCTTCCACCTCATTATTGTGGTGCTTCCTTGCTATTATGTTTGTCATACTAGGCTTTAGTTGCAGTCGTGTCATTATTCTTATCTCTGTTTGATCCATTTTCCAATCCTCCTCATACCACCTCTCTATGAGGATGGTCTCTCTTATATTTTGGATGATTTAGTTCCATACCCCATTCTTTGCTCTGCCGTCCTCCTTGAAGATCAGGTGGTTCCTCTTTTCCAAATGTTCCATAGGACGAATCCTAAAGACAGGTTCCATGCTCTGTTCAGGATTAGGTTTTGGTAAGGTTTGTTTCTCCAATGTTCTATCGTTATTTTCATGTTGTTTATGTCTCTGTCACTGATTTCAAAGAGCTACTGATGATGTTTCCATAGGTTGCTGCTGATCATGCATTCGTTGGTTAGATGTTCCATGGGTTCTTCCTGTTCTCGACAAAGGGCGCATCGTGATGGACCATGCATTCCTTTTTTCCTCATCTGGTCCCATGTTAGCGCTCTCCTGTGGCTCAATATCTAGGTAAAGAATGTCACCCTCAGCCATGTTTTCATTTTCCATATGTTTTTCCATTTTTTGTTTCTGTTTGTTTGTTGTATCCTACTTTTAAATAGTATCCCTCTGCTATAGTGAACATACCTTTGATTTTGTTTCCCCACCTCAGTGTGTCCATCTCTTCTTTAACTGTTACTTTCCTTGATTCCATTTCCTTTTCATATATTTCCCAATTAGCTTCTACAGGTGCTTCTTTCCAGTTTTCCTTTTGTTTCCACTTCCTCCAATAGTTGTCCGACTCTGGGCTCCAGTAATTACATACTATGTTGCCCTCTGTTTGGATGGTGAACTGATATATCTCTTAGAGTAGGGGCTGTTGGTTAAGTTTTCCTCTCTGTTGCCACGCCTATTCCCAGAATTTTGCTTTGTCCCCTTCTCTTACTTCCCAGAAGCTATGATCTCTGATCATTTCCTTGTTGGCTCTTGCCAAGTTCCAGATTATCGAACCCTTCCTCTCAGTTTGGCTTCTCAATTTACCTTTTGGGGACCTGGGCATCTCGTATTTTTTCTCCCACAATTTTTTCCATAGGTCGTCACCTCCCTGTATCCAACACCACCACAATTTTCACCCATTACCTGGTTTAGGATGTATGGGTCTCCCAAGCCTAATCCTCCTTCTTTTGTTGATTTACTTAACTAATTCCAGGATAGCAGTGCCCATTTTTTTATCTTACTTGACCCTTTCCAATGGAACTTTTTAAACATATCTACCATTTTCTAGTAGATTGTTTTGGGTGCAGCTTGGCTGGTCAGTTGATAAATTGGTATGGATTGGAGCACCGATTTGAGCAGGATTATGCGGCTCGGGATGTTCAGTGCCCTGAATGTCCAATTTTTCATTCTATTTTGCATCTTGCCTATCAATATTCCCCAATTAGCCACTCTGTTCTGTTGGTCATTTAACAAGATACCTAAGCACTTTGTAGGAAATTTCCCAACTCTGAAACCCATGGTTCTTGCCAGGAAAGCTTGGGAGGAAGCTTGTGTATTGAAGAAATAGATTTCCAATTTTTCTTTACTTATTTCTGTCCTCGAGGCCTTAGTAAATTCCGTGAGAATTCCCATTATTTGTTTTGCTTTTTGAGTGTTGCCTGACCATATAAGATAACTTCATCAACAAATTGTTGGTGGGTTAGAGGTAGGTCACTTCCCCATAGTCGTAATCCGTGCAGTTGTTCACTATGCACTTTATCTTTTATTAGTCTTCCTAGTCCATCCGCTGCAAGAATGAACATAAACGGGGATAACGGGTCTCCCTGCCTGAGTCCTCTGGTTGGATTGAAGGCTTCTGTTGGTGACCCATTTAATAGGATTGACATAACTGACATGTTGATCATTGACATTACCCAGTTTACCCACTTGTCCTCAAAGCCGTATGCCTTTAGGGTTTGTTGGAGGTATCCCCAACTAAGTCTGTCATACACTTTAGCTAGATCTAGTTTTATCAACATCCCTTTTGTTTTTGAAGTCTTCAATGAGTGGATTTCTTCTTTTGCTACTACTATGCCATCAATTATCTGTCTGCCTTTGAAAAATCTCCTCTGTTCCTGGGATATCAATTCTGGTAGTATTGGTTTTATTCTATTCACCATTATAGTGGCTAGGATCTTATATATGACGTTTCAGAGCGCTATTGGCCCGAACCCTTGTGGTTCTTCTGAGTTCTCTGTCTTTGGTATCAGAGCTATGAAGGTAGCATTTAAGGCCAGGTGCATTCTTTTGGTGCAACGAGATTCTTCTATTGCATTCACTATATCTTGACTCATGAAGTTCCACGTGGCTTGATAGAATTCTGCAGTGAAGCCATCCAACCCTGGTGCTTTATTCTTTTCCATCTTCCTTATTACCTCTTCCACTTCTTCTTTCATTATTACCCTTAGAAGTGCCAAGTTCTGGTCTCTATTCACCAATTTAAGGATATGTTGACTGATTCTTTCAATGTCAGCGTCCCTTTTGATATTGGGTTCTGTCAGGATCTCTTTGAAATGTTGTACCATCAAATTTTCCAATTCTACTTTCTGTATTATCCTGTTGCCCTGGTTGTATTTTAGGGAGAATATTCTGTTTTGCTGTCGGTGTTGGAACAGTGCCCTATGGAAGAATTTTGTGTTTCTTTCCCCTTCTTTTAACCATTGGATTCTTGATTTTTGTTTCCATAAGATCTCCTCTTGTTTTCTTCTTTCCTCCAGTTTATTTAGCACCAGTCCTTCTTCTTCTACCAATTCGTCACTTCTCCCTTCATCTATGATTTTCTGTTGGATTCTTTTCATCGTTATCTGGAGCATTTCTTGTTCCTTTTGGATATTTCCAAATTCCTCTTTGTTCCACTTCTTTATCTTTTCTTTTAGATCTTTTAATCTGAGTTAGAGAGTATGCATTTTATTTCTTCCTTCCATCCCAGTCTCTGTCTCCTCCCACCAGTTCTTCATTTTTTCTATGAAGTTGGGATCTCTCAACCAGAATGCCTCGAACCTAAAAGGTCTATTTTGGTTCTGCTGGTTCATGGCAATTTCTAATTTGATGGGCCAATGATCCGACCCTAGACATGGGAGAATTGATGCTTCATAGAAGATATCTTTTCCTATGAAGTGTTCTGATGCTAGGAATCTGTCTAGCCTTAATGCGATTTGTCTACTCCCTCCTCGTCGATTGTTCCATGTGTATTTTCCATTTAATGTTGGTATATTGACCGTCTTCAGTTCTACCTAAGTTTCTTGAATTTCTCCATTTCTGGCTCTTCTCTTTGCAGTCCTCCTTTCTTCTCATCTTTTGATGTTGTCATGTTAAAGTCACCTGCTATCAACCATAACTTTTCTTTATGCAGGTTTCCTAACTATTGTAGTTGGACGATGAAGCTTCCTCTTTCTGCTGGTGTATGCGGCCCATACATTGCCGATACTAGGAACCACTCTTTATTTCCTATTAACCTGAACTTCCTCTTGAGTATTCTTTTCATACCTATCTAGTAGTCTGCTAAGATTTCTGTGGGGTTCCAGAGTATTGCGATGCCTCCTGCACTACCTTTCTCATCTATGGTCATACATTCATATTTTGGTTTGATTTTGTTCAAGATTTCCTCCATTTTCCTTCCTAAGATTTTTGTTTCCTGGACCAACATTAGTTGGGGTTTTTCTTTTCTTAGCCTATCCGCTAAGTGTCTCTGCTTGCCTTTACTATTCAGGCCTCTTATATTCCAGGATGTGATTATCATTGGTGTACTTGATTTAGCTGATGGAATACCATCGAGAGTGGCACTACTCTTCTAGTGTTCACTAGCATTTCTCCCATGATTTGAATCGATTCCTGTATATTCCTCCTGCCTATTTTTTTCCCGCCTTTTGTTTTACTTTGTTGGTCTTGAGTATTATCCTGTTGGAGGCCTAATTGTTCTACCATTTCCAATTTTCCCTGTCCCTATTTCGCTTGGTACTGTTGGAACATTTCTCTATAGATTCTTTTTTTCTCTTCTGGAATGAATCTTTCATCTAGGTGTCGCCATTCATCTAGAAGTTTCCGCAGTACTTCTTCTTCTATGCTTAGTTCTTCTCCTCTGTTTGTGTCAATTTCCATCTCTGCATTTTCCATTTTCTCCCACGCTTCCTTTTCCTCCTTTTCTATTGGTTCACTTTGTGCCTTTCTCTTAGTCTCTGATTTGCCTTGACTTATGTTGCTTTCCTTTCCTTTTTCTCCCTGATAACTCATTGTTTGGGTCTCATTGTCTTCTTCTTCTTCTTGTAGGATTTCAAAGCTATTTGTGTTGCTTGGCTGGGTTTGTTTTCCTTTCCTTCCTTCACTGGGATTCTCTCTTGTATTTCTTCTTTTGCTTTTTACTTCCTGGAACCCTTCCTGATCTTCTTGATTTTTCCTCTGTTGTTTGTTTCTCCGCTCCTCTTCTTCTATTGTGAGTGGGCATTCCTTGAACAGGTGTCCATACTCATGACATCTTCTACATTGGAAGGGTATGTGCTCATAGTCTATGGTTTGTTGCCATACTTCCTCATGATACTCTAACTTGACTGTATCTGGAATAGGGTAAGCTATATTCATATAGACACAAATTCTAGCATATGAGGTGTATCTTCCCTTTTTTGTGGTTTTAGCTATTTTAACAAAGCTGCCTATTGTATTTCCTATTCCCTCTAAGATTTCAGGATCCCAGAAGTCCATTGGTCATCCGAACAGTCTTACCCATACCAAGGCTGCTAGGAATTTTTCTTTATCTGGGTTATAACATTCCTCCCAGTGTCTCATAAATAGTCCCACATTATAATGGAAGTATGGACCATTTTCAAACACTTTTTCTTTATCTTGTAGGTTCGAGAAAATTACCATAAATAAGCCTTTTGCTCCCAGATTTAACTCGATATGGCCTCGGGGTTGCCATTTTTGATGGATCCATCTGGTGAGGTCCTTTTCCGTTGGCCAAACTCCGATGAATTTGCAGATTAGCGCATCATCTTTCATGTAGCTTATGTATCACTCCAGTTTGTTCATTGGGATTATGAATCTTGGTTCCTTCGCCGCACATGGTAAACACTTGCCTCTGCTTCCTGCCTGCCATCGAGCTCTAAGGACAGGTCCTGGTTTTCTTGTTTCTTTCACCTAGTTGCTGTTGTTCTAACCTTCCCCTGTTGTTGCATCTCGATAGGAGGGGATCTCTCTCCTCCTTCCCTCCTTCGTCATTGCTGTTGGTTCTTGTTTTCAGTGTCTGTTGCTTACTGTATTTTTTGGTTCCCACACCGCTTACCTCATGGCCGCCTGACCATTAGGGTTTTTTCAATTCAGAGCTCTCTTGTTCCCATTTTATTTTATTATAAACTTTGATTTCAATGTAGCTTTTCAGATTATGTTCAAGTCCCTTATTGGGAGCACTCTAAGTTTGTGGGTGCTTATGAAAGTTCGATATCAGTTTTAAAGATGAAGTTTGAGCTATCATAGGCATTA
Organism: Pinus tabuliformis; assembly: GCA_031772625.1. Classification (NCBI taxonomy): domain Eukaryota; kingdom Viridiplantae; phylum Streptophyta; class Pinopsida; order Pinales; family Pinaceae; genus Pinus; species Pinus tabuliformis. The sequence goes on along the minus strand of CM062814.1, from coordinate 493,292,506 downwards.
TTGTGGCTAATAAATATTTACTCTATAGGGGAGAAACAACTTATGAAGACAATTCATTATATATCTATTGCTCTTTTGGAGTTACAATTCATTGGAGGAATAGTTCTAGGGTGCCTTGAGTTTCAAAACCAATGTCTTTTAGGAATGGAGTGGAAAACAATTCTACTATTCCAAATACCCTGAATCCTTCTTTGTTTGTAGTGCTTATATAATATATCAAATTAAAGAAGTGCCTTGAGTAAAGATTTCAACATCCAAGGTTACTTAAAATTTGTTTCATTTATGAAAATCTCTAGTTATTTGTCAATTTTATAGATATTGATATCCTATGATAACTTTCTACTAATAAATCCACTCAACTATAATAAAGAAATGTAAGATATCTGTTTGTTTCAAATATTTATTTTTCATAATTCCTCTAATTTGATTCTAATTTTTTAATAGTTACTCAAATACCAATTTATATTCATCTCCAAAATTTACCATTATAATTTTCATATTTATTAATTTTTGATATTTTAACATTTACATAATATTACATTTTAAATAAAGTGAAGTGAAATTATACATATAAACTTGTCAGTGAAATTATACATATAAACTTGTCTTTGTGTTGAAATAAGTTATATTTTAAATTTTTAAATAAAATATCTTAAATTAAAAATATTTACAAGCAACCAAAAAATATATTAAATAAACATTTATAAAACAACAACATTCTCATATTAAATATATATATATTCGAAAGCATCTATAAACAACTTACCCAGATAATCGAGTTAACAAAAATTATTAAACAATAACGAAGTAAATAACTCTATCAATTGCTTTCATCATATAATTTTAAAAAGAAGGTATGACGTCAACTTACTTAATACTATTCAGCGAACGCCAAAATTTCAGTCTTAACAATTATATGAAAGTTTGAGATAACCACGTGTCAGGAAAAAAGGATAGAAAATGAAATATTATGAAAAAAAATTACTTAATGTTTATCTCGTTAAAGATAGTTTCTGAGAGAGATTGCTTTTTTAATTACTTTATGAAAGAGATTGTTTTTTTAATTAGTTGATATATTCGAATTTTTATTATCAATGAAGTCTCACTATAATTGTTTTTTGAAGGTTTTTTATTTTAAATAAAATGTTTTTCTATTTTCCAAAAGAACAAAAAATTCATATTCTTTCTTCCAATTTTTCTTTTGGCAAAATACATACTCTTTCCTCCAACACTTTTTTTGACTTTTTCAGCGCCCTGTTTCCCTGTTTCACAACAAAGTGAACGATAATTAATCCTTCATTAAGCAATACAAATTTTTACTCTCCAAAAATATTGACCGCAAAATAATTATGAGTGAAATTTATAATATCCAAAATTTTGAAAAACTTATCCAAATTTTATGACATCCCTGTCTTTATTGGTCCAATGTTCTGTCATATGAAAAGAGAGGAAGTTGCAAGGAAGAATACGCAAAGTGTTGGCTTGGGGTTTCCATGTCCCGCCCTTGATGGAACCGTCATATGAAAAGAGAGGAAGTTGCACGGAAGAATCCTTCCAGAGCACGCAAAGAGAATGGCGGTGTGCCTGCTCGTTTTAACAGTGCTTCAGACTATTTTGTCGAGTGGTTTTCAATTCGAATATTTGGCAATCTATGGCAATGGAAGAACAATTCTTACAATTCGGAGACAAGAGCACCGCTGACATGACATTACATTTAATTAGTACAGATGGAGGGGAGCATGGAAGAAATGCTCTGTATCTCCACTCTCAAATTCTGAAAAGTTCTGAATATTTTGCAACGTTGTTATGTGAGCGATGGTCGTCGGAGAGACCACCTATTGAAATGGAGCTAACAACTTTTCACAGCATCGAGATGTATATTAAATGTATTCAACTTATGTATTCTTCTCAATCAGGGAACCGTTTTCGTTTTTCTAGTGTGGACGAAGCCCTGTCTATTCTACCAATTGCTGCTGAACTCCTCTTTAATAACTGCGTGGAGGAATGTATGAGATATTTGAATGTTGTTCGATGGACTACTAAACAAGAAGTCAAACTTCGAGCCCTGCTACTATCTTTGGAGATCAATACCTTGCCGGATTTAGCTACTAGACTCGGGATTAGCCAAATAAAATCAGATTATGGAGGATTACAGATGCTGGAACGTTCTCTGAAAAGAATGTTGTCCACCATTTCGAGTGGTTCATACGATCAGAGCGAATACATTGAGGAATATATCGTAGGGTTCTTTGAGGCAAATGCATCCTTCGCAAAAATTTGTGGGTCTGCACTTCTGAAAGAATTTAGTACCAATATTGAACGCGCTAAATCCGATAAGTATGCTATCCGTACTGCTTGTACTGCACTTTTATGGATTGCCAATGTGATTCAGCGATGTGATGGGCAATTGTTTGAAATATTGTTCAAATTATTTTGCGAAGATACTGAACTTCCTATCGCATTAAATCGTTCTTACAGTGGATATTCTGGTAGTGTTAGTCCATATTCTGGTCTAAAGAAGCCCATTCTTGGTCTAAATACTCCACTTTTGGATCTAATTGATCGGTTTCTAAATTATATGGGCAGCGGCGAAATAATTACTTCTACATTATTTAGGGTTTCTTTTCTCACAGATTGGGTTCCTGTCATTGCTGCGCATCTCAATCACAAGAATAAATTGGAAAAAGGTATAATTGATGTTGCTGAAACCCTCCCTCCTATTGAGCAAAGACGGATTTACAACATTTGGAAAGAAACTCTGACCAAAACCCACACAGAAACATTTAATTGCTGGGCCAAGAAAGTAGAGGATGCCATTCTTCGCCGCAACTACTTTTTTATGTAAGCGGTTTTTTTAGTCCTGAGGATGTGGTCGGATAGTTAAGTAGGAAAGTTTGGTCTCCACATGTCATGTGGTCCAATATGTTCCTTCTCAATCAGTCACATTGGTTGATTTGGATGGTATATTCCCCATATGTTTCTTTGACGGTGCAGCTTGAGGGGGAAGATGTGGCTGTGGTGTATATCTTCGTATTGATGCCTCTTCTCTATATCATTTTTTCTGGTCGGGTGGGTTTGGAGACAATTGCAGGGCAGAGATGATTGTTTTATGAGGTGCTCTTCAATGTGTCTCTTGGATAGGCATTGAGAAGATGGTCTAGTGGGTTTGGAGACAATTGATAACTTTATGAGGTTCTATTCAATGTGTCTCTTGGATAGGCATTGAGAAGGTTGTGATCATTGGCGATTCCCTCTCTACAATTCAGTGGATGCAGGGTAGGAGTGATCTACAATTCAATGGATGCAGGGTAGGAGTGATCTGGATGTCCCTCCTCTATGCAATTGGATGCAACGAAACCTGAAGTCTTCCTCTATGCAATTGGATGCAACGAAACCTGAAGTCTTCCTCTATGCAATTGGATGCCACGAAACCTGAAAGTCTTCCTCTATGCAATTGGATGCAACGAAACCTGAAGTCTTCCTTACCTGATGTGTCATTTCCCCATGTATATGGGGAACAAAACCTGGAGGGGGACACTCTTTCCAAGCTCGGTGTGGCTCTTTCCGATGGTCATATGGTTTATGAATATAGAGTCGATGGTATCGTTTGGGGAACAAAACCTGGAGGGGGACACTCTTTCCAAGCTCGGTGTGGTTCTTTCCGATGGTCATATGGTTTATGAATATAGAGTCGATGGTATCATTTGTGGCTATTTTGAGATCTGAAGTTGAGACGTTCCGATCTTTTTTTCCTCTTTTAGAACTTGAATTTTTTCCAGAAATTTTGTGTTTTCTCTGTCTATCCCTGTTTTGTTATGTTTTTGCTGATGTTTTTATGGCATATCAATGGTCTGTTGTTGGTTATATCCTGGAGTTTACAATCCAGTTTGGGCAAAGCCTGCAATAAAAGTATGCTAATGTAAAACAATTTTCACTTCTAAGAAAGACATGTTTCTGTTTTTTTCTTCTAAAAAAACAAGACTGTGTGCCTAACCGCTGCTCCAAACATAATTTATTGCTCCAAACATAGTGAATAAATTTATTCACTAGAAAAAACACTCTGTTATCCCTACTGGATGACCTAATCAATAGATCTGAAGCCTGTTCAGCGGATTCTAAGCAATCCCTGCGGGAGGACCGGGGTAATAAGTGCAAGCCTCCCTATGTATCTGTAAGTGAAAATTTCGATATATCCACAGTTTTGTTTGGGTGTCAGCTTATACATAGTTATTTTCCAAATTTGTTGTTACACTGATAATTATTTTTTCAGTATCAACAGTGATCTGATCATTTTGCGATGTTGCCAGTTTGATTCTTGCTCTGCCCCCAATGTACTTGCAGAGGTTTTTTCTGGTCCCTAATTACCTTCCACGGTTTCTTATTGTTTGTTATTACTTTCACAGGATAAGGCCATCGGTTTTTTTTGGATGTTAGAAAATATTTATAAAAAACTAAAATGAAAAATAATAAATTTGTGTTCATTATAATTCCATTTGATTTCATTATAAACACTGTTTTTTTTTTTCCGAAGGTGGCAAAACCTATCAAACTCAGGTGTCAAACCAACAGTGAGGACAGCCATCTCTGGCTGCTATCAGCGAATGTCAGTTTGACTCATCACTGTTATCAAGGAAAACCACGCCACCTGTAATAACCCGCTGGTGGTCCGTAAGGGAGCAAGTTTTCACTCCTGCCAGATGCCTCTGGGTCTTGGGCTGTTAACCTGTTTCCTTACGTCCGAGGAAGACAAGCTCTTAGCCAAGCAGAAGCAGTTTTACGGCATACTCCAGGCCGGTTCATTATAAACACTGTTGGTTGGACAGAAATGAAGAAAACAAAAAAACTAAATCACTGTCAACGCATCCCCATTTTGGATATATATATTTTTTTTTTTTTACTTTTGATTTAGTGAAAGGTTGAAATCAAAAACTCTGTTGTGAAATGTTGAATGGAGTATCAATGTCTAATGTTCATCCGTAGTTTCTATATTATCTTTGGTTTTTAATAGTTGGTTTGAAAATCTTTGCTTAATATATGTATTCATTTTAATAGGCCATAATGTTAAAATTTAATTAACTATATTTTTAAATTGCGTTATCTTTTCAGATCTATAAAATAAAGTTTAAACGTTAGATTTATAATTCCATGTTTTAAATAAATGTTTTTTAATATAGAAAATTACGAAGAATTAAATTCATATATTTAAAAAAAAAAAAAAAATTATATTTAATTGATTTGAGTTTTAAATGATTGTATTAGTAAAATTTGATAAATAAACCAAAGTTTATTATAATATTAAATTATTTTAATTAATTGATGATATAAATAAAATAAGAAAAAAGATAGTTTGTTATAGAATTTGGAATTATAAATTAAATGTCTAATTATTTTAAAATCAACATTTTAGGTTTCAAGTTGCAGCTAGCTTTAAATAGAAATAATATAATCTCATAACAAAGTTCCTTTTAGCTGTAAATGTACAAAACTTTAAAGCTTCTATTAATCTAGAACTTTAATTGGATTTTTAATAATATTAATCAATAAAAAATTGACCAAATCCCCTAAAGACTATATACATATATAAATTTATTTTATTATTTTTTCATATTACAAAAACATAGTTTAGAGTTTCGTGTTTGAATAAATGTCTTCTTACATTGTTTGTTAAGATGGAAATATATAAAAATAATACATATTTTTTGAGAAATAAAGTTTTCATTTCTTTTCTTAATGTTTCATGCACTAAAGATCCAAATTCCAGAAAAAAGATTCATAATAATTAGAAGCTTTTGGATAGTCACCTTACCTTTCCCTTTTATTATCATTTTGAAGCATATTATACATCATATTCTACAACAACATTCATTATTTTTAATATATTAAAAATTTACAATATTATATTTAAAAAATACAAAGTTACATTTTACTTTCAAAATGATATTTTTGGAATATAATAATATTTTTTTTTTTATATTTTTTCATATATACTATATTCGAATATAATATAATATTTGTTTTTATACTTTTTTTTTTCATATATAATATATTCATTTTTATTTTTGGATTCATTTAACCATTTTATTTTTAATTCTAAAAACTATGAATTCATTATTCTTCTTATTTTATTATATTTTTCTTTAATAAAATAAATGGAATAAATATATATATATATATATATATATATATTGTTAAATTTTAAAAAATATAAAATGTTGGTGAATCAATGACTTTGGCCCTATTTAAAATGTCTTTTTTGAAATTAGTCAAGTTTATTTACCCTTTTAATCTTTAATCTTTATTTGACATATGTGGCTTACAATTGAAGTGTGCTTAGTAGAGAATATCCTTTCCAGCATGAGGGACTACATTGGGTAGCAAAGGAATGAATAGTGCAACATAGTTACCAAGTTCGGGCGAATTAGCCCAAAAATCCAAATATTTATTGGTTGGATTGGATTCATCTATTGATTTGTAAAACCCAATTTGGTTTACAACAAATTCTATATTCAAAACATGGTAAAAAATAAAAAGTTTTATATTACAAAATTTGAAATGGATTTTATATTCAAAACATAGTAAAAAACAGAAACTTCTATATTACAAAATTTGAAACGGAGCTAAATTCTATATTTAAGAACAGGTCAAAAAATCCAAGACACACTTCTGGCATATTAACAAATTTTGGAGGATAGGAATGAGCAATGTTTTTAACATAAACTTATATATTACAAAATTTGAAACAAAGGTAAACTCTATATTTAAAAACATGTAAAAAGAATCTAAAACACACTTCTAGCATATTGACAAATGTTGGAGGATAGCGATGATTAGTGTTATAGTTGAACTATCATTGTTATGGAATTTAAATAGAAGCTTTTTTTTACAATTTATAATAAAAAATATTTTGTTAATATTATTCTTCATTATTGTTGAATAAATTTGGTTTTGATAGAGATTCGTTAAATGTTAAATTTGTTTAGAAAATCTGATGACTCTAGTATCAAATCTTTATATAATTATCTAAACTTTGAATTTAATAACCTAATATTTCATTGTATCTCCACCTTGATTTATTAGTTGATAATTTACCCTTCATCTATTAAACTCATGGCCATTCGAAATCTTAAACTAATGCATGCACTCCTTTCAGAAATGAGGATGTTTTTTATATTTTCAAAGTTTATATGGATTTGCCAAAAGAGAAAGACATAAATTTCTTAGTATGTAGAGATTACTTGAACTCTATTTTTAATATTTAGTATTCCATTTTTTACATAGGATTCTAGTTTTGAGCTTTCATTCCTAGATTTTACTTTACATGACTTCCACAATTTGTCTCTTATTTTTTTTTTTTTTTTATCATTCTAAATAAAACGGGTTGTAATATCTTACACAAGAAAAATAGTTATTAGAAATAAGTAAACATACTATTCTTGTGACAAAAGATTTTTTTGGAGCCAAGATGCACAGCAGATAAAATCATATACACAGCAAATAAATTATGCACAGGAGACACAGCAATTTAACGTGGTTCACCCAACCAATCTGGGCTACGTCCACCAAACATAGGCATCGGCAATCTTTATTAATCAAACATGAGATTACATAAATCAATTCCTCACAAACTCTCACCACACCCAAACCATCCGTATGGATACCTATTTTATAGCAAGGAGAATCTAACTGCCTCATAAATCCTCTCACATCAAATTTAGGATGCATTAACTCTCTCCCAACAACTTGGAGCTGATCTAGCAACAAATTCCTATTGTTGTCACACACTGAGATTTTTGCCTATTTTATTTAAAACAGAAAATCTCAACAATCTCCACCTTGACAACAATTAGCCTGATGCCTTGTTTGTTTATTATTTTATCTTTTCTGCAAGCCAAGAGAAGCCAAACACCAGCGTAGCTTCTCTAACAAAACTGGTTTCGTGAACATGTCAGCACAGTTTTCCTTTGTATGCACCTTTTCAAGAGAAACTCCCCTTTCAGTGATAACCTGTCTTACAAAATGGTACTTAATTGGAATATGCTTTGATTTACTATGATAGGCCGGATTCTTAGCCAAATGTATTGCACTTTGACTATCACAAAGTAACCTGATGTTGTCCTGTAACCTACCAAACTCACCAAGCAAACCTTTCAACCAAACCACCTCTTTGCAAGCATGTGAAGCAGCAATGTATTCTGCTTCAGTAGTGGATAAAGCAACAATGTTTTGTAGCTTTGACATCCAGCTAATAGCTCCACCTGCAAGAGTAAAGACATACCCTGAAGTTGACCTTCTCTTATCCAAATCACCTGCAAAATTCGAATCAACATATCCGCAAACAGATTCACTACTCTTATTGTAAGTAATACAATAACTACTTGTGCCTCTCAAATACTGAAGCACCCATTTCACTGCTGACCAGTGTTCTTTACCCGGATTTGCCATATACCTGCTGACAACCCCAACTGCATGTGAAATATCTGGTCGTGTGCAAACCATCGCATACATCAAACATCCTACTACATTGGCATATGGAATTCGAGACATATAATCCTTTTCTTCATCTGTATTAGGACATAAATTGGAAGAAAGCTTAAAATGGGAAGCTAAAGGGACTGACACAGGCTTCACATTATTCATACCAAACCTCAAAAGTATTTTCTCAACATACTTCTGTTGTGATAGCCACAACTTACCATTGCTCCTGTCTCTGAAAATCTCCATGCCCAAAATCTGTCTTGCTGCTCCTAGATCTTTCATATCAAACGTCCTTGCCATCTGAGTCTTCAACCTGTTGATTTCTTCAATGCTTTTGCTTGCTAAAAGCATATCGTCAACATACAACACTAAGATAATGAACATGCCATTACTTAACTGCTTAAAGTAAACACAATGATCATATTCACTTCTTATATATTTTTGACTCAACATGAAAGAATCAAATTTCTTGTACCACTGTCGAGGCGACTGCTTCAGACCATACAATGACTTCTTGAGCCTGCAGACAAATTTCTTATTGCGATGCTGAACAAACCCTTCCAGTTGTTCCATATAAATTTCCTCATCTAAATCACCATGTAAAAACGCAGTCTTAACATCTAATTGCTGCAACTCTAAATCAAGCAAAGCCACTAATGCTAACACAATTCTAATTGAAACTATTTTAACAACTGGTGAAAAAATCTCATGAAAGTCTATGCCAGCTCTCTGAGAAAATCCTTTTGCAACCAGCCTTGCTTTGTATCTGTCCTCTGAATCATTCACACCCCGTTTCACCTTGAACACCCACTTACATCCCACAGTTTTCTGGCCTTTGGGAAGTTCAACCAGATCCCATGTGCCATTCTTACCTAAGGCCATCATTTCTTCCTTCATGGCTGCTTTCCATTTGTCACTCTTTGAACCTTCTACAGCTTCCTGATAACACAAAGGTTCATCATCATTAGCGGTCAAAGCAACTGAAGTAACATAATCATCATACCTTCTCGGAGGGCATTTGATCCTTGTAGACCTCCTTAAGGATGTTTCTGGTGCTTCCACAATTGGTTGTCTACCATCTGTAGGAACTTCTTCATGATCGCCATCTGAGACCTGTTCATGTCCTCCATCTGAACCCTGTTCATAATCTGATTCTGAAACCTGTTCATGACTAGAATCTGAACTATGGTCGTCATGACTATCATTAGAAGTGCTGTCAAACTGAATGTGCTGGAAATCAGATACATCATCCTGTTTCAATTTATTATCTACATCTAACTGTACAAGAGAGGATTCATCAAACTTTACATCTCTGTTGATGATGATTTTGCGGGTAGTAGGATCCCACAATCTAAATCCCTTTGTTCCATCACCATACCCAACAAAGACATACCTTTTCGATTTCGGATCTAATTTAGTTCGCTGATGTTTAGGCACTAGAGCATATGCATCACAACCAAACACTCTGAGTTTAGAATAGTCACAAGGGTGTCCTTTCCATACCTCTTGCGGAATCTTGCAGCCTATCACTGTTGATGGAGATCGGTTTATCACATAACAAGCTGTTGCCACCGCTTCCATCCACAACTCCTTTTGCAACCCGCCATTACTCAACATACTCCTTGCTCTCTCTAGAAGAGTCATGTTCATGCGTTTGGCAACTCCATTCTGCTGAGGAGTGTAAACCGTGGTCTTATGTCTCTCGATCCCTGCATCCTTGCAATAGTTGTCAAACTCCTTGGAAGTAAACTCACCACCATTGTTAGTTCTTAAACATTTTATTGTTCTACTATTGCTGTTTTCTACCAATGCTCTAAACTGCTTGAAAACTGAAAACACATCAGACTTCCTTTTCAACATGTAGACCCATACTTTCCTAGAAAAGTCATCAATAAACGACACAAAATACGACGAGCCACCATACGAGGTTGTAGGTGCTGGACCCCAAACATCTGAATGGATATAATCAAGTATTCCTTTACTAGTATGTTTGCCTGTTTTAAACTTTTGTTTACTTTGTTTGCCAAACAGACAATGTTTACAGAAATCTAACTTTCCTGATCTTAGATTAGGAAGTAACTTGCAATCAGCCAAAATCTTTAACCCTCTTTCACTCATATGGCCCAACCTCTAATGCCATAGGCGAATGGAACTATTGTCATGTTCAGACACCGTAGAGACATGAACTGACCCTGTTCTTCCTTCTAACTGAAACAGATTTCCTACTTTCTTAGCTTTCATTACTAGTAAAATACCTTTGTAAATTTTCATTACTCCACCTTGAATAACAGTTTTATATCCATTTGTATCAAGTGCCCCCAGTGAAATTAGATTTTTTCTTAAATCTGGTACATGTCTTACATCAGTTAACATTTTGGTTGTCCCATCAAACATTTGCAGCTGTATACTCCCTATTCCCACAATATTAGATGTGACATCATTACCCATGTACATGACTCCATCATTCACTGATCTATATGTCTTAAACCAATCTCTATTAATACACATGTGGTTTGATGCACCGGAATCTAGCAGCCAATGTTGATCATGATTTGACAAATTAACTGATAAGACTTCGTCGCTCATACCTGAACCAGATGTTGAACCTGTATCAGTCGTGTTCGCTTCCTTCTTTTCTGTCGATGAAGCTTCTTTAGAATTTTGTTGTCGCTTCCAGCAATCCTTCTTCAAATGCCCTGATTTGCCGCAGAACCAACACTTGACTTTACTCTTCTTCCCCTTGGACTTTGAACGCGAATCACTACGCTTACCAGAGCGTCTTTCTCTAGAACGACGTCTAGCCATCATTGCCTCTGATGTAGAGGTGTCAGCATTCGACCGCTTCCTGGTCTCCTCGGACAACAAAGCTCCGACGACATCATCAAATTCAATGGTTTCGGATGAACTAAGACTTATAGACGTCACAAAATGATCCCCCGACTCAGGCAACGAGCACAATAAAGTTATGGCTTTATCCTCAGCTTCAATTTTTACTTCTATGCTTTCTAATTGCACCATTAAAGTATTAAAAACTGTTGGACACCTAATCCTAAATGGGTTAGTGTGGAAGCCGAATAGACTAAGCAGTCCAAGAGACCTTGGGATCTGAAACCCAAGAGTCACATAATGTACTATAAATGTATATCTCCTGTTAATAAAAAAATGTACTCACATGATTTATCTTTCCTATTCTATGTTTCCATGTGTGTTTAACATGGTATCAGAGCGGGCGATTACTGGCCCTGCTCCATTTTGAGCCATTATTTTCCTGTGAATACTCATATATCATTTAGGTTGCGTTGAGCGCTTGTCAGCCATGCGCTTTGTATATTCTCCTATGCAAAAACGCTTTTGCCATTATTCTCTTTCCAATGTTGTTTCTGTGAGCGTGGAGACCAAGCCGTGAACGCGGAATAGTTTGAAAGTTGTGGAGGATTTAACGCTAGTGCGCTCAAGAGTGATTGTCGAAGGCTAAAAATAAGGTAATATCGCTCTTCCTATGAGCACGGATTACACATTGTTGGGGTGACTGTGGTTTGGAAAATCTCATGTTTTGGCATCAAACCGTCATTTTTTTGGCATCAGAACAACATTCTTCTGGGATCGTGGCATCAAACCACCATACCACCCATCGTGGCTCCACCGAAAGTTACTCCCATTCTACCATTTACATAACGCCCCAATACGCTGCTCTCTGTGTTGCTATCATAAAAATTCCTCACAAATAATTATCTTTGAAAGCATCAATTATTGTATCTAAAGCCTCACGCCGGTTACCAAACAGTTCTTTTCAGTACTATTCGCTGCCTGTCAGTTTTTAAATTTTCTATTGGATCTCATTTTCTGCGTATTCTAAATCTTGTTATAGTCATTCTAGAAACGGAGACCAAAGAAACAATTATTCAAGAACACGTGTTCTATCTTATGCACAGTAACGCCCTTTGTTTCCCCTTCATCCTAACACCTCTGCCACACTCCTATTTTCCTGTCATTATTCTCTGCTTTCTGCATCGAATAGTTTGGTGTGTGCGTACGTTGCTCTAGCGCCATAATGAAGTGAACGTTGGAATATGCGTTGATGTCTGTTGATTGTTGGTGCATTGGAATGGCCCAACTGTGAAACGATATGGCCCATGTCCAAGATAACAGAAATCTAACCGGCGATAACATCGTTGCCGCTTTTATCGAAAGTGCATTTGACGACTCATAGCTCAGTTCTGGTATTCAGGTAAAAAAAAAAATGGAACACGCCATGTGTAAGAATCTGACCCAAAGAAATACAATTTTTGGACACCTCCATAAAAAAATCGGCTGCAGAGAGCACTTGATGTCGATGTCGGTAAAACGTTGTACCCTATGAGTTATATGTTCATATGCAGGCATCTCTATTATGTCTTCATATATGTCATGTCTATGATATACATAAAGGCCACCTGCCATAAATGAATTTGAAATAGGGTTGAATGTAGAGGTAGTCCTTTCGTATGCATGTGTAAACACATTGTGGATTGGGACAATATCGGCATTGTTTATAACAAAAAAAAATTGCAGGGTTGTGTCTCTGTTGAAAAGAGATGACCGAGGAGGAAAATATGGTGGGTTTTGCAAAAGAGAGAATGCGGATACCGTAGCAGCAATCAACGAATAAACTCTCGGGGTAAGTTCACAGATTAGAAATAAACGTACGTCACTTGACGGGAAGTTGCGCTTCACTTCAATTGAGGCGTGCATATGACGGGAATGTTCTTTTGCTGGAAGTTGATGGAGCGTTGGTTATTTGGCAAGAATACCGATTAGACTCAAGCCCGAATTGAATCTTCCAAAGCCTCTCTCAACGTTCATAGATAGGAACGATCACGGAGTCCTACAATCAGATATATAAGGCTGTTACACTTTATAGCTTGGCTGAATAAACATTAGATTTGTGTGAAAGATTAATATCGTCGGAGTTTTTGTTATATCTTATAAGAAATTTCTGCATTTTCTCTAGGTTTTCAGGCATCTGAAAGTCTTGAATATTTGTCTGGTTCCCTGTTATATTCTATTTTGGTTTGTTGCAATTTCAATTTCGATGGCAGACGTGAACATGGTAGCTGGACGGCTGTCTTGAGGAAGGTGAAACAGAACCCACTCTTTTTTTGCTACTGCCTGAGTTATCTCCTACCCGAGTTGATTTTCTGCCACCTGAAGACAAGTTCACCCCTGAGTCCTTGAATTCGAAGTACTGAGTTTGCTGAGAATGCATAAGACCGAGTGCATCAGTTGAACGTGGCCAGATTCATTTCCTATGAGTGAATCTCCAGTTCTGAGCTAGCCACGAGTCCTAAAAGTGACAGCAAGGGAGTCGTACACCACTTGACAACTACTTCTGGACCGAGTTTGCTTTCTTGGTGCTGTGTGTTACATCAAAGATAAATTCTGGGCAGATTGCTAGTGTAAAGAAGCCGAGTTTGAAGAGATATAGGGGCTGCAAATTAAGCTAAGCAACCAGGTTCCAATATTTTATTCACCTTGTTTATTTGGCCACTATTAGGAAGCAAACGACCTCTGTACTTCTATTTGTTGACTGTGTATTCAGATTAAAAAGAAAAAAGTTTATTTATGGGTGCCACTGCTATATATATCAATATTCTTATATAACCTCTGCACCGAATTGATTATCTGGCTTCTTCCTCTACATAATTTACACACAAGAAACCAAATGACAATGCAATGGTAACTGAATCTCCATCTCTAAAGGCTTCTCTGAACTCCCGTTTCCGATTCAAAACTACAGCTCACCTCGCTGAGTTCATCTTCCTGATCTGAGCCGAATTATAAAGTGTTTGTACTTGGAGGAGCTCAAACACAGTTATCTAGTTACTTAATATATTGCTGCTGGCTGTTGGTATTCTGGGTCAATTTCTACCATACCAGAATGAGTTTGTCACAATTTGGATGCCATTTAGAGACTATTTGTGTGGCTGTATATTCTTCTCATTAGCTGATACTGAAGTGTTGATATACGTTGAAGAGTGAAGGAGTATTTGAAGGATCCAAGCAAGTTTGCAGTTGCTGCTGCCCCAGTTGTGGAATTGTATTTAAAACTCATTATAGTGCATTGATTCCTTGATTCCACTGCTGCATAAAGATTTTGGTGAGCTGATTGTAATCTTTTATATTGCACACTGATCATTTGCTGACATTTATAAAGGATATTGCTGTGTACTGTGAGTAGATATTACTTTTCTGCATTGAGTAGTAGTTGTGATCAGTTTTTTAAGGTGTAAATCAGACATTGAAGAAAAAATGGCCAGAACCAGTGAAGTATTACAGTTCCTTAAAACTCTGATATTATCTACTGTTGATGACACATTACAAATCAGCAAAGGATCTCTCTCAGAAATTCAGAGATGTCTACAAAATGCACAGGAAAAGATCGATTTTTTGCAGCTTGAATCACAGCTACAGCAAGAAGAGCTACATCAAAATAGACACCATTCTGAACCTGTTTTTGTTCAGAACATTGAGACAACCACCCATCAGCAGCAAGTTAATAATGTTACAGTTCATTCAAATAAAGCAACAGTTGTATATGCAGATGCAGAAACTCAGTCTGCACTTCCCAAGCCCATCATCAGACCTTGGGAACAGCTTGTCCACAACAAGCACAAAACTGGTCTTGGATATGACAAGGACTTGTCCTTTCATATTCCAGACTATGCCAAGCCCATTCAGTTTCAGAGTGCTGGATTCATTCATGACAGTTCACTTGCTCCTCATGACAGTTCACCTCCAGCTGTTCCAGATTCTGCCCCTCTTCCACAGCAACAACAACAACAACAAAAACAACAGATCGTGAAATGCCAACACTGTGATCAAGTTGGCCATTTGAAAGATCACTGTTTTGATCTTCATCCATGTAAGCACTATCATAAAACCAGCCATTCTTCACACAGATGCTTCAAAAACAAACGTCCTGCAAGAACAAAGATTCATCTTGGATGGATCGCTTCTTGGCAATGGGCATCAACAGCCAAGAAGATATTCCAAACACATGTCAGAACTTGTTCCAGAATATTGAACAGTCTTGCAGTTGAGTTTTCTCCATCATCTCACCTTGTATCTGACAGGGGGGGAAATGATGGTCATCTACAAGCTTCAAAGTCACATCAAGCGAGCCTGAGCCACAACCTGCCACACCAGTTTCAGAGTTGTAGCCAGAGACAAAGATGCCCCTGAGCATGCCTTCAGTTGGCAATCTGGGACACTTCCTCTAGCAGAAGACTTCAACTTCTTGCCAGTTTCGGAAGCATTCCAGGAACACAATTGAGAACACTTCCTCTAGCAGAAGACTCCAGCTTCTTGCCAGTTTTGGAAGAGTTCCAGGAATTGCATTAAGCATTCCAGAGTTGTTGGTCATCCTTAAACCATCACAGGTTGAGACTTCCCTTTTTAGGTTGAAGTTTTACCTTTTATGCGGGGTGAGACCTCCCTTTTATGGTTGAAGGTTTCCCTCTTTAAAACAATAGGATCACTTCCTCTAGCAGAAAACTTCAATTTCTTGCCAGTTTTGGAAGATTTCCGGGAACTGCACTAAGCGTTCCAGTGTTGGTGGTCATCCTTAAACCACTTCCCTTTATACCAACATTTCATAGAGCACATTCAGCCTAGTGCTGCCATGCATTTTTTGCACATTTTGTATTACAGCTCTCTTCTTGGACTCATACATAACCCTTCGGATTAAGGGGGGGAATGTTGGACACCTAATCCTAAATGGGTTAGTGTGGAAGCCGAATAGACTAAGCAATCCAAGAGACCTTGGGATCTGAAACCCAAGAGTCACATAATGTACTATAAATGTATATCTCCTGTTAATAAAAAAATGTACTCACATGATTTATCTTTCCTATTCTATGTTTCCATGTGTGTTTAACAAAAACATTCAAATGATCAGTAATGGAAGTACCTTCCTTCATTCGCAGACTGTATAGCTGCCGCTTCAGGAGAATCCGATTTGTCAAGGATTTCGTCATATACAGCTTCTCCAACTTCGTCCACAAACCAGCTGCAGTCTTCTCTGACACGATGTTAAATAAAACATCATCAGCCAAACACAATCGAATTCCGCTCAAGGCTCTTCCATCCAATTCATTCCACTCATCATCTGTCACGGGGTAAGGCAGTTTGGATCTGCCCAACAACGCCTTCGCCACGCCTTGTTGTACCAGTAGATCATGCATCTTTACCTTCCAGATCTCGAAATTATTTTTTCCATTAAATTTCTCGATTTCAAATCGGGCACTCTGAGTTTTCGCCATCTCGTCTAAAACAAAGAATCTCCAATTTCAAAGAAGTTAATAAATAACACACTGCCTATGCCTTATTGTACAATTGCCTTTGTTGTTTGTATTTCAAAATTACAATTGACACACAGTGTAATCGGAATGGCATGCAACAAAAAACATAAAATAAACTTGGCGCTTGTAGATCAAGTGATGATCCGTGCCAATAAAAAATCAGTGTAGGGCAAAAAACTTGGTGCGATTTTCACCTTCGGAACTGCGCTAATGATAAAATGGGTGCATTGGCGCAATTAATAAATTCGTTTCCGCGCCATGTCAGTTGGTAGGTGCTACTGTTGTGGCATAAGCCGCGCCAATCCCAAAATTCCGTGGCGTCATCGGTCATGCGATGAGATTTCGCAGGACTTAAACAAGTACCCGCAACATTTAGTCACCGCAATAGGAACAGCATCGTCGGTTCAGCATTTGGTCACTGCAATAGGAACATAGTCGTCAATTCAGCATTTGGTCACTGTAACATACTTTGGTCACTGCAACATAGGATGGATTTGAGACGTATTGCCATGGCCTTTCCAACACTTCAAGGTCGCAACTATGTCAAAGTCCCACTCGTATACACTTCCTTTGCAATAGATTCTCAAAAAAATAATGTTAAAACCAACACTGCACTGTCCATTGTTGATGGCGCGTGACTGTGTATACAGTAAAAATACCTCCACGCAGACGCTGGTAATACCTCCACGCAGGTCCACGCACCACTAGTAAACGCATTCACCTACGCAGCAACGCACCTCCTCCACTTGCCTCGTTCGTCTATTTTACGATCAAGTATCTTCTCCTTAAGCTGGCAGGTCACGTCGCACTTGCATGACAATCCACAACTCTTAATAATTGCAACAACACGTCCAGCATGTAGATGCTACCTACAATTGCAGTGTATAGCTCCAACACGTCCAGGAGCTTCGATTTGTGCACACTGTCCAATACAGTTGGTCTACACAGCATTCGCAAAGCAGTTAAATGTTCACAACATTGTTACAGTATCCACAACGCATTGTATTCATAACTACACCACGCACTCATAATTCCAATATAGCGCCACAACAATCCCTACGCTCTGATACCAATTGTTGGAGCCAAGATGCACAACAGATAAAATCATATACACAACAAATAAATTATGCACAGGAGACACAACAATTTAACGTGGTTCACCCAACCAATCTGGGCTACGTCCACCAAACATAGGCATCGGCAATCTTTATTAATCAAACAGGAGATTACATAAATCAATTCCTCACAAACTCTCACCACACCCAAACCATCCGTATGGATACCTATTTTATAGCAAGGAGAATCTAACTGCCTCATAAATCCTCTCACATCAAATTTAGGATGCATTAACTCTCTCCCAACAACCTAGAGCTAATCTAGCAACAAATTCCTATTGTTGTCACACACTGAGATTTTTGCCTATTTTATTTAAAACAGAAAATCTCAACAGATTTAATGATTTTTATGTAAGAAAAAATTTAATAACTTTTTTTAAGCATTTGAATATAATGTCAAATGTCTGTTACTTTCCATTTTTGAAAAATAGTTATTGGCAATAATTTTCGAGACATATCATCCCACACTCCTAACCTTATCATCCGTTCTCACGGGTGAAGAGTGCGAGATAGTATGGAATCGGCCTCTTTTCTCCAAAATTATCCCAATTCCATCCCGGCGTTGCCCTTCTGGGAGCAAAAAACTCAAGTATCACGTTGGTTAGGCTATCTATGTCCCCTACCAGACTCCTTGCCTGATTTAAAATTTAAAAATCCCTCACGACAAGTGCTATACTCAATGGGTTTTTAGATGAAACCTAGAAATAAATTTGAAGGTCGATCAAGCTTTCAACTATTTTTGAGATGCAGCATGGAAATTTTTTGAAGGTCGATCAATCTTTCGTAAGTATATCACATATTTTGATTATAACATTGCATAAGGTAAATGAGAATCAATCCTTAACACAATATATTTTTGTGTGATTTAAAGTTAGTACATTATCATTATCATATTTTTCATTCTATTTTGTAAACCCAACCCAACTGTCTGTACATAGATTTTTCTAGATTCATTTAAATTTTAGATTTGTCAAGTGAGGATCAGATTTCCTACAGTGTAAATCTCTTTTTTTGAGTGCAAAATTAAAGGTTTGCACCTCTAGAGATTTTATTCATCTCGGCCTTTGATAGACCTTGAAGCTCAAATCCATATAGGTTCCATCTAGATTGGTTGATCTTCAATGTAAAGTAAGAGTACAAACCTCATGAAATTCAAATACCATCCTAGATCCATCTTAACTCCCTATCTACCCATTTTAGATTTGTCAAGTGAGGATCAGATTTCCTACGGTGTAAATCTCTTTTTTTGAGTGCAAAATTAAAGGTTTGCACCTCTAGAGATTTGATTCATCTCGGCCTTTGATAGACCTTGAAGCTCAAATCCATATAGGTTCCATCTAGATTGGTTGATCTTCAATGTAAAGTAAGAGTACAAACCTCATGAAATTCAAATACCATCCTAGATCCATCTTAACTCCCTATCTACCCAGTGCACAGAGAGATCAAATATCTTTTTAGAAGTTTGTATCTCAAGAGATTGGATCTCTCTTAGCCCTTGGTAAATCTCGAGATAAGATGGATTCAAGATCATTTAATTTACCCCTTTAAATAGGTTATATTCCACCTGAATACCATGCGTCAATACCATGAGTTCTCAATATCATGGGTTCTCAATATATGAGTCATTTTTATTTTATTTTTATAGGGTTATTTTTTATTTTGTTATTTTTATTTTTATTTTACTTTGACCAAGTTAAAATGTTTACATTACATTAATTTTTCGATTTAATTTAAAGTTTTATTTTTATGTAATTTGACTTGGTCAAAATGTTAAATAGGACATTATCTCTACCATACTAGGTTGGCCCCTCTCAGCACAAATGTATAGTTGGTTTATGCTCAGGCAATTAGAAATTGATAAAAAAATGGTTTTCCTACTTTTTAGTTTTTCTATCTTTCATATAAATATTTTTTCAAACCCTTTTTCCAATAAAAGTAAGATCAATTATCTATCTATCTAATTTCTTAAAATAACACTCCTCTTTGGAGAGAAGGAAAATTAATTAGAATTTTATGCCTTTAAATAGGCTACACTAAAGAAGAACACCATGTAAAAAACCATATGTAATTTGATCCCGAAAACCATTGGTAATTTGATCGAATCAAAATGTTTAAATAGCACAAACCTATATGCACACTCCAAAATGTTTAAAGAACACAAGCCTTGATCCATACTGATCTATTAGACCTCGAGGGATCAAATCTTTCAAGGTGCAAACCTCTTTTGAGTGCAAAATTTGAATAAAGGTTTGCACATCCAAAGATTTATTTTTTAGTTCAAAATGTTTTAATTAATATTTTATTTTTTATTTTTATGTAATTTGTTCCACTAAAAATGTTTAGATAACATAATATAACCCGACATTGCAACAACTCATCCATATTGGGATGGAGAGTGTCTCTTGGCCCAAAAATATAATAGAATTAAATTAGAAAAAAATTATAAAATATTTTGATTGTGAAATGAGAATGGATTTTGGGCATGTGGTATTGATGAGCTATGGTATTAGCCAATGGTATGGTATAGTTAATAGTATCCATGGTAAAGTCGGGTGAGCATCCATGGTTAAAAGTCTTGTTAATTGTAAGTATTCTTTTTATTGTGAAATGAGGAATGGTTTTTGGGCATGTGGTATTGATGAGCCATCCTATTGGCCCATGATATGGTATGGTTAAAAATATCCATCAGAAAGTAATGGTGAATATCCATGGTTAAAATTCTTATTATAATGCAAGTATTAAGTTTTTTTTGTGCTTATTAATGAAATTTAAATATGGTTATAAAATTATTATTTTAATTTATATGGTGAAATGGATCTTAATTTATAGCCACTATTTATATCTTATATATTTTCATGTGATAGAGATGTAGATATATCTTAAAAGTAATTATGATATTTTTTCTTTTATATTTAATAAAAAATATTATAGAATTAAATTCAAATAAAATATCTATAAAATATTTTGAGTGTGAAATGAGAGATAGTTTTTGGGCATGTTGTATTGATGAGCCATGGTATTGGCTCATGGTATTGTAAAAAAGCCTATTTACAAGTTAATAATATCTATGGAAAAGTGGACGTGAATATCTACCATTAAACATATTGTTATATTGTAAGTTTATGTGCTTATTAATTAAATTTAAATATGGGTACATAATAATTAATCTATTTTATAAGGTAAAATGGATATTAATTTATTGTGCTACTTATATATTTTGATGTGATATGTATATTATGATTTTTTTAAATCTAAAAAGTCATTAGTAATTTTATTAATAAAAGCAAAATTACAATGTACTTCATGATCGGTCCAAACATATTGATATCCAATATCATCATCTCAACGATTTTGTATTGAGGTGGATTATGTTGTTGGAGTAGGTTCCCATGGAGGAACAAGATGCAGACATTTTGACAAAGGCATTGTTAAGATGTAAATTCGAGTTTCACAAAGACAAGATTGTTGAGAATGCAACAAGATGATGGAGCTTAGTGGAAAGGAGTCGCCTTCACTAAGTGGTCCCGCAGGCTATTTTTGGCACAAAGTCTATTTTTAGACTATATCTATTTTTGGACATATGGATCATGGTCTATGAGTTGCAAGATGATATTTGTGGATGATTGGTCATGTTGGTAAAAATAGATGGACTTCTATTTTTAGACATATGGGCGGAGTCTATTTTAGACTGCCAAGCTAAAAATAGAACAGTCGAATATTATTAGCTCATAATAATATTTGGACTATAAACATTATCTTATCCTCTTGGAGCACTTCAGTTTGAGCTACGGATGTGGCACATGCAGCTTCCAGAAGGAAATACACTTTTCTTATGGGTCAGTTGAGCTATTGCATGATGGACTTCAGTTAGAACTCAAGTGATTGAGTTTGGTGGAGTTGATTGAGGAGTTGATGGAGTTGTGTTCAGTTTGACTTAGTTGAACTAGTTGTATTTAGTCTAACTAAAGAATACACTAGTGATGAGTGATGTGAATTAACTGTTAATTAATTCACTAATTATTAACTCATAAATCAACTCAAGAATACATCGGTTAACTCAGTGCATGGATAGTTCAGTGGAGACTGGTGTTAGAGGTGAGTGAAAGGGCAAGACAGCTGTCAGTTGTGACTATAGTTGTGCATGAGATTTGCACATGCATGGATTGAGTAATGCCAATGAGGATTGCATGGTTCAACCAAGGAAATACGAGTTTGCTTCGGCCATTCATCATTATTCTCATGCAGGATTGCGCAGTGGAGGCAGGCAAGCAGTGGAGGAAATTTGAACCTGTGATTGATTCAGATCTGAGCTAGTTTGTGTGTAACAGGTGGAGATAGTACTGAGTACTTGAGAGGAGTATTGTACTATGTGTTGTTACATGTTCTCAATCATTATAATATACAGATAGTGTGGGGTTTTTAGCTGTATGCTTTCCCCGGGTTACATACTGTGTTAATGCGCGCATGCGATAGATGTTTCATTGTTTTTAATTCCACAAAATTGATGATCAACGTAGAGGAGGTTATGTATTATGCATGTATTCCGCAATAGTGTATAATCGGGATAATCTTTGTGAATAAGTGTCATATTATTCAAAATTTCTACATGGTATCAGAGCGAAGTTGATCATTAGATCTATTATTC
Organism: Pinus tabuliformis; assembly: GCA_031772625.1. Classification (NCBI taxonomy): domain Eukaryota; kingdom Viridiplantae; phylum Streptophyta; class Pinopsida; order Pinales; family Pinaceae; genus Pinus; species Pinus tabuliformis. The sequence continues at coordinate 493,269,932 of CM062814.1, read as the reverse complement.
AGAAAGTGATTACATTTTATTTCTTTAGGCAGAGTCTATAATCGGGCCAAGTAGCCTCTGGATTCATCCTTCTTTTGGAAGGTGAGATATTCGGTAAAAGCCCATACAGTCAATCTCTGTACGAGAAATACTTTTTTCTCACGAATTTTAGATCAGAGGCAGTTGAGTTTTGAGCTGGTGGAATTCGAATTTGCAGCAGTGTTTTCTTGGTGTCAAAGTTGAAATGTCTTTCAACGGATTGCGATTGGAGTATGCTCTTGAGGGCAGCTCAAATTATATTGCATGGAAAGACAGGATGGAGGCATTGTTAGATGACAATGGGCTGAAGGAGTTCATAGAGGCTGAGGTCCCAAAGCCTACTGATGCTGCTGAAGCTGTGGTTTGGCAAAAGAAGACAGCAAAGTGTCGAAGGATTCTGTTGGAGGGCGTGAAGGATCACATTGTATCCAACTTGCATGGAAAGGCTTCTCCATACTTGATGTGGAAAGCGTTGACAGATCTATTCCAAAGCAAGAGCGACCAGAGGAAGTTGGCGCTCAAGGATAAACTCAGAAACATTAAGTGTGAGAATGGAGACAGTATGCCCAGGTATCTCACGAAGTTCACCCAGTGCCGGGATGAGCTAGGAAGTGTGGGGGTGACTATCGATGATGAGGACTTGGTGAGATTGGCTCTCCTTGGTCTTCCGAAGAGTTGGCATTCCTATCAGGACTCTGTTAATGGTCGGGAGAAATTGCTAGGATGGGAGAGACTTTGGTCAGATCTTGTGCAAGAGGAGATCAGGCAGAATACCAGGGACAGATCTTCAGCAAAGGCATCTGATGAAGAAAACTGCGCTTTGGTTGCCAAAGCAAAGAAGGGGAAGGAGAAGGGTTCTCTTTCCGAATCCAGTTCTTCCAATGATGGGAAGAAGGTTGAGAAATCGAAAGTGCAATGCTTTCGTTGTCATGAGGTGGGCCATTATGCTGCAAATTGTCCACGGAAGAAGTCTAAGAAGGGATCCGGGGAAGGATCTGAAGGTGAGGCACTTGCTTCACAGTTTGAGTTGGACTTCACACTCTTCGCATGCATGGTTTCATCCATGATGGGAAGTGGTTGGTTTCTTGACAGTGGAGCTTCTTTCCACATGACCGGTGACAAGAGTTTGTTCAGTACTTTGGAGGAGAAAGATCTCCAGATACTCATAGCGATGGGTAATGATGAGAAGTATAGTGTCTCAGGTGTAGGCATGGTTATTTTTCAGAGGGAGCATGGAGCTCGCCTTACCTTGACCGATGTCAAGTATATACCAGGACTGAAGAGAAACTTGGTGTCGATCGCGATGCTGGAAGACAGAGGCTGTGATGTAGTCTTCAGTAAGGGAAAGGTTTTCCTTAGACACATCATCACTAGACAGGTGACCCAGATTGGTTCACGGGTCAAGAACCTGTATGCTCTTGAGATTCAAGATGCATGCAAAGCCTTGAGCAGCGAGGCAACTGATGGAGACTTGGTGGTTGAGAGGGAGCGCATATTACCTCTCAACATGCAGAGCCAGAAGAAGTCTCAGACGATTGTGGAGGAGCCACGATTGGTGCAGCAGCTTCAGGAGGTTGTGGAGCAGCCACAACAGGGGAAGATGAGAGGAGATCGAGTAGAGACATCTACTCATGTAGAGACCTCCAGTAGGGGGAAAATTCGAGCCAGGTGGGCTGAGGGATCTCATGCAGCCATACCTCCAGGTAGGAGGTGGGGTGATGTGGATTGATCGTCCCAAGGAGGAGGGGCAGGATCCTTGAGGTACCCAACCTCTTGGATGAGACCTTGCTACGGGAGCCCCAATGTGGAGTAGCAGGAACTGGTTGATTGGGTAGAGACAGATGCGGATGGAGTAGCAGAGAGACCGACAGTGCAGGGAATCCCAGGACAGCGCATAGCTAGCAGGCTGCAGCAATGCGAGAGGCACAAGTGTTTTGCATAGTGCTAGGTGGCACAGAGAGGTGTGCAATGGTGCAAGATGCATGGAGATGTTGCAGTAGTGTAGATGTAAGAGAGGGAGCACTTGTTAGCAGCAGATAGAGCTTCAACATCAGAGTATGTTCCTAGCCCAACAAAGTGGTCAGTTGGGAGTGTTTTTGTTCCAAGTGTTGTTGGAGCAAGTGGACCGGGAAAATGTGTTGCATGCAGAACATTCTAGAGTTGCACGATAGGGGTTGCAGATAATACATATCTTGTTGAGAGGGAGTGTTGAGAATGAAACAAGATGATGGAGCTTAGTGGAAAGGAGTCGCCTTCACTAAGTGGTCCCGCTGGCTATTTTTGGCGCAAAGTCTATTTTTAGACTATGTCTATTTTTAGACATATGGATCATGGTCTATGAGTTGCAGGATGCTATTGTGGATGATTGGTCATGTTGGTAAAAATTGATGGACTTCTATTTTTAGACATATGGGCGGAGTCTATTTTTAGACTGCCAGGCTAAAAATAGAACAGTCGAATATTATTAGCTCATAATAATATTTGGACTATAAACATTATCTTATCCTCTTGGAACACTTCGGTTTGAGCTACGGATGTGGCACATGCAGCTGCCAGAAGGAAATATACTTTTCTTATGGTTCAGTTGAGCTATTGCATGATGGACTTCAGTTAGAACTCAAGTGATTGAGTTTGGTGGAGTTGATTGAGGAGTTGATGGAGTTGTGTTCAGTTTGACTTAGTTGAACTAGTTGTATTTAGTCTAACTGCATAATACACTAGTGATGAGTGATGTGAATTAATTGTTAATTAATTCACTAATTATTAACTCATAAATCAACTCAAGAATACATCAGTTAACTCAGTGCATGGACAGTTCAGTGGAGACAGGTGTTAGAGGTGAGTGAAAGGGCAAGACAGCTGTCAGTTGTGACTATAGTTGTGCATGAGATTTGCACATGCATGGATTGAGTAATGCCAATGAGGCTTGCGTGGTTCAACCAAGGAAATATGAATTTTCTTCAGCCATTCATCATTATTCTCATGCAGGATTGCGCAGTGGAGGTAGGCAAGCAGCGGAGGAGATTTGAACCTGTGATTGATTCAGATCTGAGCTAGTTTGTGTGTAACAGGTGGAGATAGTACTGAGTACTTGAGAGGAGTATTGTACTATGTATTGTTACATGTTCTCAATCATTATAATATATAGATAGTGTGGGGTTTTCAGCTGTATGCTTTCCCCGGGTTACATACTGTGTTAATGTGCGCATGCGATTGATGTTTCATTGTTTTTAATTTCGCAAAATTGATGATCAACGTAGAGGAGGTTATGTATTATGCATGTATTCCGCAATAGTGTATAATCGGGATAATCTCTGTGAATAGGTGTCATATTATTCAAAATTTCTACAAAGATCGGGGTAGCTGATAATCCCTTTCTTGTTGAGAGAGAGTGTTGAGAAATAGCAACAAGAAATTCCAGTTTACTATGTCCTTGAATTAAACTGTGAATTAAAATCAAATTCTATTCTCATAGCAACTTGTAAATAGTTAATTAAGTTTAATTGACTTAATTAGCTTAGGAATTTCGAGCTGGAAGTCTATCAAGAGTCATGTAAGTGTGATACCTAAGTTTTAGGGGTTTAGATTGAGTTCATTTGAGTTATGATTAGATAAATTATTTTGACTGAGTTATAGACAGTTAAACTAGCTCTAACTGTTTATGGAACTAGTAGAGGTCTAGTAGTGAGTTGGTGCAGTAGTGCATCCTAAGTGATACTCCAGCTAACTGAAGATTCCTTCATGAGAGACTCATGCATGTTAGTTCAGAGAAAGACCCAATTGAGACTAGAGTGCAGGGACAATGTACTATCAGTTGTAGAATGATCTGAGTTGTACAAATCATGCATGAAATCAGAAGAGGACCTAGATTTGGATTGCACAGTTATGGAAGAAGGAATTCCCAATTAAATATGGGCTATTCCTCTCAGGAACCATGCAAAGAAATAGGGGCTCAACAGGTAGCATAAATTGGCTAAGTGTTGGTTTGTGTGGGCTTGTGAGGCAGAGACTTGATCATACTTGTGCAGGAATTGTTCTAGTGAGAACAAACATTGTATTTTCATCTTGGATTTCTGATTAATGCAATATAGATAGTAGGGGTTTTGAGTTGTGGCTTTCCTCAGATAAATATTGTGTTATGTGCCATTGATTATATTCCTCTTATTGATTATTGTTTTCATCGATCATTGGTTTCTATTATTTAAAGAGTAGAGTAGATTCTTGTCTTGTGTTTTAGTACATTACATGAGCTGTGAATCTACAAGAAAATCTACATATCTTCCTTCTTTGCTTGAATAGGAGAACCAATCTTATGAACTCGGCTGTGATATATGCTTATATAAAGATATTATTGTTTGCTTCTTCGCTGACTGAGGAAACCCTATTGCAAAACCTTTAATATATGTGACACGTGTGAGGAAAAAGTAACCAAAACAGTGCCCAAATAGCTCATATTCCTCTCCTTTTTCTTATGCTAGATGAGAGTCTTCTAGTTCTCTTTTTCACACTTTTTGTTGTACTTCAGATGCATGAACAAATTTAGTGCCTAGAATGAAATTCAAGCTTCCTATAAATAATAGTTTTCCCATGCAAATTAGCCGACATGACTTGAAGACAAGGTCGTCGTTCCTTTTGGGGATTATCTTTCTTTCATCTTGATCCGACTTGAAGGAGAGGTATTGTGCTTACCTTGGAGGGATTTCATTCTTATTCTAATGACTCATACAAAATGTAACATGCCCAAGAAGGGTCCTTCATACATGACATTGACTCAATTTGACTTTTATGACTATATGACAAAACCTAAAGGCTCACAATGGGAGCCATTACTAAAAATAAAATTCCTTTTTCATGAAACCCATGAGACAAACATTACAATAATAATTTTTTTTCTTCTTCTTTTCATCAATTACATAAAATCAAAATTACATGTCATTATGAAGACCAAACCTAGTTACACTTTTCAACACTCCCTCTTAACTAGGGAGGTATTCATAATGGTACTTGGTAATTCTCAATTTGAAAAATTTCTCATAAGAAGAGATGGATTGGTAACCCATTTGTATAGCATCATATCAACCAACATTGTCACATAACAAGGCCTTGACTAAAATATCTATCTCTCCATGAGATCTGAGCCCAATGCTAGTGAGACCAATGATGTATAGACACTCTCATCATTGTCTCTCTCGGAACATACCCCACTTGGGTTCTCAGGGTGTGGTCCAACAAGACTATCCTTATCTTGGATTCCCATTCCTCAAAGAATATAGGTCCTCTACAACTACTCTTATCTTGGATGCCCTAACACATCCTCAAAGAGCATCGGATGCTAGATGTTTACCCAATCCTCCATTATATCTTCCCAAGTGAAGACAATAATGATGTGTCTATATCTCCCTCTTAATTAGGGAGGACATATCTATTCCAGTAAATGAATGTACCTAAGCTCCCTCTTGGATTAGGAATTTTGTTTCCCAGTTTCTACCAAGTAAGAAACTTATTTCCATTCTCCCTCTTAATTAGGGACCTATAATAGCTCCTCAGTTGGAGATGATGGGACAACCAACTATTTGAATAACTCCTCCTCATGATGTCATGAACTTTTTTCGTTATCTAGGAGTCTTCATGTTTGGGACTTCTTCATAGGACACAAACCATCCATCACTTTAATCCATGAGTCAGTCATGTCATCATCAGAAAGTGATCCAGCAGTTCATATCCAACCTTCCTTCATGCCACGCTTCCTATTTCATGCCATGTTTTCTTAAGGATCTTTCATCCTACTACATTGGCATCGGTGGTGGATGTTAGGTCCCTATACTACTAGTGTAAACCCTTATTGCTATTAGTGAAACCCCCTTATTGTATTATTGTGCCCATATAGTCCCCATGTTGTTATTATTGTACCCCATAGAAGCCCACTATTGTTATTGTTGTGGCCCTACAATATTATTGTTATGTAGGCTCTGATTGTAATGGGACCGCTTAGACTTCTATATATAGAAACGAGGTTTTTTAATTTGTATCATCCAAGAATTGTTCATTTGTGTAATGTGAAGGAGGTTGCCCCCTCGAAGAGGTTGATTTCTAATTCATTGATCTATCGTTTCTATCTTTTTGTGAGATGGTTTCATAACATTTGGTATCAGAGCTTTGGATTCTAGGGTTTCGCTACTCCAAAATAGGTCATCGTGGAATTTTCGCTATAACTTTTTTCTGTGATGTTTTAGAAGCCTTAAAAAAACCCATTTGAGCCAAAATCTCGATGATCCTTGGGACCGAATTTCAGATCTTGTCTCCTTATATTTTTGGATATATGATATGAGGAAGTTAGCATTTTTGCAAGCTCCAAAATTCCATCTCAAATAGGTCATCGTGGCATGTTCGCTATAATTTTTTTTTATGAAGGTTTAGACACTAAAATTAACTCCCATTTGAGCTGAAATCTTAGTTAAGCTCGGGCCAAAATTTAAGATATTCTTTCGCTATATTTTCAGAGATATGGTTCAAGACATTTAGGGTTTTTGCAGGCTCCCGAATTACATCCCAAACATGTGATGTTGGGAAAATAGTATAGCTTTCTCTCTGAATATCAGATTGAAATTCCGTAAGAAGTTACAGAAAGGGGATGGAGTTTAGTTTTCTGAGCATTGTTTTCAGGTCCAAAGGTTGAAACAGTGAGACATGGCACTTCATACAAGTTATCTCTACTGAAAAAGCGTATAATCAGGCCATCTTGGGAGATTGAGCATAACGCTTTCTTGGAGAATCCAATTTTGATCAGACTGGTGGCATTGGTAATGCGACTTAGAGGGCTACCACAGTTCATAATTTCAGACCTTGGAGATCCAAAATTTCAGAGATATATCAGATTCAATATCGAGCTCCTACAAACTGAAAAAAGGTGTGTAGTGTTTTTAAATTTTGCATAAGTCTAGTTTGAAAAATTAGTTTGAAGGAATTCAAAGGGCATAGTGAAGCATAATTATCATTAATTTATGCCCCGAAGAAATAAAATGGAAACAACTAGTAAGAAACTTGGAAGCACTAGCATGACTCATGAAGAAGAGGAAGAAATGCAACATGATATATCAAAATTACGAGAGCAAGAGCAACAAATTTCACTCTCACAAAAAGTAACATAAGTTAAGATGGATGGTTTAAAGAAAGACATGGAAGATAAAACGTATGGTTTAAAGAAAGGTGTGGAAGCTAAGATGGATGGTATGAAAGACAACATTGAAGATTGGAAGAAGGACATGGAAAGTTGGAAGGAATGTTTGACAGAGTCGCTACAAGAAAGGTTTCCTAATGGCGAAAAGGTAGTAGAGAAAACTCAGAATGAGAACAAAATAAATGTTAATCATGATTCAAAGAATGACAACATTGAAGATTTGAAGAAAGACGTGGAAGGTTTGACAAAGTTGCTACAAGAAAGGATTCCTAATGGCGAAAAGGTAGTAGAGAAAACTCATGATGAGAATAAAATAAATGTTAATCATGATTTCACAGACTCTAACGTTGGAATAAAGACCCACCACATTCCAAAGATAGAGATGAGGAATTTTGATGGCAAGGATACCGTAACATGGATACTACAGATGGAACAATATTTCAATCTCCATAATGTGCAAAACACACAAAATGTACGCATTGCAACTCTATATTTGGAACCCAATTTGTTTGCATGTTATCGATGACATTGCTCCCGTAAACAAATTGTCACTTGGTCAATTTTTACGGATGAAATGATAGCACATTATGAGGATACAAAGAGAAACACCTTCTTTAGCCAATTGATAAATCTCAAACAAAAGGGTTCAATGGCAGAGCACATTTATGACTTCCAAAAATTGAATATAAGGGTAAATGATATTCCAAAGAAGCAGAGGATTGATTTCTTCATAGGGAATTTAAAGGATAACATTCAACATGAGGTGCATCTTTGGGAACCTAATTCATTGGAGAAGACATTCAGGTTGGCAAGAAAAATGGAAAGCAAAATTATGGCAACAAGGAATCCTACCACTCATAAATATAAAGATGGAAGTGTTGTTGCCCCTAGCCTTCCACAACCTACAAGGTTGACACCACAACAATTGGAAGAAAATAAACAAAAAGGGCTTTATTATAGTTGTGATAGCAAATACACTAAAGGTCATAAGTGTGCTGAGAAGAAATTATTTTACATAGATTGTGAAGAGGAGGAAGAAAATGAACAAGAAATGTCAAAAGAAGAGGATATACACCAGGAACAAACCCTAGAGAAAGAAGAAATGAATCCGACCATATCTTGTGATGCATTGGCCGGAATTACGACTCCTCAAACTATCAAGATATAAGGACATATCAAGAAGAAAAAGGTAATAGTGTTGATTGATTCGGGAAGTACCCATAATTTTATTCATTGTAAGATAGCCATGGAATTGAATTTATTCCTATATCCAGCACTAGAGTGTCAAGTGATGGTTGCAAGTGGAGGAACCATAAATTGCTCTGGAAAGTGCCATAATATCAAGCTATCCATGGGAGAATATGTATTGAATAGCCAAATGCTTTCCATTCCAATATGTGGTGCTGATGTTGTACTAGGAGCCTAATGGCTACAATCCTTGGGTACAATAGCTTTTAATTTTCAAGAACTTTTCATGAATTTTTTTTCAGAAGGAAAGGAAGTTGAATTAAGGGGTATCGCATGGAAACTAGGAAATATAATCAGCTCACGGAATGACAAAGCTTCTAAAGAAAGAACAACGAGGCATAATTTCACAATTATGTTTGCTAGAGGTTCCCATATTGAAATCATCTATTTCTCTAGATATCCAAAAAGTCTTGGACGATCATTCCAGGGTATTTGAGACTCCCAAAATCCTCCCACCTATTCGTGATCATGTTCATGTTATTCATTTGATTTGAGGAAGTGTTCCTCGAAACATCAGAACTTACCTAATGGGAAGACACTTCAAGGTAAAAATGGATCATGGTAGTCTTAAATACTTTTTAGAACAAATATTATCTTCAGAAGAACATAAAAAATGGGTCATAAAGATGTTGGGTTATGACTTTGAAATCATCTACAAAAAACAGAAGCAAAATATTGTTGCAGATGCACTCTCAAGAAAGGATGAGGATGTGGAAGCATTGTTTTGTGCCATTTCTATTATCCAACTAGATTGGATAAACAAAAAAAAGGATGAATGGAACAATGATGAAGAAGTGTGGGCACTCATTCAAAAGTTGCAAAAGATTCCAGTTCAAACAATATTGCCAGAACTTGACGAAGAAGGAAAATTCATATTGGAACCCAAAGCAGTCACAAAAATAAGAAATCGACAGCTACGAAATCAATAAATTACAGAGTATATCATCAAGTGGAAGAGCTTACTGATCGAAATCTAGATTAGGGGCAAAAATTAGCTCAAAAATCAAATTTCTTGGAATCAATCGAAAGCTGAACGACTACGTTCGTCTCGGTGATATGATCCCAACTTAACTCGTTTCGTTCAAAGTAGAATTCATATGAGGAAGTTAGAGCCCGCTAATCATTTCACCAAACAACAAATTTTTTTGCAGGTACTGCCCAGTCAACAGTCCATACTATTGATGTAATAGGTGACTGGGTAGGTGACATGGTCAATTCAATGCCCAATGAGGGGTTGCCAAGTGTCACTAGGTGATTGGTTTTCAAGTTGGTGATTTGGTGCAATTTCATTGGTTAATTTTGGGCCAATGAGAGAATGCCACATGGAAAACCCAGAGGCCGCCACATGGCACCTCCCAATAGCCTTGGTAGGCTTAGCGCACAAAAAAAAAATTTGTTGGAGGCGCTGGGGTTCGATCTTGCGACCTCCCCTCCACTAGCCATAAACATTACCAACTCCAATACACATTAAGACTTAACATATGGTGGAATGCACACATTATTAAAGGTTAAGCATCGAAGGTTTAGGGGTTAACCACTAGTAGTTAATGCTAATAGTTAATGCGCATGTGACCACCAATGTTAACCACTAACATTTACGAAACAGTTAGTGACTAATCTAGTGCTAAACTGTGTTTAACCTAATTAATTAGGCTCATCCCTTAATAAAAGGAACTTAATATTAAATGATGATTAGTGCTAATTAACTGCACTTAAGCGCTAATTAAACATGATTTACAGTTGGCGAAGATTTTGGCGGATTCTGCCAAATTTGGAACCGCCCCCAATTTTAGTGGGATTAACTAAAGTTTTCTAGATTTGGAGGATATTTCTAGGGAAAAACTATTTCTCTCATAACATGGGAAATTTTCGACCAAATTGAGATCAGAAAAGGGTGTTCTTAGGTAATTTCAACATTCTGGACAAAATGGAATAGGTTTAAAAGGCAATGGGGCAATTATGTATGTTATTTTTCCACATTGAATTTTTATGGAGCCTAGGGCCATCAGGGAGGAGGTCAAGCCCAGAACAATTGTGGTCCATTTGTACAGTTTGAAGAGTCATCTTAGGGGTGTTGGGATGATATGAGTCCATTGAAGTAGATTTCAAGAGCTGGAGAACATTGTAAATTGTACTTTTTCCCATTTTGAGCAAATATAGAGGTCAAAGCCATGGAGACTGGACTAAGGAGATGTAGCCTAGGAAGGGTGAATTCCTTTATCAAAACATTGTGTTAAGTGTTTTTCTTTATGGTTTGCTGTTCATTTGCTTACTGTTGTTCAACACTTCATTTTTATGCTATTCTACTCATGATTTCACATAAAAATTGACATAAAATTTACTTGTTCCCAATCACTAACAACATAAGAGAAATCTACACATGAAGAAATTGACAAGCATACTTTTATAAATCTGAAGTTGAAATTAGCACAACAAAACTAACATTCAGCTATAGATCACTTACCCACTGAAGATTCCACATGGGAGGATGAGAATTTTATACAGAAGCATCCAGAACTACTCAAGCGTTGAGGACAACACTTTTTGAAGGAGAGGAGCATGTTAGGTCCCTATACTACTAGTGTAAACCCTTATTGTTATTAGTGAAACCCCCTTATTGTATTATTGTGCCCATATATTCCCCATGTTGTTATTATTGTACCCCATAGAAGCCCATTATCATTATTGTTGTGGCCCTACAACATTATTTTTATTTAGGCTCTGATTGTGTTGGGGCCGCTTCGACTCCTATATATTAAAGGAGGTCTTGTCATTTGTATCATCGAAGAATTGTTCACTTCTGCAATGTAAAGGAGGTTGCCCCCCTCAAAGAGGCTGATTTCTAAGTCATTGATCTATCTTTTCTATCTTTTTGTGAGTTGGTTTCATAATAGTGGAAGATATCCCCAGCTGTATCTTGTAGGTACAAATCCTTGGTGTTGGCGTGCTAAGCACCTCCGGTTGAAACTCAGGTGACAGGAGGGTACCCGAGCCAAATTTAAACCCCTAATTTTTTTTGGAGAATTTGGTATCTATAGATAAATACTAATTCCCTAGATAAGTAGTTGTATCTAGAACAACGGTTTAAAGTGTTTTAGACTTTTCCTATAAGAAATAGATAAGATGAGAAGATATAAGACCTACTTTTAGTTCCGCTTTCCTCTCGTCTCCCTTGTATCGATCCTATTGCTCCTTCCCGTACTTAATTCGCTTGAGAAGTACCCTGTAAACACAATAGAAAACAAAGAACCGATCAAATCATACGATATATTGAATATAAGTGAAAGGAATCAGATACAATTCACACATATAAGCATTATGAAACAATACAAACAGATGGGAAAAATGTTCAAACACTTTATTAGATAGAAGAAAGAATTACAACCGTTGGTGTCTGATTCAAAGCCATTCCTCCAGCTTGGATCCCATCCACATCACATCAAAAGCATGACAAACATGTAGCATTACAATACTTGCTTCAAAGCCAAATCTCATAGCAATGTTATCTCCTTACAATTCAACATAATCCAACCCCTGATCACTTAGATGAGTGGTCAATTTATAGGAAGATGAAGGAGTTTTTGTCATAAATGGTGGCATTGAATGGCCTTCCATACTTAGAATTAGTTTCATGGAGGAATGGATGAGAGGATAGGATTCACCTTAACTCATTCCTCATCCATTTTCAAGCTCATAGGAGTTGATAAGTGAGGGAACCTTCTAGATGGCTCCAAAAGATAAGAATATTCCCGAAACCCTATGTGAATTTTGCTCATTCATGCCCAGTGTGGGTGAAAAGAAGCCTAAGTGCTCTACAGAGCACCCTGGCAATGGATTCAATTGCTCTGCAATGCACCTTCATAAGGGCTTACCTGCGCTGGTCCCTCTAGAGGTTATTTCTAGATGTCTTCAAGTCATGAAATTGTCTGGGAATGAGGCATTCAAAGGGGTGACTTGTTTAGGGAATGTAGAAACTAAAACTAGGGTTTGATGAGCCCTAAAACACTGATCTGGATGTTGGGATTTGATGTGCCCAAATGGATCTGTAACAACTCCCTCCTAAAGCATGAAGTTGGAAAAATGCCAATGTCGAATGAAATGCTTTACGATGTGATGAGGAGGTATCAAAGTGGAAGGTGACCTGCATCAATTACAATACATATATCATGATATTTGATTTTACATGAATTGCTGAGTGAAGGCATACCCATGCTCAAATTATAAACTTTCATTACATGTACATAAATAGTCATCTACAGATATAGACCCATGATCGAAATGACCATCAATGTAAAGCCATTGTACATATTGTTTAATACTCCTGAAATCGTAGCCTGGATGGTTGAAACTAGATCCGGGGTCTTCTATCTCGTTCAATCGTTTGCTCAAGTACGAGTCTAACCATGTGAATATGTGATCTGAAGTTGAACATGGGAAGGCACCATCTGATTACCAGCCGATGATGTAAGCTGTTAACAGATGCGAGAGAAATCATTGATAATGATAATGATCCTCAAGAAACTGCAGTACATTCTGCATGGTGTGAATGGATGATTTGATGTCGAAAACCATACAAAGTCTTTGAGTCGAAGGCCATTGATGTATGCCTATCGCTGGAAGCGAGAAACCTGCCATTGATGTATGCAAGCCTCAAGGTACTGGAAGGGTGTTTCTAAGTCAACTTCTTGGATAATGTGCTGATGTTGACAAGAAGCGACTCGTCGCAGGAGGTCCTTGATGTATCCCACATCAACGACACAAAACAAGTGTAGTGATTTTTGAGATGGAATTTTACTAACAACACAAGGTTCAGGAATGGCAGTCATGAAAATGAAGGTTTATGGTATTGCAAAGGATGAATTTTGACTGAATGACTTCTCTTGAACGTGTCGACGACACTAAAGTGAATTGGTAGCATTGACCCAAAACAAAGTGATGGATGATATGATAGACCAACGGTGTGATAACCATCAAGCTAATAGCCCAACCCAAATAGTCACGGTGATGGAGTGAAAGTGTCATGTTCAAGGGCGACCTGCTACCATAAAGTGGTTTTCCCCTTTTTCCCATTGTCCCCAGTCATTGCTGACCAGTACCTCTTTATTTTTATGAAGCTTGAGGAGGATAACATACACTTGTTGTATAATTTCACCTTCGGGCGAATCCATCATTATTTTATGTTTTAACGAGTCTAGCGAAGGTGAAACTTGGTCTTGTCTAGATGGACAAGTTTGTCGCTATTTGATGTTTTAACGAGTTTAACGACAAAGATAACTCGGTTCTTTTCATGTTTAGAGAGTTTGAAAAGGGACAAAAAGAAAACTCCACAAGTTCTTTTTCTTAAATTAATCTCTTAATCCCAAAAAAGCGTAAAACAATACAAGAGAGATATCATTTCCAATCCATTAACAAGCTGGAAAGGACAAGCGCTCGGCAATCTTTTCATGTTTAGAGAGTCTGAAAAAAGCTTAAAGAGGACTCCAAAGGGGTTCCTTTTTAGTTTTTAACAGATCTCAAAAAAGAGATAAAATTGTGCTCTGCTTTGAGGAACAAGTGGTGTCTAGGGTAGCAACTGGTTCCTGTGATGTTGGAACTTCTCAAAACATGTTGATTTATGTGAAGAGGCTGGCTAATAAGACCACTCATTGCAACTGTTCCTCAAAAAAGGGTAAAACAACCAAGTGAAAGCATATGATCAGCCAAAGGATGGTGACAATGGGATGAAAACAACCAAGTCTCATCTAACGAAAGAGGTTGATAGATGGCAAATACGAGGGTTAAAAATGGAAATGGGTTCATTTTTACACAAGCTTGAACCATAGGGAACTATTCTTGGATTCAGTTTCATTTTTACACAAGCTTGAAACGAAAAACCATGCTTGAATTCAGTTTCATTTTTACACAAGCTTAAAATGAAGAACTATGCTTGAATTCAGTTTCATTTTTACACAAGCTTGAAACAAAGAACTATGCTTGAGATTAGTTTACATGCCCCCAGCATGATGAAAGGGAGAGTCTCCTGTAACCAGATGGAAGTTGTTGTGGTGAAGTAGGACAGTTATCCAACACCTTTTTGGCTTCGTCCAGACAGAGACAAAGGTGAATGGGGTGATTCCCTTCACATAACCTACATGGAAACTTAACTTTACCACTAGGTGCATGCCTCTCAAGCTTCATTACATTCACCTAAGTGGACTACTCGTGGCTATTAGGTGGATGGAATGAAGGTTCTTTTACAAGATCAAGTGAAAGACTTGACTTGGAACTTTGCTCCAGGGGACCTTGTTGCATTTTTTAATGAGCTTGACATAAGACAAGGAACTCAACTCAGTTTCCTTGTTTTATTTTTTAACGAGCTTGACACAAGACAGGGAACTATGCTCATACTCCTTGTTTCATTTTTTAACGAGGTTTACACAAGACAAGGAACTCTCCTCATGGACCTGCTTCATTTTTTAATGAGGTTGACACAGTAAAAGAACTATCCTCATAGACCCTTGTTTCATTTTTTAACGAGGTTTACACAAGACCAGGTACTGTCCTCGTATCCTTGGTTTCATTTTTTAATGAGGTTGACACAAGACAAGGAACTAGCCTCATATCCTGGTTTCATTTTTTAACGAGGTTAACACAAGACAAGGAACTATCCTCATGGGAGTTGTTTCATTTTTTAATGAGGTTGAAACAGTAAAAGAACTATCCTCATAGACCCTGATCATGACTCATGATAGGAGGTCATGACTTCTAAGAGGTTCTCATTTGATGGGAGAACAATGATTTGGAAGGAGAGATTTGGTTCCAATGCCCCCATTACATAATGTACAACATCACTGAATTGATCGTCAGTTGATGTAGGCATGGAATGGGTTGCCACATAATTAACCCGTGGCGGGGATGATACTATTGGTAAAAAAGGACCATTTAGGGAAGATGGTTGACTGGAGCCATATTTGGATCGGGAAATGAAAGTTTGTCAACAGTGACAATTTTGCCCTCATGCGGGAAACACATCACTTGAAAGAGTATGGAAAAAATAGCTCCCATGTCATAAACATAGTCATGCCCTAGAAGTAAGTTGTAATCTAAAGGGTCTGGGACTACCATCACATTCAGATAAACAATTTTTCCTCCCAAATTAATAGGCAACTGAGGGCGGATCCCTAATGTTTGACTGGTCCCTCTGTTAAAAGCCAACATGTTCTGGGTAACATGCACAAGTGGCGGTGAACCGAGCGCTTGCCAAGTAGTTGAGGAAATGATACTCACAGACACACCTTAATCTATAATAGTGCCAGATACAATCATATTACAAACCTATATTATGATTTGGAAAGGCACATTAGAAGGAAGACGAAATCCTGCCAGTCGGTTCCAAACAAAGGAAGTGACTAGACTACTTGGAGGGGGTGCTGTAGAAATGGGAGACATAACCCTTTGAGTTACGAGAGCGGGAGGATTCTCCTCCTGTCTTGATGGAACAGGAGTACTACCCCCAAGCTCATTAGAATCTGAAGAAACAAAAATAACTTGAGTGGTATCATATTCACTCTTTTCGGGAAAGGTACAATTAGCTGAAGGTGAAATCGGATCAACTGTTACCTCGACCTGTTGATTTGGATTGGGTATAGACTCATAGGATTCACTTTCAGAGAGAGTGAGTTTGACTGACAGTTGATTTGAGTCAGTCAATTCATCAACTGGTGAAGGATTAAGGGAGAGTTTCCCGTAACTAGATGGAAATTGCTACGGAGAAGCAGGACGATTATCCAACACTTTTTTGGCTTCATCCAAATAGGGACAAAGGTGAATGGGGTGATTCCCTTCACATAACCTATAGGGAAACTTAACTTTACCCTTTTTTCCATGAACTTTACTACCACTAGTTGATGGTGTGTCACCAGCATGATCTCTAGAAGTTGATGACATAGGATGTTGTGAACGAGAAGACCATTCTTCTAAGATCTATGGAATATCAGGACAATTTCGAAGAAGACGGTCTCCTGCACAAAGTTTGCATGGATATCGAACTTTGTGAGGCTTGATGGATGGTTTCTCATCATATGTTGCACTCAAAGCAATGGTTGCTTGGTTGGCTCTCTGCTCAATTTGCTTCTTCTTCTTCTTAGCCACCTGGTTACTAGTACCAATACTTGCACCAGGCGAAGAGGAAGAAGGGGAGGAGGAAACAACTGAGGAAGAAGGCAAAGGGCCAACTTTAGGATCAACTGGAGGTTGATTTTGTCTAGTTGGAGGTGTACTCGATTGTGGAGAAATCACGACATTTTGAACCAAGGAGGTTGAAAACAACCATACTGGCAAGCCAATGATAAATCCCAGAAGGGACAATGTAGCCATATAAGGAGCACCAATGTTTCCGAAACGAGGAAAAGGACTAGGATTCCCATCAAAAGGAATTACTTGATCGGTGGACTCCAAATTTGTCGCCATATGTTTCAACCTAAGATCAACTAAGGAGTGAGCATGGAGGATGTTATCCATGGTCAATTAAATTTATTTTAATCAAAGTAACATAACAAAACAAAAGAGGGATAATCTAGGCAAAAAGGTTTACCAAGCAACTGTGAACTTCTGAATGCCTCTTGGCGAACCAAGAAGTACGGGTAGGCAATCTCCCCGAATGTTGTGTTTGGTGTATCACAATGTACAAGGTGGCTGACTCGGTTACCTAAGGATGGATAACAACCTAGTGTTGTCCTCCCATATATACCCAAAAGTACCTGGAGGCCCAGTCTGTATAAGCGTTGTCTAATGCAAAATCACACAGTGAGAGCATTCCCATATAGTTTATGTACTGTAACACCGCCCTATATACCCGAAGGTACGTGGACGAGCTATGATATACTCACGTACGTGGAATGAGGTATCACACTCGGCATGTATTTCATACAAGTTAGCAACAACTGCTTTGTTTTACGACACAAGAACATGTATCTAGCCTAGAACCACTAAATGTTTTTCGTTAGGTGACAATGCTCCATTAGGTAAATTCAGATAAATTTTAAGTTGATCTTCTTTATAATTTTCCTTTCAAGGTTCACCACGTGATGTATGTTTGCAATTCCTAAAATGCAACTAATATGATAAGCATTCTTTCCATTCAATTTAACAATGAAAATCCTTAGCTAGTAGGGATAGAGCAATCAGATTTTTGACAAAGAGCAAAGAGCACAACTAATGCAATTTCCCTAGCTATTCCTTTCAAGCATTCACAAATTACAATATGAACGATGCAAGTTTTTCTTTTTGAATCCATTAATGCTATGATGAAAAAAAAGGAAATATGCACATACAATCAATCAATCTTTAATAAGAATGAAGACTTTGACGACAGTTCTATTTCAAAGGAAAAGAAGACTTTACGACACTTTATTTCGAACAAAGATTAATCAATTGTATTCTAACTTTTACTATGGATTGATAATGACAAAGAAAACATTTAAGAAACATTAATCAATCAAGTCAAAGTAGGGCTAGACAAGGAGATAAAACTTGTTCTTTGAGCCATGACATTCATTGATCAATCAACAAGCAAACAAGTAGAGAAAAGTTGGCAAAAAACACATTCCAAAGGTGAAAATTTTCCCTAAGGTGGATCAACGTAGGTCAAAGAGGGCCTAAATACACTGCAGAGAACTGTATCTCACTTAAGGGTGCTCTGCAGAGCACTATCCCTGTTAGTGCCTAAATCTACCTAAGGCTGAAGGAAGGCAGGTCTAGGGTAACATCAAACCACACTTAACCTAGTAGCTAGCCCTACCAAGTCGAGAGAGGGCTCTCTCCTTGTCAATCTCAATTAGAATATTTCCAATTAGGGCTTGATATGACTGAATTTAATGTAGATTTTAGGCTAGGTATGGTAGCTCAGAGGATTTGATTGGATTTGTTTCGGGTCAAAAACAACAAGAGAAAGAGTGATTGGACTATGGAATCGATGTCAAGTTTCTGCTGGCAAACCTGGGGCAAATTAAGTGCCATGTTCAACCAAGTGAAGATTGTAAATGTGAGAAGTATGAGGGAGAAAACCCACTGCCCTGCAGGCATCAGATAAAGGATGAATCTGCAATAGCAACTTTAGATGAAAGAGAATCACGAGGTTGCTCAACAGAGCATCTAGCCAAGGATGAATTCTGCTAAGACAACCATTACAACTAACAGAAAAATCATCATGAAAGGAGCATCATTACGGATGAATTCCTAATATATCACTTAGATAATGCTGAAACAAAGTAGAAAAACATAGTTTGTAAATGAATTTATGAGAAAAAACATATTGAACATTTAAGCATCGTGATGAATCCCAGGTCTAAAGTGCAGAAAACTGGTTTATTAAAATAATATTCAGGAAAATTTTACATAATGCCAAGCAGCCTCTTTGCTACCAAAATCGAACCTCTACACTATGAAATTAATACAATATATACATTTTCTCATCCTTGTACTAAGGGAATTGAACTCAACCATTTTCTTCAAAATAGAATCAGTTACATTAGACTTGGACCGAATTTCTGAAAATAGGTGTTGAAGATGAACTAGTATCTCCTAAACCATAGCACCTGTTACAAAAATTAAAGAGGTTTTGTAGATAAGGTCATTTTGGAGAAAAACCACTCTCAAATTTTGGAAATTCGTTTCCAGTTGCTCATAATCTGTGCCACAAAATCATCTCTAAAACAGAAAATCATTAAAAGTTTAAATCTGTGAAAATGAGCTGTAAAGATCTAGTCACATATCCAAATTCATGATACCTGTGAATAAAATAAAAGAGGTTTTTTTTATATGGAGCGTGTTTAACAGAAACCTCCTTCGGTTTTTCAAAATTACTTTCCATCTGTTGTAAAATGGCACTGCACTAAAATGACTAAAACAGTAAAATAAATGAAAAATTTGCTTTGTTTTAATGTAGGCTCCAAATATCACTGCATATCTCCCACATAGTAATGCCTGTGCATAAACTGAAGGAGGTTTTTGTTATTTGGTATGTGATGGACAAAAGCCTCTTTCACTTTTGTAAAATTCCTGTCCAAACTGATTTTGTTGTAAACTTGTCCCTGTGTGCAGCAACTGACCTCAAAACATGCATAACCAAGAATCAATCATTCATTTTGATCATATCTTCTAATCTGGGAGCCAGTTACGGGAGTGTGATATACCATTGGAAATATTTTTCTGAGCTTCTTCTGATGGAAACACTTGTGACATGTTTTGTGCTGAATATCATGTGCAAAACATCTAACCAAACCAAACCAAACCTAGTAAGAGCTCATGTTGATCCCTAGTGACAGGCTGCAAAGAATGGAACTAACATCGGCCTTATTGGGGATGGCAGCTCCTTGGAGGTTTCAAGAACACCATAGAACAAGTGCCTCATCCATTGGGCAATACGGTCAAACAACTGCAAACTCAAAACAACTCATACCAATCTAAACATACACATACTGCAACCTGTACATAACAAATATCGGAAACTGAAATGCTGCCTTTGGTAGCTTATTTATTTACAAATCTACCCTACTTTTCTGCAAAACCAATAGATCAAGTGATGTTGTAATTCCATATCAACCAATCAAGTAACTGTGACAATAATGCTGTTTTTTGATAGTGTTTGAACCAGAAGATAGTTGGAAATCTTACCAGCAATATATATCCATAGTACCTCTGGCTCTGTAAAAGGCAGTCTGGTTTTTCTTTCAACTTAAAAATATATTCCATATATGATGCTATGAGATCATAGAAATCAGATTCTATCTGTTGCCCCAGCTCATTAACATATGCTCTTGGCTGGAGATTGTCACATCCTCGCTGTAAATCATAAAATCCTCAATCCAACCATCCAAGCGTAGCCTTATCTTTTCTTAGTAGGGAGAGTTTCCAAGAACTGTTTAAGGTCTTGGAATTCATGTGATTTAATTTGAACATCCAATAATTCAATTTCATTTTCCAATCTTTCAACCACTAAGCCAAGAAAACAATATTTATTCTCAGGTGTGAGTCGGCTGGATTTCAAGCTAAGAAACAATGATGTTAAAAAACTCTGATCAATCTGAAATTTTGCTATCTCATCCCTTAAAATCAATAACATTTCACTAGATAATAGATTTTCCACATACCCTATCATCGGTGATTACCATCAACGTTCTGAAAACTGGATTCTTTGGCAGTGAAGTCGAAGCTCAGGATCTTGAACATTGGAGTCATCAGGTAGATGATTTTAGCCTTCATATGTGTCTGACTGCTGTCCACCATCAGCAATCAAATCTGCAACTTGAATGATCTTTCCTGGAGAAGATCTATCACCTCTTCCCCAGTATGGTCACCACTATGTTAGAGCCTAGATTGACCTCAGGCTGAAGGGAGGCAATCCTAGGATAACCACAAACCAAGCTTAACCTGGTAGCTAGCCCTACCACGTCGGGAGAGGGCTCTCTCCTTGTCAATCTCAGTTGAGATTACTGAAATGAATATGGATTTTATGCTAGGCATAGTAGCTTAGAGGATTTGATTGGATTTGTTTCGGGTTGAAAACAACAAGAGAAAGGGTGATTGGACTATGGAATCGATGTCAGTTTCTGCTGGCAAACCTGGGGAAAATTAAGTGCCATGTTCAACCAAGTGAAGATTGTAAATGTGAGAAGTATGAGGGAGAAATCCCACTGCCCTGCAGGCATCAGACAAAGGATGAATCTGCAAAAACAACTTTAGATGAAAGAGAATCATGAGGTTGCTCAACAGAGCATCTAGCCAAGGATGAATTTGCTAAGACAACCATTACAACTAATAGCAAAATCATCATGAAAGGAGCATCATTACGGATGAATTCCTAACATATCACTTAGATAATTCTGAAACAAAGTAGAAAAACATAATGTGTAAATGAATTTATGAGAAAAAAACATACTAAACATTTAAGCACCGTGATGAATCCCAGGTCTAAAGTGCAGAAAACTGGTTTATTAAAATAATATTCAGAAAAAATTTACATAATGACAAGCAGCCTCTCTGCTGCCAAAATCAAACCTCTACACTATGAAATTCATAAAATATATACATTTTCTCATCCTTGTACTAAGGGAATTGAGCTCAACCATTTTCTTCAAAATAGAATCAGTTACATTAAACTTGGACCGAATTTCTGAAAATAGGTGTTGAAGATGAACTCGTATCTCCTAAACCATAGCACCTGTTACAAAAATGAAAGAGGTTTTGTAGATAAGGTCATGTTGGAGAAAAACCTCTCTCAAATTTTGGAAATTCATTTCCAGTTGCTCGTAATCTATGCCACAAAATCATCTCTAAAACAGAAAATCATTAAAAATTTAAATCTGTGAAAATGAGCTGTAAAGATCTAGTCACATATCCAAATTCACGACACCTGTGAATAAAATGAAAGAGGTTTTTTTTATATGGCTCGTGGTTAACAAAAACCTCCTTGGGTTTTTCAAAATTACTTTCCATATGTTGTAAAATGGCACCGCACTAAAATGACTAAAACAGTAAAATAAATGAAAAATTTGCTTTGTTTTAATGTAGGCTCCAAATATCACTGCATATCTCCCACATAGTAATGCCTGTGCATAAAATGAAGGAGTTTTTAGTTATCTGGTATGTGATGGACAAAATCCTCTTTCACTTTTGTAAAATTCCCGTCCAAACTAATTTTGTTGTAAACTTGTCCCTGTGTGCAGTAACTGACCTCAAAACATGCATAACCAAGAATCAATCATTCATTTTGATCATATCTTCTAATCCGGGAGCCAATTATGGGAGTGTGATATACCATTGGAAATATTTTTTCCGAGCTTCTTCTGATGGAAACACTTGTGACATGTTTTGTGCTGAATATCATGTGCAAAACATCTAACCAAAGCAAACCTAGTAAGAGCTCATGTTGATCCCTGGTGACAGGCTGCGAAGATTGGAACTAACAGTCCCTTAACCAAGCCTGCGTTGATTCCTGAGAGGCCATTCAAGAGTCATATAACCTCAATTTTTGACCAAAATTCAATGCAAAAGCGCTGAAATACAATCAATGAACACAAGTAGGGTCTGCAAGAATGTCCTAGGAGGTGAATAAGCTACTAGGAAGGATGGTCTTCCCTAGCAGATTTGCCAATTTGTTTTGGAGAATTTGGTATCTATGGATAAATACTAATTCCCTGGATAAGTAGCTGTATCTAGAACAACAGTTTAAAGTGTTTTATACTTTACCTATAAGAAATAGATAAGATGAGAAGATAGAAGACCTATTTGTAGCATTGAGAATAGCAACAAGAAATGCTAAAAATAGCATTCAAAATATTCCAATTTTATTTTGTCCTTGAATTGAAATTCGAATTTAGTCTCACCAACTGTTTGAAAAATAATTAATTAATTCATCTTGGATTAATTAGTTGGAGAAATTCAAGCTAGAAGTCTTTGTGAAGTCATGCAACAATTATCCCTTAAATTAAGGAGATTATCCCTTAATTAAGGAGATAAGGATGAGTTATAATTGAGTTGTAATTAGTTAGCTCAGTTAACTGAGTTATGTCCAGTTAAATTAGTTCCAAACAGTTTGAGGAACTAATTGTGAGTTCAGTCAGTTAATGCATGCATGCATCCAACTAGTGTACTCTAGATAACTGAAGATTCTCTCATCAGTAACTCATGCATGTCTATTCAGAGAAAGACCCAGTTGAGCTAAATGTCAAGGACAGGTTACTATCAGTTGCATGAGTTTTCCTATAAAGGAAACTCATCCATGTAGAAGGAATAGGGTTCCTTGAGGATTGCGTAGTTTTACAAGGTGTGAGATCAGTGTGAGTGATCAATGTTACACTTGGTAATAGGAGGATCACCCAGGAGAAACAACGCAAGGAAATAAGAGGCTTGGAGGGCAGAGGAGAAGGTTTGTGAGAAGCCTTGTTTTCCTGTGAGCATCCAGGAGGATTGTACTGAGAGCTGGATAGCTATGGGATCTAAGGATTTGTGTAATTCTGATATATTTCCACCTTGTATGATAATATAGATAGTGGGGTTTTTTGTTGAGGCTTTCCCTTGAGTATTCTTCTGTGTTTCATGTGCATTGATTCTTCTTCTGGTTATATGTGTTCCACTTGATCTTGCTCAAATCTATTAAGCTTCCCCAATTTTGCTTGTAGAAGTAGATTAAAGTATTTTTATTTAGTTATATTTCATTATCAAGTTAATCTATAGTCAAAATTTCTACATGGTATCAGAGAAAAGGTTATAAGAGCTGTTAACAGTATACTGAGAAGAGAATTCGAAGTTTGAAGTTCAGGGTTGCAGGTGCAAATCGAATTCATCTTACTTCAAGGTTGGTCAATGGTGTTCTATGGCTTGAGACTCGAGTATGCCTTGGATGGCAGCTCGAATTACATAGCATGGAAAGATCACATGGAGGTTATGTTAGAAGACAACAACTTGAAGGATTTCATTGATCAAGAAATCCCAAATCCAGGCTCAACTAATGCACAAGAGTTGGCTGAATGGAAGAAGTGTGTGGCGAGGGCGAGACAGATCGTCCTAGAGGGAGTTCAAGACCATATTATCTCAAGTCTCCATGGGAAGGATACTCCATATTAAACGTGGAAGACATTGAAGGATCTCTACCAGAACAATAGCGACGAGAGGAAATTGGCGCTCAAGGATAAGCTTCGAAGAATCAAGATGCAGAACTGTGATACTATTTCCACATATCTGAACAAGATCACCACTTGCAGAGATGAGCTTAGTAGTGTGGGAATAACTACTACTGATGATGATATGGTGAGCCTCACTCTCCTTGGCCTTCCAAAGAGCTGGAATAGTTACCAGGACACTGTGAATGGAAGGGAGAAACTGTCGGATTGGGAACGACTGTGGTCGGATCTCATGCAGGAGGAGATCAAGAGGAGCACACGAGATGGTTCTTCATCCAAGGATGGTGAAGAAAATCTGGCCTTAGAAATTAAGGCAAGGGAAGGGAAGGGGTAGGCATCCCATTCTGAATCGAATTCTTCTCATGGAGGGAAGAAGGTTGACAAGTCTAAAGTTAGATGCTTTAATTGTCACGAGATGGGTCATTATGTGACTAATTGCCCATCGAAGAAGTCCAAGAAGGGATCCTCGGAAGGATTTGAAGGTGAGGCATTAGCCTCTCAATTCGAAATGGACTTCACCCTCATCACATGCATGGTGTCATCGACGATGGGTTGTGGTTGGTTTCTTGACAGTGGAGCCTCATTCCACATGATCGGTGATAAAATTTTATTCAGTACCTTGGAGGAGAAAGACCTCAAGATGCACATAGAGATGGGTGACGATGAAAGGTATAGTGTTTCAAGAGTGGGCACAATTTCTTTTCAGAGGGAGCATGGAGCTCTTATCACCTTGATCGATGTGAAGTATGTGCTTGGACTGAAGAAGAATTTGGTATCAATCACGATGTTGGAGGACAAAGGCTACAATGTTGTCTTTAGTAAGGGAAAGGTTTTTCTTAGACACATCACCATGGGACAAGTGAAACAGATCGGTTCACGAGTTCAGAACCTGTATGATCTTGAGGTTCAAGATGCATGCAAAGCCTTGAGGAGCAAGGCCAATGTTAGAGACTTGGTGGTTGAGAGGGAGAGTAAATTACCTCTCAACATGCAGCCCCAAAAGAAATCTCAGACAATTGTGGAGGAGCCTCAATTGGAGATGCTGAGAGGAGACCAAGTGGAGGCATCCACTCATGCAGAGACCTCCAGTAGGGGAAATTTTGAGCCAAGTGGGCTGACGGATCACATGCAGCCAAACCTCCAGGTGTGAGGTGGGGCGATGTGAAGTGATAGTCCCAAGAAGGCTGAAATTGGGTAGGGTTCATTGAGAGGTTTTATCTCATGGATTGTACCTTGCTACGAGAGCCCAAAGTACATAGTAGCAGGAGGGATCAGAAGGATTGATGCAGTCAGAGACTTTGATGACAGATGCATCATACTGATTCAGGTTGGATATTTTTTTGTTTCTGGAGTTGCTGGAGCAACAAAACTAGGGAGAAGTGTTGCATGCAGAACATTCCAAAGGTTCAGGATCAGGATCGAGTTGAATTCCTTTCTTGTTGTGAGGGAGTGTTGAGAATAGCAACAAGAAATACTAAAAATAACATTCAGAATATTCCAATTTTAATTTGTCCTTGAATTAAAATTCAAATTTAGTCTCACTGGCTATTTGAAAAATAATTAATTAATTCATCTTGGATTAATTAGTTGGAGAAATTCAAGCTAGAAGTCTTTGTGAAGTCATGCAACAGTTATCCCTTAAATTAAGGAGATAAGGATGAGTTGTAATTGAGTTGTAATTAGTTAGCTCAGTTAACTGAGTTATGTCCAGTTAAATTAGTTCCAAACAGTTTGAGGAACTAATTGTGAGTTCAGTCAGTTAATGCATGCATGCATCCAACTAGTGTACTCTAGATAACTGAAGATTCTCTCATCAGTAACTCATGCATGTCTATTCAGAGAAAGACCCAGTTGAGCTAAATGTCAAGGACAGGTTACTATCAGTTGCATGAGTTTTCCTATAAAGGAAACTCATCCATGTAGAAGGAATAGGGTTCCTTGAGGATTGCGCAGTTTTACAAGGTGTGAGATCAGTGTGGGTGATCAATGTTACACTTGGTAATAGGAGGATCACCCAGGAGAAACAACGCAAGGAAATAAGAGGCTTGGAGGGCAGAGGAGAAGGTTTGTGAGAAGCCTTGTTTTCCTGTGAGCATCCAGGAGGATTGTACTGAGAGCTGGATAGCTCTGGGATCTAAGGATTTGTGTAATTCTGATATATTTCCACCTTGTATGATAATATAGATAGTGGGGTTTTTTGTTGAGGCTTTCCCCTGAGTATTCTTCTACGTTTCATGTGCATTGATTCTTCTTCTGGTTATATGTGTTCCACTTAATCTTGCTCAAATCTATTAAGCTTCCGCAAGTTTGCTTGTAGAAGTAGATTAAAGTATTTTGATTTAGCTATATTGGATTATCAGGTTAATCTACAGTCAGAATTTCTACATGTAGTTCCGCTTTCCTCTTGTCTCCCTTGTATCGATCCTGTCGCTCCTTCCTGTACTTAATCCGCTTGAGAAGTACCCTATAAACACAACAGAAAACAAAGAATCAATCAAAGCATACGATCTATTGAATATAAGTGAAAGGAATCAGATACAATTCACACATATAAGCATTATGAAACAATACAAACATATGGGAAAAATGTTCAAACACTTTATTAGATAGAAGAAGGAATTACAACCATTGGTGTCTGATTCAAAGCCATTCCTCCAGCTTGGATCCCATCCACATCACATCAAAAGCATGACAAACTTGTAGCATTACAATACTTGCTTCAAAGCCAAATCTCATAGCAGCATTATCTCCTTACAATTCAACATAATCCAGCCCCTAATCACTTAGATGAGTGGTCAATTTATAGGAAGATGAAGGAGATTTTGTCATAAATGGTGGCATTGAATGGCCTTCCATACTTAGAATTAGTTCCATGGAGGAAGGGATGAGAGGATAGGATGCACCTTAACTCATTCCTCATCCATTTTCAAGCTCATAGGATTTGATAAGTGAGTGAAACTTCTAGATGACTCCAAAATATAAGAATATTCCCTAAACCCTATGTGAATTTTGCTCATTCTCGCCCAGTGTAGGTGAAAGGAAGCCTAAGTGCTCTGTAGAACACCTTGGCAATGGACTCAACTGCTCTGTAGCGCACCTTCATAAGGGTTTACCTGCACTGGTCCCTCTAGAGGCTATTTCCGGATGTCTTCAAGTCATGGAACTGTCTGGGAAGGAGGCATTCAAAGGGGTGAATTGTTTAGGGCATGTAGCAACTAAAATTAGGGTTTGATGAGCCCTAAAACATTGATATGGATGTTGGGATTTGATGTGCCCAATTGGATCTGTAACACTAATGAGAGGACACCTTGACTTTGTTTAAATATTCCAACTGTGATTCTAGGGCAAGTTACAACTCTTCCCTCGGTAGTCTTGCATAAGCCCATCCAAATATTTGTTAAAAAATAAGAAATGAACACTTAAATCAAAATTACCTTTGTGATGGTCTTTCATAATGACATCTTCTAGTTTGCATCAGCATCTTGCATACATATCGACGCACCCCCCAAAGATATATATATATATATATATATTTTCAAGGGTCTCTTTCTTTTTCCAGAATCCATTAGAATCTTCATATCTTTCAGGGAGATGTCCTAGTCAAATATTCTTGGTCTTTGGATGTTAACTTCCTTTTTCCATGGTTGCATATCACATAGTATCTTCTTTCCTTTCTTCACACACTTCATTCCCAAGAACTTCCAATAGATTTCCTCCAAATAATGTCAATGAACTCATACTTCATATGATGACATATTATGTTGATTTCATCTAGTGAATGTGTGACCCATGCATTCTTACATCCCTTCGAGGGAGGAGATCCTTCCTTTTGATTATGATCTCAATATAGATAGATGATCCATGTTACCTACAACCATTGACATGACTCAACAATATCGAATGTAAGCATACATACCTCATTTTTCCTTTGGGTCATCTAGACTTCCTGTAGCAACTCCCTTGATTGAAAAAACTTCAATCCCTTGCTCTACTTCTTTTATGTCATCCATTATCATCCCATGAATTCCACAAGTTTAGAATTCTTGATGAAACATTTACTTCCTCTCTTGATCAATGAACCTTTCGATGAAGATTCCATCAAATAATCTTGAGGATCTAGAGTATTTCCATCTAGAAGATGTTTCCTTTTGACTGATGTATGATGATATTTGACTTGGATGACCATTTTATTTTCCATAAGTGCCACTTATGTTTCCAATGAGGTTTCCAAGGGTTATATCCTCCGTTTTTGACTTCCATAGATTACAACCATCTTTCATGCTTCTCTATGATGATGTCTGTAGCTCTTGCTTTCAATGCCTTCTTGATGCCATGATGCATCTTCATTTTCTTAGTAAATCATAATAGTCATATCTTTCAATAGAAGACTTAGGAACTTGAAAAGAACTTATGTGAGGAAGTCTATCTCAGTAATATAGATCTCTTACATCCTCTTTCTTGGACTTCTTCTTTTCAACTTCCTCTACTTCTTTGGTGATATGGGCTTCTTCTCTCCCTATTTTGTTATTATCCTTCTTGGTATTAGGAAAATATTTTTTTGTAGTTCCCATATTCTTGACACTCATAGCATTGAATCTTAGTCATGTCCTTCTTTTTCCGAGAACCAAACTTCCCAAATTTTCCTTTTCTTCTTGTCATTGTGGCATAAGATTGATTTTTCTAATCTGCTCCCACATTAGATTTGGCCTTTAGTGTAGATTATTCAATATTTCACATTGACCATAGATACTGGAATGGAGTATATTATTTCTTCCCATAAATACTTGAAGTAAATTTACACCACTCCTCTGGTAATGCATTTAATACAACTATAGTCATTTCTATATTAGACATGACTTCTCCCAGATCTTGTAGTTGATCCATGATTTCATATATCCTCATAAAGTATGAGGCTATTCCATATTACACTGACATATTCATCTTGTAAACATCTTGTCTTAATGATATGACTTCTCCAGTAGTTCTTACGAAATACAACTCTACCAATTTGTCATAGATTTATTTTGAGGTTTCGAGTTTAAATACATATGGGATGAGGGATCCTTGATGGATTCTATGAGAATTTTGAGACCTAACTACCCCTTTCATATACTTTGCACGATCTTGAGCATATTCCTTTCCTGGTTTAGTGATAGATCCTTTGACATGTCCCATAACCTCATTTTGAATGAGATTTAGATATGTCCTTTTCTTCCATCTAAGATAGTTTGAAGCTCCAACCAATTTGTTGCTTTCCTTGCAAAAATGCATTTTGAAAAATTTAGTTGTGGACATAAATATAATTACTTTATAGGATGCTCCTTCTCCTTGCTTATTCCTTGATGTTTATGATGATATAGAGAATAGAAAACTTCTCCTTGATGAAGATAGTTTTCTTCAATAATGATCCTTGATCTCACAGAGAGGGAGATCCCTTTTTGATGGTGAAGTCTTATTTGTGAAGATCAATGATCACTTGTTGATGATGTATTCAATGGTAGCAATATTGTTTCAATGAGAGAGAGAGATCGCCTTAGAGTATTCATGACAACACCTTTTGACCTAACTTCCTTTGGATGAATAGTCTTCAAAACACTTCAACTTGATTCATAGATCTTTTCAACTTGAGTAGATGTAGGGTTTTGGCCTTCTTTTCTTGATGATCATCCCAATACTTCTTTGATCTAGGGTTTTGATGATTTCTTTGTAGATCTTGACTTCAAGATGATCTTCACTTTGACACCTTCCTTGAGATTTGATCCTTGAGTGCCCCTTGTTAAGATGCCCTTCCTTTTCTTTGTTACCTTAGCTCTGATACCATGTTGAGAAATCTAGGGCATCGAGGTTAAGTTATTTCTCTTCAATTTTATAACTTCTTGTGAATGCTTTTTACTTCTTAGATTAGGATATTCTTTTATCTTATGTTATTATAGTTATTCTTCATAAAACAACTATCAATGCATAAACCATAAAGAGACAAGAGACACAAAATATAGGCTATCATCTAGGGCCAAAACCTGTCCTTATTGAGAGGAAAACCCGAACAAATTCTTCTTCTTATAGAGATTCCAATTTACGAATACGAAGACTAAGACTCTAGACCATTTTTTCCACTCCAAGACCAAGCCACAAACCTTCCTTGATGAAATCCTTCTTGAAACCAACTTGTTGCTCTTTCCTTCTCCTATGGTCAACGCAAGTCAAACTGTCTGCACTATTGCAATTTCATCCATAGATATGAAACCTTGACTTATCTTATACCCTTAAAATTCTCACGTGTGAGCTATTTAGAGGTATCTTCCTTCTTTGCTTTACTAGGAGACTCAATCTTATGACCTCGTCTGTGATATACGTTGATATAAAGATATTCTTCTGTGTTTCTTTGCTGACCTTGGAAACCCTACTGCAAAACCTTTAACATATGCCACATATACGAGGAAAAGTTAACCAAAACAGTGCCTAAATAGCTCTGATTCTTCTCCTTCTTCTTGTGCTAAATGAGAGGCTTCTACTTCTCTTTTTCACACTTTCTGTACTTCAAACGCATGACCAAATTCAGTGCCTAGAATGAAAGTTGAGTTTCCTATAAATAGTAGTTTTCCCATGCAAATTAGCAAACATGACTTGGAGACAAGGATGACATGCCTTTTGGAGATTATCTTTCTTTCATCTTGAGATGACTTGAAGGAGAGGTCTTGTGATTGTCTTGGAGGGCTTTCATGATTATTTTAATGACTCATACAAAATGTAACACGCTCAAGAAGGGTCCTTCATACATGATATTGACTCAAGTTGACTTTTATGACCAGATGACAAAACCTAAAGGCTCATAATGGGAGCCATTACTAAAAATAAAATTCCTTTCTCATGAAACCCATGAGACAAGCATTACAATAATAATTTTATTTTTCTTCTTTTCATAAATTACATAAAATCACAATTACATGTGTCATTATGAAGACCGAACCTAGTTACATTTTTCAATAGTGAAGAGAATACAATGGCAATAGATTGATTGGCATGACTAGCATGAAGATGGTCTCTTCTTGGCGAGGAAAAATGCCTCTCGAGTCCCTATAAATCTAGAGGGTGGATATGTTCTTTCTCTGGATTCCCTTGATGGTTTGGGTGGAAGATTGTGTCCTTAGATTCCTGGAGGGAGGACCTATGAAGCCTTTCTAGCTATGATTTTACAGTGGGTTCTAGATTCCCCAGGGTGGGTGGAACCATTGTGTTTAGGGTGGAGAATTGCTTCTCTAGACTCCGTTGATAATCTAGGGTGGAGGCAGCTGGCCTCTAGATTCCCTTCTTGTGCTTCGGTGGAGAAGAAGCCTCTAGATTCCCTAGGTGTTTTGATTGGATTCCATTGGGTAGATGAAGGGTGGAGACTTTCTTCTCTAGATTCCCTTAACATTCTTGGGTGGAGGAAGCTGGCCTTTGGATTCCCTGTCGTGCTTGGGTGGAGAAGAAATCTCTTAATTCCCTTTGTTTTGATTGGATCCATTAGGTAGTTGGAGGGTGGAGGCAGTTGGCCTCTGTATTAACTGTATCTTACTGGACTACTGAGTGGTTGGTGGGTGGAGATGGAGGTCCTATGGAGTCCTTGTTTCAATTGACAATTGGTGTTTCACTCCTTTTTGCAAGCCCCTTAGTCTCTAGAATCTCGCTCGAGGGTGACAATTTCAAGTGAGCTTCGCTGCAGCTATCTATGGTTGGGTGGAGAGTCCTTGTCCCAAAATCAATTTCCCAAAATATTCCATGATAAGTGTTCTTATGCATTTGCAATACTAAGGAATGTGTTTTATATTTTTGGATTGAAATGTTGTGCTATGTGAAATGCTTGACTATGTTTTTAATAACACATAATAAATAACATACGGTGTAAGGTATGAAAGTATTGAAAGGGTATGTGAGTATCTAAACTAAAACATGGCAACACTTGACATAAATATCTCTTTTTATTAATGTAGAATGATAACATTAGAGACTGCCTGTTTGATAGGGTCTACAAATATATATATATACTAGCTACAACTTGTGCTACAATTTATATGGAAATGTGTTGATGCCAAGGATTACCTCCTCTCTTAACTTTAATAACCTATGATCTTACATGAGGGGATATTTAGTCTATTGATATAAATGCCCTGATGTGGGGCTACATTACTCATTGACCTAGGTTTGGTCCAAAGGACTTATGTGAATTCTGAGCAGCATCTCAAATTGGAGAGGACGTGGCCACTTATTTCCTAGATGGCTAATAGTAGCCTTCATGTTCGAGGTGCAGTATCACGCCCATAAGGGAAAGTTAGTGCGTCACAACTAATAGCCAAATGCCCTTGAAACCCATGAATGGAGCCATAGATCTTCTTGCAAGGTTGCTTTAAGGCATGATGCTTTTGGCATGTACCAGGAGAGGTGGAGGCCCTTCAAGAGTCCACTACAAGTCCTTAGATGTGTCTCGCCAAAATTCCACCAGTGCCTTCATGTTTGGAATTCCTTATCCCTATGTGGGAAATTCTTGAAGGTTGAGAAATTCACCATTAAGAACCTACCCATAGGATGCATGCCTATATTTGATCCCTCAAAAGGATTTTCTCATCCCTTCGAAGAATGTCGATCTTTGTGTGGCCTTCATGGTACCTCATGAATATCATGGACTTGGGAAGAGCGACTCTATATTAAGCTTAGGAGGATAACACTAGTAGGTGCCTTAATAAGTCATAGTGGCCATGGTGGAGCGTCGATATAGATATAGATGATTGCTGATCTTCTACAACCGAGCCATAAGTAAACCCATTCTAGAATGATGAAGTTGCACTTATAGATTAATTGAAAAATTTTATCCTCCAATATGAGGAAAATCTAGTTGTGGAAGTTCCTGATTGGTGTTCTCAAATTTGCCTTATCGCTATTGGACAAATGAAGATGACATGTACTAAAGCAAATATCTCAAAGGTACGTTCTTGTAGCACAAAGGTACAAAATGGATGAGTGGGAGCTGGGCCAGTGGGACTCACAACTTGGAGGAAGGGAGTGTTCATTGGTTGGGATGGAACCAAAAGGACAATTCATCCCTGACGCCATATCCTAGAAATGTGCAAGGGTTCTGTTAAAAGGAGCACCAAGGAGTTGGGACCAAGATGATGTGTCCCGGTGGTCCCCACCCCAGAGGTACGAAAGGGGATAATGCTTGGGAAATATTGGGATAGTGTACTGGGGTGAGATGGTGTGAGATGATGTGGCGTTGTAACCCATGGGCCAATCGAAAGTAAGGGCCATGCATATAAATGACCCACTGGCCAATTGAAAGTAAGGGCCATGCATATAAATGACCCACTGGCCATATGTCTCGGAGGGTCAACCCTGGAATACCAAGAGACGAATGGTATAGGAGCGTACCTGGATGGTATGTGTCAGGATGATGTGTCACCACAACCACGTGGGACAATAAGAAGTGATGGTATGTAGAAGGGAATGGTCCACAATCTCCATGTGGCTCAGAGGTGTACATAAGAGTGACAAAGTGAGTTGATGGGATGAAAGCATCAGGATGATGTGTCTCAGAGGCCCCATCCCAAAGGTATAATGAGAGCATGGATGGGAGCACCGGGATAAGGTGCAAAAAGATGACATGGTGGTCCAACATCGTGGGAGGGTCTGGAAAGGTGGGTCCCCAACCTGACATCATGTATGTGTAAGGAATCCATGGTGGTTGCGATGGAACCTAGAATACGCTTCCGAGAGGTGCCTTGGTGTGTTTGGAAAATTGTCTTAATTTTTTCAAAGTTTACATGAGCCATTGATTCAACAATGGGCAGGTTTGGAAAACCGCCCTTTCTGACACCCCTACCCTTTTTAACCTACGGCCATGTTGACCCGATGAAATGCGTTGATTAGGTGTGAGAGAATCATGGACCGTAAAATTAGATCCCCTTGTGTAGGAGAAGAGATAAGAAAAGGGAACCTAAGGAAACAATTTCTTTTTTAATCCCATTCCACTAACTTTAATTGAGGGGTTGGGTAAGCAGGTAACCTCCCCAATGGTAAGCAAGTGGGATGGTGTTGTTACAGTTTTGTATATTTTATGTTATTGATTTTTCATTCAACCTGTTTGAAACTATCAAAAAAAAATTCAGGCAAAGCGTTTAAAAAATTAAATGAAAAATATCATATGAATTTGAAAATGTCAAAATCATATGCCATTGGATAGAGGAGAATCCAAAATGATCAACTCCACCACCTAAGGACAAATAATGCCTTAGGTCCACCAGGCTACAAAATGGTGTGGTAGAGAAACTGCAGAAGGGGAGTTAAAACTCTATTTTTTAGGCCCTCAATAGCTCGATTGAGAACTTGAAAAGATTGATTGAGTGCTTAAGGTAAAATTTTGAATAGCTTGATCGAGCTCTTGACATGGTTATATAATAGCTTTATTGATCTATAGCTTGATCAAGCTATGATATCTCGATTAAACCATTTCAACCATAACTTACCACCGACCGAAAACCCAACTATATTGATGACATTGATTAGGAGTCTACAAATCTAGTAGCTCAATCAAGCTATTGCTTGATCATGCTCCTACTTCCACCCAGGAAAAAAGAAAACAATACAGAGCCAAATATTCATTCATAGAAAAATAATAGAGAACGTTCATTCATGGAAGAATAACGCAATGTGGAAATTACATAAAAATTGACAACAAACATGGGAAATTGGAGAATTCGATCTCAAAAAGGAGAGAAAGTGCCAAGAAGAGAGGAAGTGTTATAAAAAATCTAGAGAAAGGATGAGGAAAATACGACATACATTGAGATAACAAGAAGATTATGCAATTCAACAAATTCATACAAATTCAGGTGAATTTTTGTATCATTTCTCATAATGCCTGCTCCATATTGTATGCCTTAGGAAATATGATTCAAGACAAGAAAAAAATTGAGAATGAAACAATAAATCTAAGATAAAACAAGCAATGAAAGTAATACCATGTATTTAAAAATTGAGATGCAACAACAACTAAAAAAATCACTTAGAGTGATTAATGGTTCATTGCAAATCGGAAACCACTTGAATTCATGCAAATTGTGAACTACCTTCAAATTGTAATGGTGGAGGTTAACCCAAAGAAACTAAGAATGTGATTTAACCAAAGAAAAATGTTATATTTCCATATATTATTTTACATGAATAACAATTCATGACAATATTTACAAGAGGGTTTAGCAGAAAGGGTTGTCACATCGATGCTAAAAAACCTATAAACATTAGTTTGATTGAAGCTTGATATCCTTGTAAGAGTTAAAAGAGATAAAAGGTGTCAATATCTAGAAGGAGCAAGAGTATCCCTCCTTCTAATGTGCATGTTGACAAGACATTATTTGTTAAAAACATATATCAACATTAAATATTCATTACATCCGTCATCATAACATAATGGTTCCTTGAATCCTAAATGGTGATCCCTACCTTTGAAAACCTTACAAGTTTCTTCTTTCAATCCTCGTGAAGGTTATGAGAATTTGTTAGAAAATATGATTTTTAATACATACAGAGTGTAGTGTAGATTCGTGCTTGCACAAAAAGGAGTCTATTATTGCATATCACTACAATACTCCACGCAAGACTCATGATTAATCAATATTAAATTATATATTATAAATGAAAAAGAAATAAATTAGCATGTTCGCATTGGTAATAGGCTAAACATTTACAATGTTAATGTTCTTAGACTGTGGCAATATAAATGTCGAATTTCATCTAGTTGTTTCTCAACATTAATTGTCAAATATATTGCAAATTATGCTTCAAAACTAGAAAAGAGGTTATAAAAATGTCAAGATTTGATGAAAATAATTGAAAACATAAAAGACATTGGATATCCTTATTCACACATGCATAAAAAAGGTTCCTTGTAGAAACATATAGTTTTTAAAATCCTCTTACCCCTCCTTGTGCCCTAGTTGATTGTTGTGCTAAAATTTCCATGTACATTCTCCCCAAAAAAGCATTTAAATCACTTGTGCCACTCTTCACCACAAATGATACAATGAACATCCATTGTTGATAGGAATTTGAAGCATCTTCCTTGTTCTCTCAATCCACTAAAACCTCTATCTCTTGATTTCTTTTTGTTTCCTTATCAACAATTTCATTTGTCTTCTCATACTTCTCATCCCACACTTCTTCCACTTTTTGTTTGGAATTGTGAAATTCTCTATAGTTATGATAAGTTATTCCTTTAAGAAAGTTCTTACTTTTGTTTTAGGGTAATTTTAGTTACACTTTTTAGAATGCTAAATGATATGATGCTTCTAATGAAGAAAAGTTTTTCCAACTAATTTGATCTTGAATAATGATTTTCAAATATTAACATACTTAAAAACTAGTTGAATATGTTCCCTCTTGTATGGAGTGTGTATTTATGTATTGTATGTTTTTTTTAATCATAAATTATCTTATAATTAAATTTGTAAAAATATAGATATAGATATGTATTTTCTCTTGTGAATTCAACTTGGCCCTTCAATTAAAAAATCACTAGCTTGATTTTTCAAGAATCTCCCATTCTCCCAAGTTCAAAATATTCTCCATATCATTAAGTTACTAATAATTCCCTCAATATGTATTGAGATTTCCTATATAGGAATAGACTTTAATCTCTATTAGTCTTTAGTTCAACAACCTTGCAAATTATTACACAATATCTTTTTCATCAACTTTGCTATATTCATCCTCTTCTCATTTTTGGGACACTCTCCTTGGCTTCTTTAGGTTTTATTTACTCTCCAATTCTTCTAATTTTATTCCTAACACCTATGCCTTTTTTAATCACTTTTCTCTTTCCTTCTCTTCTCACAATCCCTTTTACTTGACATTCGATTTTCATGGAAATGTTTGATGAATGAGACAATGAACACAAATATAATATCATACTTGTCGTAGGGATCACTTTTAGTTTGAAATTTATATAGTCTTTTGAAGAAATGAAAAATTGTTGCTAAGAAGAACTAATTTTGAAAAAGATCAAATGATTCACTTGGTAAATGTGACTTGTTGTGAAACCAAACAAAGCTTCAAACCCATTCACTACTAAAATTTTGTGGTTATATAACAATAGATCACCTTTATCACACACCCTTTAATTCTATGCCCAAATGGTTAAGTTTTTTGATTTCTTAAACATGTGACGGGAGGAAATTGAAAATATATTATTGTTTGTGGGACTAGATTACTTAAGAAATAGGTATATTGACTTTGAAACTCTTTTACAAATTTCATACCTTCAACTAGTTTGCAAATTTCTTATCCTTTACATAAAGTTGGATTACAAACAAATACTAAGTAAGCCTTTTATAACTTTAAAACAAACTTTATAACCTAACTAAAATGATTATAAACTTTTCATGATGATAACTCAAATGAAATACAATAAAAAAATATTATTGAACAATGTTTTCATCATTATAGAAACATTTCAAATTTTGAGGAAAAATTACCTGCACAAATGATAAGACTTTAATCCTTTTAATATTTTTTCCCCGAGGATATATCAGGGAAAATCCACGTGAAGGGATCATGTCCCATCAAATTATTAACAGAGTCTAACCCATGGGCGTCGAGAAGAATTGACCCCATGACCTCCCATTAGCGAGGTGCTTTAACAACGAGAACTAGACCTATTGAGCTAACCATTCAGGTTATTTAATCGTTCTAATATACTTTTAGTCTCTAATAAACTTTTTATAAAATAATTTTTAGCTTTTAATAAAAATGTTTGACAACTTTGGACATATTTTTTTAATCTAAGATACTTGATTACCATTCTCGAAATATTATAATTTTCTACTTGCCAAACGCGTCAATCCTAGTATCCAATTCATTAAAAAATATTTGGATGGTAGCTATAAATAAAGGCATCAAAACAAATTTTGAATTGTGGTATCCCTTAAAGTTAAATTGTGATTTATGCCTAAGCAACAAATTTGAGCTATTTCAATGGATTGGTTTGATGAAATTTATTTGTTCATATGGTTAATCTATAATGGTTTCATGTGACTTTGATTTGTTCTAGGCATCAACATGTATAAGTTGAGTAAATATTAAGAAAATGCATATTAAAAGGTAAGTATACATATGTTTGAATGATTCTTTTTTAATCTTTAATTATCAAGTTACTTAATTAAATTTAGTTGGTATTGAAAATATAATGTTTGTCAAACCAATAATTTTCCTTCTCCCTATATGCTAACATAACGTAATTAGTAAAATTAAGTGGCCCATTATCTACACATCTTTTCTTTTGCAAGGAACAAACATCACATAGTGTAATTAGAGGAACTGTAAAGGATCATCACATATCCACATACTTGCAATTCAAATACTTTGTATGTCCACTATTCACCTTGCACACACCATCACTACACACACTGTTAGTGTCAGTCTTTTCAGCCTTCCTCCAGTGATCAAACATGCTCTTACAAAGTGATTTTAAGGTGTCAAGGTCAAATTTTGTTATTTCAGTGAGTCTTCAAGCAAAATTTGGTCACTAGGCATTAGGTCTAGGGTTTGATTTTACCCTTTTCAAAGTTGTCCAAATGACGTTCCATGTCACCATTCAACTGAGTGTACCATCATTCAAAGGGTTGTCATCATCATGTCAAGTTCCACTGGGTCATTTTACACCTTGTTCATGCTTCAGTTGCACCTAGGCAAGGTTCATTTCCCTCTCTTAGGGTTTTGAAGCTAATTTATCTTGGATGGTATAATCATTAGCAACACTTGTATCCTGATGTTCATACACCTTCCCCTATCCTTAATGTACCTTATTGAACAATTCCCATCACTGAGATCCCCCAAATTGCTCATTTTCACACAAACCCTAGTTTCTTGCTACAACCTGGCAATTTTCTAGGCTGGACCTGTGTTTTGCCTTTTTGGACCCCTTCCCCTCACTCAATATTTGAAATTCCACTTTCCCCTGATTCTTAACATCCCTCCCTACTTCCAAAAATTTTCCCAAGAATTTATAAGCCGCTTATCCCCTTCATTTTGCTTCATTTCGACAAATCTCTTGTTCCACACATCGGGATAGGTTCTACTCCAATGATGTTTCTGAGCAGTAAAAGACGAATTTGGGAAAAATGAGAGAGGTTTTTGTCCAAAACATGCCAAGGAAGAAAAAAATCCTTCACTTTTTACACAGGTGTCATAGTTTTGGAGAAATGTCAAAAATACAATCGCCTCGGGAGAATTGATGCACCTATGAAGTGACCTTGGGAAAATCAAGTTTTCTCCTAGCTCAATTGGCCAAATGACTTGTTTGATGAGCCAAATGATAACTAGACACAAAGAGATTTTCAATGAGCTATCATGAGCTCAATTTGGAGTTGAGGAAGGCATTCAAAAGTTGACTATAACAACACTTTGCCTTTTGGCACATTTTGACCAGTTTTGGGAGATTTGATTTTTGACAGGGCAAATGAACTCCAAATTGCAAAATTCCAGTTGGGTTGGAAATTAGACTCAAATAAATTTCAAACGAGCTATCTTTCGACCAATTTTGACACCGGGAAGGCCTCCAAAAGTCACCTGAAAAAAGGTGCGACACACATAGAGAGTGCGGCGCACTAGGAGAAATTTTCCAGTGTAAATTTACACTGGTGCGACGCACATGGGAGGCGCGGTGCACAAGGCTAAAAGGCCTGAATTTCATTGAAATTTGCCTCCAAATTTCTAGGTAGGGTCTAAATCATGGCTTGCTCATCAAATTTTATGGATGATATGGTGGTTCTTGGCTATGTTCAATTGCCACAACACTCATAAGACCAACCACTCAAAAAACATCAAAACCATGGTGGCTAAGGTTGCATAATTGAGGTATTGAGGCCAAGGTTCTATTTTCCTACCATTTTTCCCTCTCCTACCATTTTTCCCTATCCTCCCTTTCTCATTTTTCCTATTATCCCTACCCTAAAATACTACCAAACCCTATCCCCTATCCCTCCTCTTATTTGTCAACATAACACCCCAAAACCCTACCTTGTCAAAATCCCAAACCCTAAAACCTTACCCTACCCAAAACACAAAACCTACCCTATCAAAATACCCCAAAACCCCCTGTATATCCCTAAACAAAATTCTCTTATAAACCCCTATTCCCATTATATTATCCCCCTCCTAATACTCCCTTTTTAATTGTCCCCTTGGTGGAAGATTGTCAAAGCAAACTACAGCTCCACTATAATCAAAGGGCAGCCTAAATTTAGTTTACAAACAGTAGTCATGGCATCCTAGGTTTCATCAGAATATGCGGAGGAGACCCACAGTGATACAGCTTCAGGAGAACAGGCCCCCAGGAGACATCACTGGAGTGGCAAACATGTTAGAGATGAGCCAAACACCCTCACCGAGTTGCAGGCATGCCCTCTTGCTATGTCATGTTTCCAACACTTAGCATGTTTTGAATTTTGTCAAAGGGTGGCAAATGTTAGAGTTCATCATGAGTTGGCCCGTCTTTTTGCACTTCAACTACATGGAGGTCAATCTATCTTGGCTGGGGTCACTTTCACATTGACACCCAAAGCCATATCAGTGGCAACAGGCATACCAAATGTTGGAGAACAGTGGCATAAGAAGAAGAAGGTGGAGAGGCATCATTATGAGCCTTACATTAAGGCCAGTTGTTTGAGTCATCTCACGAGAGTTTTCCCGTTCATATTTTTGAGAGATGAGTATGCTCTGCTCATGAAATTGATCATGAAATACTTCAGTTGTGAGGGGAGGTTTTCTTGCCTTTATGCCTATCACATCAGGTTGCTCATGCACTTTACCAGGGTGCGAATGATGAACCTCCCATTTTTCATCTGCGGGAACATAGAGAGGATGAAAAATTTCATGTAGCACAAGACCCCTCGACAGTAGCTCAACAGTGTTTATCACTTTGCTCTTATCCGGATTTTGGTGGACCATCAGTTGGGATTGTAGGGTATTGCTTGGAAGGACTTCATCTCCCGTGACTTCTTTAGCGCTCCACAGGTAGTATCAGAGGTAGATCATGAGATAGGTGGCCCATCTCATCAGTATGAGCAACATGAGACTACTACTATGCCAGTATACATCACCTATCAGAGAGGTAGTAGACCCTTATTTGCAGCAGCAAAGTGAGTGTTATCTCCACCCGGGGTGGAAGGGGCCTCGCTTCCGACATCGGCATCACATGAGTAGGGCAGAGGTAAGGAGCCAGTGCAGGAGGAAGGGCCATCAGGTGAACGAGAGACCGAATTCGTTCTCCTCCATGATGATGAGACAAATGCAGAACCAACAAATGCAGAGCTTACAGAGATCATCCAGGAGCAGCAATCAGTGATTGAGTCCTTATCCCTTGACTTGGAGAGGTCCAAGTGGAACATGAAGTACCTGGAGCAGAGAAACAAGCATCTTGAGGATCAGCAGGCGATTATGGAGCTGCAAAACATTCGTGAGCATCGCCAAGCTGCTCAAAGGAGAAGAGTTGAGCTCACATCATTGGAGCAAGAGATCAATGAGGATCAGGAGGCCCATCTTGAGAGCATGAACATGCACTTGGAGAGGCTGCTGGACAAGGCCGATCAGGACCTTGCCTTACTGAGACACATGGCTTATCGTTACAGGACACGAAACATGAGTGCAAGGGCCTGGATAAGGAGCTTGAAGGCGAAATTGAGGAAAGCAACAAGAAAGGAAAAAGAGGCAAAAGAGAAAGATTGGCTTCGAATATTGGCTGAGGCTTCCTTGGCCCATCATAACACCCCATAGGGAACCTCCAGCCCAAATTTCAAGAAATTTGGGGAATTTTTGGTCACATCACAAATTTTTGGGCAAAAAACAGGGTTTTTCTCCCAGTGGCGCGACGCTAAAATTCTAGAGCTCCAAATGAGGAATGGTTTGCATTTTTGGATTCAGCATGGAAAATCACGACTACTGGTGCCCGGAAAAGAAATTTTGGCAAGAGATGAGTCTCCAAAAGGTCAAAAAACACCCAAAAATGGCCTCTCTGCCACTTTTTTGACACACAGGAAGTAGTCTTAGGAGAATGAAGATTTGGAGGGGAAAATGAGCACCAAATTTAAAAATTTCAGTGGGGTTAGAAAGTAGACAGAACAGGATTTCGAACAAGCCCACTTGGGCACATTTTGGACACTTGAAAGTGCCCCAAAACAGGCCCCAAAGTAGCGCGGCGCACAGAGGAAAAATTGCCAAATTTGCTTCCGTTTCGCGAAATTTCGATTCGTGACTTCTCCAAGTGGGCCCGCTCATCTACACTTCAGTTTTTTGGCACCAAAGGTAGAATTTAAAGCATTTTCTTTACATATGGGTTTCTATCCAAGTGGCGAAGGAAGGCAAACGGTCACCCAAGCCAAATGTCATGTTTGTAGCGCTGCACCTGTCGCTAATGGTTGGCTCTTCATCTCCATTTTCTAATGATTTGAGTAACTCCCCAACCCTTGGGTGTTCTATCTCTTCATGGCACATTCTATATATTGTATGTAAGCTATTTGCAAAGGGTTGGCTTGTAACTTTCTGGGAGACTGTGGGAAAGAAACTCTGTTTCTTCACTGTATATTTTTGACAGAGAATTAATGAAAGGCAGCGGCTCTGTTTCATGAGATTCTTGTGGTTGTGAGTGTAGTAAATGTGTCTCTTATGTTTTCATATGTATTTCGTTATGTTTCATAATTCAATTCAGGTTCATTTCCAGTGAAATTTTCTGAGTGAGATTAGGTAGAATTCAATTTTATTGCTCTACCTGTGGGAAAATTTCATGTTCAGTGTTCTTCTTCTGTTGAAAAGGATTCATGTTGCTATGCCCTTTTTGCACTCCTCAACAATCTCTCCGTTCCGTGTTATTCCAAACTAAATTGCTACACTTCCCGCCTGCCTTGGCTCACAAAGTAATCTGTGCCTTTGTATTAAATTCTCTGTTCTTTGCTGACCAATGGTCCCATACCATCCCAGAAGCTCAGTCATTCATAGAAATTGTTTCTTGTATTCCTATTGACTTACTAGCCTAAGATCAATATTTCACTGTAAGTCATCTCAGACCGTTTTTTGATTATATATTCACTGAGTGTGACTCAGAGAGAGCCCTCTCCTGTTCTGGTAGGGCTAGCTACCAGACCGAGCGTGGTTTGTGGTTACCCTAATTTTTGCCTTCCTTCAGCCTAAGGCAGATTTAGGTGCTAACACACACCAAATTCACTTAAACTTTGTGCAAAGGGTATCCTCTTTTGGAATATTTGCACTTAATGTATTTTGAGTTTACATTCTGGCACACCTTAAGCAAAGCGAAGAATCTTTTAAAATCAAACCTAACATGGACCAATTAAATTCCCCAT
This sequence comes from Pinus tabuliformis, assembly GCA_031772625.1. NCBI lineage: Eukaryota > Viridiplantae > Streptophyta > Pinopsida > Pinales > Pinaceae > Pinus > Pinus tabuliformis. The sequence goes on along the minus strand of CM062814.1, from coordinate 493,226,451 downwards.
AGGGGCCACAAAATAGTTTAATAGTTCAGGGTAAGACCACAAGGGTAGGAATCCCATAAGCGACCGTGGTTGTTTTTCATTTAAAAACATAGAAGTTTTATTTTACGGTTCTTTTAAGTCCTACACCATCCGGTGAAAAACGAAGAAACTCGTGAAGGGCACAAGGCTTAGATGACGGATTATCACATGCCCCCTTGTTGTCTCCCGACACTTGGAAGGGGTTATGGATCCAAAGTTGACACCTAGAAGCTGAGATTCACTCATTCCCACTAGACATAGGTAACTTAGTGTCTAAATCTTAGGGAATATTTCCCTATAGGTAGCAGGTACGAGAGTACTCCACGTGAGGCGATTTTGGTTAGGCTACTGGAAGCGTCACCAACTCTTTTGCGACGTAGCCCTACTATCCCCTACTATAACCCTCTACATACCTTGGTTGGTTTTTGGTTGCTGGAAGCATTGCTAGTACTTTCAAGACGTGGCCCAAGTACCCTAATATAAAATCTTCACAAGGCCCAATTACTACTTAAGAAGAAGGATGTTAGGTCCTTTTAATATTTTTTTCTCATATGAAAAACCTCACAAAAAAATTTTTGTTGATTGTTTCACACATTAGAATTAAGGAGAAAATTAACTATTTATTTTTCATTTTGTATTATGTATGCGATTCATTTGATTTTCTAAAATAAAACCCCCCTCATCATCTCTTCCCACACACTTAATAGGGAACCATAGGGGACCCAAGGTTACCCATCACTGTAGGTGCCCAGAAGATCTCCCACCATTATTGGGCGGAGTGCTTGGTCTCTCACCATTACGGTGTAGAAACACCATAGAATATAAGACCAAGCCACCATGTTTGGCACATCCATTATTAGAGCCACCTTATGGGGATCAATTCCTCTCAATTTACCCCCACCACCAGCCCTCAGGGAAGTACAAACACAGTTCCCTAGGGTACTCTAACCAACCCCGCTCTTTAAGGTACTCCAACCAATACTCGTCTGCAGTGTACCAATACCACCTTGCAGGGTGTTAGAACTTCGTAAATTTCTCCAGGCTGAGGAGAGAAATCCTAGAGGTAACCACAAATCAATTTTAGGCTAAGGTCCATCCTCCCTAGCCTTGGAGAGGGATCTCTCACTATGTTCTTCTATCAAGCAATTGAATGACTTAAGGGATTTGGGTTTTAGGCTGGTTATGATAATCAAGTGAAAAAGTTTTTATAATTGTGGCTAGAAGGTGAAAGAGAGATTCCATTGGGCATGGAGTCAAAATAATAATTGAGTAACCAATCACAATCAACATACTAGTTGGAACTAGGGCGAGGTAGGAAGAATTATGGATTTAAAAAATTGTTGTAGTATGGCTGAGATGAAATGAGAGTGAAGATCCATTAAATATAAAGCATGCATAAATTAATCTTATATCTAATTGATCTAGGTGGATCTTTAGATACAATGGCATGGAAAACCTCAAAAATAAAAGTGCTCATAATGAAGTTGACCTAGGACCAGAGCATAGATCTCGTCGTCCTGATTCCAACAACGCAAACGACACTTCAATCCGAGTCTGGATAATGAAGTTATTGCGAAAAGAAGGTTGCTTTGTTCCCTAGGAAAATGAGGCATTTTCATTTAAAAATGGAATTTTAAGCCTTAAAAGGGAATCGCATTGGAAATCGTGCAGAGGGTGGATATTAAGACCCCCGATCAACGGAAATATCGGGTCGGAGGAAGGCAATATATATCGGCGATATCGGAACTAGGCAGGGGCCGACTTGCGATTGTGATCAGCAAGCGATTAGATCGGCGGGATCGTTATTGGCGATCGACAGACCAGAACCCGGGGCCATTGTATGAGAGGGATGCTGATGCGATTAGCCGACGCCAATATCAGCGATCGACGATCGGCGGTCTACAATCCCCGTTAACAAAACTAGTGATAGAGCGATGCGCCAATTGTGATATTGGGCCCAGACCTGATAAGTATATATGCTCGATTTAATAAAGTTGAGGTCTGGGCCTTAAGGATTTGGTCAGATTTTTAGTGTATTATGGTGGTTTTAGTGTAGTATCGCTTGGAACGTTAAAAGCTATCTTTGGGCTTTGTTGCACCCACCGACCCTTCCATCCAAACGACCTCTATCTTATGCCAAAACAACCTTGATTTAAGAGGGATTTGTCCTAACAGAGACATTATAAAAGCCTGATATATGGAGAAAAATGGAAGGAGAGGATTTTCAGCACGTTGTTCGAGGTAGGAGAGATTTCAGGTGGCCGATAATGCATTTTGTATATTTTGGACAAGTTTTAGATGTTTTCAGCCCCTCTCAACACCACAGACGCATTGGTGCTGCCCACTTCTCCATCTGAGTTTTCCTTTTCTCAACCATCTTCCAGAATGGAGGTATAAGCCTCTTTTGATGTATTAGATGATTGCATTCTCTTCTTTTTATGCCATTTAATATAAAGGCCTCCCCATTGACAGAGCAGGGCCTGGAGACGTAGTCCAAGTTGGACGAACTCCGTTATCAAGTCTTTGTGTCTTCCTTAATGCTTTTTATGTGTTTCTTCTTCTTTTCTTGTGTGCACATTATGATTCTGTGTTAAGATAAAAATTTTACATGTGATTATTTTCATACATCTATAAATGAAAGTATCCTGGATCAAGTGGTATTAGAGCAGGTCTTTTTAGATGTGAATTGCATGTTTGTATGGTAACAAGAGACAGACTCCGAAGAGGCGAAGGGGAATTAGAGCCTTTCGATCCCGAAGTGGGGCATTCACATCGAAGGAGAAACATGGCAAAAGATGAAGCTCATCTTGAAGAGGAGCACAATTTCCACAAGACTTTCTATTCAATGGCAAAGAATATCAGTAAGCTAGTTTTAAGGCTGGAGAAAGTAGAGGAGAGAAACCCAGAAGGACAAGGTTCAACACATAGGAATGGTGGAGAAGAACCCCCTCCTTCTCCTTCCGGGAGTGAAGGTTCTCCTTCCTCTCACCACCATAATCATAGAAATTCAAAGGATGCATCTAAGAAGCCTTTCTTTAAATTAGATGTTAAATTTGATCTTCCCATGTTTAATGGTGAAAGCAATGCACAAAAGCTTAATAATTGGATTAGGCAGATTGAGGTCTACTGCAGGATTTAGCAAATCGTGAAGGATGAGGCAAATATTTAGCTGGCCTCTCTACAGCTGAGCAACACCGCTCTCGTTTGGTGGGAGAGAAGATTACAAAGCAGTAAGAATGTGGGTAAACTCTTTTCCTCATGGCCTGATCTTATTTCTACGTTAAAGGAATAGTTTTATCCCTTAGGATACAAGCAAAAATCTTTGATGAATTGGCAGTATTTAAGGCAAGGAAAAGGTCAGGATGTTCAGAGTTTTATAGAGGAGTTTAGAAAGAAAGCACTGAATTTGGGTATTTCACTTGATACACCTGAAGTTGTAACTAAGTATATTGGCTCATTGCATAGCTATATTAGGCATTCATTGTTGTTGTTTGAACCAACCACTATTGACTCAACCAGTGTAAAGGCAATTCATATTGAGAGCAGGGGAAAAAACAAAAAGGATGATCAGTCCAGAAAGCCACCATTCAAACCTTCCAATGGTAAATCAAAAACGAAATGGAAAGGAAAGGAGAAGAAAACGGTAGCAGCCAAAGAGGGAGAACGACTGTATTGCAATCATTGAAAAAAGGAAGGCCACGATGAAGATCACTGTTGGAAACAACACCTAGAAAAGTGTCCAAAGAAGTATGGAGGAAAAGGGAAGCAGAAGACAGTGGCAAGGATGCAACAAGACCTTGGATCGGATTCTGGAGATGAAGCGTTGATCACAGCAGTGGGAGCAAAAGGTACTCTTACACATCATGTTAATCTGAATCGCATGAAGGCACCAGTTCTGTAAATGAGTCCCTTCCTAATGATCAAAAGAGAATTGAACTGTTTCATATCAGATTTGTTGTAAATCACACCAAAGTTGAAACTTTGTTTGATATTGGGTCCCAAGCAAACTTAATTGTAGAATCCCTGGTAAAGAAACTTGGCTTAGAAAAAAAACCATACCCGAACCTTACCCGCTTAGATGGATACATGATAAAGCAAAACTAAATGTAACCAAACAGTGTAAGGTCAAATTTGTAATTTCTTCTAAGCTAGTAGACAAAGTAGAACTGGATGTAATACCTCCAGATATCTGTGGCATGGTGTTAGGGAGCCCATACCTGTATGATAGAAAGGCAGTCTTCTTTCATCATGAAAACAAATACCAAATCACAAAAGATGGGGTAGAATATATAGTAAGGGCTTATCAAAATAAAATCAATGCCAACCTTGTAAGCACTGGACAAATGAAAAGACTGGTGAATTCCATTAAGCGTTGCATGCTTATGGTTGTAAGGGAATTCACCGATGCTTTCCAGGGCTGCGATCAGGAACATAAACAGGAATTATCTGAATTAATTTCTAATTATGATGATCTGTTTCAGGAACCAAAGGGATTACCTCCGAAGAGGGAAATCCAACATGAAATCCATTTGCAGCATGATGCTCCTTTGCCAAATATTGGCATGTACAGGATGTCGACTATTGAGATGGAGGAAATCAAGAAACAAGTGCAGGAATTGCTGGACCAAGGGGTCATCAGGCTGAGCACCTCTCCGTGTGGCTCACCGATTGTTTTAGTGCCAAAGAAAGATGGCACATGGAGGATGTGCGTGGATTACTGCGCACTAAACAAAATTACGGTGAAAAATCGCTACCCCCTTCCATGCATAGATGATTTATTAGATCAATTAAAAATGTTGTTTATTTCACCAAGTTGGATTTGCGCAGTGGCTATCACCAGGTCCGAATCGCAGAACAGGACGTGTGGAAAACCGCCTTCAAGACCAAACAGGGGCTATTCGAATGGACGGTGATGCCATTCAGATTTTGCAATGCTCCAACCACTTTTATGAGGGTCATGAATGATCTCTTTCGGCCTTTCATTAATGAATTTGTTCTTGTATATTTAGATGATATACTTGTCTTTAGTAAGAGTTGGGCTGAGCATGTGTGTCATGTAAAGAAAGTGCTTGATGTACTGAAAAAAGAAAAACTCTTCGTAAAATTGTCAAAGTGTGAGTTTGGGAAAACCTCTTTGGGTTACCTAGGTCATATTGTTGGTCATGGTCAGTTAAAAATTGATCCCTCTAAAGTTGAAGCAATTGTAAATTGACCTAAGCCTACTAGTGTAACCAAGGTCTGTAGCTTTTTAGGTGCAGTTCAATATTTGCTAATTTCTCTATTATTGGAGCACCATTGCACACATTGACAAGTGTGAAACAGGTCTTCCAATGGGGAGGAAGACAGCAGAAGTCAAACGAAACATTGAAGGAAAAGATTAGCACCGCGCCAGTCTAAGCCTTACCTGATCTCCAACAGCCATTCGAGATCGAAACTAATGCCAGCGGTTATGCCATGGGAGCTGTACTGATGCAACAAAAGAAGCCGATTTGTTACCATTCTGAGAATTTTTCTCAAGCTGTGATAAACTATCCCACTTATGACAAGGAGCTTTATGCCTTGGTGCAGAGTGTGAAAAAGTGGAAACACTACTTGATTGGAAAGGAGACCATCATGGATCATTAGCCCTTGCAGTACCTTCAGTCACAAACCAAGTTACAACAATCTCATCATTTCAGGTGGATGGGTTTTCTTCAACAGTTTCATCTGGTAATAAAGTATAAGAAGGGCACTAGCAATAAAGTGGCCGATATGCTATCTCGCCCTCCTATTTCTACTTCTATTATTTTGCATAATGCTTCGTTGTCTTTTGAGAGTTATGCTGAACAATATGCTAACGATGATGACTTTAAGGAGATTTATGCAAAATTAACCCATGGTTCACAGGTGGAAAACTATCACTTCTAGGGGAAACTGTTGTATCACTTGGTAAATTGTGTATTCCCACAGGGGAAAGAGTACATGTAATTCGAGAGGCCCACACCTCTCTTGTGTCTGGACACTTTGGTGTCGAAAAGACTTTATGTCATGTACACAGATTTTGTTTTTGGCCTCATATGAAAAACATTGTGACTCGCTATGTAAACGGGTGTGTGATGTGTTCTGTTTCAAAGCTCTCTAATAGAAAACTTGGGCTCTACACACCACTCCCTATTTCGAGTCGTCCATGGGAAAGTGTGTCAATGGACTTTGTAGGAGGTTTACCTTTGTCTAAAAAGAGTCACGACTATTTGTATGTTTTTGTTGACCGTTTTATCAATATGTGTATTCTTATGCCTTGTAAAAAGCAAATTACTGCAAAGCAGACTGCTTCTCTTTTCTTTCAGCATGTTTGGGTCCATTTTGGATTACCCGCATCTATTGTGTCAGATCGGGACTCTCGCTTTCTCAGAGAGTTTTGGACCAGTTTGTGGAAGAGGATGGACACCAAATTGAAAAGAAGCATGACATTTCATCCACAGACTGACGAACAGACAGAGGTTGTAAACCGTACCGTGGTACAATTGTTACGAGGCTATTGTGGGAAACATCCCAAGTTGTGGGATGAACATCTACCCTATGTACAACATTCCTACAATCGAGCAGTGCATTGATCTATGTAGTGTTCACCGTTTGAGACATGATTTGGTTCCCTGCCAAAGGACCCTTTTGATATGGTCTTTGGAAGGGAAGATGGCTCCAGTGGATGTAATGATAGGGACAAAGCTCAATAGTTCATTCAGTGAATCCACTTGATTCACCAAGCAGTAAAAGAGTAGTTGGAGAAAAGTCAAGCCCGTTACAAGGCTCGACATGACAAACATTGAGTCGACCACCAATTCCAAGTGGGCGAAAAAGTGTGGTTCCACATCAGCAAGGACAGGATGAAGGGAGAAGGGAAGAAGTTGAGACCCATCCAGTATGGTCCATTCACCATATTGAAGAAGATTGGAAACAATGCCTTTCGTCTTGATTTTCCGGTGTATATGCAGATGTACCACCATTGATCATGGACACAGATGAGGTGGGCAGAGTTCCTACAGTCGATGATTTTGCACCAGAATATCTCGATGAGTTACCAGAGGACATCATCCTTGACAAAAGGACCAGGACTTCACAGTGAGGAGATGTGGAATACCTTCAAGTTGGTTTTAAGGGAATGCACCCCAGTAAGGCCAAATGGCTGGAGAAGGAAAAGGTGAGGGAACAGTTCCCTCACATGCAAATTGACTAGTGAAAGCTTTTGGTAGTCCAAGAGCTCCTCAATGGGGAGGACTGATCTAGGTGGATCTTCAGATACAATGGCATGGAAAACCTCAAAAATCAAAGTGCTCAGAATGAAGTCGACCTAGGACTAGAGCGTAGATCTCGTCGTCTTGATTCCAACGGCATGAGCGACACTTCAATCCGAGTCCGGATGATGAAGTTATCGTGAAAAGAAGGTTGCTTTGTTCCCTAGGAAAATGAGGCATTTTCCTTTAAAAATGGACTTTTAAGCCTTAAAAGGGAATCGCATTGGAAATCATGCAGAGGGCGGACCTTAAGACCCCTAATCAGCGATTGCTGAAATATCGAGTCGGAGGAAGGCAATATATATCGACGATATCGAAACCAGGCAGGGGCCGACTTGCGATTGTGATCAGAGATATAAAGCGATCGGATCGGCAGGATCGTTATCAGCGATCGGTAGACCAGAACCCCGGCTCGTTGTATGAGCGGGATGCCGATGCAATCGGCCGATGCTGATATCGGCGATCGATCGACGGTCGGCAATCCCCGTTAATGGGACTAGTGACAAAGTGATGCGTCGATTGCGATATTGGGCCCGAACCTGATAAGTATATATGCTCGATTTAATAAATTTCAGGTCCGGGTCTTAAGGATTTGGTCAGATTTTTAGTGTATTATTGGGGTTTTCGTGTATTATCACTTGGAACGATAAAAGCTATCTTTGGGCTTTGTTGCACCCGCCGACCTTTCCATTGAAACGACCTTTATCTTATGCCAAAACAACCTTGATTTAAGAGGGATTTGTCCTAACAGAGACATTATAAAATCCCGATAGATGGAGAAAAATGGGGAGGAGAGGATTTTCAGCACGGTGTTCGAGGTAGGAGAGCTTTGAGGTGGCCGATAGTGCATTTTCTCTGTTTTGGACAAGTTTTAGATGTTTTCAGCCCCTCTCAACGCCATGGACGCATTGGTGCTGCCCACTTCTCCATCTGAGTTCTCCTTTTCTCAGCCATATTCCAGAATGGACGTATAAACCTATTTTGATGTATCAGATGATTGCATTCTCTTCTTTTTATGCCATTTAATATAAAGGCCTCCCCATTGACATAGTAGGGCCCAAAGACGTAGTCCGAGTTGGACGAACTCCGTTATCAAGTCTTTGTGTCTACATTCATGCTTTTTATGTGTTTCTTCTTCTTTTCTTGTGTGCACATTATGATTATGTGTTAAGCTGCAATTTTTACATGTGATTCTTTTCATACATTTATAAGTGAAAGTATCCTGGATCACTAACTTCAGAAGAAAACATAGAAATTGTTTGACAAGCATGAGCAAGTTAAAAATGTAAAATATGCAACATAATTTTCTTTCAAATAATTAAGAAGCAAAGGTACATGTGAAAACTAGAAGGGAATACATATCACAACGAGAGGCACATCACCATTATTTCTGACACAAGGATCATGGAACAAAATAGATGTACTTATCACTGCTTTAAAACTTTCTCCACTGTTTACAAAGTTTTCTCTTTTCACTCCCCGAATCCCCTTTTATGTGTCCTTACATCGTTCAATACAATAAGGAATTTGAAATTACCACTCTATGTGGTCGAATTCACTTCACAAAAGTATAATAGTCTAGAAATGCATCTGTAGAAAAGTAGGAACCTACCATATCGGAACTGTCACAATTTAGAAACATCACTGATTTAAAACTTAAAATAGTTTAGAAACATAATGTCTGGAAAATCAACTAAGCTAACTTATCCACACTTATCCAACCACCAAAATCACTTCTAGAAGGTCCCAAAATATAAATTTACGAAAATAACCATGAATGATAAACTTGCACAACATAGGGGATTGATATGTTTGCGCAACAGTGGGGACCAAATTTATGGAAAAATAATGTTCAAAGACAAGCTCATATATCCCGAATCCTGACAGATTTTACATAACAGAAAGAGGTTTTTGTAGATGAGGGTGTCCTTGAGAGAAAACTCTCTTAGTTACGAAATATTCTTCTCCAACTATTCACAATTTGCACCCAAACATCATAACTAAAATAGGAAAAGCCAAAACCTGAAAAATAGATTGTAAAGATGCATTTGACTATTCCAATCTATGACAGTTGTGCAAAAAATGAAGGAAATTTTCGTTCTTTGGCCCGTGCTTGGAAATAGCCTCTTTGATTTTTCCAAAATTCAGCTCCATTTGGTCAGAAATATATTTTGGAAATCATGACAAAAGAAATCAGTTTCATAGCAAATTCGCGGCGACTATTTGAACTCGACCTGAAACCTTTCCTTCAGATTTCTCAAAGATGTCTTTCACTTTCAACTTGCTCCAGAGCTTAACCAAACTTTGGATGAGATAAAATGAGATCATTTTCAAACAAATTTTAATTTTTAAGCCGCCCAAAGCCCTCTCATGTCATGATGACGAAATTTTAAATCATGGAGGTATGAGAGATATAAACCACTAACAAACCCATGACATCGCCCCTTCCACTCTAATAATGACCCCTCATGGACTATTGAACCTTTAAAAATTTGAATTTTACAAATATTTTGACCTTTTTACACAAGGGACTCTTTAGACTATGACACATAGTGACTCATAGGCTAAAATTGACAAACAAACCTCCAAAATGAAATAGTAAGGTAGGAAAACACTTTTATTCCTAGACTATATGACCCTAACATAGGGTACCAACACACAAGATCATTACATCATGGAGAACACCAACAAGATACCATTTTCACTTCCTTAAATCTCTCAAATTTGACAAAACTCACAAATGATCCCATTGCCCATAATCAACAATGGCCCCCCATGCCAACCAAGTTGCGATCGAATATCACTAAATTCGAAGGAAAACAAGGGGAATACCCTACCAATCATATCATGACGTTCCACCTATGATGTTTTCTTAAATAAACATGTGTATCTAACATTAAATATTTATGATTCACTACTTATGTATTTTGTATTCCGCTATGCAAGGATGGAAATTGATCAACCACATGAGGAACAAGATGTACCCTATCAAGTTGATCAACAATCAGAAGAATGGGTTGTGCTCTCTCAAGTTGATAGGATAAGGAGGAGTTGCATTGGTTTAAGTGGAAGGTTTGTAGAAAATTTGGATGCAAGCACGAGAGAGGACCTTGGGGAGCCTATTTCTAATCACACTATTAGAGAGCATCTTAGAAACATCTTTGACAATATTTCGAGAAACATTCAATTGTTTCACAAGCTTAGATACTACATGAGTTGATCAAACATAAGAAATTAAAACATGCCACAAATCTTTTAGGTATTCAAGATGCTAAAAGTAGGAAGACACATATGAATGTCACTAAAAATATATCAAAGACATTCTCTATATTTGGAAAATCAAGAAAACCCAATGTTCGAGCTACTCATATGGAAATTACAACTGCTATTGTTGCACCAAGTACATCAAGACAACAAAAGTTGGCAACAATGCCAAAATTGCTCCATGTCTCAAGAAAAAATTACACAAGCATACCAAATTTAGGGTTTGAGTAAATGAAAATGATGAAGTTGCTTGTTGGGTTCTTATCACTAGGAAACCCTACCAAGACATGCCTACAACAAGAATCACACCATTTGTGGTAGAGTTTTGGGAGAGCCATTCTCATGTTATTCCAGATAGAAAGTATGTCATATGGCATCACCTATCTAAAGTTGAGTATGTATATCACACTAAACACTTTGTATAAATGATAGAGGTTGCATTATTCGAGGAATTTCAGGAAAACAATCAGGAAAACTCCAACTTCATTATGACACATTTCGGGAATTTTGCAAGAAGAACTGTCACGACGACCCTCCTCCTCTTACGGTGCATGATTTTGTTTCATCAATATTATGCAAAAGGGAGACATAAGAGTTGTTTTACAAGAAAATATGTATAGGTGGGAGAAGATGCACTAAATGTGGTAATTTGACATTGTTATGTAAGAACTTTCCTATTGATCCCAACCAGTCTAGGATGTTAGATGCCATGGTCACATGACAACAATATGAATATTCCATGGTAAATCAACCATCTCCTTCAACTCTGATGCTTAGGAGGATCAACTATGTTTAGGATGACATTCCTATTTCAGAATTCATGGGGGTGTTTCAGAACCAGATTTGTAAATATGTTAAACACTCGCACATGCCTATGTGGCAAACTTATGAATTTAAGCATTCTCGTGAAGTATTCCAGCTAGGCACAATCTTATCAATGGTATAATTTGTCAAGAATTACACATTTTCTCCTTAGACAAAGATCCAAATTGATTACTATCACTCGTACCAAGTGTCCATATTCGTACATGTTCTGTACAAACATGCACATTTTAATGTTGATGGTAGGGATAACACTAATGAGTTACATGATGTGATTAAGGAGTATCACTTCCACATCAATGATGATCATGAGGTTGCATGACACATTATTTGTGAAACATTGCTTTGGTCTGATTTATGAATCATTCAAAAAGAATGACATATCATTAAGAAAGCATTGGATATGGCCAGATGGTTGTGCAGGACAGTTCAAGTTAGCACACAATTTTTATTGGTTGAGTCGGTTAGATAGGGAGACAAAAATACAGCATACTTGGAGCTATTTTGATCCAGGACATGGAAAAGGTAAGCATGATGGTACAAGTGCTTGTGTGAAGTGAGCATTTAGGAGGTACCAAATGATTCATGATGCAGATTAACTCAAATCATCACTAGATGTGGTCAACTAGTGCATATCCCTTTTAGGACTTGAAAGTCACAGATCTATTAGACCCATATGTAGGTTCTTCTAGAATGTTGAACTTGGTGGCATGAATAGATCTATTCCTAAGTATTGTAATACTATAGAAGGTAGAAGGGAATTACATTCAATGCAAAGTAAAGACATGGGGGAAATATTTTCTATCGAGACAAGAAAACTCACATATTTTTGTGAGTTTTGTAGTGGTGTTGATGGATATGGACTTGATCAATGTGAAAAACACGGGTACATGAAAGGATGGAAATATGTCCCTCTTAATCCAAAGGCACCACATCCAATTCTGACATGGCAAGAGATGCACGTTGAAGAGGACATTGTTTCACTTGATCATGATCAAGTGTCTAATGTTGTAAGGGAAGGTATGTCCCATCTATCAGTAATGATTTCATCTATAAATTGAAATATTGGACGTATAACTAATACGTATTTTTATTTTGGTTGTAGGTGATGTATTTGCTATCATTGTCCCCTTAGGAAATGAAGAGAATGTGGTATACTATTTGCTGCGATGCATATAAGTAAGAAGTAGGTTGGTGCGACTGTATGAAAACATACATTTGACATACCAAATTTGTGACATGGTTGTGATGGGCCATATTTTTGAAAAGGTTAAAAAACAGGGTGGCCACATTATTTATAAATATTTTATACATGAATATGTATCTTGACAATACAATCATCTAATCATAACATCTCAGATTAGTCTCACAGAAATCAAAGCAAAGGTAGGTGAGCCAAGGAGATGGAAGATGACAGAATCTGACCATGAACATATTATGGAGACTTGCATTCATATCACCCATTGACCAGATGAGTAGGTGCTGCAAATGGCAGGCCCTGAAGCCAAGTCTATAGAAGTCAAGTGTAATCTATTCTAGTATAAGACGTTAACATATGAATTTTGTAATTTAGAAATGTTACAATTGAATAATTTTGTAATTTTCTATGTGAATAAAATTCACAGAGAAATGTTTCCCTCTGATATTAGCTATTAGGAATAAAATCATAGAAAAACAAAATCAAAATGAATATGGGAATGTTCAACATAGAATGAAACCATATGAAAGTATATTTATAGATACCCCATGAAAGGGCACCATGCACCCATACCCCTCTTGGTGCACCATTCCTATATATTTATAACAAATGAAAGTATATTTACAGATAGGATGGATTCATAATGGTGTATATGTTATAAGCTTTAAGTTCCTTGAGGTGCTTAAGTTTCTATTTTTTTTTCCAAATTTCAAGAAGGTTTTATTTTTAGGGATAAGATCCTTAAGTGAACCCCATAGATTTAGAATCAAGAGGTATCTAATATTTAATTTAAATTTAAATCAACAAGGATTTACATTTATATTAAATTAAAATTTTCGGTATATATTATTTTAAATTTCATGTTGAGCATGGAAGAAATTTTATAGATATAAACATCGTAATGGGTTCTAGAAAAACCATTTCAGTAGAACAATAAAGTTGATATAATGTTAACTTACTTAACATGGAAATTCAACCATCTATGTTATGAACAACATTGAAATATTTGTATGTTATTAATAAATACCATGTGTCAATTTGATATAAAGCATGGAAACAATTACACACATGTTTCATATTAGATTGTAACACACACACACACACACACACATATATATATAAAAGCTCTTGTAGATAACCTCAAAAGTAATAAAATTGACCAAAACTTATTTGTTGTTGTTGTTTTTTTTTTTTTGTTTTTGTTTTTGTTTTTTGTTTTGTTTTGTTTTTTTTATGCTGTGGTTCATGGACACCCTGGTCAACAGGTGGCGCTACGTCCATGGAAAAATCTGCGTTGGTCGACCTCGAAGGGAATCTAGCCCCGTGGCCCACTAGCAAGGCCTGACCCCAAGGGCTTCGGGGAGATTGGACCCTGTGACCTCCCAATGGCGAGGCACTGATTTTGACCAACTGAGCTAACCCTTAGGGCTTAAAAAACTTATTTGTTGTTTACAATCTACATCTTTTAAAATTGAATAAAGCTTATTTCAATCCTATTTGTGCTTTTTAATTGAACCTTAAGATAAGGAATTGATTGAAATACTTGAATAACCAAGTAAATTTAGGAATGTTTATAAAATTATAGAAACATATCATTAACTGTTTTTTAGTATATTAAATTCCAATACATATGACTTAGTATTATATTTTTTTGTGGAAACGTAAACAATACTAATTTGTTAAACTACTTTAACATTACCAAATCATGATGGTAGAATAAACACAATTATGGAAACCACATACTTCTAAGCATTAAAATTTCTTATAATTACTAGAATTTCAAATGTGTAGATATATTTTAGTTCATTTTAAGTATCATAGTGACTTGCATCATAGTAAGATTGTATTTATTTTCTTAGTCTATGAAACTAGAAATCAAAATGAATATTTTGTAAAATTTTACTTCTTGATTGTTATAGATTCCATATTCATGGCTTGATGGTGACTACATAATGCTTTTACATCTTTAATCTTGTAAATTCCATTTTCATGGCTTGATGGAGAGTCCTACATAATGCTTAAATATTATACCATTGAGTTTTTAGTTGATTACATATGGATTTTTTATAACCTTTTTTTTTCAATACCATGGAGAGAATTTCAGTGTCACATATAATTGAAAAATATTCACAAAATGGATGATAAAAGTCATTAAATACAAAGTAAAATTGTATTTTAGAATATAAAAATATAGTGTTTTAATTAATTAATTTTAAATTGTTATCTCTTTTAACAAAAGTTATGCTATAGATTTTTTTTAAACTAGTGAAATAATTAACATCCATAAAATGAAATTTAATGAACATCCATAAACAAGAATTAATAAACATCCATGAACCAAAATAATGAATGTATCAATAAATGTTAAAAATGAAAAAATAAAATCCTGATTTAATTTTCCTTTGAATTAAATTAGGAGAAAAATTGTAATTCCACATCACAAGAGAAATTGTATCGATTAAATAAGTTAATTTGACTTAGTTAGTTCAATTAATTTGAGTTGAGGGTCTAACTTGAGTCATGTAGAGTGGCCCCTACTTTATAGGAGCCCTGGTTGAGTTTATTTTGAGTTGTAATTAATTAATTCAATTTAACTGAGTTAAAGTCAGTTAAACTAGTTCCAACTAATGGAGGAACTAGTAGGAGGTCTAATAGTGGGGTGTTGTTTCATGTGTTCAACCAATTAACTGATAGTTCATCCATAAATAACATATGCATGTGTGATCTATGAGTTACCCAGTTGAGATTGGAGTTCAAGGGTAGTGTACTATCAATTGTATAATCAACCAAATTGTACAGGTGGTGCATGCAGTCATAAGAAGGCCTATGATGGATTGCGTAATTCCAATTGAGGAATTTCCCTAATTAATAGGGGCTAATTCCCAAGGAAACAACACAAGGAAATAGGGACTTGGGCAAGAAGAAAATTGGTTAAGTATTGGCCAAGGATTTTTTAGGAAGCTATGAGACAGATAGAGATAATGTAGAGGTTTCTCGGGCTTGAGAAAACATTATAATCTTCTCATATTTTCTGACTAATGCAATACACAAATAGCATGGGTTTTTAGCTTTGGCATTCTCGAGGAAATAATTATGTAATATGTTGATTGAATTCTTTCTCTTATATGCATTGTGATTTATCGATCATTAATTGTTTTCGCAGTTGGTAGAGTAGATTCAAGTCTATTGTTTTAGTAAATTACAATTAGCAGTTTGAATCTATAAGAAATTGTCCATATGAAAATATATAAAAATTTAATTAAATAAACATCCATAAACTGTAATAATAAGCATCCATAAACTAAAATAATGTTCATGTATCCATAAACTGTCCATATGAAAATATACAAAGTCTGTATCACATGTAAAAGTGCCTTATGAAATGAGCTTGAAAATATACAAACTATGTGGTCTAAGTACCACTACCTCTATGTGACCGTGGTCAAACATGGCTTCCTGTTGTAGTGGCTACAACCACCCTCCAATATTTTTCCTTCACTTCATTTTGGAGCCTCCCTCCTAAAATCTTAGTAGCTTGTCTTGCACTGCACAGGTACTTGTGCTTTCATTTGAATTTATCTTTCGCTTTACAAGTTGTGTCGCTTACTTGCTTTGTTGTCTAACCACAAGTTGACCCCCCGCCATGACTTGGTTGCATCTAGTTCTTGCACTGCCTTGGAAAACTATGCAGTCCTAGAGGGAATCCAACCTTGCTCTCAGGAATTGCACAAAGCAGCCCAGCAGTGAGCCTTGCTCTCAAGAATTGCGCAGGTCAACACAGCAGTGAGGTTCGACTCCAAAAATGCATAGAGCCAGCTGAAAACTTGTCTTCAATTGGGAAATTTTGCAGAGCATGAGAGGCAGCCAAAGCCACTCAACCCAGGAATTGTACAAAAGCATTCCCTCAGCTGTTGTCTGATGCATGTGCCAGTAGGTTGCCCGGTTCCCTCCAAAACGACGTGATTTCTCCATGCATGCATGGTAGCCCTTCCCGAAAAAGAAAAAGGAAAAAAGAAAAAAAACATTCCTAAAAAATAGGGATCTATTTTTAGCAGTCGGAGTTACACTTGAGTTAATTTTAGAAAACTGTCGCCACTTGTCGCTTTTTCCTACAATTTTGGCATGCATGTCATAAACCCTAAATCAATCAAATCTATTTAATGGACATCGCCAGGGCTCATTTTCACATTCGATCTTCGAGCTCTGGCATTCCTGAGGCATCTAGGAAAATTCATCACAATCGACACAAATTTTCTAGGTAAGTTTTGCTTTTCAAGTCTTTTGCTACTTTTATTGTTGCTTTTGTTTCCTCGTCTTGTGTGAGTGTTGTTTTCAATGTTTTATTGAATGACCGCTAACTTTTTAGTTATTTTTAACTTTTAGAAGTGTTGTTTCAAGTTTTTCATTGCCTTTCTTAAGCATTGCATGCATAACCCCATTTTTTCACTAACATTCATCGTTTTGACGACTCTCCCCACAAGCTTTGTTGTTCTTTTGTTTGAATGATTCTTACATTTGTTTTGATTTAATTCATCAACATTCACTCAGATTTGCACCAACCTTCACACACACTTTAAAATCTGATCGTTTACAAGTTGCCCTTCGGCAGATCTGGGCTACCTTTGCTCAGATCTAGTTCTTCCCAGCATGCACTACGCATTTCTAGAACTCAAGGCTTTGCCTTGTCTCTAGGATTTGCATAGAGGTTTTCAGTCACTGGCTCCAGCTGCGCTCTGCGTGATTCCAGGAGATAGTCCTTAGCCTTGCCCACTGGGATTACGCATTGCGCAGTACCAGCCAACATCAAGCCAGACTCTAATCCACAACAAGCCACACTGGATTGCACTCTGCGTAGTTCCAGTCATTAGTACCTCTCACTGGTAGCTGGGACTGCACAATGTGCATATCCAGCTGACAATCCCTCACCTCTGAGAGTCACAACTGCGCAATCTTTCCCAGCAGTTTCCCAGTTTGGTTCATGATCGATCCTTGAAGTGCTTTGTTTTTTTAAGACAACATTTGTTTGGTGTTAGTATCTGATTTGTCTCCAAGTACATCAATTGTTTAAAAGCTTCTCAGCCGTATAGGCATCATGATTTCCAAGAGAGCTGGATCAAAGGATACAGTAGAAAGTATCAGTAGAGATGTGGATTAATAGGTGCCAATGAACTTTCCCATCTATGCAGACACATAACTATTTGTAGAGAAGGACATGAACATTACATGGTAGGAAATAAAGGACATATTTGTAGGCAGTTTCAAGGAAGATCTGGAAGATCGACATGTCTATGTCAACATTCACAAGTTAGGCTTGTATAGGGTTGCATGCAAGTACCCAGCCTTCCCATGCACGTATATCATTCAATGGATTTTCTCACATACCGATCTTGAGATGATGACACTGAGCAGTACTAGTGGAACACAACTTTCCATCTTCAAGTCAGAAAACTACCATTAGATGTATCAGTTGTCGCAGCCGGTGAATCACATGAATGCACTTTTCTTCACTCCCAAAAACAATGTGAACACTATAGACATCATGAAGCTTTGGATAAAAGAGCCATTTAAGTTCAGAGCGACACCCAACTAGGTCTAAAAGACGAAGTCACTTAGGAAGGATTACCAACTCTTGGTCATCTTTGCATGCTTCTTGTATGTTCAAGAGAGAACGAAGACCTTCCTGCAGAGTTGGGTGGTTAAGTTGGATCAGTTAGAAAATGAAGGAAGGCAATTTAACTGGTCATACATGTTGGCTCTTCAGCTGAAAGTGCATGTGTCTAATGCCCGGACTCCACCTAAGGATGAAGAAGCAAGATTCTTTATGTTTGCGTACCTTCTTGATCCGATCTGTTCCCAAAAACAGTTCCCTGTCATCGGTTGCACATGGACTCCATCAGAGGATGATGTGAACATCTATTGCAAGTTTATCTCTGAGTGCAGCTACCGAGGAGTCACGGCGAGGTTGTCTGACCACTTCATCGCCTCGCTGTACAGGATGATCTTCGAACAGGATCCACCTTGCATGTCCCAAGAAGCAATGCAAGCATTTCTTAACATTTCATATTGGTATGCCTCACCAGATAACACCTCCTTCAAGATGTTTGGCACAGAGAAGCCTCCGCATGAGCTATCGAGGTTTTCCACGAACAAGATGGTCATGTAAGAGGTTGTGTATCACATCTCCATAGGGTTATCAGCAGGACTGCATAGGAGGAAGAACGAACCATGGCCTGCTCTTCCTTTGCGTATTGGGTTGTACAAGATACGTACCTTGAAGGATGTGGATGACAAGGCTTAGGACTTGACGAAGTTTGGGTTCAACACCAAGAGTTTCAATTCATATGATCCCCATTGCATATCCAAGAACCAATGTGCAAAGGTGTATTACCCATGTATCCACGGGGCATGCCATTGGCTAGAGGAAGATCCTTAGAGGTATTGATACAACTCCTCTAGGCTCAATGAACTGGTCAACATAACTATGGAATGGAAAGCAGCACTACAGGGAACAACACCACAAAAAGCAACAACAACAACAACATTAAGCAACAAATCGATGCAAGACAAAGGCAAGAGGAATATTTTCGAGAGTGCAAAGTTTGAGAAAAGATACAAGTTCAGAGAAGATCATCTTGTTGAGAAGGTAGATTTGGAGGTAGAGGCGAAGAGGCGATAGCGTGAAAGGAGAGTAGAACAGAGGAAGAGAGAGAAGAAAAGGTTGGAAGATGCAGAGAGGAAGTTGTAGGAAACATAAAATAAGTTGAAAGCAGAGCAAGAGCTCAGGAGGAGAGAAATAGAAGAGAAGCAGAAACAGGAACAAGAGGAAAGACAAGGCGCACTGACAGAGAAAACTATGCCTATGCACGTGATCGGAATCTGGATTAGGGGTAAAATTTTTCTCAAAAATCAAAGCATTCAAAATCGATCAAAACTTGAACGAACGTGTCCGTCTCAATGATACGATCCCAACGCAACTCGTTTCACTCAAAACCAAATTTGTATGAGGAAGTTAGAGGCCATTGACCGTTTCACCAAACAACAAAATTTTTTGCAGGTACTGCCAATCAGCAATCTGTACTGTTGATGTGGCAGGTGATTGGGCAGGTGATGTGGGCAAGTCAACAGAGTCAATGCCCAATGAGGGCTCGCCAAGTGTCACTATGTTATTGGTTTGCATCTTGGTGATGTGGTGCATCGTGATTGGTTCTTAGTGGACTAATGAGAGAATGCCACATGGCAAGCCTGAAGGCCGCCATGTGGCACCTCCCAAAGGTCAAATGTCTAATGTGTATTTGGTCAAAAATTTGTTGGAGGCACTGGGGTTCAACCCCACAACCTCCCCTCCACTAACCACATGCCTTACCAATTGTGCTGCACATCAAGTCATGTTATATAATGGAATGCGCTTATTGTTAAATCGTAGCGCCAAGCATATGGGGAACGGGCTAGCACTAAACTTGCTTAGCGTATTAATGATGATTATGGTTAATTAAACCATATTTATGATTCATTTATGGCAGATTAACTTGGTGGATATTTTTGCGGGACCTCCATTTTCGGAACTGCCTCCAATTTTAGCGGAGCTAACTGGAGTTCCTCCAGTTTTTGCGGAGGTTTCCTAGGGAAAAACTGAAAAGACCATAACTTGATGGGATTTTGTCCAATTTTAAAAAATGAATAATAATTTTCAAATGATTTGGATGTTCTAAAGATAATGGAACAAGTTTTAGAGGCAATAGGAGACTTCTATACGTGATTTTTCTACGGGGAAGTTCAAGGAAGCCAAGGGCAACCATGGAAGGAGGTCAAGCCCAGATCAACGAGAGTTCAATTGAGGATCTTGGAGAGTCATATTAGGGGTTTTTGGATGCTATGTGTCCATTGAAGCAGGTTTTAGGCACTGTAGAGCATTGTAAACTATACTTTTTTTCCATTTTGAGCAAATACAGAGGCCCAAGTCATGGAAGTTGGACCAAGGAGATGTAGCCCAGGAGGGGTGAAATCCTTTATCAAAACATTGTGTTAAGTGTTGTTCTTGATGGTTTGATGTTCATTTACTTGATGTTATTCAGAACTTTACTTTCATGCTATTATGTTCATGATTCTATCATAAAACTTGACATAAAATTTACTTGTTTCCAATCACAAACAACATAAGAGAACCCTGCACATGAAGCAATTAACAAGCATATTTTTATAAATCTGAATTTGAAATTAGCACAAAAAAACTAACATTTAGCTACAGATCAAGTTGGTATCAGAGTATAGGTTTATTTTATTGATTGCTTGAGATTTGTGCAAGGAGAATTAACAGTGTGCAAGTTTATGTGATGACATCTTCAACAAGTGATGTGTCTAATATCTATTCCTTAGCAAGATTCGTTAATGAAGAGATGTTGTAGGTGTTTTTCATCATGAGAGATATGGTGCAAGAGATGATTTAAGATAGGAAGGATAACACTATACTTCAAGAAGACTTTATGGCCATGAAGGAGGAGAAGCAAGATCTTCTTGAAAAGATGCATGAGATGGATATTTTACTCTAATGATGCTAAGGAAACCCTAGCCAAGTATGTGCATGAACATGAGGTATGCAATTCAATTTTATCATCAATGTCCTCTCAAAATTAATGTTTTTGTGCTTTTTAAAGACACAATAGAGGAATATGGTCCAAATTATTGATGAAGATGGGCTATGAAGGTAAAGGGTTAGGCACACATGCACAAGGCATAGTTGAGCCAATTATTGTTGAGGAAAGGCCTAGGTATTTGGGTCTTGGTTATTGACAACGTGATGGAGAATGATCCAAAGCCAAGGTGGCACATGAAGGTGTTCCAAGAGGGAATTTCATTACATGTTCATACCCTCAAGCTTGTGAAGTTTGTGTTCATGAGGAATGAAAAAGTTCTATACCCACTTTGCAAGAAGATGCTCATAAGCATGCAACTAGTAGAAATGACAAACTAGAGGATGATGAAAGCTCTAAGTTCCTTGAAACCATTGTTGGTATCCTGAAGAGAGCCACTACACCATCAAATTCACCTACTGAAGAAGGCGAAAAAGGTGAATGTGCAAGATATAAATATGCCTTTAATCAAGTTTCTTTTGATTATGATAAACATGGTAAATCTTCACATAAGAATTGGAGAGAATTTACATGTTCTTTTTGTGGTTTGAATAACCATAATATTTCAATATGTTGGAATAAAAAGGCCACATACAGGAAAATTTCAAAGCAAAAGCAACAGAAAACCAGAGATCCATTGGATAATGGAAACCATGTTGCAAAGAAGATGAAATTGTTTTGCACTCATTTCCATAAGCAAGGTCATCTTGTAGACAACTGTTGGACTTTTTATCCAACAACTCATCCATGACATTTGAAGAAGGTGGAGAGAGATTTTGGAAAGAATGGAAAAGAATATTCCATAATTGATGTGGGTCAAGATGATTCACAAGATGATGTGCAGTTGAAAGAAGTGCCATGGAAATGGTTTGGTAAGAGGTGGTTTGATTTCTTATCCAAATAAGGCTTGCATTTCTTTTGTTGATAGTTGCAATTCTTTGCCTTATGAATGCATTCTTTTTCTATTGAAAGTATGATGCAAGATGTTAAAAGTGGAGTTCTATTTGACTCACTTAAATGTAGCAAAGAAGGCAATTTGTGGTTACCAATTTGTATGTGAATGTGTTTCTTTTGAATGCATTCTTAATGTTGCATATCTTTGCCAGGAAGGTGTGTGAAAGTGGGGTATGTTACTCACTTCATTTGAAACAAATATGTCAATTCAGCTCTTTATGTACCCATACATGTTTTTGGGCTTATTGTACTTGTGTTTGTACTTGAGGGAGAGTTGAATAATTTTACAGATGCATGAGAGTTTGTGTGTGTGTGAATATTAGAATTGTTGCTAGTTTCATTGTGTTTGGATACATGGATGAGTGTCGACTTGTGTCGATTGTTGTTACATGTATGTTATATCGACTTGGAAAAGTTGATTTTCTCTCCAAAGATGAAAGGGAGATGTTGATGAATTATTGCATGAGATGTGAAATTCTTGTTGTTTATGCAAAGAATCGTCAAGTTGTTGTACATGCTTATGTTTGGATCTCAAGTCAAGTCAATTGTTGGAGCATGTGTTGTCGACTTGTGTTAGTTGATGGTTTGTACACCAAGATGCAAGAGTACATGGCGATGTTACATGATGTGACAACTGTTGCTTTGAAGGAGCAAAAGAAGAGGTCGTCGATTTGCATTTCTTGCATAATGTGTTTTTCCTTTTAATGGTTGTATTTCTGACAAGATGTCGCAAGTTTTGGAAGGTCCATGCTTGAGCAAGAGGTTCATGATTAGCCTTCATTCTCAAATCAAGACATGAGAAACATGTCAATACTGGAGGATGATATAGGCAAGAAGTGAAAGTGGACAAAATTCCAAAGATTTTGCAACCATTGTAGACCATTTTATGTGTTGACGCAAAGAAGCGAAAGAGATGGCGAATGCATTCTTCCAGATGTGGAATTTGGAACCGTGGAGGTAAAAGAATGGTCATTTATTTTCTTGTTGTTAATGATATTGGAACTCATTGCTGTAGTTCACTCAGATGGACTTAACTTCGAAAAGTGGTTTCCAAGGAGAATCTTGCTTCAAATGCATATATTGCAAAAGAGGAACATGATTCTCAGTGGGAAGGCCATCAGTTAGTTTTCCAAGCATCGAGGAATCACTTTGGTATAGCAGGGTGTTTAATCAGTCAACAAGTAGCCAACAAGTGTTGGATTGGGTCAGCAACAAAAGGAGAACAATGGTTGAGGGACATAGTCATTCGCAATGCAAGGCATGTCAGTGTACCCAAGTGGTTGTCATGGAGACTTTTCAATTATAATCAGTTGATATAACTTGGGAAGGAGAAGAGTATTCAACTCTCATCAAATAACCAACTTTTGTGGGTCCAAAAGCCTGTCAGTGGGAAGGAGTGATTGGAATCTAGATTAGGGGCAAAAATTTGCTCAAAAATCAAAGTGTTCGAAATTGATCAAAACCTGAACAACCACGTATGTCTCAGTGATACAATACCAACTCAACTCGTTTTACTCAAAGCTGAGTTCATATGAGGAAGTTAGAGCATGCTGACCATTTCACCAAACAAACAAACAAAATTACAGGTACTGCCCAATCAGTAGTTTGTCCTGCTGACATGGCAGGCAACTGGGTAGGTGACGTGGGAAAATCAATGGAGTCAACACCCAATGAGAGCTCTCTAAGTGTCAATATGTTATTGGTTTGAATCTTGGTGATGTGATGCATTGTGATTGGTTCTTAGTGGATAAATGAGAGAATGCCACGTGGCAAGCTCGGAGGTCTCCACGTGGCACCTCCCAAAGTTCAAATGTCTAATGTGCATTTGGTAAAAAAATTGTTGCTGGAGTTAGGATTCAACACCTCGACCTCCCCTCCCAAGAAACCACATGCCTTACCAACTGCACTGCACATTAAGTCTTGTTATATAATGGAATGCACTTATTGTTAAACTGCAGCACCAAGCATATAAGAAAAGGGGCCAGCACTGAATGCGCTTAGCACATTAATGATGCTTATGGTTAATTAAACCATATTTATCCTTAATTTATGGTGGATTAACTTGGTGGATATTTTGGCGGGACAACTATTTTCGGAATTCCCTCCAGTTTTAGCACAACTAATTGGAGTTCCTCTAGTTTTAGTGGAGGTTTCCTAGGGAAAAACTAAAAAGACCATAACTTGATGGGGTTTTGACCAATTTTAAAAAATGAATAGTCATTTTTAGATGATTTGGATGTTCTAAAGATAATGGAACATGTTTAAGATGAAATAGAAGACTTTTATACATGATTTTTCTACAGGGAAGTTCAAGGAAGCTTAGGGCCACCAGAGAAGGAGGTTAAGCCTAGATTAGCCAGATTTCAATTAAGGAGCTTGGAGAGTCATACTAGGGGTTTTGTATGCTCTGAGTCCATTGAAGCAGGTTTCAAGAATTGTAGAGCATTGTAAACTGTACTTTTTTCCATTTTGAGAAAATACAGACGCCCAAGCCATGGAAGTTGGACCAAGGAGATGTAGCCCAGGAAGGGTGAACTCCTTTATCAAAACATTGTGTTAAGTGTTGTTATTGATGGTTTTCTATTCATTTACTTGTTGTTGTTCATCACTTTACTTTCATGCTATTCTGGTCATGATTCTATCATAAAACTTGACATAAAATTTACTTGTTTCCAATCGCAAACAACATAAGAGAACCCTGCACATGAAGTAATTGAAAAGCATATTTTTATAAATCTAAAGTTGAAATTAGCACAACAAAACTAACATTTAGCTACAGATCAATAGGTTGAGACAGTAAAGCAGCCAACAGATGAAGAAGAGGGCGAGAAAGTGCATGTTCAAGAATTTTCTCAGCAGGTTGAGCATATGGTTAAGGGAACGAAGATGGAGACAAAACAAGAGCCACACAACCAAGACTTTGATCTCATGCTAAGAGCATCTAAGGTCGCACCCCAATCTCCACCATCTCCAAAACCACAAATGGTCCCGAGCAAGCAAGGAGAGCTTGTTCTCCTTGATGATGATCCGAAGATGGATGTGTATAATCTATCATTCGACAAGTCACAACACAGTATTGTACAGGCATGTACAAAGCAGCT
Organism: Pinus tabuliformis; assembly: GCA_031772625.1. NCBI lineage: Eukaryota > Viridiplantae > Streptophyta > Pinopsida > Pinales > Pinaceae > Pinus > Pinus tabuliformis. The sequence goes on along the minus strand of CM062814.1, from coordinate 493,201,196 downwards.
CCCGGATGATCACACATCACCTGGGCACATAGACGAAAGGTTGATTGTGTCATATGTCAAAAGACATCCAGCTGCCATGGTCGAGGCTTCTAAGGCTTATGCAGAAGCCACAAGTTCAACGGTGAAGTTCTTGATAGAAAAGAATGATCAGATGGTGAAAGACTTGCGAGAGGATAGGAAGAGAATAGAGCAGTCTGCAGGATCCGCTATGGCAGAAATGAAGAAAGAAATACTTGCAGAGATATCAACTTTGGAGAATAACATGTAGACACTGTATAACAGATTTTTCACCGTGCACAAAACAATTTTCCATCTATACGGTTTTCAGCAGTAGTGCGAGAAGACAACCTAAACTCTCAAGGACATCCATGGTACTATTTCACATGTACAAGAATGGACAATGAGGTACAAGAGACCCCGCTTTACTTGCACAAGATGATGAAGCTGCAACCAGAGCTAGATAAAGCATGGATTCATATGTTGATCCGAAACTATGAGCAACTCCCTCTGCTCATCACCAGCGTTGAGGCTTCCTATGCATGGTTGTACAGGAGTCTGGATGTCATAATGAGGACACACAGGATCCCTTCCATTAGAACCCTCACTCAAGCCATGAGGAAGAATCAAGTCATGTTGGAGGTCAAAGGGTACATAGAGCAGTTTATGTGCAAAGCTACCAATGATGACTTGCAACTGAGCACAGAGAACATGCAGAAGTACATCAGTGGTCCAACCACACTCAGGACAGTGTTGTGCATACTTCAGGATGAGTTGGACAGAGGTTTCATAACCATATACCTAGAAGCTATGGAGGCAAAAGTATGCTTCGATAAATACATCACCTAATAGTACAAGGACATGATAGCACAGTACCAAGCTTGATATCAGTTCGTCATCGGAGACCACCACGAGGAGGCTACCGAGTTGGTATTTCCCCAAGACCCCAAGTGATGTTGTTTATCTTGTTAGGCTGACTCAAGCTTATTTTTGTCCCACATGGGTATATGTGAAAATTGTATTATTGTAAATATGTTGTAAGTTAAATTCCAAGTGTCATTAGTGGAATGTGAATAGTCACTATGTAATCTAAAGATTCATGGGGGTAGTCCAAGAGTCAAAGGGGAATGTCAAGGGTCACCCCACCCTTTGCTATATAGAACCTCATAACTCATAGTACAAGCTTTTGGGAGCCAAGATTTTGGCTAGGCATTACTTAGAGGAGGCTTGGAGAGTATTGTAACAATCCTTGGCTTCTCTACATTGTAGAGCGAGTACATCTCTTTGGAGCAGAAAATGTTGAATGTAATGTTCCACTATTGGGGCTAGTGGCTTTCAATGGTGCATGTATGTATGGAACTTTCACTTAATATATATAACAAAGGCAACACGTTTTCAAGCATATGTTGTTATTGTAGTCTGCCTATTCTAGTTACCTTAACAATGTATGTTATTTAACTTACGCATTTGTGTATGAACTATTTTGTATGCAATTGTATGAATCTTGTTTGTTTGAATAACCTTCTCTCATAGTTGCATAAGATGGACTCTACTCTTGTCTCAATCCACTAGAATAGGGGTGACGAAGCATTATTATTCAACAAAACGATTCTCTAGTAATAGAAAACAAATTGCATAGATCTCAAAATTCTTTTATAGCTATGCTAACCTTTATTCAAACATATGCACCGTCTCCTTCAAGTGTCAATTCTCCTCTTTAATATCTGCATTGATCGCCATTGTATCTTCCAATCCCTCTCTCTTCCGCATTGACTTTGCTTTCTCCTTGAGTACTAATAGCTTTATTAAGGTCAAAGATTCAAATACTTTGATTGGTATGACTTGTGAATGTGGTAGTTATGGCACTCACACCTCACCAACTTGGATCTTCTACAAAAATTAAATTTTGTGGCTATTTAAGGAATTATGTAGGAATCTTTGTCTTGATAATGGATTCCAAGACTCCTATTATCTTTGCATGAATGGCATGGTGTAACATATATAGAAACTTGTATTCTAGTTTTTATTCAAGTTCTTAGTTTTGTGACTATAATATTAATATGGACTCCCAACCAAATCAACATCGATGCTTGAAGTACAAACCAATAGACAAATTCTAACATAAATGAAAATAAATAGTGCAACTCATCAAAACTCAGTTGGATTGTTTGCAATTTTATTTACTAATATTAGTTTCTTCTAACATTTATTCTTTGATTTGGTTTGAATTATGTGTTCATTCCTAATACCTCAAGGTTGAGTTCATCAACTACATAACTCTAAATAAATTCTACCATGCATATAAAGTCAACTAACATGATACTACTATGATTTTTGTTCCCACAACACTATGGTTATCATTAACTAGATGATAAACAATAATGATTAACATGGCTCAATATAGTACTTACTGATGTAATGGTTAAAACATCGCTCAATCTAACACTTCTAATGTCAATGATCAAATGAATAAACCACCATATCTATTGTGAAATTAGACACCAAAATTCAAATTAAGTTCTCTTCCAAATGAAACTCATAACTACATTTAACTTAAGTACATAAAGACAGTGGAAACAATTCTCATTACCACTCTATCAAAAACAAAAAGATACCTAGGCATTTATTTAGAAGTAGAAAATAAGTCTCAAAACAAAATTTTGAAAGCATAAAATAATCATAAAATCAGTGTTTACCCTAAAGAATAGGTGTAGTTTGATGGTTTAAAACATATATTCTAAAAGCATACATATAGATATACTTCTGTGAGTTTCAATAAGCTTAATGTTATTAACAATATTTTAGTTTTTTGTATGTAGTAGAAATCAAGTAATACAATTTTGGATGAGATTTTAATTTCTTGTTGTTTAAAATAAGTTTCCAAATACATAAATAAATTCAAACCCATTGAAAAATCTTTAAGTCATTCCTATTATACAAATAAAAAATCTCAAATTACTAAATCTCTATCAAATTTTATACATATTACAACACTCAAATTACCAAACCAAATTACCAAACCAATAGAAAAATACCAAACTGATTAAGAAAAACACAATCATACCAAACCTGTAGAAAAATACCAAACTCATAAAAAAAACACAATCATAAATTAAAACATACGATGACAATCTGCAACCATTTGTATGTCTTAAATTTAAATGTATAACTATGTGACAATCTGCAACCATTTGTATGTCTCAGATTTAAATATATAACTTAAGAAAAACACATTCATACCAAACCTGTAGAAAAGTACCAAACTCATAAAAAAAAACACAATCATAAATTAAAATCTACGGTGACAATATGCAACCATTTGTATGACTTAGATTTAAATATATAACAATGTGACAATCTGCAACCATTTGTATGTATTAAATATAGATTTAAATATATAACTATATGCATTAATAATGCAAGGATCCAAGACTGCAAAGAAAAAATTACCAGTCATGTAGTGGAAACGGACATAAAACCCAACCCATTAATGGAAGCAAGAAGATTGCAGAGTGAAGGGAAAAATGAGAGAAGAAGAAGTTGAAGGGATTACAAATTCCATAAGAGCATACATAAATTTCTAAATTCAAGCACGCCCAACTACAAATTCAAAATGAATGATGCGTGGATGGCATCGATGGCATGAGATGGATGCAGGATGCTTGGCCACTGCAAACAGAGACGATAACGGACAATGCCGTTACGGAGGGTGAACACGGCAGAAGCACGAATACCAAGTGCCAGAGATGGGACGTGGGGAAAGCCGAAAATTCGAAGACGAGGTCGAATACGGTTTCTGATCCATAGCATGGATATGTATGGTGATGGCAGCTATTGGGCACATTAAAGGCTAGTTATTTGTTTCCGTCTAATAGTGCTTCAGACTATTTTCTCAAGTGGTTTTCAATTCAAATATTTGGCAATGTATAGCAATGGAACAATAGTTGTTAGCAGTAAATCGATGCAAGACAAAGGTAAGAGGAAGATCGTCGAGAGTGAAAAGGTTGAGCAAAGCTACAAGTTGAGAGAAGATCCTCTTGTTGAGAAAGTAGCTTTGAAGGTAGAGGCGATAGAGTGAAAGGAGAGTAGAACAGAGGAAGAGAGAGAAGACAAGGTTGGAAGATGCAGAGAGGAAGTTGCAGGAAACAGAAAATAAGCTAAAATCAGGGCAAGAGCTCAGGAGGAGAGAAGGAGAAGAGAAGCAGAAAAAAGAACAAGAGGAAAAACAAGGCGTAATGACAAAGAAAACTGCACATATACAGGTTGAGACAGCAGAGCAGCCAATAGATGAAGAAGAGGGCAAGGAGGCGCAGGTTTGGGAATTTGCTTAGCAGGTTCAGCGTATGGTTAAGGTAACGAAGATGGAGATGGAACATAAGCCACCAAACCAAGGCAGTGATATCATGTCCAGAGCATCCGAGGTCACACCACAATCTCCGCCACCTCCAGAATCACAACTGGTCCCGAGCGAGCAAGGAGAGGTTGTTCTCCTTGATGATGATCTAGAGATGGATGTGTACAATCTGTCATTCGACAAGTCACAACATAGGAATGTACATACACATACAAAGAAGCTCCCGAATGATCACGCATCACCTACGCACATAGAGGAAAGGGTGATTGTGTCAGATGTCAGAAGACATCTAGCTGCCATGGTTGAGGCTTCTAAGGCTTATGCATAAGCCAGGAGTTTGACGTACAAGTTCTTAATAACAAAGAATGATCGGATTGCGAAGGAATTGCAAGAGGCCAGGAAGAGAATAGAGCAGTCCACAGGACCCTCTATTGCAGAAATGAAGAAAGAAACACTCGCAGAGATATCAACTTTGGAGAACACCATGTGGACATTGTATAACAGATTTATCACCGTGCACAAAACAGTTTTACATCTATACAGTTTTCAGCAGTAGTGCGCGAAGATAACCCAAACTCTCAAGGATATCCATGCTTCTATTGCACATGTAAAAGAATGGGCAATGAGGTACAAGGGAGCCCCACTTTACTTGCACAAAATGATGGAGCCACAAGAAGAGCTAGACAAGGCACGGATTCATATATTGATCTGGAACTATGAGCAACTCCCTCTGCTCATCACCGGCTTTGAGGCTTCCTATGCACAGTTGTACAGGAATTTGGATGTCATAATGATGAAACATGGGATCCCATCCATTGGAACCCTCACTCAAGCCATGAGAAGAATCAAGTCATGTTGGAGGTCGAAGGGTACATAGAGCAGTTGATGCACGAAGCCACTAGTGATGACTTGCAGCTGAGCACAGAGAACATGTAGAAGTACATCAATGGTCCAACCACACTCAGGATAGTGTTGCGCATGCTTCAGGATGAGTTGGACAAAGGTTTCAGAACCATATACCCAGAAGCCATGGAGGCAAGAGTCCGCTTCGATAAATACATCACCTAACAATACGGGGACATGATAGCACAATACCAAAGTTGGTATCAGTTCGTCATCGAAGATCACCATGAGGAGGTTACCGAGTTGGTCTTTCCCCAACACCTTGAGTGATGATGTTTGTCTTGTTAGGTTGACTCAAGCCTATTCTTTTCCCACATGCGTATATGTGGAAATTGTATTATTGTAAATATGTTGTACATGAAATTCCAAGTGTCTCTAGTGGAATGTGAACAATCACTATGTAATGTGAAGATTCATGAGGGTAGTCCAAGAGTCAAAGGGGAATGTCAAGGGTCACCCCACCATTTTCTATATATAGAACCTCATAACTCATAGTACAAGCTTTTGGGAGCCAAGATTTTGGCTAGGAATTACTTAGAGGAGGTTTGGAAAGTATTGTGACAAGCCTTGGCTTCTCCACATCGTAGAGCGAGTACATCTTTTTGGAGGAGCAGATGGTGTTGACTGTAATGTTCCACTATTGGGGCTAGTGGCTTTCAATGGTGCATGTATGGATGAAACTTTCACTTAATATATATAATAGAGGCAAAACGTTTTCATGCATATGTTGTTATTGTAGTTCGACTATTCTGGTTACTTTAACAATGTATGTTATTCAACTTACACATTTGTGTATGAACTATTTTGTATGCAATTGTATGAATCTTGTTTGTTTGAATCACCTTCTCTCCTAGTTGCATAAGATGGAATATACTCTCGTCCCGATCCACTAGAATAGTGGTCACAGAGCATTGTTAATGATCCGGACTTAAACAGGAATGCAACAAATTACAGAGATAACCATAAACACAGATATGCAGCGGAAATAATACTTCATTTCATTAATGTAAAATACTGAAATATGCTTACAAACAGTAATGGAAATAAACTAGCTAGGGCGATGGTAGCTTATCTCTGAGAAGAGATGTGGTGGCTACATGCCTCTGAACTCTGTTACAATGAGGCTCGAAGGCCTATTTATCGTTGAGAAACAATGGAAAACCCTTAACATTCCAAAACCTAACCCTAGAAGATGAAACACCAAACTGTGGGCCCCGTTTGGGTAAATTGGTACACCAACTTCCCGGGGTCGTAACTTTGGCATACGATCTCCGTTTGACGCGTACAATAGCTCGTTAGAAAGATCTATCCGAGCACTACCACTTTGGGAGGCAACATCAGTCCATGGACCCACGTTGCCCTAGATTTCCCAAAAAACGTCGTTTAGGGCCTCAAAACGGCTCCGGAAGTTCAGGACCCAAAAAACTGCGAAAAATAGTAAGTTGTGCTACAATTAAGGAAACTGAAAATGCTAAGAGAAACAATGGTGGGGGTCCAGGTGGACTTGGCAAGTGGCCACCAATATCCACCTGGATCATTCCTCCCCCCTTAGGAAGCAATGGTCCCCATTGCGTTGAGTTCCTCCATGAGATGAGGAAACTTTTGTTGAACTTGTTCCCTGGTGAGCCATTTGCCCTAGTGAAGGAGTTGGCCTGCTTTGACAACTCGATACAGTTGGATATTCTGTTGGCGAGTGTTCTTGATCTGTGTGTCCATGATCCGATTAGTTGCAGCTTGTTCCATGCAATTTGGATTTAATTATGTGGGTGTGAGCTGTTCTGCAATGTCGGATGTGTCTAGCAATGGTGGAAAGTATGGTCGAAGGCGGTCCACATTGAACACTGGGTGCAGGCCAAGGAATGGGGGAATGCTGAGCTCAAATGCATTGTCTCCCATAGCCTTAGTAATGGTGTAAGGACCATATCAGAGTGGTCTCAGTTTCTGATAGGATCCAGTAAGGCGTTCCTTTTGCAAATGCAACCAGACTTTGTCGCCTGCCTGAAACTTGTGTTGCACCCGATGTTGATCATGTCACTGCTTGTACTTGGCATTTGATTTCTCCAGAATTTCATGGACCTACTGGCGAATATGTTGGATGCGCTCAATGAAGCTGGTGGCCTTATCTGTTTTGGACTGGACATGAGCTGAATTTATGTGAGTAGCTGCAAGTGGCATGGCCACATCAATGGGGCATAGTGGCTGGAATCCCAAACCCACCTGAAAAGGGCTATGGCCAGTGGAGCTGTGAAGAGCTCGGTTGTAGCTGTGCTGAACATAGGGGAGGGTCTCGTCCCATGTGCGTGGATGCTTTGAGTTATACATGCGCAGAATATGCACAATCATCCTATTGACAACCTCTGTCTAGCCATCAGTTTGAGGATGGAAGGCTGTGGACTTCGTGAGTTTGGCATCCAGCATTGACCAGAGACTGGACCAAAATGTGCTGAGGAACCGACTGTCCCGATCTGAGATGATAGACTGTGGGATCCAAAAGTGCACCCACACTCGTTCAAAGAAGAGTTTAGCAGTGGCTTCTGCTGTGATATTCTTCTTGCAGGCCACCATAATGGCCATCTTCAAGAACCTGTCGATGACCACAAAAACATAGTCATTTCCATGCTTAGTGGAAGGAAGGCCTGACATGTAATCCATGGAGATGGATTCCCAAGGTCGACTAGGGGTAGGCAACGGGGTATAGAGGCTGTGCTTCTTGATGGTCGGTTTGGCAATGGCACAGGCAGTACATGATCTGATGTACTTCCCAACATCTTGTCAAAGATTCGGCCAATAGAAATAATTTTGCAGTACTGCCACTGTTTTCTCGACCCCAAAATGCCCAGCAGCCCAACTGTAGTGTGCTTCCCAAATCATCTTGGCACGCTCGCTTGAAGGAACACAAAGGTGACCCAGGTGGCATAACAGGGCATCCTGGAGGTGAAAATCTGGAACATGCCGACCCTCCAAGAGTGTCTAGTATGTGTGGCCGAATTCTGGGTCGCTTTTGTAAAGAAGTGGCCAATCAGAAGTATCGTGCCCACAAGAGTTGAGCATGATGGTTAACGCCATGATCGGTGGTCGACTGAGGCAATCCTGCAACATTATTGGTGATGCCCTTCTTATACTTGATATTCAAGTGGAACTGTTGTAGGTATGTAGACCACTTCTGATGGCGATCATTTTGCAATTTCCCTTGGGTCTGTATGAACTGCAGGGATCGGTGGTCTGTGTGGATGACCGTTTCCTTCCCCAAAATGTAATGCTTCCATTGTCGGCAGGCCTGTACAATGGAATACATCTCCTTATCATAAGTGGGGTACTTACGAATTGTGTCTGAAAGTGTTTCACTGTGATATGCCACTGGATGTCCATGTTGAGTAAGGACTGCCCCAATAGCATAGTCGGAGGCATCTGTCTTGACCTGAAATGGTTGTTGTAAATCTGGTAACACGAGCACTGGTGCCGTGCAGAGGCGATCCTTCAAATCTATGAATGCCTTCTGTTGAGATTCAGACCAAAAGAATTTTGCTTTCACCCCTCCCTTGGTGACTTGACTCAAGGGCCAAGTAATATGAGAAAACCCCAACACGAACCTGCGGTAGAAGTTGGCAAGACCTAGAAAGCTGCGGAGCTCTGTTAGAGTGGTCGGAGATGGTCAATCCCGAATGACTTGGATCTTGGCTGGATCCACATGCACCCCCTGTTCATCAATGATGTATCCCAGATACTGAACCTGGGTCATGCCAAAAGTGCATTTCTCCAAATTGGCACATAGCTTGTGTTGCCGCAGTGTTTGGAGAACCTGTCGGATGTGGTGGAGGTGCTCTTCCCAACTCTGGCTGAAGATCAGAATGTCATCCAAGTATACTACTACAAATGATTTGGTGAATGGCCGCAAGATGTCATCCATTAGCCTCATGAAGGTTGCAGGAGCATTCGTCAATCCGAAAGGCATAACCAACCATTCAAAAAGGCCTTCCTTGGATTTGAAGGCAGTCTTCCACACATCAAAGGGTTCGATTGGTACCTGGTGATATCCTGACTTCAGATCGATCTTGCTGAAATATTTCGCCCCCTTTAGTTGGTCCAGGAGGTCATCAATCCACGGGATCGGGTACCTATTACGGACAGTGATCTTGTTTAGCGCCCGATAGTCAATACAGAGTCTCCACGTCCCATCCTTCTTCTGTACCAACACGATTGGGCTCCCACAAGGCGATGAACTCGGATGGATGTGACCTTTCTGCAGGAGCTCTTGAATCTGCCTCTTGATTTCATCATTCTTCAGAACGGAGCGCCGATAAATTGGTCCATTGGGTAGCGGCGCACCTGGGGTCAGATCAATGTAGTGCTTGACCTGACAGTGTAGAGGAACCCCTACGGGGGAGGTGAAGATGTCCCCGTACTCCTCCACGACCTTGTCCATCTGTAGTTGTCGCGTAGAGGGGCCCTGTCTGGAGGCCGCGGCCACCGTCTTCTTCTTTCCTTGAGGGCGTATCATCAGGAAAACAAATTTCCTGGTTTTTGAAATGAGCTTACTGCATTGTTTTGCAGTAATCAAAGAGATGGCGGTAGGTGGTGCTACCTCTGGTATCCTGTACAATTTATTTCCCAATGTAATAATAATAGCACGGGGCCTTGATTCATATACAGCATGTCGCTTCCACAAGTATGGTTGTCCTAATAATACATCACAAACTTCAAGGGGAGCAATGTCACACAATACCTCATCCATGAAGGGCTTGATGTTGTATGGAAGGAGACACTGCTGGCTCACGCGAAGATCTCGTCCTTGGTGAAGCCACCCAATGGTGTACGGTTGTGGATGTGCTGTGGTCGGTAAGCCCAACCGCTTCACGACCTCTGCCAAAATGAGGATCTTTTGACTCCCGCTATCAACAATGAACTGTATCGGGGAGCCCTTTACCCACATCTGGGAGTGGAAGAGATGCTCCTCCTCCTCCTCTGGATCTTCGGGTTCATTTTTCTGGATCTTGGCGGTAGCAACAGTGGCGTTGGGATCCGCATCAATGATCTGCTTCGCTTTGTCATTCCCCTTATCGGGTTCTGACTCAGAGTCGGAACATGCATCTGATTCTGAAACCTTTAGCTCAGCCACCAGTGACTGCTTGGCTCGACACTCACTTGTGTTGTGAGTGGAGCTTTTATGGAACTCACACCATTTTCCTGTGTCCTTTTTCGGCTTCGCGGCGCTGTTCTTTGCTTGCAGCTTCGGCGGGTTGTCTTGGGCTGCCCTGCCTTGGCTTTGTCCTTTGTTCTGTGGTTTAGGGGCACCTTTCCCCTGCTTTGGATTCGCAGATCCAAAGTCTCGCTTCTTTTGTTTAAACTTCTACTCGACCTTGACGGCATATCGGTATGTTGCGCCAAGTGAGGAGATGTTCAGGAATTGTATTTCTTCCTAGATGTACTTGTGCAGGCAGCCACGGTATTTGAGTATCAAATGCTGCTCCGAATCCTTGATACCCAACTTTGTGCGAAGGGTATGGAAAAGATTGGTGAACTCCGGCACGTCTTGGTCCCTTCCTTGCCGCAACGTGGTCCACCTTATGTATTCATCCTCATAGCTTCCGACAGGGTAGTATTGCTCTTTGATGGCATCCCGGAATGAATTCCAGGTGGGTGCGGCTGAAAATAGTGAGCCAGTACTTTCATCCTTCTGCTCGCAGTAATTTTCCCACCAGTCCTTGACGTGGGGGGCTGCTTTGAGAAGAGCGAAAACAATCTTTTCCCGACTCGAAAATTCATGAACAGAAAAATAACCCTCTAGCAGATTTAACCATTTATCTACGGCATCTGCGTCTATCTGACCCTCAAATATGGGGATCTCAAAATTAACTTGTACCTTAAAGGGCGTGGCATTTCCAGAGTAGCTGCTGGAAGCCGATGCGTCGCTTCTGGGTAGCCGCTGAAGGATCTAGGCAAAGCTGTCCATCATCGCGTTCCGTTGTCGCTCGAGGGCTTCTTCGAGCAAGATTTTGATGGGATCTTCTACCCCCTCGTCTTTCTTCTCATCCGCCATGAGAGGCCATTGGGATTTGTGAGGCTGGTCTTGCAAAGGTTCGACCAGTTCAAGCCCTAACTCCTTATATCCTGACCTTGTTGGGGACATGCAAAGAAAAACAGAGAAAAAGCAGACCTGTTACACTAAAAAATGTCACCATGACTATTTGCAGTTAGTATGGCTCCATCCACTGTCATACTAACCTCCTTGGCAAGTCTCATGCCTTTGCTTTCCATGTCAAACTCAAAGAAAGAGAGAAAAGTCATTTAAAGTCAATTATCTCTGGGTACGCAGTTTCTCTCAGCCTTACCTGCGTGTACGCAACCCAAGTTCACAATACCTACGTACTTGTACGCTCTGTATGTAAAGCCATGGGTGCGTACTCCTGTAAAGGTCAAAAGGCGCAAGTTTCACTCTCAAAAAGTTACTTGTGGTCATTTCTAGAGTATTCTAGAAGCTTGTTTGACGTGTATGAAGCGCCTCCAGATGGTTCATGTATCCCTACCAAAGAGGAACTTATCCCATCAAGTGGGGAGCTAACCCACCCAAAGAGGGGCTTATCCCATTGATGGTGGACCTGATTAACTTCCTCTAGAACACTATAAATACAGGCATTGGGCCAGAAGGAGGGGAGGTTAAAAGCTGAATATTCCTAAGGGTAGATGCTGCTGGAATTAGGACTTCCTTGTATAAGCTTGTGAGGAGAGATTACCATCTTTACTTGTTGTATTTGGAAGTGGGTGAGCTGATCAAAGTAAAGGAAGACTCTTGTGGACCCTGGGAGGAACTTGCACAACACCAAGGCTCAGGTTGTAATGGTTTCTTTTGTTACCTTTTAATACAAATAAGTCCATTCTTCTCAACAATTTGTTATTTATGAGTTGTTTCATATACTCCTTGGTCTATATGTTAAATGTGTTTTATTTTATGTGATATTTAGGTGCTATTTAATGGTTTGATTGTTAGTGAATGCAGGTTTCGAAGAGAAGGAGGAGCTCATCCGGATCGACGAAGCTGGACTACTACAACAGCGTTGGGTTACAGGTAGGATCTAAACACTTGATTTCTTGATCTGTTACACTAAAATTTGTCACCATGACTATTTGCAGTTAGTATGGCTCCATCAACTGTCATACTATCCTCCTTAGCAAGCCTCATACCTCTGCTCTCCATGTCAAACTCCAAGAAAGAGAGAAAGTCATTAAAAATCTATATATCTCTGGGTACGCAGTTTCTCTTAGCCTTACCTGCGTGTACGCACCCCAAGTTCACAATACCTGCGTACTTGTACGCTATGTCTGTAAAGCAATGGGTGCGTACTCCTGTAAAGGTCAAAAGGTGCAAGTTTCACTCCAAAAAAGTTACTTGTGGTCATTTCTAGAGCATTCTAGAAGCTTGTTTGACGTGTATGAAGCGCCTCCAGATGGTTCATGTATCCCTACCAAAGAGGAACTTATCCCATCAAGAGGGGAGCTAACCCACCCAAAGAGGGGCTTATCCCATTGATGGTGGACCTGAATAACTCCCTCTAGAGCACTATAAATACAGGCATTGGGCCAGAAGGAGGAGAGGTTGAAAGCTAAACATTCCTAAGGGTAGATGCTGCTGGAATTAGGACTCCCTTGTAAAGCTTGAGAGGAGAGATTCCCATCCTTTCCTAGCCTTATTTGAGAGTGGGTGAGCTGATCAAAGTAAAGGAAAACTCTTGTTGGACCCTAGGAGGGACTTGCACAACACCAAGGCTCAGGTTGTAATGGTTCCTTTTGTTACCTTTTAATGCAAATGAACTTATTTTTCTCAACAGATTGTTATTCATGGTTTGTTTCATATACTCCTTGGTCTGTATGATGGATATGTATTGTTTTATGAGTTTATCAGGTGCTATTTAATCTTTTGGCTTGTTAGTGAATGCAGGTTTCAAAGAGAAGGAGGAGCTCATCCGGATCGGCGAGGCTAGACTACTACAAAGCGTTGGACTAAAGGTATGTTAAAGATCCCCTGATTACTTGTATTTGCAATGCATGTTTAGAGAAAGGTAGGATTTATTTGTCTTGTTTGTCACTAGAAAGCTTTTGCTTCTAGGGAGGTCGGTTGTGTCCGCACTATCAACTCTTTCCGTGTGACAAAATGGCGACTCCGCTGGGGATGACAGTGGATGGAGCCATGACTATTTGCAGTTAGTATGGCTCCATCCACTGTCATACTATCCTCCTTGGCAAGTCTCATGCCTCTGCTTTCCATGTCAAACTCAAAGAAAGAGAGAAAAGTCATTTAAAGTCAATTATCTCTGGGTACGCAGTTTCTCTCAGCCTTACCTGCGTATACGCAACCCAAGTTCACAATACCTGCGTACTTGTACGCTCTGTATGTAAAGCCATGGGTGCGTACTCCTGTAAAGGTCAAAAGGCGCAAGTTTCACTCTCAAAAAGTTACTTGTGGTCATTTCTAGAGTATTCTAGAAGCTTGTTTGACGTGTATGAAGCGCCTCCAGATGGTTCATGTATCCATACCAAAGAGGAACTTATCCCATCAAGAGGGGAGCTAACCCACCCAAAGAGGGGCTTATCCCATTGATGGTGGACCTGATTAACTTCCTCTAGAGCACTATAAATACAGGCATTGGGCCAGAAGGAGGGGAGGTTAAAAGTTGAATATTCCTAAGGGTAGATGCTGCTGGAATTAGGACTTCCTTGTATAAGCTTGTGAGGAGAGATTACCATCTTTACTTGTTGTATTTGGAAGTGGGTGAGCTGATCAGAGTAAAGGAAGACTCTTGTGGACCCTGGGAGGAACTTGCACAACACCAAGGCTCAGGTTGTAATGGTTTCTTTTGTTACCTTTTAATACAAATAAGTCCATTCTTCTCAACAATTTGTTATTTATGAGTTGTTTCATATACTCCTTGGTCTATATGTTAAATGTGTTTTATTTTATGTGATATTCAGGTGCTATTTAATGGTTTGATTGTTAGTGAATGCAGGTTTCGAAGAGAAGGAGGAGCTCATCCGGATCGACGAAGCTGGACTACTACAACAACGTTGGGTTACAGGTAAGATCTAAAGCACTTGATTTCTCATAGTATAAATGCATATTTAGAGAAGGATTGCTCCTATTTGTCTTGTTTGTCACTAGAAAGTCTTAGGCTTCTAGGGAGGTTGGTTTTGTCCGCACTATCAACCGGTTCCGGGTATTAACTTTGGGTCAATTGTCACCAAGCCATCTATCGTGTCGTTATGTGTTCAAGAGGTCACTGCAAATAAACCATTCATCTGCAAAATACCTGTCATCCATCTCAACCATCCCTGAGTCAGTCCTTACAGCTACATTTCTTCAACTTGATCTATGATTTCGTGTTGTGGGCTTGCCTGCAACGGGTCGCTTTCTATCGACATCCGCACATTATCTAGAGAGATGACTTATAAATCGTCAGTACCTTGAAGTCTGCATGCATCAATGGCAGGTTTCTCGCCTTTGACGACAGTTTACATCATTGACTTTCGATCGAAGGATTCCGTGACATGTTCGACATCAACCCATTCATTCACATCTCATGGATTGTACTGGGTACTTTGAGAACCATTGACATCACTGGTGGTTTCTCTCACACTTGTTAACAGTTTACATCATTGACTGGTAATCAAGTGGTTTCTACCATGCTCGACATCAACTCATTTATTTGCATGGATAGAATCGTACTATTTCGGGAAGTAGAAATGAAGACCCTGGATCTAGTTTCCACCATCCAGGCTGCGAGGAGTTTTGTATTCATTGTATAAGTAGACTAACTATAAACATATGGTTGCGTCCATACTGTGTCTACATGAGTCTATGATTATGATGTACTGCGAAATCATTCCTGTATCAGAGCAGTAGTTAGATTGTTAGTTAAAGTTTTCAATCTGAGTATGGGAATGCCTACCTCAGCGATGATATCATCTTATATATGTATTTTGTGTTGAATATTTGCAGGTTCTGACTGGGCTCTCCACAAGATAATCCTTGAAATGATAAAGTACTTCACCCTTCCTAGATGATATGAAACCCTTATCTACTACAGGCTTCACACTTTAGGGGGCAATCTGTTACACTAAAATTTGTCACCATGACTATTTGCAGTTAGTATGGCTCCATCAACTGTCATACTATCCTCCTTAGCAAGCCTCATACCTCTGCTCTCCATGTCAAACTCCAAGAAAGAGAGAAAGTCATTAAAAATCTATATATCTCTGGGTACGCAGTTTCTCTTAGCCTTACCTGCGTGTACGCACCCCAAGTTCACAATACCTGTGTACTTGTACGCTCTGTCTGTAAAGCAATGGGTGCGTACTCCTGTAAAGGTCAAAAGGCGCATGTTTCACTCCAAAAAAGTTACTTGTGGTCATTTCTAGAGCATTCTAGAAGCTTGTTTGACGTGTATGAAGCGCCTCCAGATGGTTCATGTATCCCTACCAAAGAGGAACTTATCCCATCAAGAGGGGAGCTAACCCACCCAAAGAGGGGCTTATCCCATTGATGGTGGACCTGAATAACTCCCTCTAGAGCACTATAAATACAGGCATTGGGCCAGAAAGAGGGGAGGTTGAAAGCTGAATATTCATAAGGGTAGATGCTGCTGGAATTAGGACTTCCTTGTATAAGCTTGTGAGGAGAGATTACCATCTTTACTTGTTGTATTTGGAAGTGGGTGAGCTGATCAAAGTAAAGGAAGACTCTTGTGGACCCTGGGAGGAACTTGCACAACACCAAGGCTCAGGTTGTAATGGTTTCTTTTGTTACCTTTTAATACAAATAAGTCCATTCTTCTCAACAATTTGTTACGCTCTGTCATTTATGAGTTGTTATTTAGTGGGTTAAATTAGATTTTAGTTTTTCTTTGTTTTGCTAGAAGTACGCAGCCTCTGAGTTGAGCACAGTGCGTACCTGTACGCACTGTCGCTTTGTGCACAGAGCGTACCCGCACCTGTGCAAACAGGTCGCCTGCGTACCCTGTCAAAATTAAGAAAATTTCAATTTTCTTCTTTTTGCCTTTTAGATTTTGTTTTTAATTTGTTTTTTCTACCCAGATCCACTGGTTTTCTGCCATAAATCTTCACCTAAGCTTGTTTCATTGGCATTCTCTCTCTCAACTTTTATCAATTGGGTGTTTTGAGTCTCTTTTTTGAGAAATTCTTGATTTGTTTTCCTTTGGTCATTACTTGGAGGTTTCTCTCAGTCTTTTCACAATTTTGCATCTTTTTGCTTGTGTTTTTGCAAAAAAAATTCCCCCCTCATTCGCTAAATTGTGTATGAGTGTTAATCGCCTTTGAGTGTTTTTTATTTTTTGATCTCATATTTAGAGAAGGATTGCTCCTAAATTGCGTACCCAGAGATATATAGATTTTTAATGACTTTCTCTCTTTCTTGGAGTTTGACTTGGAGAGCAGAGGTATGAGGCTTGCCAAGGAGGATAGTATGACAGTTGATGGAGCCATACTAACTGCAAATAGTCATGGTGACAAATTTTAGTGTAACAGATTGCCCCCTAAAGTGCGAAGCTTGTAGTAGATTAGGGTTTTATATCATCTAGGAAGGGTGAAGTACTTTATCATTTCAAGGATTATCTTGTGGAGAGCCCGGTCAGAACCTGCAAATATTCAACACAAAATACATATATAAGATGATATCATCGCTGAGGTAGGCATTCCCATACTCAGATTGAAAACTTTAACTAACAATCTAACTACTGCTCTGATATAGGAATGATTTTGCAGTACATCACAATTATAGACTTTTGTAGACACAGTATGGACGTAGCCATCCGTTTATGATTAGTCTACTATATAATGAATACAAAACTCCTCGCAGCCTGGATGGTGGAAACTAGATCTAGGGTCTTCATTTCTGCTTCCCGAATTGGTACGATTCTATCCATGTGAATAAATGAGTTGATGTCGAACATGGTAGAATCCACTTGATTACCAGTCAATGATGTAAACTGTTAACAAGCGTGAGAGAGACCACCAGTGATGTCAATGGTTCTCAAAGTACCCAGTACAATCCATGAGATGTGAATGAATGAGTTGATGTCGAACATTTCACGGAATCCTTCGATCGAAAGTCAATGATGTAAACTGTCGTCAAAGGCGAGAAACCTGCCATTGATGCATGCAGACTTCAAGGTACTGACGATTCCTAGGTCATCTTTCTAGATAATGTGCTGATGTCGATAGAAAGCAACCCGTTGCAGGCAAGCCCACAACACGAAATCATAGATCAAGTTGAAGAAATGTAATTGTAAGGATTGACTCAGGGATGGTCAAAAATGGATGACGAGTATTTTGCAGATGAATGTTTATTGCAGAGACCTCTTGAACACATAACGACACGACAGATGGCTTGGTGACATTTGACCCAAAGTTAATACCCGGCTAAAGACTTTCAATGTGGTTTGATCAACTGTGAAGCAAAGGATTTCCCAACCCAAGTGAATGAAAAGTGTCGTGTTCAAGAGTGGTAATAAGGCTTCTTCTGAGACAAAGGATAACAAATAGGTTCATTCTTCTCTCTTTTCCCCCACCATTTCTGGCAAGTACCTCTTTATTTTTTACAAGCTTGAGGAGGATAACATATGCTTGATTATAAGCTCATCCTTCGGATGAGTCCAACTTAGTTTAGATTCGGACCCTAAGAAGGAGTGGTCCGTTCCTGTTTGTAATCGAACAGGTCCTTTACTGTGAAATTTTAACGAGTCCAGTATAGGAGAAACTCGGCGTTTTTCAATTTTAGAGAGTCTGAAAAAACTAAAGAAGACTCCAAGGTGAACTTTTTCGTAAATTTGTGTCTCCCAAGCCCGAAAAAGTATAAAATAATACCTGAGAGAACCGCTTGATCTTGGGACCAAGGAGTACTTTCATGATTAGTGCCTCTGACCTGAAAAGTAAAAATCGATCAAGGACACGTCGTTTTATTTCCGTATCGAGTTTGAAATGACAAAAATCCGGCAATCTTTTCATGTTTTTGCGGTCAGAAAAGGGCTGTAAGAGGACCGTCTTTTAATTCCATTTTAACGAGTGTAAAAGAAACGCTCGGCAATCTTTTCATGATTTAGGAGTCATAAAAGGGCTTAAAGATGACTCTAAGGTTTCACTTTTTTGTAAGTTTTAACGAGTTCGAAAAAATGATAAAAATGTACTCACATGGCCGACTTTCAATTTAATTTACGAGCAGGAAAAGACGGAAAGAACTCGGCATTTTCATTTGTTTTACGAGAATGAAAGATAGCAAAATATTCTCGAGATTTTCATGAGTTTAACGAGTCTTGAAAATAACTGAAATTGACTCGAGATAGGTTTCATTTTTACAAAAGCTTGAAACAGAGAAAAACTATGCTTCAAAGTAGTTTCATTTTTACACAAGCTTGAAACAGAGAGAAAACTGTGCTTGATGCCCCCTAAGCATAACTGCTAGAGCGCATGCCCCCCCAGCTTCATTTCATTCAAGTCCAGTGGATGAAATGAAGGTTCAAGTACAAGATCATTTGAAAGACTCAACCTAAAACTGTAAGAAAATTATGCAAAAAACTGAAATAACTAACCTAAATATACAACTTAACATTTATGAGATCTAGTCAAACTCTCGACTCAAGTAGAGGAGGATTTGTTTCATTTTTTAACGAGCTTGACTCAGGAAAAGAATTATGCTCGGATTCGGTTTCATGTTTACGCAAGCTTGAAATGAAAAACTATGCTTGTTATAAGTTCACATGCCCCCAGCATAATGACGCAAAACGAGGTACATGCCCCCCAAGCTTCATTGCATTCAATGAGGTGGATGGAATGAAGCTTTACTTTCAAGATCTTGGAAAGACTTGTGGGAGTTGTTTCATTTTTTAGTGAGGTTGACACAGGAAAAGAACTATCCTCAAAACCCTTGTTTCATTTTTTAAACGAGCTTGACACAAGATAAGGAACTATGCTCATAACTACTCTCTACAATCTACCTAACAAAAAACTTTACTCTAAAAACCTTGATTCATTTTTTAACGAGCTTGACACAAGACAAGGAACTATGCTCTAAAATCCTTGATTCATTTTTTAATGAGCTTGACACAAGACAAGGAACTATGCTCATGACTACTCTCTACAATCTACCTACTTAACCTACCCTTGTTTCATTTTTTAACGAGCTTGACACAAGACAAGGAACTATGCTCAAGACTCCTTGTTTCATTTTTTAACGAGCTTGACACAAGACAAGGAACTATGCTCAAAAAGTTCGCATGCCCCCAGCATAATGATGCAAAGCGAGGTACATGCCCCCCAGGCTTCATTGCATTCAACCAGATGGATGGAATGAAGGTTTACTTTCAATATTTAACTTGAAAAGGGAGTTGTTTCATTTTTAAGGAGGTTGACACAAGAAAAGAACTATCCTCATACCTGATTCATTTTTTAACGAGGTTGACTCAGTAACAGGAACTATCCTCAAAACCTTACTTTCTACAATCTACCTACATATCCTAAAATCTACCTGATTCATTTTTTAATGAGGTTGACTCAGTAAAAGAACTATCCTCATGCTAGCCTGTTTCATTTTTAACGAGGTTGATACAGGAAAAAACTATCCTCGTAACAGCCTATTTCATTTTTTAACGAGGTTGATACAGGAAAAAACTTTCCTCGTACACACTGATTCATTTTTTAACGAGGTTGACACAGTAAAAGGAACTTTCCTCACAACCAACTGATTCATTTTTTAACGAGGTTGACTCAGTGACAGTAACTATCCTCATAGCATCCAGTTTCATTTTTAAATGAGGTTGAGAGAGGAACAAACTATCGTCATACACACTGATTCATTTTTTAACGAGGTTGACATAGTAAAAGGAACTTTCCTCACACACACTGATTCATTTTTTAATGAGGTTGACACAGTAAAAGGAACTATCCTCACACTAGCCTGTTTCATTTTTTAATGAGGTTGATACAGGAAAAAACTATCCTCGTGGACACCTGTTTCATTTTTTAACGAGGTTGGCACAGGAAAAGGAACTATCCTCGCGACAGCCTATTTCATTTTTTAACGAGGTTGATACAGGAAAAAACTATCCTCGCGACACCTGTTTCATTTTTTAATGAGGTTGGCACGAGGAAAGTTCCTTTTACTGTGTCGACCTCGTTAAAAAATGAATCAGTGAGTACGAGGATAGTTTTTTCCTGTATCAACCTCGTTAAAAAATGAAACAGGCTAGTGCGAGGATAGTTTTTTCCTGTATCAACCTCGTTAAAAAATGAAATAGGCTGTCGCGAGGATAGTTCCTTTTCCTGTGCCAACCTGAATATCTCATAAAACAAAACATATTTAACATACAGACCAAGGAGTATATGAAACAACTCATAAATAACAAATTGTTGAGAAGAATGGACTTATTTGTATTAATAGGAAACAAAAGAAACCATTACAACCTGAGCCTTGGTGTTGTGCAGGTCCCTCCCAGGGTCCAACAAGAGTTTTCCTTTACTTTGATAAGCTCACCCACTTCCAAATGAAACAAGAAAGGATGGGAATCTCTCCTCACAAGCTTCTACAAGGAAGTCCTAATTCCAGCAGCATCTACCCTTAGGAATGTTCAGCTTTCAACCCCTCCTCCTTCTGGCCCAATGTCTGTATTTATAGTGCTCTAGAGGAAGTTAATTAGGTCCACCATCAATGGGATAAGCCCCTCTTTGAATGGGATAGCTCCCCTCTTGATGGGATAAGTTCCTCTTTGGTAGGGATACATGAACCATCTGGAGGCGCTTCATACACGTCAAACAAGCTTCTAGAATGCTCTAGAAATGACCACAAGTAACTTTTTTAAGATGAAACTCGCACCTTTTGACCTTTACAGGGGTACGCACCCATCCCTTTACATACAGAGCGTACAAGTACGCAGGTATTGTGAACTTGGGGTGCGTACACGCAGGTAAGGCTAAGAGAAACTGCGTACCCAGAGATATATAGATTTTTAATGACTTTCTCTCTTTCTTGGAGTTTGACATGGAGAGCAGAGGTATGAGGCTTGCCAAGGAGGATAGTATGACAGTTGATGGAGCCATACTAACTGCAAATAGTCATGGTGACAAATTTTAGTGTAACAGATTGCCCCCTAAAGTGCGAAGCCTGTAGTAGATTAGGGTTTTATATCATCTAGGAAGGGTGAAGTACTTTATCATTTCAAGGATTATCTTGTGGAGAGCCCGGTCAGAACCTGCAAATATTCAACACAAAATACATATATAAGATGATATCATCGCTGAGGTAGGCATTCCCATACTCAGATTGAAAACTTTAACTAACAATCTAACTACTGCTCTGATACAGGAATGATTTTGCAGTACATCACAATTATAGACTTTTGTAGACACAGTATGGACGTAGCCATCTGTTTATGATTAGTCTACTATATAATGAATACAAAACTCCTCGCAGCTTGGATGGTGGAAACTAGATCCAGGGTCTTCATTTTTGCTTCCCGAATTGGTACGATTCTATCCATGCGAATAAATGAGTTGATGTCGAACATGGTAGAATCCACTTGATTACCAGTCAATGATGTAAACTGTTAACAAGCGTGAGAGAGACCACCAGTGATGTCAATGGTTCTCAAAGTACCCAGTACAATCCATGAGATGTGAATGAATGAGTTGATGTCGAACATTTCACGGAATCCTTCGATCGAAAGTCAATGATGTAAACTGTCGTCAAAGGCGAGAAACCTGCCATTGATGCATGCAGACTTCAAGGTACTGACGATTCCTAGGTCATCTTTCTAGATAATGTGCTGATGTCGATAGAAAGCAACCTGTCGCAGGCAAGCCCACAACACGAAATCATAGATCAAGTTGAAGAAATGTAACTGTAAGGACTGACTCAGGGATGGTCAAAAATGGATGACGAGTATTTTGCAGATGAATGTTTATTGCAGAGACCTCTTGAACACATAACGACACGACAGATGGCTTGGTGACATTTGACCCAAAGTTAATACCCGACTAAAGACTTTCAATGTGGTTTGATCAACTGTGAAGCAAAGGATTTCCCAACCCAAGTGAATGAAAAGTGTCGTGTTCAAGAGTGGTA
Source organism: Pinus tabuliformis (assembly GCA_031772625.1). Taxonomy (NCBI): domain Eukaryota; kingdom Viridiplantae; phylum Streptophyta; class Pinopsida; order Pinales; family Pinaceae; genus Pinus; species Pinus tabuliformis. The sequence continues at coordinate 493,178,823 of CM062814.1, read as the reverse complement.
ATAAGGCTTCTTCTGAGACAAAGGATAACAAATGGGCTCATTTTTCTCCCTTTTCCCCCACCATTTCTGGCAAGTACCTCTTTATTTTTTACAAGCTTGAGGAGGATAACATATGCTTGATTATAAGCTCATCCTTCGGATGAGTCCAACTTAGTTTAGATTCGGACCCTAAGAAGGAGTGGTCCGTTCCTGTTTGTAATCGAACAGGTCCTTTACTGTGAAATTTTAACGAGTCCAGTATAGGAGAAACTCAGCGTTTTTCAATTTTAGAGAGTCTGAAAAAACTAAAGAAGACTCCAAGGTGAAATTTTTCGTAAATTTGTGTCTCCCAAGCCCGAAAAAGTATAAAATAATACCTGAGAGAACCGCTTGATCTTGGGACCAAGGAGTACTTTCATGATTAGTGCCTCTGACCTAAAAAGTAAAAAGTGATCAAGGACACGTCGTTTTATTTTCGTATCGAGTTTGAAACGACAAAAATCCGGCAATCTTTTCATGTTTTTACGGTCAGAAAAGAGCTATAAGGGGACCGTCTTTTAATTCCGTTTTAACGAGTGTAAAAGAAACGCTCGGCAATCTTTTCATGTTTTAGGAGTCAGAAAAGGGCTTAAAAGATGACTCTGAGGTTTCACTTTTTCGTAAGTTTTAACGAGTTTGAAAAAAAGATAAAAATGTACTCATGGTTTTCATTTTTTCATAAGTTTTAATGAGTTCGAAAAAATGATAAAAATGTACTCATATGGCCGACTTTCAATTTAATTTACGAGCAGGAAAAGACGGAAAGAACTCGGCATTTTCATTTGTTTTACGAGAATGAAAGATAGCAAAATAATCTCGGTATTTTCATGAGTTTAACGAGTCTTGAAAATAACTAAAATTGACTCGAAATAGGTTTCATTTTTACAAAAGCTTGAAACAGAGAAAAACTATGCTTCAAAGTAGTTTCATTTTTACACAAGCTTGAAACAGAGAGAAAACTGTGCTTGATGCCCCCTAAGCATAACTGCTAGAGCGCATGCCCCCCAGCTTCATTTCATTCAACTAATTATTAGCTGGATGGAATGAAGGTTCAGTTACGAGATCATTTGAAAGACTCGACCTAAAACTGTAAGAAAATTATGCAAAAAACTGAAATAACTAACCCAAATATACAACTTAACATTTACGAGATCTAGTCAAACTCTCGACTCAATTAGAGGAGGATTTGTTTCATTTTTTAACGAGCTTGACACAGGAAAAGAACTATGCTCGGATTCGGTTTCATGTTTACGCAAGCTTGAAACGAAAAACTATGCTTGTTATAAGTTCACATGCCCCCAGCATAATGACGCAAATCAAGGTACAATGAACTTGACACAAGACAAGGAACTATGCCCCAAAATCCTTGATTCATTTTTTAATGAGCTTGACACAAGACAAAGAACTATGCTCATGACTATTCTCTACAATCTACCTATTTAACCTATCCTTGTTTCATTTTTTAATGAGGTTAACACAAGACAAGGAACTATCCTCGAAAATCCTTGATTCATTTTTTAACGAGCTTGACACAAGACAAGGAACTATGCTCAAAAAGTTCGCATGCCCCCAGCATAATGATGCAAAGCGAGGTACATGCCCCCCAGGCTTCATTGCATTCAACCAGATGGATGGAATGAAGGTTTACTTTCAATATTTAACTTGAAAAGGGAGTTGTTTCATTTTTAAGGAGGTTGACACAAGAAAAGAACTATCCTCATACCTGATTCATTTTTGAATGAGGTTGACTCAGTAACAGGAACTATCCTCAAAACCTTACTTTCTACAATCTACCTACATATCCTAAAATTTACCTGATTCATTTTTTAATGAGGTTGACTCAGTAAAAGAACTATCCTCATGCTAGCCTGTTTCATTTTTTAACGAGGTTGATACAGGAAAAAACTATCCTCGTAACAGCCTATTTCATTTTTTAATGAGGTTGATACAGGAAAAAACTTTCCTCGTACACACTGATTCATTTTTTAATGAGGTTGACACAGTAAAAGGAACTTTCCTCACAACCAACTGATTCATTTTTTAACTAGGTTGACACAGTAAAAGGAACTTTCCTCGTGGCAGCCTATTTCATTTTTTAACGAGGTTGATACAGGAAAAAACTATCCTCGCCGACACCTGTTTCATTTTTTAACGAGGTTGGCACAGGAAAAGGAACTATCCTCGCTACAAAGACTTCAACCGTTTCTGGGTATTAACTTTGGGTCAATCGTCACCAAGCCATCTGTCGTGTCGTTATGTGTTCAAGAGGTCTCTGCAAATAAACCATTCATATGCAAAATACTTGTCATCCATTTTGACCATCCCTGAGTCAGTCCTTACAGCAACATTTCTTCAACTTGAACAATGATTTCGTGTTGTGGGTTTGCCTGCAACGGGTCGCTTTCTATCGACATCAGCACATTATCTAGAAAGATGACTTAGAGATCGTCAGTACCTTGAGGTCTGCATGCATCAATGGCAGGTTTCTCGCCTTTGACGACAGTTTACATCATTGACTTTCGATCAAAGGATTCCGTGACGTGTTCGACATCAACTCATTCATTCACATTTCATGGATTGTACTGGGTACTTTGAGAACAATTGACATCACTGGTGGTCTCTCTCACACTTGTTAATAGTTTACATCATCGACTGGTAATCAAGTGGTTTCTGCCATGTTCGACATCGACTCATTTATTCACATGGATAGAATCGTACCAATTCGGGAAGTAGAAATGAAGACCCTGGATCTAGTTTCCACCATCCAGGCTGCGAGGAGTTTTGTATTCATTATATTGTAGACTAATCATAAACAGATGGCTGCGTCCATACTGGGTCTACAAAAGTCTATAATTGTGATGTACTGCAAAATCATTCCTGTATCAGAGCAGTAGTTAGATTGTTAGTTAAAGTTTTCAATCTGAGTATGGGAATGCCTACCTCAGCAATGATATCATCTTATATATGTATTTTGTGTTGAATATTTGCAGGTTCTGACTAGGCTCTCCGCAAGATACTCCTTGAAATGATAAAGTACTTCACCCTTCCTAGATCATATAAAACCCTAATCTACTACAGGCTTCGCCCTTTAGGGGGCAATCTGTTACACTAAAAAATGTCACCATGACTATTTGCAGTTAGTATGGCTCCATCCACTGTCATACTATCCTCCTTGGCACGTCTCATGCCTCTGCTTTCCATGTCAAACTCAAAGAAAGAGAGAAAAGTCATTTAAAGTCAATTATCTCTGGGTACACAGTTTCTCTCAGCCTTACCTGCGGGTACGCAACCCAAGTTCACAATACCTGCGTACTTGTATGCTCTGTATGTAAATCCATGGGTGCGTACTCCTGTAAAGGTCAAAAGGCGCAAGTTTCACTCTCAAAAAGTTACTTGTGGTCATTTCTAGAGTATTCTAGAAGCTTGTTTGACGTGTATGAAGCGCCTCCAGATGGTTCATGTATCCCTACCAAAGAGGAACTTATCCCATCAAGAGGGGAGCTAACCCACCCAAAGAGGGGCTTATCCCATTGATGGTGGACATGATTAACTTCCTCTAGAACACTATAAATACAGGCATTGGGCAAGTACCCATGGCTTTACATACAGAGCGTACAAGTACGCAGGTATTGTGAACTTGGGTTGCGTATACGCAGGTAAGGCTGAGAGAAACTGCGTACCCAGAGATAATTGACTTTAAATGAATTTTCTCTCTTTCTTTGAGTTTGACATGGAAAGCAGAGGCATGAGACTTGCCAAGGAGGATAGTATGACAGTGGATGGAGCCATACTAACTGCAAATAGTCATGACTCCATCCACTGTCATTTGTTATTTATGAGTTGTTATTTTTAAATCTGTTTGCACGAGGTTGTTTTATGAGTCGCCATTTTGTCACACGGAAAGAGTTGATAGTGCAGACAAAACCAACCTCCCTAGAAGCCTAAGACTTTCTAGTGACAAACAAGACAAATAGGAGCAATCCTTCTCTAAATATGCATTTATACTATGAGAAATCAAGTGCTTTAGATCTTACCTGTAACCCAATGCTGTTGTAGTAGTCCAGCTTCGTTGATCCGGATGAGCTCCTCCTTCTCTTCGAAACTTGCATTCACTAACAATCAAACCATTAAATAGCACCTGAATATCACATAAAATAAAACACATTTAACATATAGACCAAGGAGTATATGAAACAACTCATAAATAACAAATTGTTGAGAAGAATGGACTTATTTGTATTAAAAGGTAACAAAAGAAAACATTACAACCTGAGCCTTGGTGTTGTGCAAGTTCCTCCCAGGGTCCACAAGAGTCCTCCTTTACTCTGATCAGCTCACCCACTTCCAAATACAACAAGTAAAGATGGTAATCTCTCCTCACAAGCTTATACAAGGAAGTCCTAATTCCAGCAGCATCTACCCTTAGGAATATTCAGCTTTCACCCCATGCATAGAAACTAACTTGTCAGAGGGCGAATAGATAACCCAAGCTGCGGAAGAGATATTCCGTGTACTACGACAAGCACCATCAGCAAATCCAATGTACGTTTGGAGAGGCGTCGACATCTGCAATATCAAGAGTAAAACCAAGATAAGCCAGAATAACGACGAAAAACACACTCTCTAAACTAAGCACACTGTCTAAACTAATCACACAGTCTAAACTAAGCACACATAGCAACTAGAAAGAGAAAACTAACCTAACTAAAATCTCCATACCCATCATTTAAGCATAATACCTCTTTAGGTAAAGTCCATTTCTGGGTTTACCCAAAGAGTCCCCGTCAAAGTCTACCAGCTCATAGGCCCCTTTTGCTAGCTTTCGCTTGACAATGTAGGGCCCATGCCACATAGGAACGAATTTTCCAGCACCTAACTTATCATTAGCTTGATCATATAACAACACTAGGTCTCCTTCCGAAAAATTTCGAGGAGTCACATTCCGGTCATACTGAGCTTTCATTCGTTTCGCGTGAGTCTCGATTGCTAAAGCAGCTTCACGTCGAGTCTCATCTAATTTAGATAAGTATAACAGACATTTCTCCTCTTCGGAAGTAGCTGGGAGTAATTCGATGGCCATTTGCAGTGACGAGATTTCGCATTCAATGGGCAGCACGGCTTCCAAACCATAAACTAGTTGGAAAGGAGTGAACCCTGTTGATGTTTTCACTGAGGTCCGGTATGCCCAAAGCGGGGAAAATAACATGTTGTGCCAATTCGACCGATGAATACCAATGATCCGTCGGATCATGATAACTAGAACTTTGTTGATAGACTCAACCAAACCGTTTGCTTGGGGATAATAAGGAGTAGAACTATCATGACGCAAACCAAGTTGGCTTGTAAGTTCTGTCATCATAATGTTTCGAAAATGGCGCCCATGGTCAGTGATTATCGCTTGTGGGACACCAAACCTAGCAATAATATGATTGAATACGAAAATCGCAGCTGTCTTGCCGTCTGCCTTGAATGTAGGCATCGCCTCGGCCCACTTATTAAAATAATCAACTGCAAGGATGATATACGCATGCCCCCCGGCCGAGTGAGGTTTACATGTAATAAAGTCGATACCCCATTTAGCAAAAGGACCAATGGCAATTATAGGGTGGAGAGGAGCAGGTGGTGCGTGCATCTTGCGATCAAACACTTGGCAGTTGTGGCATTTTCGGACCGCAATGATACAATCTTTAAACATGGACAGCTAGAAATAGCCAGCACGCAACACCTTCTGAGCTGTGGCATACCCAGACATATGACCGCCACACGCCCCAGAGTGACAGTCATTCAAAACCCTTTCTGCCTCTTCGTGAGTTAAGCAACGTCGGAAAACCAAGTCTGCCCCACGGCGATAAAGAGTATCTCCAATTATTTTGTACTGTTGGGACTGGAATCGAATTTTCCGACGTTCCGCCTTAGAAGCTTCGGGCCGAAAGGATTGGGTTTGGAGATAGACAATTATATCCCCATACCACGGATCTAAAGTGCTGATAAGAAACAAAGATTCATCCGCAATGGGCTCCTCTGCCACTGTTTCTGTGTCAGCACGTGGGAAATCACACATTAACTCGGCAAAGACTAAGGATTTCTTAGACTTGGACTTCTCGAACGCCAAATCAAACTCCTGCAGGATAACGATCCATTTGGAGTACTTGTCCCCTAGCAATTGTTTAGTCAGAATATAGATCATAGGATTGCAATCCGAAATCACTGTAGTTTTACGGAGAAGAATGTAATGACGAAAATGCTGGACAGCTTGAACGGCTGCCAGGGCCAACTTTTCCACATGCGAGTACTTTAGCTCAGTTGGATTTAACGTCCGACTAAGGTAATATATCACATGTTCCGTTCCGAATTCATCTTCCTGAACTAAGACCATTCCAATGGTGGAGTGGGAGGCGGCGAGATACAAAAAGTAATCCTGGTTGTAGTTGGGAGGATGCAGCAACGGTGCATGGGTCAACACGTGCTTAAGTGCATCAAAAGATTTCTGAGCTATCTCATCCCAAGAGAATTGAGCATTTTGTTTTAACAACCGGGTGAAACCCTTTGTAACCTCGGCGTAGTTAGGAATGAATCGACGTAAAAAGTTTGCTTTCCCCTGCAAACTTTGGAGTTGGCGCAGACTCGAAGGAGGAGGCAATTTGATGATAGCTTCTACCTTCGAGGGATCGACGCGGATACCAGCTTTTGAAACGACAAATCCTAGCAATCGTCCCACTTCTATGCAGAAGACACATTTGTGTGGGTTCAACCGAATTCGATAATGCCGACACCTCATAAAAATAGCTCGTAAGTGGACAAGGTGATCAGCTCGATGTAAAGAATGAGCAGGCAAATCATCGAGGTACGGCTGCATAATGTGTTTGATGTCGTGAAACGCATAAGACATTGCCCGCTGGAAAGTGGCTCCGGCATTCTTAAGTCCAAAAGGTAATTTGCAATAAGCAAATGTCCCCCAAGGACAAATGAAAGTCGTTTTTGGTTGATCGGCAGGTAGAATATTGATTTGGTTGTAACCGAAAAAACCGTCCATAAAGGAAAATATTTCACTGCCGGCACAATCATCAATTATTTGATCGATATAGGGCGTGGGATAGTTGTCCTTGGGACAAGCACGATTGATATCCCTATAGTCGATACATATTCTTATTGTTTCCTGCTTTTTGGTAACCGGAACAATATTCGATACCCAATCCGTTAACGGGATCAGATAAATGAAACCTGCTTTCAACAGCTTCTCTACTTCTGCTTTAATCGCAGCTGCTTTCCGAGGGTGTATCTGACGCAGACGTTGCCGAACGGGTTTAGCGTCCGGGTAAGTCTTGATCTCATGAACAACAATGGAGGGATCAATTCCTGGCATTTCCTCATAGGACCAGGCAAACACGTCGCGGAATTCTTGAAATAGGGCCTTGTATATTTGAATTTCATCATCTGCACATGAGGCACCTATATGAACGTTCTCAACAATTCCAGTTTTGACTGAAATGTCAATGGCAATAGTTTGGGAGATGTTTCCCAAATTCAACTCTGAATCAGGATGTTTCATAGGATTCTGAGCATCCTTGACATATTCAGCTGTAAAAATTGATGAAAAACCATTTTCAAAGTCATCACTCTCAGGTAAAAACGAAGATCTATGATGGAGATCTTCCCATGGTAGATCGTCTACACTTAGGATTTCACGAAGTTGTTCGTCAGATGACACAACTTCAGGAAACGCTATCCGTTCTGAGGTTGATGTGAGAAGTGATTCTTCACCGACCACATTCATTTGGTCAATTTGGGTTGAACACGAGTCGGTAAAAGACTGCACGGCCTCATAAGAAATTTCATATGGACTCAAAGGCATAGCATCACCGAAAGAGTCTATCTCAGATTCAGATGGGACAATCCAAGGATCATCATAAATAATAGTGTCTGAAGTAATCATATGAATGAAAGCAAATGAAGGATCTGCATTGATTGGAGGGAAAGGAAAAGTTCCCAGTAAACCGGAATCTTTAACTAATCCTACACCAACATCCTTGTAAGGGATAGTCGTTTTACCGACATGCTGGATACTCTCTGAAGAGGCTGGGTCGGATGAAAAGAAAGCCAGCTGGTCTATTGTCACGATCTTGCCATTATGTGGAAACTTTATAACTCTGAAGACCGATGACACGACCGCTGTCATAGCGTAAGACCAACTTCGACCCAAAAGAAGGTTGTAGTCTAGATGGGCATCAACCACCTCCACATCCAGACTAACGGTTTTTCCTTCAACCCCTATAGGCAAATCCTGTAAAATGCGAAACGGATGGAACCCACGGCCATCGAAGGCCTTAAGAATTGTCGGGGATTGGTTCAGTGAAGGAGAACCAAGCGATCTCCAACACTGAATCGACATAATACACGTGGAAGCCCCCTCATCAATTACAGTCCGATGAATAGGCTTGTTTTTGACTATCACTGGGATCTGGAAAGCCATCTGATGAGGGAGACGCGGTGTACTATTTTCTAGATCAAAGATTATCAGGTTCGGGTCCTGAAAATCAACAGCTCCTATAGCCGACAAAAGTAATTTTCGCTGTGCTGGGCATGATTGCAGCACTTCTAAAGCCGACATTGCTGAGGGTGAAACAGCTAAATCCTCAACAATGTTGTAATTCTGGGCTGCTATCGCATGTGGATTGAAAGCAGACCTTCGAAGTACACCCTTGGCGGGCGGTTTTATTACTAAGTCAGGGTTAGGTTTCTCGATCTGTAGTGGATCGGAACCGGGAGCTGAGGTTGACCAAATGAATGTGGTCGGTGAAGAATCACTTTTCACATCAACCTCAGAACAGATAACGTTTCCTGAAGTTGTGTCATTTGACGAACAACTTCGCGAAATCCTAAGTGTAGACGATCTACCATGGGAAGATCTCCATCATAGATCTTCGTTTTTACCTGAGAGTGATGACTTTGAAAATGATTTTTCATCAATCTTTACAGCTGAATATGTCAAGGACGCTCAGAATCCCATGAAACATCCTGATTCAGAGTTGAATTTGGGAAACATTTCCCAAACTATTGCCATTGACATTTCAGTCAAAACTGGAATTGTTGAGCACGTTCATATAGGTGCCTCATGTGCAGATGATGAAATTCAAATATACAAGGCCCTATTTCAAGAATTCCGCGACGTGTTTGCCTGGTCCTATGAGGAAATGCCAGGAATTGATCCCTCCATTGTTGTTCATGAGATCAAGACTTACCCGGACGCTAAACCCGTTCGGCAACATCTACGTCAGATACACCCTTGGAAAGCGGCTGCGATTAAAGTAGAAGTAGAGAAGCTGTTGAAAGCAGGTTTCATTTATCCGATCCCGTTAACGGATTGGGTATCGAATATTGTTCCGGTTACCAAAAAGCAGGGAACAATAAGAATATGTATCGACTATAGGGATATCAATCGTGCTTGTCCCAAAGACAACTATCCCATGCCCTATATCGATCAAATAATTGATGATTGTGCCGGCAGTGAAATATTTTCCTTTATGGACGGTTTTTCCGGTTACAACCAAATCAATATTCTACCTGCTGATCAACCAAAAACGGCTTTCATTTGTCCTTGGGGGACATTTGCTTATTGCAAATTACCTTTTGGACTTAAGAATGCCGGAGCCACTTTCCAACGGGCAATGTCTTATGCATTTCACGACATCAAGCACATTGTGCAGCCGTACCTCGATGATTTCCCTGCTCATTCTTTACATCGAGCTGATCACCTTGTCCACTTACGAGCTATTTTTATGAGGTGTCGGCATTATCGAATTCGGTTGAACCCACACAAATGTGTCTTCTGCATAGAAGTGGGACGATTGCTAGGATTTGTCATTTCAAAAGCCGGTATCCGCGTCGATCCCTCGAAGGTAGAAGCTATCATCAAATTGCCTCCTCCTTCGAGTCTGCGCCAACTCCAAAGTTTGCAGGGGAAAGCAAATTTTTTACGTCGATTCATTCCTAACTACGCCGAGGTTACAAAGGGTTTCACCCGGTTGTTAAAACAAAATGCTCAATTCTCTTGGGATGAGATAGCTCAGAAATCTTTTGATGCACTTAAGCACGTGTTGACCCATGCACCGTTGCTGCATCCTCCCAACTACAACCAGGATTACTTTTTGTATCTCGCCGCCTCCCACTCCACCATTGGAATGGTCTTAGTTCAGGAAGATGAATTCGGAACGGAACATGTGATATATTACCTTAGTCGGACGTTAAATCCAACCGAGCTAAAGTACTTGCATGTGGAAAAGTTGGCACTGGCAGCCGTTCAAGCTGTCCAGCGTTTTCGTCATTACATTCTTCTCCGTAAAACTACAATGATTTCGGATTGCAACCCTATCATCTATATTCTGACTAAACAATTGCTAGGGGGCAAGTACTCCAAATGGATCGTTATCTTGCAGGAGTTCGATTTGGAGTTCGAGAAGTCCAAGTCTAAGAAATCCTTAGTCTTTGCCGAGTTAATGTGTGATTTCCCGCGTGCTGACACGGAAACAGTGGCAGAGGAGCCCATTACGGACGAATCTTTGTTTCTTATCAGCACTTTAGATCCGTGGTATGGGGATATAATTGTCTATCTCCAAACCCAATCCTTTCGGCCTGAAGCTTCTAAGACGGAACGTCGGAAAATTCGATTCCAGTCCCAACAGTACAAAATAATTGGAGATACTCTTTATCGCCGTGGGGCAGACTTGGTTTTCCGACGTTGCTTAACTCACGAAGAGGCAGAAAGGGTTTTGAATGACTGTCACTCTGGGGCGTGTGGCGGTCATATGTCTGGGTATGCCACAACTCAGAAGGTGTTGCGTGCTGGCTATTTCTGGCCGTCCATGTTTAAAGATTGTATCATTGCGGTCCGAAAATGCCACAACTGGCAAGTGTTTGATCGCAAGATGCGCGCACCACCTGCTCCTCTCCACCCTATAATTGCCGTTGGTCCTTTTGCTAAATGGGGTATCGACTTTATTACATGTAAACCTCACTCGGCCGGGGGGCATGCGTATATCATCCTTGCAGTTGATTATTTTACTAAGTGGGCCGAGGCGATTCCTACATTCGAGGCAGACGGCAAGACAGCTGCGATTTTTGTATTCAATCATATTATTGCTAGGTTTGGTGTCCCACAAGCGATAATCACTGACCATGGGCGCCATTTTCGAAACATTATGATGACAGAACTTACAAGCCAGCTTGGTTTGCGTCATGATAGTTCTACTCCTTATTATCCCCAAGCAAACGGTTTGGTTGAGTCTATCAACAAAGTTCTAGTTATCATGATCCGACGGATCATTGGTATTCATCGGTCAAATTGGCACAACATGTTATTTTCCGCGCTTTGGGCATACCGGACCTCAGTGAAAACATCAACAGGGTTCACTCCTTTCCAACTAGTTTATGGTTTGGAAGCCGTGCTGCCCATTGAATGCGAAATCCCGTCACTGCAAATGGCCATCGAATTACTCCCAGCTACTTCCGAAGAGGAGAAACGTCTGTTATACTTAGCTAAATTAGATGAGACTCGACGTGAAGCTGCTTTAGCAATCGAGACTCACGCGAAACGAATGAAAGCTCAGTATGACCGGAATGTGACTCCTCGAAATTTTTCGGAAGGAGACCTAGTGTTGTTATATGATCAAGCTAATGATAAGTTAGGTGCTGGAAAATTCGTTCCTATGTGGCATGGGCCCTACATTGTCAAGCGAAAGCTAGCAAAAGGGGCCTATGAGCTGGTAGACTTTGACGGGGACTCTTTGGGTAAACCCAGAAATGGACTTTACCTAAAGAGGTATTATGCTTAAATGATGGGTATGGAGATTTTAGTTAGGTTAGTTTTCTCTTTCTAGTTGCTATGTGTGCTTAGTTTAGACTGTGTGATTAGTTTAGACAGTGTGCTTAGTTTAGAGAGTGTGTTTTTCGTCGTTATTCTGGCTTATCTTGGTTTTACTCTTGATATTGCAGATGTCGACGCCTCTCCAAACGTACATTGGATTTGCTGATGGTGCTTGTCGTAGTACACGGAATATCTCTTCTGCAGCTTGGGTTATCTATTCGCCCTCTGACGAGTTAGTTTCTATGCATGGGGTGAGCCTCGGTCAAACAACAAACAACATTGCAGAATACAGTGCAGTGATTGAGTTATTATCTGAATCTATTTCATTTGGGATTCGGAGTTTGATAGTGAGGTTAGATTCTGAACTCGTTGTATTACAGCTTAATAGAGTCTATGCCATTAGAAATCCAGTGTTATTAAGATTGTTTTTGAGGGTGCGTCTCTTGGAACGTGAATTTGAGTACATTGAATATCAGCACATTCCAAGGTCTTTAAACACATTAGCAGATGCAATTGCGTCTCAAATGTTAAATAGATATTTGCAATAATTGTAAATTTACAAACATTTCATCACACATGTTTAACAAAATAAGCCGGTAATAATGATATATATAGATAGGAGTGTGTCAAAAAATATACATCGTCTTCGATCATAGGTTTAAAACACCTTATGATCGGCAAAAATGATAAGTACAAAAAACCAAAATGTCACATGTGTCTACAAAGTGACCATCCAATCACTGGTGATGCTCCCTATACGACACCACTGCACGGGCCACTCTACACAAAAACCTCCTAAAAGGTCCCGGGACTGCGACTACATAGCGCTGAAGTCTGATAGGAATATCATCTATAGTAGTCTCTGGTATACCCGCCGTCAGACGCTCTAGATCCTGCTCCAACTCAGCTAGTGTCTCTGCAGCCGCGTCCTGTGGGGCCGGTGCCGGTGCAACTGGATGTCTCCTCTCAAAAGCCCAGAGATTGGCTGGACGTCGTGGACCTACATCTGCATTTTGAACATTTTTACTGTCAGTTTGAGACGATATATATAAAAAATAAAAATAAAAATAGATAATTTAAAAACTTGTGAAAAATGAAGTACCTCTGTCGTCCCATTGTTCTCCCTGTGGAAGAACCATGTTCGGATAATTCCGAAAATCCATTCCGGCATAAGGAAAATCCTGAATCGCAAAGACCTGGTTCTCCAACCAGTGAAAGTAACCGTCAGGAAATCGGACAACTGCCGCTCCCTCATCAGGATGCCGGGCCATTACCGCAACCCATCTCGTCAACTTAGGCTCCCGAGGAGGCCCAACTGGAACAGTAAGATGCTGGGGGATCAGCATTGGAACTCTCTCTAGGGCAAAGCTCACAACTAAAGGCCCATATCCAAAGGTCTTCAATTGTCCGTTCTTTGCCCTAGTCAGTTGGCCCTTCATATTGGCCAACACAGCATCGCACCAGTTGAAAATGGTGCCTCGGAAGCAATCTATAGCCATCCGCATTTGGGACCCGGTGGCATTGTGCAAAGCGGCTGCGCCGCAAAGTCTGGTAATCGTAAAGGCAATTACCATAAGTTCAGGTCGGGATATGTATTTGATTTCTATCCCCTTCTCCTGGTTTTGATTGTTGCACCACTCTAGCCGGAGGCTAGCAAGGGATTGGCCACCCGGCCTAGTCCCGGACAGAGTCAGTTGCTCGCCCCTATTAGGCAAGCCAGTGAGAAAATATATGTCGGAGGGCTCTATCTCGAGCTGGTGCTCTCCGATGTAGAAACATTGATCCTGAATGTTCCACCTTTCAACCAGCCACTCTAAGAATGGCACCTGGGCCCTCATGCCAGGTATGGCCCAGTACTTGTAGAGACCGCATGCCTTTAAAGCATCAATGGAAGGTTGATGACCTATTGCGGCCAAATCGACGTCTTCGTGTTCTCTTTCACGCCAATCTAACATGGTGGGTGATCTACACACCAAAAAACAATGATTAGAATTCATTAAACAAAATTTGGTTGGTTAAATTTGGAGTTTGGGGTTTGAAAATCCGCTTTGTGCGGAGTACGCACCCCGCGTTCAGAAACAGAGCGGCGGTACGCAGCTGTTCTGAGGGTGGGCTGCGTACTCCGACCATTTTCCCATTAACGAAAATGTCGGGGTACGCAGGTCGCCCATGGGGCACCTGCGTACCCCGAAAAGCGTATCCTAAAACCCCAAACCCTCTAAAAAATCAAATAAAAGCTTAAAATGAAATTCTAAATGGATGAAATTGAAGAGGAGGATGTTGTGAAATACCTGAAAGAGACGGCACTCGATTCCGACGGTCGGATTCTCCGCAATGTCCACGGGAAGTTTCTTGTCAAAAGCCCTTTTCTCTCCTTCAACAGTAAAATGGTAAAAATGACATGGTAAAAAGTCTTTTTATAGGTTTTTTGGATAAATGAATGCTAAGTTTGTTTATTTTTCACCATGAAAGGATATTTTTCAATGTATTTTTGCCCATCTTAAACAGGTATGAGTAATGTGTTGTTTTTGTGCAGGACAAAGGGACTTTAGGGTAAATTATCATTTTTCACGTCAGAGTCATCTTTCAAGCCCTTTTCTGACTCCTAAAACATGAAAAGATTGCCGAGCGTTTCTTTTACACTCGTTAAAACGGAATTAAAAGACGGTCCTCTTATAGCCCTTTTCTGACCGTAAAAACACGAAAAGATTGCCGGGTTTTTGTCGTTTCAAACTCGATATTGGAAATAAAATGACGTGTCTTTGATCGCTTTTTACTTTTCAGGTCAATGGCACTAAACATGAAAGTACTCCTTGATCGCAAGATCAAGCGGTTCTCTCAGGTATTATTTTATACTTTTTCGGGCTTGGGAGACACAAATTTACGAAAAAGTTCACCTTGGAGTCTTCTTTAGTTTTTTCAGACTCTCTAAAATTGAAAAACACCGAGTTTCCCCTATACTGGACTCGTTAAAATTTCACAGTAAAGGAGCTGTTCGATTACAAACAGGAACGGACCACTCCTTCTTAGGGTCCGAATCTAAACTAAGTTGGACTCATCCGAAGGATGAGCTTATAATCAAGCATATGTTATCCTCCTCAAGCTTGTAAAAAATAAAGAGGTACTTGCCAGAAATGGTGGGGGAAAAGAGAGAAGAATGAACCTATTTGTTATCCTTTGTTACAGAAGAACCTTATCACCGCTCTTGAACACGACACTTTTCATTCACCTGGGTTGGGAAATCCTATGCCTTAAAGTTGATCAAACCACTTTGAAAGACTTCAACCGTTTCTGGGTATTAACTTTGGGTCAATCGTCACCAAGCCATCTGTTGTGTCGTTATGTGTTCAAGAGGTCTCTGCAAATAAACCATTCATATGCAAAATACTTGTCATCCATTTTGACCATCCCTGAGTCAGTCCTTACAGCAACATTTCTTCAACTTGAACAATGATTTCGTGTTGTGGGCTTGCCTGCAACGGGTCGCTTTCTATCGACATCAGCACATTATCTAGAAAGATGACTTAGAGATCGTCAGTACCTTGAGGTCTGCATGCATCAATGGCAGGTTTCTCGCCTTTGACGACAGTTTACATCATTGACTTTCGATCAAAGGATTCCGTGACGTGTTCGACATCAACTCATTCATTCACATTTCATGGATTGTACTGGGTACTTTGAGAACCATTGACATCACTGGTGGTCTCTCTCACACTTGTTAAACAGTTTACATCATCGACTGGTAATCAAGTGGTTTCTGCCATGTTCGACATTGACTCATTTATTCACATGGATAGAATCGTACCAATTCGGGAAGTAGAAATGAAGACCCTGGATCTAGTTTCCACCATCCAGGCTGCGAGGAGTTTTGTATTCATTATATTGTAGACTAATCATAAACAGATGACTGCGTCCATACTGTGTCTACAAAAGTCTATAATTGTGATGTACTGCAAAATCATTCCTGTATCAGAGCAGTAGTTAGATTGTTAGTTAAAGTTTTCAATCTGAGTATGGCAATGCCTACCTCAGTGAAGATATCATCTTATATATGTATTTTGTGTTGAATATTTGCAGGTTCTGACCAGGCTCTCCGCAAGATACTCCTTGAAATGATAAAGTACTTCACCCTTCCTAGATCATATAAAACCCTAATCTACTACAGGCTTCGCACTTTAGGGGGCAATCTGTTACACTAAAAAATGTCACCATGACTATTTGCAGTTAGTATGGCTCCATCCACTGTCATACTAACCTCCTTGCAAGTCTCATGCCTCTGCTTTTCATGTCAAACTCAAAGAAAGAGAGAAAAGTCATTTAAAGTCAATTATCTCTGGGTACGCAGTTTCTCTCAGCCTTACCTGCGTGTACGCAACCCAAGTTCACAATACCTGCGTACTTGTACGCTCTGTATGTAAAGCCATGGGTGCGTACTCCTGTAAAGGTCAAAAGGCGCAAGTTTCACTCTCAAAAAGTTACTTGTGGTCATTTCTAGAGTATTTTAGAAGCTTGTTTGATGTGTATGAAGCGCCTCCAGATGGTTCATGTATCCCTACCAAAGAGGAACTTATCCCATCAAGTGGGGAGCTAACCCACCCAAAGAGGGGCTTATCCCATTGATGGTGGACCTGATTAACTTCCTCTAGAACACTATAAATACAGGCATTGGGCCAGAAGGAGGGGAGGTTAAAAGCTGAATATTCCTAAGGGTAGATGCTGCTGGAATTAGGACTTCCTTGTATAAGCTTGTGAGGAGAGATTACCATCTTTACTTGTTGTATTTGGAAGTGGGTGAGCTGATCAAAGTAAAGGAAGACTCTTGTGGACCCTGGGAGGAACTTGCACAACACCAAGGCTCAGGTTGTAATGGTTTCTTTTGTTACCTTTTAATACAAATAAGTCCATTCTTCTCAACAATTTGTTATTTATGAGTTGTTTCATATACTCCTTGGTTTATATGTTAAATGTGTTTTATTTTATGTGATATTCAGGTGCTATTTAATGGTTTGATTGTTAGTGAATGCAGGTTTCGAAGAGAAGGAGGAGCTCATCCGGATCGACGAAGCTGGACTACTACAACAGCGTTGGGTTACAGGTAAGATCTAAAACACTTGATTTCTCATAGTATAAATGCATATTTAGAGAAGGATTGCTCCTATTTGTCTTGTTTGTCACTAGAAAGTCGTAGACTTCTAGGGAGGTTGGTTTTGTCCACACTATCAACTCTTTCCGTGTGACAAGACCGCTCTGATACCACTGATCCGGACTTAAACAGGAACGCAACAAATTACAGAGATAACCATAAACACAGATATGCAGCGGAAATAATACTTCATTTCATTAATGTAAAATACTGAAATATGCTTACAAACAGTAATGGAAATAAACTAGCTAGGGCGATGGTAGCTTATCTCTGAGAAGAGATGTGGTGGCTACATGCCTTTGAACTCTGTTACAATGAGGCTCGAAGGCCTATTTATCGTTGAGAAACAATGGAAAACCCTTAACATTCCAAAACCTAACCCTAGAAGATGAAACGCCAAACTGTGGGCTCCGTTTGGGTAAATTGGTACACCAACTTCCTGGGGTCGTAACTTTGGCATACGATATCCGCTTGACGCGTACAATAGCTCGTTAGAAAGATCTATCCGAGCACTACCACTTTGGGAGGCAACATCGGTCCATGGACCCATGATGCCCCAGATTTTCTCTACCATACTAGGTTGGCCCCTCTGGGCACAAATGTATAGTTGGTTTATGCTCAGGCAATTAAAAATTGTTAAAAAAGTGGATTTCCTACTTTTAGTTTTTCTATCTTTCCTAGAAATATTTTTTCAAACCCTTTTTCCAATAAAAGTAAGATCAATTATTTATCTATCTAATTTCTTAAAATAAAACGCCTCTTTGGAGAGAAGGAAAATTAATTAGAATTTTATGCCTTTAAATAGGCTACATTAAAGAAGAATACCATGTGAAAAACCATTGGTAATTTCATCCCGAAAACCATTGGTAATTTGATCGAATCAAAATGTTTAAATAGCCCAAACCTATATCCATACTCCAAAATGTTTAAATAACACAAGCCTAGATCCATACTTTGGATCTATCAAGCCTAGAGGGATCAAATCTCTCAAGGTGCAAACCTCTTTTGAGTGCAAAGTTTGAAGAAAGGTTTTCACATCCAGAGATTTATTTTTTAGTTCAAAATGTTTTAATTAATATTCTATTTTTTATTTTTACGTAATTTGATCAGGTCAAAATGTTTAGATAACATAATATCACTGGACATTACAACAACTCATCCACACTGGGATGGAGAGTGTCTCTTGGCCCAAATATGTAATAGAATTAAATTAAAAAAAATATTTATAAAATATTGTGATTGTGAAATGAGAATGGATTTTGGGCATGTGGTATTGATGAGCCATGGTATTGGCCAATGGTATGGTATAGTTAATAGTATCCATGGTAAAGTTGGGTGAGTATCCATAGTTAAAAGTCTTGTTAATTGTAAGTATTCTTTTTATTGTGAAATGAGGAATGGTTTTTGGGCATGTGGTATTGATGAGCCATCGTATTGGCCCATGATATGGTATGGTTAATAATATCCATCATAAAGTAATAGTGAATATCCATGGTTAAAATTCTTATTATAATGCAAGTATCAAGTTTTTTTTGTGCTTATTAATGAAATTTAAATATGGTTACAAAATTATTATTTTAATTTATATGGTGAAATGGATCTTAATTTATAGCCACTATTTATATCTTATATGTTTTCATGTGATAGAGATGTACATATATTTTAAAAGTAATTATAATATTTTTTCTTTTAAATTTAATAAAAAATATTATAGAAATAAATTCAAATAAAATATTTATAAAATATTTTGAGTGTGAAATGAGAGATAGTTTTTGGGCATGTTATATTGATAAGCCATGGTATTGGCTCATGGTATTGTAAAGCCTATTTACAAGTTAATGATATATATGGAAAAGTGGACGTGAATATCTATGATTAAACATATTGTTATATTGTAAGTTTGTGTGCTTATTAATTAAATTTAAATATGGGTACATAATAATTATTCTATTTTATAAGGTAAAATGGATCTTAACTTATTGTGCTACTTATATATTTTGATGTAATATGTATATTATGATTTTTTTTTAATCCAAAAAGTTATTAGTAATTTTATTAATAAAAACAAAATTACAATGTACCAAATTTGAATTTTATTATTTTGATTTACTGCCATAATTAGAGTTGTATCAAACTCTCTGAAAATCTAGTTTTTCATGATCGGTCCAAACATATTGATATCAAATATCCTCATCTCAGAGATTTTGTATTGATATCGAATATCATCATCTCAGAGATTTTGTATTGAGGTGGATTATGTTGTTGGAGTAGGTTCCCACAGGGGAGCAAGATGCAGACATTTTGACAAAGGCATTGTCAAGATGTAAATTCGAGTTTCACAAAGACAGGATCGGGGTAGCTGATAATCCATTTCTTATTGAGAGGGAGTGTTGAGAAATGGCAACAAGAAATTCCAGTTTACTATGTCCTTGAATTAAACTGTGAATTAAAATCGAATTATATTCTCATAGCAACTTGTAAATAGTTAATTAAGTTTAAAGGACTTAATTAGCATAGGAATTTTGAGTTGGAAGTCTATATGAAGTCATGCAAGTGTGATAGCTAATTTTTAGGGGTTCAGATTGAGTTTATTTGAGTTGTGATTAGGTAAATCAGTTTTCGGAATTATAGACAGTTAAACTAGCTCTAACTGTTTGTGGAACTAGTAGAGGTCTAGCAGTGAGTTGGTGCACTGGTGCATCCTAAGTGATACTCTAGCTAACTGAAGATTCCCTCATGAGAAACTCATGCATGTCAGTATAGAGAAAGACCCAGTTGAGACTAGAGTGCAGGGACAATGTACTATCAATTGTAAAATGATCCGAGTTGTACAAATCATGCATGCAATCAAAAGAGGACCTAGATTTGGATTGCGCAGTTATGGAAGAAGGAATTCCTAATTAAATATGGGCTATTCCTCTCAAGAACCGTGCAAAGAAATAGGGGCTCAACAGGCAGCAGAAACTGGCTAAGTGTTGGTCAGTGTGGGCTTGTGAGGCAGAGACTTGATCATACTTGTGCACGAATTGTTCTAGTGAGAACAAGCATTGTATTTTCATCTTGGATTTCTGATTAATGCAATATAGATAGTAAGGGTTTTGAGATGTGGCTTTCCCCAGATAAATATTCTATTATGTGCCATTGATTATCTTCCTCTTAGCGATTATTATCTTCATTGATCATTGGTTTCTGTTGTTTAAAGAGTAGAGTAGGTTCTTGTCTTGTGTTTTAATACATTACATGAGCTGTGAATCTACAGGAAAATCTACATATCTTCCTTCTTTGCTTGACTAGGAGAACCAATCTTATGAACTCGGCTGTGATATATGCTTACATAAAGATTGTCTGATTCTTCGCTGCCTGAGGAAACCCTACTGCAAAACCTTTAATATATGCGACACGTGTGAGGAAAAAGTAACCAAAACAGTGCCTAAATAGCTCATATTCCTCTCCTTCTTCTTGCGCTGGATGAGAGGCTTCTACTTCTCTTTTTCGCACTTTCTATTGTACTTCATATGCATGAACAAATTTAGTGCCTAGAATGAAATTCAAGCTTCCTATAAATAATAATTTTCCCATGCAAATTAGCTATTATGACTTGGAGGCAAGGTCGTCATTCCTTTTGGAGATTATCTTTCTTTCATCTTGATTTGACTTCAAGGAGAGGTCTTGTGCTTACCTTGGAGGGATTTCATTCTTATTTTAATGAATTATACAAAATGTAACATGCCCAAGAAGGGTCCTTCATACATGACATTGACTCAATTTGACTTTTATGGCTATATGACAAAACCTAAAGGCTCACAATGGGAGCCATTACTAAAAATAAAATTCCTTTTCTCATGAAACCCATGAGACAAACATTAAAATAATAATTTTATTTTTCTTCTTTTCATCAATTACATAAAATCAAAATTACATGTCATTATGAAGACCAAACCTAGTTACACTTTTCAACACTTCCTCTTAACTAGGGAGGTATTCATAATGGTACTTGGTAATTCTCAATTTGAAAAATTTCTCATGAGAAAAGACTGATTGGTAACCCATTTGTATAGCATCATATCAACCAAGATTGTTCACATAGCAAGGCCTTGACTAAAATCTCTATCTATCCACGAGATCTGAGCACAATGTTGGTGAGACCAATGATGTATAGACACTCTCATCGTTGTCTCTCTCGGAACATACCCCACCTGGGTTCTTAGGGTGTGGTTCAACAAGACTATCCTTATCTTGGATTCCCAGTCCTCAAAGAATATTAGTCATCTACAACTACTCTTATCTTGGATGCCTTAACACATCCTCAAAGAGAATTGGATGCCAGTTGTTTACCCAATCCTCCATTATGTCTTCCCAAGTGAAGGCAAGAATGATGTGTCTATATCTCACTCTTAATTAGGGAGGACATATCTATTCCAGTAAAGGAATGTACCTAACCTCCCTCTTGGAATAGGAACTTGTTTCCAAGTTTCTACCAAGTAAGAAACTTATTTCCAGGCTCCCTCTTAATTAGGGACCTATAATAGGTCCTCAGTGGAGATGATGGGACAACCAAATATTTGAATAACTCCTCACGATGTCATGAACTTTTTTTGGTTATCTAGGAGTCTTCATGTTTGGGACTTCTTCATAGGGCACAAACCATCCATCACTTTCATCCATGAGCCAGTCATGTCATCATCAGAAAGTGATCTAGCAGTTCATATCTGACCTTCCTTCATGCCACGCTGCCTATTTCAAGAGTTGTAGAACATTGTAAACTATACTTTTTTCCATTTTTAGCAAATACATAGGTCAAAGCCATGGAGACTGGACCAAGGAGATGTAGCCCAGGAGGATGTTGATTTCCTTTTTCCATGGTTGCATATCCCAGAATATTTCCTTTCCTTTCTTCACACATTTCATTCATAGGAACTTCCAATAAAAGTTCCTCCAAATAATGTCAATGAACTCATACTTCATATGATGACATATTATGTTGATTTCATCTAGTGAATGTGTGACCCATGCATTCCTGCATCCCTTTGAGGGAGGAGATCCTTCCTTTTGATTATGATATCAATATAGAGAATTGATCCATGTTACCTACGACCATTGACATGACTCAAAAATATTGAATGTAAGCATACATACTTCATTTTTCCTTTTGGTCATCTAGACTTCCTGTAGCAACTCCCTTGATTGAAAAACCTTCAATCCCTTGCTCTGCATCTTTTATGTCATCCACCATCATCCCATGAATTCTACAAGTTTAGAATGCTTGATGAAACACTTACTTCCTCTCTTGATCAATGAACCCTTCAATGAAAATTCCATCAAATAATCTTGAGGATCTAGAGTATTCCCATCTAGCAGATGTTTCCTTTTGACTTATGTATGATGATATTTGACTTGGATGACCTTTTTCTTTTCCATAAGTGCCACTTATGTTCCCAATGAGGTTTCCAAGAGCTATATCCTTCGTTGTTGACTGCCATAGATTCCAACCATCTTTCATGTTTCTCTATGATGATGTCCGAAGCTCTTGCTTTCAATGCTTCTATGATGCCATGATGCATCTTCGTTTTCTTAGTAAATCATAATAGTCATATCTTTCAATAGAAGACTTAGGAACTTGAAAAGAACTTATGTGAGGAAGGCTATCTTGGTAATAGAGATCTCTTACTTCCTCTTTCTTAGACTTATTATTTTCAAATTGCTCTACTTCTTTGGTGATATGGGCTTCTTCTCTCCCTCTTTTGTTATTGTCCTTCTTGGTATTAGGAAAATATCTTTTGTAGTTCCCATATTCTTGACACTCATAGCATTGAATCTTAGTCATGTCCTTCTTTTTCTGAGAACCAAACTTCCCAAATTTTCCTTTTCTTCTTGTAATTGTAGCATAAGCTTGATTTTTCTCATATGCTCCCAAATTAGATTTGGCCTTTTGTGTAGATTATTCAATCTTTCACACTGACCATATATACTGGAATGGAGTATTTTCTTTCTTCCCATAAATACTTGAAGTAAATTTACACCACTCCTCTATAATGCATTTAATACAACTATAGTCATTTCTATATTAGACATGACTTCTCCCAGATCTTGTAGTTGATCCTTGATTTCATATATCCTCATAAAGTATAAGGCTATTCCATATTCCATTGACATATTCATCTTGTAGAGTTTTTGTCTTAATGATATGACTTCTCCAACAGTTCTTACGGAATACAACTCTACCAGTTTGTCATAGATTTCTTTTGAAGTTTTGATTTTAAATACATATGGGATGAAGGGATCCTTGATGGATTCTATGAGAATCCTTTGAGACCTAACTACCCCTTTCATATACTTTGCATGATCTTGAGAATCTTCCTTTCCTAGTTTAGTGATAGATCCTTTGACATGTCCCATAACCTCATTTTGAATGAGATTTAGATATGTCCTTTTCTTCCATCCAAGATAGTTTGAAGCTCCAACCAATTTGTTGCTTTCCTTGCAAAAATGCATTTTGACAAATTCAGATGTGGACATAAATATAATTACTTGATAGGATGCTCCTTCTCCTTGCTTATTCCTTGATGTTGATGATGATATAGAGAATAGAAAACCTCTCCTTGATGAAGATAGTTTTCTTCAATAATGATCCTTGATCTCACAGAGAGGGAGATCCCTTTTTGATGGTGAAGTCTTATTTGTGAAGATCAATGATCACTTCTTGATGATGTGTTCAATGGTAGGAATCTTGTTTCAATGAGAGAGAGATTGCCTTAGAGTATTCATGACAACGCCTTTTGACCTAACTTTCTTTGGATGAATAGTCTTCAAAACACTTCAACTTGATTCATAGATCTTTTCAACTTGAGTAGATGTAGGGTTTTGGCCTTCTTTTCTTGATGATCATCCCAATACTTCTTTGTAGACTTCTTTGATCTAGGGTTTTGATGCTTTCTTTGTAGATCTTTAATTCAATATGATCTTCACTTTGATGCTTTCCCTGAGATTTGATCCTTGAGTTCCCCTTGTTAAGATGTCCTTCCTTTTCTTTGTTACCTTAGCTCTCATACCATGTTGAGAAATATAGGGCATCGAGGTTAAGTGATTTCTCTTCAATTTTATAACTGCTTGTGAATGATTTTTACTTCTTAGATTAGGATCTTCTTTTATCTTATGCTATTATAGTTATTCTTTATAAAACAACTATCAAAGCATAAACCATAAAGAGACAAGAGACACTGAATATAGGCTATCATCTAGGGCCAAAACCTCTCCTTGATATGAAAACTCGAACAAATTCTTCTTCTTATAGAGATTCCAATTGACGAATACCAAGACCAAGACCCTATACCATTTTTTCTACTCCAAGACCAAGCCACAAACCTTCCTTGATGAAATCCTTCTTGAAACAAACTTGTTGCTCTTTCCTTCTCCTATGGTCACCGCAAGTGAAACTGTCTACACTACTGCAATTTCGGTTTCATCCACATATATGAAACCTTGACTTATCTTATACCCTTAAAATTCTCACGTGTGAGCTATTTGGAGGTATCTTCCTTCTTCGCTTGACTAATAGACTCAATATTATGACCTTGTTTGTGATATATGTTGATATAAAGATATTCTTCTGTGCTTCTTTTCTGACCTTGGAAACCCAACTGCAAAACCTTTAATATATGCCACATATGCGAGTAAAAGTTAACCAAAACAGTGCCTAAATAGCTTTGATTCTTCTAATTATTCTTGTGCTTAATGAGAGGCTTTTACTTCTCTTTTTCACACTTTCTGTTGTACTTCAAACACATGACCAAATTCAGTGCCTAGAATGAAAGTCGAGTTTCCTATAAATAGTAGTTTTCCCATGCAAATTAACCGAGATGACTTGGAGACAAGGACGACATGCCTTTTGGAGATTATCTTTCTTTCATCTTGAGATGACTTGAAGGAGAGGTCTTGTGCTTGTCTTGGAGGGCTTTCATGATTATTTTAATGACTCATACAAAATGTAACATGCTCAAGAAAGGTCCTTCATACATGATATTGACTCAATTTGACTTTTATGACTATATAACAAAACCTAAAGGCTCACAATGGGAGCCATTACTAAAAACAAAATTCCTTTCTCATGAAACCCGTGAGACAAGCATTACAATAATAATTTTATTTTTCTTCTTTTCATAAATTACATAAAATCATAATTACATGTGTCATTATGAAGACCGAACCTAGTTACATTTTTCAATAGAGATGAGAAGACAATGGCAATAGATTGATTAGCATGACTAGCATGAAGATTGTCTCTTCTTGGTGATAAAAAATGCCTCTCGAGTCCTTGTAAAGCCAGATGGTGGATATTTTCTTTCTCTGGATTCCCTTGATGGTGTGGGTGGAAGATTGTGTCCTTGGATTCCTGGAGGGAGGACCTATGAAGCCTTTCTAGCTGTGAATTTACAGTGGGTTCTAGATTCCCCAGGGTGGGTGGAACCATTGTGTTTAGGGTGGAGAATTACTTCTCTAGACTCCCTTGACATTCTAGGGTGGAGGCAGTTTTCCTCTGGATTCCCTGCTTGTGCTTTGGTGGAGAAGAAGCCTCTAGATTCCCTAGGTGTTTTGATTGGATTCCATTGGGTAGATGAAGGGTGGAGACTTGCCTCTCTATATTCCCTTGACATTCTCCACAATATCCACATGGCTCAGAGGTGCGCAAAAGAGTGACAAAGTGAGTTGATGGGATGAAAGCGTCAGGATGATGTGTCCCGGACACCCGATCCAAAATGTATAAGGAGAGCATGGATGGGAGCATCGAGATAATGTGCAACAAGATGTTGTGGTGGTCCAGTGCTGTGGGAGGGTCTGGAAAGGTGGGTCCCCAACCTGACATCATGTATGCTTAAGGAAGCCATGGTGGTTGCATTGGAACCCAGAATAAACTTTCTAGGGGTGCCTTGGTGTGTTTGGAAAATGGTCTTAATTTTTTCAGAGTTTACATGAGCCATTGATTCGACAATGGGCAGGTTTGGAAAACTACCCTTTCTGACACCCCTACCCTTGTTAACCTATGGTCATGTTGACCCGACGAAATGAATCGATTAGATGCGGGAGAATCATGGACCGTAAAATTAGATGGGCCTTAGTGGAAGCACAAGTGCAAGAGTCATGGCAAGTTATTATTAGCCCAAGGATCAATATGTGGTGGGACCCTTTGGAGGGAGGCATGCGACATATATTATTTCTGCACAAGGTATTAAGCCATCGATACACACACACACACACACTACGATTATGAGCCTTGGTTATGGGGTTGTGGGAAAAAGGGGTTAATTAAATTAATAATCTAAACCCCTTGTGTAGGAGAAGAGATAAGAAAAGTGAACCTAAGGAAACAATTTCTTTTTTAATCCCATTCCACTAACTTTACTTGAGGGGTTGGGTAAGTAGGTAACCTCCCCAATGGTAAGCAAGTGGGATGGCGTTGTTACACTTTTGTATATTTTATGTTATTGATTTTTTGTTCAACCCGTTTGAAGCTATCAAAAAAAAATTCAAGCATAACGTTTCAAAAAATTAAATGAAAAATATCATATGAATTCGCAAATGTCAAACTCATATGCCATTGTATAGAGGATAATCCAACATGATCAACTCCACCACCTAAGGACAAATAATGCCTTAGGTCCACCAGGCTACAAAATGGTGTTGTAGAGAAATCTGCAGAAGGGGAGTTAAAACTCTATTTTTTAGGCCCTCAATAGTTCGATTGAGAACTTGTAAAGATTGATCGAGTGCTTAAGGTAAAATTTTGAATAGCTTGATCGAGCTCTTGACATGGTTAAATAATAGCTTTATCAATCTATAGCTTGATCAAGCTATAATATCTCAATCAAGCTATGATAGCTCAATCAAACCATTTCAACCATAAATCACCACCAACCGAAAACCCAACTATATTGATGACATTGATTAGGAGTCTACAAATCTAGTAGCTCAATCAAGCTATTGCTTGATCATGCTCCTACTTCCACCCAAAAAAAAAGAAAACAATACAGAGCCGAATGTTCATTCATAGAAAAATAACAGAGAACGTTCATTCATGGAAAAATAACACAATGTGGAAATTACACAAAAATTGACAACAAACATGGGAAATTGGAGAATTCGATCTCAAAAAGGAGAGGAAGTGTTATAAAAAAGCTAGAGAAAGGATGAGGAAAAGACGACATACATTGAGATAATAAGAAGATTATGCAATTCAATAAATTCATACAAATATAGGTGAATTTTTTTATAATTTCTCATAATGCCTACTCCATATTGTATGCCTTAGGAAATATGATTCAAGACAAGAAAAAAATGGAGAATGAAACAATAGAACTAAGATAAAACAAGCAATGAAAGTAATATCATGTATTTAAAAATTGAGATGCAACAACAACTAAAAAAAAATCACTTAGTGTGATTAATGGTTCATTGCAAATCGGAAACCACTTGAATTCATGCAAATTGTGAACCACCTTCGAATTGTAATGGTGAAGGTTAACCCAAAAAAACTAAGGATGTGATTTAACCAAAGAAAATCGTTATATTTCCATATATTATTTTACATGAATAACAATTCATGACAATATTTGCAAGAAGGATTAGCAAAAAGGGTTGTCACATAGATGCTAAAAAACCTATAAACATTAGTTGGATTGAAGTTTGATATCCTTGTAAGAGTTAAAAGAGATAAAAGGTGTCAATATCTAGAAGGAGCAAGAGTATCCCTCCTTCTAATGTGCATGTTGAAAATACATTATTTGATAAAAACATATATCAACATTAAATGTTCGTGACATCTGTCATCATAACATAATGGTTCCTTGGATCCTAAATGGTGATCCATACCTTTGGAAAACCTCACAAGTTTCTTCTTTCAATCCTCATGAAGGTTATGAGAATTTGTTAGAAAATATGATTTTTAATACATACAAAGTGTAGTGTAGATTCGTGCTTGCACAAAAAGGAGTCTATTATTGCATATCACTACAATACTCCACACAAGACTCATGATTAATCAATATTAAATTATATATTATAAATGAAAAAGAAATAAATTAGCATGTTGAAGCATAAAAACCGATAGCTTGTAAGCTTGAATGTAAAAATACACAAGAGGTATTTTAATAATAATAATTGATTATATATATAAAATGTATAAGTTGATGAAAGTTACAATGAAGACCCACATTTATATACCTAAGAAGGTGTCCTTTAGTGAATGGGCATGTATTTTAGACATGCCTTTTCACTTAACTTAATGACTATTTAACCTAATTAATATTTGATTATTTAATATTAATATTTATTTTATTTATTTACTTGTTATGAATTATATTCATAACATAGCCCCTTCCTTCAGAAGCTTTGTCCTCAAAGTTATATTGCTGGCAATTGTCTTTGTTGTTGTCATCTCGACATATGGAAGGTGGAAGGTCTCCGTCACTGGTGGCTCGCTAGTAACTCTATTTTGAGTCCAAGGTTGTCTTCCCTTTTTTTTTTAATAATTTAATTAATTAAATATATTAATTAAATAAAATAATTATAATATATTAGTTATAAATACAACTTTATATAATAGTTATAATTTTTCCGTAAAGTTTTTGTATTTTTTTTTGTATTTTTTTTTTACGTCTTCTTCTTCTTCTTTTTTTAAAATATATAGTCTATTAAATTTAATATATTAAAATTATATGTATAACTTGAATATATATATATACAACTTTATATAATAGTTATAATTTTTCCGTAAAGTTTTTGTTTTTTTTTTGTTTTTTTTTTTACGTCTTCTTCTTCTTCTTTTTTTAAAATATATATAGTCCTATTAAATTTAATATATTAAAATTATATGTATAACTTGAATATATATATATATATATATATATATATATATATATATATATATATATATATACTTGTAATTGAAACTATACGACTGTGGAAGGTTATGACGTTTGGCAGGTAATAAGGCAGCGGGGAGTGGTGGAAACACCAAGTATAGAGGGGGAAGATGGACGGAAGCAAAAGAAAGGATGTCGGCTGAGAATTTTGTGCCTGACAACGTGGTCGAAGGTAGTGTGGACATCGACGAAAGCTTGTATTAACATATATACATATTGAAACATGTGAACTGTCTTGTTCTTCTTCCCTTGCGATGTAATCCAGCAACACGTCGAATACAATCCAATCGGCATGATGGGTTTCCAACACCACCACCTTGCGCGTAGCCACTGCCGCTAGCATTTCGACCATGAAATGAGCAATGTTGGTGTTGCCGCCTGATGCGAAGTAACCGTTGCCCAAGTTGCAGAGAGCGACGGATTTTATGAAGAGGTCGATCACCTCCCCTATTCGGTCTGGATCTCCTCAATTTTTGAGCAATGTGATGTGGGCGACGAGAATGGCATCAGAGGAGCACACCAACAATGGCAGGTCAGCGAAGAGGGCGGTGGAAAGTTCCACTACCACAAATGCCATGGTGGAGATTCTGTAACCTTTCGCGTACTTGACCACAGCTGCTTCTTCGAAATCTTCCGCTGCTATGATATTGAAGACATTATCTAACAATAACGCATGGCGCCTCAGCCATTCCAAATTATTATCTCCATTTTCTGCCATTTTGTTGAATTCCTCCCCTAAATATATATTGCCATCTATATTTACATACTATGGCAAAAATAATAGTGTCCTCTTCTCGAACTCTGGGCCATTGTGAGCAACGAACTATGTGGTCTTATCTCTCAACATTAATCATGAAATATATTACAAATTATGCTTCAAAACTAGAAAATATGTTATAAAAATGTCAATATTTGATGGAAATAATTTAAAACATAAAAGACATTGGATATCCTTATTCACACGTGCATAAAAAAGGTTCCTTGTAGAAACATATAATTTTTAAAATCCTATTACCCCTCCTTGTGCCCTAGTTGATTGTTGTGCTAAAATTTCCATGTACATTCTCCAAAAAAAAACACTCAAATCACTTGTGCCCCTCTTCACCACAAATGTTAAAAATGCACATCCATTGTTGATAAGACCTTGAAGCATCTTCCTTCTTCTCTCAATCCACTAAAGCCTCTATCTCTTGATTTCTTCTTGTTTCCTTATCAACAATTTCATTGGTCTTCTCATTCTTCTCATCCCACACTTCTTTCACTTTTTGTTTGGAATTGTGAAATTCTCTATAGTTATGATAAGTTATTCCTTTAATAAAGTTCTTACTTTTGTTTTATGGTCATTTTAGTTGCACTTTTTAGAATGCTAAATGATATGATGCTTCTAATGAAGAAAAGTTTTTCCAACTAATTTTATCTTGAATAATGATTTTCAAATATTAACATACTTAAAAACTAGTTGAATATGTTCCTTCTTGTATGGAGTGTGTGTTTATGTATTGTATGTTTTTTTAATCATAAATTATCTTATAATTAAATTTGTATAACTATAGATATAGATATTTTTTTTCTCTTGTGAAATCAACTTGGCCCTTCAATTAAAAAATCACTAGATTGATTTTTCAAGAATCTCCCATTCTCCCAAGTTCAAAACATTCACTATATCATTAAGTTACTAATAATTCCCTCAATATGTATTGAGATTTCCTATATAAGAATAGACTTTAATCTCTATTAGTCTTTAGTTCAACAACCTTGCAAATTATTACACAATATCTTCTTCATCAACTTTGCTATCGTCATCCTCTTCTCATTTTTGAGCCACTCTCTTTGGCATCTTTAGGTTTTATTTACTCTCCAGTTCTTCTAATTTTATTCCTAACACCTATGCCTTTTTTAATCACTTTTCTATTTCCTTCTCTTCTCACAATCCCTTTTACTTGGCATTGTATTTTCATGGAAATGTTTGATGAATGAGACAATGAATACAAATATAATGTCATACTTGTTGTAGGGATCACTTTTAGTTCGAGATTTATATAGTCTTTTGAAGAAATGAAAAATTGTTGGTAAGAAGAACTAATTTTGAAAAATATCAAACGAATCACTTGGTAAATGTGACTTGTTGTGAAACCAAACAAAGCTTCAAACCTATTCACTAGTAACATTTTGTGGTTATAGAACAATAGATCACCTTTATCACACACCCTTCAATTCTATGCCCAAATGGTTAAGTTTTTTCATTTCTTAAACATGTGATGGGAGGAAAATTAAAAATATATTATTGATTGTGCGACTAGATTACTTAAGAAATAGGTATATTGACTTTGCAACTCTTTTACAAATTGCATACCTTCAACTAGTTTGAAAATTTCTTATCCTTGACATAAAGTTGGATTACAAACAAATATTAAGTAAGCCTTTTATAACTTTCAAACATACTTTATAACCTAACTAAAATGATTATACACTTTTCATGATGATAACTCAAACGAAATACAATAAAAAAATACTATTGAACAATGTTTCCATCATTATAGAAACATTTCAAATTTTGAGGAAAAATTACCTCCACAAATGATAAGACTTTAATCCTTTTAATAATCCCCCCCCGAGGATATATCAGGGAATATCCACGTGAAGGGATCATGTCTCATCGAACTATTAACAGAGCCTAACACCGAGGGCGTCGAGAAGAACTGACCCCATGGCCTCCCACTAACAAGGTGCTTTAACAACGAGAAATCGACCGATTGAGATACTTGATTACCATTCTTGAAATATTATAATTTTCTACTCGCCAAATGCATCAATCCTAGTAGCCAATTCATTAAAAAAATATTTGGATGGTAGTTATAAATAAAGGCATCAAAACAAATTTTGAATTGTGGTATCCCTTAAAGTTAAATCGTGATTTATGCCTAAGAAACAAATTTGAGCTATTTCAATGGATTGGTTTGATCAAAATTTATTTGTTCATATGGTTAATCTATAATCGTTTCATGTGACTTCGATTTGTTCAAGGCATCAACATGTATAAGTTCAGTAAATATTAAGAAACTTCATATTAAAAGGTAAGTATACAGATATTTGAATGATTCTTTTTTAATATTTAATTATCAAGTTACTTAATTCAATTTAATTGGTATTGGAAATATAATGTTTCTCAAACCAATAATTTTCCTTCTCCCTATATGCTAACATAACATAATTAGTAAAATTAAGTGGTCCATTATCTACACATCTTTTCTTTTGCAAGGAACAAACATCACATAGTGTAATTAAGGGAACTATAAAGGATCATCGCATATCCACATACTTGCAATTCAAATATTTTGTATGTCTACTATTCACCTTGCACACACCATCACTACACACACCAAATTCACTTAAACTTTGTGCAAAGGGTATCCTCTTTTGGAATATTTGCACTTAATTTATTTTGAGTTTGCATTCTGGCACACCTTAAGCAAAGCGAAGACTCTTTTAAAATCAAACCTAACTTGGACCAATTAAATTCCCCATAGGTGCCACAAAATAGTTTAATAGTTCAAGGTAAGACAATAGGGGTAGGAATCCCATAAGCGACCATGGTTGTTTTTCATTTAAAAACATAGAAGTTTTCTTTTAGGGTGCTTTTAAATCCTACACCATCCAGTGAAAAAAATCATATTGAGAAGAAACTCGTGAAGGGCGCAAGGCTTAGACAGCAGATTATCACGGGCCCCCTTGTTGTCTCCTGACACTTGGAAGGGGTTATGGATCCAAAGTTGACACCTAGAAGATGAGATTCACTCATTCCCACAGGACATAGGTATCTTAGTGGCTAAATCTTAGGGAATATTTCCCTATAGGTAGCAGGTACGAGAGTACTCCATGTGAGGCGATTTTGGATAGGCTATTGGAAGCATCACCAACTCTTTTGGGACGTAGCCCTACTACCATTATGGTGTAGAAGAGCCACCTTGTTTGGCACATCCATTATTAGAGCCACCTTATGGGGATCAATTCCTCTCAATTTACCCCCACCACTAGCCCTCAGGGAAGTACAAACACTCTTCCGTAGGGTACTCTAACCAACCCTGCTCTGCAAGGTACTCCAACCAATATTACTCTGCAGGGTACCAATACCACCCTACAAGGTGTTAGCACTCCATAAATTTCCCCAGATTGAGGAGAGAAATCCCAGAGGTAACCACAAACCACTTTTAGGCTAAGGTCCATCCACCCTAGCCTTGGAGAGGGATTTCTCGCTATGTTCTTCTATCAATCAATTGAATGACTTAAGGGATTTGGGTTTTAGGCTGGTTATGATAATCAAGTGAAAAAGTTTTTAAAATTGTGGCTACAAGGTGAAAGAGAGATTCCTTTGGGCATGGAGTCAAAATAATAATTGAGTAACCAATCACAATCAACATACTAGTTTGAACTAGGGCGAGGTAGGAAGACTTCTGGATCTAAAAATTTTTCTGTAGTATGGCTGAGATGAAATGAGAGTGAGGATCCATTAAATATAAAGCATGCATAAATTAATCTTATATCTAACTTCAAAAGAAAACATAGAAATTGTTTGACAAGCATGAGCAAGTTAACAATGTAAAATATGCAACATAATTTTCTTTCAAACAATTACGAAGCAAAGGTACATGTGAAATCTAGAAGGGAATACATATCACAATGAGAGGCACATCACCATTATGTCTGAAACAAGAATCCTAGAACAAAACAGATGTACTGATCACTGCTTTAAAAATTTCTCCACTATTTACAAAGTTTTCTCTTTTCACGCCCCGAATCCCCTTTTACATGTTTTTACATTGTTCAATACAATAAGGAATTTGAAATTACCACTCTAAGTGGTTGAATTCACTTCACAAAAGTAGAATAGTCTAGATGCAATGCATCTGTAGAAAAGTAGGAACCTACCATATCGAAACTGTCACAATTTAGAAACATCACTGATTTAAAACTTAAAATAGTTTAGAAACATAATGTTTGGAAAATCAACTAAACTAACTTATCCACACTTATCCAACCAACAAAATCACTTCTAGAAGGTCCCAAAATACAAATTTACGAAAATAACCATGAATGATAAACTTGCACAGCATAGGGGACTGAAATGTTTGTGCACCAGTGGGGACCAAATTTATGGAAAAATAGTGTTCAAAGACAAGCTCATGTATCCCGAATCCTAACAAATTTTACATAACGGGAGGAGGTTTCTATATATGAGGGTGTCCTTGAGAGAAAACTCTCTCAGTTTCGAAATATTCTTCTCCAATTATTCACAATCTGCACCCAAACATCATAACTAAAACATGAAAAGCCAAAACCTGAAAAATAGATTGTAAATATGCATTTGACTCTTCCAATCTATGACACCTGTGCAAAAACTGAAGGAAATTTTTTTTCTTTGGCCTGTGCTTGGAAATAGCCTCTTTGATTTTTCCAAAATTCAGCTCCATTTGGTCGGAAATAGATTTTGAAAATTATGACAAAAAAAATCATTTTCACAGCGACTGTTTGAACTCGACCTGAAACCTCTCCTTTGGATTTCTCAATGATTCCTTTCACTTTAAACTTGCTCCAAAGCTTAAATCAGACTTTGGATACGATAAAATGAGAGAAGTTTCAAACAATTTTCATTTTTTAAGCCACCCAAAGCCCTCTCATGTCATGATGATGAAATTTTAAATCACGGAGGTATGAGAGATATAAACCACTAACAAACCCATGACATGACCCCTTCCACTCTAATAATGACCCCTCATGGACTATTGAACCTTTAAAATTTCGACCTTGACAAATATTTTGACCTTTTTACACAAGGGACTCTTTAGACTATGACACATAGTGACTCATAGGCTAAAATTGACAAACAAACCTCCAAAATGAAATAGTAAGATAGGAAAACACTTTGATTCCTAGGCTATAGGACTGTAACACAGGGTACCAACACTAACACACAAGATCATTACATCATGTATAACACCAACAAGATACCATTTTCACTTCCTTAAATCTTTGAGATTTGACAAAACTCAAAAATGATCCCAACTAAATTTGAAGGAAAACAAGGGGAATATCCTGCCAATCATATCATGACGTTCCACCTATGATGTTTTCTTAAATAAACATGTGTATCTAATATTAAATACTTATGATTCAGTCACTTATGTATTTTGTATTCCGCTATGCAGGGATGGAAATTGATCAACTATATGAGGAACAAGATGTACCCTATCAAGTTAATCAACCATCAGAATAACAGGTTGTGCTCTCTCAAGTTGATAGGATAACAAGGAGTTGCATTGGTTTGAGTGGATGGTTTTTCAGAAAAATTGGATGCAAGCACGATATAGGACCTTGGGGAGCCTATTTCTAATCACATTATTAGAGAGAATGTTAGAAACATCGGTTGACAGTATTTCAAGAAACATTCAGTTGTTGCACAAGCTTAGATACTACATGAGTTGATCAAACATAAAAAACTAAAACATGTCGCAAATATTTTAGGTATTCAAGATGCTAAAAGTAGGAAGACACATACGAAAGTCACTAAAAATATATCAAATACATTCTCTATATTTGGAAAATCAAGAAAACCCAATGTTTGAGCTACTCGTATGGAAATTACAACTGCTATTGTTGCACCAAGTACATCAATACAACAAAAGTTGGCAACAATGCCAAAATTTCTCCATGTCTCGAGAAAAAAAATTGCACAAGCATACCAAATTTAGGGTTCGAGTAAATGAAAATGATGAAGCTGCTTGTTGGGCTCTTATCACTAGGAAACCCTACCAAGACATGCTTACAACAAGAATCACACCATTTGTGGTAGAGTTTTGGGAGAGCCATTCTCATGTTATTCTAGATAGAAAGTATGTCATATGACATCACCGATCTAAAGTTGAGTATGTATATCACGCTAAACACCAATGACAGAAGTTGCATTGTTCGAGGAATTTCAGGAAAACAATCCCCATGTCGAGATATCCATAAGGATGTTTCAGAAATTTAAACCATGGTTTATTATGCCTAATGCAATCCATGACATGTGTTGTTGTCGATATCACATTGAACTCTAACTTCATTATGACGCGTTCCGGGAATTTTGCAAGAATAAATGTCACAACGACCCTTCTCCTCTTACGGTGCATGATTTTGTTTCATCAATATTATGCAGAAGGGAGCCATAAGAGTTGTTATACAAGAAAATATGTATAGGTGGGAGAAGATGCACTAAATGTGGTGATTTGACATTGTTCCGTAAGAACTTTCCTATTGATCCCAACCAGTCTGGGATGTTAGATGCCATGGTCACATGACAAAAATATGAATATTCCATGGTAAATCAACCATGTTCTTCAACTTCGATGCTTAGGTGGATCAACTATGTTTAGGATGAGATTCCTATTTTAGAATTCATTGGGGCGTTTCAGAACAAGATATGTAAATATGTCAAACACTCGCACAGGTCTATTGGAAAACTTATGAATTTAAGCATTCTCGTGAAGTATTCCAGCTAGGCACAATCTTATCAATGGTAGAATTTGCCAAGAATTACACATTTTCTCCTTAAACAGAGATCCAAAGTGATTAATATCACTCGGACCAAGTGTCCATATTCGTACATGTTCTGTACAAACATGCACATTTTAATGTTGATGGTAGGGATAACACTAATGAGTCATGTGATGTGATTAAGGAGTATCAATTCAACATCAATGATGATCATGAGGTTGCATGACACATTATTTGTGCAAAATTTCTTTGGTATGATTTATGAATCATTCAAAAAGAATGACATATCATTAAGAAAGCATTGGATATGGTCAGATGGTTGTGCAGGGCAGTTCAAGTTAGCACACAATTTTTATTGGTTGAGTCGACTAGACAAGGAGACAAAAATTCAGCATACTTGGAGCTATTTTGATCCATGACATGGAAAAGGTAAGCATGATGGTACAAGTGCTTGTGTGAAGTGAGAATTTAGGAGGTACCAAATGAGTCATGATGTAGATTAACTCAAATCATCACTAGATGTGGTCAACTAGTGCATATCCCATTTAGGACTTGAAAGCCACAAATCTATTAGACCCATATGTGGGTTCTTCTAGAATGTTGAACTTGGTGGCATGAATAGATCCATTCCTTGGTATTGTAATACTATAGAAGGTACAAGGGAATTGCATTCAGTGCAAAGTAAAGACATAGGGGAAATATTTTCTATCGAGACAAGAAAACTCTCATGTTTTGTGAGTTTTGTAGTGGTGTTGATGGATGTAGACTTGATCAATGTGAAAAACAAGGGTACATGAAAGGATGGAAATATGTCCCTCTTAATCCAAAGGCACCTCATCCAATTCTGACATGGCAAGAGATGCATGCTGAAGAGGACATCGTTTCACTTGATCATGATCAAGTCTCTAATGTTGTAAGGGAATGTATGTCGCGTATATCATTAACGATTTCATCTATAAATTGAAATCTTGGACGTATAACTAATACATATCTTTTATTTTGGTTGTAGGCGATGTATTTTCTATCATTGTCCCCTAAGGAAATGAAGAGAATGTGGTATACTATTTGACACAATACATATAAGTAAGAAGCAGGTTGGTGCGACCATATGAAAACATACATTTGACATACCAAATTTGTGACATGGTTGTGATGGGTCATTTTTTTGAAAAGGTTAAAAAATAGGGTGGCCACATTATTTATAAATATTTTATGCATGAATATGTATCTTGACAATACAATCATCTAATCATAACATCTCATATTAGTCTCACAGAAATCAAAGTAAAGGCAGGTGAGCCAAGGAGATGGAAGATGACAGAATCTGACCATGAACATATTATGGAGACTTGCATTCATCTCACCCATTGACCAGATGAGTAGGTGATGCAAATGGCAGGCCCTGAAGCCAAGTCTATAGAACTCAAGTGTAATATATTCTAGTATAATAGGTTAACATATGAATTTTGTAATTTAGAAATGTGACAATTGAATAATTTTGTAATTTTGTAATTTTGAATATGAATAAAATTCATTGAGAAATGTTTCCCTCTCATATTAGCTATTAGGAATAAAATCATAGAAAAACAAAATCAAAATGAATATGGGAATGTTCAACATAGAATGAAACCATATGAAAGTATATTTATAGATACCCCAGGAAAGGGCACCATGCACCCATACCCCTCTTGGTGCATCATTCCTATATATTTGTAACAAATGAAAGTATATTTACAGATAGGATGGATTCATAATGGTGTATATGTTATAAGCTTTAGGTTCCTTGAAGTGCTTAGGTTTCTAATTTTTTCCAAATTTCAAGAAGGTTTTATTTTTAGGGATAAGATCCTTAAGTGAACCCCATAGATTTAGAATCAAGATGGATCTAATATTTAATTAAAATTTAAATCAACAAGGAATTATATTTAGATTAAATTAAAATTTTCGATATATATTATTTTAAATTTTATGTTGAGCATGGAAGAAATTTTATAGATATAAACATCGTAGTGGGTTCTAGAAAAACCATTTTAGTAGAACAATAAAGTTGATATAATGTTAATTGACTTAACATGGAAATTCAACCATCTAGGTTATGAACAACATTGAAATATTTGTATGTTATTAATAAATGCCATGTGTCAATTTGATATAAAACATGGAAACAGTGACACACATGTTTCATATTGGATTGTAAAATGTGCAACATATTTTAAAAGATGTAGATTGTAAACACCAAATAAGTTTTATTCAATTTTATAAGCTCTTGTAGATAACCTCAAAAGAAATAAAATTGAATAAAACTTATTTGTTGTTTACAATCTACATTTTTTAAAATTGAATAAAGCTTATTTCAATCCTATTTGTGCTTTTTAATTGAACCTTAAGATAAGGAATTGATTGAAATACTTGAATAACCAAGTAAATTTAGGAATGTTTATAAAATTATAGAAACATATCATTAATTGCTTTTTAGTATATTAAATTCCAATACAGATGACTTAGGTTTATATTTTTTTGTGGAAACGTAAACAATATTAATTTGTTAAACTACTTTAACATTACCAATTCATGATGGTAGAATAAACACAATTATGGAAACCACATACTTCTAAGCATTAAAATTTCTTATAACTAGTAGAATTTCAAATGTGTAGATATATTTTAGTTCATTTTAAGTGTCATAGTGACTTGCATCATAGTAAGATTGTATTTATTTTCTTAGTATATGAAACTAAAAATCAAAATGAATATTTTGTAAAATTTTACTTCTTGATTGTTATAGATTCCATATTCATGGCTTGATGGTGACTACATAATGCTTTTACATCTTTAATCTTGTAAATTCCATTTCATGGCTTGATGGAGAGTCCTACATAATGCTTAAATGTTATACCATTGAGTTTTTAGTTGATTACATATGGATTTTTTATAACCTTTTTTTTTCAATACCATGGAGAGAATTTCAGTCTCACATATAATTGAAAAATATTCACAAAATGGATGATAGAAGTCATCAAATACAAAGTAAAATTGTATTTTAAAATAAAAATATAGTGTTTTAATTAATTAATTTTAAATTGTTATCTCTTTTAACAAAACTTATGCTATAGATTTTTTTTTAAACTAGCGAAATAATTAACATCCATAAATTGAAATTTAATGAACATCCACAAACAAGAATTAATAAACATCCATGAACTAAAATAATGAATGGATCAATAAATGTTGAAAATGAAAAAAATAAAATCCTAATTTAATTTTCCTTTGAATTAAATTAGGAGAAAAATTGTAATTCCACATCACAAGAGAACTTGTACGAGTTAACTAAGTTAATTTGATATAGTTAGTTCAGTTAATTTGAGTTGAGGGTCTAACTTGAGTCACGTAGAGTGGCCCCTACTTTATAGGAGCCCTGGCTGAGTTTATTTTGAGTTGTAATTAATTAATTCAGTTTAACTGAGTTAAAGTCAGTTAAACTAGTTCCAACTAATGGAGGAACTAGTATGGTGTCTAATAGTGGGGTGTTGCTTCATGTGTTCAACCAATTAACTGATAATTCATTAATAAATAACATATGCATGTGTGATTTATGAGTTACCCAGTTGAGATTGGAGTTCAGGGGTAGTGTACTGTCAATTGTATAATCAACCAAATTGTGCAAGAGGTGCATGCAGTCATAGGAAGGCCTATGATGGATTGCACAATTCCAATTGAGGAATTTCCCTAATTAATAGGGGCTAATTCCCAAGGAAACAACAAAAGGAAATAGGGACTTGGGCAAGAAGAAAATTGGTTAAGTATTGGCCAAGGATTGTTTAGGAAGCTATGAGACAGATAGAGATAGTGCAGAGGTTTCTCGGGCTTCAGAAAACATTGTAATCTTCTCATATTTTCCGACTATTGCAATATACAAATATCATGGGTTTTTAGCTATGGCGTTCCCAAGGAAATAATTATGTAATATGTTGATTGAATTATTTCTCTTATATTCTTTGTGATTTAGCGATCGTTAATTGCTTTCGCAGTTGGTAGAGTAGATTCATGTCTATTGTTTTAGTAAATTACAATTAGTAGTTTGAATCTACAAGGAATTTCTACAATAAATTGTCCATATGAAAATATATACAAATTAAATTAAAATAAACATCCATAACCTGTAATAATAAGCATCCATAAACTAAAATAATGTTCATGTATCCATAAACTGTCCATATGAAAATATACAAAGTCTGTATCACATGTGAAAGTGCCTTATGAAATGATCTTGAAAATATACAAACTATGTGGTCTAAGTACCACTACCTCTATGTGATCGTGGTCAAACATGATTTCCTATTGTAGTGGCTACAACCACCCTCCAAAATTTTTCTTTCACTTCATTTTGGAGCCTCCCTCCTAAAATCTTAGCAGCTTGTCTTGCACTGCACAGGTACTTGTGCTTTCATTTGAATTTATCTTTCGCTTTACAACTTGTGTCGCTTACTTGCTTTGTTGTCTAACCACAAGCTGACTCCCCCCCCAAAAAAAATGACTTGGTTGCATCTAGTTATTGCACTGCCTTGGAAAACTGCGCAGTCCTAGAGGGCATACAACCTTTCTCTCAGGAATTGCACAAACCAGCCCAGCAGTGAGCCTTGCACTCAAGAATTGCGCAGGTCAACCTAGCAATTAGCTTTGGCTCCAAAAATGCATAGAACCAGCTAAAAACTTGTCTTCATCTTGGAAATTCCGCAGAGCATGAGAGGCAGCCAGAGCCACTCAACCCAGAAATTGTACAAAAGCATTCCCTCAACTGTTGTCTGATGCATGTGTCAGTAGGTTGCCCGATTCCC
This sequence comes from Pinus tabuliformis, assembly GCA_031772625.1. Lineage (NCBI taxonomy): Eukaryota > Viridiplantae > Streptophyta > Pinopsida > Pinales > Pinaceae > Pinus > Pinus tabuliformis. Next base: position 493,137,522 of record CM062814.1, on the reverse strand, counting down.
TTGAGAACTGCGTGATTTATCCATGCATGCATGGTAGCCCTTCCCGAAAAAGAAAAAAAGAAAAAAGAAAAAATTTATTCCTAAAAAATAGGGATCTATTTTTAGCACTCGGAGTTACTCTTGAGTTAATTTTAGAAAACTGTCGCCACTTGTCACTTTTTCGTAGATTTTGGCATGCAAATCATAAACCCTAAATCGATCAAATCTATTTAACAGACACCGTGAGATCTAATTTTCACATTCGATCTTAGAGATCTAGCATTGTCAAGGCATCTAGGAACCTTTGGCACAATCGACACAAATTTTCCAGGTAAGTTTTTATTTTCAATTCTTTTGCTGATTTTTTTTCGTTTTTATTTCCTCGGCTTGTGTGAGTGTTGTTTTGCTGTTTTATTGAACGACCGCTAATATTTTAGTTCTTTTTAACTTTTAGAAATTTTGTTTCAAGTTTTTCATTGCCTTTCTTAAGTGTCGCATGCATAACCTCGTTTTTTCACTAATGGTCATTGTTGCGGCGACTCTACCCACAAGATTTGTTGTTATTTTGTTTGACTGGTTCTTGCATTTGTTTTGATTTAATGCATAAACATTCACTCAGATCTACACCAACCTTCATACACACTTTCAAATTTGCTCGTTTACAAGTTTCCCTTTCATAGATCTGGGCTACCTTGGCTCAGATCTAGCTCTTCCTAGCATGCACTGTGCATTTCTGGAACTCAAGGCTTTGCCTTGTCTCTAAGAATTGCGCAGAGGCTGTCAATCACTGGCTCCAGCTACTCTCTGCACAATTCTAGGAGATAGTCCTGAGATTTTCCCACTAGGAATGCGCAATGCGCAGTACCTGCCAACATCAAGCTAGACTGAACTGCGCATTGTGCACTTCCTATCCACAACAAGCCACACTGGACTACGCTTTGCATAGTTCCAGTCATCAGTGCCTCTCACTGGTAGTTGGGACTGCACAATGCGCATATCCAGCTGACAGTCCCTCACATCTAAGAGTCACAACTGCGCAATCTTTCCCAGCAATTGCCTAGTTTGGTTCATGATTGATCCTTGAAGTGCTTTGTTTTTTTAAGCTGACATTTGTTTGGTGTGAGTGTCCGCTTTGTCTCCAGGTACATCATTTGTTGACCAGCCTCTTAGCTGTATAGGCATGATGATTTCCAAGAGAGCTGGATCAAAGGATACAGTAGAAAGTATCACTGGAGATGTGGATTAACAGGTGCCCATGAACTTTCCCATCTATGCAAACACATAATTCTTCATAGAGAAGGACATGAAGATTACATGGTAGGAAATAAAGGACATATTTGCAGGTAGTTTCAAGGAAGATCTGGAAGATCGAGAGGTCTATGTCAACATTCACAAGTCAGACTTGTACAAGGTTGCATGCAAGTATCCTACCTTCCCATGCACGTATATCATTCAACAGATTGTCTCACATACTGATCCCGAGACGATGACACTGAGCAATACCAGTGGAACACAACTTTCCACCTTCAGGTTGAAAAATTACCATCAGATGTATCAATTATCGCAGCCGGTGAATCACATGGATGCACTTTTCTTCACTCCCAACAACAATGTGAACACTAGAGACATCATGAAGCGTTGGGTAAAAGAGCCATTTAAGTTCAGAGTGATACCCAACCAGGTCTAAAAGACGAAGTCACTCAGGAAGGCTTACCAACTCTTGGTCAACTTTTCATGTTGCTTGTATGTTCAAGAGAGAACGAAGACCTTCCCGTAGAGTTGGGTGGTTAAGTTGGATCAGTTAGAAAATGAAGGAAGGCCATTTAATTGGTCATACATGTTGGCTCTTCAGCTGAAAGTGCATGTGTCTAATGCCCGGAGTCTGCCTAAAGATGAACAAGAAAGATTATTTTTGTCTGCATAACTACTTGATCCGATCTGTGCTCAGCAACAGTTCCCTATCATCGGTTGCACATGGACTCCATCAGAGGATGATGTGAACATCTATTGCAAGTTTCTCTCTGAGTGCAGCTATCGAGGAGTCATGGTGAAATTGTCTAACCACTTCATCACCCTGCTGTACAGGATGATCTTCGAACAGGATCCACCTTGCATTTCCCAAGAAGCGATTTAGGAATTTCTTAACATTGCATTTTGGTATTCATCACCCAATAACACCTTCATCAGGATGTTTGGCGAGGAGAAGCCTCCGCATGAGCTACAGGTTTTCCACGAAAAAGTTGGTCATGCAAGAGGTTGTGTATCACATCTCCATAGGGTTATCAGCAGGATCGCATAGGAGGAAGAAGGAACCATGGCCTACTCTTCCTTTACGTATTGGGTTGTATGAGATACACACCTTGAAGGATGTGGATGACAAGGCCGAGGACTTGAACAAGTTTGGGTTCGACACCAAGAGTTTCAATTTGTATGATCCCCACTACATATCAAAGAACCAATGTGCGAAGGTGTATTACCCATGTATCCACAGGGCATGCCATTGGCCAGAGGAAGATCCTTGGAGGTATTTATACAACTCCTCTAGGCTCAATGAACTGGTCAACATAACTATGGAATGGAAAGTAGCACTGCAGGTAGCACCACCACAAAAGGCAACAACAACAACAACATTGAGCAACAAATTGATGCAAGACAAAGGCAAGAGGAAGATTTTTGAGAGTGCAAAGGCTGAGAAAAGCTACAAGTTCAGAGAAGATCCTCTTGTTGAGAAAGTAGCTTTGGAGGTAGAGGCGATAGCGCGAAAGAAGAGTAGAACAGAGGAAGAGAGAAGCAAAGGTTGGAAGATGCAGAGAGGAAGTTGTAGGAAACAGAAAAGAAGTTGAAAGCAGAGCAAGAGCTCAGGAGGAGAGAAATAGAAGAGAAGCAGAAACAGGAACAAGATGAAAGACAAGGCACACTGACAAAGAAAACTGCACCTATACACGTGATCAGAATCTAGATTAGGGGCAAAAATTTGCTCAAAAATCAAAGTGTTAGAAATCGATCAAAACTTGAACTACCGCGTCTGTCTCAATGATACGATCCCAACGCAGCTCGTTTCACTCAAAACCAAGTTTGTATGAGGAAGTTATAGCCCACTGACTGTTTCACCAAACAAGAAATTTTTTTGCAGGTACTGCCAATCAGCAGTCCGTACTGTTGATGTGGCAGGTGACTGGGCAGGTGATGTGGGCAAGTTAACAGAGTCAACGCCCAATGATGTCTCACCAAGTGTCACTATGTTATTAGTTCGCAGCTTGGTGATGTGACGCATCTTGATTGGTTCTTAGTGGACTAATGAGAGAATGCCACATGGCAAGCCCGGAGGCCGCCATGTGGCACCTCCCAAAGGTCAAATGTCTAATGTGCATTTGGTCAAAAATTTGTTGGAGGCACTTGGGTTCAACCCTCCCCTCCACTAACCACATGCCTTACCAACTGCGCTGCACATTAAGTCTTGTTATATAATGGAATGTGCTTATTGTTAAACCGTAGCGCCAAACATATGGGGAAAGGGGCCAGCGCTAAACGTGCTTAGCGCGTTAATGATGCTTATGCTTAATTAAACCATATTTATCCTTAACTTATGGCGGATTAACTAGGCGGGACTGCCATTTTTGGAACTGCCTCCAATTTTAGCGGAGCTAACTCGAGTTCCTCCAGTTTTAGCGAAGGTTTCCTAGGGAAAAGCTGAAAAGACCATAACTTGATGGGATTTCGTCCAATTTTAAAAAATGAAAAGTAATTTTTAGATGATTTGGATGTTCTAAAGATAATGGAACATGTTTTAGAGGCAATAGGATACTTCTATATGTGATTTTTCTACGGGGAAGTTCAAGGAAGACAAGGGCCACCAGGGAAGGAGGTCAGCCCAGATCAGCGAGAGTTCAATTAAGGATCTTGGAGAGTCATATTAGGGGTTTTTGGATGATTTGAGTCAATTGAAGCAAGTTTCAGGAGCTGTAGAGCATGTAAAATATACCTTTTTCCATTTTGAGCAAATACAGAGGCCCAAGCCATGGAAGCTGGACCAAGGAGATGTAGCCCAGGAGGGGTGAACTCCTTTATCAAGACATTGTGTTAAGTGTTGTTCTTGATGGTTTGATGTTCATTTACTTTATTTTATTAAGAACTTTACTTTCATGCTATTATGCTCATGATTCTATCATAAAAATTGACATAAAATTTACCTGTTTCCAATCACAAACAACATAAGAGAACCCTGCACATGAAGCAATTGACAAGAATATTTTTATAAATCTGAAGTTGAAATTAGCACAGAAAAAACTAACATTCAGCTACAGACGAAGTCGGTAGCAAAGAATAGGTTTATTTTCTTGATTGCTTGAGATTTGTGCAAGGATAATTAACAGTGTGCAAGTTTATGTGATGGCAGCTTCAACAAGTGATGTGTCTAATCTCTATTCCTTAGCAATATTCTTTGATGAAGAGATGTTGCAGGAGTTTTTCATCATGAGAGATATGGTGCAAGAGATGATTTAAGATAAGAAGGATAACACTATACTTCAAGAAGAGTTGATGGCCATGAAGGAGGAGAAGCAAGAGCTTCTTGAAAAGATGCATGAGATGGATATTTTACTCTATGATGCCAAGGAAACCCTAGCCAAGTATGTGCATGAACATGAGGTATGCAATTCAACTTTATCATCAATTTCCTCTCAAAATTAATTTTTTGGTGCTTTTGAAAGACACACTAGAGGAATAGGGTCCAAATTATTGATGAAGATGGGCTATGAAGGTAAAGGGTTAGGCACACATGCAGAAGGCATAATTGAGCCAATTGTTGTTGAGGAAAGACATAGGTATTTGGGTCTTGGTTATGGAAAACATGATGGAGAATGCTCCAAAGCCAAGGAGGCACATGAAGGTGTTCCAAGAGGGAATTTCATTACATGTTCATACCCTCAAGCTTGTGAAGTTTGTGTTCATGAGGAATGAAAAAAATTTATACCCACTTTGCAAGAAGATGCTCATAAGCATGCAACTAGTGGAAATGGCAAACAAGAGGATGATGAAAGCTATAATTTCCTTGAAACCATTGTTGGTATCTCGAAGAGAGCCACTACATCATCAAATTCACCTACTCAAGAAGGCGATAAAGGTGAATGTGCAAGGTATAAATCTGCCTTTAATCAAGTTTCTTTTGAGAATGATAAACATGGTAAATCTTCACATAAGAATTGGACAGAATTTACATGTTCGTTTTGTGTTTTGAATAACCATAATGTTTCAAGATGTTGGAATAAAAAGGCCACATACATGAAACTTTCAAAGAATAAGCGACAGAAAACCAGAGGTCCATTGGATAATGGAAACCATGTTGCAAACAAGATGTAATTGTTTTGCACTCATTTCCATAAGCAAGGTCATCTTGTAGACAATTGTTGGACTTTGTATCCAACAACTCATCCACGACATTTGAAGAAGGTGGAGAGAGATTTTGGCAAGAATGGAAAATAAGATTCCATAATTGATGTGGGTCAAGATGATACAAAAGATAATGTGCAACTGAAAGAAGTGCCATGGAAATGGTTTGGTAAGAGGTGGTTTGGTTTCTTATCCAAATAAGGCTTGCATTTCTTTTGTTGATAGATGCAATTCTCTGCCTTAAAAATGCATTTCTTTGCCTTATCAATGCATTAGTTTTCTATTGAAAGTATGCTGCAACTTGTATGCTGCAAGATGTTTAAAGTGGAGTTCTGTTTGACTCACTTAAATGCAGAAAAGACGGCAATTTGTGGTTACAAATTTGTATGTCAATGCGTTTCTTTTGAATGCATTCTTGATGTTGCATATTTTCGCCAGGAAGGTGTGTAAAAGTGGGGTATGTTACTCACTTCATTTGAAACAAATTTGTCAATTCAGCTCTTTATGTACCCATACATGTTTTTGGGATTATTGTACTTGTATTTGTACTTGAGGGAGAGTTGAAGAAAAGTACACATGCATGAGAGTTTGTGTGTGTGTGAATAGTAGAATTATTGCTAGTTTCATTGTGTTTGGATACATGGATGAGTGTTGACTTATGTCGATTGTTGTTTCATGTATGTTATATAGACTTGGAAGAGTTGATTTTGTCTCCAAAGATGAAAGGGAGATGTTGAAAGATTATTGCATGAGATGTGAAATTCTTGTTGTTTATGCAAAGAATCATCAAGTTGTTGTACATGCTTATGTTTGGCTCTCAAGTCAAGTCAATTGTTGGAGCATGTTTTGTCAACTTATGTTTGGTCGATGATGTTTTGTCGACTTGTGTTAGTTGATGGATTGTACACCAAGATGAAAGAGTACATGGCGATGTTACATGATGTGACAATTGTTGCTTTGAAGGAGCAAAAGAAGAGGTCGTCGATTTACATTTCTTGCATAATGTGTTTTTCCATTTAATGGTTGTATTTGTGACAAGATGTCACAAGATTTTGGAAGGTCCATGCTTAAGCAAGAGGTTCATGATTAACCGTCATTCTCAAATCATGACATGAGCAGCATGTCAATACTAGATGATGATAGAGGCAAGAATTGAAAGTGGACAAGATTCCAAAGAGTTTGCAACCATTGTAGACCATTTTATGTGTTAACGCAAAGAAGCAAAAGAGATAGCAAATGCATTCTTCCATATGTGGAATTTGGAACCGTGGAGGTAAAAGAATGGTCATTTATTTTCTTGTTGTTAATGATATTGGAACTCATTATTGTAGTTCACTTAGATGGGCTTAACTTGGAAAATTGGTTTCCAAGGAGAAGCTTGTATCAAATGCATGTGTTGCAAAAGAGGAACATGATTCTCAGTGGTAAGGCCATCAGCTAGTTTTCCAAGCACTGAGGGATCACTTTGGTATAGCAGGGTGTTTAATCAGTCAACAAGAAACCAACAAGCAGCCAACAAGTGTTGGATTGGGTCAACAACAAAATGAGAACAATGGTTGAGGGACATAGCCATTGCAGTGCAAGGCATGTCAGTGCACCCAAGCGGTTGTCATGGAGACTTTTCAAGTATAATCTATTGATAGAACTTGGGAAGGAGAAGAGTATTCAATTCTCATCATATAACCAACTTTTGTGGGTCTAAAAGCCCGTCAGTGGGAAGGAGTGATTGGAATCTAGATTAGGGGCAAAAATTTGCTCAAAAATCAAAGTGTTCAAAATTGATCAAAACCTAAACGATCGTGTCTGTCACGGTGATATGATACCAACGCAACTCGTTTTACTCAAAACCGAGTTTGTATGAGGAAGTTAGAGCCCATTGACCATTTCACCAAACAAACAAACAAAAAATGCAAGTATTGCCCAATCAACAGTTTGTACTGCTAACGTGGCAGGTGACTGGGCAGGTGACGTGGTAAAGTCAATGGAGTCAATGCCCAATGAGGGCTCCCCAAGTGTCACTATGTTATTCGTTTACATCTTGGTGATGTGACGCATCGTGATTGGTTCTTAGTGGACAAATGAGAGAATGCCACGTGGCAAGCCCAAAGGCCACCACGTGGCACCTCCTGTTAACACCCAGGTTGTTCCCTTTGACTCTTGAGGGAATACGGCCAGGGTAACCACTAACCAAACTTTGGATCACAGGTTCTAGCCAACCTGTAATCAGAGAGGGATCTCTCTTTGACTGTTTAACTTTGTTCTTAAGAATCTTAGGCTAGATATGAGGTGAGGGTTTGGTTTGAAATTTTGGTTGAATGATGTCTTTCAGTACTTAAGGCGATATCTTCAGACAGTTTTAGACCATTGGGCAATGGAGTCTGTGGTTACAGGTTGTTTGAAGTGTTGAGTGGGATTGTTGAAACAGCAGGGCCATTTAAACATTTCATGAGAACAAACTTGAAATTGTCATGATGAAGTATGTTTAACCAGTGGAAGGCAATTAATAAATTTCCACTAAGTTGGTGATGTGAGAAAGAGATGTATTGACCAGGAGCAGGTTTGAATTCCTGAACGATAATCACTGTGAAAGGTATAGTTTGGAAGTGCAGCAATTAAGAATCACACTCTTATAACTATAACTGAGGAAAACATATATAATAGCATAGATTGAGTTCAGGGTATTCTATGAATAAATCCTGAAACTATTCTTTTTCTTTGCCATTAAACTGTGAAACACAGAACATGAATGGATTATGAAGGAAATAACAAACATAACGAACAGGTTAAAGAAACTTATTGTTCCATGAAATACGCAGGAATCCTGTAGCATTCAGCAAGCACACCAAAACGCATCAGACAACACAGAACTTTGGAAATTCCATCAGCTTTGTAGTATTAAAACTCTGAACATTTACAGCATAGTATCTCCTGAAGAGAAAATCAACAACTCCTGCAAGCTTATGCGAGGGGGAATATATACAATCGGTTATACAAAAATATCTGAACCGCTGAGTCACTTGATAAATGAATACGCTCACCAACTTTACAAAATAGTAGATAAGGAAGTTATTGCTGCTCTAAATACAAAATGAATAATCTTTAATTCTGTCAGAAGTCTTTTTGACCTTTGGAGGCCACTGAGTCGGTTGAGCGTTCTGCATTAATGCTGAATGATGTGTCTTTATGGCTTTGTCATGCTGTAGTTTTCTCGGCCCTGTCATCTGTAGCTGTCAGTGTCGCTTTAGTGGCCGAATTGGTTTGCTGAGTTGGCTTAGTCCATTCTTCTCCAGACATACTGAATGCATCAAATTTTTCTGAACATGATGATTTATGTTTTTTGATGAAAAAACTTGATGAAAGCCTCTTGTTTATAGTAACAACTGTATCATTCTGGTCCACCATTCCTGTGTAGGCAGTTGATGTCTCAAAATTGCATCTAAGGTTTCATCTGCCTCTGTATATTTGTAGAAGTTTGGAGGTACTTCAAACAAATGTCTGATCTCATTCATAATAAAAAATAAGTTCTCTACTCTATCATAGAGACTTTGCCCAGATGCTGGCCCTGTTTCCTCTGAGGTACTTGATCCTGCAGTGATCTCATTGGTGGCAAATGTGTTCACCCTTTTGGCATAATTTTCATGTGATAGTAGCCTCCCTGCGCTGTTCAGTAAGCCAGGAAGGCCTCTGCTTTGTAATGCTGCAAACTTATCCATGAATTTGTTTACTTCTATTTGCATGTCCTGGCTTCTTCTATCCAATGTTTGTACCAGGCTTCTCAATGTGAGGACCCTCTTTATCATCAGGATGGTTTCAGTTCTATTGGGGATTCCCATTGCTGCCAGCTGAGGACCTGTACAGTTATTGATAACGTTGATCATTCTATTGGCTATCTCAGGCATATTGCCAAGAGATGCCCTTGCTCTTTGGACTTCCCTGTGTGCTTTGCCTATGAGCTCCATTTTCTCATGAATAGTCTCTATATACTGCCATTGATCTGTTATTGATTGGCCAATGTTGGCCCATAAGACTTTCTTGATTTCAGTTACAACCTTGTCAAGGGTGAGCTCTTTCTCCAGCTCCTTTATCTTCTCCTTGAGAGCCTTTATTTCTCTTCCTTTTCAGCTACATTTTGCTTAGACTTGTCATATTTTTCATTCAACTTAGCTAAATTCTCCTTGGCTTCATTTAGCTCTGCCATCTGGTCTTCCAGGGCTTGAATCTCATTCATCAGCTTCTGCATGTCAAGGCTTGGAGCCTGCTCTGGTGTTGGTGCTGGTGCTGATGTTGATGGAGCTGTCTCAACTGTTTGCACTGTAGGAGGAGTGACAATTTGAGGGGGTTCCTCAAGGTTGATTACTTGTGGAGGGGGCTGAAATGTTTGGCCTCCTTCTTTCTGCTGTAGGGCTGCCTGCAATGCAGCCTTTGTTTCTACCAATTTTCCCTCTGTCTGGACAAGTTGTTTATGCAATGTTACCAGCAATGTTGATACATCCTGGTCCTTTCTTCGCTGGGCAACCTCTTCTGTTTGAGGGTGAAGGGTTGCTGGGATCTTTATCATCTTTCTTAGAGCTGTAATGTCTGAATCTCTTATCTTTAGCAGCTCCTTTATAGCTTTAGGGTCCTTTGGGTCATGCCCAAGCTCTATGATTATATCCTCCAAAGACCTTATCCTGTTGTCTTTGGCCTGAGAGGATGCCTTCTCCAACTCAAGTTGGGCGGTTGTATTGTTCAGGCTATTTTCCAACCTATGTGCCAAGAAGGTCTTATCTGCAAGTGTCGAATACACCATCTCACCCGTTTGCTTGTGAAGTTCTATTTGATCCATAGGGTGGATGTCTTTTGCAAGAACCTCAAGGCTGGTCCTTATATAGTCTGCAGCTGATTGTGGCTGCAGCATGGTTGGCATGAAATGACTCATGGTCATTTTCCCCTCATTTATGTCATAAGCTGACATAAGCCTCTGCTGATTTGTAGGAGCCATTTTAAGCAATTGATTATAGATCTGGAGCCTGAGTGGCTCATTTCTCTTTTTTATGTCAATGAACTGTTGTTTGATGCCTGTTTCAGCCCTCCTTTGCTGACTTGAGGAGCTGATCTCTCCTCCGATTACTCTTTCTTGTTCCTGCTGAAAGGAACTGGCAGATGCCTCCATGCTTGGTGGGCCCATGCCCAAGTATTGCCCAATAGGCATCTCTTCTTCTAAAAGGGGATTTATCCTCTGCCTTTTCTCCCCTTGAGTTGTGGATGTGGTGAGGGGAGTCTCCTACTCTCTATCCCTCTTTCGATTTCTGTCTTCATTCTGAGGAGTTTGGAGCACCGAGGCCTCCACTGTCGTTTCCTGCCTAGGAGGCAGAGTTTCTTGAGCCTGTTTCCCAGTGGATATTGGGGCCTCAGCTGTTTGTTCTTGCTGCATTGGCTGCTCTTCTTTTTGCTGTTCTTCTGTAGGAGGTGGCTATTCCTACGCCATCTGTTTTTCTTTACCCTTGTTTGACACCTGATGAACAGTTGTAGCTGCTTGCTGCTGGGCTGTAGAAGATGAGGCAGCTGCTCCAAGTTGCCTTTGATAGGAAGAGGAAACCTGCCCACAAGTTTCCAAGTCAGCCTCTTTCTCAATGTTCTTTGCCTCTCTTTGTAGCATTTTCTCTCTAGTAATTGCCTCTTCTAGAGTGCCCTCTTTCCAACTTAATAAATTGGCATATTTCTCAATATGAGGCAATCTGATGTGAGCATAGCCACCTAATTTATGTTTTACCCTCCTGAGAGAAATGAAATGATTAGGATCATAAGGTACCCAGCGGAAACTGGTTTCTAATTGGAGGGTCTCTAGGATCATATCTGCTTCCTTCCATCCCTCCTCCCTTTTGTTGTAAAGAAATGGTTCTAGCTGGTTCCTGACCTTCAGTTGCACCTTCTTGTTTTTACTGTGGAAATGGACCTGGTCTGCATTTCCAAATTGCCTGAAATACTCCAAGGCAAAGAGTCTCATAGGGACATATCTTGGCAGCCTATAAGGGTTCAACTCACAGCCATATATTCTGATTACTGTATGGTGTTGGTAAAAGTACCAATCACCAATGCTGTAGGCCTTTGAGAGCTGGAGTATTCTTTGCATCTCATCGGTCAATCTTGGAGGAGGGACACCAAATAACAAGGTCATAGCTGGATGGATAAAAAGGTCTATGAATTCACAGTATGTGTATGGTGACCAGGAGGTGTGATGAAAAACTGAAGTCCAAAATACTACAGACCTTGGGTTTCCCTGGGCATCAAGTTTCTTGAGAGGAATAGGGAAACTGTCAGGTTGATAAAATAAGAACAAATGATAGATGTATGAGGTGTATCTAAACACCTTCTCCCTCTCTAGATTCATTAGTTGCTCATGAATCTTATTGGCAATGTATGTAGCATAATCATAGTGCACAGTAGGAGGCTTTCCAGGGGAAAATATGGACAGCATGGCCATAATGGTGTCATCAACATCCTCAATTCCCCTGTACCCCAGGACATAACTGATCAAGTCCACAAGCATTTTGCCCAAGTCATTGAGATATGGATTTCCAATAGGAGGTGTTCTCACAGCTTTAGAGCTTGGCTGAATAAATAACTGATTAATCTTGATGACCTGGGCACTGGACAGCTTGCCCCCCTTCTTTAATAAATCCATCATGGAAAGAGGAGTTAGTGGCTTTGCGGTGTGAAAGTGCAGCATCTCATTTATGGCCTCAGGGGTGATATGGAACAAGACTGAACCTGTGGGACTGAGAACAGCTCTTTGACATGGATCATAGTTTTCACAGCATCTATGGATCAAGTCTGGAAGGACATTGACTTGAGGAAGGTTAAAAATGGGCAAATTGGAGTCTCAAATCCCTAAAATATCAGCTCCACTGAGGTGTTGAGCCTTTAACTCATTTAGCATATGAATGTTAAATTTGGAATTCATTGAGAATATCTCTATCATCTGATAATCTTTATCACCCAGGGCCTTCCACTCTAACTCTCTGTGTGGGGCATTCAGAGGTGAGACATTTAATGCTACTGGTGTTTCCATGGCTAATTAGGACCCTGAATTGTATAAGGATTTGCTCTACTGGACAAAGCAACACAGAGGGGTATTTTGCAAGAGTGAGGCAATTTGCAAGGAAAGAACTGGGTAAATTGTGGCGAGAACAACCGAAATGCTCCGAAGAGAGTTTGAATGAGCAACTGCTGGGACTAGTACCACTGTTTTCCCGGTGAATTGGTGCAGCTCAGGTTTCAAGTCCGTGAATGTGCGAACTGACTGTAAGTTTATGAAAACTTGGCTAGGTGCGGACTTTGCAGGTGAATTTCGACCCTACAACTCAAATGAATGCTGGTCGCTGGGGATTTGCTGGCAAACACACTGTTTTTCACTCTTTTTAAGCTAGCTTTGGTGAATTATGCACGAAACCAGGCGCGGAGGGGAATCTTGGATAAATACCTGGTAAAGCTTTGGCAATGGTGATCAATGCAAGTGAATTTGCAGGCGCCCATGGTCTCCAAGTCGAATTTTGCAGGCTGGCGGCAAAATGGTCGTAATATGCATGTAGAACGGAGCAATAGTTCTTTTGCCAAAAGTGACAAAAACCGCGATTTTTGGTGAAAGTATGGACTTTTTGGGTTATTGGTGCTTTTTTTGGATGACGTCAGCATGACGTCATCGGGGTGGGGTCCAGAAGGATGACGTGGTGGCCTGTGAGTGGTCCACGGGGATTGGTGAGGTGGCGGACAGGTCGGAGTAGTGGCGGGCCGGGCGCTGACACGGTGCTGAGTGGTTATGATGTGGGCACGCCGTAGCGGTGACGAGGACGTGACGGGATAAGCGGTAAACAATAAGCGGTAAGTGGTTTGCTCGGACCGCTCTGGATACGGTCGCGGTATTGTCAGAGGGTGGCCCGATACGATTTGGGAGCGACGTGTGGCAAAGGCCTGACGTCACCCTCTGACAATTTCTCGGGAGGTAACGTTCGGTCATCGGGGCCGACCCGATATGGATGGGGGCCGTCGGATGGGAAAGCCCAGATCCGACGGTCGACGGGTCAATAAGGCGACAGGACAATACGGTAGCGGGCGGGACATATTTTATTGTTTTTCTGGAAATGTGCGCCCCGACGGAACCTTTAGACTTTGGCGGATTTTATGGGTTTTTCAATGCTTTTTTATAAAAGTGCGCATTTGCAAATAAACTTTGGATAAAACGAAAAAATGGGTTTATTTGGTGTTTTTTGTGTTGAAATGCGCATCACAGCAAACTTAGGATAAGGGGCAAAGGTGGGTTTTTACAAGGCTTTTTTTTTTGCAAGTAGAGTGGGTAAATGATTTCAAAGGGTTATAAAGGGAAAAGGGGTACAGCTTGGGTTATCAAACTGACCAGAGGTCAATTTAATCCCTGACTCCATACAACCACATGCAAGCAGACTTTATTCCTGCATGATTTCCCAATATTCAAGCATATGGCTATAATGCCAAGGGGGAGGGAATATGTACATATTTGGGATTTGTTCTATAGGATTATCCTAATAATAGGGGAAAGGGAGTATAGGGAGTTAAATAAATAGGAAATTAGGAGTTAATATGAGTGGAAGAGGTGGGTGAAGGGGGAAAAACACTAAGTTTTATATGGAATCAACTTAGTTTAGGAAGTAGATCAAAATGAAAAGAATTTTATACAAGAAATGTGGCTTTTAAAGAAACAAGAACCAACAAAAGACTTTGACTTCTTCCATGAACATAGGTAGTATTGTGATGTTAGTAAATGAGTGTAAATGGGGGGGTAATCAGGGAGTTAGACATGCTTCATTGTACTGTTGCAAAACTGCTGAATAAGAGACCTGCACTGGCACCATGTTTTTCCTTTGCTTGGGCCAGTGAATAGTCATAAATCATGTTTCTGCGACCCCATCTACCTACCCACTCTATTGCCTAGCATTTTTTGTCACTCCAAAGAGGGTGCACTTAGACTTGCAAACCCTTATGTGCCTTTTCTTTTCCTTTGGCTTTTTCTTTTGATTTTCTATCTAAAGCTAGCCTTATTGCTTCCAAGGCCCCAGATTAAATAGTTGGGAACCTTCATTCTCTACCTAACTACTTTATCTGCCAAGATTGAACTGTTTGGACAGATTTCTTTCTCTAATCTACAACACAGAATTGAAACATGGCATGACCCAACTTAGAGTGTTGGATCACCCATTCAGAAGTAGGACCACCTCAACAAACTGTAGATATGTGTCTTTCACCCAAAATATGAGATCTTTGCATCCTCAAAGTAGATCATATTGGCACTTCCCCTGCCAATCATGAGAAATGAAACCTATTGGTATAGGTAGCTAACACCTCCCAAAGGTCAAATGTCTAATGTGCATTTGTTAAAAAAATTGTTGGAGGCATTAGTGTTCAACCTCGCGACCTACCCTCCACTAACCACATGCCTTACCAACTACGCTGCACATTAAGTCTTGTTATATAATGGAATTGTTAAACCATAGCGCCAAGCATATAGGGAAAGGGGCGAGCACTAAACATGCTTAGCACATTAATGATGTTTATGGTTAATTAAACCATATTTATCTTTATTTTATGGCGGATTAACTTGGCGGAGATTTTGGTAAGACAGCCATTTTCAGAACTCCCTCTAGTTTTAGCAGAGCTAACTGGAGTTCCTCCAGTTTTAGCAGAGGTTTCCTAGGGAAAAACTGAAAATACCATAACTTGATGGGATTTCAACCAATTTTAAAAAATGAATAGTCATTTTCAGATGATTTGGATGTTCTAAAGACAATGGAATAGATTTCAGAGGAAATAGAAGTCATTTTTATTTTTATTATTATTTTATTTTTATAGGGTTATTTTGTTATTTTTACTTTTATTTTATTTTGAACAAGTTAAAATGTTTACATTACATTAATCTTTTAGTTTAATTTAATTTTTATTTTTATGTAATTTGACTTGGTCAAAATATTAAATAGGACGTTACCTCTACCATATTAGGTTGGCCCCTCTCGGCACAAATGTATAGTTGGTTTATGCTGAGGCAATTAAAAATTGTTAAAAAAATGGTTTTCCTACTTTTTAGTTTTTCTATCCTTCCTATAAATATTTTTGCAAACCCTTTTTCCAATAAAAGTAAGAAAAATTATTTATCTATCTAATTTCTTAAAATAACACACCTCTTTGGAGAGAAGGAAAATTAATTAGAATTTTATGCCTTTAAATTGGCTACATTAAAGAAGAATACCATGTGAAAAACCATAGGTAATTTGATCCGAAAAACCTTTTGTAATTTGATCGAGTCAAAATGTTTAAATAACACAAGCCTGTAAATGTTTAAACAACACTAGCCTAGATCCATACTCCAGATCTATCAAGCGCGGATCAAATCTCTCAAGGTGCAAACATCTTTTGAGTGCAACATTTGAAGAAAAATTTGCACATCAAGAGATTTGATCCCTCTAGGAGCTTGATAGTGCAGTAGATTCATAGCTAAATTGGATCTATTATTAATTTTATTTGTTAGTTCAAAATGTTTTAATTAATAATTTATTTTTTATTTTTATGTAATTAGATCAAGTCAAAATGTTTAGATAACATAATATAACTAGACATTACAACAACTCTTCCATACTGGGATGGAGAGTGTCTCTTGGCCCAAAAATATAATAGAATTAAATTAAAAAATATATATTTTATATTGTGAAATGAGAATGGATTTTGGGCATGTGGTATTGATGAGCCATGATATTGGCCCATGGTATGGTATAGTTAATAATATCCATGGTAAAGTCGGGTGAGTATCCATGGTTAAAAGTCTTGTTAATTGTAAGTATTATTTTGATTGTGAAATGAGGAATGGTTTTTGGGCATGTGGTATTGATGAGCCATCGTATTGGCCCATGATATGGTATGGTTAATAATATCCATCATAAAGTAATGGTGAATATCCATGCTTAAAATTCTTATTATAATGCAAGTATTAAGTTTTTTTTGTACTTATTAATGAAATTTAAATATAGTTACAAAATTATTATTTTAATTTATATGGTGAAATGGATCTTAATTTATAGCCACTATTTATATCTTATATATTTTTATGTGATAGACATGTAGATATATCTTAAAAGTAATTATAATATTTTTTCTTTTAAATTTAATAAAAAAATATTATAAAATTAAATTCAAATAAAATATTTATAAAATATTTTGAGTGTGAAATGAGAGATAATTTTTAGGCATGTTGTGTTGATGAGCCCTGGTATTGTAACAAAGTCTATTTACAAGTTAATAATATCTATGGTTAAACTTATTGTTATATTGTAAGTTTATGTGCATAATAATTAAATTTAAATATGGTTACATAATAATTATTCTATTTTATAAAGTAAAATAAATCTTAACTTATTGTGTTACTTATATATTTTGATGTAATATGTATATTATAATTTTTTTAATCCAAAAAATTGTCAATAATTTTATTAATGAAAACAAAATTACATCTTATAAATTTACATGTTATAATTTATAAATTCAACATATTAAACAGACATCTCCATACAGGTGACATCACTCAAAAAAATGGAATGCAGTACTGCATAGTGAAATATATTTCCCCACCACATGCAAGTGGTGGTGGTAGAGGAGGAGGTCGTATTTGGGGGTGTGGTGTCATTTGTCATTCTCTCGACCGGAAGGATCCCATGATCAGCCTCGTGCAGGGAAAGGCTTGGCATCCTGGGTAGGCGGCCATGGCTGCCTCTTCTTTGTACGTGCCAGGGATTTCCTTGTAAGACACTCATAACGATCTGTTATGACTATTTACTTTCCATTGTGTTTCTCTTATTAGTTTTAGCGTTTCCTCCGACATCGAGTGGCCATCATTCTTGAAGGGGTCTGGACAACTATTGAACATGAATTTGGCATCGATAAAGAAGTCATTTCCATTTGTGCACACTAGGTCATGAGGTCGAATCTCCCAGAGCAACCTCTTTCTTATTTTTACCTCATGGATAAACAAAGAAGGGATGGAATTTTTGGTTAGTCTTATGGTGTGTGATCTGCTTAATGTTAAAATTAGGGAAGCAATGGGTAAATAACATTTGGAGCTATGGAGCAATAGTTTTATTAATGGAAAAGGGTGAAGGAAATACACTTGGACATTATGAATTAAATTTTTTATAAGAGTATGATATAGACAATTTATCATCTTCACTTATTTATATGATCTATATACTTGTTTAATATCTATGGTAATTCATGTCCGATATCCAATCTAATATTTATGGTAATCCATGTCTAATATCCAGTCTAATATTTATGGTAATCTATGTCTAATATCTATGGTAAGTTGTTCAAGGAAAAAAACATGGAAGTCTTTATCCTTTTTTTTTTAATATGGTTCATTGTTTAGTTATTCCAAGGAAAATGAATTAAGGTAGATAATTGCATTACATAGTCAAAAATCTTGAGAATCAAATCCAAGTTGGGAGGACGACAACAATTCATCCTCGCCACTCAACCTACCATTGTATGAACGAACATGGTCCTTTATTACCATATATGGAAATCTTATATGATAATAAAATGTTTCTTCCTACAACAATGGTATAAAATAATGAAAGATCATAACAAGGACTCCTTGCATGCACAATGCAAAGGGGCTCATAAACATTATGCATTAACTAAACATCAAAGGTGCAATGACTTATGTGCCAATAAATGAGACTTTGGAGTATTTTGTGCTTTGATTCACAATAAAAATCTAATAATTAAAATTTATATTTATTTATAATAGAGATTAAAAATATTTGTGTTAAAGTTACACTTTGGTGGGAACATGAGTATGCAACAAGGTGACCTATTGTAGTAAACCATAGGTTACTATGTAATATATCACCTTTGAGTGTGTTTTTAAAGGTCATATACATAGTAGGTGTTTTCATTCCTTGTATTAGTACATTTTAACTTCTTAGACTTGTATAAGTAAGATTTTGCATTGTGAATTGTAATGTTTTTGGTATAACAAGTTTGTGTTTGTATCTTTATTACTAAAGTGTTATATAAGGCAGAATTTATTTTACATATCATTATAACACATAATAACTAGTGAAACTGAAGTGCTCATGTAATTCTAACTAATGTTTGGCATGTAATGATATATTTTTCCATCTAAGTAGCGGCCCTTATCTTATTTTTGGTTGTGCATGGTATTGATGGATGTCTTTTAAACTTTAGATCTTATCATTGTTTGTTGGTTTTGGACTATTACAATATATGGTGTATGCATGTTCCATGAATTAATAGTCACTTTTCATTTGATCATGATAAGTAATGATGATAAACAACTATGCTTCTAATTTTGATTTTCTCTGATGCAATTTGAATACTCATAAATGATCTATTGATATAAAATTTGATGTCACTTATTTGAACGAGCATAATTTTCCTAAGTTGAAAGATATTATGCTTGAACACAGTAATTTGATGCACTATTATTTTCCTAGGTTGAAATATCTTATGCTTGAACACAATAATTTATGGACTATTCACACATATTACCTTCTTCATTTTAGAGTGGATTTCAAATGCATAGATCTAGAAGATTCCACTCTCATGAATCAAAAAAATAAGAATAGGGTGAAAAAAATGGATAATAAGATAAATGGCTAATTCAATAGTGGAAGGAATAATTATGAATATTTAAGGTTAGAATTTTCTATGGTGTTAAAAAAACATGAGGTTTTGATGCATTGTGTCCATTTCTGTCACTTCATGTCAGCGTAACTTTTCTAAAACTAGGTATTCGTCTACCCTTTTACCCTTTTAATCTCCATTTGACATATGTGGGTTGCACGTGGAGTGTGCTTAGCCGAGAATATCGTTTCAAGCATGAGGGACTAAGTTGGGTAGCAAAGGAATGAATAGTGCAGCATAGTTACCAAGTTCGGGCAGATTGGCCCAAAAAATAAATACGAATATTCATTTGTTCAATTCGATTCCTTTGGTAATTGTAAAATCCAATACAATGAGTTTTTGGTTTGCAATAAATTCTATATTCAAAATATCGTAAAAAACAAAAAGTTTTATATTACAAAATTTGAAACAATTTTATATTCAAAACATGGTAAAAAACAAAAACTTCTATATTACAAAATTTGAAACGAGGCTAAATTCTATATTTAAAAATAGGTCAAAAAATTTAAGAACTCTACTTGAATGGTTCATGAGGCACAATACTTGCTAAGGTTTTGCAAATGGGGTAGCAAGCTAAGTGGGCTTGATTGTGGGGAAAACTCCACAGTTAAGCGCACTTGAGCCAGAGGCGATCTGGGATGGTTGACCTCCAGGGAAGTCCTGGTTACTGGGTGCAAGCCTCGGAAGTGATGATTGACGCTATGTGATTCATTTCACTGGTTTCAATCCCACTTCTTCACCCCTGTGAGCATCACCCGATGCAATGAGTGCTAAGTGGACTATTCAAAAATCATGAGAAATTAGTCAGTTACGACTACCTCTCATGGAAATGGTCATAGATCAATGACTTACTTAATGAAGTTGAATCCCAACAATGATATCTAATATAATGCACTGCCAAAACCCCCAATACTTAATTCAAAAGAGTGAAGGGAACTCTACTTGAATGGTTCATGAGGCACAATACTTGCTAAGGTTTTGCAAATGGGGTAGCAAGCTAAGTGGGCTTGATTGTGGGGAAAACTCCACAGTTAGGCGCGCTTGAGCCAAAGGCAATCTGGGATGGGTGACCTCCCAGGAAGCCTTGGTTACTGGGTGCAAGCCCCGGAAGTGATGATTGATGCTATGTGATTCATTTTACTGGTTTTAATCCCACTCCTTCACCCCTCTGAGCATCACCCGATGCAATGAGTGCTAAGTGGACTATTCAAAAATCATGAGAAATTAGTCAGTTACGACTACCTCTCATGGAAATGGTCATAAATCAATGACTTACTTAACGCAGTTGAATCCCAAAAATAATATCTAACACTTCTAACATATTAAACAAATCTTAGAGAATAAGAATAAGTAGTGTTTTTAACAGAAACTTTTATATTACAAAATTTGAAACAAAGATAAATTCTATATTTAAAAATATGTAAAAAAACTTAAATAATAGCATTGGGGCAAGTGGCCATCACTTAAGTCTTAATATTAACAATAGGTTTAACTTAAAGTACTTAAAATGATCTGGTAATCTCTTAAGTTGGCTCACCCTCACGTTAACATAACATAACAACGTCAGTTAAATTCTCTATTTTCATTATATTCATAGACACTGCAAGCCAAGCTCTTAACAACGGGAATGGAATCGAAGGTGGCATATTCTGCTAAACCTCTTATTTTCGTTTCCCCTGTTTTTACAAAGCCAACGGCTCTGGGGCATTGCTTATAAATTAACATAGATTCATCGAAAATCTCTTTGAAATACATATATAGGTATAAAATAATTAAAGTGCATTGAATTATTATTAGTATCTCCCATATGTAACATATGGATTATTTTGATTTAATTGACGTTTGATAAAATATTTTATATAATAATATTATATTAATTATTTAGTATTTTTATTTTAATAAGTTTTTAATATTTTTTATTTAATTATTATTAATTATTGAGTGGATGGTAGAAATTTAATCTCCATAAAATATTTCATATTATTGATAGTAATATTCAGAAATCAAGGGTTAAGGTTTCTCTTCAAATTAGTTATTTTTTTTATTGATTTATGTCAATTACCGAAGTCATTAAAATTTTTACAAGAAAAGAGATTATTTTATTAAAATATAATGAATTCCCTTTATCTTGGAACTAGTAAAGGTACAAGGGTTTTATATAGGTTGATTATGATTCATGTAATGTGCACTCGAATATTTATTTATATATCATAAATAAAAGCTAAATATATTCATTTTTAGGATGTGGTTATGGAACTTCATGTTCAAAATCCATGATATGTATAATGTAGTGCTTCCCTATAAAAGGAAAAAACACCTTAAATTAAATTTGATTTAAACAAGCCATTTTACGCATGGCTTTTTACACCATTCTTGATGCTAGCATATTAATAAATATGATAAGATTTACATTAAATTATATATTTTTAAGGGAGTAGGTTATAATGTGACTTTTTGGAGATTCCGGTCATCCGAAAAGCGCACTTTCCCGGCACTGATACAACATCTTCGATTAGTCCACTGAGCTTGCCGGAACCCCTCTCTGTTACCGTCTTCCGTCGATCAATCAACTGAGCTTGTCGGAACCCCTCTCCATTATTGTTCATCGTCTTGCCTATCACCTGCATACATTAATTCGGAGCGCTCCTTATTGCACTCAATTTCAATTTTGAAATACCTTCCATCCCCTCCATCCCCTACTTACAGCACCGAGCAACCTGTCGAGCACCCCACCAAGCATCCTGACGAGCACCCTGTCTAACACCCTATCCAACATCGAGCACCGAGCATTTCAACATCCCTTGCTTCCACGCACACCCAGAACCACAAAAATCCCTAATTCACCAATAACTGAGCATTTCTGAAGATCATCCTCAACTGTGCTCGAGCACCATGTCCACCACCGAGCATTGACACAGCGAACTCTGCATCTTCAAACCAGGTATTTACACTCGCTTATGTAGGTCAAGCGGTATACTAAAATCTTAACAATATTTCTTTAAGACCACTCATTCAATATAATTGCACAGGAAGTAGATCACATCTTATCAACAACAAGAATTCATGAACCCACGATATGCTCATTCATTTTGCAGTTTACTTTAAATTGGACCACAAACCAGCCAAACTGTATTCAGTTTTAGATTGAGTTTGCTATGTTATCCACTTCTCTTTTTCTTGATTTTCTTGTCAGAAATCAAAAAAGGAGTAGGCTGGGCTGATTTGATCACTTGAAAACACCTGATAATAGATCATCACCACAGCTGAGTCGATTTGATCCCTTTGATTTAGATGTTGCAACAATCCTCTTGGGAGTGGGTGCATCAGTCAAAATTATTTCAGTTGAGAGAATAGAATCCATGTTAACCATGGAGGAATTCCTTAACAAACCTTTAGATTCAGGGTCATTACTACTATCATTACACATTTCATAATGGAATGAATCTAGTCACCCAATTAGAGAACTTAAGAGCGATGGTAGTGTTGGATCTTAAAACAATTTGTTGTTCAAGACGTACAGGGCATCCCCTCATCCCCTTGGTAATGTCGTTTCCTATGTAAATATTTCCTTCTTGGCTCAAATTTCACCCAATAAACCTCAGGGTAAATGAATGACAGAGAGTGTTTGACTTGCTTTTGGTGCTTTCGGTGTGAGACATGCCATAAGGGATAAGAATGTGGAGGAATTCTCGGTTGATAAAGTTATAACTTCAGTTGTTCTTTTGGAAGCAATTCAAATGGTTAAAGTGTCTATCATTCCTGTGGAAGATACTCCAAAATCAGCTTATAGGGAAAGTGTGGCTATTGGTTTCCTTTTTTATTTCTTTCTCCCTCTAGTTAAAGATAGAGTAATTCCCTCTATTACTTTCCACCCAAATGGTATGGATGAAATATTGTAGGTCAAGGTTGTCATTGATGTCAATATGGCATTGTTGGAGATGGAAAATATTCTTGTGATACATGAATAACCTTGTTGCCCTAATCTCATGAAAACCTTAGGAGAAAACCCTAAGCATGAGATGATGCAAATTCCCTAGCTATATATCCCTATCTATATGTTTTCAAGCCCTAAATTCTTGATGCAAGCCCTAGAACTAATGCTTGATATATGAAACCCTAACTATTGAAGATGCCTTAGTGATCTGATTTAGAATATTAGATTATTGTGCTAAGATCCTCCTCAAATTAGAAACAAAATGATATCCTTAAATTAGAAACAAAATGCTTTCATTGTGCTTAAGGATTCATGAATTTTTGCAAGTGAAATGTTGAGTTTTTATGTTAATTTTATGAGAAATTTAACATAAATAAGAGACTGAACATCAACATAAACATGTACAGAACATCATTAAAAACACATTACAACGGAAACATGATAAAGGAGTTCACTCGTTCTGGGCTATGTCTCCTTGGTCTAGCTTCCAATGGCTTGGGCCACTCTATTATGCTCAAAAGTGTAAAAAGATGTATTTACAATGCTCAAATTCTTCTAAAACTTGCTCCCATGAGTCCAGAATGTCCAAAATGGCTATCTAGCCTTTTTTTGCATCCAATTTGGTGGAAAACTAAAGAAGTTATGACCTCTCCTAGTTTTTCCAATATTCGCTCCACAAATTGCACCATTTTTAGTATGATCCTACAAGTTCGTTCCAAAAAGCACTAACTGGGTGAAAATTTCACTGTGTGGCAGCCATAAGCTATCAGCATTGATAACCCCATCACAAATTGCAATTAGTGAGAACCAATAGGTCTTATGGTTTGTGAACACGGTGTGGCCAATATACGATTGTGATAAACGACAGACCCAATGAACTATCAACTGAAACCCATAATCTTATCGCATCCAGGATCCATCGCAAATCACAATCGGCAGAGTCAGGCGGTAACACATAACAGACTTTGAACTGTGTGATATGTGATTTGTGAAATGCAGGGCCAATAGCAGTCTGCCACTTGGCGCTTACCCATTCACTAAAGAGTCCTGCCATGTCATATTCTCCTGCCATCTATCCAAGTCAAACCTGAACTTTGACTTGCTCTAATTTCTTCATATGAGCTCAGATTCGAGTGTCGTTCACACCATTGGAATTAGGATGACGAGCACTTCAATCTGAAGCTAAGTTTATCGATATTCTGCCACTTTGAGTTTGAGCCTAATTTTGAGCACCTAATCACTCCTCCCCACTGGAAGCCTTTTGGACCCCAAAAGATCACTTTCAATTGTCCAGCAGGTGAGGGTATAGTTCCCTCACCTTTCCAACCTTTATCCATTTGGCTTTTAAAGGATTTGTACCCTTGAGCCCCACTCGAAGATAATCGACACTTCCCCTTTTTGATATCCTTGTTCTTCTATCAAGTATAGTGTCTTGTTGAAGCTCATCAAGGAATTCTGAACAAAAGTCTTCAATAGATGGAATTTGAATATTCTCTCCTTGATCTTCAATCAAAGGAGGATCATACAACCTTAAATTCTCAACATTAACAACAACATAAATTTTCATATATGAAGACAAATCCAACTTGAAGGCATTGTTACCAATCTTTTCCAAAATTCTGAATGGACCATAACTAATTGGTTTTAGCTTTTTACCTTCTCCTTGGAACCTCTATTTGTTAATGTGAAGCCACACTTCATCACCAACTTGGAACTTGTGATCTTGACGATGCTTTTCGTGCCTTTGTACTTGCCTTGGATTTTCTCAAGCTATTCTTGAACCTTTTGGTGTACTAATTGTATTTATTCAATGAACTTTCTTGCTTTGTCTATGTCGCTATGACCTTCAATGGAAACATCTATGCCAAAAATAAAATCAAAAGGATATTTAGGCGAGTATCCCAAGCATGCCTCAAATGGCGAAGTTTGAGTTGAAGACTACTTGAATTGGTTGTAAGCATGATGGATATAGTGCAAATGTTCATCCCACAACTTAGGATGCTTGCTACAATACCCACGAAGAAGATGTATCACTGTTTTTTCACCACTTCTGTTTCACCATCTATTTGTGGATGAAAAGTTGTACTCTTTTTCATTTTGGTGTCCATGAATCCCAACAAGCTTGACCAAAAATTCCCAAGAACGCGAGAATCTCGATCACTAACAATGGATGTGGGCAATCCAAAATGCACCCAAACATTCTAAAAGAATAACTGAGCAGTTTTTTCATCTGTAACTTTGTTTTTACATGGCATCATAATACACATTTTGTTGAACCTATCCACAACTACATACAAATAATCATGACCCATTTTTAACAATGGAAGACCTCCTACAAAATCCATAGAAACACTCTCCCATGGTCATGAAAGAATCGAAAGTGGTGTGTACAATCCTAACTTCCCATTGATAGGCTTACTGATTGCACATAATGAACATCCTTTAATAAAATGAGACACACTTTCAAGCATACGAGGCTAATAACAATACCTCTGTAGATGTGCCACCATCTTACTTACACCGAAATGACCAGCAATAAGAGAAGTATGTGCCTCTTTTATGATGTTAACTCTTTCTCCCTGTGGAATACAATGCTTGTGAAGATGGTACAACAAGTTATCATGCAAATGATAATCCAATTCCTCTACTTTGTTACATTGACTCAAGCTTGCATAAACATTTTGAAAGTCATTATCTAATTCATATTTCTCAATATAACTTTCATGTAAAATAGAATTATGCTTGAGTAAATTAGTTGCACTAACAATAGGCCTAGAAAGCTTATCAACAACTTTATTGTAGATACCTTTCTTATACCTGATTACTAAGTGGAATTGTTGAATAAAACCCCTCCATAGGAAGTGACTTGATTGTTGCAACTTGGATTGTGATTTCAAGTATTGAAATGGTTGATGAGTAGTGTGAATGACTGTTTCCTTACCCATAAAGTAGTGTTTCCATTTTTTCACACTTTGCACCAATGCATACAATTCCTTGTCATATGTAGGATAGTTAATCATTGCACCATTAAAAGTTTCCGAATGAAAATAGATAGCAATACCATGTTGCATGAGGACTGCACCCATGGCGTAGTCACTATCATCAGCCTAAATCTCAAATGACTGCCTCAAGTTAAGAAGTGCAAGTACTGGAGATGTACTAATCTTTTCCTTCAATGCATCGAAGGCCTTTTTTTGTTTTCCTCCCACTGAAAAACCTTTTTCACACTTGTCAACACATGCAAAGGAGTGGCTATAAGAGAAAAATTAGCAATGAATTTCCTCCAATATTGGGTTGCTCCCAAAAAACTTCTTACCTTAGTAACTATCTTGGACCTTGGCTAATTCACAATGACATCAACTTTGGAGGGATCTATTTTCAACTCACCTCCTCCAACAATATGACCCAAGTAAACTAAATAAGTTTTTCCAAACTCACATTTTGACACCTTAAGATACAACTATTCTTTTTTAAAGACATCAAGTACTTTTATTACACGCATGACATGTTCATCGCGAGATTTACTGAAAATTAAGATGTCATCTAAGTAGACTATGACAAACTCATCAATAAATGGCCTCAACACATCATTCATCACATGCATGAATGTAGCAGGAGCATTACATAAACCAAAAGGCATAACTAGCCATTCCTAACAATCCTTGTTCTGTTTTGAATGTTGTCTTCCAAATATCTCCTTCAACTATTTTAATTTCATCGTAGCCGCTTCTTAAGTCCATCTCAGTAAAATACTTTGCATCTTTCAATTGATCAAGTAAATCATCTATTCTAGGCAGTGGGTAACGGTTCTTTACCGTAATTTTGTTCAATGCACAAAAGTCCACACACATGTGCCATGTTCCATCCTTCTTTGGCACCAAGACAATAGGTGAACCACATGGCGAGGAAGATGGTCTGATGATCCCTTTATTCAAAAACTCTTGAATTTGCTTCTTAATTTCTGCACTTTCCATCACTGACATCCTGTACATGCCAATGTTAGGAAGAGGACAATCTTGTTGCAACTGTATCTCATGTTGGATTCCTCTCTTGGGAGGTAATCCCTTTGGTTCCTGAAACATCTCATCATATTGGTTAACTACGTCAACCAATTCAGATTTCAAATTTGAATCACAACCTTTAAAAGCTTCATTATCAACATCATTCTTGGGTTTGATTATTAGAAGCACAAAATTCTTGCTCGAATTCAATAGTCTTTTCATCTAACGTGCATTACCAAGCAAAAGATTTATTTTCTTGCAATGAGCTCTCACAATATATTCTACTCCATCTTTGAATAAATTATATTTTTTTTCATGTCTATGGAAGATAGATTTTTTGTCATAAAGATACGGGCTGCCCAAAACTATGCCACAGATATCTAATGACACAACATCAAGCTCCACTTCATCTATGAAATTTGCAGTAATGGCGAATTTCAACTTACACTTTCTAGTAACCTGCAATTGCGCATTGTCATACATCCATCCAAGTGGATATGGTTTATGATGTGGAACGGTTTCCAAGTTTAAACTTTTGACAAATTTTCAGAGATAAGATTGGCTTGAGAGCCACAATCGAAAAGCGTATCAATCTTGTTGTGTTTTTAGATCACCCTTATGTGAAAAAGTTATATTCTCCTCTTTTTATTTGGAGTTTAATTTTGTGAGTTTAAAGTACTAGTGCTAGCAATGGATTCTTTTCCTTTTAACCCCATAATTGTGATTTTAGTTTCATCACCCGAATCAGATCCTAAATCCTGTTGAGTGGTTGCAGTTGTTTTTTGTTTTCCCTTGTTGTTGTTTCTCTTTGGTCTCATTTTGTGATGAAGCTTCCAACAATGAGCTTCATTGTGACCCTCTCTGAAACAATGTTTGCATGTAAATTTCTCTCCTTCTTTTTTGATAGACGAATTTCTATTTGCCTTCCTTTTGAAAGAATTTTCCTTTCCTTTACTCTTAAATAGATTTTTACTACCTTCTTCTCGGGTGGTTTTCCCTCTTGCCTCAAGATGAGTGGCTTGCACACACACATCATCTAGATTATTGGTATTAAACATTAAGATAGTATGCCTAAGGTAACTATGTAAACCCCCTATTTACTTCAGCAATGTGTCATGTGATTATAAATCTACACCTAACATCAAAGACCTTTTTTCTAAATTCTTGCACATTTTGACTGTTATGCTGTCTAAAGTTCTGCTAATTCATGATGGCTTTCTGATGAGCCCCAGGAATGAGTAATTATATGGGCTCATTCAGCCTCCGAATTCGACTTAATCCACCATTCCCATTATTTTATTGCATGTTTTTTATTATATTTATGCTAATAGAGTGAATTGGGTTAGTCATTATGCCAACAAGTCTAATGTGTGCTTTATGCAGTTTTTTGGTCAATTTTGAGACAAAATCAAAGGTTTAAATGAGAACTTGGCAGCCAAATTCGTGGAAGAACAAGGGAGAGGATTTTTAGGAAGGTGTCCCCTTCATTTATGAGGCCTTAGCTCGAATTCTCCATCAAAAAAACTCGGAGCACAAGGGGCAGCCAAGCAAGTCAAGTAGGACTATTGTTAACTGCAAGTTTTGGCAGCCGAGTCCCTAAAGTTTAGGAGGACTATTGGGGTCCTCAATTTGTATAAATAAGAAGGCTTAGGGCCCCATTTCAGTTAGCCAGTTTGTAGTTTGATTTTAGGAGGAGTTAGTCAGATGTTAATTAGATTTTAGTCAATAGGTTAGCTCTGTATTTCAGCACATTTTCAAGCTTTTTCTTGTGGATAGTTTTTGGGATGTAACTATTATTTCTTGCTCAATAAAGATGAATCCAGCTTTGCACCAGCTCTAATTTCTCTTAGGAGGCTGTAGCTCTTGGGGTTGGGCCCAACCCAAGTGCCCAGTACCTCCTTTGTGTACTTTTCTATGTCTTTGCTGCATTCTTAAAATAAAATCTGTTATGTTGACACCTAATCCTCAGCGGTTGGGTGTACCCGGAATGTGAACAGTCATCAAGTAGATGAACTGTTCAGACACATTTCTGTATATAAGCAATAGTTACCTAATGAAATAATCAATCAGTTTTCTTCTGCCAATTCTGGAGTTACCCTGGCCTGACATGGTATCAGAGCACAGGTCCCAGGTTCCTTTTTCTGGCGTGCCTTGTAACTCCTCTGTCCCATATTCTGCCTTCCTGTTTTAGTGTAATTGCATCCGTTGGTTAACACCTCTGCAGCGCTCTGTCCTCAAATGGCTATGTCATTCTGCCACACCTGTGCTGCCCTGAATTCACCCAGAATCCAAAATCATTCCAGCGTCTCTGGGCTCTGTCCACTAACGCATCTTCCTGGCCTGAACGTTTGTCTGGCCTGACACGGCTTCTTCTGCCTAAACGGCTTTAATGCCCTCTGCGTGACAACGCTTGTCTCTGACATGCATCTGACATTTGAAATTCAACCGTCAAGATACCTGAAGCGCTCCACATCAAGCCTCGAACACATCCAGCTAAAGACTGGTATGATCTGACAATAGAAATCTCTGGTTAACCGCAAGAAAATTTAGTGGGGATTTGCCGTCTTGGGTTGTGTTTCCAACATTACGCTTGTTACAGTCCAGTCATCATGTCGTCTTCGGTTTTGATAAGGATTTGAATTTTTCAAATAATAGGGCTTCAATGTGTTTGTGAGGTGCTGGGTATTAGATGTGTTTGTGAGGGTCTGGATGTATATTCCCGGTTCATTGAAAGCCGCTCGAGCAAGTTCTTGTTGCTGATAAGTGTGTCTTCATTTTCATAAAGTTGAAAGAAATATAATAAATTGACATGGCGCCCATCGTGGGGAACAAGTAGAGCTCTGAGGCCGGACTGTATTTTTCGGCATTTGTAGCTCCGCTTACATTGCTGGAGAGCCGACGTTTGTAGCAGATTGATTATCTGGTTATACAAATACTTTGTTGGATATTGGTTATACAAATACTTTGTTTTCCAATATAATATATGTATATTCTGAAATGAGGTCGTCTCTGATGGATTTTGTTTATATATATGTATAAACCTTCGTCTTTATACTACTTAAGTGCGTATAACATCAGAGAAGCAGTCAACGCTGGTGGATGCGTGGATTTGTGGACACAACTGAAGTGTGGTGGTGTTTATTCATGGTGGTGCCTTGGTGCCTGTTCGTGGTTTTTGCGAATCTGCGGGACAATCATAGCCATAGAATCTGTGATATATATGTGTCGTTGCTCAACATCCCACGCAGAACCTGGGTTATATATGCCCCGTTGCTTCACATGTAGACACAGAAATCTGTGAAGAGGAGATTTGTTGATAAGCTGTGGACTTGAGGTGGAAGGGTTGTTCTACTCGGTGCAAGAGGAGGAAATTTTCTTTTCTGAGCATACTGTCTCTGCAATCTGCTAAAACAGTGAAGATTGAGAGTTTAAAACGCGTAGTATCATTCAAAATTTTTACATATTGCGCTGCTTTCATAATAGTATTGCATTGATGTATATTGGAGTGATATATCCCTTATGCGTTTTGCATTGATATATATTGAAGTAATATATAGTGATATATCCCTTATGCGTTTTTTCAACATAGTAGTATTGCATGATATATTGAAGTGATGCTGATGCTTCTATCAAACGTTAGAGGAAAATAAAGTGCATAAGGCTATGACATAAGGTTTTTATCAGCAGAGACATTTTTTTTACAGAATGCATTCAATCATCTCTATGGTAGGGATAGTTCTCACTGGCAAGGAGAACTATCCTGAATGGTCCCGGATGGTAAAACACACCCTCATCTACAATGAGTTGTGGAAGGGAGTGTGTGTCGGAGAAGGAGACAATGACCCAGTATAGCCTACATCAGACAAAGAGCTCGTCATTTGGGATAACAAGAACAGCAAAGCATATGCATTAATCGCAGCATCTGTAAATGAAGAAGTAAGTTGCCATATTTCATCATATTCAACTACCTTTGAAGCTTTACAAAAGCTCAAAGAACTCTATGACTCACATTCTGCACTTGAAGTTGTTCAGCTCATGATTAAACTCTTCACTCTTGAACTGAAAAATAATGATCCTCTTGCTCTTGCATCTGAAGTTAAATCCATAATGCATGATATCAAATCCACTAAAGTTGAGCTGGATATCCCTCTTATTGCTTTTCTTAAGGCACTCTATCCTACTTACTCCAATTATCTTGAGTCTTTACAAGCAAATGGAAATCTTAAAGATATAACCTTTGACTTTCTTGTGAAAAATTTTGTTGAAAGAGAGAAAGCCTTTGGAAAGAAGACAATCCCTGAATCTTCTGAAGAGACTGTCTGCCTTGCTCATAAAGAAAAGCATCCTGCTCATGATTCTACAAGAGGAAGAGGTGGACGAAGAGGAAGAGGAAGATACTTCAGAGGCAGGGGGGGCAGACACTCTCAAGCAGAAAAGGCAGATCTGCATTGCATTCGCTGCAAACGAAATGGTTCACATGATGCTTCTACATGCAAGCTACCATGGGACAAAATTGAGCAGAAAAGAAACCAGCAGAAAGGTAAAAATGATGATACAGACAAAGGTAAAGCACCTGAATCTGCTCACTATATTGAGGCACAATGTAACATTGGAGTAAATGAAGATTTGTTTAATGCTTCACTTGCTTCTTTGGAAAATGATTGGTTGCTTGATTCAGGAGCAACCTGTCATATGACTCATAGGAAAGATTTTTTTGAAGATTTCACTGACAATGTTGATGGAGCAGTATACTTTGCAGATCAGTCAGAAATCAAGCCATCAGGGCTTGGCACAATCAGGCTTAAACTGCCTGGTCTTCCAGACTTTCTTCTGGACCATGTTCTATATCTCCCACAGCTCAAGAGAAACTTGCTGTCCCTGGTCCACATCCGCCAACAAGGTCACTCCATTCATATGTTTGATGGCAAGCTTGAGGTAAGAAAAGCATCTGACCACTCACTTGTCATGAGGGGTATAGAAGAAGAAAGGCTTCTCAAACTGCAAGGAACCTCTGCTCATGCACAACATTTCTCATATATTTCTCATCATGAAGAAGGTACACTTCCATCAAGTTTATTATGGCATGCTAGATTTGGACATTTAAACTATGACAGTCTCCACTTATTGAAGAAAAATGGTGTTGCTGGTTTGCCTACAATTCCTAGGAAACATAAGCAATGTGATGCTTGCATTCTAGGAAAGCATAGCAAACAGTCTTTTCATGATTCACATTCAAGAGCACATAGGAAGCTTGAACTCATTCATTCAGATTTATGTGGTCCAATGCCTGTTCCTTCTGCAAATGGAAATAAATATATCATGACATTTATTGATGATTACACCAGAATGTGTTGGGCTTATTTATTGAAGAAAAAATCTGATGCTTTTCAAACATTCAAGAATTTTCATAAATGGATTGAAAATGATGCACAATCTCATATTGGGTCTATTCGCACTGATAATGGAAAAGAATATACATCAAATGAATTTGAACACTATCTTCGCCAACATGGGATTAAACATCAAACAACTGTGCCTTATAATCCTCAACAGAATGGTGTAGCTGAAAGAATGAACAGAACAATCTTGAATATGGTACGATCCATGCTTTTCTTCAAAAATGTAAAGATAATGTTTTGGGCTGATGCTGTTCTATGTGCTGCATATATAAAGAATAGATGTCCATCTAATGCTATAAGAAACAAGACTCCTTATGAATTGTGGTATGGAAATGTTCCTTCGGTAAAACATCTCAGGATCTTTGGTTCCACCTGTTATGCTTTGATACCAAAGGTACATAGAAACAAACTTGGTGCTAGAAGTCGTAAGTGTATCTTCCTGGGGTATTCAAACACATCTAAAGCATACCGCCTCTATGATGAAGTAAATAAAAAGTTTGTTGTATCTAGAGATGTCATTTTTCTTGAATCATCCAAATCTGACAATGTTTTTGAGCGGCAACTTGATCGCTTGGATAGATTTGCAAAAGCAAAATCATTTCAAGAATTTGATAATCAGATTCCACATCTTGAAGGGGGGATTCCTATACTAGAACAACATATGGAATCTTCTTCTGAAGAACAATCTCCCCTGCATGAAACTCCAACAACGGATGATGCTTTAAGTGATGTAATTGATAGAATTGGGAGACTCAATCTTGATTCAGTCCCAACTCAATCAACAGAGCAGCCTGGACCATCTCAGAAAGGTCTCCCAAAGTGGCTGACAAAGACACTTGAAAGTGTTCATCTTGATGAAATTGGAAAAACAGGAACCAGAAATTCAAACCGACAAAATGGAGGTGATGTAGATGACTCTAATTTACCTGTTGATATGGATGCTACTTATGATTGTGAATTGAACTTGTCTACAGATTTTGAACCAACTTCCTTCAAAGAAGCTGCTTCTCATGATGAATGGAAAGAAGCGATGAAAAAGGAGTATGATGCCCTCATAAAGAATGGCACTTGGAAGCTGGTTGACCCTCCATTTGGAACCAAACCAATTGGCTGCAAGTGGGTCTACAAGAACAAGTACAAAGCTGATGGCTCACTTGACAAACACAAAGCTAGGCTTGTGGCAAAAGGTTTTGCACAGAAGGAAGGGGTCGATTATGAGGAAACTTTTTCCCCCACAGCAAAATGGGCCACCATCCAGACACTCTTTGCACTAGCTGCTCAGAACGGTTGGAAAGTCCATCAAATGGATGTAAAAACTGCATTCTTGAATGGAGATCTAAAAGATAATGTTTTTATGTCCCAGCCTGAAGGATTTGCTGTGAAAGGACATGAACATAAAGTATGCAAACTTGTGAAGTCCTTGTATGGCCTCAAACAAGCACCACGAGCCTGGTATGAAAAACTAACTGAGCATCTTCTGAAACTCAACTTCAATCATTTTGATCTTGATGATGCAACTTTATTTGTCAAGAAAGTTGGCAAAACAGTTGTATATCTTGTGGTATATGTAGATGATATTTTAATGACAGGGAACAATGAAAGCTATATTGCATCCATAAAGAAAGAATTAGGAAAAAGTTTTG
The DNA here is from genome assembly GCA_031772625.1 of Pinus tabuliformis. Lineage (NCBI taxonomy): Eukaryota > Viridiplantae > Streptophyta > Pinopsida > Pinales > Pinaceae > Pinus > Pinus tabuliformis. The sequence goes on along the minus strand of CM062814.1, from coordinate 493,103,474 downwards.
AAATGACTGATTTGGGCTATGTTCATTACTATCTTGGCATTGAAGTAACCCAACATCCAAAATCCATATTTCTTTCTCAAAAGAAATACATTGGAGATTTGTTAAACAGATTTGGCATGACAGAGTGCAATCCTCTTTCTACTCCAATGGAACAAAACTTAAAGCTCACATCTATTGAAGGAAAGGAATTTGAGGTTGCAACAAAGTATAGACAGCTTGTAGGAAGTCTCATCTACCTCACTACTACCAGACCAGACATTTCATTTGCTGTTGGAATCCTCTCCAGGTTTATGCAAAAAACCTTGTGAGGGACATTGGTCTGCTGCAAAAAGAGTTCTAAGGTACTTGAAGGGAACTCAACACCTTGGAATCAAGGATACACAGGTGGACGACTTTAGCTTGATTGGATACTCTGATTCAGACTTCGATGGAGACAAAGAAACTGGGGTATCTACTTCAGGATATGCTATGAGTCTTGGATCAGGAGCTGTCTCCTGGAGATCACGCAAACAATCAATTCCAGCAGATTCCACAACAGAAGCAGAATACGTGGCAGCAGCTGAAGCAATGAAAGAAATTGTGTGGCTCAGGAAAATTCTTGAAGATTTGTAGGTAAAACAAGTACAATCAACTCCACTCATGATTGACAACACCTCTGCAATAAAGTTGGCCAAGAACCCAAAGTTCCGTGATCGTACTAAGCACATCAATACTAAATATCATCTGATCCGACATCATGTTGAGGCCAAAACAATCCATCTCCGTCATTGTTCCACAAATGAGCAAATTGCAGACATCTTCACCAAAGCGCTTGGAAGAGAAAAGCTTGTAAGATTCAGAACGATGCTTGGACTCACCAACATCCCTTCAGATTAAGGGGGGAATTGTTGACACCTAATCCTCAGCGGTTGGGTGTACCCGAAATGTGAACAGTCATCAAGTAGATGAACTGTTCAGACACATTTCTGTATATAAGCAATAGTTACCTAATGAAATAATCAATCAGTTTTCTTCTGCCAATTCTGGAGTTACCCTGGCCTGACATGTTATTTAGGTTAAAATATTATTTTGTTATTTAGGTTGCTTTTGATGATTGAAATAGCTTTTCATGTTCAATTTGATTTGATAGGTTGGTAGCAGAAAATATCTTAGAAAAAGGCCATCAAGCAACCCTTGATCTCACCTCTCCCTCCTCGGGACCATGAGCTGAGACCAAGGTGTCCTTGCTGCCATAAAAACATTGTTCTTACTTCTTCATGCAATTGCTAGTGTTAGATTTTTAGTTAGGAAAGTTGATACCAGTTGTACTTGCATGTTTAGAATATGTTCTTGCTTAGCTTTCATAGTTATCTTACATGATTTGCTGCCAATAAACTTATGTTCATCATGCATATGGTTTCTAGGTCAAATTAGGTCAAAATAGCTAGATCTTTGGTTTTCTTAATCTTTGTTGATTAGTTTTGGAAAATAATGTGCAGAACACCTGTGATGCCTTCTTGCCTACCTTCCCCCCATTAGACAACCTACTCCAACCCCCTAACTCAGATTTCTCCCTTTCATTTGCCACCCCTTTTCTAATTTGACCTAATTCCCGTATCTTTGTGCAACCTTGCTCCCTCCATCCTTGAACCAAATCCAATCCCCTTAACCACTCCTCATCCTCGTTCACCAAGTCCTAGACCTCCTCACACCCTTATCTCACCTCCATACCCACTTCTTCACCTTTTTGCCACCATCAGCCTTCAAAATTCCCTTTCTGAACATCCTGTAGAAACATTCTGTAGAAGTTACAATACATCTTGTAGAACCCCTGCAGACTTCTTGTAGAAGCTCACGAAAGCAGTTTCTTCAGATCCGATCACTGTGAAACTCTCTGTAAGGGTGCTAGGGACCCCTTAGGCCCTCTTCTCACCTTCCCAACATCTTGCAAGCATTTCCTTTCGCCAATCAACCTCTGCACAGAAAAATAGTCAAAGCACATGTATAATAACTTTGCGAAATTACTCAAAAATGAAAAAAGATGTTTTCCTCATATTTCTCTTCAGAAGTAGCTTAGTCACATGCATTTTACCTTTCTAAAAGTCAATGGCATCCATTTCTGTAGCTTTCATCCTTTTACTTGCACCAGTAGGGTTAGTTGGTAAAACTAGGGTTTGCCAGGGTTTGCATTTCCTTTCAGCTTTCCGCTTCTTTTTGCAAGTAGATTAGCCTCCTTTGAGTTAGCTTTCATCTATCATATTTAAAAGCTTCTTCTAAGAGCTCATAGAAGTTGGCTTAAGCTCCTAGCAGACTTGTGCCAGCTGATCAAGTGACAGCTGCGGCAAGAGCTAGTACTTGTGCATATAGCACCATCACTTCCAAGTTTGTTATGAACTACCGGGTTGATAAAAGTAAAGAAGGGAGCCCTAGGAGTTGCAGCATTATTGCTGCAATACTGGAACCCACCATATTTTTGGTGCCGTTGCCGAGGAAGTGTCAGAGTGTTGGTGATTGTTGCTTTTCTTCTATTTTCTACTACAACCTTCTGCTAAGTAGTTTATTTCAGCAAGCATAGAGTAGATTGTTTCATTTCCATTCCGCAATTTCATTTCCGCAAAAGTAGATTAGACATTTCCTGTTTTCATAGATTAGCATTTCAATTCCGCAATTTCATTTTTGCAAGCGTAGATTAGCATTTCAATTCCACAATTTCAATTCTACAAGCGTAGCCTAGCATTTCATTCCTGCAATTTCATTTCAGCAAAATAGATTAGTCCTTTCCTGCTTTCATTTCAATTCTGCATTTTCATTTCAGTAAGATAGATTTTAGTTAGTTTCAGTTCAATCTATTTTAGTTTTTGCAGGTACAAGCAGAAAAACAAAGAAACAAAAATCAACCAAAAGGATTTCCTTTCATGCCTTGTAGGGGTAGAGATAATTCAGAAAAATGTTTTCACAACACCCCCACTGCTTCACACATCCAATCTTCTCTCTTCTTCAATGGCTGTGATTAAGAAGAACCCTTAGGTGGACAGCAAGACATATTTTGAAGAACCTCTATGGGAGAAGAAGAAGAAAACATTCTTCTGGAGCAAATGGCTACAAACAGAAATGTTGGGAGCAGTACCTTATCCAAAAACGAATTTGTAAATCAAATGGAAGATTTCAAGAGCGAAGTGAGGCAGTTTCTTGCCATGCAAATGGATACCTTGCGGATCCAAAGGAATCAAGAGGAAGTCGAGAGGGCTTTGGCCATCTTTTGCCCCAAGTGCACTAGAAAGCATTCTAGGAACAAATGTCCATTGCACTCTTTAGAAGTGTGTTTTGTCTGTGAAAGAGACCATCCTACGAACCAGTGTCCTTCCTTACCTGAACTCAAAGCTGCATATCAAAGGGCCAAAGGAGCCACTGAACCAATATATTATATGAACTAAAGGAGGCCACATGGACCCATACCTTACCAGCAGGGAATGCAAGGGACATCCCAGACCTATTACGACCCCTATCAAACCACTTCCATGCCTTCTTGGGGTCCCCCTACTCATCCTTCCTGGTCCACACCCCCTCCTTGGTCGTATCCATCTCAATATCATGCTCAACCTGCTACTCATCCATTTCACCCCTACGCTCAGCCACAACCTCAGTGGAATGCACCTCATCAGGGGTGGAGGCCCCAGTACAACACTCCTCCTGCTCCTTTTCCTCCACCACCTACCCAACCACAACCCCATCCACATCCATCTCAAATATACACCCCCACTCAACTACCCATACCACCATTTCCAAACCTGCCCATTGGAGTAGCTCAACCCAATTGCAAATCTGAGGTACAACACTTCCAAACAACTCTTCTTGAGCTCAATGATATTCACCATAGCTCAGGAGAAAAGAGATTATATTGACAGCATTAAAGGATCACATCCAGCAAAAGAAGATTCAAAAGAGGAGATCAAAGAACCATGGGCTACACTTGATGAAGAGGAGACATCCGAATTAGAGATTGAGAGAGCTCCCTCATGGTTACCATCAAATCCTCCTTGTAGTCAAGAGAAAAATCAGCAAAAAGAGGAAGATGTGAAGGTCATGATAGAAGGTGACATGAAGAATGATCCAAATCAGCAAAAGGACCAAGGATATCAGAGCTATATTGAGATATGGTTCCAAACGGTCACTAAGTTGCAACAGTACTCTCTTCCTTAGCTATATTTGATCCCTTCAAAGTCAAATCATTTGGTCTTTGAAAACTGGATACCTGTCAAAGCATGCATTTCAAGCCTCCACATCATTTTGTCTCTAATCTCGATGTGCACATGGCTCCATTGGAAGTATTCTTATACTTGAAAATGATTTTGTTTTTCAAGTAGGGTAGGGTAGAAAAAAGAAAAAAGAAAAAAGAAAAAATGAAAATAAGAGGAAAATAAAAATCTAAGGTGAAAACCTCCTCGGAGGCGCCTCAGATTGGCTCATTGATTGAAAACCTCCATAAGGCGGTCAATGGGTTGAAAAAAAAAGAGAAAAGAAAAAAGAATAAGATCCGTGGGTGAAAACCTCCATGAGGCGCCCTAGTTGTTTTCAAAGAAAAGAGAAAAAGAAAAACTAAACCTAATTTCCATTGAATAATTACAGGTTGCAGCAAGGACATTACAGGCTAGGAGGATCGCTCAAAGCAAAGACAGAGGAATTTCTATGTCTTCTACAGGAAGCCTACAAACAAGCCAAAATTGATCTCTGAAGAGGACCCGAAGGCTGGGAATATGTCCATGAGGCCTGCACACATCCATGTTTCCATCCCTCACCCTTCTCCATTATTTTTTCCATCTCATTGTGCTTCTTTCCTAAAAACTGTGTGTTCTACAGGAAGTTCCTGTAGAAATTACAGGAAGCTAGAAATGGATTTTAAAAGGCAGTTTGGCGAACATGATAGCTTCCTAAAGGGTTCATAAGTCCTCCTACAATCCTCAAACCTCTCTCCCATCAATTCCAAGTCTGCATTATAGCCCAAGCTCATTTTTTCTTACTATGCAAAAAACTGCAGAATGCTTTGAAACAAAAATACATAGTGCTGGAATTTGTTTTTTCCCTCATGTGAAAACCGTGCATCCATTTACAAAACTGTTTTACGGGGAATTGTATAGGGATGATGGAAATATGTCCGAGTAATTTCAGCCAATTCTAGTGCATGGTTTCCAAGAAATTAGCCTCCATCACCTTCAACCATTTTTTCATTTTCTCCATATCTGTGCATCCATTTCAAAACTTGTTTCATGGGGAGATGTATATAGGTGATAGTAATCTACCCAAGCAGTTTCAGCCATTTCCGATGCACGGTTTCCGAGAAATTGACCTCTGTAATCTTCAGCCATTTTCAGTTTTTCTTGAAATTTGTACTTCCATTGACCACAATTTTGCTATGGGAGGTGCATCACGATGATAGAAGCGTGCTCAGAAAGTTTCAGGTCAATCCGATCTATCGTTTGGGATCTATGGAGAAAACAAGTTGTTGTCTTGTAAAAATTCAGCATCAACAGCATGAGGGTGCAAATCTGAACATTGAAGCAGGCTCCTGCAGCGTAGATCCAGCCAGAGGATACCTACACTAGAAAATAAGCCATGTATCAGCAAACAAACTAGCATGCATCCACAGAATATGAGCATGCAGCAACAAAAAGGACCAAGCAGCACATCGACTTATAGGTAAGTGTCTAAACCAATTCCTCTATTTGCATATGTATGATTCGAAAGTGCATAAATGAATGAAATGGTGGGATTAAGCTAGGAAGCTAGCAAGTTAACCCGACACCCTCAGCCAGTCCGATTGCACTCATCCGGAGGTCACCCAGCACGTGTATAGTCATTCACGGGAAATAAAAAAAAAAAACAGGTGGTGGCAGATGTTGAACTCCAGTGCAACTGATGGTAAGGGATTACAGGCAGAAAACATCCAGTCCCATGATGACACTGCAGTAGGGACCAACAGTCCGAATAATGGCAACGCACATTTCTGCCACCTCATCTTCTCACATGAATCACGCTGTAGTTAAATGATGCTCGGCTGAAACTCTCACCACTCTTTGTTCACTGCGCCTTCACGACATTCACAACTGAAGCACGCGTCCACCACTTCTAGATCAGCTAATCAGTGGTCCTCTGCAAGATTCCTGTCTAATTTTTCGAGATTTCTTCCATTTTTTAAAAAATATCCTGCCTATCGGGCTCTACAGGAAGCACAGTTTCGTTCTACAGGAAACAAGAGCCTTCTACAGGAAAGGCAGAAAACAACCATGCAGAAAGAAAACACGGGATTTTCAGCGAATTTCAAGCTCAAAACGAGGTAGGCTCAGGAAAAAATTTATGTGCACGATTTGTTTGTGCAAGGTGATGAATTAAACATGGCATCAAATTGGAAAATCAGTGAAAAATCTGCCTGTGTATTGGAAGTAAAATGTTTGCCTATGTATTGCACTGAGTGTCCCAGTTTTTCTGCATCAAAATTCTCCTCCACATTTCCTTTTTAAAAATTTTCCATAGGGAAGATATATGCAACTGTGGAGGCCAGCCTGTGTGTGAAAATTTTTTGAATTTGCATATCTGTTTGTGTGTTCAGAAGAAAACTTGATCTCTGTGCTCTGCCTGTAAAAACAAAATTCTTCCTTTCATAAGCAAACAGTGGAGTTCTAGGTGACAACAGTCTTAAAACAAGGGAATTGTTTCTAGTTGATATTGGACACATGAAAAATTCCTTCTTGGGTTCAGAAAAAAACCGAATTTTGTCATCCTCTGCTTCAGTGATTGACTGTGTTTTTTTCCCACTTGAGCATTTTCTTTTCTGGTTACAACACAAACTCAACACCATGCCAATTGAATAAAGTGAGAAGAACATTGATGAGGGAGCACAAGACATTCAAGCAGAGGGAAAAATAGAGGAAGAACATAAGGAAAAAGAGGAATTTGGCATGACCGCTGAGCATGAGACAGAAAATGAGACAACAACAAAAATAGAGAAGGCGAAACATGAAAAAGGTTGGGAAGAAAAAGGCCAAGAAAGCCAAAATGAAAGCTGTCACAGCTAAAGCAGACACATAGAAACAAAAGGGAAAGAAACAGGCTAAAATAGTAGCACCAAAGACAGAAACGGTTGACATAGGGATTTCTACAGGAAGCAAGGAAAAAGAACAACAAGAGGAGAAATCACCTGAGGTATTGGCAAGGGAGGCAGCAGCTGTGCTTGCTGCCTTAAGCACACCTCCAAAACAAAAAGGGAGGAGAAGGTGGCCAAACAATCACAAGGAGAAGAAAAGACCAAAGAGAGACTGGAACCAAGCCCTCAGCCTAGCTTGGGCTCATACTACAACCTGTTAGAAGCTGGGAAGATAATTCCTCAGAAATTTGCGGTACCACTTTTCTTTGCACTAGAACAAGAAAATGTGGGACTCACACTTGGATGAGGATTGCCAAGTCCAAGGGTGTGGCAGACATAGGTCACCTGGAAGAACAACTCAAGGAATCAAGAAAGGAATTGGCCATGGTAAGGCATTTGGGAAGCAGTCAAACGACCAAACTATAGGAGGAGAATGAGCTGCTGAAATAGTAGTTACAGCTACAGGGAAATCATAACGAAGATAGGCCCTCCATTTTGGCAGAACAACAGCAGCAAGAAGGACCTCCAGCAGACAAGGAAACATCTGATGAACAACAGAGAGAGGACAAGTTGCAGGCTGAGGATGAGGCTTTAACAAAACTGCTACTGGAAAAGGAGCACAGGCAGTGAGAGGAAGTAGAGAGAAAAGCAGGGTTTCATGATCGAGAAGAGGACATCACCTCAGAAGCCTAGGATGTGAGAGAGGTAGTCAAAGCAATCAAAGATGAAGAGATAGACTAGTTGCTCAGAGGATGAGCAACACTTTCAATAGGGGGTGATGATGAGCCCAGGAATGAGTAATTATATGGGCTCATTCAACCTCCGAATTCGACTTAATCCACCATTCCTATTATTTTATTGCATGTTTTTGATTATATTTATGCTAATAGAGTGAATTGGGTTAGTCATTATGCAAATGTGTGCTTTATGCAGATTTTTGGTCAATTTTGAGACAAAATCAAAGGTTTAAATGAGCAGTTGGCAGCCAAATTCGTGGAAGAACAAGGGAGAGGATTTGTAGGAAGGTGTCCCCTTCATTTATGAGGCCTTACCTCGAATTCTCCATCAAAAAAACTTGGAGCACAAGGGGTAGCCAAGCAAGTCAAGTAGGATTGCTGTTAACTGCAAGTTTTGGAAGCCGAGTCCCTAAAGTTTAGGAGGACTGTTGGGGTCCTCAATTTGTATAAATAAGAAGGCTTCGGGCCTCATTTCAGTTAGCCAGTTTGTAGTTTGATTTTAGGAGGATTTAGTCAGATATTAGTTAGATTTTAGTCAGTAGGTTAGCTCTGCATTTCAGCACATTTTCAAGCTTTTTCTTGTGGACAGTTTTTGGCATGTAACTATTATTTCTTGCTCAATAAAGATGAATCTAGCTTTGCACCAGCTCTAATCTCTTTTAGGAGGCTGTAGCTCTTGGGGTTGGGCCCAACCCAAGTGCCCAGTACCTCCTTTGTGTACTTTTATGTGTCTTTGCTGCATTCTTAAAATAAAATCTGTTATTTAGGTTAAAATCTTGTTTTGTTATTTAGGTTGCTTTTGATGATTGAAATAGCTTTTCATGTTCAGGTTGATTTGATAGGTTGGTAGCAGAAAATATCTTTGAAAAAGGCCATCAAGCAACCCTTGATCTCACCTCTCCCTCCTTGGGACCATGAGCTGAGACCAAGGTGTCCTTGCTGCCATAAAAACATTGTTCTTGCTTCTTCATGCAATTGCTAGTGTTAGATTTTTAGTTAGGAAAGTTGATACCAATTGTACTTGCATGTTTAGAATCTGTTCTTGCTTAGCTTTCATAGTTATCTTACATGATTTGCTGCCAATAAACTTATGTTCATCATGCTTATGGTTTCTAGGTCAAATTAGGTCAAAATAGCTAGATCTTTGGTTTTCTTAATCTTTGTTGATTATTTTTGGAAAATAATGTGCAGAACACCTGTGATGCCTTCCTGCCTACCTTTCCCCCATCAGACAACCTACTCCAACCCCTAACTCGGATTCCTCCCTTTCATTTGCCACCCCTTTTCCAATTTGACCTAGTTCCCCTATCTTTGTGCAACCTTGCTCCCTCCATCCTTGAACCAAATCCGATTGCCTTAACCACTCCTCATCCTCATTCACCAAGTCCTAGACCTCCTCACACCCTTATCTCACCTCCATACCCACTTCTTCACCTTTTTTCCACCATCAGCCCTTCAAAATTCCCTTTCGGAACATCCAGGAGAAGCTACAGTACATCATGTAGAAACCCTGCAGACTTCCTGTAGAAGCTCACGAAAGCGGTTTCTTGAGATCCGATCACTCTGAAACTCTCTAGAAGGGTGCTAGGGACCCTTAAGCCCTCTTCTCACCTTCCCAACCTCCTGCAAGCATTTCCTTTCACCAATCAACCTCTGCACAGAAAAAATAGTCAAAGCACATGTATAATAACTCTGCGAAATTACTCAAAAATGAAAAAAGATGTTTTCCACATATTTCTCTTCAGAATTAGCTTAGTCACATGCATTTTACCTTTCCAGAAGTCAATGGCATCCATTTCTGTAGCTTTCATCCTTTTACTTGCACCAGTAGGGTTAGTCGATAAAACTAGGGTTTGCTAGGGTTTGCATTTCCTTTCAGCTTTCCGCTTCTTTTTGCAAGTAGATTAGCCTCCTTTGAGTTAGCTTTCGTCCGTCATATTTAAAAGCTTCTTCTAAGAGCTCATAGAAATTGGCTTAAGCTCCTATCAGACTTGTGCCAGCTGATCAAGTGACAGCTGCGGCAAGAGCTAGTACTTGTGCATATAGCACCGTTGCTTCTAAGTTTGTTACGAATTACCGGGTTGATAAAAGTAAAGAAGGGAGCCCTAGGAGTTGCAGCATTATTGCTGCAATACTGGAGCCCACCACTTTCTGCATATAAGCTAGAGGGTAAAATTGTCTTTTGATTGCAGCAATGAAATCATTCCCATAAATTGAGATCTTACCGTGTTTTTTAATATCCTCTTGGGTCTTTGATTCCCACCATACCAGTGTTGCACCCTCCATTCTCAAGGAAGGTAACTAAATATTTATGTCATCCTCTTGAAGGTTTTGAATCTTGCAATAGACCTCCAACTGACGAATCCAATTATCAAGCTTCTCTGCATTCACTTCACCATTATACATGGGAAGCTTAAATTTAACATCAAGTTTTAAAAAAGGTGATTTACCATTTCCTTTTGAAGTATGATGATGAGTATGAGTAAGGGTTGTGTTATTGGAAGAGGGTGAAGATGCTTGTGAAGAAGAAGATGAAGAAGATGGTGGAGAGGTGGAGTTTTGTCTCCATTTCCATTACCTCCTCCTAAAGAGCCTTCTCCTTTGGGAGGTTTAGAATTTTCCCCTTGCAACCTGGTATTCCTCTCTTCATAGAGGACCTTTACCATCTTTGTCATATCAAAGAAAGCCTTTCTGAAGGTCTTATCATCTTCTGTCATGTTTGTAGGTTCTCCTTTATGAGACATGATCTCTTGAGTCAACTGCAACTCGAGGCTGAACTAGTGTTGGAGATTGTGGAAACCTTGTTCTCCTTCCCCTTGACCCAACTTTAGGGCTTCCAACCAACTTCCCTTCTCCTCTTTTGAGTTTTAACCTTGCAAGCATGACATAAACTTGCAAAAAATTAAATCCTTATTTCACAAAGAAAACCTAGAGCTTTGATGCCAAAATGATCTAATTTAGAATATTAGATTACTGTGTTAAGATCTTCCTTAGATTAGAAACAAAATGCTTTCATTATGCTTAAGGATTCATGAATATTTGCAAGTGAAATGATGAGTTTTTATGTTAATTTTATGAGCAATTTAACATAAATAAGAGACTAAATAGCATCATAAACATGTATAGAACATCATCAAAAAAAATTACAACATGAACATGATAAAGGAGTTCACCCCTCCTGGGCTACATCTCATTGGTCCAGCTTCCAATGACTTGGGCCTCTCTAGTATGCTCAAAAGTGTAAAAGGATGTATTTACAATGCTCAAATGCTTCTAAAACCTACTCCCATGAGTCCAGAACGTCCAAAAATGGCTATCTAGCCTCTTTTTGCATCCAATTTGGTGGAAAACTAAAGAAGTTATGACCTCTCCTAGTTTTCCCAATATTCACTCTGCAAATTGCACCATTTCTGGCATGGTTCTACAATTTCTCTCCAAAAAGTGCTAACTAGGTGAAAATTTTGCTGCACAGTGGCCATAAGCTATCAACACCAACAGCTCCATCACAAATCGTAATTGGTGACAACCAGCGGGTCTTATGGTTTGTGAATGTGGCATGGGCGATATGCGATTGCGATAAACGATGGACCCGACAGAACTATCAACTAAAACCCATAATCTTATTGCATCCAGGATCCATCGCAAATCACAATTGGCGGAGTCAAGGGGTAACATATAACGAGACTTTGCACTGTGCAATATGAGATTTGTGAAATGTGAGGCTAATGGCGGCCTAGAACTTGGCACTTCCCCATTCACTGAAGAGTCCCGCCACGTCACCTTCTCCTGCCATCTGTCCAAGTCAAACCTGAACTTTGACTTGCTCTAACTTCTTGATATGAGCATGGATTCGAGTGTCGTTCGCACCATTTGAATTAGGATGACGAGCACTTCGATCTTAAGCTAAGTTTATCGATATTCTTCCACTTTGAGTTTAAGCTTAATTTTGAGCACCTGATCACTTATCAAAACCTTAATTATTAATATCTACTTGTTAATACAAACTAAAGACTATTTCCAAACCCTAACCCTAAGCTACTAAGTCCCAAATTACAAACACCATATACTATACAAGTATTGCCTATAAACTTAAAAATATTAATTTGAACCATACCCTAAGTTACTAAGTCCCAACACACATTACATGATGGACACGTATAAAATAACATAGAAGCCTTTGCTTAAAAATAAAGAGGTAATGTTGATAGATAATGGACCCCACCACAAATAAATAATTCCTAAAACATTGATTTCTAACAATACATATTTAAACAAATTACACATTGGACGCTGGAAGTACGAGTTTCATATTAACAATGAATGTGTTAATGTTTGTGGGCTCCACTAATTCAAGTCGGATCCTCTTAAGTAATGTGCTTATTAATTAAAATAAACCTTTGCCAGCTTCAACCATAGTGTTATAGGCCTAAATCTACCTTAGGCTGAGAAAGGCAGGTCTAGGGTAACATCAAACCATACTTAACCTGGTAGCTAGCCCTACCAGGTCGGGAGACGGCTCTCTCCTTGTCAATCTCAGGACAATATAGAAAACGAGGATTTAGATGACTGATGTAAAGAATAATTCTAGGCTAGGTATATGTTCGAGGAGTCTGATTGAGTTTTATGTTGGTTTGTTGGATCAAATGTGAAAGTTAGTTTTGGGTCCGGGGAATGAGCTCAGTTTTGCAGATTTTTCTGTGGGGCGAGGTAGGCAAGTGCTTTAGTACCTTGAATTAAGTGAAATGGAGAGTCTTAAGACTGGTGAGGAGTTGGAGAGGGCATGGAAATGTCATGAGTCCTCTTCAAACAATAGAAAACATGTAAAGCTAAACAAACCCTAAGGTAGAGCACTGCAACATCAATGATTTCCACCTTTATACTTGATTCATTTAGTTAAGCTGAAAAGAGAGAGATAATGGCACACATAAACACATGATAACTTGAATCACAGAAGGAAAAACAATACTAAATCACCTTGCCACAAGAATCCCACAAAATGTTGCAAACCCTGGTCTATTTCCTTGCCAAACTGCAGAGATGAATGTACAATAGTGCTCAAAGCATTTAGAAGAGACAACCCTGAAAAATGACTAAGAAAGTACAATATATAGGCATCAAACCACCTATGCTAGCCATCAGGGGTCGAATCCATGAGTTAAGGAGCTGTTTCAACAAGATCTAAACTAGGAACTGAAAAATAGGCAGTGGAACAACTTGCCTCTAAAACCATGGAAACTGATTCATTCAACTCAAAACCACCTAAAACTGATGTATCTACCTCCTTAAGTCATTTTTCATCATTTTTACATCATAGTACATCAATTTACATCATATTATATCATGAATTTGACCATGAGAGAGAAAAAGTCAAACTGAAAAAAAACTAGGCGAAAATTTTGAGTTTTGAGCAAAATTGAGAAAATTGTGCCTGATGCACAACACCTTTTCCCAGCTAAATTTGGAGGCCTTCCCCTTCACCAAATTTGCTCCAAGTTGGCTTGTTGGAAATTTTTGTCTGTCTACTTTCTAGGACAAGTGGAATTTTTAAATTTGGTGTCCATTTGCTCATTAAAAAAATCAGTTCTCCCAACACTGCTTCCTGTGGGTCCAAAAAGTGGCAGAAAAGGCAATTTTGAGGTGATTTTTCCCTTTTGGTGACCCAAAACTCCCCCAAAATTCATGAAATTTTCTTGGTTTTCATATTTTTTCATGAAAAATCTAAAAATGTAAGCCATTCCTCAAAATTCCTTACCAACTCAATGCACAGTGCCAGTGGCAATGTGCATCAGAGGAAAATCCCTGTGTGTTGCAATTAAAAATTTGAAAATGACAAAAAGTTCTCCAAACTTCTTCAAAATTGGCATGAGACAAGCTGATCAACTACTTTTCTGAGCCAAGGAAGCTTTATCCAAGATTCTAAGTTTGTCTTGCTCCTTTTTGGCCTTTAAGGCTCTCCCTAGCTTGGCTTTTAGTCTCCTTATTCGTGCCTTACAAATTTTGTTCCGAGCCAAATAGTGATAGGCCATGTGTCACAACATTTTCTTCTCCTTATTAGCCTTGTCAAGAAGCTTCTCAAGGTGGACATTCACTCTTTCCAACCATGATTCTCAGGCAACCTCTATTTCTTGCTCTAGTGAAGTCAGCTTGACTTTCCTCCTTTTTGCCATCTATCAATTTTCCCTGATAATTTGCAGCTCCATGTGTTGGAAATAATACTGAGAGGGGGGGGTGAATCAGTATTATCAAATTCTTTTCAATCTATCTTCCTTATTATACTTTGAATAATTCTTCAAATATTGATCATTTCTTTGTATGTCAGTATCATAAAATAATGAGCAGGAACAAGAAAAGCAAATAGTCACACAAAAGAACACCAGATATAAGGTGGAAACCCAATGTGGGTGAAAACCACCTGCTGCAATATGTCTCTATCTTCTTTCAATTAGAAACTCCTTTTACAATGATTTTGTACTGGTGCAGTCCTTTACCAGTATGCAGGCTACAACCTGCAGAGAGCTACAACCCTCTCTCGTTCTCCAGCTTCTCCTGGAAGGGAGCTACAACCCCCTTAGCTCTTGTACTAGCCAAGATACTAGTACGTAGGTGCTGGCCTACTGAAGGCTACAACCTTCTCTTTCTTCCAGGGACCACGTTTCATAAATTTTCAGACTGGATCCATGAACATCAATCAATCATCAAGTATATCTGCATCAAACAATCTCCTTTTCCCAATTAGCACTGAATCAAGTAAACACTTCTCTGACAGATGTACCCAGAACACAGTAATAGTAACCACACACCAAATTCTGAACCCAGAATACTACAGCAATAGACAGAGGCAGCTAGATCATAATTTAAAGATACACACTTCTTCAACAACCTGAAACCTGCGTGTAGATCTATAAAGGATAATTCCTTCTTTCAAATATTCAGACACTAATTAACCTAGATTGTCAAATTTATAGATCAAGCATGCGCCTCATATAACAGATCAAAATCATGCAAAGATACTATTATTCAAGCATAAAGATTATGACCCATCAATAGAAATTATCCTTCTTTATGCGCTAAGGTTCCTCCTTCATTCAGATCCAGATCTGCACCATAACCCAATCACAAATATTTCAGATCTAGCACTTATTAGATATTCAATTTATTCGATGATGATTTTCCAAATGATCTCCTTCCTCTTTTATAGTCTTAGGCCTTCCACAATACCACGGTCCAAAACCATAGGATCAAAAAACTGTTGGACTAATACCATGAACCAACCATGAAAGTGCGTGAGATCAACACTTTTGAATGCAATACCACTAGCCAAAACCATAGGATCAAAAACTATGGGACTAATACCATGAACCAACCATGAAAGTGCGTGAGATCAACACTTTTGGATGCAATACCATGGACCAAAACCATAGGATCAAAAACTGTCGGACTAATACCATGCGCCAACCATGAAAGTGCGTGAACTTTTCTCTTCATGAAAGGGACTTTTCTCTGCATGAAAGTGCGTGAAATTTTCTCTACATGAAATAAACTTTTCTCTGCATAAAAGTGCGTGAACTTTTCTCTACATGAAATAAACTTTTCTCTGCATATAAGTGTGTGAACTTTGCTGCACTATAATTTATCATCTGAGATGAGTGGGTTGCCATCAAGTACAACATATGTATCATAATGCCAACAATCTCCCCCTTTGGACTTGATGGCAACAACAACCAATCACTCTCCCCCTTTGACATCAAGGGCAAAGGGTTATGCTCCCCCTAAGAACATGCTCCCCCTGACTATAAACCAGATCTGCAAAGAAGAACCATAATCCATCAAACACCATAAATGACCATGAAAGAGATAGAGACGTATTGCAGCAATATTCAGACCATCATCCATGATCTCCTTCTGTACTTCCTCCATAATGCCAACAATGTATGATATGCTCCCCCTGAACCTGTGCCATTCGATCTTTGACCAATCCGCAACCCAGCACATGTACGCATATACTTCAGATGAACCTTGCGTACAACCAACAATCAGAAGAGATTCAACAACAAGATGATGCATCAACAACCCCCAACTTTTGCCTGAGGTATTCAAAGGTCTCCCTAGGCAATGGTTTGGTGAGTATATCAGCAACCTGTTCCTTAGAAGGAACATACTCCAACTTGACCTTTTGTTCAAGCACTTGTTCCCGGAGAAAGTGATACTTGATTGGTATGTGCTTGGTTTTTGAATGCATGACTGGGTTCTTTGAAATGCTGATTGCACTTGTATTATCACATAAGATGGAGATGGGTGGTGTACAAGTGATTTGAAAATCCTGCAAGGTCTGCATCATCCAAAGGAGTTGAGTGCAGTAAGATGCAGCAGCAACATATTCTGCTTCAGCTGTAGACAAGGCAATCGAACTCTGTTTCTTGCTGAACCAAGATACTAATCTGGAACCCATAAAGAATGCACCACCACTTGTGCTCTTCCTGTCATCCACTCTTCCGGCCCAATCTGCATCAGTATAAGCATGAAGTGTGAGATCTGTATCTCTAGGATACCATAAGCCATAATTTTGAGTCCCTTGAAGATATTTGAAGATTCTCTTTACTGCCTGAAGATGAGTTTCCTTTGGATTTGCCTGAAATCTTCCAACTATTCCCACTGCATGCATGATGTCTGGTCGGGTACCTGTCAAATAAAGTAGACTTCCAATCATAGATCTATAGGTTGGTTGATGTACTGCTGCTGATTCATCATTTGCACTGAGGCTACATCCTGTGACCATGGGTGTACATACTGGTTTTGCATCTTCCATGCCATATTTCTTCAAAATCTGCTTGAGATACTTGGTTTGAGACAAGAAGATCCCTCCTTCCTTTTGTTGGATTTGCAGGCCAAGAAAATATGTCAATTCTCCAAGCAAGGACATTTCGAATTCTTTCTGCATCACCAAGGCAAAGCTTTGACTCATAGATTCTTCATTGCTGCCAAAGATAATGTCATCTACATACACAACAAGTATTAGCAATTTGTCATTTTCAATTTTTATATAAAGATTGCTATCTGCTGATCCTTTTGAAAAACCTTGTTGATGAAGATATTTGTCCAAACGATAGTACCAAGCCCTTGGAGCTTGTTTAAGACCATAGAGAGCCTTTTTCAGTCTGCATACAAGATTTGGATCATTTCCAAGAATGAAACCATCTGGCTGCTCAATGTATACTTCTTCTTCTAAGTCTCCATTCAGAAAGGCAGATTTCACGTCCATTTGAAATACTTTGAACTTTTGAAAGCTTGAGAGAGCAAGGAACATTCGGATGGCCTCAAGTCTTGCAACAGGAGCAAAAGTTTCCTCAAAATCTATTCCTTCTTGCTGTGCATACCCTTTACAAACAAGTCTTGCCTTGTTTCTAATTACTTCCCCATTTTCATTCAACTTATTTTTGAAGACCCATTTTGTCCCTATAACATTCTTATCCTTTGGTCTAGGAACCAACTCCCAAGTGTTGTTCTTTTCGATCTGCTCAAGTTCTTCATCCATCGCTTTGACCCAACATTCATCTTTGCATGCCTCTTTTACATTTTGTGGTTTAGTGGAGGAGAGTAATGCCAAATAGCTTGAAGCTTCTGCAATTGTTCTTCTTGTTTGTACACCTGCTTCTTTCTGCCCCAAAATCTGAGATTCTGGATGATTCTTCTGAACGTACCGGGATGGAGCCTTCTCTTCTATCCTTATCTGTTCCTCTGGTGCTTCTTGAGGTTCTTCTTCTTCATCATTCTGTCTTTGAGGGTAGTCTTCATTTTCTTCGATATTTTCATGATTTAATTGCCTAGGAATGTATCCCTTTTCATCAACCACTACATCAATGTTGTCAACAGTTCTTCCAATTCTTTTATTGTAGCACTTATATGCTTTGCTGTGTGGAGAATAACCAAGAAGAATGCCTTCATCTGCTCTAGGTTCAAGTTTGCCAAGTTGCTCCTCAGTATTCTTAATATAGCATTTGCTCCCAAAGATTTCGAAGTGCTTTACCGAAGGAGTCTCACCATACCAGAGCTCATGAGGAGTTTGAGTGCTGTTCACTCGGACATTTGTTTTGTTGAGAATAACAACCGCAGCATATGCGGCTTCACCCCAGAAAGTTGCGAGTTCCAGACTCATCCAGCATAGCACGAGCCATTTGTTGGACTGTTTTGTTCATCCTTTCCACCACTCCATTTTGCTGAGGAGTTCTAGCTGTAGAGAATTCTCTTCTTATCCCATGTTCTTCACAAAAATCGAAAAATTCATTTGAGGTAAACTCCCCACCTCTATCAGACCTGAGGCACTTAATTTTGTAACCTGATTCATTTTCAACCAAGGCTTTGAAGGATTTGAATTTCTCGAATGCTTCGTCTTTGTGCTTCATAAGTCCTAACCAAACAAACCTGGAGAAATCGTCAATGAATAATATCAAGTATTCTTCTCCTCGAGGTGTCCTTTTCCTAAATGGACCACATACATCTGTATGGACTAGCTCAAGAGGCATGCTAGCTGATCCTTCCTTCTCTGGAAAGTTAGTTCTGGTTTGCTTTCCAAACTGACATGATTTGCATATGGTGTTGTCTGGAATTTTGATATCTGGAAGACCACGAACTGCCTGATATTTGCATGCTTTCCTTATTTGTGAAAAACTTAGATGCCCCAACCTCCGGTGCCATAACCAGTGTTCATCATCCTTGCTCAAATAGCATTGTTGTTGTCCTTCTTCAAATATGTATAGATTATTTGGAGTTCTTCTACCTTTGATCATTGTTTCACCTGTATCAAGATCACGAACACGACATCCATTTGATCTAAATATCACCTCGGTTCCTTGATCACACATCTGGCTGACACTTAGAAGATTATGCTTCAATCCATCAACATACAAAACATTTCCAGCTTTGACCTTTTCTTTTAACTGAGCAGTGCCTTTTCCTTTTATAGCTGCAGGAGTATCATTTCCAAAAGAGACTTTCTTTCCCTTTTCTAAAGCAGAATATGATTCAAGTTTTTCTTTATCACCTGTCATATGTTTCGAACATCCACTGTCAATGTACCATATATTTTCTTGTCCTTCTGCATAAAATGCTATCCCACATCTTTTTGTTTGTGGTTCCTTTATTCTCCATGTTCTGGTACTTGAGGCTTGTTCCTTTGTCTGCTGAAACCTGCTCCTGCATTCAGAATCTTCATGACCAAAGTTATTGCAAATAGAACATTCAACTTCATTTTCAAGAGCCGAAAAGTTGTTATAGGTCCTTTTTGTAATCCCGATCATACTTCTTTGTTTTTGAGCTTCTCTAGTCATGATTGTTTTATATGCAACACATTGAGCTGCTTTGTGACCAAAGTTATGGCAAGAGAAACATTGCCCATTGAAGAAACTTCTGCGATTATCAAATCTACCGGCCAAATGATTGTAATTTCTATTGTCATCCATTCTTGAAGCAAATTGAGAAGATTTTACCTGTGGCTGGTTGTAGCTTTTGTTCATCCTTAAGACAATTGCCCCTGGTTTACCTGATAGTCTTTGTTCGTTCTTGATGTAATTCGTCCCTGCTTTATCTGGTGATCTCCATTGTGCTTTTGCTCATTCCTTCTTGCTGCATCAAGATAACTCTTTGAGGTGGATGCTTGAGATGTTTCTCCATTATACCCCAGACCTGTCTTGTTTAGCGGAGAACGCTATACATTGATGATCTCATCCAGAGTTTCAGATCCTTTGACAAACTTAAAATTAATAGCCTTTGTTTTCTCAATTTCTTTTCTAAGGCCAACAATTTCACCTTCTAACTTTTCAAGATATTTTTCTTTTTCATCAATTTGAAATTGTAGAGTATCAATGATCATATTCTTTTCTTCTATACATGTCTTAAGTCTAGAAATATCTTCATAAAAACTATCCACATCTATAGCATCCATGTAATCATCATCTTCAAATGCCATTAAAAGTTTATAGTCATTACCTCGTTCATCTTCATCACTATTTGATAGACCATCACTGTCTTCATGAGTGTAGTAGCTTTTCTTATTTGCATTATGTTTCTTGTTCCATTTGGCAGGTTCCTTTCCTTTGTCAATCTTATCCTTATGAGGACATTTGGCAGCATAATGACCTACTCTTCCACAAGCAAAGAATTTAAAAGGTAGCTTACCTCTGAACCTTCCAGTACCCCGTTGAATATTTCTGACAAAATTTGATTCTTCTTCTTCTTCTGGCACGTGACTTGATTCATAGTAGTCTCCTTTGCCTGAAGCCTTAAAAGCAGCTTATCTCCTGTCTAATGGACCTCCTTTTCTCATTTCATAAGCAGTTAGAATTCCATGTAGCTGAGACATAGTAAGAGTTCGTAGATTTTCCTTTTCTTCTATTGCAGACACTTTAGATTCAAACTTGGGGGACAATGATCTTAGGACTTTTTCAACCACAACAGCCTCTTTTATTTCTTCACCCAAGTTTTTCATACAATTAACAATCTCATCTACCTGAAGGAAATAGTTAGCCACACTTTCATCATTATACATTCTGAGATTCTCATACTGAATCCTGAGGGTTTGAAGTTTTGCACGTTTTACCTGTTCATCTCCTTCGTAGCTCAAAACAATCTTGTCCCATATTTCTTTTGCGGATTTATATTGCATAACCTTCACGAATTCAGATTGAGATAGACATCCTAGAAGAGTATTAATCGCCCTTGCATTTGTTTCATATTTCTTCTTCTCAGCTGAATCTGTAGGAGTAGCTGATGGAAAAGTATACCCTGTTTCTATAATGTCCCATACTTCTGTACCCAAAGATTGAAGATAGGCAGTAACTCTTACCTTCCAATATACGAAGTTTGTTCCATCAAAAATCGGTGGCCTGATTGATGCTTCCCTCTCGTAGTTGCTCATGATGTTATATCTTCCTTCAAGCGATCAAGCTTCTTCAGAAGGACCTGCTCTGATACCAATTGTTGGAAATAATACTGAGAGGGGGGGGTGAATCAGTATTATCAAATTCTTTTCAATCTATCTTCCTTATTATACTTTGAATAATTCTTCAAATATTGATCATTTCTTTGTATGTCAGTATCATAAAATAATGAGCAGGAACAAGAAAAGAAAATAGTCACACAAAAGAACACCAGATATAAGGTGGAAACCCAATGTGGGTGAAAACCACCTGCTGCAATATGTCTCTATCTTCTTTCAATTAGAAACTCCTTTTACAATGATTTTGTACTGGTGCAGTCCTTTACCAGTATGCAGGCTACAACCTGCAGAGAGCTACAACCCTCTCTCATTCTCCAGCTTCTCCTGGAAGGGAGCTACAACCCCCTTAGCTCTTGTACTAGCCAAGATACTAGTACGTAGGTGCTGGCCTACTGAAGGCTACAACCTTCTCTTTCTTCCAGGGACCACGTTTCATAAATTTTCAAACTGGATCCATGAACATCAATCAATCATCAAGTATATCTGCATCAAACAATCTCCTTTTCCCAATTAGCACTGAATCAAGTAAACACTTCTCTGACAGTTGTACCCAGAACACAGTAACAGTAACCACACACCAAATTCTGAACCCAGAATACTGCAGCAATAGACAGAGGCAGCTAGATCATAATTTAAAGATATACGCTACTTCAACAACCTGAAACCTGCGTGTAGATCTATAAAGGATAATTCCTTCTTTCAAATATTCAGACACTAATTAACCCAGATTGTCAGATTTATAGATCAAGCATGTGCCTCATATAACAGATCAAAATCATGCAAAGATACTATTATTCAAGCATAAAGATTATGACCCATCAATAGAACTTATCCTTCTTTATGCGCTAAGGTTCCTCCTTCATTCAGATCCAGATCTGCACCATAACCCAATCACAAATATTTTAGATCTAGCACTTATTAGATATTCAATTTATTCGATGATGATTTGCCAAATGATCTCCTTCCTCTTTTATAGTCTTAGGCCTTCCACAATACCACGGTCCAAAACCATAGGATCAAAAAACTGTTGGCTAATACCATGAACCAACCATGAAAGTGCGTGAGATCAACACTTTTGGATGCAATACCACGAGCCAAAACCATAGGATCAAAAACCATAGGACTAATACCATGAACCAACCATGAAAGTGTGTGAGATCAACACTTTTGGATGCAATACCACGGACCAAAACCATAGGATCAAAAACTGTTGGACTAATACCATGCGCCAACCATGAAAGTGCGTGAACTTTTCTCTTCATGAAAGGGACTTTTCTCTGCATGAAAGTGCGTGAACTTTTCTCTACATGAAATAAACTTTTCTCTGCATAAAAGTGCGTGAACTTTTCTCTACATGAAATAAACGTTTCTCTGCATATAAGTGCGTGAACTTTGTTGCACTATAATTTATCATCTGAGATGAGTGGGTTGCCATCAAGTACAACATATGTATCATAATGCCAACACCATGATCATCTGTTTATCCTCCAATCGCTTGTTTTGCTGGTCAAGGTATTTAATGATCCAATTAGCCCTCTCAAGATTGATGGATAAGGCATGGATATAAATTTCTTGTTCTCTAATGAACTCCTTTAGCCTTGAGGTTTGGGAGATCAAATCATCAATATCCTCCTCCTGAATCAAAACAAAGTCTCTCTCTTGACCTTCAGAAAGGCCTTCATCATGCAATGGTTTCTTTCCTCTATCCTGTACCTGCTCTACTGAAGAAGAAGGCAAAGCCCCTTTCACCCCAGGTGAAGATAACATTTGCTTGTTGTCTGGTGAAGAGAACGAGACCCCTTCCACCCCTGGTGGAGATAATACTCGTTTTGCAGCTGCAAAAAGTCTTCTTGTCCCCTTTTCATAAGTGATAAATATAGGAATGTGAGCCTCTTTAGTTTTTCTTTCATGCTCTCTTTGTTGCTCGGAAGGTCCAGCTTCCTCTTGAGGTTCTGCAAACATTTGAGGTCCCTTGAAAATCTCATGGGCAATGAAGGTTTCCCATGGCACTCCCAACTGAGTCAACTGGTGCAAAACAACAATTTTGATGACAGCAAAGTGATATATGCTATTGAGCTACTGTGGGTAGGGTTTCCTCTTTGCAATTACAGTCATCCTCTCTATGTTTTTGCAAATGAAGTATGGTATGCTCATCATTCTAACCCTAGTAAAATGCATAAGCAACCTGATATGATAAGCATAGAGTCGGGAGAACCTTCCCTCACATGTGAAGTATTTAATGATGAGTTTCATTAATGGCACATACCGGTCCTCCAAAAACTTGAAAGGAAACACCCTGCCCAATTGGCTATGATATCTAGCTTTAATGTAGGGTTCATAGTTCTATTTGCTGATATTTTGTCTCTTATTCCATCTTTCCCCCACATCTGGCATCTTAGTTGCTTCTACAATAATGGCTGGTGAAAGAGTGAAGTTGATGCTAGCAAGTTGTACCATATTGTCCTCCATGTTGATGACAAATTGCCTAGCCAATTCATGATGATACTTAACCCTCTCTACCATCTCACAAAACTCAAAGCAAGATTGGTATTTGAAACAAGTGGTGGCAAGAGGACAAGCAAGAAGTTCAGCAATACTAATAGGCTCCTCTCTGATGATCTTCCCACCCTTGTGAGATCTCCTAGGTTGCAAATTTTTGTCTCCTGAACTATCACTTTGCGTTTCTTGCTCATAGCTTGAGTCACTGTTTCTTGCCATTGTGCTTATTTTAGGGAAAATGATGAAATGAAGGTATGATGAAAAATGGTGATGAAAGAGGACAATAGTGATGAGTATGAAGAGATTTTACTCTTGGGAGATGAAATTGGGGAGTGAAAGGAAAGAGTTTAGGAAATTAGGGTTTAGTGAGGGATTTATGGTTTGGTGAGGGAAATTCTTGCTTTAGGGGAGTGGGGTATGAGAAAATGAGATGAATGAAGCATATTAGGGTAAATAAAGAGTGAAAATGGGTTTAATGAAGTTTTTGTGAGGGTGGGATGAAAATTTCACAATTAGATGGCAAACAATGAAGAGAAACTAGGGTTTCATTCTTCACATGCAAGATCTATGGAAAACACCAATGTGACTTCAATTTCAACCTTAAGAGGATGAGTACTTACTTGTAGAGGGAAAACGTAGCAAATTTGAGGTTTGTTGAGCAATTTGGCATGATTTGGGATGATGTGGAGCAAACTAGACTGATGCGCAGCGCACTGGGCCCAATGCGTAGTGCCCTCCTGATGTGCAACGCTAGTTCAAATTTACATTGCAGTTCTTCCTCTGATGTGCAGCGCCTGCTTGATGCACAACGCACTGCCTCTGATGCGTAGCGCCAGGCCAAGTTGCCTTGAAAATAGGGTTTTTTGCTTCTTTGACTCCCAAATCGCGATTTTGGTGTTCCAAGAGTAAATTTGCATAATAAAATGACCAAGAGGACCCTTTTCACTTTAAATCTGAATGACTTTAATTTTTGACTCATCTCAAACCCACTTTTCTAATGTTAAAGTCACTTTTGGATTTGAACTCTGTTTTCCCATTGAAATTGACTTTTCTTAATCATTTGACAAATTGATGCTTTGATGCTTGTGTTTCTACTTGCAGTGGCTGGAGTTGGCAAGATGACCAAGGGTAGAAATTCTGAACTTATTACATATAGGAAAATTAAAATTACATGAAATTTTTATACATAAAACATAAAAACTTTGTTTTACCTCAAAATAGGGTTTTGAGGAAAAAAATCACTTATTGAGTATATCATTATTGAACTTTTGATCTTGAGACCTTATTCAACCTCCTCATGTGCCTGCTGACCATTATTGAGCTTTTACTTGACTATGGTGGCAAACCCTAGACCTAATGAGACGTAAAACCCTAAAAATGACTTTTGCAAATGTAATGACAAAAGATGACTGTAAATGACCTGAACTTGTAAAAATAGGCCAGCAGGTAAAGACCATGAGGGAAATTTGATAATGAACCACTACCATCAGATGATCCATGATCCTAATGGAATGCAGCTGATCGGATGAGACACCTAGAATGCATGCAAAAAAGAGAATTTTGATCACTGATGGAGGGATGAAGATACCGACACTAACACATAGGATTACTCCACACGTAACAATTCGATCCATTACAAATATATATGTATTCTACGTGAAGATCATTTTGGGAGAATATAGATCAACTCGGTGAAGATTTCGAAGAGAAGCAAAATGAAGACATAAAAGGGAGGACGCAAAGGAAAGGAAGGATGCAAGTCAAAATCAAGGACACAAATAGAAAAACTCAGACAAGCTAAATTTGATACCGTGGACCTGTACATATCACAAATTCTTTTCTTGTTAATCTTCTATGGTGGTTGGGATTCGTTGGGAAAAAGAACACATTGCAACAAAATTCTTGACCCCTACTCTATAGTAATAGACTTAAGACAAAGACAAACCTCATCCTATTTGATCTACAGTGGTTTTTGGACCTGCGTTTTCTTTCCTTAACCTGTGGAAGCTCGGTGGTATACCTTAAGAACAATATTGTACCTTGGACTTGTGGTTAATCACTCGGACCTGTCATAACTCTGTTTTGTGGAGCAGATTGTGATTGCAGAGTTCAGTTGAAGGCTCAGAATCATGAATCGATGGAGGATTAGTGGTTGTGGAGCTCAAAACTATATGTGAACAATCCCTTGTGGAGGATCGAGGATCAGAATTATAAATCTGTGGTTAGTCACTTGTGGGTAACTTTGAAAAATAGTTGAAGCATATTTGGAAGACTTGTTTAAGCATCTTGAATACACTCTTGAAGTAAAATCTACAACACTTGTGGTAACAACAAAAAGAGGACAGAAGATAAAGTGTCTTCAATTCATTCTCTATCATAGCATGTGATCTAAGAGCTATAATGACTATTTACTCAAAATCTACAGTAACAAAAATCTTAGGGAGTTCTATATTTTAAACCTCATTTTGACCAATTTTTTAATAGAACAAGAAGTTTGGATAAAAGTTTTGAAGCCTGATTAACATCCCTATTTTGGACAAGCCTAATTAACATCCCTATCATCGTTTCCATCTTCCATATCACATAGAAGATTTTTCAAATGAACTTAATCACCCTTCAGTTGTTGATTTCCTTTCCAATTCTGTTTTCATAGATATAGTAGATTCCGAGTGAAACTTGTCAAATATCGAAGAAACTATTTCTATCAATATTTTGACCAAACCTAAAGTTGTGGAAAACATTCATGTTGGCAAATCTTGTTCTCCATTAGAACTTGATATTTACCATGCTCTCTTTCGTGAATTTTGAGATATGTTTGCATGGTCATATGAGAAGATGCCAAGAATTGACTCTAGTGTAGTTGAACATGAAATCAAAATGTATCCTGATGTCAAACGAGTGTGACAGCACCTCCGTCATGTTCATTCAAAGAAGGCCGTTGCTATTAAAATAGAAGTTGAAAAACTTTTGCATGCTGGTTTCATTTACCTTGTTCCTCTTACTGATTGGGTTTCTAATATTGTTCTTGTCATGAAGAAATAAGGGACAATACAAGTGTGCGTCCATTATAGGGATGTTAATCAGGCTTGTCCAAAAGACAATTATCCTACTCCCTTTATCGACCAGATTATTGATGAATGTCCCGGATGCGAAATATTTTCATTTATGGATGGTTTTTCCGGCTATAATCAGATCAATATCTACCCAGAGGACCAATCTAAAACTGCATTTATTTGTCAATGGGGCACATTCGCTTATAGGAAACTCCCGTTTGGTTTGAAGAACGCAGGGGCAACATTTCAGAGGGCAATGAATTACGCCTTCCATGACATCAAACATATTGTTCAACCATACCTTGATGATTTACCTACTCATTCATGAAAGTGGTCTGATCACCCACAACATTTGAGAGCTATATTTTTACGGAGCCAACACTACAAAATAAAACTTAATCCACACAAATGGGTTTTTTGTGTTGGTTCTAGCCGTTTTCTTGGATTTATAGTGTCTAAGGAGGGAATTCGACTCAATCCACTTAAGGTTCAGGCAATCCTTGATTTGCCTCCACCTTCCAATCTACTATAGTTATAGAGACTCCAAGGGAGGGCTAACTTTCTGAGGAGGTTCATTCCCAATTATGCTGAAATGGATAAAGGATTTACTCGTTTATTGAAAAAGGGGATACCCTTCCATTGGGATCAGGTTGCGCAAGCTTCCTTTGATGCCCTTAAAGATACCTTGATTAGAGCCTCATTAATGTATTCCCTGAATTATCAAAACGACTACTTCCTGTATCTCGTCGCTATAGATACAACCATTGGAATGGTTTTATTCCAAGAAGAAGATGAGATTGAACATCCAATATATTATTTGAGTCGCAATCTCAATGATAAAGAAGTTAAGTACTCTTACGTTGAAAAGTTAGCTCTGGCTACTGTTCAAGCTGTACAAAGATTTCACCACTATATCCTGCTCCAAAAGACCACTGTCATTTTGGATTGCAACCCTATGATATATGTTTTGTCACGTCAATTGCTGGGGGAAAAATACTCAAAATGGATCATCATTTTGCAGGAGTTTGATTTGGAGTTCATCAAATCCAAATCAAACAAATCTCTAGTATTTGTCGAGCTTCTTTGTGACCTTCCCTCGAATATCATTGATTCAACATCAGAACCATCAATTTTGGATGAGTCTCTGTTCCTGATTTCGTCATCTAACGCATGGTATGGAGATATTATGATTTATCTCTAGACCCAAACTTTCAGGCCTGATACCTCTCACTCGCAACAGTGACGTATCTGATACCAAGCCAAAGATTATCTGATTGTTGGCGACACTCTTTACCATCGTGGTATCAATACGATTTTACGAAGGTGCCTCACTCATGAGGAAGCCGAGAAAGTTTTGAATGATTTTCATTCAGGTGCTTTTGGTGGACACTTATTTGGTTATGCTACCACGCAGAGAATTCTCTGTGTTGGTTACTTTTGGCCTTCCATATTCAAAGATTGCATAATTTTTGTTAGAAGTTGTCACGCATGCCAGATCTATGACCGTAAAGCTAGATTACCACCTGCACCATTACATCCTGTCGTCGCTGTTGGACCATTCGCCAAATGGGGCATTGACTTCATGACATGTAACCCCACCTCGGCCGGGGGGCATGGGTATATTATAGTCATCGTTGACTATTTTACCAAATGGGCCGAGGCAATGCCAACATTAAACAACAGTGGCGAAACGACTACTCTTTTCTTTTTCAACCACATGGTTGCCCGGTTTGGTGTACCACAGGCTATAGTCACAAATCATGGATCACATTTTCGCAATCACATGATGGATGAGTTAACTGCTAAGTTAGGACTTTCACATGATAGTTCTACTCCTTATTATCCGCAAGTGAATGGACAAGTTGAGGCCATCAACAAAGTCCTGAAGCGAATGCTTCAAAGAATGATAGGGGTTCATAAACGAAACTGGCATTTAATCCTGTACTCTTCCTTGTGGGCATATCAAACCTCAGTGAGAAATGCAATTGGATTCACACCCTTTCAATTGGTGTATGGTCTGGAGGCAATCTTGCCGATACAATGTGAAATTTCATCTCACAAACTCGTGATTGACCTATTACCTGACACTTTTGAAGAAGAAGCACATTTCTTGGAACTTATCCATCTAGATGAAATCTGTCGTGAAGCCACATTGGCTAACGAAGCGCATAAGAAATGAATCAAGGCGCAATATGACAGAAATGTCAAGCCTCGTATTTTCTCATAAGGAGACCTGCTCTTGTTTTATGATCAGGAAGCTGATAAATTAGGAGTAGGAAAATTTGAACCACTTTGGATGAGTCCTTATATTGTCAAGTGTGTTTTGACAAAAGGTGCCTACGAGTTAGTTGATTATGATGGAGTTCCATTGTCACGGCCCTGAAATGGGTTGTATCTCAAACGTTACTATGCTTAATTGAGTGTAGTAAAAATCACTATATATATGCTTTAATTTCATGTGTGTGTGTCAGTGTGTCTTTTAGAGTTTTTATGTGGTTAAGTAATCTGCTTTGCATTTGTTGTAGATGTCGGAACCTTTGGAACCATTTGTTGGTTACGCCGATGGTGCTAGTTGTAGTACTCAGAACTTATCTTCTACAGCATGGGCCATTTTCGCTCCAAGTGGTGAGTTAGTGAGTTTTCAAGGGATTTGTATCGGTTTACCGACGAATAATATCGCTGAGTATAGCGTGTTGATCGAACTTCTCTCTGATGCCATTTCACTTGGCATTTATCGAATCATCGTTAGGCTGGACTCACAACTCATCGTACTACTACCAACAAACATTTATACCGTTTGAAATCCAACAATTCTTCATATTTTCCTTAGAGTTCGTATTTTGGAAAGACATTTTGAGTACATTCAATATCAACATATTTCCAAAAAAATTAACACATTAATTGACTCATTAGCAAACTATGTGTTAAACAGACATTTGTGACACATGTAAAAGTAAATTTTCAATTCACATCATTAGTTGAATAGGATTGCACATAACCATATATATAAAAACTCTAAAAGTAAAAATAGATAGATGTTTTAAAAGTTTTTACAAATTTTTTTTCCAAGACATGTTTGGTCATCTGACCTAAAAACTAAAATGCATGCAAAAAACATCCTAAGTATACCTAGTGATGCTCATGATAACAGGTCACAACCTGAGCTATCATGCACAAAAGCTACATCCAATGACCTGGAACACCAATAGTATGGCGCTGCAGCCTCATAGGTAACTCCTCGATCCGGACATCTGGAATAGCAAGGGTTAATCCCTCTACATGATCCTGCAACTCGGCCAGTGTCTTGGCCAAATCCAAATCCTGGAGAATTGATCTCCCAATGTTTCTTTGCGCTGGCCCACCTACCTCTTGTTGGTGCCTCATAGGTCAAACAATACCCACATTTGCATGCATGAGAACAATTTTAGTTAAGCTTGGAACATCAAAACACAAAAACATGTAGAAACTTAAAAATCAAAAAGCATTTTGGTCAAAAACAATTTAGTGCCCACTGGTAGACTCAACTCTGGATCTCCACAAAAATCCATCCCTAAATATGGATGCTCCTTGATGATAATGTGTTGTCGATCGAGCCAACTGAAGAATGCAGTGGTAAATGTAATCGATGACTAACCAGCATGCCTAGCCATCAATTCGACCCACCGCTTCATCCATGGATCTCTAGGACTAGCTACACCTAGTGTTACATGCTGGGATTGCATCAATTGAATTCTTTCTAAGGTAAAAGAAATTAATAGCGATCCATAGCTAAATTTCTTTGTCTTACCGCTCTTTACCTTTGTCAGTTGTTCTTTCAGTGAAGAAAGTACTGCCTCACAACAGTTGAATAAATTTGGCTCAAGACACTCAAGTGCTTATTGAACATATGATCTGTTCGCCAGATGAAGTGTCACACTGCCTGCCAACTTTGTGATGGTGAAGAGGATTGTTCTCAAAGGAAAATCACAGATATCCTTGATGATTATCTTTCCATCCTTGCTAGGCTGTGTACCTGGCCAACAGTATGGGGGCACCATGTATCGACAACCCTGTAAGGAAGTAAACATCATTGATCACAATAGGGACAAATTTCTCTTATGTGAAAAGCCTGATCTGTCAGATCCCATGCATGAACTAGGAACTACAATATTTCTGATTTTTGCCTCATTCCGAACAACTTAAAGTATTTGAGCAACCCATAGTTTTTTAGGGACTCAACTATACCCGGATCATTTAGCGCAACCATGTCTTGTTTTTCATGCTCTCTTTCTCACCAAGTAATAGACATTCTGATCTAATGAAAGCCTGAAATCAAACCATAATCTTAGTTAGGATCCTTTTCATGCAAAAACTAAGGAAATTTTGGGTCAATTTGGTGAAGCAAGTTTGGGAAACTCACCCAGCGCAGCCCAGAAAAGGAGACATTACGCTGTAGTGCAGAATCCCTTCTATCTGGGTGCTCCCCAGTGCAATTTTCGACATGCAAGCCTGTGCTAGTCCCAGGGTGAAAAATTCAAACCCCAAGGGCCCTAAAAACCCTAAAAATTTTCATGAAACAGAAAAAGAATGACATGAAAAGAAAGAGGAGGGGTAGATCTCCTACCTAGTCTAGATGGCACAAGAAATGATCCACAGAATCTCTCACAATCAGTTGTTGAAGATCGAGGTAAAAAACAGGGTCAGAGCACAAACTGAATGGTAAATATCAAATGGTGAAAATAGCATGGTAAATTCTTGTTTTTATGTTTATTTCATGAACATTAAATGAGTAAACTTTAGTATTTACCTATTTTTACCAATGAAACAGGTATGTTTAATCCATTTGGTGTTGCTTTGAACAGATTTACAGCTGACTTATAGAATTTGACGTGCACGATCGTGAATTGTACTTTGACCACAAAGCATACTTTTATCTCTTTTTCGAGCTCTATTAAACATCGAAAAAGGAACCCCCTTGGAGTCCTCTTTAAGATCTTTTCATACTCTTGAAATATGAAAAGATTTTCAAGCGCTTGTCCTTTTTAGCTCGTTAACAAATTAGAAATGATATCTACTCAGTATGAGTTTAACCCTTTTTTGGGCTGAGATATATTATTTATGAAAACGGAATACATTGACCGAACATGGCCAATAGGTTCTCTCTTGTATTGTTTTATGCTTTTTGGGACTTGAGAGACAAATCTACAAAAAAGAACTTGTGGAATTTTCTTTTTGTCCCTTTTCAAACTCTCTAAACATGAAAAGGACTGAGTTATCATTGTCATTAGACTCGTTAAAACATCAAATAGCGACAAACTTGTCCATCGTGACAAGACCAAGTTTCACCTTTGTTAGACTCATTAAAACATCATATAGCGATGGATTCACTCAAAGGGTGGAATTAACAACAAGCATATGTTATCCTCCTCAATCTTGATAAAAATAAAGAGGCATTGATCAGCAATGACTGGGGAAAATGGGAAAAGGGGTAAACCACTTTATGGCAGCAGGTCGCTCTTGAACATGACACTTTCACTTCATCATTGTGACTATTTGGGTTGGGTTATCTGCTTGATGGTCACCATACCTTGGTCTATCATACCATCCATTACTTTTATTTTGGGTCAATGCTGCCAATCCATTCAGTGTCGCCGACATGTTCAAGAGAAGTCACTTAGTTTAAAATTCATCCTTTGCAATACTCATAAACCTTCATTTTCATGACCGTCATTCCTGAACCTTGTGTCATTAGTCAAATTCCGTCTCCAAAATCATTACACTTGTTTTGTGTCGTTGATGTGGGATGCATCAAGGCGCTCCTGCGATGAGTCGCTTCTTGTCGACATCAACACATTATCCAATAAGTTGACTTTGAAACACCCCTTAAGTACCTTGAGCCTTGCATACATCAATGGAAAGTTTCTTGCTTCCAGCAATAGATTGACATCACTAACCTTCAACCGAAAGACTTTGTATGGTGTTCAACATCAAAACATCCATTCACAACATGCAGAATGTACTGCAATACCTTGAGGATCATTATCATTATTGGTGATTTCTCTCGCGTCTGTTAACAACTTACATCATTGGATGGTAATCAGACGGTGTCTTCCCATGTTCGACTTCAGATCACATATTCGCATGGTTAGGCTAGTACTTGAGCGAACAATTGAATGAGATAGAAGACCCTGGATCTAGTTTCATCTATCCGGGCTACGATTTCAGGAAATGTACCAAATCATCCGTACAATGGCTTTACATTAATGGTCATCCTATCATAGGTATATATCTGTAGACGACTGTCTATGTACTTGTAATGAAAGTTTATATGTTGAGCATGGGTATGCCTTCCCTCAGCAATTCATGAGAAAAAATCAAAATATCATGATATTATGTATTGTAATCGATGCAGGTCACCAACCACTTCAGAACCTCCTCATCACATCGTAAAGCATATCACTCGACATCATTATTTTCGACTTCATGCTTTAGGGGGCAGCTGTTATAGATCCATTTGGGCACATCACTCCCATCATTCAGATCAGTACCATTAGGGCTCATCAAACCCTAATTCAGTTGCTACATGCCCTAGACAAGTCATCATTTTGAATGCCTCCTTCCCTGAGAGTTTCTTGGCTTGAATCCCTCTAGAAATGCCTCCTTGAGGGACCAACACAGCCTTGGACAAGGGTAAGTGTGCTTCAGTGTAGGTAGGCCCATGTCAGGGTGCTCTGCAGAGCACCTAGGCCCACTTTGACCTACATTGGGCGAGATTGAGCGAAATTCACATAGGGTTCTGGGAATATTCTTATCTTCTGGAGCCATCTAGAAGATTCCCACACTTATCATCTCCTATGAGCTCGAAATTGGATAGGGAATGAGTTAAGTAACCTCCTATCCTCTCATTCCTTCATCCATGGAAACTAACACTAAGTTTGGAAGGCCATTCAATACCCTCATTTATGACAAAACCTCCTCCATTTGCCTATAAATTGAGCACTCACCAAAGTGATCAGGGGCTCGACTTGGAGAATTTGTAAGGAGATATTGTTGGTGTGAGAATTGAGAGTATAAGAAAGCATTGTTATGCTACCGGAGTGTTGTGTTATTGATGTGATGTTGGTTGGAACCCAAGCTGGAAGAGTGATAATGGATCGGACTTCATGGTTGTAATTCTTTCTTCTACTTAATAAAGTTGTTTACACCTTTTTCCATATGCTTATCTTGATATATGATGTTTATATGTGTGAATGTATCTGATTCCATTTACTTGTATTCGATATATCTCATGCTTTAATTGGTTCTATGTCTTCTGTTTATGCTTGCAAGGTACTTTTTGAGCGAGTTAAGTTCGAGAAGGAGCAACGGGAGTCAAAAAAAGGAGACAAGAGGAAATCGAAAGAACAAGTAGGTCCTTTGAATCCCTTTGTCTTATTTATCGTTTATAGAAAAAGGATAAGCACTTTAAATATGTTGTTATAGGTATAGCTACCTACCTAGGGAATTAGTATTTATCTGTAGATACCAAATTCCTCATAACAGTAATCCCTTATTGTTATTAGTGCAACCCCCTTATTGTATTATTGTGCCCATATAGTCCCCATGTTGTTATTATTGCGCCCCATAGAAACCCACTATTATTATTGTTGTGCCCCAACAATATTATTGTTATGTAGGCTCTGATTGTATTGGGACCCCTTAGACTCCTATATATAGAAATGAGGTCTTTTCATTTGTATCATCGAAGAATTGTTCATTTCTGTAATTTAAAGAAGGTTTCCCCATCGAAGAGGTTGATTTTGAAGTCATTGATCTATCTTTTCTATCTTTTTGTGAGTTGGTTTCATAACATTTGGTATCATAGCTTTGGGTTCTAGAGTTTCGCTGCTCCAAACAGGGCATCGTGGAATTTTCGCAATAACTTTTTTTTCTTTGACATTTTAGAATATGAAATTAAAAATCATTTGATCTGAATTCTTGCTAAACCTTGGGTCTGAATTTCAAATCTTGTCGTACTATATTTTTAGAGATATGATCCAAGGAAGTTAAGGTTTTTGCAGGCTCTCGAATTACATCCCAAATAGGTGACCTTGGGAAAATCGTCATAACTTTCTCTCTGAGCATTAGATTGAAATTTCATAAGAAGTTACAGAAAGAGGATGGACTATAGTTATCTTTGTATCGTTTTCAGGTCTGAAGGTCGAAACAATGAAACTGGAATTCCATACAAGTTCGCTCTACTGAAAAAGTATATAATCAGGTCATCTTGGGAGATTGGGCATAACTCTTTCTTGGAGAATCCAATTTCAATCAAATTGGTGGAGTTGGAAAGAGGACATAGAGGGATACCAAAGGTCGCAATTTCAGACCTTTGAAATCTGAAATTCAGTGATACAACAAATTCAAGATTGAGCTCCTAAAAGCAAGAAAAAGAATGACTCGAATCAAGAAAATAGAAACACCTAGTAAGAAAAATTGGAGGGATGATTTGAAGAATGTGATCAAAGATATGATCAATAAGATAAATGGTATAGAAGAAAAATTGAATGACAACATGGAATATTTGAAGAAAGACATGGAATGTTTGAAGGAAGGTGGGACAAAGTCACTACAACAAAGGCTTCCTAATGCCGAAAAGGTAGTAGAGGAAACTCATGATGAGAACAAAAGAAATGTTAATCATGATTTCTTAGACTCTAACGTTGGATTGAATACCTACCATATTTCAAATATAGATATGAGGAAATTTGATGGCAAAGATTTGGTAACTTGGATACTACAGATGGAGCAAAATTTTGATCTACATGATGTGCAACCGCCACAAAAGGTACGTATTGCATCTTTATATTTAGAACCGAATCGGTTTGTATGGTATAGAGGGAATTGTTCTCGTAAACCACTTGTCACCTGATCATTTTTCGTGGAGGAAATGATAGCACATTATGAGGATACAAAGAGCAACACCTACTTTAGCCAATTGATAAATCTAAAACAAAAGGGTTCAGTGGCAGAGCACATTGAGGACTTCTAAAAATTGAATATAAGGGTAAATGATATTCCAAAGAAGCATAGGATTGAAGTCTTCATAGGGACTTTAAATGATAGCATCTAACATGAGGTTCACCTTTGGGAACCTGATTCATTGGAGAAACCATACAGGTTGGCAAGAAAATTTGAAAGCAAAATTATGGCAACAAGGAAGCCTACCTCTCGTAACTATAAATATGGAAGTGTTGTTGCTCCTAACTTTTCACCACCTACAAGGATGACACCACAACAATTTGAAGAAAAAAGAGCAAAAGGGCTTTGTCACAATTGTGATAGAAAATACACTAAAGATCATAAGTGTGCTGAGAAGAAATTAATTTACATAGATGGGGAAGAGGAGAAAGAAAAGGAACAAGAAATGTTAAAAGAAGAGGATATACACCAGGAACCAATCCCAGAGAAAGAAGAAATGAATCTGACCATATCTTGTAATGCATTGACAGGAATTACCACTCCTCAAACTCTCAATATAGAAGGGCATATCAAGAAGAAAAAGGTAATAGTGTTGATTGATTCGGGTAGTACCCATAATTTTATTCATTGTAAGATAGCCAAGGAATTGAATTGCTTCCTATATCCAACACCAGAGTGTCAAGTAATGGTTGCAAATGGAGGAACCATAAATTGCTTTGGAAAGTGCCATAATATCAAGCTATCCATGGGAGAATATGTAATGAATAGTTCAATGCTTATCATTCTAATGGGTGGTGATGATGTTGTACTAGGAGTCCAATGGCTACAACCTTTGGGTACGATAGCTTTTAATTTTCAAGAACTTTTCTTGAAATTTTTTTTGGGAAGGAAAGGAAGTTGAATTAAGGGGTATCATAGGGAAACCAGGAAATATAATCAGCTCTAACAACATGACAAAGCTTCTAAAGAAAGAACAACAGGGTGTAATTTCACAATTATGTTCACTAGAGGTTCCCACATCGAAATCATCTATTTTCCATATCTCCAAAAAGTTTTGGACAATAATTCCAAGGCATTTGAGACTCCCAAAAGCCTCCCACCTATTCATGATCATGATCATGATATTCATTTGATTCCAAGAATTTTTCCCCCAAACATGGCCTTACAGATATCCATATGCCCAAAAGAGTGAAATTGAATGTATGGTTGTAGATATGCTAGAGGTTGGTATAATTCAACCTAGTCAAAGTTGTTTCTCTGCTCCAGTGGTATTGGTACACAAGAAGGATGGATCATGGTTCATGCTTCTGGATTGTAGGGAGCTCAACAAGCTTACTATTAAAGATAAATTTTCCATTCCTGTCATTGATGAATTATTGGATGAATTACATGGAGCAATTTAATTCACCAAGTTGGATCTTCATTCAAGATATCATCAAATTAGAATGAATACTGAAGACATTCCAAAAACAACATTTAGAACTCATGAGGATCATTATGAATTTTTGGTCATGCCTTTTGACCTTACCAATGCACCTTATACATTTCAAGGTTTGATGAATTCCATTTTCAAACCCTTCCTTAGAAAATTTTTGTTAGTATTTTTTGATGATATACTAACCTACAACAATTCTTGGAAGGATCATGTTCAACATGTTGACAAGATGCTCAAACTATTGGAGGAGGTTTCAATGGATTTTATCACAGGTTTACCCAAGTTCGAACGAAAGAGTGTCATCATGGTGGTAGTTGATAGACTTACCAAGTATGCACACTTTTGTGCATTATCTCATCCATTTAAAGCTAGTACAATTGCTATTGCATTTATGGAAACAATTCAAAAGCTACATGGAAACCCAAAGATTATTGTAAGCGACAGAGATCCCATTTTCATTGGAAATTTTTGGACAGAATTATTTTCTTGTCTGGGTACTCAGTTAGCTCATAAATCATCTTATCATCCTCAATCTGATGGGAAAACGGAGTAGTGAACAAATGTTTGGAAGGATATATTTGTTTCTTTGTATCTGATAAATAGACACAATGGGTCAAGTGGTTGTCTCTGGCTAAATGGTGGTATACCACTTCATTCCATACTGCAGCAAAAATGACCCCATTTATGGCACTTTATGGATATCATCCACTGTACATCACATCATCTTTAAAAGAAAATTCTAAGGTTAAAGCAGTGGAATATCACATCGAGAATCAACAAAAAGTTCTCAAACTCTTAAAGGATAACCTCACTTTGGCACAAAATAGAATGAAACAACAGGCAGATCAACATCACAAAAAAATAAGTTTTGACGTAGGTGACTGGGTATTTCTATGACCACAACCATACAAACAAATGTCCCTCAAGAAAGCTAAGAAGGATAATAAATTATCACCAAAATATTATGGTTTGTACAAGGTGTTACAAAATATTGGTACTATGGCATACAAATTGGAGCTTCCTGCATCTTCCCAAGTGCACCCAGTTTTCCATGTTTCAGGCTTAAAGAAGGTTATAGGTGATAAGATCCCAGTTCAAAAAATATTTCCAAAACTTGACAAGGAAGGAAAAATCATATTGGAACCTGAAGCAGTCACAGAAACAAGAAATCGAAAGGTACGAAATCGATCAATTTCAGAGTATCTCAACAAGTGGAAGAATTTACCCACTGAAGAATCCACATGGGAGGATGAGAATTTTATACAGAAGCATCCAGAACTACTCAAGCATTGAGGACAACACTTTTTGAAGGAGAGGGGCATGTTAGGTCCCTATACTACTAGTGTAACCCATTATTGTTATTAGTGCAACCCCCTTATTGTATTATTGTGCCATATAGTCCCCATGTTGTTATTATTGTGCCCCATAGAAGCCCACTATTGTTATTGTTGTGCCCCTACAATATTATTGTTATGTAGGCTCTGATTGTATTGGGGCCCCTTAGAATCCTATATATATATATATATATAGAAAGGAGGTCTTGTCATTTTTATCATCGAAGAATTGTTCATTTGTGTAATGTAAAGGAGGTTGCCCCCTCGAAGAGGCTGATTTTGAAGTTGTTGATCTATCTTTTCTATCTTTTTGTGAGTCGGTTTCATAACATGAAGCATTCAAAGAACATCAAGAAATGACAAGGCACATGAGAATGAGAACAATATTATAGACCTAAATTGGACAAGACATTGGAGAAACACTTTGAAGTACTCTTGAAGGAGCATTGTTTTGAATATCCTTTTGGAGCACATTGATGACACCTTGGAGCATTTTGTGAAGATACTTTGAAACTGAACTTCGATATATTATTGGAGATCATGATGCATCATTGATGTCATCATGACGTGACTTTGAGATGTTGTTTTAGAACGATGAAGAGCGGCGGTGACACCTTCTAAGTGATCAAGGTTGTGATTTATGATGTAACGTGGATACCAAAATGAAGACTAAGAAAATATTAACAAGGCTCGTTGAAGAAGACATTGGGAGTCGTGGAGTATAACCAAATACATCTTGAATAATTCTTGGAGCCAAAGAGGTTGGAGCCTCGAAAGGACAAGGTTGGTGCCTTGGAGGACAGGGTTGGAGCCCTAGAGGATCAACTTCCTCAAGAAACTAGGTCAGAGCCTGAACCAGATATAGGATTGGAGCCCTTGAGGTTGGTGCCTCAAAATTGACAAATTTTGAGCCTTAGAAGTCCAATTTTGTGCTTGGAAAATATAGGTTGGAGCCTGGGAGATTGAAGATCAGTGTCTTCATCTAGGGTTGGAGCCCTACATATATTGTCCTTGATTTATTGTAAAGAAGAAATTAATAAAAACATTAATTCTTATTGTTCATTTTGTGTTCTAGATATAAGTGATCTAACTGGTAAAGGTAACAATTGAAAAGAAATATTGATTCACCCCCCTCTCAATATTTCCAACAAGTAGGTCCGTTAATTTGAATGATTCTTTGGAAGCAAACATGGGCCTGAGTAGTATCGATTCCAATGCAAAGAAATTGTTTTGTAGAACAAAATGTCTTACACTTGGGAAACAAATGATGCAGTTACACAAAGATTACTATCCAATAGGCCAACCTTCTGCAAAAGTTGGTGTTGATCTCCAAACATCATGTAATTTTCTGTCCTCTGCATTCCCGATTGTAGATGTCAACTATCTTGATTTTACATCATCATGTCTCAAGCCAAGCTATTCATGGTTTATATGAAACAATTTGATACCAACAGCACATTCTCGTGTTCATATGCTTGTTAACGCTTGTGAAGAATCTACAGTAAACTATGGATGAAAATTTTACATAAAATGGTACTTTGGCAAAAATGCTTCATATATTACAAAGACAACATTATGTACACCTACGTGTTATCTATTTACAGGCTGATCATATATAATCCCCCGTTAATCCAATAATCCAATGCTGATAATATTGAATTGCAATCATTAATCCAAAAACCACAAATTTCTAATTAATCAAATCACGGTTTTAGTATCCCATGCTACTATCTCCCACTTGCCCTAATTGAGATCTAAAGCAGAGGTCCCACAATGGTGATAACCTTATTCTCCTTGCGCTTTACTTTTCAAAATGACCTTGTACTTGGCCATTTAAGGCGCCTCTTGTTGCTACAACACATGTCTTGGGCGTTCTCTTATTGTTGTTCTAAAGTTGTTCCTATCGAGTTTAGGCAAAAGCTATTTAAGGATTAATTCATATTGATTTAAAATCTCTTTTTGAAGGACTCTAAATTCTTCTTTGATTTCACTTTTCAACATCTTTGAATTCCTATGTTTTGAAAGACAATACACCATTTCTCAGGTCCAAATAATGGAAAAAAATGTTTGCTAGTTTATGTTCCAATTGTTGTAGCACTTGACAGAGTACATACATCAATTTCTCAGTCTATGTGAGTGGGTATCAAAGAATTCCTACCATTGTTTCATTTTTATCAAAAACCATTCCATGAAAATCATGCATGGCATCATATGAAAACTCTGTTGTCTACTTTCTACATGACAGAGAAATGATAATACCATAAAAATTTTCATGACAAAACTTAACACACTCCACCCTTAAAATGATGGAAACAGTTTGCATCCCTAACAACAATTTCTCATTCTACAATTCTTGAAATGAACTTAATTGCGGTGTGGCAGTTACCACAGACACAGAGATTCTTGACAATTCTAATTGGAATCCCATTGGGTGTGTTGATAATACTAAAAGCTATCGCTAGCTTTTCACTGTGATAACTCATAGAATCATCTTTATATTCATCCTCCACATCATGCAAAACAAAGTTTGTGTGAGGCACATACGCTGCCTTCTTAATCTTCTCATATAGTGTTTCCAACATTGCATAAATATCTTCTACTTGTGGATGAGATCTATCTCCTACAATAAATGGATGCACCCTATTCTTTACTTCAATCCAGCTGCAACCTGGATTTTTTCTTATTCCCCTGTCTTTCATCATTTTCCTGAATCTAGCAACATCATCCCATTTTCTAGATGAAGCATACATGTTTGACATCAACACATAATTTGCAGCATTGTGTGGTTCCAACTTAATACAGTATCATGCCCAATCCCCAACATACCAACACACATCATCACATCATCTCACTATGAGGATATTGTTGGAAATAGGGTAAAGGAGAGATGTTATAGGTTATCTATTTACAGCTTCAAGCTTCCCATTAATCATGGTTTTAATGAAGCTCCATTAGTGTAGATGAAATTATGATGAAACTATGTTGTTTGTCAAGTATATTTAAATTTTGGCCTAGACCCTCATCCTACTACCATATCCACTTAGTAACAAAT
This sequence comes from Pinus tabuliformis, assembly GCA_031772625.1. Taxonomy (NCBI): domain Eukaryota; kingdom Viridiplantae; phylum Streptophyta; class Pinopsida; order Pinales; family Pinaceae; genus Pinus; species Pinus tabuliformis. The sequence continues at coordinate 493,062,316 of CM062814.1, read as the reverse complement.
GAGAGGTAACTAAGGAAACAACAATGCATGCAATTTCTTTTATACTTTTGGCTTAGCTCATTTGTGAATAAATGACATTTATTTGTGCTAGCTTCATAAAACAATGACAACCTTGAGGTCCCTTTCTCTTAAATACAAAATCTATTTGTGTGTGGCATTCAAGGTGTTTTTCATGTTTGTCCAAGCTTTGACATCAACTCATTGGTAGAATGGTTGGCTTATAATTTTTGAGTATAGTTTTTTCCCAAGGTCCATTCAAACACAAATCTAGAAGTTCACGTCCCAGTATTTCATTTCCTTTTGCAAATAGAAGAGTAGCAACGAGCATAGTTTGTGAATCCATTGCCACAACTTTTGCACTTTGCCCAGGAAAGAGGAAAGCCAAGGTGGGTTTGTAGTGCCATATTAGAGGGGAATTTTTTTTTTTTCTTCTAAATTCTTTTAGTAGATACTATCAATGTTAGTTGGTACAAGTGGAACAACTATTCTAGGGAAGGGTTTGGGGTAGAAAAACAATGCCCACAAAGTTAGAAACTGCAGTAATGATCCATTATGGCCATATAAATTATGTGTTTATTCTATTTTGGTTCATTGTTTATTTTGTAATGACTTCACTAACCCCTTTCTTTTGTTTGAATGTTTGAATGTATAAGCCAAATAAATGCCTACTTGTCTAATATGAATTCATTATTATTTTATTTTCCAAGGTTTCTAAGTGTAGAGAATGGTACAAAAGTGGAATTTGTGCATCGAAGTGTCTTGTCATCCAAATCTTGGTCAAGCCACTATGAAATATGTGCTTCATAATGCGGCAAGAAATCATGTGCTGCATAGAAATATTGAAGTGCATGAGAGAACAACGAATAATGAAGGCTACTATATTTCCCTTGTTTAGGGGTTAAAGGAGGCGAAAAATTATGTTGTCAATGATATTACAATTTTCACAAACTCACAACTCATATGTAATCAAATCAACGACATCTATGAAGTTCGGAAACTGAATTTAAAACCACTTTACAAGTGATAATGTGGATTTCTCAGTTCAATCTTTTAGCATACATTACCATGCAAACATTCATAAGTTGTCCTCTGATATAATTTCTAGAGGAATGTCAAATGTAGATGGAAGTGTAAGAGATGACATCAGATCACCATCTATTGCAAGAGAATTCTTTCATCAGCATCAACATAGTTCCCCAATATTTGAATGTGTTCTTGTGATCGTTTTCCTTGGGGCTATTGTTGCATTTTTCTTTCACTAAAGAAGAACCCATTGATATGTTATTTTTCCCCAACCGACAATGATTGGGGTATTTTGTATGGTGACAAGTTTATGGAAAAATGTGTGGCATTCCATGTATATGAACAAATGACATAATATTTGCATGGTTTGTGATATAATAGTTGAATTTTTTTGAGGTTATTTACACTCATTGTGCTTGTAAATATCATTGTGGAAAATTTCATTGATTTCAAAATGAAGTTTAAATGAATGGGTGGAGGTTAAAATCCAAGTCAGAAGAAGTTACTACAATTCACAGGTGCTTGTATTGAAATGCCCGTATGTTTATTTCTATTGGATGTGCAGTCAAAACAATTTAGAAGGAAGAATGAAACACATTTAGTTAAAGTTAAGTTTAAACTAAAAATTGTACAAATTTTCAGTAGATGTTCCACTTTGAATCATCTTATTAATTATGTCATCACATGACTTTGAAAACAACAAAAAACATTTTGTGTTATGTGTTTAACAAAATGAATATTTGTCCCTAAGACGAGTTTACCAAATCCATGGCTCTTTTTTCCACCTAAGAAAGTATTAGATGAGGTGACATATTATATAATGATCCGCTCAGATGAATGGTTTTGGGAAGTGGTTTTCTCTTCAACTTTAGTTTAAATGCATTGTGAATTTGTTGTATGTTAAGTAGATTTGAGGTTGCAAACTACAAATTTCATGTTTAAATTGTTTGTATCTGTGGTGGTAATGGTTGCCAATTGCCACATTTTTTTGAAAGAAGAAAACATGAAATGGGTAGTTTGACATTTGACAAAGATGACCAGTTAGCAGTTGAATTTGTTACTGTAGCTGCTAATATTTGAGCTCCTTTGGGCATCCAAATGCATATCTTGTTTGAAGTGAAAGATGTTGCAGGCAACATTGTTCATGCAATAGCAACAACAAATGCAATCATTGCAGGTCTAATTGTACTTGAAACAACTAGTTGGTCAGAAATGATTCAAAGAACTATAGAATGATATACTATTTACAAAATCCATCAAGGAATATGCTTTTGATGCTAGTAGAGCCATTTGAACCCAACAGATCTTGTTATGTATGTTCAAGGACACCTGTATCACTAGAGGTGAATACTCAACAAGAAAAACTGAACGATATCATAGAAAAAAAATTCAAGGCTAAATTGGTTCTCAATTCACCATTGATCATGCATGGTTCTACACTTCTTTTTGAGTCTAGTGATGACATTGAGGAAGATGTTGTTGCACATTATGCACAAAACTTAGAGAAGACGTTAGCAAAATATCCATTTCCAATCACAAATGGTGTTATTCTTATAGTAGAGGAATACCATCAAGATTTATTGTGCAATATTAATATTAACCACAGAGATGAATATCATGTTGATGAAAGTGGAGAAAAACTACTAATTTCAACTGCTAAACCTAGCCATTGGACCACATCCTCGAGACTAATCAATTTTCTTTGAAATTGAGCTCCTCGATCACAAATAAGAGGCTCACCTGAACCAACAATAGAATTTGACAAACAAATTGTTAGTCACTAGGTAATTTTTGTGTGAAATATAACATTTTTCTTTGGTTAAAATGATGAAAAAAACAATTAGAATTACAGAATCCCTCACATTTAACAGATATTTCATATTTGAAATTCATGCCTTGCTAGGCACTAGCCTTGTGGATTTCATTCATAGGCTGCTCCTCATATATTCTACATTTTGTGGCACTTCTCATGTATATTTTAAGGGTTTTTTGTTATTTAACAGGATAATTTGCTAGCTTTTGCAATGCACTTTGAGTTTCATGATTGATCAATTCCTTGTGGTTTTAGTCTCCCTCTCTATTTACTGGCCCATAATTTAGTAACCTAATACATATTTCAAGTTGCACTTCATTGTTCTTTGGTTGAGTGGATGCTTTTTCATAAGACTAAATATAAATAATCCACTTATTTATGATATTTAATGAAGTCACATCACAGATATATTTATCCATTTGGACAATTTTAAATATTTTACATTTTTCGATTTTTTTTTAACAACGATCAATGGAATCTGAGTATATAATTGTTGTTGAAATTGCAATTATCTATTACTTAAATTTAATTTTTGAATGCATAATTTGATTCAACACTTTGAAAAATCCCTCTTGTATTAAGATTTTGCAATCTCAACCACTGATATCTGCAATTTCAACAATTTTTCTAAATTTTTTACCATATTTTAGGCAAAACTATTTGAAAAAATCTGCCAAAAAAGCTTTAAACTATTTACATTGAATTTATCATCCCTGAACATTGGTTAAATTATAAAATTGATATGCAACTCACGCCTATCGATAAGGAGACCATTCGTGTTGAAGTGTGATGGCTTATTGTTAATGAGCCATCACTCTTGAACCCCAATGATCCCCTGGGAGCACCCATGTTCCATATCAAAAAATGCTCACTAACTTGAATGAGCCATCACTCCTCAACACTAATGGTCCCCTCGATGCACCCATGTTCCATATCAAAATATGCTCACTAACTTTGGCCATTTCACCACTTCATGGAGGATATTTCTCACATATTCAAAGGTTTCCAATGGCATTCATTTCTGGACTTAATAGACTCATGTATAAAAGGTCCCCTATAACATGAAAAGTAATCTAACTTATTAAAAAAGAAAGTCGATAAATTTGCTCTTTGCTTCATAGGTTTATCCTCATATATTCCCCTTTTGGAAGAGATCTTTGCTACCCCCTTGAGAATGAAAGTGTCAAACCCTACACATTTTCATTTCTCATACTTGGCCAAATAGATCTAAAGAAGTGGTTTGCCCTATTTTATTCATTACAAGGGTTAAGCAATCAAAGAAAAGCACAAATCCTTGGGCTTGATAGCTAAAGGATAGAGGAAGCATGGCATAGTTTGAAATTTTAAAACTAAACAATGACCCGGTCAATTAGAAGGATCATAGAATCTAGGGAAAAAATTATGAAGTAGTGGAGGGGGATGCTCAATGGAAACCTTTATTCTGACGTGATCCTTGGGGTCATTGCAAAAGTTATGGTTTCATTATTGTGCAATCCTTTTGCACTTACTATGACCTAGTAAAACTATCCAACCTCAACCTTTCTATCATAAAGAAGGCATTATGGACTCACCCGAAAGAGCCATTGTGAGTTTTGTCTCTAGAACAACCTATAGAGAGAAGATGACAGTGAAAAATCCTTGAAAATTTTGTCCAAAAGGTCTATCACAAACTTCAAAGTAATGACCTTCCTGCACTATCATTGGGTATCATGTTGGGACAGTTCCCCTTGAGATATTCATATGGAATTGGATTCGAGAGGTGTCATAAGCTACACCATTTTATCTGCCATGGAACTTGAACTATTTTTCACCCTCAACAACGCAAACTCTCTTTTACGGTCAACCTATTTAAAGAGCTCAAAGAATCTGTGCTCATCAAGATTAACAACTAGAACCATCCCAACTAATTTTCCATGTCAATTTTCTTAATGCCTGATTTCATTGTCAAAGAAAAGACAGCTAAATCCATCAATGTCTTCTCATGATCCAAGTTAACCCAAAGGTGGCCATATTCACTCAAACCCCTCCTCTTACCCCAAAATCTCTACAAGTAACTAATGCAGGTAAAGGTATGGAATAAAAAACATTTGTACATATAGAGGCAATGTCAAAGAAGAACAACCATGTACAATTTCTTGTTTATGTTACTTGTATGAGGACTGAGAAATATCTAAATTATGTTGCAATGTTTACTATTTAGTTTGTATTTTGTGTCTCTTATGACATGTCACATCATTTTCGTTAGGGAATATTTTAGGGTGTTGTATGTTACATGGTAGAGCATGTGATGTTTACTTTGTGGTTTTCCAAACCCCTCGCACTTATAGGCTTTAAATATGTCCATTTCATTAACATGGATACAATTAAAGTTAGAAATTTAAACAGGGAATTTATATTTCGTAAATGCCACGATTGGCAATCAAAGCTAGTGTGGCATGGGAGGATGTCTTAAAATCCAGACCTGATATGAAGATATATGCACACCATGCCAATGTCAAGGATCTTGAGTTTGTGTAGATCTTTTTAAGCAGTTTAATGTTGTACTAAATGGGCTAGACAATCTGGATGCTGACAGACATGTTAACAAGCTTTGATTGGCTGCAGGAGTTCCCCTGGTAGAAAGTGGAAATGTTGGGTATTTAGGACAGGTCACTATGCATGTTAAGGTTGAGACAGAGTGTTACGAATGCCAACCAAAGCCAGGACCAAAAACATATCCAGTTTGTACAATCACAAGTACTCCATCAAGTCTACTCTAAATCCAAGTAGAAACTGATATTATGTATACATGAGATGGAGCACATATCGTGCATCCATTTTAGTAGCATTACTCTTAATGAAATTGCTTACATCATGGATGCAAAAGCTATGTTACATTGCTAGTTGTACTGAATCACTTTGCAATGATGTCTATGTCATGTTCAGTTGGTTAAACAGACATGCATGTAATTTCTTTTTTCTCTTGGAATCTTGCTAATAAGGATTTATTGATATTATAAAGAAAATTTGGTTTATTTTTTATCAACCACATAGGTCCATGAACCCAACACTCAAAATTAAAAAAGGAGCAGAAATATCATGCAGTAAGAGTAGGTATAAGACCCTAAAACGAAATTTGATTCTTGATTTAACACTTAAATCCCTAATGCACCCTTGTGAATTGCTTTTTTCAAGGGCTCTTGGAGTGGATACATGAGATATGGATGCAAAATTTCAGCCTTGTTCAAGGAGGATTATTTACAAGGAGCCATGAGAACAGTAACATCAATAATGGCAGAAGAAAAAGAGTGTTGAGTTATTGTCTTCTTCATTGTGTATGTGGCGTCTCAGTTTATATAAGAAACAAATGGTTGTCAAACAATATTGTGTATATGAATCATACTAGGCAAGTGTGGTTCAATTGCAACAATTTAAAGCATTTGGGGCACATATATATGCTAAATCCTTAACAATATAAACCTTTTGTCATGTAAAATTGTCATTATAAAAAAGTGTTGGAAATTACCCATTGAAGAGAGGGAAGACAAGCTCATAATCAAATCCGCAAGTACTTGACTATTGGACCGATGAAACACATTATTTATATAGAAAAATATGAAGAACATGTAAAAACTTGAAACTTATCACAATATGGAACAATTTCAAGCTCTCGTAGCCCTATCTAGGGAAACCAAGAAAACCCTAACAACCAACTCCTCCTGGCTATGAATCACACCTAACAAAATAGGGTCACTCCACCAAGAATCCTCAACAACCTATCATCATGAACTGCAATGACATTCATGAAATGAATTTTTCTATGTGGGAGATTAAAGAAGAAGAAGCTATAGTTTCTCTCACAACTTGTTTGAGAAGACTACAAGTTGGCTAAGCTTTATGTCTTTTCCCCAGCCTTGCCAGTTTATTCCATGTCCTGGTTCAATATGGAAACATTCAAACACCACAATAACAAGGAGAACAACAAAGAGTGCACAATTTAAGATCAAACACATAACAACAATCCTGGAAAATCACCAATTTGCATTTTTTCAATGAGCCAATCATAGTCAGATGGAGGGCAACCCATTGAAGAAGTTGTTGCATTTGTAAGATAACAATGCAGTTTCCATCAGAGAAAATAACATCATGTGAATTATTGCTATAAATTACATCAATTAGGAGTCCCATCAAATGCACCTTGACTAATGTGATAAATAGAGTGATGGTGGGTTTGTCTATGTGCTTCAAGTGAAAACACAATATTGGGATGGTGCACCCCTACAAACATTCAAACACTACATTAACAACAACAACAACAATCAGTGCACACGACTAAGAGAAAACACATAACAACAAACCTGACAAATCACCAGTTTGTTTTTTGTCAATGAACCAATCATAGTCATATGGAGGGTGATCAATTAAAGAAGATGTTGTATCTGTAAGATAACAATGCAATTTTGATCAGAGAAAATCATATCATGTGAAATAATAGTGAAATCACTATACAAACTTCATCAATTAGGAGTCCCATAAAATGCACCTTGACTCATGTGATAAATAGATCGATGGTTCTTTTGTCTATGTGCTTCAAGTGAAGGCACAATATTGGGATGGTGCAGCCCTACAAACAATCAAACACTACATTAACAACATCAATAACAACCAGTGCACACTATTAAGATAAAACAAATAGAAACAAACCTGGAAAATCACCAGTTTGTGTTTTGTCAATCAGCCAATCATAGTCAGATGGAGGGCGATCCATTGAAGAAGTTGTTGCATATGTAAGATAACAATGCAGTTTTCGTCAAAGCAAATAACATCATGTTAATTATTACAAGAATCAAATTATAAACTACATCAATTAGGAGTCCCATCAAATGCACCTTGACTCATGTGATAAATAGAGAGATGGTGCCTCTATCTAGGTGCTTCAAGTGAAGGCATAGTATTGGGATGGTGCACCCCTAAAAACATTCAAACACTATGTTAACAACAACAACAACAACCAGTGCACACAATTAAGAGAAAACACATAGAAAAAAACCTGGCAAATCACCAATTTGGGTGTTGTCAATGAGCCAATTATGTTCGGATGGAAGGAGATCCATTGAAGAAGTTGTTGTATCTGTAAGATAACAATGAAATTTTGATGAGATAAAATAATATCATGTGAAATAATACCGACATCAGAATTGATCCAGGTGGATATTGGTGGCCACCTGCCAAGTCCACTTGGACCCCCACCGTTGTTTCTTTCAACTTTTTAGTTTCCTTAATTGTAGTACAGTTTACTATTTTTAGCAGTTTTTTGGGTCCTGAAATTTCAGAGCCTTTTTGAGGCCCTAAACGACGTTTTTTGGGAAAATTGGGAGCAACATGGGTCTATGAACCAATGTTGTTATTCCCAAAGTTGTAGTTCTCAGAGAGATCTTTCTAACGAGATATTTTGCGCATCAATCAGAGATCGTATGCCAAAGTTATGACCCCTGGAAGTTGATGTACCAATTTACCCAAATGGGGCCCATAGTTTGGCGTTTCATCTTCTAGGGTTAGGTTTTTGGATGTTTAGGGTTTTCCATTATTTCTCAACAATAAATAGGCCTTCGAGCCTCATTGTAACATAATTCATAGGCATGTATCCCCCACACCTCTTCTCAGAGATAAGGTACCATCGCCCTAACTAGTTTATTTCCATTGCTGTTTGTAAACATATTTCAGTATTTTACATTAATGAAATGAAGTATTATTTCTGCTACATCTCTGTGTCTATGGTTATCTCTATAATTTGTTGTGTTCCTGTTTAAATCTGAATCAGTGGTATCAAAGCAGTCTGCTTTCTCTCCATTTTTCTTTGCATGTCCCCAATGAGGTTGGGATATAAGGAGTTAGAGCTTGAACTAGTCGAACCTTTGCAAGACCAGCCTCGCAAATCTCGACGGCCTCCCATGGCGGATGAAAAGAAAGACGAGGGGCAGGAGATCCTATCAAAATCTTGCTCGAAGAAGCCCTTGAGCGACAAAGGAATGGGATGATGGACAACTTTGCCCAGATCCTTCAGCGACTACCTAGGGGCGACGCATCGGCTTCCAACAGCTACTCTGGAAATGCCACATCGTTTAAGGTACAAGTTAATTTTGAAATCCCCATATTCGAGGGTCAGATAGACACAAATGTTGTCGATAAATGGTTAAATCTGCTAGAGGGTTATTTTTATTTTCATGATATTTCCAGTCAGGAAAAGATTATTTTCGCTCTTCTCAAAGCAGCCCCCCACGTCAAGGACTGGTGGGAAAGCTACTATGAGCAGAAGGATGAAAGTATAGGCTCACTATTTTCAGCCACACCCACTTGGGATTCATTCTAGGATGCCATCAAGGAGCAGTACTACCTAGTCGGAAGCTATGAGGATCAATACATAAAGTGGACAACGCTGCGATAGGGCAGGGACCAAGACATGCTGGAGTTTACCAATATTTTCCATACCATTCGCACAAAGTTGGGTATCAAGTATTCAGAGCAGCATTTGGTACATAAATATTGTGGCTGCCTTCACAAGTACATCCAGGAAGAAATAGAATTCTTGAACATCCCCTTGCTCGGCATGACATACTGATATGTCGTCAAGGTAGAGCAAAAGTTTAAACAGAAGAAGCGAGACTTTGGATCTGTGAATCTGAAGCAAAGAAAAGGTGCCCCCAAACCACAGAACAAAGGAAAAAGCCAAGGCGAGGCAGCCCAAGACAACCTGCCAAAGATGCAAGCAAAGAACAGTGCCGTGAAGCCGAAAAAGGACACAGGAAAGTGATGTGAGTTCCATAAGAGCTCCACTCACAACACGAGTGAGTGTCGGGCCAATCAGTCACTGGTGGCCGAGCTAAAGGTTTTAGAATCATATGCATGTTCCAACTTTGAGTCAGAACCTGACAAGGGGAATGACAAAGGGAATCAGATTATCGATGCGGAGCCCAACGCCACCATTGCCACCACGATGATCCAGAAGGAGGAACCCGAAGATCCAGAGGAGGAGGAGCGTCTCTTCCACTCCCAGATGTGGGTAAAGGGTTCCCCGCTACAGTTCATTATCGACAACGGGAGCCAAAAGAACCTCATTTCAGCAGAGGTTGTGAAGCAACTGGGCTTACTGACCAGAGCACATCCACAATTGTACACCATCGGGTGGCTTCACCAAGGACGGGATCTTCGCGTGAGCCAGCAGTGTCACCTTCCATACAACATCAAGCCCTTCACGGATGATGTATTGTGTGACATTGCTCCCCTTGAAGTTTGTGATGTATTATTAGGACAACCATACTTGTGGAAGCGACATGTTGTGTATGAATCAAGGCCCCGTGCTGTTATTGTTACTTTGGGAAATAAGTTGTATAGGATACCGGAGGTAGCACTGCCTACCACCATCTCTTTGGTTACTGCAAAACAATGTAGTAAGCTTGTTTCCCCTTCGCATGACAACTACAGATGGACAAGGTCATGGAGGAGTACAAGGACATCTTCACCTCCCCCGCAGGGGTTCCTCTGCACTGTCAGGTCAAGCACTCCATCGATCTGACCCCAGGTGCGTCGCTGCCCAATGGACCAATCTATCGGCGCTCCATTATGGAGAATGATGAAATCAAGAGGTAGAGTCAAGAGCTGCTGTAGAAAGGTCACATTCATCTGAGTTCATCACCTTGTGGGAGCCCGATCGTGTTGGTACAGAAGAAGGATGGGACTTGGAGACTCTGTATTGACTATCGGGTGCTGAACAAGATCACTATCCATAATAGGTACCTGATCCCATAGATTGATGACCTCCTGTACCAATTGAAGGGGGGAAAATATTTCAGCAAGATCGATTTGAAGTCAGGATATCACTAGGTACCAATCGAACCCTTCGATGTGTGGAAGACTGCCTTCAAAGCCAAGGAGAGCCTTTTCGAATGGTTGGTTATGCCTTTCAGATTGACGAATGCTCCTACAACCTTCATGAGGCTAATGGATGACATCTTGCAGCCATTCACCAACTCATTTGTAGTGGTATCCTTGGATGACATCCTGATCTTCATCCAGAGTTGGGAAGAGCACCTCCACCACATCTGACAGGTTCTCCAAACACTGCGGCAACACAAGTTATGTGCCAATTTGGAGAAATGCACTTTTGGCATGACCCAGGTTCAGTATCTGGGATACATTATTGATGAACAGGGGGTGCATGTGGATCCATCCAAGATCCAAGTCATTCGGAATTGGCCATCTCCAACCACTCTGATAGAGCTTCGCAGCTTTCTAGGTCTTGCCAACTTTTACCGCAGGTTCGTGTTGGGATTTTCTCATATCACTTGCCCCTTGAGTCAAGTCAGCAAGGGAGGAGAGAAAGCAAAATTATTTTGGTCTGAATCTCAACAGAAGGCATTCACAAAGTTGAAAGATCGCCTCTGCAGGGCACTAGTGCTCACATTACTAGACTTGCAACAACCATTTGAGGTCGAGACAAATGCCTCTTACTATGCTATTGGGGCAGTCCTTACTCAACACGGGCATCCAGTGGCATATCACAGTGAGACAGTTTCAGACACAATTCAGAAGTATCCCACTTATAACAAAGAGATGTATTCCATTGTGCAGGCCTGCTGACATTGGAAGCATTACATTTTGGGGAAGGAAATGGTCATCCACACAGACCACCGACCCCTGCAGTTCATACAGACCCAAGGGAAATTGCAGAATGATCACCATCAAAAGTGGTCCACATACCTGTAACAGTTCCATTTAAATATCAAGTATAAGAAGGGCAACACCAATAATGTTGCAGACTGCCTCAGTCAACCACCGATCATGGTGTTAACCACTGTGCTCAACTCTTATGGGCACAAGAATTATGATTGGCCACTTCTCTACAAAAGTGACCCAAAATTCGGCCACACATACCAGACACTCTTGGAGGGTCAGCATGTTCCAAATTTTCACCTCTAGGATGCCCTGTTATGCCACCTAGGTCACCTTTGTGTTCCTTCAAGTGAGCGTGCCAAGATGATTTGGCAAACACACTACAGTCGGGTTGATGGAAGTTTTGAGGTCGAGAAAATGGTGGCAGTACTGCAGAAGTATTTCTATTGGCCGAATCTTCGATAGGATGTAGGGAAGTACATCAGATCATGCATTGCCTGTGCCACTGCCAAACTGACCATCAAGAAGCAAGGCCTCTATACCCCACTTCCTACCACTAGTTGACCTTGGGAATCCATCTCCATGGATTACATGTCAGGCCTTCCTTCCACTAAGCATGGAAATGGCTGTGTTTTTGTGGTCATTGACAGGTTCTCAAAGATGGCCATTACAGCGGCCTGCAAGAAGAATATCACAGCAGAAGCCACTGCTAAACTCTTCTTTGAACGAGTGTGGGTACACTTTGGGATCCCACAATCTATCATCTCAGATTGGGATAGCAGGTTCCTCAGTACATTTTGGTCCAGTCTCTGGTCGATGCTCGACAAACTCACTAAGTCCACAACCTTCCATCCTCAAACTGATGGCCAGACAGAGGTTGTCAACAGGATGATCGTACACATTCTGTGCATGTACAACTCAAAGAATCCACGCACATGGGACGCGATCCTCCCCTATGTTTAACACAGCTACAATCGGGCTCTCCATAGCTCAACTGGCCACAACCCTTTTTAGGTGGGCTTGGGATTCCAGCGACTATGTCCCATTGATGCGGCCATGCCATTTGCAGCTACTCACCCAGATTCGACTCATGTCTAGTCCAAAACAGGTAAGGCAAACAGCTTCATTGAGCACATCCAACATATTCGCCAGTAGTTCCATGACATTCTGGAGAAATCAAATGCCAAGTATAAGCAGTGACATGATCAACAATGGGTGCCACACAAGTTTCAGGTGGCCGACAAATTCTGGTTTCATTCGCAAAGGAACGCCTTACCGGAGCCTATCGGAAACTCAAACCACTCCGATATGGTCCTTACACCATTACCAAGGTTGTGGGAGACAATGCATTTGAGCTCAGCATTCCCCCATTCCTTGGCTTGCACCCAGTGTTCAATGTGGACTGCCTTCGGCCATACTTTCCACCATTACTAGATACATCCGACATTGCAGAACAACTCACACCCACAGAGTTAAATCCAGATTACATGGAACAAGCTGCAACTGATCGAATCATGGACACACAGATCAAACACACTCGCCACCAAAATATCCAACTGTATCGAGTTGTCAAAGCAGGCAAACTCCTTCACCAGGGCAAGTGGCTCACTAGGGACCAAGTTCAGCAGAAGTTTCCTCATCTCATGGAGGAACTCAACGCAATGGGGACCATTTCTTCCTAAGGGGGGAGGAATGATCCAGGATATTGGTGGCCACCTGCCAAGTCCACTTGGACCCCCACCATTGTTTCTTTCAGCTTTTCAATTTCCTTAATTGTAGCACAGTTTACTATTTTTAGCAGTTTTTCGGGTCCTGAACTTCCGGAACCATTTTGAGGCCCTAAATGATGTTTTTTGGGAAAATTGGGAGCAACATGGGTCCATGGACCGATGTTGCTCTTCCCAAATTTGTAGTTCTCAGATAGATCTTTCTAATGAGATATTGTGCGTGTCAAGCAAAGATCGTATGCCAAAGTTACGACCCCGGGAATTTGATGTACCAATTTACCCAAACGAGGCCCACAGTTTGTCGTTTCATCTTCTAGGGTTAGGTTTTTTGATGTTTAGGGTTTTCCATTGTTTCTCAACAAAAAATAGGCCTTCGAGCATCATTGTAACACAGTTCAGAGGCATGTAGCCGCCACATCTCTTCTCAGAGATAAGCTACCATCACCCTAGCTGGTTTATTTCCATTGCGTTTGTAAGCATATTTCAGTATTTTACATTAATGAAATGAAGTATTATTTCCACTACATCTCTGTGTTTATGGTTATCTCTATAATTTGTTGCGTTCCTGTTTAAATCCGAATCAAGAATGTAGACTAAATCAATTAGGAGTCCCTTCAAATGCACCTTGACTCATGTGATAAAGAGAGCGATGGTGCTTTTGTCTATGTGCTTCAAGTGAAGGCACATTATTGGGATGGTGCACCCCCACAAACATTCAAACACTATGTTAACAAAAATAATTACAACCAGTGTGCACAGTTAAGAGAAAACACATAACAACAAACCTAGAAAATCACCAATTTGGGGGTTGTCAATGAGCCAATCATGTTCGGATGGATGGCGATCCATTTAGAAGTTGTTGTATCTGAAAGATAACAATGCAAATTCGATGAGAGAAAATAATATCATGTGAAATAATACCGACATTAGAATACAGACTAAATCAATTTGGAGTCCCATCAAATGCACCTTGACTCATGCGCTAAATAAAGTGATGGTGCTTCTATCTATGTGCTTCAAGTGAAGGCACAATATTGGGATGATGCACCCCTACAAACATTCAAACACTATAGTAACAACATCAACAGCAACCAATGCACAAAATTAAGAGCAAACACATAGAAACTCATCTCTCTATGGAAATTACTTGGGACAATAGAGGATGCATTATTGGAGCGAGGATGAACTCACTTGTTGAGGTGTTGAAAGTGAATTGGTTCATCTTCAGATGCAGGGACATTCTAATCAATATCCAAGCTAACATTTTTTTTCTTCTTTTATTTTTATTTTTAGGGCTAAGTAAACTCTTCTTCCTCTTCAAAGATGACTCATAAGCACCCAACCCAAGGGTGAAATCATAATCCATAATATGAAGAACATTGGAATCATCCACCAAATTTTTAACCAAATCAATCAATTGTTTTGTCTTGCTCAAAGTAGCAGGAGGACTATTCTGAACCAAGTCTAGGTAGCCAAATAACTCCTCTCTAGCCAACTTGAGTTCTTCAACATTATCATAAACCATAATAGTTGTGCTAGCATCTGCATGAAGGTTTGGTGCCTTTATACTTATCTCAGGAGAGACAATTAATGTATTAGGTGTGGTATGATCCAATAAAAGGTTTGAATCCATTGAGGGGGAATACAACGAATCTACCTTTTAGGGCATGCTTGCATATGTTTCCACAAATAGACCATGGGCAATCGCAAGTGATAAAGTTTGTGTGATGCCATATGATAAGATATTTCTTATGAGGTTTACCTTGACTCCTCACCCAATAAGCGTGAGATACGCTCTCATGAGGCCTGCAATCATTGTGTGGAATTCTTCTATCATTTTCCATTGATGATTCAAGATCCATCTCTTTCTTGTGGTTGCTCAATTATCCTTCTTTTTTTCATAATTTCTTTGAATCAATAACATGGCTCAACATTTTTTATTAGAGTATAGAATAGCCAATCCATCCTACAAGAACATTTATTTCAACTATCACATATAAAGGTTGTCTTGAGATAACCGTGGTATGACTCCATGATCCAAAATGGATCCAAAAACCCTCTAAGTCTTCAAAATATTTCAAAAGATCAAAAATATCGCATGAGGATAAACTCTTAAAAAGGTGGATAACACTATCGGGAGGTAAAAACATGAAGAAATCAGTGAAAACAAGCTTATCGAAGGCTTAAAGAAACTTTGCATAGGAGCCATCAAATCTAGCCGATCAACGGTCCAGATCCGATCGGCAAATCACAATCGGTGATGGAAAGTGGAGGCAATAGGGGGCTATCACATGACAGTTGTGATTGCGATTAGCATGGATCAACGAGGACTGTCGATCAAGCGCGCAGATTGACAGCCCATGTTAACGCGCGATATTGCAATCAGCAAACACAAAGGAGCGATTACAATCAGCCCGGGGCATGTGCGATATGCAATTGTGATCGGTCGCATCGCAACATCGCATCGGAACATTGCAACGGAGAGGGACCGATAGCTGGACCTGATAAAGATTATAAATGATGTTTGATATGATTTGAGATCCGGAAAACAGGGTTTTCCTTTGTAAATCGCATTTTCGTTGAATAAATGAAAAACCAAAGAAAATGCGCCGATGTGATATTACAGACCCGAAAGGGTTTATTAACACTGTTATATATAATTTCAAGTCTGATAAAGCCATTTTACGGGGTTTTTCAATGTTTTTAATGTATTTTTAATACAAAGGGAAATCACGATATGAGCGGGATTTCGGGCGGGCCAAGGGCGGTAAGTGGTTTGGGCCAGGCTCCGCCCGATCCCATACAATGGCTGCCATGTGTCCAGGCTGAGGAGAGAGAAAACCACCCTCATCGAGCGGTTAACTCCCGTACGAAAGAGCCGCCCGAAATGGATCTCAACCGTTGGATCAAGACCTCTCAGATCAACGGTGGAGATGCGATGCCAATATACAGGCGGACCCGATAGGAGTATAAGGCAGATTTATGGATATTTGAAGTTCAATAGATAGTGTTTGGTGGACATTTCCTGTGTTTAAACGCGTTTCTCTGTTTACATAGAAAATGACCAATTTTGGGATTTCAAAGGCCCAATGACCATTCTGTTACAATACAGGTAGCCACCATCCCTGGAAGCGTTTAGTAATGATTGCTAACGCTCAGAAATGGATCTGAGCAGACAGAGGTCGAGAAGCTAGAGAGCCCAAGAAGGTGAAGTGAACAAACAACATTGATTGGCTTTAAAGCCACAAACAGAGAGAAAATAGGAACAGGCAATGCTAAGACAGAGTAATAGAGACAGAGAGTCAGTGAGGAGAGTCTGTGTACTTAGAAGAAACTTGGGAGATCCAAGTAAAGCCTTATTGTTTTGTATCTATTATGTGAGGTTCAAATTGAGCTCACTGTTGTAAAACTCTGTTTTGAAGACATAATAGAGAGGTCACCACTGAAGGCTAGACCAAGAGATGTAGCCCAGGAGTATTGGGTGAACTCCTTATTAAACTTGTTGTGTTTAAGTGTGTTGTCTATTATGTTTCTTTTACTGCTTCATTGTCTATGTATTTCACAATCTTATCAATCCATTGCATAAAATAACATAGGAAAATCAATGCACATGAGTCTATAATACCTTAATAATTGTCTAAGATCATATATTATATCATGTGGTGTCAGAGCTTTAGGTTTGCTCAGGTTAGACAAGCTTGTGCTGGATTGTTGAATGCTAACTAGGTCAAAGCTCAAATTAGGAGAAGGAGAACTGGTTGAGACTAACCCAGAAATAGGAAGAGTCTATCCTAGGAGGAAAATGGCAGAAGAAATTCCCTTGGAATCAGACTCTCAGTTCATGGACAGTTTCATGACCATGAGAGCCATGGTAGAAGAGATGTATAGAGAATTTAAGAAAAGTCGAGTTGAAGATACTTCAACCATAAAACTAGACAAAGGAATAGAGGAACCTCTTCTAGATGGCCATTCAGAAGGTGTTGTGGCCAGCAACAACCCCCTTCTTATTTAGTGTTATTACTAATACTAAATAAGTGGGGACCCTTAGTCAAAGTGTTATTACTAATACTAAATAAGTGGGGACCCTTAGTCAAAAAATTTTAAAAATCAATTAGTGCTTAAATTTCCTTTTTCAATAAAACTTACCATCATAAACTTAGGAGAATACCCTTGAAAAATCTAAAAATATTAAGTTTCAGGATGAGGTATGATAAAATCACTCCTTAAGAAATATCGCATCGCAAAAAAGGATAATGGATACCTCCTTACAAACACAATTCTAAGGTTGCAAGATCGTGATGCGAAACTTCATCGCATCACATGCATCAAATATCACTTCCACTGAAAAACCTCAAACTGCCAATATGCGATGGCACATATCGCAAATCGCATTTCAAGGAAAACACATTAACAGATGATTGTCATATGCTACGCTCCAGCAATATTGCAATATTGCGATAGAGCGATAAAGCGATCTGCGATATTGCGATAGAGCGATAAAGCGATAAAGCGATAGAGCGATATTGCGATGTTGCGATCTGCGATATTGCGAAGAAAATCACAAAATCGCTTCATCGCAAATCTTTCGGGCTTATTGTTCAAAAAACTATTTTCCATAGACCAAGACTTGGTTATGCGCTTTAATGCTAATTAATGAGTTAGTTGCCAATCATTAATGAAATAGGGTTTTGTGCTTATCGAAGAGCCATTTCACATAAGGTGGTATATTTTATATTTCTTTGGAATTTAAAGCTTTCCTGTCACCTTTTCCTTATCATGACCCTCACCTCATTTGTAAACTGCAGGAACAAAGAACAGAGAATTATACAAAGCAGTATTCAGGATACTATGGGAAAGAAAGGCAAATCTCTGAGTTCTGAAGATCAAGAAATGACACCCTTTTATACAAACACCACCTGTAACAAAGACGTTGGTATTACTACTTGGGAAGGCATGCATAGTCTACTTGAGGAAGAGAATCCCAAAAAATGGAGGTTACAATTATTGCAGGCTCACACGAGTCTTCTGAGGCATCTATTACAGAGCTAGCTTGCTCATTCTTACATCGAATAGCGGCGAGGCCCAAAATTCTTCCATACACGGACATGGTTAAATGGGTACTAGACAGCGCTGACATCACAAACAAACAATTTAAGACTCAGTGTCAGCAACTTACGTAATCGTTATTTTCACAAAATTTAAGATTTATATCTGCTAACAAAAAGTGCGCAAGAGGCAAAAAATCGCACCAGCGAAGCCCGGATCAAGAAACAGAGGTAGTTTCCGATGTGCATCGCTGAGCAAAACCTCTTGAAGGGAAAGCCTCTAATTGCTCAGTCACCTGTAAGCCCAAAAATTGGTAAGAAAGCAACGCTAGAGGTAAAAAAGTAAAACTTGAATCCTAAAACCAGTGGTATTTATCAGAAATATCTTCAAAATGGTATGTATATATACACAGCAACTGTAGACGGGCTGGAGACAGAAGGCTCAAGAAAAGGCAGAATCGATCAAAAGATTAACTAAGTTGAATTGGGATTCTTACTGGGCACATTTGTTAAAACCACACAGCCAGTGCATGACTCTCAAATGTATCATCAATTCTGTCGAGAAGATGGCGCCAGCTCTTGCCGATGCCATTTTTGTAGGACAGTTAAAGTTGGAAGTTGGCCAGCCGACTCTTCTCAAACAAATGTTGAACGCTTGCGATTTCAAGGAACAGATACATGAATAGTTAGTTATTAGTTTTAATTTTAGATTCAATGTTAGTATTAATTTTTCTTTATTTTTGCCTGAAATGAGGATGGTCATTTAAACCGTATCCTACATTTTTGTAATAAGTTATTTTTAGATTTAGTTAGTAGTATTTAAACCCTTCTCATGCATTTAGAGAGGGGTCCTGAAATTTGTCAAAAACTTGTCCTCAGAACATGCACTTTTGCACCCTCCGAGGAGGTTTTGATGAATGAATGGAACAGGATTTATTGATATCTGCATTTAATATCTACTACTGATGTTGCACTTCTGTACTCTTAGTGGATGTTGGATTAAGAAGAGATAAATCATTATCGCTTGAAGCTCATGAGCAGAACTAGTTATAAATGGTACTTCTATCTCTTAACTATTCCTGCCTTTTGTGTTAAAGTGATATTTATGTTCAGTTGTTTATATATTGATGCGTGAATGCTTCAGTTATCATTTGGCACTTCTGTACGGTGATAGATATTTATTTATGCTTAATGTATGAGTAGCTTATGATGTGATATGTTTTTCACAACTGTTTCATCCAAATTTTTATACGAAGTGGTTTATCTCTATTGAATTCTCTTCTTATAACAGTTGAATGATCTTTATTACCAATTGTTATTTGAAATCATTTTAGATCGCATAACGGAAAGATTACACCCGGGTTAATGTAGAATTAGATGTTTCTTTTTATTAGAATACAATTGCATGTTATTAGATTAGAGTTAAAGTAAAAGCATTTCACTTAGGAACTTTTAGAAAGGAAATATCAAATATCAACACACACACACATAAATTGGGAAACTGGTCCCATATCCCCAGTCGGACCCACTATACCAAATGGAAAAGGAGCTGCTAACCAAGGTACGAACCGGGTGGGTATCCCCCTTGTTGTAGACCCGATTTTCGGGGCTTCAACATATTTGGCGCAAGAAGAATGGCCCCGAACTATGAATGGAAAGTAAGTCTAAATCTAAATACCATTCTGAGAGTAAATCACCCTCACCATCTCCCCTGACTTCTCCATCGCACTTAGAATATTTAAATCTAGAGCCAGAAGTCGAAAGAACAACAACCACTGCTACAAACCCTGACATTTTAGAACAATCTACTATTGAACCTCCTGAAGTTGAATCTTTGATCCATAAACTTCAGCGATTTTCCATATCACCTCAGAGATCTAATAAATCTCAAGGCAGCGTGACTTCGCAATATAACCCTGCTCATCCTCTTACCAGATTAAAGAGCGAAAAGTTTGGTGTTCAGCCAACCGAGTTACCTCTACCTACAAGAAAGAGAGCAAGGAAATCACCTAAAGGGTCTGATAGCGAGACTCTTTCATCATCATCATCCATCTCCACCTCTCCACCGCGAAGTCAACCATCCACTCCTCCACTTCAGATTATTGTCCACCAGTCCACAGGAACTTCCGCACCTTTTTCTTAATCATCTGGAGTCGTAATATCCTCATCTTCTCAATCGCAAGGATCATCTTCTACACTTTCCTCTGTTAGTAGTTCAGCGATGGCCCAATCTCCATGGAATAACCCAGGGGCAGTCTTAATGCCTGTGCCCTTGAGTCAGTTACTAGCCCATCCTGAAAAATGGCTACCTAAGTTTAATCCTAAAGCAGGCATGCTAGTGGAAGAACATATAAATAACTTTATGTTATCCATAAATCTTAATGGAGTTACCAATGAAGATGTTGTCATCCGACTTTTCCCTTATACTCTGCAAGGAGCAGCTGGATCATGGTATTTCTCATTACCATCTGGATCTATCACTAGTTGGGATATCTTCCAAGAACAATTCTTGACTAAGTTTGGTGATGACAGGTCTACGGTGACACTGATCAACGACTTGTCTAACCTTAGGGTCGAGTCAAAGGAACCTATCAAAGATTTTAATTCACGTTTCAATAAACTGTTAAATAAAATTCTTACTGCTTCCAAGCCTAGCGAAGAAGTGCGAAGTGAGTGGTACATCTCTGCTTTACCATCAAACATAGCAATCTTCGTTGATAGGGCTAACAAAACAACTTTAGCTGACAATATGAAAGAAGCAATAGCGGTGGAGAAACGTATCATAGCTCTAGAAAAGAAAAACTTGATAGAAGAACGAAAATCCAAGAAGGTTACTTTCAAGGAAGACCCCAAGAAAAAACAATCGAAAGATCCGTTCAATTTAGAAGGATTGCAAAAAGTTTTGAAAACCATGTCTAACGAAATGGTTGACATTAAGAAACAAGTGGCAGAAACTTCTTTTAAAAAGCCGTACAAGCCTTATAGAAGAAACCCTTAAACCGATTCAAAGATGCCAAATGCTATCACAAATGCTAAATTAGAAGAAGAAGAAGAGGAAATTGTTACTGAAGAGCATACCAATGAAGAAGAAGTTGTAGAGGTACAAGGTATGTGGGACTTCATCCTCCAAGATGAAGAGGATCAAGAGGCATCCCCGGTTAGTACTCGAAGTAGAAATCAACTTGATCCTCCTCAACCTACTCCCAAACCAAAGAGCGCAAGCTCAATGACTAAGGATAAAGTCGCAGCTAAGAAAATGACACCTAAAGCGACTCAAACTAGCCCAGTCTAAACAGATTCATCAACTCCATCAAAAACGTTGATTGTTTCAGATGAAATAGAGTATAATATCATAAAAGACATGAAAAAGACTAGGGCTAACATCACTTTTTACGAATTGAGCAAGTTAAAACACCAGCAAAAGGTACTTTTGAAAGAATTGCATGTTGTACCAGTTGCACCTTTGCCCGCCGCTCTAATCTCTCAAGCTTCCCATGAAATGGGAAGACCTCCAAGTAATGTGATTAATAAAGTTGATCAAAACGACATCGCTTTAATTGGAGGAAGGTCGAGATCTCATACTCCCCCATTTCTTCTTACTTATGAAATTTTCAATAAAAATTTGCATGATTGCTTAGTCGATTCTGGAGCTTCATCTAATATTCTACCAAAATCAATATGTGCAAAGTTGAAAGTTTAATCGCAAAAATCTGTTGTGCACATAGTTCAGCTAGATTGATCGCAAGTTGAAGTGATCGGCGAATTAAATCAAGTTACCATAGGGCTGTCATCCAATCCAAAGGTATGTCAAGTTATCGACATTTTAGTTGCTGATATTCCGGAATTTTATGGCTTAATTCTTAGCAGAGATTGGTTAGAAAAACTTCATGGATACTTTGCAACTAACTGGTCACACATGTGGCTCCCTTACAACGGTAAACCAAGTCAGACAAAAGTTGAGCGAGAAAGACATCAGAAATTCATAGTGATGGAACTAGAAGGAGAGAATGAACCAATAGCATACAGCAATAACATCATTGGAAACTACTCACTAGATTCTTTCTTAGGAAATTTTAATGCTCATACTTCACCTTACTTAGAACATTCTATTTTATCTCAAGTAGAAAATTTCTCTCAAACAAACAGTTCTAAATGTATTAATTTTATAGATGGTCCTATAAATAAATCTTTATTTTGGAAGTTAATTTTTGACGGTTCTAAGTCTAACGAAGGAGCAGGAGCAGGATGTGTGTTAATCAGTCCAGAGGGAAACAAAACTATGCTAACTTGTAGACTCGAATTCGATTGCACCAATAATACCGCAGAATACGAGGCTTTAGTACAAGGATTATACAAAGCAATCAAATTAGACATCAAATATCTTCAAGTTTTTGGAGATTTTGAAATTGTAATCAGACAGGTATGCAATACTATACATTGTTTATCAGGTCATCTAAAGCATTACCAATCTTTAGTTCAAGATCTAACTGAACACTTTATAGCATTCAATATTTCATCAATTCCCAGACTCCAGAATGCTAATGCAGACCTCCTAGCTAACGTAGCTTCCAAGCTCATTCCTTCAGAAGCCTATAGCCCTGATCAATTTTCAATCGAATTAATCTTTAGACCCTCAATTCCTGATAACATTACCAATTGGAGGATTTTTAATGACGATCCTGATATTGTGAGCTTTCTCACATCTGAAGAATCTTACACCACTCAGATAATTGATGAGGACCAACATAACAGACAATTGCAACAAGATAGCACTAATAATGCTATGCCAAAATCAGTAGTCAAGTTAGAAGACCTTTATGATTTGAAAGATCGATTCAAAAGATCTACCAATTCAAAACTGCAAAGTTCAACTTTGAACTATGAATTAGTAAATCTAGGAACTGATGTCAAACCACAGAATATCAACCTAGGCCTTGGCCTAGCTCCTGAAGAAAAATTAGTGTATATTCGTCTCTTGAGATAATACAAAAGTGTCTTTGCTTGGAACTACGATGAACTCAAAACCTATGACACTTCTATCATCCAACATACTATTCCAATGCTAAACGATGAAAAACCTGTCCAACAAAAGCTGAGAAAGATCCATCCCAATCTAGAAAACCAAATCAAATCTGAACGCAATAAGTTATTGAAAGCCAAAATCATTTTTCCCTTTTGACATTCCAAATGGGTTTCCAATATGGTTCCCGTTAGAAAGAAAAACGGAGACATTCAAATTTGCATTGACTTTCGAAACCTTAACAAAGCTTGTCAAAAGGATAATTTTCCTTTACCTCCCATGGAGAAAATACTGCAGGCAGTCGTAGGATCAGAATTAATGTCCTTCTTGGATGGATTCTCAGGATACAACCAAGTGTTGGTTCATCTTGATGATCAATTCAAAACCACATTCAGAACCAAATGGGGCACTTACACATATCGAAAGATGCCCTTTGGTTTGATCAACGCTGGTGCCACATTTCAGCGAGCCATGGACATTGCATTCAAGGGATTAGTTAACAAATCAGTGGTAATCTACTTGGATGATATAACTGTATATTCCAAGAAACGAGGCAATCATCTTAAGATTTAAAACAAATCTTCCAAAGTTGTCAAAGTTATGGAATTTCACTTAACCCGAAAAAATCATTTTTCGCATTAAGTGAAGGAAAACTTCTTGGATTCATAGTGTCAAAATCTAGAATTCATATTGATCCTGACAGAATCAAGGAGATTTCCGAAATACCCCTACCTTACAACAAGAAAGTTATGCAATCTTTCCTTGGCCAGATTAATTTTCTAAAGAGATTTGTTCCAGATTTTTCAAGAATTGTGTCTCCTTTACAAGCAATGATTAAAAAGAACTCAAACTTCAAATGGGGCCAAGACAAACACGAGGCATTCAATCTAATCAAACAAGCAATTGTTAACGCTCCATATTTAGCAACTCCAAATTTTTCTGATCCCTTTATTTTATATACATTTGCCTATAATAGATCATATGCTGCAATACTCACTCAAGCAAATCAAGACAAGGCAGAAGCTCCAATTTCTTTTTTCAGTTCAAATTTATAGAGTGCTGAGTTAAATTATTCAGATGTAGAGAAACAAGCTTATGCTGTTTTCAAAGCAATTAAATATTTCAAACCCTTTCTACTTAAAACCCATACAAAAATCATAGTACCGTTTCCAGCGGTAAGAAATCTCTTAGTACAGAAAGATGTGGGTGAGAAAAGAGCCAATTGGGTTACTGCCTTACAGGAATCTAACATAGAAATCAAACCAGCAAGTATTGTAAAAGGTCAAGGCTTTTGCAAAATGCTGGCTGGAGCATCGCTTATTTCTGAAATGCCATCTACAAAGATACAAATGTATGAGGTAAGCCTAAACGATGTTGAATCATTATACGTTGATATCATATTTTATCTAAAGAATGGAAATGCTCTTGCAAACCTCAATCATACCAAGAAAAGAGCTTTAAGGTTGAAGGCTAAACAATATCAGCTCGTAAATGATGTTCTTTTTAGAATAAATTATGATTTTTTTCTCCTTAGATGTCTTGAGAAATCTGAAGCTGAAAAAGTCTTATTGGAACTCCACGATGGGCCAGCAGGCAGACACTATGCTGGAGATGCTACTGCACATAAAATATTATGTGCAGGCTATTACTGGCCCACATTATTCAAAGACTCACATAACTACGTAAGGAAATGTCAAGTTTTTCAAACTGCTACTGGGAAACAAAAGAAACCATCATTGCCGCTGCAACCGGTCAACATTGAGCAGCCTTTTGATCAATTGGGATTGGACATAATAGGTGAGATCATTCCTCACTCCTCTAAACATCATATATATATATCCTTACAGCAACAGATTACTTCACTAAATGGGTAGAAGCAGTCCCTCTCAAGACGGCTAATGCTGAACACATCATTGAGTTCATAGATCAGTTCATAATCACCAAGTTTGGGTTGCCTTTTGCTTTAATGTCTGATAATGCATCATATTTTTCTGGTAATGTGATGACTGAATTTGCACTCAAAAGGGGTTTCAAGCTTAAATACTCTGCCAATTATTACCCACAAGGGAATGGGTTAGCTGAATCTACAAATAAAAACTTAATCAGAATCATTAAGCGAACCATTGATCAAAATCACAAAAATTGGCACAAGTCTTTAATATATGCTTTATGGGCAGATCGAATAACACAGAAAGCCTCCATTGGCACTTCTCCCTTTAATTTAGTTTATGGGAAAGAAGTGGTTCTTCCAACTCATTTAGCAATTCCCTCTTTGGCCTTAGTTCAATATATTGATGAAGCACCAACTTCTTCCTTACAACTAAGGCAACTGGAAATAATTAAGTTAGAAGAGAAACGAGAACATGCCAAAATAACTCATGCTCATCACCAAGCATTAGTAAAATCTTCTTTTGATTCAAACATAATATCCAGAAAGGACTTTCAGATGGGAGATCTAGTTCTAAAATGGGACAAGGCTCATGAGGAAAAAGGGAAACATACGAAATTTCAACGAATGTGGCTTGGCCCTTTTCAAATCACAGAAGTCATAGGTCCGTCTACTTTTATGTTACAGGATTTAACAGGAAAAAGAGAATCTTTACCTGTTAACGGACAGATCCTCAAAAAATATTTTCCATAGGAGATCATTCTTCTATCTTGTAGATTAGTTTTTTTTTTTTTTTTAATATATATTTTCATAATAAAACCAGTTGTAAATAGTTACATTCGGAATTCATGAAAAAGACACAAATTCTCTGTTAGATTTTGTTTTTTCACTTGTATAAATAGAATTCTTTTAGAAAACTGATCGTTATCACTGAAAGATACAGTTAAAGGCTCTAGGCCTAGAAATGATACTAGTTTCAACCTTGTAAATTTTGATGAAAAGCGACCTTTAGTGAGAAATTGTTTTATATCAGTCTAATGAAAGGTATCAATAACAAAACGAAGATTCTCTATAGAAAAGCTCTTTCCAAAAACTCTACCATTGTCGTCCAGAGCTATCTTAAGGAAACAATGACTTCCTCCCCACGTAGGAAATTACAACGTTCAAGGAATAATCCAATGATACACTTTAACTTAAAGAGTAAGAGGTCTCATCACGAGCCGACTTATCATGATCATAGATATTATAGCTTGCTGACTTTGCCAATACTGCATACCACAACAGGGCAATGACTCAAAGATTGTTGCAATCAAAAGACAAGGGGTCTCATCACGAGCCAACTTGTTCAGCAAAGTTATAAATCAAGTGAATGACACTGTCATAAATTGGCTACCAAACCAAGACATTGTTATTTAAGGGTAAAAGGAAAAATGAAAGCAATAAGTGTGAATATGGATTTCTCTTTGAAAATTGTATATTTCTCTAAGTGGGATACAGGATCATTGTTGGGTAACAGGTAACCCTGTCGGGGCTATAAATGCCTACTGGCAGCAGAGGCTCTACCTACGACGCATATTTAAAACTAATTTACAGAGAAGGCTTTGTTTTTATCTTTATAAACCAAGTAGTGACTGATGTAGATACAAGGACTAGCTTGAGGGAGTAAATAATCAAAATTAAAAATAGAAGAAACGAAATACCATTGATAGGTAAAAGCATAATGTACTTTGTCTTTCTATAATAAAGTTTGATTTTCTGGAAAATTTTCTATTTTGGAAGTTTAGAAAATTCAAAAGAAAAGCAGAGATAACTGGTTCTTCCAAGTGAATCGCCAATTGTTGTGGCCAGAAAAAACCCCCTTCTTATTTAGAATTATTACTAATACTAAATAAGTGGGGACCCTTTGTCAAAAAATTAAAAAAATCAATTAGTGCTTAAATTTCCTTTTTCAATAAAACTTACCATCATAAACTTAGGAGAATACCCTTGAAAAATCTAAAAAGCTTAAGTTTCATGATGAGGTAGGATAAAATCACTCCTTAATAAATATCACATCGTAAAAAAGGATAATGGATACCTCCTTATAAACACAATTCTAAGGTTGCGAGATCGTGATGTGAAACTTCATCGCGTCGCATGCATCAAATATCACTTACGCTGAAAAACCTCAAACTACTGATATGCAATGGCGCATATCACAAATCGCATTTCGCGGAAAACACATTAATAGATGATTGTCATATGCTATTCTCTAGCGATATTGCGATATTGTGATATTGCGATAGAGTGATAAAGCGATCTGTGATATTGCGATAGAGCGATAAAGCGATAAAGCGATAGAGAGATATTGTGATGTTGCGATGTACGATATTGTGAAGCAAATCACAAAATCGCTTCATCGCAAATCTTTTGGGCTCGTTCAAAAAATTATTTTCCATAAACCGAGACCTAGTTATGTGCTTTAATGCTAATTAATGAGTTAGTTTCCAATCATTAATGAAATAGGGTTTCGTGCTTATCGAATAGCCATTTCACGTAAGGTGGTATATTTTATATGTCTTCAGCATTTAAAGCTTTCCCGTTACCTTTTCCTTATCATGACTCTCACCTCATTTGTAAACTGCAGGAACAAAGAACAAAGAATTATACAAAGCACTATTCAGGATACTATGGGAAAGAAAGGCAAAGCTCCAAGTTCTGAAGATCAAGAAATGACACCCTTGTATACAGACACCGCCTGTAACAGAGACGTTGGTATTACTACTTGGGAAGGCATGTATAGTCTACTTAAGGAAGAGAATGCCAAAACAATGGAGGTTACAGCTATTGCAGGCTCACATGGGTCTTCTAAGGCGTCTATTACAGAGCTAGCTTGCTCATTCTTACACCAAATAGCGGCGAGGCCCAAAATTCTTCCATACACGGACATGGTTAAATGGGTACTGGACAGCGCTGACATCACAAACAAACAATTTAAGACTCAGTGTCAGCAACTTACGTAATCGTTATTTTCACAAAATTTAAGCTTTATATCTGCTAACAAAAAGCACGCAAGAGGCAAAAAATTGCACCAGTGAAGCCCGGATCAAGAAATGGAGGCAATTTCCGATGCGCATCACTGAGCAAAACCTCTTGAAAGGGAAAGCCTATAATTGCTCAGTCACCTGTAAGCCTAGAAATTTGTAAGAAAGCAACACTAGAGGTAAAAAAGTAAAACTTGAATCCTAAAACCAGTGGTATTTATCAGAAATATCTTCAAAATGGTGTGTATATATACACAGCAACTATAGACAAGCTGGAGATAGAAGGCTCAAGAAAAGGCAGAATCGATCAAAAGATTAACTAAGTTGAATTGGGATTCTTACTGGGCACATTTGCTAAACCACACAACCAGTGCATGACTCTCAAATGTATCATCAATTCTGCCAAGAAGATGGCGCCAGCTCTTGCCGATGTTGTTTTTGGAGGACAGTTAAAGTCAGAAGTCGGCCAGTTGACTCTTCTCAAAAAAATCCTGAACGCTTGCGATTTCAAGGAACAGATACAGAAATAGTTAGTTATTAGTTTTAATTTTAGATTCAATGTTAGTATTAATTTTGCTTTATTTTTGCCTGAAATGAGGACGGTCATTTAAACCGTATCCTACATTTTTGTAATAAGTTATTTTTAGATTTAGTTAGTAGTATTTAAACCCTTCTCATGCATTTAGAGAGGGGTCCTGAAATTTGTCAAAAACTTGTCCTCAGAACATGCACTTTTGCACCCTCCGAGGAGGTTTTTGATGAATGAATGGAACAGGATTTATTGATATCTACATTTAATATCTACTACTGATGTTTCACTTCTGTACTCTTAGTGGATGTTGGATTACGAAGAGATAAATCATTATCGCTTGAAGCTCATGAGCAGAACTAGTTATAAATGGTACTTCTATCTCTTAACTATTTCTACCTTTTGTGTTAAAGTGATATTTATGTTTAGTTGTTTATATATTGATGCGTGAATGCTTGAGTTATCATTTGGCACTTCTGTACGGTGATAGCTATTTATTTATGCTTAATGTATGAGTAGCTTATGATGCGATATGTTTTTCACAACTGTTTCGGCTAAATTTTTATACGAAGTGGTTTATCGCTATTGAATTCTCTTCTTATAATAGTTGAATGCTTTTTATTACCAAATTTTTATTTGAAATCATTTTAGATCGCATAAAGGAAAGATTACACCCCAGGTTAGTGTAGAATTATATATTTCTGTTTATTAGAATACAATTGCATGTTATTAGATTAGAGTTAAAGTAAAAGCATTTCACTTAAGAACTTTTAGAAAGGAAATATCAAATCTCAACACACACACACATAAATTGGGAAACTCGTCCCATATCCCCAGTCGGACCCACTATACCAAACGGAAAAGGAGTTGCTAACCAAGGTACAGACCGGGTGGGTAACCCCCTTGTTGTAGACCCGATTTTCGGGGCTTCAACAGAAGGCAAAGGGAAAGGGAAAGAGCCTCCTCTATCAACACCTCCTTCTAGCCCTTTGATTAAATTAGATGTAAAATTTGATTTGCCAATATATGATGGAGGGTTAAATGCATAAAAGCTAGATAACTGGATTATACATATTGATGTATATTTCAGGGTGCAGAACATCGATTCAGAAAGGAGAACGATTCAGCTGGCCAGCCTTCACCTTAGAGGAACTGCCCTAGTGTGGTGGGAAGGCAGGACACAAGCTGATTTGAAGAAGCATGGTAAAATTCTTTCTACCTAGAGTGAATTTGTTTCTGCCATTAAAAAACAATTCTATCCACTAGCTTATATGCAGCAAGAAATGATGAGTTGGCAAACTCTTCGCCAGCTAAAGGGGCAAAGTGTACAAAGCTATACCCAGGAATTTAGAAAAAGAGCTTTAATTCTAGGCATTTCTCTAAACTCACCTGAAACTTTGTTGAAGTATATAGGTGTTCTACACAGTTATTTGAGGCACACCATTCTCATGTTTAACCCTACTAGCATAGATGAGGTATGTGTTTAGGCTACATATCTGGAGGCTAGAGGCAAGAATGTGAACCCAGAGATTGGGGGATCATCAAAACCCACTACAAGCAAGAACAAGGAGAAGAAGAAGAAAAAATGGAAGGAGAGGAAGACAAACGTTGTACAGAAAGACAAACCTTCATCCATTCACTGCAAGAAGGATGGACATGATGATGAACATTGCTGGTCTTTGCATCTGGAGCTAAAACCCAAGAAGTTCGATAGCAAGAAGAAGAAGAATACTGCTGCTGCTATTCAGAAAGATTTGGGGTCAAACTCAGGTGATGAAACAACAGTCGCAGCTGCAGGTATAAAAGGTAAAAATTCTTAAGCATCTACTAGTAATTCCACATAATCTATTGATAATGAAGAAAATGAGAGGAAAAGACATGAGCTTTTTCATATTAGAGTTATTTCCAAGCATCAAAAGATTGATACTTTATTTGATAGTGGTTCACAAGTAAACTTGATTTCTGAATCAATTGTAAAGAAGTTGGGACTACTAACCACACCTCACAAGAAGTCGTATCCATTAGGTTGGGTATGTGATAAAGCAAAGCTACAAGTGACTAGACAATGTAAACTTAGGTTTGCTTTTGGGTCAACTTTTGTAGATGAGGTTGAGTTAGATATAGTTCCTTTCGATATATGTGGTATTGTTTTAGGAAGTCCTTACTTGTATGATAGAAAAGCCATTTTCTATAGAACTGAAAATACATGTCAACTCACAAAAGATGGAATAGAATATATTGTAAGAGCTCATCAGCTCAAAAATAAATACACTCTCATAAACTCAAGGCAGATGAAAAGAATTGTAAATTCATGCAATAAATTTTTACTAATGGCTATAAAGGAAAAGAAACCTGAAAAAACCAATGTATTTGAAGGCTGTGATGCTAAACAGAAAGCTGATTTAGAAAAAGTTGTTTCAGAATATGATATCCTATTCCAAGAACCTAAAGGTCTGCCACCCAAAAGGGAAATTGTACATGATATTCATTTACAGCAAGATGCTCCATTGCCTAGCATCGGAATGTACAGGGTATCCGCTTTAGAGAATGCAGAGATCAAGAAGCAGGTATAGGAGCTACTCAACAAAGGGTTCATAAGGCCAAGCACATCACCATGCGGATCTCCAATTGTATTGGTGAGAAAGAAAGATGGTTCGTGGAGGATGTGCATTGATTACAGAGGACTGAATAAAATAATGATCAAGAACCATTATCCTCTTCCTCACATAGATGATCTATTAGATCAGTTGAAAAAAGTTGTTTACTTTTCCAAGTTGGACTTGCATAGTGGCTATCATCAGGTCAGAGTAGCAGAGCAAGATGCATGGAAGACTTCTTTTAAAACAAAGCAAGGGCTGTATGAATGGCTAGTTATGCCTTTTGGCTTAACTAATGCTCCTGCCACTTTCATGAGAGTAATGAATGATGTACTTAGGCCTTTTATTGATGATTTTGTAATTGTATATTTAGATGACATTCTTGTTTTCAATAAAACATGGGAAGAACATTTGAAGCATGTAAAGCGGACTCTAGATGTTTTGAAAAAAGAAAATCTCTATGTTAAATTATCAAAATGTGAATTTGGCAAAACATCTTTGAATTATTTGGGTCATATTGTAGGGGGTGGTGAATTGAAGATAGATCCCTCTAAGGTTGAAGTCATTGTGAACTGGCCTAAACCCAAATCTACTACAGAAGTTAGAAGCTTCCTAGGAGCAGCACAATATTGGAGAAAGTTTATTGCTAACTTTTCCTTGATTGCAGCTCCCTTACATGCTTTAACAGGATTGAACAAGGTGTTTCAGTGGGGAGGAAAACAGCAGAAAGCCTTCGACACCTTGAAAGAAAAGATTAGTACAACACCAGTACTAGCATTGCCAGATCTTCAAAGACCATTTGAGATTGAAACAGATGCCAGTGACTATGCCATGGGAGCAGTGTTGATGCAACATGGTAAACCCATATGTTATCACTCTGAGACATTTAATTATGCAGTAGTTAATTATCCCACATATGATAAAGAATTGTATGCATTAGTGCAGAGTGTGAAAAAGTGGAAACATTACCTATTGGGAAAAGAAACAGTTATACATACTGATCATCAACCACTTCAATATTTGCACTCACAAACTAAATTGCAGCAATCAAGACACTATAGGTGGATGGGTTTTCTACAACAGTTTCATCTTGTCATCAGATATAAGAAGGGCATACAAAATAAGGTTGCAGATATGTTATCCAGACCAATTATAAATGCATCTACTATACTTAACCATAATTCAGTATTGCATGAAAGCTACATTGAACAATATGCTCAAGATGTAGATTTTAAAGATGTATATGCAACTTTAAATCATGGCAAACAAGTAGAAGAATTGGATTATCTGGTTAAGGACCAACTCTTGTATCATTTGGGAAATTTATGCATTCCTCAAACTGAAAGAGTTAACATAATCTGAGAAGCACATACTTCTCTAATATCAGGTCATTTTGGTGTAAATAAAATAGTTGCGCAACTGCAAAGGTTCTGTTATTGGCCAAGAATAAATGAAATAGTTTCTAGATATATTAAAGGGTGTACCATGTGTGCTAGAAGCAAGCCCAGCAATAGAAAACTAGGCTTGTACACTCCACTTCTAGTTCCTTCTCATCCTTGGGAAAGTGTTTCCATGGACTTTGTTGGGGGACTGCCAAAATCTAGAAAAGGTCATAATTATTTATATGTTATTGTGGACAGGTTCAACAAAACGTGTATTTTAATACCTTGTAACAAGCAGATTACAGTTGAACAAATAGCACAGTTGTTCTTTCAGCATGTATGGGTTCATTTTCGGTTACCCACTTCTATTGTCTCTGATTGAGATTCCCGATTTGTTGGGAAGTTTTGGTCAAGTCTATGGGAGTTAATGGACACCAGATTGAAGAAGAGCACAACATTTCATCCACAAATAGATGGCCAAACAGAGGTGGTCAACAGGATAGTGATCCAGTTGCTCAGAGGCTATTGCAGCAAGCATCCCAAGCTTTGGGATGAACATTTATGTTATGTGCAACATGCTTACAACCGTGCTAAGCACTCTTCTACACAAAGATCTCCTTTTGAGACTTGTTTTGGTTTTACACCAAGGTCTCCCTTGGATTTCGTCTTTAGTAAAGACATAGCAGTTGATGGACACAATGATGTGGACAAAGCAACCAAGTTCATTGAACAAATCCAAGAAATTCACCAGGCAGTGCAGGAACAGCTGGAAAGGAGCCAAGCCAAGTACAAGGCAAGGCATGATAAGCATCGAATTGAGCATAGCTCCAAGTTGGTGATCAAGTCTGGTTGTACATCAGCAAGGACAGAATGCAAGGTGAAGGTAAGAAACTAAAGCCAATAATGTTAGGATATTCCGACACATAGGATATAGTTAAGTTCAACTTGGTCTAGTTTAGAGTTAGGTATAGAGTTAGGTAAAGTGTGTTTCTTTACCGTTGTACATATTGTAACTTACAATCCGACGGTCACGATATGTAGTGATCCGACGGTTCACTCTCACCTCGGTATTACCGACACTTGATCCGTGGCTTGACACCCGATTGGTCCATGAGTTCTATTTAAAGCGCATGGAGGGTCATTGTTCGGGTAATCCGTGCATGAGAGAAGCTTATGTAAATTTTCATTCTTTGATTAATAAATTGCCTGTAGTACCCACGTTGGGACAGGCCGTGGACTGTTTCCCTCCTTGCACTTTGAGGGTTTTAACCACGTCAAAAATACTGGTGTATTGATTTGAGATCTGGTTGTGAGCGGTGTCCTTTTGGTATTCTTTCTGAGGAACTTACCCTGTAAATTCCTACATGGTATCAGAGCTATTTGAGGGCCGCGTCCATTGGTGATCCAAATCTGAAGCCGGTAGAACTGCATGCGGCTGTTGTTTCCTAGATCTGTTGTTTCTGACTGCTTTCGGGCCGAGAGGACTGCTCTGTTGCGTTCGGAGCATCTGTTTCAGTGAGGAACCCCTTTCGTTTCACGCGAAAAGGTTTCCGGTAGCCCTAGCTGCGTCATTTTTCAGATCGGGAGGTATACAGTGTTTTCAGTTTACTGTTATTTTCTCTCTGCTTATTTCGGTTTCGGTTTATTTAGCCTTTTTTTTAACCAGATCTATACCTTTCATTTCTGCGTATGCTCTTTGCCCTGCGACTCTGTGCGATCTGGGCAAATCAGAAACAGAAAGGAAGGATTTTTCTCATGCGTATGCTCTTTTCCCTGCACCTTAGTGTGATCTCGGAAAATCAGAAACATTGAGAAAAATATTTAGTTTTTCGGCTAAAGCTAACTTTGAGATTTTTTTTAAAATTTCTAGTTTTTTGGCTAAAGCTAACTTCGAGCCGTAAGGTTCGTTTTTCTTTGCATATTCGTGTTGGGTTTTGTGTTTTGTGTTTTGTAGGGAAAAAGAGCTTTCTCAAGGCAAGCACGCAAACCAAGGCCCCCCCCCCCTCTCTCTCTCTCTCTCTCTCTCTCTCTCTCTCTCTCAAATTTTTTGTATAGATCAATTGGTTCAAAGCTATTTTAAGAGAGTAGAGGTCTTGGGTTCAAGTCTCCATTTTGTGGGGGCGGATTTTTTCATTCCCGCACATTCGCGCACTTTGCCGGCAACGTCAACATTTTTTTTCAAAAAGCCATAACTTCTTCATCCGGAAGCCTTTTTCAGAGCCGTTTTTTTTAAAACCGCCTATTTTTTCGAGATCTATCCATTGGAACACTTACTTTCAGCATCTTCAGCTTCAGTTTTAAAAAAAAAAAAAAAAAATGGAAAGTCCATGCCAAGTCATTCTTGACAGCACTAACTACTTCCAATGGGTAGCCTACATGGGAGATTTACTTAGAAGTAAAGGTCTCTACAGAATAGCCACAGACCAAGAGAAGAAACCAAAAGATGAAGACAAGGTGGCAAAATGGGAAAATAGACAAGATCAAGCACGTGGTTTGATAGGAATGTCTGTTTCTCCTGATCTTAGATTCCACATTGCAGAACTTGAGACTCCTCATGAAGCATTAGAAAAACTTGCTAAAGTTTTTGGAATTAAAAATGAAATTAGAGCCCATCAACTTGAAAATGAGCTGCTTACTTTGGATCCTAACAATTTTTCTTGCATTGAAGATTTCTTGTCCAAATTCAAGACCCTTAGATATCTCTTGGAAGGTGTTAAAGTTAAGAAAGAAGATGGTAACCTTATTTATTCCATCCTTACTAAGTTGGGACCAGCCTACTCTGTATTTGTTTCCACTTTCCATTCTACAAGGGAAGCTTTCATTTGTCAAGGACAAGAATACAAGGCCCCTTCCTTTGACTCCTTTTGTGATTCCTTAATAAGAGAACAAGAAAAACTCTTACACCTTGGTCTTCTTAATCTTGGAAACTCTTCCACGAAAGCGTTAGCCGCCCAGCAGCAACCAAATTCAAAGAATCCTAAGAAGTCATATCCTCAAAAGAATGGTCCTAAACCATCTCAGCCTCAAAATGAAAGATCATTTCAGCAAAATGATAAGACCAATAAAAACAAATGGAAGAAGTCTGATAGACATTGTAACTTTTGTAATCGAGATGGCCACTTAGAATCTAAATGCTTTAAGAAGATGGAAGCCTTGGAAGCCGCAATGAAGAAACATAACATCCATGTGGAACCTACTTCAACTTCAACTTCCGGAATGGCACTTTCTGCATGTCATTATCAATCATCTCAGTCTGGTTATGCATTAAATGTATCTTCTTCTTCTTCTAATTCTCATGAGTGGCTCATTGATTCTGGAGCCTCTTGTCACATGGCCAAAAATCAAGCCATGTTTTCTTCTTTAAATGATTGTAACACCAAAAATATATATATTGGTGATGATAGATCTCTTAATGTTGTAGGGACTGGAACTGTTCATCTAGACAATGGTCAGTTTAATGATGTATTATGTGTTCCAACCTTATCCTGCAACCTTCTATCTGTCTATCAGATAACTCATTCAGGTGAAGGTAAAATTGTTGAATTTTCACCTCATGATGTTGTAATCAAGGATCTAAAAGATCCTAAACAGATTCTAGCTACTGGTCTTGCTGATGATTCCAAAAGGTTGTATAAGTTTCACAACTTTGGGTCATCAAATCTTCCCTCAGTATTTGTTGCTCATAATGATGAAGTGAGCAAACTTTGGCATGAGGGATTTGGTCACTTAAACTATCGCTCTCTTCAGCATCTATGTAAAGAAAATATGGTGACAGGTCTTCCTATGGTATCTTGCAGAGATGGTGTTTGTTCCGGATGTGTACTCGGAAAACATCATCGGGATAGTTTTGACAAACGTGCCTCTTGGCACGCCTCAGCCCCTTTACAGCTTGTGCACAGTGATTTATGTGGTCCTCTTCCTGTTGCTTCATTCTCTGGCTGCAAGTACTTCTTAACTTTCATTGATGATTTTTCCAGACGCACTTGGGTATACTTCTTAAAACTCAAGAGCGAAGTATTTAACACTTTTTTGGCCTTCAAAGCCTTTGTTGAAAAACAATCTAGACATCAAATTCTTAAGCTACGAACTGATAATGGTGGAGAATATGTTAAAAACACATTCATCAACTTTTGCACTGAAAATGGAATTCAAATGCAACATACTGTTCCATACACTCCACAACAAAATGGTGTAGCTGAACGGAAAAATCGCACCTTAAAGGAAATGGCTAATTGTATGCTGCAATCTAAAGGACTCAGTCTTAGTTTTTGGGCCGAAGCAATTAATTGTGCAAATTATATAATCAATCGCACTCCTACTAAGGTTCTAGAGAATATCACTCCAGAAGAAGCTTGGAGTTCCATTAAACCAGATGTAAGTCACTTTCGTGTGTTTGGAAGTGAAGCATGGGCCCATATTCCAGATGAAAAGCATAAAGCTTTAGAACCTAAGAGTGAGAAATGCACTTTTGTTGGATATTCTGAAGATGTAAAAGGTTATAGACTTATTCCATTTAAGTCCAAAAATGTTATCATTAGAAGAGATGTAAAATTTGATGAAAATAAATCGGCCTGCGAGCCTAGTCCGGCGGATGTGCCACCGTTCCTATCTCTTCTACTTTTGAAAACATTTCTTCTTCAGATGATGAAAGTGAGGATGACATTCCTCCCCCACCTTCTCAGGATCCTCAACTTCCAAGATGGGTCCGTGCTACTCGAGATGCAGCAGGTGATCTTGCCGGTGATCCTACAGATCAGCGACGTACACGTTCTCAGTTTGAAAGAGCCTCTTCTTTACTGGCTCAAGCTCCAGTAAATCATGATCCTGACACTTTTGCAGAAGCTTCAGGCCATCCACATTGGGAAGTAGCTATGAATGAAGAATATCATTCATTGATGACAAATGATACATGGGATCTTGTTCCTCTACCAAAGGGACGAAAACTTGTAAGATGTAAATGGGTTTACAGAACCAAGTATGGACCAGATGGCAAAATTGATAAACATAAAGCTCGTCTTGTTGCTAAGGGATTTTCACAGGTTGAAGGCATTGACTACACTGAAACCTTCGCCCCTGTTGCCAAAATGAACTCTATCCGCCTTGTTCTTTCCCTTGCTGCCTCTTTAAAATGGGAAGTCCATCAGATGGATGTTAAATCTGCCTTCTTGCATGGGGACTTGCAGGAAGAAATCTATATGGAACAACCCATTGGCTTCATACAAACAGACTCCAGCCTTGTGTGTCGACTTAAGAAATCCCTTTATGGTCTCAAGCAAGCTCCTCGGGCTTGGTATGCCAAAATGGATAGCTTTCTTTTAGAATCTGGCTTTTCTAGGTGTCATTCTGACAATACTGTCTACACCAAGAAAGTGGGTGACTCTCTTATCATCCTTGTCCTTTATGTTGATGATCTTATCCTTACTGGTAGTGATCCCAACCTTATAAACCATGTGAAGTCTATCCTTAAAAAGAAATTTGAAATGACAGACTTAGGACACTTACACTATTTTCTCGGTCTTCAAGTCTTGCAATCCAAGGAGGGTATTTCCCTTTCCCAGTCCAAGTATGCTTGTGATATTCTTCGTCATTTTCACATGGAAGACTGTAAGCCAGCCCCTTCTCCCTTTCAATCTGGAGTCAAACTTTCAGTCTCTTGTACTTCTCCTGAAGTTGATGCTACCTTATACCGTCAACTTGTAGGAAAACTCTTGTACTTAACCCATACTCGTCCTGATCTTTCCTTTGCTGTTGGCCTTGTTGCTCGTTTTATGCAAAACCCCCGTGAAAGTCATTGGAAAGCAGCCAAAAGAATACTTCGTTATGTTCGAGGTACAGTACAGTTTGGGATTCATTACAGTGCCAAAGCAGCTCCTCTGTTAGTTGGTTTCACTGATTCTGATTGGGCTGGTGACCCTGATGATCGGAAGTCTACTGCCGGTTATGTCTTCACTCTTGGTTCAGGACCTATTACATGGGCTTGTAAGAAACAGGCTGCCATTTCTCTTTCGTCAGCAAAAGCAGAGTATCGTGGTGCCGTGGAAGCTAGTAAGGAAGCCTTGTGGCTTCGTCAGATCCTATCAGAGTTTGGCTTTGAGCAGCAGCATCCAACAACACTTTGGTGTGATAATCAAAGTGCCATTCAGCTATGCAAAGATCCAGTCCAGCATCAGCGCAGCAAACACATCGAACTACACATGCACTTCATCAGAAAGCTCATTCATGACCATGTTCTTGAAGTGCAATATTGTCCAACAGATGATCAGGTTGCAGACATCTTCACAAAGGCTCTCACAGAGGCGAAGTTCACTAAACTTCGATATATGCTTGGAGTTCAGGAAGTTGTCACTAAGGGGGGATAGGCTCTAGTGCCTCCTTCCTTCTCCTATTGTGTCATATTTGTAAATCCTTCAATCCTATCCCAAGTTGTTCTTAAGGGGGGATGTTAGGATATTCCGACACATAGGATATAGTTAAGTTCAACTTGGTCTAGTTTAGAGTTAGGTATAGAGTTAGGTAAAGTGTGTTTCTTTACCGTTGTACATATTGTAACTTACAATCCGACGGTCACGATATGTAGTGATCCGACGGTTCACTCTCACCTCGGTATTACCGACACTTGATCCGTGGCTTGACACCCGATTGGTCCATGAGTTCTATTTAAAGCGCATGGAGGGTCATTGTTCGGGTAATCCGTGCATGAGAGAAGCTTATGTAAATTTTCATTCTTTGATTAATAAATTGCCTGTAGTACCCACGTTGGGACAGGCTGTGGACTGTTTCCCTCCTTGCACTTTGAGGGTTTTAACCACGTCAAAAATACTGGTGTATTGATTTGAGATCTGGTTGTGAGCGGTGTCCTTTTGGTATTCTTTCTGAGGAACTTACCCTGTAAATTCCTACAAATAAGGTATGGGCCTTTCAAGATACTTGAGAAAATTGGTGAGAATGCTTTTCGCCTTGATTTGCTAGCTTACATGCACATCTATTCAGTAGTTAATGTAGAAAACTTGAGGCTATTTGAACCTTCATTGATTGAAGATCCGGAAGAGCAAAGTCAGTTTCCTTCTATTGATGATCTGTTGCCTGAATATCTCCATGCGTTGCAGGAAGATACAGTTCTGGACAGCAAGGTGAGAACTACGCGCAGAGGGGATGTTGAGTACCTCAGAATTGGACTCAAAGGTTCAAAACCAATCAGTCCAAGATGGATAGAGATTGGACAAGTGAGGAAGCTGTATCCTCACTTGATTGATGCTTAAAAACTAACTTTTGGTGGTCCAAAATCTTTTTTCAGTGGGAAGGTGTGATCCAAAATGGATCCAAAAACCCTCTAAGTCTTCAAAATCTTTCAAAAGATCAAAACTATCACATGAGGATAAACTCTTAAAAAGGCGGATGACATTATCGGGAGGAAAAAACATGAAGAAATCAGTGAAAACGGGCTTATCGGAGGCTTAAAGCAACTTTGCATAGGAGCCGTCGGATCTGGCTGATCAACGATCCAAATCCGATCGGAAAATCACAATCGGTGATGGCAAGCGGAGGCAATCGGGGGCTATCACATGACAGTTGCGATTGCGATCAACGCGGATCAACGAGGACCATCGATCAAGCGCGCAGATCGATGGCCCATGTTAATGCGTGATATCACAATCGGCAAATACAAAGGAGCGATTACAATCGGCCCGGGGCATGTGCGATATGCGATTGCGATCGATCGCATCGCAATATCACATCGGAACATTACAATGGAGTGGGACCGATAGCCGGACCCGATAAAGATTATAAATGATGTTTGATATGATTTGAGATCCAGAAAACAGGGTTTTCCTTTGTAAATCGCATTTTCGTTGAATAAACGAAAAACCAAAGAAAATGCGCTGATGCGATATTATGGACCCGAAAGGGTTTATTAACATTGTTACATACAATTTCAAGTCCGATAAAGCCATTTTATGGGGTTTTCAATGTTTTTAATGTATTCTCAATACAAAGGGAAATCACAATATGAGTGGGATTTCAGGCGGGCCAAGGGCGATAAGTGGTTTGGGCCGGGCTCCGCCCGATCCGATAAAATGGCTGCTACATGTCTAGGCTGAGGAGAGAGAAAACCACCCTCATCGGGCGGTTAACTCCCGTACAAAAGAGCCTCCCGAAATGGATCTCAACCGTTGGATCAATACCTCTCAGATCAATGATGGAGATGCGATGTCGGTATATAGGCGGACCCAATAGAAGGCATATTTATGGATATTTGAAGTCCGATAGATAGTGTTTGGTGGACTTTTCCATTGTTTGAACGCATTTCTCTGTGTAAACAGAAAATGACCAATTTTGGGATTTCAAAGGCCCGATGACCATTCCGTTACAGTACAGGTGGCCACCATCCCTGGAAGCGTTTAGCAATGGTTGCTAACGCTCAGAAAGGGATCTGAGAGGATAGAGGTCGAGAAGCCAGAGAGCCCAAGAAGGTGAAGTGAACAAACAACGTCGATTGGCTTTAAAGCCATAGATAAAGAGCAAACAGGAACAGGCAGTGCTGAGACAGAGTAACAGAGACAGAGAGTTAGTGAGGAGAGCCTATGTAGTCAAAAGAAACTTGAGGGATCCAAGTAAAGCCTTATTGTTTTGTATCTGTTGTGTGAGGTTCAAATTGAGCTCACTATTGTAAAACTCTGTTTTGAAGACATAATGGAGAGGTCACCACTGAAGGCTGGACCAAGAGATGTAGCCCAGGAGTATTGGGTGAACTCCTTATTAAACTTGTTGTGTTTAAGTGTGTTGTCTATTATGTTTCTTTTACTGCTTCATTGTCTATGTATTTCACAATATTATCGATCCATTGCATAAAATAACATAGGCAAATCCATGCACATGAGTCTGTAATACCTTAATAATTGTCTACGATCATATATCAGATCACTCCACAACATTATTTGTCTCCTGATTTGCATGAGAAAAATCTTGGCAACGTTTAACCCGACATCCCTAAATGTAAAAACTCAATTAGTAAATATATCTTGTATTTATGAAACAAAAAATGTATGAATTAAAAAAATAGTATGTGAACTTACAAATAGTGTCACTAGCAACCCAATTCTTCTGGTAATAGTCCAAAAAATTCTCCTCAAATTCAAATTTGGTGAAAAATCCATTGATTGCATTATCCACTTCATCATTAGAACAATTTTTCATGATATAACCAAGTTCATTGAAAATCTCTTTTCCTTTTTTGAACTATTGGCCAATCGATTAACATTCTTTAGCCATGCCTTCCTTACGTGCCAAATACACTAGATCACTTCACATCTGGTGATTCTCCTACCATATTTAATTCATTTTAAGTTATAAATATTTAGAATGAATGCAACTTGCAATGTCAAATAAGAATATTGATGTTACCTCAAATCAATAATCTCAGCCAATGCATCATCAACGATAGAGGCTTGAGCTTCCAGTCAGGACGAAGCTGAAAATGCCTATGCATGAGGTGCTCCAACCATACCATTATATCTTGTGATGTATTACGTGACATCACCACCCATGCAACTGGCACCCCACCTTTTTGCTCATATTAAAAAAATGAAGTCAATTTTAAGTCATTAATCATATTGAATCACTATAACCAAAATGATTTTATTAAAGAAGTCATTTGAAAAATACTCACCCCATATTTATTTGTACTGAATGTTGAGTTCATGGCTATCAATCTATTGTGGGATAACTTGACCATCGTTTCCAGCATCCATTTTGTTTGTATTCCAGCTATAAAAGGGATCTCTCCACCATTGTGATTCTCGTAGAAGAAGAAATCATTATGGTGTTTTTCATACCAGAGATTCACACTCATTTCATATTTGCTATGCAATTGGTAATTTTCTTTTGTAGAATATTATAGATGTTTACAATATCTTTTCTGCGTAAGAAAAAATCCCTATCCCAAGTTGTGGCATCTATGTCAACATATTTCTTAATATGCATTTTACAAACAAAGTCAATTGGCACTTGAAGAAAAAATCAACTTTCTAAATAAGAAATCATATCCCTGGAAGGTATTGGCTTCCTCTAAGGACCATCATCACCTAAACTATCGTGTTTTCCATGACAAGGTCATCCTTTCCTATCTTCATGGTCATACATGTTGTATGTTATTATTGCAGTGTCGGGATCTTGAACCATAACCTTGATAATAAAATGGCATTGACGACCCCTATTTTTTACAATTGAATGCCTTGGTTTGGTTTCCATTCTTCTCTCTTGTCCTCTGGACCATATGATCAAGTATAACTACAAAATAAAATTTGAAATGTCAACACATATGACAAATGATAAAGCACTGTTACTATCAACATGTAAACAAGGTTGTTCTAAAATACTTATAGTTCCCGTCGTAAGGCAACATTAGGCCCTGAGCTTGGAGGTTTTCTTTTTCGACACTGGAAGCTACATGGAGCATCTAGATTTGATGCCTCTTCTTGAATAAAATTGGTAATTCTTTGTGTGGGAATTTTTGCAACCCAGTCAATATTCATGTTCGTCTTGTATACTTTAGACCAAACTAAATATTTACTAGAAAATATGATTTTCTCTTTAGGGTATTTCACCTCAAGGCCCATGATAGTCTTCCATTTCTTTTCCATGTTGTCTCAAAGTCTGTAAAAAAATGTGGAAACATATTAGGAAGATGAATCTAAAAACTGAAGTTTTAAAAGAGAATAAATAGTTTCATTTATAAGTAAAGTTTAAATATCGAAGCCTGGGAAGGGATCCATATCTGCAATTATGGCTTGTGGGAGACATATCTACTTTCTTTAGTGGGGAGTATGAAGATGAAATAAGGAGTTTGTTTCAAGAAGTATCCATTGTTGTGCAACTAATGTATACCTTGAAGCAAAGCTTGCGGCGTTACCCTTAGATATATGCTTCTAAAAATCCCTCATTGTTTTGGTTTGGACTTTGCATGCTCATTATATGTACGATTTGTCCATCAATTCAAAGATGCTAAAAAACCCCAAGGTAATCATGAATTGCGATAACACTATGTTTTCAATGTGGGGTGTTGATCATATGGTGAATTCTAGTTTGAAATGCATAAAAAATGTGCTTTGATCAAATTTTATCCCACCACAATATCAGTGGTTGCAATCCTAATTTTATCCCACCCCATTCTCAATGGTTGCAATCCCAAGGTGCAATTGGAGGACAACTTAACGAATTGGCATTAGCTAAGTTGAGAAGTTGAAGCTTGGATAACTTGAAAGAATGTGTCCTAGACCTAATTCTTCATTAGACTAGGCTTCTACCATATTTCTCTTGATATTATGCTTTTCATGTCAATGGTATCCTCAATTAAACACTAATAGCAGTGCATCACTCTACAGGTAATGGACTTTGGAACATTACTTTGAATCTAAATTTTATTAGAATATTGTGCTATTAATGGGCTAGTTTGTACACTAGGCTTAATGGTGCTTATGAAATGTACTAAAATTTCGAACTGATGTATTTGACAATTGGGCGTTGCAGAACGATTACCACCATAGTGATACTGCAGTAATATACGACGTTGAGGAGGAGGTGATGATTTGACTTTAAGCTTCTATGATTATTGATTAAAAATTGTGGGTTTATTGAAATTTTGGGAAAAATACTGTGGTGACATTAAGTGGCTTCAATAACTCTACATGGTTGATTTCTTAGTTGTGTTTTGCAGATTGGCCATGGACTAAGAGCTTCCATGGATGGAGGTATGGATAGGAAGGATATGTTTGTGGTATCCAAACTTTGGTAGGTATTACATTTTAACATTTTATATCTTTTCTACTTCACATTGTAAATTGATCTCCCAGTTAGCATATAGGACACTTTGAAACTATGATTAACCAACCTGCTTATAAACCAACATCCCTCACCTATATCTAATGGGTTTTTCATTATCTTTTATGTTTGTTATTTGGGTAGGTGCATGAATATGTCTCCTGAAAAAGTCAATTCTTCTCTTGATAAGTCTCTTAATGATGTACAACTTGACTATCTTTATCTTTACCTGGTATGTAACCCTCATGCTTGAGGCGGTGTAATATTGTTTTACTCCATAGATTTCTCCTATCATTTACCTGGTGTGTTTGACTGACTAGGCTTATATATAT